>BSBM01001454.1:1773023-3211047 GCA_027924585.1 Larix kaempferi | reverse complement strand
AAAATTGGTGAAGAAGCTCCAGATACAATGGATGATCAAGTCGACATTCAGGAGCTGCCTATTGACCTCCCATCTCAGGATGAACAACCAGAGATATCTCTCCATGCTTTATCTGACGTCGCCACCCCCCCAAACAATTGGGTCAGGGGTTACATCAAGAAGCTTCCTCTTACAATACTCATTTATTCTAGTAGCACTCATAACTTCATTGACCCTTGGATCGCCAAACAGGATGATTGTTTTGTCCATCCTTGCTCCAACTTTGAAGTCATGGTTGCCAATGGAGGCACCTTACCTTGCAAGGGAAAGTGTCACAATGTGCATATCTCTCTGGAATATTATAACCTGTTCTTTGACATGTTTTCCTTGTCCTTAGGAGGATGTGATGTGGTTTTGGGCGTTCAATGGTTACACACACTTGGCCCATCTTATGGAATTTTGCTGAACTTTGGATGCAGTTTTTAGTGAATGGGACACAACACAAATTTACAGGATTACAACCAGGGTCTCTTCACATCTTCAGTTCACATCGCCTGGAAAAGATCCTTAAGATCAATTCACATGGTCTCATCGCTCAGCTCCATTCCATTCAGATGCACCCATCAACGGTCTCCACTACTTCCTTGGATAGATATGCAGGTGTCTTTGCTGCACTAGTGGGATTGCCACCTTCAAGAGACCTTTCCGGTAAGCATTTAGCCGCATCTACATCTCAACAAGAAATGATGGCTATTTTGCATGTAGTACCGAAATGGTAGCCATCCCTATTAGGAAATTATTTCTGCATCAAGACTAATCTCTAGAGTCTTGAAAATTTTTCTAGAACAACGGGTCTCCTCCCTAGCACACCTGAAATGGGTTATCCACCTCATGGGTTATGACTATGCGATCACTTACAAGAAGGGTAAGGACAATATGGTGGCAGATGCTCCTTCTCGCACATTTGATGACCTAGTTTCTCTTACATCTATTTCTCTACTTGTTCCAAATTGGTTGCAATATGTTCAGCAGGGCTATCTCTTCTATGAACTCCATGCTTCTTCATCGGCAAGGCACTCTGGGTTCCTCCAAGAGTATGACCGGGAACAATGTAACTTCTTTTGGCAGGGACTGAAAATTCCAATTCAACAGATGGTGGTTGACTATGATACTTGCTAGGTCAACAAGGGTGAAACGAAACTCCTTTCGGGACTGCTCGAACCCTTTCCCATCCCTACACAAATTTGGACAACTATTTCTATGGATTTCCTAGAAGCGCTCCAATGGTATAATACAAAGTCTACAAGGACACCATATGAAGCAGCCTATGGACAAGCACCACCTGTTCTTCTTCCATACACCCTCAGCAACTCCCCAATTCAGGTAATTGACTCAGTTCCTCGAAATCGTGATCAGATTCTTCTCATTCTGCAGGACAATCTTCACATGGCAAGAATTCGACTGAAACAACAAGCCGATCAGCACCGTTCAAAGCGCACTTTTCATGCAAATGATATGGTTCTTCTTCAACCTTCCAAGCAATCCTCCTGTTGGATCCTAGGCCGCAGCTATGGTAAAGTTGCAAATTTTGAGGAAAAAGCACAAGTATTAAAGGAAAGTGCTAATTTTGAATAAACACCAATTTTTGGGTAGAAGGAAAAGGGTGCGCAGTACGGTGCCAGATGGACGAGCTCAGCGTAGATTACGGACCGAAAATCGCGGAGCTCGCGCGCACACGTCAAAGGAGAATAAATGTGGTCGAGTAGAGAGCTCAGCTACCATAATAAATGAAGCGACGGACTAGAGGGCTCAGCTACCCTCATTTAAGGCTAAGTACAGAAGTTATGGTTGTTCTGATCAAGGAAGAGCAACGGACCAAAGCATTGAAGATGAAGGACAAGGAGCAGTAAACGATGAAGCGGCGCCCCATACCCGCAATCTACGCCGGGAAGTCACGGAACCTGCAGGAAACGGCGACGTGACTGCAAGCGGCGCCTACAGTACACCTAGCCATGTGCGTGGTTAGGGTTTTTGGGGATTACTGCTGGGAAAGGCCCACAGTTTTGTAAAGGTGCGACCGTCATGGCCACCTATATATATGTCTAATTGTAAAGGTTAGACGTTAGATAGCTAGCCTTTAGATGTTGAGACGTAGGTTAGTTGTTTGAGATAAGCTAGTTAGGTAGTAAGTCTTCTACTGTGTTGTTAGGAGACGAGAGTTAGAACTGGATAGCCGTGTGAAGCTAATCCCTGAGTTGCAGACAGTCTAAGTCGACGTCTGAACTATTGTAATCTCTGTAGAGGAAGAGACTAGATCGAGAGAAGGGCTCCTAGCTGTGTGCATGGAGTTTCCTGGAAAGATCTAAGGCTGCAGTTGTGTGCGCAGCAGGATTGTAATTTCTATTATGTGATTAATATAAGATACTCTCCCCGTGGACGTGGGTTCCCCGTGGAGGTGAACTTCATAATTTTCCTTGTTGCGACGCTGTGTGTTGTGTGATTGTATGTTTGATTCACTATCTGTGCGTACATGAACGCTGGCGTTATCTTTATGAATATGTCAAGTAAGTTTGCAAGCTTTCTTGGTAACTATAATTGTTAAGTATTGAAGAAATCTGTAGAACACTGTCGTTGTAGAGATAAAGGAATGCGTTACTGCGCTGGGCGCGCAAGCATAAACGATAGAGTGGGAATGCAGAGGATAATCGCCTTGCATGCAGGAGTGACGATACCACGCAGCTAGGCTGTCAAGAGAGAGTTCGGCGCAGCTGCGCTGAGAGGTCTGTGGAAGGGTAAGACATTCCACTTTGAGGAACCATTAAGGAAGAAAGAGAGCAGTCTCCGCGTCGCCTAGGTTAAGGAAATCTGATTCCTTAGCCCCCCCATAGCCACTTCGGGTGAGACCTTGAGCTGCTGCGCAGCTCGTTGCCGAGAGGGCCAGTGCGCCAAGGGGTTTTGTTGCTGCGCTTCATTAAAACCTGGGTCTGTCCAAAAAGCAGCCAACAAATGGTTCCGTTGCCTTGCGATTTGTTACTGAGACTTGTTACTCCGACGACGCGAGATTGTTGCCTTATGGTTGGTTAAGCCAACAAATGGGTTCCGTTGCCTTGTGACTTGTTACTGTGAGACTCGTTATTTCCGTGACGTGTGGAGATTGTTGTTGAAGCCAACAAATGGTTCTGTTGCCTTGAGACTTGCTCAGCTAACAAATGTGTTACTGGAATCCTACAGCTAAAGAAATTCAAGACTGGTTTGATTTAAAGGGCTACATAGTTCGCTGAACAAGAAAATAGAAGCTCTAGGCTTCAGATAGAAGACTGGTTGCAGAAGTATATCTATACTGACCTTCACGAAATTCTCTTTGTCCACATTTGCACTTGAGTTGCATCCTTGGATAGCCAAGTTAGCAGATACTAGACCCACTGTGCATGTTGATCGACCCGTCGCTTGGACGCCTGAGCTAGTCAGTATTTTGAAGCGGGTAGATAATTCTGTGTCTCGCGCAGTAGAATTTTGGTTTGAATAGCCTGCTGGAAGGTTTCATCACTGAGTTTGCAGTAGATACAAGAAAGAGTTTCAGCGAAGTAGAGAGGAGTTTCTTCCAAGCACACAGAGGTAAGTTCTTAAATTCTTTGAACTTATGGATTAAAATGCTTCTGTATGAAAAAGCAAAACTATGCATAGCTTCCGATGAATAGCATAGACAAGTAATGTCCGCAGATTCTGATAGTGACCCTGAACTTATTGGTTGCACTCGTAGTGGAAAATGGTATAAACTAGGCATTAACCAGCATTGTTTTGAGTCTAGCCCAGAAGATAGTCAAGTTCCTAGAGCAAGCCATATAGAGAGACAAGGGAGTGTTCATATCCATATCACCCCCTTTACACCGCAAAAGCCAGACAGAGCTCAGTATAACCCTGCAGTAAGACCTTCTAGTAGCCCGCACGGTACTTCTAGTACCTCTGTACCACCTTTGTTCAACCATCCAGGAGGCACTGCTACAGCACCTCCACCGCAACCTACCGCAAGAAGGATGGGTGATGACATGAAGCTACCAACTTTTAGAGGAACAGGGATAGAAGACCCTGAGCAGCACTAGTTCCTATGTGAATCCATTTGGACAATTAAGCAAATTAATGATGATGCTGTTAAACTGGTTCAGTTAGCAACCACACTAAGAGAAAGAGCCTTAACTTGGTTCATGAAATACTCAGCCGCACAGAATAGGATGCTTGTTGATGTAAGAAATGCTATGATTAGAGAATTCAAGAAACCTAAATCAGAATCACAGTGTATAACAGAGCTCAAAGACATCAAACAGTTACCTACAGAGTCAGTATGGGACTTTGACCAGAAGTTCAAAGCCTTGATAGATCAAGTAAGCTTTGAGTTTGCACCACAACAGCATAAGGAATGGTTCATTGCTGCGCTGCTTCCACACATTAGACTTCCTCTTATGCAACATAATCTTACTACTCAGGAACAAGCCCTAGAGATGGCTATGAAACTAGAAGTTTCACCAATTGCTGGAACAAGCAATGATGTTGCGCAGTTGCAGAACCAATTAGCAAACTTAACCTTGCAAGTGCATGATATTAAGAAAGGCAAGGATGTTAAGGAAGAAATCTGGTGTACAAAATGTAAAGCACAAGGTCATTCAAAGGACCATTGTCCCGCTTTCATAGAGTATATTGCAACTGGAGCACCTAACCCTCTACCACAGGCACAGGGGCCTTGGTGCGAAATCTGTAGAACTAGAGGTCATAGACCACAAGAATGTCACTTACTTCAGAAATATGTACAAACTCCAAAGAATCTATATTGTAATTTCTGTAAATCAGTAGGCCATGATGAGAACAATTGCAGAGCATATGATCTTATGATGGAAAGAAAGCATGATGTTTACAGAGTACAATCAGAGACACAAGGACCCACAGCAGGCCCACAGTATGACCAAACTCGCGACGGCAGAGCAGGAAATTATAGGGGTCGCGGACGCGCAACAAACTTTGGTCGAGGAAGAGGACAGATCACTTGTTATAATTGTGGAGCGCAAGGCCATTTTGCAAGGGATTGCCAGAATCCTACAACCATTTGCAGATATTGTAAATCTTATGATCATGTCATTGAAGAATGCCCTCAGTTGATGGCTAAGATGCAAGCAAAAAACACCACAGGTCAATCAGAATATTCAGCTAATTGGAGCAGAAAAAAGAGAACCAGACCCTACAGTTAATATAGTAACGCGCAGTGGAACAACCACTGGTGCGCCAGAGATGGGAACTGGAAAGCAAGCGACGCAATGGGTGCGCCGCGCTAATATTAAACCAGCCCCACTTAATCTGCAGAAGCAAAAAGAAGCATTCAAGCAAGCTCAAGAGTATTTCTCAGATCCGAGAGCTTCAAGTTCTGTCGCAATTCCGCATAATGATATTAGATCCCAAGTGCTAAGACAAGACAACCTGGTACAAGAACAGGCCACTACATCCGGAAGGCCTAATGAAGAGGATGCACTAGGCAGTGTCCATACTTTTCTGAGGAACTGCTTAAAGTTTTTTGCGCAATGAAAAAGCAACTATGGAACTTCAACACCTATTGGATAAGTGTCAACAATCTACTTCGATGAACACACCGCAGGCATGCTGTTCACCAGATTGGGAGTCACACTAGAACTGGAAAAGAAATGAGACTCACAGCGCAGATTGGAGCATTTGAAATGGACGAAGTTATTTTAGATTTGGGCTCAGAAGTTAATGTTCTCACAATGCAGACATGGGAACAGATGGGTAGCCCTCATCTTACAAGATCTCGTATCCAGCTAAGGACTTGCGAATCAGCAACGAGTCTCTCCATTGGGCAGATTACCCAATGTACCTATTGATATCGAGGGGAGTAAGAAGTTCTGCAGAATTTGAAGTAATCAAAATTCTGGATGATAGTAGACCTTACCCAGCACTTTTAGGTATAGACTGGGCATTTGATAATTTGGCTGTCATCAATTTGAAGAAAAGACAGATGACCTTTGAGGATGACCAGATTAGGGTCATTGCACCGCTTGATCCTATTCAAGGACCAAGATATATTGAACCCATTCGGGCAGAAGAAGAAGTGCGCCACATGGAAAGTTTGTATCAGATGACTGCTAGTCATAGTGACTATGTCAATCCCACAGCAGACGGTCATATCAGCTGGCGATGTGATAGCTCGTGCACATCAGACTCAGACGTAGGATTGGAAAAATGGCAGAATCGTTTACATGAGGTTTCTGCAAGGCGTTGCGCCATGATGACTAAATCCATTCGATGGATTGGAACATAAGTGACTGACACTCCAATTTTTGATGGTTTAACTGAAGTAAGTAAATTCATACATACATATGAACAGCAGATTCCAGATGAGCAGCGTATACAAGCTTTGGATGTCGCACTGCGCGCTACACCCGCAAGATGGTGGGGTGCGCATAAAGAGAATATTTACACATGGCAAGACTGTCGCAGATTGATACTGCGTAGATTTCGGGACACTACAGCAGAAGTGTTGCCCAAATATGATGGACAGAGTGACCCCAGGTCACACGTTGAGACATGTATTCAGCAATGGTCAGATATTCCAGAAGATGAGTGGGTTCACCTATTCATCCACACATTGGATACAGTTCCAAGGAACTGGTACACTGAAACGGAATTACGCAGAGGCACTATCACTTGGCCTCTTATGATAGAAAGTTTTCATCTTACCTTCAATTTCGAATCAGAACATCCGAGCATTGACCACGCTTTAAAGTGTATTAAAAAGAAGGTATTTGAACAATGTCCATTACCAGAGTATTCCCAACCAGATTGGGATGTCCAGATAGAACATGCCCTGGAATGCTATAATTTCACTACTGGAGAAGAGGAGGATGATCCTCACAACATCAATATTCCAGAATCAGAAGGGACACGCAATGTTGAAGGTCCTCAGCTTGATATCCCTGCCATTACAGAACATATCAAGCTCAAAAAGATTAACATTGGTACAGAAGCCGAACCCAAGTTTGCTTCTATCAGAGATTATTGGGATGATGAAACTATTGGCCATATTTCAGATTTATTACGTGACTACCAGGATATCTTTCCTACCAAGTTCACAGAAATGAAAGGCATCCTAGGAGACTTAGGAGTGATGCGCATACCTCTGAAAGCAGATGCCAAGCCAGTAAAACAGCGCCCGTACAGATTGAATCCGCGATATAAAGAAAAAGTTAAAGAAGAAATTGACAAGATGCTCGCAGCAGGTATCATTGAACCAGTAGAGGAAAGTGATTGGATTAGTCCTATGGTTGTACAAGACAAGAAGACAAAAGGCGAGATAAGAATTTGTGTGGACTTGCGCAAGCTGAATGACGCATCAGCGCATGATCCATTTCCTACTCCTTTTACAGACGAAGTGCTTGATAATGTTGGAGGACAAGAGGCTTACTCCTTCACTGATGGCTTTTCTAGATACCACCAGATCAGAATTCATCTAGACGACCGCCATAAGACAACTTTTGCGACTGAATGGGGCTCATTCCAGTATACGGTAATGCCCTTTGGTCTTAAAAACGCTTCTGCTATATTCTCTCGAGTTGTTGTTGCTGTATTTAAAGAATTCATTCATAAGTTTCTAGAAGTCTATTTTGATGACTGGACTGTGTTTGGTTTACTAAAGAACCATATAGGGAACCTGCGCATGATGTTAGAAAAATGTAGACAGTATCAGATTTCCCTTAACTTGAAAAAATGCATCTTCTGTGCTCCTTTTGGTATTTTGTTGGGACATATTGTATGCAGACAAGGAATCCTGATGGATCCTGCGAAGGTTGCCATCATTGCTAATTTACCTGCGCCCAACTCAGTCAAACAATTGCGCACTACATTGGGACATATAGGGTACTACAGAAAATTTATCAAAGGTTATGCAAAGATCACAACACCTATGGAAAGATTGCTGAAAAAAGGATTCGAAATTCCAATGGACAGAAGAATGCCAGCAGAGCTTGGATATACTTAAAGAAAAGATGATCACTGCGCCAATTCTAGTTTTCCCAGACTGGAGAAAACCCTTTCATGTTCATGTCAATGCTTCTTCCATAGCATTGGGGGTCGTGCTTACACAACCGGGAGAAGGAGGTATTGACCACCCGATTGCTTACTCCAGCAGAAAGCTGTCCATAGCCGAGAAGAACTACACCACTACAGAAAGAGAAGGACTAGCTATGGTGTATGCCCTACAGAAGTTCAGACACTACCTACTGGGCGCACATTTTAAAATGTATACTGACCATTCTGCTTTGAAATATTTGGTCAATAAGCCAGTGTTAGGGGGAAGAATTTGCAGGTGGCTACTACTCTTCCAGGAGTATGATTTTGAGGTTATTGTAAAGCCAAGTAGATTAAATGCAGGACCTGACCATTTATCTAGGATAGAGTCAGGAGAGGAACCTACAAATCTGGAGGACAATCTGCCTGATGCGCAGTTTTTTTCTATTCAAGCAGCAGACGAATATTATTCCGATATTCTTGAGTTTCTCACTACCGAGCAAGCGTCGGCTGAGTTTACAATCTAGCAGAAGAAGCAACTTGTTGTCAAAGCCGCAGACTTCACTTTGATAGCAGGCCAGCTATACAAGCTGGGCCCCGACGAAGTCTTGCGCAGATGTATCCTACCACATGAGAAGAACTCCATCATCGCAGAAGCGCACTTAGGAACCGCAGGAGGCCATTTCGCAGGAAAGCCGACTGCGCGAAAGATCTTAGCTGCAGGTCTTTGGTGGCCGACATTGCACAAGGATACTAAGTAATTCTGTAAATGTTGCGATGTGTGCCAGCGAACAGGAAAACCCTCAAGGGGAGATGAAATGTCGCTAAGACCCCAGATAACACTGCATGCTTTTGATAAATGGGCCATTGATTTTGTAGGACCTATCAACCCACCAGGAAAAAGAACCGACGCAAGATACATCATTACAGCTACTGAATACCTCACCAGATGGGCTGAGGCTAAGCCAGTTAAGAACTGCGACGCTGCAACTGCCGTGCAGTTCATTTTTGAGAACATTATCACTAGGTTTGGATGTCCAGTGATTCTCATGAGTGATCAGGGTACACATTTTCTCAATGAGACTATAGAGGCCCTTACTGAAGAATTCCAAATTAGTCATCATAAGAGTACACCCTACCACCCTCAGGCTAATGGTACGGTGGAGGCATTCAATAAGATTCTCGAGAATTCCCTAACGAAGATCTGTAATCAACAAAGAGATGATTGGGACCTTAGAGTCACAACTGTATTATGGGATTATAGAACCACATGCAAGAAACTAACAGGTCACACACCTTTCAGTTTGGTGTATGGACAAGAAGAAGTTATGCCCATGGAATACATTGTTCCCAGTCTCAGAATTGCGCAAATCATAGAAATGGCAGATACTGATACTATGAGTGAAAGACTTTCTCAATTGCTTGCCTTAGAAGAAGACAGACTTTTAGCCGGATTCCATCAATAGGTACAGAAGGAAAGACAGAAAGCTTGGCATGACAGACACATTAAGAATAAACACTTTGAAGAAGGAGATTTGGTACTCCTCTATGATAGTAAATTCATCAATTTTCCAGGAAAGTTTCGTGTACATTGGTTAGGACATTTTCGGGTCATAAGGATAACAGAAGGAGGAGCAGTTCAGCTTGCAAAGCTTAGTGGAGAATTGCTGCCCACAATGATCAACGGGAGTCGGCTCAAGCTTTATCGCGATGGCCACTCCGCCCTGTCGACTTAATGCAATGCCAAAAGAAATGCAGATGTCCAGTGTAGTTGAAAGAGGCATCGCATTTTCAGTCTACATGGAAGTTGCGAGACACTTTCAGTTTCCGGCTTCCCGCGCAGTTCCTTGAACCATCCGCGCATCACTAAATTTTGTTTTGAGCGAGCCTATATTTGCGCTCTTACGAAGTTTTTTCGGGTCTTCAAAATGTCGCTCTTGCGGCGTTGCCTGTGTCAAGTTGCAGCTTGAGGAGTTCTCGTTGTGGACCCCTCCATACGCACAGTTACCTATGCTGAAGTGACCCACCGAAAAATTTGAATTACAGCAGTTATGTAGCCGCGTTTGAGTATTAATGCAGGATAAGCCCGCCATTTAATTGTAGCCGCTCTGACAGATCCAGCTCGATCTCCGTAAGATTTGCATTTAACTCATGTGCCGAAAGCTTTAGCTTCTCCCGAAAGCCTGTCAGAGCCCGTCCATCACCGTTAATGCACCGCGGAAGCGCGCGGATAAGGGGCTTGTTAACTCATGCATAGGCATCTACAGCTAGTAACCCCACTTGCCCGCATTTACTGTCGCCTTTAGCTATAAATACCCCGCACTTGTATATTTTCAGGTTACTTTTCTCGAGTTGCATAGTCTTGTTTGAGAATCTAGGTTATTTTTTTCAGAGCCGAGTTGTGTAGAGTGCTTCCGTTGTTTTCAGCATTCGTATTTCACGCTGTTTTGTCATTCGTCTGTTCAAGTTTTGTTGTCTACAGCGGTTCACGACGGAGAACCTGTCTACTGAAGAAGTTGTTCGTCAGTTTATGCGTCGAGGCTTAGATTTCGGCATGACTACTCCGGTGACGGCTTCAACTTATGTACACCCTGGTTGGACTGATCCAAGACAATCTCCCGGCACAAGGGCATCTCAGCAGCAGCCGGACGAACCCGTTCCAGAGCCGTTAGCGACTATGGTGAATTATATTCCGCCGCGTCCAGATGATGCACCTGAGTTGCATATTCCGAAGAATGCAAAATATCCGATCCCGCTACCACCGCTGTCGGCTGGCGTGCAGCAAGAAGGGTCCCTGCTTGGACACCTTCCACTGGTCAAGTTTTCTGATTTCAACCTTGGAGACTACAGAACATATCCTCAGTTTGCGCCAGATCGTTATTTGACGGTAGTCTATAATACTGATAGAAAAGTTGATGAATTCGTTCCAAAAGAATTCGCAGCAAACCTGGAGAGGCCTGGACTGCTGAACCTATTGAAGCTACCGCACTTCGGGCGTAGCAACGAAGTCAACGCAGTCGTTAGGACACTGCTATCATGCGTTCATGGAGGTTATCTTTGGCTGGGGAGGCCAATCGATTTGAACGTCGACTTAATCCATCGTATTACCGGCCTATCTAAGGTTGGTAAGGACCATAATATTCATTTTGTTGGAAAAGACAAGGATAGAAAAATGGCTGCACGGCTGGTGCAGAAATATAATTTGACAAGAGGAGGTCGAGCTTATGACCTCACGATCGTGGAGGACGAAGCACTTAGATTTATAGGCAGTCTGCTTGCAGGCAGACTTCTCACAAGGTGCAGACCGAAGGAAGTTACTGGCGCTGCCGTGGAGCTTGCCATCGCAGCTGTGGAGGGAGAGAACTACAATTGGTCTCTCTTCCTCCTCAATTCTTTTCTGGAAGACTGCCGGAACGTCCAAGACACCCCCGGTCAGTTGTTCCATTTTTCTTGGCTTTTAATTTTATGCGCATTGGTCGGGTGGAAGGAGCCCCCGAACACTCAATTCCTTCCGCGCCGCGCAGGAGAAGCTGCCGGAATCCACTATGTTAATCTCTGGGATTCCAATAATCCCGCGAAGCACAAGATGAACCGCGCTGTATTTTGTGAATACTACCATCTCCTTAAAAATACCATTCAGGAAATGCCAAGGCTGAGTGAGGAGACAGCTAAAGCATATGAAGGAAAGTTGGCCTTTTCTGCCGACTTGCATCAACTGTACCTCCGCCCTTACAGCATTCACGAGGAATGGGCCGTAGGTCTTTACAGGATGACCACTGAAGATGTTGAAGAAACCATCAAGTCTTGGTCGGATGAATGGAGGGAGGCCGCCGAAATCACACCCGCGATGCCACCCCTTGCTGCGCAAGAGAAGGATAAGGGCAAGGAAGCCCCGGAGCAAAGAAGTGATGAAGGTTCGACAGAACCAGCGACCAAGAAGAAAAAGGTGTCGCATCCCTCTGAGGCCATTCCCTCGGGGATCGACCAGTTTTTGAAAGAGCAATTTCGCGAGCTGTGGACTGCACACGCCCACATCAGAAGTGCTTTGGACCTGCAGTTCGTAGAATTAAAAGGTCTCGCAAGAAGAGTTGCACAGACCCATGCACCAGCATCTACTTCGCATGCACCACAAGTACCCACAACTACCGAGCGAGTTGAAGTACTTGCAGAAAGGAATACTGTTGTGCACATCCCAACTACAAGCATGACACTTCCGGATCCTCTGGCTGCACTACAGGTAAGCGCAGTTGGACCTGTTGAAATAAATTTGTCTTTGATTCCCATAGAAACCTTGCAGCTAGTGCACGAGAAATTTTCTGTTGAGTTGAGAGCTAGAGAGCTCTCTACCTTCCATGCAAACCAAAGACTGCAATCGCAGGAGATAGAGCTGAAGGCAGGCTACAAGAATATCTCTGAGAAGCTCGCAATTTATGAAGAACAAGACATTGGCATAAGGAACGCAGTTGATGAAATTGCCCAGGAGTTGCCAGCCTGCGAGATTCAACCAGACCTTCCTCTGGTTGAGAAAGTTCAAATTATTGGAGGAAGGGTGAAAACCTTGGAGCATGAAATAGTTGCTATGGCTGAAGACCATAGAACGCAGATCATAGAGTTAGAAGCTCGTGTTGCAGCGCATTCGACAGATGATAGCCAGGAACAATTTGAAGCGTTGCGCAAAACTTCTACACAACTGAAGAGCAAAGCAGATGAAGCCGAGAACCTGATGAACCAAGCTATGGAGGCTTGGACGGAGCTTGAGACGCTCCCTTTCAAAGTTGGTCTTTTGGAACAGGTACAAGCCGCAGAACAGTCCCTAACTGTTCTGACTAAAGAAGCTAAGGCCTTAGACGACTTAGCGAAAATGAGGAAAATGAGTGAAGTGCGCAGAATCCAACAGCAACTGGACAAGCTCAGAAATGAAGATGCTAAACTCACCAACAGCATTCAGCCATTTATGGATAAGTATGCTGACCTCGCTGCCCAAGTTGAGGCAAAGATCAAAGAAATTGCAGAATCTCAGCAGGAGATTGATGGCATAACTAAAGAAGAAGCCACTGCAGAAACGGTGCAGACAGTTGTGGAATTTGTCGATGAAATGGACTCCGCTATTGCGTAGTGGAAGAAAACATTCGTGGAGACCCAAGCACAAGCAGAGGTGCAAGTAAAGAGACCACACACTAGTGCGAGTGGCTTGAGGGCGAGCCACAAGTAAGTGTTAGGGGCCTGTTGGAGCCTAGGCCGCAGCTATGGTAAAGCTGCGAATTTTGAGGAAAAAGCAAAAGTATTAAAGGAAAGTGCTAATTTTGAATAAGCACCAATTTTTTGGTAGAAGGAAAAGGTGCACAGTACGGTGCCAGATGGACGAGCTCAGCGCAGATTACGGACAGGAAATCGCGAAGCTCGCGCGCACACGTCAAAGGAGAATAAATGTGGCCGAGTAGAGAGCTCAACTACCATAATAAATGAAGCGACGGAGTAGAGGGCTCAGATACCCTCATTTAAGTCTAAGTACAGAAGTTATGGTTGTTCTGATCAAGGAAGAGCAACGGATCAAAGCATTGAAGATGAAGGACAAGGAGCAGTAAACGATGAAGCGGCGCCCATACCCGCAATCTGCGCTGGAAGTCACGGAACCTGCAGGAAACGGCGACGTGACTGCAAACGGCGCCTATAGTACACCTAGCCATGTGCGTGGTTAGGGTTTTTGGGGATTACTTCTAGGAAAGGCCCACAGTTTTGTAAAGGTGCGACCGTCGTGGCCACCTATATATATGTGTGATTGTAAAGGTTAGATGTTAGATAGCTAGCCTTTAGATGTTGAGACGTAGGTTAGCTGTTTGAGATAAGCTAGCTAGGTAGTAAGTCTTCTACTGTGTTGTTAGGAGATGAGAGTTAGAACTGGCTAGCCATGAAGCTAATCCCTGAGTTGCAGACAGTCTGAGTTGACGTCTGAACTATTGTAATCTCTGTAGAGGAAGAGACTAGATCGAGAGAAGGGCTCCCAGCTGTGTGCGTGGAGTTTCCTGGAAAGATCTAAGGCTGCAGCTGTGTGCGCAGCAGGATTGTAATTTCTATTCTGTGATTAATATAAGATACTCTCCCTGTGGACGTGGGTTCCCCGTGGAGGTGAACTTCATAATTTTCCTTATTGCGATGCTGTGTTGTGTGATTGTATGTTTGATTCACTATCTGTGCGTACATGAACGCTGCATTATCTTTATGAATATGTCAAGTAAGTTTGCAAGCTTTCTTGGTAACTATAATTGTTAAGTATTGAAGAAATCTGTAGAACACTGTCGTTGTAGCGATAAAGGAATGCGTTACTGCGCTGGGCGCGCAAGCATAAACGATAGAGTGGGAATGCAGAGGATAATCGCCTTGCGCGCAGGAGTGACGATACCACGCAGCTAGGCTGTCGAGAGAGAGTTCGGCACAGCTACGCTGAGAGGTCTGTGGAAGGGTAAGACATTCCGCTTTGAGGAACCATTAAGGAAGAAAGAGAGCAGTCTCCGCGTCGCCTAGGTTAAGGAAATCTGATTCCTTAGCCCCCCCATAGCCACTTCGGGTGAGACCTCGAGCTGCTCATTGCCGAGAGGGCCAGTGCGCCAAGCGGTTTTGTTGCTGCGCTTCATTAAAACCCGAGTCTGTCCAAAAAGCAGCCAACACCTCCTAAAACTCAAAAGGAGTTAGTATCCCGGAATGCAACCCGAGGATGCTACAGGGGAACCACTCCTTCCAATTTTGCATCAATTTTCACATCTAAAGCTTTGAGGACAAAGCTTTGTCTAAGGGAGAGGGGATTTTAGGAACCCATTTCAACCCTTCTATTTACTTTGTTAGTATATTGTTGTTAGATGCATATGCTTTGTAAGTCGTCCCGTAGTATTTGTTGATTCATAGTTTGTATTATTGTTGTTGGATGCATATGCTTTGTAAGTTGTCCCGTAGTAACTGTTGATCCATATTTTGTATTAGCCCATGGTTTGTATTGACACATGGTATTGACCCATGTTATTGACGCCTAGACTTAGTATATAAGTTTGTGTTCAGACCAATGAAGGTATAGTGAAGTTATTTTGTATTGAGCTTGCTCAAAGGAGGTTGCCCCCTCAAAGTGGCCTGGGATCAATAAAAGTTATTTTGAGTTCTGTTACTTTTGTTATCTCGTGTATTCTCATTAATTAATTGTTGTAGGTTCTTCACAACGACGCACCACTAGTAAACTTGGACAAAAATGTTGTATATGAAATTCCGATCCCAACCTATTCGGGTACACAGGGTACTCCCAAAAGGCCGAACACCTAGAGCAACCACTTCACACAAATAGATCACATATCAACACATGATGTTTTGACGTGGTTTAAAACCTTGAGAAGGAAACACTCCACGACACTGGCCAAATAGCTACTATGGAGCAGTTTATTATGCAAAAGAAAGAAAGTTACAAATGAGCTTCTCATAATCGATCAACTAGACAATGACCCTCCATGCCCTTTAAATAGAGATCATGTAAAAATCGGGTGCTAAGCCACAGATCAAGGGTAGGTATGATCTAAGAGAAGTTGAGCCGTCGGATCACTCTATGTCTAGAACATATCGTGACCGTTGGATTAAATATTTACAAATGCATACTAATGAATACTAAAGAAACACACTTTACCTAACGGATATATTACACAAGTTGATCTTAACTAACTCCTAAGTGTCTAAATATCCTAACATCCCCCCTTGAGAACAACTTGGGATAGGATTGAAGGATTTACAAAAGTGACACTATTAGGATAAGGAAGGAGGCATTAGAGCCTATCCCCCCTTAATGACACATTCCTGAACTCCTAACATAGATCGAAGTTTAGAAAACTTCGCTTCTATAAGAGACTTGGTGAAGATGTCTGCAACTTGATCATCTGTAAGACAAAAGAGCACTTCAAGAACACGATCATGAACAATATTTCTGATGAAGTGCATATGTAGCTCAATGTGTTTTTTGTGTTGATGTAGGACTGGATCTTTGGCAAGCTTGATGGCACTTTGATTGTCGCACCAAAGTGGAGTAGGCTGTTGTTTCTCGAATCTGAACTCTGAAAGGATCTGTTGAAGCCATAAAACTTTCTGACTGGCATTAACTGTGGCTTGATATCCTGCCTCTATTGAAGAAAGAGAAAGAGCTTGTTGTTTCTTACAAGCCCAAGTGACAGGTCCAAATCCCAGACTGAAAACATAACCTACAGTAGAATTTTGGTCATCAGGATCGCCGGCCCATTTTGAATCAGTGAAACCAACCAACAAAGGTTTCCCCCCTGTACTGTAATGAATACCAAACTGAATTGTACCTCGAATATATCGAAGTATTCTTTTAGCTGCTTTCCTGTGACTTTCATGAGGTGTTTGCATATAACGGGAAACATGACCAACGGCACAGGAAAGGTTAGGATGGAAATGATTCAAGTATAAGAGACTACCAACAAGCTGACGATACAAGGTGGCATCTACTTCAGGCGAAGTACAAGTGGCAGAAAGTTTGACTCTAGACTGGAAGGGAGAAGGGGCTGGTGTACAATCTTCTATGTGAAAGCAACGAAGAAGGTCACAAGCAAACTTAGACTGAGAAAGAAAGATTCCTTCTTTGGTTTGCAGGACTTGGAGACCAAGAAAATAATGCAAATGTCCTAAGTCTGACATTTCAAAATTTTTCTTAAGACTGGATTTCACATGGGTTATAAGCATAGGGTCACTACCAGTAAGAATAAGGTCATCAACATATCGAACAAGTATGATGAGATGGTTTCCTACTTTCTTGGTATAGACATTGGGGTCAGAATGGCATCTAGAAAAACCAGTGTCAAGGAGAGAGCTATCAATTTTGGCATACCAAGCTCAAGGAGCCTGCTTAAGGCCATATAAGGATTTCTTAAGGTGGCAGACAAGGCTAGAGTTATTTTGAACATATCCAAGAGGTTGTTCCATGTAAATTTCCTCCTGTAAATCACCATGTAAGAAGGCATACTTAACATCCATTTGATGGACTTCCCAATTATGTAAGGTTGCAAGGGAAAGAACAAGGTGGATGGAGTTCATTTTTGCGACAGGAGCAAAGGTTTCATTGTAGTCAATCCCTTCAACTTGGGAAAATCCTTTGGCAACTAACCTTTCCTTAAGTCTTTCAACACTTCCATCTAATGCATACTTAGTTTTGTAGACCCATTTACATCTGACAAGTTTTCTTCCTTTTGGAAGAGGTACAAGATCCCAAGTATCATTCACCATTAAGGAACGATATTCTTCATCCATAGCTGCATCCCAATCTGGATTTCCTGAAGCTTCCGCAAAAGTTTCTAGATCATGATTCTCGAAAACTTGAGCCAAAAGAGAAGAGGCTTGTTGAAACTTAGAACGTGCTCGTCGTTGATCTCTAGGATCACCGTCAAGATCACCAATTGCTTCACATGTTGAATGGACCCATCGAGGAAGCACTTGTGCTGGTGCAACTAGAGGAACATGAGTAGGCGGAGATGGATTTTCATCCTCACTGTCATCATCAGAAACTGGATTTGGAAACCTGTTAAGGAAGTTGGAAGAAGAAGAAGGCACAATCCCCAAATCAGGCTCGCAGGACAAATATGGCACAATCACCGAGTTAGGCTCACAGGCCAAGATATTTTCATCAAATTTAACATCTCTTCTAATGATTACATCATGAGAATGTGGTTGAAGAAGTCTATAATCTTTCTAGATCTTCAGAATATCCAACAAATATGCACTTTTCACTTTTAGGGTACAATGCTTTCTATTTTTCATCTGGAATGTGAGCCCATGCTTCACTCCCAAACACATGGAAGTGACTTACATCGGGTTTAGTTTTACTCCATGCTTCTTCCTGTGTGATACCTTGTAAAGCTTTAGTGGGGGTGCGATTAACTATTTAATTTGCACAATTTATGGCTTCAACGAAAAATTGAAGACTTAGTTTGTAACAAATAATTTATAATGCATTAATATTAATAATAAATAAGAGTAATAGTTAATGAGAGGATGCATCCCCTCAAATAGGAAATGCCCAAGCTACTATAAAAGCGGGGCAACAATTGTATATTTATCATCTCATCAATCTATAAAATTATATATCATTTTTATATGTACGGATATGTGGGTTATTTCAGAAATTATGGGTTCATTCTAAGTTTATTGAGAATATCCAACTATGGATATTACATTGGCATCAGAGCCAACCTAATCCGGCTGGTGGCCATCATCTCAGAGTTTCTCTGAACCTGGAATTTTAGCCATACAATCTAGGGTTTCCCTGAATCAACCACTCTCTCTTCCACCCTCACCACCGAACATTGCTTCCACCACCCCACCCCACTCCTTCCACACCACCTCCCTCACTTTCGTTGCTCACCTACCAGCTGCATTCCCCACCTGTGATCTCCCCAAAACCTCCTCCACGCTGCTCCAACATCCTCCCCATTACCATCGCTCCTCCTTCATCCTCCATGCACTCAGCTTTCTACTCCACGTCCTCCCTCTCGCGCTCATCTCCCTCATGCTTCATTTTCTCTCTAATCCTGTCCTCCCGCATGTTATGCAACCCTCACTGCCACACTGGTAGTGCCCCTCCACCGTTCCCAACTCCATTTACACCAACACCCACCTCCGTGGTCGGAGCACCTGCTCTCCCGCCCCCACCCACCACCACCAACACCGCTAACCTTCTATGCACGCAATTCCGTGCTCCCTTCTCTTTTGTGCTTCATTCTTCCCTCTCACACCACACCACACTCATCTCCCCAACTCCGTGGACTCAAATCCCCATGATCCCTCTCTTCCCACCTTCCTCCATGCCCTCCCTACGCGTGGCCTCCCTGCTGCATCTGCCAAGCCAACGTCGTGCCTCTTCCCCTCTTCCTCTCTGCCCCCACCAACCACCATAACCCATACCTCTGCACCCTTTCCCCATCAAGTCCCGCACTCCACCATAGCACCGCCCCTCAACCGCTCAATCAGGCTCTACGCCCTTGCCACTGCTCTCTCCTCTCTGTGCATCCTGCCACCACAACCTCCTTCCCTTCCCCATCATGCCTCTCCTCACACCACCCTTCACCAACTGCTTCCCCCACAGCTTCCTGCAGCTGCCATCCCACCTCCCATCCAACTTGACCCTCCTTCCTCCACCCACCATCCAATTCACCGGCCATCAAAACCCTAAATTTTATTTTTGAAATTAAATATTTAACGTATAGTATTATTATTATATTGTTTAATATTTTGATGTTTAAAAAAAGAAAAAAATATATATTAAACTATATATATATATATAGCTTATAAAAACATTATTAATAATATTATTAATTAATTAATTAATAATTATTATTATTAAAAACAAATTAGTTATTTTTGGAAAAAAAAAGTAAAAAAGAGTCCAAATAAAAAAATAATAATAATAATTAATATTTTATTAAAATAATAATAATTATTATTATTTTATTAAAATAATAATAATTATTATTATTTTATTAAAATAATAATAATTATTATTATTTTATTAAAATAATAATTATTTTTTGGAAAAAAAAGGGTCATTTGACCTAATTAAAATAAATAAAAAATAGTCAAAGAAGTTCTTTCCAAGAGAGACAAATTTGGGAATTATTACACCTTTTTGGTGTCTACCTATTGTGAAAGAGAAGAAGACGAAATTAGGGACCATCTATCATCGAAGAAATCAAAGTCGAAAGACGACCAGTCATTGTCAAAGAAATCAAAGAGACACCATCCATCATCGAAGAAGTCGAGGCTATCTATCGTGAGAGAAGTCAAAGACCCTCCATCATCAAAGTCGAAGACTATCTATCGCTGAAGAAATCAAGAAAGACTCCGTTGCCAAAGAAGTCAAGACTATCATCCTTCGAAAAAGCAAAAATCAAGGAAGATCAGCAATCGTCGAAGAGTCAAACATCAAAGGAAGACCAAGTATCATGAAAGTTGAGACCAGTTATCATCAAAGAAGACCTAGTCAAGGAAGAAATTGAAGCAAAGTCGAAATCGCAAACTATGGAAAACACATATTTGGGAATGAAGTCTCAGTTGCAAACAACAATGGATGAATTAAAACAATATAAAGCGAGCAGTAAACATCTACAAGCTGAGATTGAGACACATAAGTTATTGAAGGAGTGGAGAGATGATGAGAATCGTCACTTATGGAATCAAAATCAACAGCTATAACGAATCATAAGAGATAACAGGAAAATGTCAAAACTGGCCCCATGATGTTTTCCGAGTACACAACCGGAACAAGCACCATCCCTGCAAGATACCATTGGAAGACCTATCACCATATTGTCTTTACATAGTTGTTGCAATGAGCGATAATTTAAGTGACCAAATCGCTCATGCCAAAGTTTGCTCAAGTTATCACTATGAGCAACAAAAACTGAAGGAAAAGGTGATCACCCAAAGTTGTTAAATTTGTGAAACCTGGTAATATCATCAACAATTCCGATAGCTAAGAGATGTTGAGGATCTTTAAAATCCTTGATTACAACTTGGTGAGGTGTAAACGTCACAATTTTACCTTCACCAGAATGAGTGATTTGATAGACTGATAACAAATTGCAGGAAATTCTTGGAACACATATCACATCACTGAAATGACCATTATCTATTGGAACTGTTTTAGATCCTACAACACTTAGATATCTATCATCACCAACAAATATTTGTTTGGTGTTACATTCATGCATAGTAGAAAAGATGGCCTGATCTTTAGCCATATGATAAGATGCTCCAGAATCAATGAAACATTCATTTGAAGTAGAAGAAGATGCATTATAATTATAACCAGAATCACAAAGTGCATGTCCATGAGAGGTAGATTCTGAAGGCGAATCTAGGCTGATGTGGTGCTTCTTCATTGTTGCTTCCAAGGCTGCCATCTTCTTGAAACACTTAGATTCATCATGATTATCTTTCCCGCAATAGTTGCAATGATGCTCAGTCTTTTTTCCTTTTGGCTTGGATCCTTTGTCATTTTTTAAAGAAGAAGCTGACTGAGAGGGTTTGGAACCCTTGTTGGACTTATTATTGTGAAAATTTTGTTTCTTGGGAAGTTTGGAATTTTCTTTTTGTTGGGACAATAAGGCTTTCCTAGATGTATCTGTATTGTTAATTATTCCAAGATAGATGAGCTTCTCTTTCTCTCTAATCAAGGAATCACAAAAGGATTCAAGACTAGGCTCTTGATAGCTAGCTGCAGTCAAGGATTCTTTCATGGAGAAAAATGTGGATACAAAAAGAGAATATGCAGGTCCAAGTTTTGAAAGAATATGATAAATACATTGTTTGTCTTCCCTCTTGATATTACATTCTTCACATAAGAGTTTAAGATTTTTGTACTTAGATAAATAATCTTAAATGCATGAAAAATAACTTGTATTTAAAGAAATCAACCCATTTTCGAGTTGGTGACATCGAATTTCATTGTGTTTACCAAACACAGCTTCCAACTTGTCCCAAGCAGTATCAGGTTCATCAATTCTAGATATGTGGAATTGCAAATCAGTAGATATTGACATCCCAATCAGTCCACAAGCTTCTTCACATCTATTTTCCCATTTTATTTTCTTATCATCATCAATGGGTTTTGTTTCTTTCCCTGAGGTAATTCTGAAAAGTCCCTTACTTTGTATAACATCCATACGAGATTTTCATGAGAAATAGTTGGAACTGGTAAGTAGAATATCACAAGGGGTGGCCATATTGTAAATTAATGGCTATAAAAATAGAAACCAATAGTCTAGATATGAAGAGCTCAAAAAAATAGGTGGTTTAAAAAAAAACGGCACTGAAAACTGACTCCGTATAATGAAGTTATGCTTGAACAAAGAAACTGTTGAAGATGTCTCCAATAGTGACGTGGCAGATAGAAAATGCCCAACTAAAAAAAGAACCCCCCTCTTCCCAAGATGAGCCTTTAAAAATCACTTTACAATAAAGTTGTTTTTAAGTGAATCACTTTTGTAAACTAAGTGATTTTCACTTTTATAATGATGTTACTTTAAATAGTGCAACAAAAAAAAGGAACTTAACTGACTAACTTTTTATTTTTATTTTTATTATTTAAGTGAGATGCACTTTTACAATAATGTAACCTAAAAAATAGAAATTGCATGCACCTTTGTTTAAAAGTAACTTGATAAGACTTGAACTCAAGACCTATTAAGGAATAAAACAACTTTGAACCAAGTGAGCTAATGTTAAAAGGTACATAAACGAAGGGAAGGAGGAAGGGTTTTTTTTTTACTCTTCTCTCTCGGTTTCCGTGCTTGCCTCTTTTCCAGCAAATCACACCACAAACCAAAATAAAAAAAACTTTCCACACTTACGGGAATAGATCTCGTTAGCTTGCTCGAAAATTGTACATTTTCTCTCTGTTTCTGATTTGCCGAGATCGCATAAGGTGCACAACAAAGAGCATACGTAGCTGAGAAAAACCCTTTCCCTTTCTGTTTCTGATTCACTGAAATCACACAAGGTGCATGAAAAAGAGCATACGTAGACAGGGAAAGCAACAATCCAAAACTAAAAAAATCTAATAATAAAAACTGATAAAAATATGAGATATTTCTTTTTAAAAACAGAAAAAAAAAAAAAAAAAAAACCGTCATTGTAACATTATACCTTCAGATCTGATGAAATACGCGTTTCTGAAGCAACCGGGAACCGTTTTCGATCAAACGAAAACTATTTCCCAATGGAAACGGTGCTCCGGATGCAATGGAACACCTCCCACAGCCTAAAAATGTACAAAAATTTCACAACCAGAAACCCTTTCAAGTTTCAGCAACACCAGTTCAAGATCTAGATGATAACCAAGAGCGACTCTTCATAAAAGCTCTGATACAATGATCGAGTACAAAGGGTACTCCAAAAATACCAAACACCTAGAGAAACCACTTCACACAAATATATCACAGATCAACACATGATGTTTTGACGTGGTTAAACCCTCGAGAGGGAAACACTCCATGGCCTTGGCCAAATAGCTACTATGGAGCAGTTTATTATGCAAAAGAAAGAAAGTTACAAATGAGCTTCTCATAATCGATCAACTAGACAATGACCCTCCGTGTATTTTAAATAGAGATCATGGACCAGTTGGGTTTTAAGCCATGGATCAAGGGTAGGTATGATCTAAGAGAAGTTGAGCCGTCGGATCACTCTATGTCTACAACATATCATGATCGTCGGATTAAATATTTACAAATGCATACTAATGCATACTAAAGAAACACACTTTACCTAACGGATATGTTACACAAGTTGATCTTAACTAACTGCTAAGTGTCTAAATATCCTAACACAACCATTTCTACTCGGGTAAGGGCTGTGGAAAACCTACTAGGCGGCGTGCCGAAATGCAAATTGGACGACCATGACCTACTGGAGAACATGTTAACGAAGCCGAAGAACTATGCTCAGTTCCGACCCGATGGATACATCAGCTGGACAGTGGATTCCCAGACTGGTGCCCAAAGCCTGGAAGTCCAAGATTGGATAAAGGCCCTCCAACCATCAGGGTTGTTAAATCTGTTGCAAATGCCACATTTTACAAAAAGCACCGCATTTTCGGCGGTGGTGCACGCGTTATTAACTTGCGTGCACGAAGGATTCCTATGGTTGGATAAGCGCGTCGACGTCAACATAGAAATGATACATCATATCACGAACATGAACAAGAGAGGTGAGGACCCTACCGACTTAATGGTAAAGAGGGTGCAAGATAGGCCTCTGTCCGTCGAAGTTATGAAAGAATTTGGTGTGATCCGAAAGGGACATGGATTCCCTACCAACGATATCAATCACCGCGCTACAAAATTTACTGTCCAATTGCTCGCAGGGAAGCTGCTGCGCAAGTGTCGGCCGCCTGAGGTACCCACAGTCATGATCAAGCTAGCATCGAACACATTGCATGGAAAACCTTATAATTGGTGCCAGTATCTACTCAATCAATTCCTAGCAGACGTTGAGGACACCTAGGATAATGGAACAACATTGCATCTTAGTTGGATGCTACAACTGATAGCCTTTATAGGCTGGAAGGAGTCGGATGGGTATCAAGGCATTCCAACCTTACCAGGACAGGGTCATGGAACGCACTTCACGAACCTATGGGAGAGCCTGAAGGAGTCCAAACATTGTTAGATAACCGAATTCTTTTATGTTTACTATCACCAATTGTGCGACGCGATTCTTTCAACGCCGTGAATCGAAAGACCACTGACTGACACATATACATGCATCACGAGGTTTATGGTGAAGAGGCATCGACCATTCATTCATCCAAGGGCTGACGTAGAGAAAGAATTGTAGTATCCAGGGTTTTATCGGCTGGATTAGGAGAAGATCAAGGAGATGATGGAGGGATGGGATGTGGAGTGGAAAGTTCCTGCATCACTAGATGTTGAATTTCATTATGAACAAAATGTAGAACCCATCTCGGAGAAAATTGAAGTAAAAGACACATATGATTAAAGCACCGAAGAAGATAAGAAAGAAAAAGAAGCAAACAAGGGAAAGAAAAAGGGGGGGCTACCTACAGGTACTCCCGTTGTTGAGGAAAAAGATGCTACGTGGAGTAAGCCTACAGATTTGACAGGGGAAAAAAGGAAGTCCACTGAAATCCCCACACAACAGAAAGGCCAGTGTACAAAGAGGAAGGACGAAAGACCCGAGTTCGGTCCACAACTACACCCAGACGATTGCGAGATAATCGCAACCAAAGTCCAGGAGGTATGGGAGGACACCTGTGCAGAGAAAGAGGCTAGTAAAGAGCAGTTACAACTTCGCCTCATCCAAATAATGGAAACCATGCAAACTATGGTCACCCAGTTGAGCTTAGGCCATCAGTCATCAGATTCCGAAGGGAAGATGGGAGGAACAAGTGCACGGAAGTGGCCACCCCACATAGTGTTGGCTACTTTCTGGAGAGACCCGGTTTTTCAGGATGCGCAGCAACAAACACCCATTTGGCACACTGGCCCTTTCGGCAACGAGCTGCGCAGCAGCCCAAAGTCTCACCCAAAGTGGCTATGGAGGGCTAAGGAAACAGGTTTCCTTAACCTAGGTGATGTGGAGTCTACAGTCTTCTCCCTTCCCTTCTTGGAGGGAGCCCCTGAACAGAGCGTCTTACCCTTCCACTGGTCTCACAGCGCGACAGCGCTGAAACTCATTCTTCTCAGCCTAGTAGCGCGGTAGCCCCGCAACTGCGCACGAGGCGTTCACCCGCTACACCCGATACACTAGGTATCGGCTCTACCCTCACGCCACAGCGCAGTAACACACTCCTTAAGCACTGCGGCAACAGTATTCTTACTGACTCCTTCGACAATGCACAAGTACACTTTTAAGGGAGCTTCACAGATTTACTATACATACTCATACATAACGATAGCGAAACATTCATGGAAACATAGACAGTAAAGCAAAGAAATGCAATCACATAAAGCATCCCCACAACAACAAGAATTATGTAGTTCACCTCCAAGAGGGAAGCCACGTCCATGGGACTGTTTATATTAACTTTAGATGGAGCTAACACAGTTTCGCTGCACACACAGCTGCAGCCTTAGATCTTTCTGGGAAACTCCATGCACACAGCTGGGAACCCTTCTCTTAGATCTATTCTCTTCTTTTATAGATATTACAATGACAAAGACATACAATTACATTCCCCAGTCCTCTTGCGAATGGTCGATACATACAATAGCCCTTACACCAAGCGGTCTCCCTACGAGATCGTGGCCTTCTTACATGCATAAAAATCTCATTACAGCTCTACAAAACACAGCAATACCGGAGACTCTAACTATCTAATTCTCTAACCAACTAACCAACCCATCTAACCCTTTTCCCTTTCCAATTACACATATATATAGGTGGTCCTGAGGGTCACACCTTTACAAAACTGTGGGCCTTTCCCCAACAGTGATCCCCAAAAAACCTAACCACTAAAATCTCATTACAGCTCTACAAAACACAGCAATACCGGAGACTCTAACTATCTAATTCTCTAACCAACTAACCAACCCATCTAACCCTTTTCCCTTTCCAATTACACATATATATAGGTGGTCCTGAGGGTCACACCTTTACAAAACTGTGGGCCTTTCCCCAACAGTGATCCCCAAAAAACCTAACCACTAACACGGCTAGGTGTACTGTAGGAGCCTTTTGCAGTCACGTCGCAGCTTCCTGCAGACTCCGCAATTTTCGGCACAGATCACGGGTATGGGTGCCGATTCATCGTTCTTTGCTCCTTGTCCTTTGCCTTCAATGCTTCGGCCCGTTGCTCTTCCTTGGTCCGAGAAACCATAACTCCTGTACTTTGCCTTCAATGCTTCAGCCCGTTGCTCTTCCTTGGTCCGAGCAACCATAACTCCTGTACTTTTCCTTCAATGCATCCTTTATTGTGGTGGTTGAGATTTCTACTCGACCACCTTATTTACTCTTTCCTTTGACTTGTGTGCACGAGATCCGCGATTTCTGGCCCGCAATCTGCGGTGAGCTTGTCCATCTGGCGCTGTACCGCGCACTGTTCATTTCTGCCCAAAAATGCTGCTTTTCCTCAAAATTAGCACTTTTCCTTCAAAACTTAGTGCTTTTTCCTCAAAATTTGGCAGCTTTACCATAGCTGCGGCCTATGCTCCAACACATAGTAACACCCTACCCCAAGGTTGCGCATATCGAACCGGTGCACTTTATCTTCCCAAACGATAAGGTGCATGAGGCAGTGAAAAAAGCGGCACGTTTTGACCTCAACATTGGGTCATTAGCGTTGGAGGACCTGAATGAGCTACACCTCTAGATTTCAGAGGAGATACAAGAAAGAGGCATTGCCTCATATGACCAGAGCATCAAGATGAACGAAAATATTGAAGAGATCAGGAAGGAATCTGAGTGGAAAGAACAAGAATTATCTGATGTCCGAGAGAGGGACCACAAACTCAAAGAGACCATCTCAGCGGTATGCGTGAAGATTCGAGAATGCGCGGAAGAAGATGAGGTAGAGGATACAATAAAGAAAATTGGGGCCCAGGTAGAATCCCTCACATCAGAAATGATACAAATGGATACTTCCTACAAAGGGAAGATTGCAGAGCTGGAGACTAGGCATCCAGTTATCTCACCAGATCGGTGCGCAGCTCCAGCTGAGGAAGTAAAAGCAACCATAGATAGCATTTCATTGGAAGTGATGAAATGCCAATAGTTAATTGAAGGGGTAACTACAGCATTGATAGGGTTGAATGAGGATCCCGCACTTCAAAATATAAAGGGGGATCTACAATGAACACATCAACAGGTAGAGACTACAAGTGCAGAGTTAAGAAGTGCGTCGGCCAGGGAGAAAATCCAGAAGTACAATGAAGTCAAGGAGTTGCAGAAAGAGCTGGTCGTGCTTAGAGAGAAAGAGGCTGCTACATCTACCAAGTTGCAACCTATTGAACAAGAATGCCTTGAGTTGATGCATCAATTCGACGAGAAGTTCATAGAACTTCATGCCGCGGAAGGAACCATGAAAGAGAAGATGGCCAAGGAAGAAGTATCTCAGGAAAATCTAGCGACACTTCGAGGATTTGAGAAAAAATCCAAGGACATGGTTGCAGAGTTAGCAATTACTCTGCAAAAACTTACTTCGAAGCTAGGTACACCGAGAGATGCGGCACCATCGTTCGCAAGTGGAAGTGGCTCAGGACAAGCCACAGGTGAGTGCTAGGGGCTTGTTGGGCGGGGCCCAAGTTGGAAAATATGCACAAGTATTACAAATTGCGCATTGCACGTTGCGACATGGTATGGGGGCAGTTTTGAGAATTGCACATGGCATGCAGTGGCAATGGGTAAGGCAGGATTGCGCAGTATGCTGGTGCGCAGGACTCGTGTAGCAGTTATTTTTGGTAAGAAATATAAGTAAAGTTCAGACGATGAAGTGACCTATTTTGAGTAAGGAATAGGTTGAAGGAATAAGAAAGCAACCTGTCAAGGAGAGTGGCGGCAAGCAGTTGAGAAGCTAGGCCCCTATGCCGACAGCGACAAGCAGGAAGAAGGTACGGAAATGGATTGGCCATGATGTAGTTGTAACTGTTTTTTATGACTGAGGCTGTCAAAAGAGTGTGTGAGCCACGAGTGGCCCAACATGATGGCCTGGAACAAGCAGAGCAAGCTGTTGACAACGACAGCCAGGATGGCAATTAGCCATGCTAGTCTTGTAAACCTAAGGGTTTTTCCTATGAATTGTAAAGACATGACCTACGGGCATGATCTATAAATAAAGCACGTTTTGTATGGGAAAGGGTCGTTGGGTTGTTAACTCTTCGTTTTGTAAGCATTGAATATTGTTGAATCTTAAGCTTGAAGCCATTGTAAAGGCTCTACAGCTGAGTGTGCAGAGACCTAATTGAGAGAGAAGAGAGTCTACAACTGAGTGCGCAGAATAAAAATTGTTGTACCCTTCCCGAAATACCAATATAACAATAGTTCTTGTGGACGTAGCCTCCATCCGGGGGGTGAACCATGTTAAATCCTATGTAGTGTGATTAGTTATGTGTTTACATTTTGAACTTATCCATTTTCTTACGTTGAATGCTTATATTCTCATTTAGCAGTTCTTATGTTGATGCTTTTATATGTATTCGCCATAGGAGAAAGATAGGAATGATATGTTAAGCATTGCGGGAATGAATGAATGTTGAATGCTCAGTAATCCAAGTTTGTGAATGTATCAGTGTATGGAATAATCACATGTGTATGTAGAGATCGAATTGTATAACTCTGTTGATAGGCACCACCGGGTGTGCAACGCCTTGTATGATTCGTCTATTTGCAATTGTTATAAATATAATTAACCTAAGGCATTAGATGAATGATTGAGTGTCAAAGTAAATTCTTAAATACTGGTTAAGTTTGAGAGAGGAAGCACATAAGTTAGTTGCGCTATCCTTTGATTCACACTCCGTTTGAACCACGCAGTCCGTGGATCCGCCGATTGCGAAGGTAACTTTGCATGTGAGAATAAGGACCGTGATGCAGTATATCGTCGCGCAGTCCTCGGCTCATAGCGCAAGTCTAATAGTACACTGTGCAGTAGTCCTATCCAAACAACTCATCACATTGTTGCGGAAACCTGATTCCGCAGCACCACCATAGCTTCGCCTCGGGTGAGACCTCAGCCTGTTCACAGGTTGTTGCCGAAAGGTCCGGTGAAAAGGGGTTTTGTTGGTTAAGTTAAACTGCGAAGAATGTGGGTCTACATTGGAAACCTCTAGAACAGTACCATAAAGCAACAATATTTATGAAGATTTGATGTTCATATACAAATGGATTATTTTGTTAAAAGATAAAGTTATGGTTAATCATGTTGTTCACATAATGATCGCATAGACAAGGTTGAGATTTGTCACATGAGTATGTTCTGTGTTATGAATAAAGGTATTGGAAATATAGAACTGACATAAAATGGTTATTGGTTAGTAGGATGCTTTAAATTTTCTGACATCTTTATGTAGCCGCAGGGAATGACTGTTTTATATTTGCATTATGAGTTAAGGAAACCATTAACGTTATGGAATTTCCATGGTAAATCAGGAGTAATCTTTAAAACAGTAAGTCATGTATAAGCTTTTATGAAACAAGTAAAGGTGATTATTGGCCATATGTTTTATGTAAGATTGTTCTTATGATTTAATTACCTTTATGCGACTAACACTTTGAATGTTGTGTTCGAGCAAACTTTATATTCCCACACATCACTGCCTTACAACCATTAATAAGTCAACGTGGGATATATAGATTCATATGATATTTAGTGTAATATTAATATGTAATGATACAAGCAAACTAGTACCTCAACATATGAGGGTCTTAGAAAAAGGGGATACGCGTTCACCCTTAGAAAGGTATACAGTTATCTTTATAAGGTACACAAGTATATTTTCTTTACACAATTGGTTAATCCTATAGGATGTTAGTGTATACAAAGAAAAGGGGTATAACTAAAATAGGAATTGTGTTTGAAATGATGAAAGCTAACATTCTAGCTTATGTGATCATAATGTCCATGGATCATAATAGGAAGAATGTTATTTCGGGTTCAAAGCATTATGTAAACCTATTAATTAAGCTAGATATGCTTAGTAAGAAAAGAATGTTTAATTTCTGATGATCAAGTATGGATATTGTAGTGTGAAGGGTGATTTTCTTATTTTTATGAATAGGAAAAGACCTTACGATATTCGATTTTGTTATATAAAGTGTTACTAACAGGTCAATTTGGCAGATGGTCAAAATCCTGTGGAGCTTGTGGAAAGACAAGAGCATAAAGATGATGCATGGTAAAATAAAGGGGGTGAGGATTTAAGACCCACATCACAACTGTTATTTATTCTTTAATTTTTTATAATTATTCTTGAATAAAGAACTAGATCCATATTTGGTCAAAGTACTCATATGGTTACAAAATGTAATATGACGAAATAATTGATAAATTGAAAGAGATTTTCCTAGACTCAAGTGAGGAGGCTTGAGGGGAATAGATATCGGGACTCAAGAAAGAAGGATTGAGGGGAATTATGTAAGAGTGCGTTGATGGCACTGAAACACTCCCTAGAAAATCATGGAGTTGACAACCGCTAGGATTTTTGAAGGAATCAACGGGCTGTAAAGACCTAGGAAAACTACAAGAGAATGCATATGCGGGAAGCAGGACGCTGCTTAGTATGCATAGGAGAAAGTATTGCTACGTGAGCACTATGGTGTTAGGCAAGAATATCCGAAGGAATTGCTATGTGAGCACTAAGGTGTTAGGAAATAATTTCCAGTATCAAGTGAATGATGTGTTTTGATTAAGCTAACAATCTACATTTTTAGAGCACTGGATTTATGTGTGCTTGTGATAATAAAAGCACAAACAAAGACTAAATGATATTCCATGAATTGCAAATGTTATGTTGAAATAAATGACTCATTAATTATGATTCTGAGTTTGATTATGGAATTGACGATAAGTTTTATTGTTAACACCCAAAAAGTGGTCACTACCTCATCTACCCCATTACATGACTCATTTGCCAGTATTTCCTACCATATTTGCCTCCAAAACCTTAAAAAACCCATGAAAAAGCCTCCAAAAGGCCACAAAACCATTAAAAAAGCCTCCAAAAGGAAAAAAAACCCCTTTTTCCCACAAAATAATCCACAATTCCTCCAAAATAGCAAAAACCCTCTCAAAAGGGAATAAAAAATACAAAAGGAGGAAAAAGAGGGAAAACGGAAGCAAAAACCCTATACAGCTGACCTAAACCATATGGTGCCCAAAACCATGGGCCAGCACTCCACCACTAAAAACCTATAAATAGGTGATGGAGGCCCCTCATTTCATATCCACAGTCAACCACACCCTTACTCTACCAAAATCACTCCTAAAACCCTAGCTCACCCTTGAGCTACTTCCACATTTGAGTGCCCCTTTGGCCCATTTCCAAAACCCTTTGGAGAAAGAGAAAGAAAAAAAACTGGAGCTTGGAAGCAACCCTCTTGGATTGCTACAAAGGCTTTACCAACCTTCACATTGGAGGTATAATCAATACAAAAACCATTTTTATTATCTTGTCTTTTCTGTTTTATGCACATGCTTAGAGTAGTTACTATTTTATTGTACTGTCTTTCATTTACTGTTTTCCTGAACTACTAAGGAGTCCCTTCTCCTTAGTAGGTGCTCATTTGCACAAGCTAGGGTGAAAACCCTAGCCACAGTTTTTGGCAACTCCCCTTGTGCTCCTTTGAATTTCTGGTTATAGTTTTAAAGTTTTAAACATTTTTAATTTTCTACAATATATTTTTGTTTTTTCCTTTCAGTTGTCCCTTTCGGCTACCGTAAACCGCGTCTTTTGCCCCCCGCAGTTGCATTCCGACTGCGTCTTTCAGGCATTTACCTGCGATCCAACCGCGACTCTTAGACTGTTTCCCGCAATCTACCGACGGTTTCCAGTCTGTTACCTGCGATCTGACCACGGCTATCAACTTGTTTCGTGCGGTCCGACTGCGGCTGTTAACCCATTTTTCCATGGGTCATCTGCGGCTTTCCACCATTTTTCTGCAACCCACCTGCATCTTTTGACCTTTTTTCCTGTGTCCCGCTTGCGGCTTTCAGCCATTTTTCTGCAACCCGCCTGCGTCTTTCAGCCTTTTTCCAACATCCCGCTTGCAGCTTTCAGCCGTTTTCCCGCAACCCGTCCACGACTATTGCGTTGTTTCCTGTGGTCCAACCGCTCAAATTTGCCACAGACCCGGGGTCTGTTTTCTGCACTTTTTTCACTATTTTGAACACAATACTTTGCTGCAATATTTTCTGCACCTGCACAGCCATCTGTCCTATCTGCAGCCATACTTCCCTATAGCCTTTTTTCTGCAATATTATTTCTGTTTCATTTACAGAATATTTTTTAAAAATTTCAGCATTTTAATTGAAAAGAGAAAATTTTGCATTTTAAAGTTTAAATTCTATATTGTTATTTTTAGTTAGAAAGTTTCCCACCCCATGGCACTTTTACTTGGGTTCATCTTCTCACATGCACACACTCTGTCACCTAATTCAAGTGAGCCTTAAAATACTGCTTAACACAACCAACATTCTAACCCGGGAACACATAAGAATTTTTGTATTTAGGTAGGATCAGGGGGATAGGCATCCAAATAACACCCCTCAGTTGCTTACACTTGAGACATAGTTGTTGTCCATTAGCGAACCAAAATACCCTAGTATTTTTTGACACGGTTTAAAACCAATTTATCGGGAAGGCCTCTCCCCTAGGAGGGTTTAAGTCGCCAGACTGGTTCTGGAAGCCTGAGTGGAATACCGTAATCCATTCAGTAACCGAAGGATACCTTTCATAGTTCTCAGTGTATCACCCGTATGGGGATACAGCGGCGATAGAACCAAACGGCATATTCACCCAACCGAACGTGTCATGAGCGGGGTATCTTAGTTGCTTTTCTTCTAGGATTGACTACCTGGTGTCCCTCCCAGTAGGGGGATATCTTTAGCCACTTGGCTCTACTATCCATATTTTCTGACTTGGATTTCATCACCTCGCAGAGGATGTGTCTAGTTGAGTCAGAATACTATTTAGCTAGGTGTTTGCATGCTCCCTTACTTCCTTTTGGTCTAGCAAGTCCACTATTTTTATTTTTTTAGGAAACCTGCTACTTGTTGGTATTTTGACCATTTCTGTTGATACTCCACTTATTGCAGCACACTTATTATGGTAAGTGTTTTGAGTTGGTTGTTGGCCTGAGTACCATATTTTTTGTGCTCTCCTTCTGCACATTTAAGTGCATTAGGGTTTTTGAGCTATTTTTTAGTCAACACAACCCCCAAATACTTGACACCATCTGTCACCATTGAGTCCCTGGGACATTCTCGGCACCTCTGGGGCGAGCCCCCACAGCACGGTTCACTTGACATCACCCATCATAGACATAGATCTTCATCACTTGATACCACTCATCATAGATTTTGAGCTTTGTCACTTGACTCCACTCGTCAATGGCATAGAACTCCGTCACCTGATATAGACGCCCCTTATTTTACCTCTGATTCTAAGGCAGAGTACGAGAACCCCACTTACACTGCACCAACTAGCCCCATGGCTGGCGTGACTTCCACCCCTTTCTTTGTAGGGACCATTGGTGGAGCATCCACCACCACACCAGCTACCACACCTACTTTGGGTATGCCCTCAATGGGGCCCACATCTACCATTCCGATCACTATACCCATTCTAGTAGCTAGCATACCTATACCCACTCCATCAGTGACTCACACTACCCTAGGCAGTGCAGGACCGTCCCATACCACCTTCGTTCCTCCACTTGGGGGCAACATCCCAAACCCAGCCCCTCCACTTGGGGGCATTAGCCCCAACATGGTCACAACTGCTAGTATGTCACATCCTTCTACTAGTCTGCCATTCATGGCTAGTCTCAACTTTCCTGACCTAGCTAGACTGACTAACGATCGCATCAGACACGACCCTCTGTGGCCTCACATGCCCACCAAGCTCCCCTCCGACATCCCTAAGTTTGAGGGTAAGGTAGGTGAAGACCCCTAGGACCATATTATGTCCTTCCATCTATGGTGTTCCTCCAACTCCATAGTGGATGACTCTATCCACCTCCGTCTGTTACAACGCACCCTCATTGGCTCTACAGCTAAGTGGTACATCGAGCAGCCCCATGGGACCCATGCCACCTTTACTTCCCTTGCCTCGACTTTCATGCAGTTCTTTCAGTTACCTGTCCGCTATGACGCGGGAGTTGAGATCCTACTATCTTGCAGATAGAACATGGCTACCCACATCACTGACCACATTCATGAGTGGCATCGACGCCGCAGCCTCTGCAAAATCAAGTTAGACGATCGTATCTTCTTAGATTGGTTTCTAAAATCCCTCCTTCCTGTCATTACCAAGGATGTGGAATTCGAACGACCCCAGTCCAAAGAAGAGGCCATCCTCAAAGCCTAGCAATTTGACCTTATTTACGCCAGTCGGGTTATCTATATTCCATCATACCTGAAGCCCCTGGCGGTGATTCCTCCCGACATGATGCGCCAGGGGCATCCCATGCAGTAGATGGCATCATTAGCTATATTTCCTCGCATCCCCAACCCTTTTCCATAGCACATCCTAGCTATAGCCCCGACCTTTCCCGGGCTACATCTCAATCCAGAGCAACCAATTTGTATGCTCCCATGGCACATCACCACCATTCCCATGGACCCTCATGTCCACCTCAGTACTTTGGTCATGCATCCCCCGCTTATGCCCCCCCAGTCGCACCTCAGCCATATTACCACCCCCAGGTTGCACCAGCTTCTATGTCCTCTCAAGCCCAACCTACTAATTACCCGCCACAGGAAGCCCCTACGACAAACCCACAACCCATTCCGTAGATGTATCAACAACCCCCACAAGGTTCAGCACCTGCGCAGCCTCCACCTACTTATTATCCACCGCAACCTGCACAACCCCAGAACCCACCTGCTGCCCAAGGGCAAGTGTATTCCCAATAGAATCCACAGCAGAACCAAAATAACCAGCGTCAACATGGCCAGCAAAACCGCGACAAAGGCCGCAACCATGGGAACAACCCCCCTCCAGACCAGGCGGTCAACCTCCCAATCCCCCAAACAACAATAACGTGGCTCCTGCCAACCAGAACCCTGATCGGCTGCCCAAGCAGGCAAAAAATCCTAATTTGCAAACAAACCATCCCTGTTCTATTTGCGGGGTCTATGGCCACTACACACATGCTTGCCCACATTTGGAGCGAGCTCGGCAACTCTGGACTGATGATGCCCATCGCTAAGGACACGCGGCTCCTCAGGCGTTACCTAACCCCCCACCACCTCAACATCAACCCTTGGTGTTACAAAACCCCTTACCAACCCAAGGCATTCTGAACACTCAGCCATTGGCTCCCCCTCAAGGAAATGTGCCACCACAACAGTAGATCACTTATGCCGCTCCTGATCAACCCATGTTAGACTCAGGTACCCATCACTTGTTAATGATGTCATCCGCCGATGTCAACCTCCAAACCCGTCGAAACCAATATGGCTCCACCCCTAAAGCCCCTACCGCCGAAAAAAACACTAACGCTCATCCCACTGATCAGACGTTACGTATACCTCCGGCTCCACTAGATGACGCCTCCAAAGCACCTCGCTTCCCACTTTGTTGAATCAACAATAATCCCAATGCTCGCGCTACATCTAATTACAACATTGTAGATGACTTAGCCCAATCTCCCGCAACCATGTCGAAGTCTTAAAAAACTATCCTTCACAGCGCAATACTTTGCTCTCCACCATTGGTGCTATTGACCCAAATGATTCACAACTGATGGCCTTCGATTTGGACCAGTCCGAACCACGCCTGCCTTCCACTTTAGCATTCCAGGTTTCTGTTTCCGTTTGGAATCTTGTCATCCATCGGTGCATTATCGATGAAGGTTCCTCTACATGCATTATGTCCACATTCGTTTGGAAGAAGTTGGGATCCCCTACTCTCCAGCAGTCCACCACTGCATTGCGAGCCTATGATGGCCGTTTGGCTCAACCCCAAGGTCTCTTAGCTAATGTCCCCATCCAGTTGGCTGGTAAAACCGTGCTTAATGACATAGAGGTCATCAATGCCCAACTTGATTATAACCTCTTACTTGGTCGCAGCTACATGTATGCCATGCAGGCAGTTGCCTCATCCATTTTACGTACCATGATGTTCCCCCATGATGGATGCGTGGTCAAGGTCGATCAACTCACCTATTATGATCCCAATGCCCCTGCTGCACCCGAAAATGTCCTCCCCATGGTTGAACAACCTGTTTTTGGTGCAACTACCTCGTTTGTTTCCTCCGTGGGACCCAGAGTTTACTCAGATACACCGATGACCTCAACATTCCAATCCATTCCACCCCCATCACCCGCGACTGAAGTATCTGACCTATGTACCCTTTCCCACAATACACAAACACCCAACAATCAACCGCCCTTATTACCCAAACCACCATTGGTACCTATTCACATTGGTGTTACACCCATCCACACAATCCCCTTCCTATTCCCTCCCTCGGGAGTAGTAAGTGCCCCGATTATGGCTACTCTTAGCCTCCCCGGGTTAACCTTAGGATTACCTATGTGGTATATTTCGCCTCCCGTTCCCCCACCGACACCAAATGTCGTCCTACAACCAGTGCAACCCATTGCCACTACTAGTCAACCCCCTCCCGGTGTCACTACTCCGTCATCATCTAGGAATCCCCCCCTCTTATCAAGCACATTGGGGGAAGAGGCCCACAACCATACACTGCTGTACCCCCACCCAAAACAATTAAACCCCCCCCCCCGTGTTTCTTGCTCCTCCCAAATGCTCATTGTGTGATGAGTTAGGCCATCCGACTCATCAATGTCCACAATTACTTGCATTACAGGAACACATGCAAATGCTTGACGACGACCCCAACATCCCGGTTGTCGAACTCGATCCAACCCCTAAGCCTCGTGATAAATCACTGTGTACCAACAACGCTTGTGCAATATGCGGTATTTACGACCATTACTCACATCACTGTCCTGATCTCCAAGATTACAGAGCAACTCTCTACGAGATGAATAATTTGGACCTTGAGAGGGCACCCCCTACAATTGAGGAGATCCACCCCCCAGTATCACCTTCATCCAGAGAGATTAACACCATTTATATGATCTTTTTGACTACCACTCCCTCATCAACCGATCTGACAACTCAAAGTTTCCGCAATGATGAGGAGATTCTAGAGGTTCTCATTGCCCCGGATTATCCCTGGGAAGACATGCACCATCGTTCCTATTTCCTCCCAAACGAGTCCTCCTCCACCACAGCCACCCAATTTGTGGTTGAGTCCAAAGATTTCCTTCCCGCCAAAGTCGACTTGTTTAAGGATCCCATTCCCGCGCCTGATGCCTTTGAGGAGGGTAACATGGCCAACATCTCACCTGTCATCCACATCGATATCTCTGACCCACCTGGTGCTCTTGAAATCATTACATTACGAGCCTCCTGCAGTGAGTATGAGATTGGAGAGTACAAAACACGTTTCCAAGAGTTCTGTGATGTCTTTTCCTGGTCCTATACTGAAATGCATGGTCTCAACCATGCTATTATAGAACAACACATTGACACATGGCCAGATGTACCCCCCGTTCGCCAGAAACAACGCCCCATTCATCCCTCAAATCTCCCCGCTGTTAAAGCAGAGATTGAGAAACTTCGGAAAGCAGGATTCATTTATCCTATTGCATATACCACATGGGTTTCGAACCCCGTCCCTGTTAACAAGAAACAAGGCACTATCAGAGTATGTACTGAATTCCACGATTTAAACCGAGCCTGTCCCAAAAACAACTTCCCCAGGCCATTTATTGACCAACTCATCGATGCGTGTGTGGGGCATGAAGTCCTATCTTTCATGGACGGTTTTTCCAGATACAACCAGATTCAGATCCGTGAGGATCAATACAAGACTGCCTTTACCACCCCATGAGGCACCTTTGCCTATCGCGTCATGCCTTTCGGCCTCAAAAATGTTGGCGCCACCTTCCAGCGAGCCATGACCTATTGTTTTCATGACTTGGTCCATATCCTGCTAGTCTATCTTAACGATCTTACAGCTCATTCCCGGAAATGATCAGACCACCTTAACGACCTCCGACAAGTCTTTCTCCATTGTCGCAAATATCAAATCCGCTTGAACCCACACAAGTGTGTCTTTTGCGTTCCGGCAGGCTGATTGTTGGGTTTCATTGTTTCCTAGAAAGGAATTGTTGTTGATCCCCTGAAAGTCCAAGCCATCATAGACCTTCCCTCTCCTCGCATGCTCTGGCAGCTCCAGAGTCTGTAGGGGCGATCTAATTTCCTCCGTCGCTTCGTTCCTGATTATGCCACAACCGTTCATGGTTTCTTACACCTGCTTCGTACCCACATACCCTTTTTTGGGGATGAGCAACCAGAAGCTACATTCAAAGCCCTTAAGAAAGCTCTCACACAAGCCCCTTTGATCCCCCCTCCGGATTTCTCTCAGGACTTCATCCTTTACATCTCGGCATCCGATTATGCCTTGTCCAGAGTCCTTGTTCAAGAAGACGTCGCTCGCCAGGAGCATGTCATTTATTACGTCAGCCAGACCTTTTCTGGACCACCCCTATGTTACCCATATGAGGAAAGACTAGCCCTTGCTGTGGTCTTTTCCGTCCAAAAATTGCGACACTACATTTTACTCAGTCATACCACAGTTGTCGCTGACTCCAACCCCATGGTCTATCTCTTAAACCGACGCCTCCTGCAAGGTGGCATTGCTAAATGGGTAATTATCCTCCAAGAATATGACCTCACTTTCAGAACCCCTAAGAGCACTAAAGCCCTCGTGCTTTCCCAGCTCATCACTGATCTCCCCTCCCTTCTGCCATCCCCACAAATCTCCGATGAGTTACCTGACAATCACTTGTTCATCATCTCGTCTGATGACCCATGGTACAGTGACATTTTGTTATACCTTCGCACGCAGAAGTTCCGACTCAACCTCAGTCGTGATGGATGCCGTTGTATCCGTCACTAGGCCTCTCAATATCTCCTCTTAGCCGATGTCCTTTACCGGCGAGGGGTTGACACGATTCTCCGCCATTGTCTTACACACGAGGAAGCCGAACACGTCCTCAATGACTGTCATAGCGGTGCCTGCAGCAGACATTTCTATGGAATGGCCACCGCCCAAAAGGTCATCTGCGCCATATACTTCTGGCCCACACTCTTTACCGACTGCATCATAGCGGTCAAACATTGCCATAATTGCCAACTTTTTGCCCCCAAGGCCCGGACACCACCCGCTCCGTTACACCCAGTCATCACCGTTGGCCCCTTTTGTAAGTGGGCCATCGACTTCATGGAATGTAAACCCTCATCCTCCAACGACCATAAGTACATCATTGTCGCCATCGACTACTTCACCAAATGGGCTGAAGCCATGCCCACCTTCAATTGTAAAGCTGACACCACTGCCCATTTCTTTTTTAACCATGTTATCACTCGATTCGGGGTCCCCAAACAGTTAGTCTCAGACCATGGTTGACACTTCGAAGATTCCCTTTGGCCCGAGTTATCCACCCTACTAAATTTTGAACATCAGTATTCCTCTGCTTACTACCCCCAAGGGAACGGCCAAGTAGAGGCCATTAACAAAATTTTAAAAATCATCCTCCAATGCACTGTTGATCGGCATAAGTCCAATTGGCCCCACATGCTGTTCCCTTCATTATGGGCTTATAGTACATCCACCAAAACCGCCACCGGTTTTACCCCGTTTCATTTAGTTCATGGTGTAGAGTCTGTCCTCCCCATCGAGTGTCTGATACCTTCCTTAAACATCGCCGTCGAGCTTCTCCCAGACACGTCCCCACTCGAGCAATGTCTGCTATCACTAGAACAAGCTGATGAAGACTGTTGTGCCACCCTCCAGACCATTGAAGCCACCAAGAACTGCTCCAAACCTGGTTACGACAAACATGTCCACCCTCGAACTTTCCGTGAAGGGGACCTCGTCCTCGCCTATGACCAAGCCCACGACAAGACTGGTAAAGGAAAGTTTGAATCCATGTGGCAAGGCCCTTACATCGTGTAGACCTGCCTCGGCAATGGGGCATACATTTTAACTGCCTCAGAAGGTCACCCTTTGCGCAACCCCCGTAATGGGTTGTATCTTAAACGCTTTTATCCCTAAATAAACCCGTGGCCCCATTGGTCCGTATTGTATAGTTTGCTCTCTTTTTGTTTTTCACCTTTTTTACCGCAATCTTACATTCATCATTTTTACATGATCACATATCGACCATCTTCCACCTCATTACATTGGCTTCGTTGATGGAGCAAGCCGCTGGTCTCCAAACCTGGCTTCTGCAGCATGGTTCTTATATTCCCCTTCACATGAATTGATTCACCTTGACGGAATATGTATAGGTGCTACTACCAATAACCAGGCGGAGTATGATGTTGTGACCAGACTCCTGACTGCTGCCCTCCAGATGGGCATATGTCACCTTCATGTGTTCCTTGACTCCCAACTACTTGTCTCCCAGCTCAACAACTGCTACCAGGTGCATGATCCTTGCCTCTTTAGAAAATTTCTGCGCACAAAACAACTCAGCCGACAATTTGAATCCATCACATTCACCCATGTCCCAAGAGCTCAGAATAGTGTCGCAGATCAAATGGCTAACAACATCCTAGATTGGAACATCAATCACACCATGTAAAATCTCCATCATGCATCATCATCCCATAACATCTCATCAAAAATATATAAAAATCCAAAACGCTTGCCAGGGGCATCCACGTGCCTATCATGACATAAACATTTGCATCCATGTGCATTAACATAAAAACACATTACTATACAGGGGCATCCACGTGCCTAATCCTACATACATCATGTTGCATAACATAAAATACACAAGGGGCATCCATGTGCCCATCATCCTACACTACTTGCATCCACGTGCAATACAAACATATAACAAACCATAAGCGTATCCACGTGCATAGAGTAAATCATCATCACAAAAAGGTGCATCCATGTGCATATATATATCAAAAAAATAAACGTCAATATGCTACACATGTCCTGAGTACCCTCGTACTTAGCTATACAAAAAAATATCTATACATCAATACACCTCATAGAATACATGTCGTAGCTACAAAATCGGGGGGGAGTCCCCTGCACTCCTTACTGAGAGTCATACCCTCCGTCACTGCCTACATCAGCTGCCTCCAAGTCCTCACCCTGCTCCTCCTCTGGCAACTCCTCATCCCCTACAGGCTCCTGTGCCCGACCCCTATCCGCCAAAATAACCACCCAGAACACGATCAATCGGAACTCCCATGGCGCCCTCAGACAGTCCCAAATCACCTCCAGATCCACGTCTCGCCACCCATCATCAGTCACTCCAACTAGCAACCGATCCAGAAGCATCCGTATGGACTCCAGAGTCCCCTCAGCATCCCGTCGACGCACCTCCCCCTCAGCCTGGCAGGGATGGTACCGCCACATGCCCCCTGTGAGCTACATGTCCTGGTGGTGGTCTCGGGCCAACATCTGCAGATCATACATCAGTCAGTAATAGCATATCAACATCTTAAACCTATCATACAAAAAACTTGACATCAACAACAATCAAGCAAATCAATACATACCATCTGGTCCCCACGCCTGCCCCTGGCGGCCGTGGTGCCTCCAGATCCCCGGTGTAGTCCATATCTCTGTATGGATAATCATCCAGTGTCAACGGAATTTGCAACCACTGAAGGTAGAGCTCCTGGGTGAAGTATCTCGCAACCTCACCGCCACCCCGTCGGTGCATCATCTCTCCCCACCGCACCATGCGCGCCTCCCTCAGTCCTCCCACCCTGACCAGCACCCGCGGCCGCAGTGTAGGTACCCGCTCCATGAAGAAGGCACAAAGAAAGGATCCATAACAGAATCCCTTGCCAGATTCCTTCACCGATGTCAGTTGCCGCTGAGCACAAGTGAGGAACATCTAGCCCCAGGCATAATATACACCATCCAGCACCCGCTCCACCAGCTGCATCTGGCCCCCAGACACCTTCTCAGGTGATTGGGACCCCAAAACTTGAACCACGCACGCCACGATCGCCTGTACGGCTGGCTCCTGCTGGTCCACCACCCGGAGTGCATTGCTCTGCACCCCAGCCTCCAGAACGCAGTACCGCTGCAACATATCCTCCATATCCACATCTGCGGATACTCATGGCTGCGTATTAGCCACCCTACCCAGACAGGGGCAACCCCGTCAAGAAGTATACATCTGCGAGGGTGAGATCCACCCTCTCTCCTTGCACCTTGAATGCATGAATGTCCGGCTCCCAAAATCTCACTTATCGATTCAGCAACAACACTACTAAATGCATCATAGGCACCTGTGTGAACTTCCGCAGCTCGTACAACCCCAACGTAGACCGCACATGTCGATCCCTGCGAATGACATCCACTATGTCATCCGGGACATCCCGCTCTCACCAAAGCACCAACGGCATCCTGTCAATCACACAAGGCAAACTCATCAGACTCATGTCAACAAAGTAACCCTTCCCCCCCCCTCGCCCCCGTGGGGAAACCCTAACAGCTCGATCCCAATCGTGGCTTTAGGGCCCCTTGCCGCGGTTTTTGACCGCGGCTGTCAGGGGCTACAGTTGCGGTATGGGCCGTGCCTGTAGGAGCCGAACTCGCAGTTCTGAACCGCGAGTCTAGCCTCGGAACTCGCGGTACAGGACCATGTATTCCGACCCAAAAACTCGTGGTAACCGTCCACGTGATCTGCCCTGGAACCCCGCGGTCCCCGACCGCGGTTCCACCCCACAAGCCCACGGTCCACCCCACGTGGATGGTACAACAACTCCCCTGGGACCCACTACCCGCCCTGCCCCCCTCCCCCCCCCCCCCCGAACCCAATGAAAATGCAAGTATGAGTTTATCAGAATACCTGTAACTCCCGGATCTGAAAACAGCCAGTCGGATAGTCCAGAAAACACCAACTCTACTCTGGTCCACTCTGATCACTAGTCAAAGTCAACAAGTCCAAATGACACTTGTCATGTTGGACCCACTTACTATTTATAGTCCGTTGAATTTTTATTGTTTTGGCCATTCTGAACCCATACGGAGTCCATTTTTCGAACCGTTTCCACCACTGGAATCAGCACGATGACACCATCATGATGGTCAACTTGTTTTCTTATTTTTTCCACATCAGTTTTTAGACACCACTAGCCACCTCGGTTTGCGTGCCACTTTGAATGCTCTCCATTTTTATATATTTTATATCATCGGATTCATTTTTTTGAGCCCATGATGATGCTTGAGATCATTTCTAGCTCTCACCCCCAGATTTTTTGGGTATTTTTTCCAAAACGCCCCCCGTCGCCTCGGTTTGTGTGCCACTTCGGCCGTTCTCCATTCTTGACACTTTTTATATCGTCGGATTCATTTTTCTAAGCTCGTGATGATGCTTGAGGTCATTTCTCTCTCTCACCAGGTATAGTTTCAACATTGTGTCCTGACACCTTGCTGCCTCGGTTTGCATGCCACATCAGCCGCCATCGGATTGTTCCACCATTTTACATTAGCCATTCACTCCTTTCATACTGCAATTATTTTGTTATTTTTCCACCATTCATTATCTCGCAAGGAGTCCCACCAGTGTTCCCCCCCCTCCCTCATTCTTGGTCATCATCAATGTTCCTTGATTGAGCACTTCCTCCTTACCTAGCCATTCCTTTTGTTCGGTATAATTTTATCCCTTTTTTGGGCCGGACAAGTCCTTTACGAAAAAGGCACTTAGGGAGTTTCTGTTAAGCTCTTTTCTGAATCCTAAAAAAATGAAAAGATCGTCGAGTAATCTTGCTTCCTTTCATGCCCGTTAAAGTACCTGAAAGGGTGTCTATCTGGTATATAGTTTAACCCTTTTCCAGACCTGGTTGACTAATTACGAAAAAGGAATACTCGAGTCACACCGACTAGAAGAGTTCTTCATTGCATCCTTTTATGCTTCTTCGGGCCTTGGAGACTAACACACGAAAAAGCAACCCCCTGGAGTCTTCTTATCGCTTTCAGACTCTCTAAAATTGAAAGAAACCACGAGCATGAACTGTCCTGGGCTCGTACAAATCCACATGACGATACCATTCCATTATTTCAAAGTCTTCTTATTGCTGTCAAACTCCTTAAAATTGAAAGCAATCACGAGCATGAACTGTCCTGGGCTCGTATAAATCCACACGACAGTGCCACTTTGAACACACTTCTTCTAGTTCCTTAACCCATGAAGAAGTCCCCCCGTGCCTCTTGGCACTATGATCAATCATCTCGGCAGCACCCCCAGTCAGGTCTCCTTTGTTCAGAGTATTCTGCAGCCTCCTGCCATTTTACACCAACTTGAGTATCACTCACCCCAGTCACTATCCTTGATCCATTACAGCTATGATCCCTTTCCCACCAGTCAGTTTCACATGCTGCCCTATCATCCCCGCCATCATACTCTGAACAAAGGAATTTTGAGTCCACCCACTCTACTTGCCTAGTTATCCACCATAGTATGTCAGTCCTACCATCAGTACCCTCACACTTCAGTTGTCCACCTCATGCTCCTATTAAGGAAAAATCATTTCCTTGCTAGTTGCAGGTCTCCCTCTGTCGATGACAACCCCTCTATTCCAGAGGATAGACCCAGAGGTCCCTGTGCCTTGGACTCATCACCATCTATGGTGTGTGCCTACGGACCATTTTGAGAGGAGTCATCAGTGCCTCTCCGAGTGGTTGTTTCTCACATGCTTGACTTCAATACCTTGATCGCATCATTGAGAATCACGTAGGGTTTATATCCCTTCAGTTATTGGTCGAAGACCCCATATTTCCCCCGACTCTAGTGCATTGATGAGTCACTTCAGAACACCCAGCTATATGTTCCCATGGATGTCCGGGTTGCGTTGGCGATTGTATTCAAAAGCCATCCAGTTATTTGCTTCCTTGAGTACCCAGTTCAGTTCCCGTTTAGTGTACCATTGAGGATATGACTCCCCGTCACTATGCTCCAGCAGCTCATCAGTTCCTTTGGTACCCCACTCCGTAGCACTGTAGTTATTCCAATGTACCAGTTCTTCAGCTCCGACATGATCAACCCAGCAGTATGTACCATATTTGTGCCCCCTCTGGACACTTATGATGTACACAGTGGTTCTCTATGTATCTTATAGGTCCCCCTTTTTCAGGCCTCACAATTATTTTTTATGTATCTTGATACGAGCATGGGTATGCCTACCTCGTCCATATATTGAGATTCTTCCTCATTCATTGTTTGAGGCCATGTATATTTCAAGTCCGCATATTTTGGACCCCATTGTTCTTATTGTTCTATATCTTGATACAAGCATGGGAATGCCCGCCTCGTCCATATGTTCAGATTATTCCTCATTCATTATTGAGGTCATGTACTTTCAGTTTTTGCAGTTTGTTCGGGACCGTTGTTCCGGGCTCTAGTTCGCTTTTTCTCTTCTCCACATCCCAAGAAAACCATAAAAGCCTTATGATGTCTATCGGCCATACGATGAGCTCCTGCCCTCACACATCAGGGGGCAATCTATTAACACCCAAAAAGTGCTCACTACCTCATCTACCCCATTACATGACTCATTTGTCCATATTTACTACCATATTTTCCTCCAAAACCTTAAAAAACCCATGAAAAAGCCTCCAAAAGGCCAAAAAAGCATCCAAAATGCCACAAAACCATTAAAAAAGCCTCCAAAAGGCCAAAAAACAGCTTTCCCCCCCAAAATAATCCAAAATTCCTCCAAAATAGCAAAAACCCTCTAAAAAGAGAATAAAAAATACAAAAAGAGGAAAAAGAGGGAAAAAGGAAGCAAAAACCCTATACAGCTCACCTAAACCATTTGGTGCCCAAAACCATGGGCCAACACTCCACCACTAAAAACCTATAAATAGGTGATGGAGTCCCCTTATTTCATATCCACAGTCAACCACACCCTTACTCTGCCAAAATCACTACTGAAACCCTAGCTCACCCTTGAGCTACTTCCACATTTGAGTGCCCCTTTGGCCCATTTCCAAAACCCTTTGGAGAAAGAGAAAGGAACAAAACTGGAGCTTGGAAGCAACCCTCTTGGACTGCTGCAAAGGCTTCACCAACCTTCACATTGGAGGTATAATCAATACAAAAACCATTTTTATTATCTTGTCTTTTCTATTTTATGCACATGCTTAGAGTAGTTACTATTTTACTGTATTGTCTTTCATTTACTATTTTTCTGAACTGCTACTAAGGAGTCCCTTCTCCTTAGTAGGTGCTCATTTGCACAAGCTAGGGCGAAAACCCTAGCTACATTTATGGTTTTCTTGAAATCCGGTTTTGCAGTAAAAAATGCAGGTGTAATTGATAGCGACTAGCGAAAAATTTATGAAAGTCCAAAGAAGGTCAAAATATAAATGACAAAGCAAGCAACAATATATATATATATATATATATATATATATATATATATATATATATATATGAACACCGAGGATGGTGTTACTTTTAGGGGAGGAGTATGTAACATCCCTCTTCTAAATGTTATTATTTTGTAAATATAACTACAACTGTGTATGTGGCCCTGGTGAGTAGCTCAAGGCCAAGGACCCACAAGTGGACCTTGGTTTATAAGTGTTAAAATAGACTTAAGAGACGAATGACAGCAACGAAGCTAAATGAAGACAACCGAGCCTATTAGGGGAAGGTAAGATAACTCGGAGTCGTTAGGACATAATTTTATGTTTGGATATATGATTATCACCCTAAAGCCTTCATGCGACATCCTAGATAAGGACATTATATTTTCATCACGAAACGAATAGGCAGCAGTTGCGACCTATGCATTAAGATGATGCAGTACGTTATGGCTAATGTTTTCAATAAGGATCCTAATTGGCATATTAAACCTACCTCGATAAGGGAAGGCTAGAGGAAGCATAGTTATTTTCGTACTTGATAAAGCTTAAACTTATCAATTATAGATCTTAGTATTTTGGCCATAGGATATACATTGGGGCTTATGTGTCTTTGAACTAATTCATGATTTAAAGAAGATTCTTCAATAAATGTTAGAACAGTAATCCATACTTAGTGTTAACACCCAAAAAGTGCTCACTAGCTCATTTACCACATTATATGGCTCATTTGTCCATTTTCCTACCATATTTCCATTAAAATCCCAAAAAATCCCATTAAAAAGCCTCCAAAAGGCCTAAAATGCCTCCAAAAGGCCACAAAACCACCAAAATAGCCTAAAAAGGGCTAAAAAAACCCCCCTTTTCCTCCAAAAATAGCAAAATCCCCTAAAAAGGGAATAAAAAATATAAAATAATGAGGAAAAGGAGGAAAAAACCCTATACAGCTGCCCAAAACTATGTGTTTCCTAAAACCATGGGTCAGCACTCCACCACCAAAAAACTATAAATAGGTGATGGAGATCCCTTATTCCATATCCACAATCACAAGCACCCTTACTCTGCCAAAATCTCTCTCGAAACCCTAGTTCACCTTTGAACTATTTTCACCTTGAGAGCCACCTTTGGCCCATCCCCAACATTGGAGAAGGAGAAAGGAGCATTTTGAAGCTTGGAGCATCCTCTTGGACACTGCAAAGGGCTTCATCAACCTTGACAGTCAAGGTAACATTAATATAAAACCATTTTTTACATCTTTTATTTATGTCTCATGCAATGTTTAAAGTAGTTTGTTAATTGTTGTTTTAGCTTAATCATTTAATCATTATTGAACTGCTACTAAGGAGTCCATTCTCCTTAGTAGGTGCTCATTGGCACAAGCTAGGGGTAAAACCCTAGCTACACTTAGTACCATAGTTCATAACCTTAATCAATTTTATTGCCACATGTGCATTATTACACTATAGTTTGGACTAGGTAACTTTAGTTGGTCAAATATCCACTTTTGGGAGTGTTCAGACCTATTTCTAAGCAACCTAGCTCACCCAAACTCTAGTTTTGTCCACAAGTGCACCCTCATTAAATGCTTGAGTGCTCTCCTTCCTTGAAATGGGGAAACTCTATTGACTTTGAGCGCTTGAGTGGATTTAGCTCATTTTTGGCTAGATTTGGAGCATTTAATGCCTCCTTGGACCCCCCAAACTCCTCTACTTGCTCACCCACACATGCCTTAGCCTCATAATTACTCCAGCATTCTTCAGCCACCTTCACACTAGAATTCGTGACTGTTTGGGATGATTAGGACTGAGTTGGACCCACCTAGGGGGGATTGAGGCCATTTTGGCAATTTTGGCTTGTACACTCATCTTGAGCTATCTAATGCTCTTGAATTTCTCTATGATGTAAAAAAAACCTATTCTAAACATTTTCACATGTTAGACAGACTGATAATGCCAAGTTTCAGTTCACATTGTGTGTAAATTTATCTTCTTTTCAAGCTATTTTGCTTGTTATTGCAAATTATTCGATTTTGTGAGGTTCTCCATAGCTCCAGGATATACTGTGAATGAAAATACTCACAAGTTATCAGATCCTTGTGGATTTAGTGAGTGGCAGATCATTCCTTAAGCGTTTGAACTGCATTCTAGTGAGGATTTCCAGATAAAAATCGAGTGTCGTTTGCAGGTGTTTCAGTAGTTTTCTCACCAACGCAGCAGTCATGGAAGCCAACCAAATGTTATCAAAATGAGATCAAAAGGTCTCTACAGAGTAACCATGGGCATAGAGGTAGAACCAAACTCAGCTATAGAGAAATCCAAGTATTACAATCAACTTGATGAAGCATATGGTATGTTGTGCCTAAGCATTTCAAGGGAACTCTTGTTTCACACTGATAGTCTAACAACTCCCAACGAAGTATGGGTGAAGCATGAGTCACTCTTTGGGAAGACTAATGAACTAAGAGGCCACCAAATTGAGAATGAGCTTGTAAGCTTGAGCCCAGCTCACTTTGAAACAATCCAAGAATTCTTCACCAAATTCAAGTCATTGGTACTTCAGTTGCAGCAATGTGGTATTGTTAAGAAGGAAGAACAACTGATTCTGTCAATACTGTCAAAGCTAGGGCCAATTTTTTCTGTATTTGTTAGCACATTCCAATCGGCCAAGATGACCCTTCGAAATTGGCAAATGCCATCTCTAGAAACCTTCATGGAGTGTCTTACTCAGGAGCAGGATAAACTAGTTCAGATGGGCACCATAAAATCGAAGGACCAAGCACTGGCAATGGGTGTTTCGAATGCCACCAAAGGCAAGCAGAAAGCAAAGGGTTATAAGTAGCCAGAGAAGAGGAAGTTTGATAAAACCAAGCCTGCAGATGGAGGTTCGAATCCTTCCAAGGAGAAGGACAAGAAGGGAAAGGAAAAGACTAAATGCACTTATTGTCACAAGGGATGGCATCCATAGAGATCATGTATGAAGAAATCCATTGACTCAATGGCGCAGCTACTGGAGAAGAACAACATCCCAGTCCCTGAGGGTGCACGGAAGAAAGAAGGCACCTCAAATTCTGACAACAAGGAGAAGTGTCATGCTTTGGTAGCAGGTATTTCGAATCCCTCATCTTTCATAATTGATTCAGGAGCTTCCAGGCATATGGTCTCATCCATAGAGCTCTTCTCCTCTCTGCATTCGAATAGTGTTCTAGTAGTTCGAATGGGGGATGATTCTGAAATCCAGACCAAGGGGATTGGTAGGATTGACTTGGAGCATGGCTATTTCAGCAATGTACTCTATGTACCTTCATTGGCTGCAAATTTGCTATCAGTTTATCAAATGACCCATATAGGAGAAGCCAAGAGAGTAACATTTACTCCAGATTTGGTAGAAATCTCAGAAATTTCTTCAAATCAAGTTGTGGCAGTGGGTTTTGTTGATCATCAAGAGAGAATATACAAATTCTCCAATTTTATTCCAAATTCTAGTGACCATGCTCTTGTCTCTCATTCCATTGAGACCTCCAAGCTATGGCATGAAATGTTTGGCCACATGAACTGCAAATATCTCCAGACATTGCACAAGGATGAGATGATAGAAGGGCTTCCTGAAATCAAATCTTCAAATGGTGCATGCATTGGCTGTGTAGTTGGAAAGCATCCAGAGAATAGCTATGAGAAGGGAATGGCAAGGAGAGCCACTCAACCACTTGTATTGGTACATTCAAATCTCATTGGTCCTCTACCCACTCCATCCTATGGTGGATCAAGGTATGTACTCACATTCATAGATGACTACTCTCGATTCTATTGGGTTTACTTCCTGAAATTGAAATCTGAAGTGTTTGAGAAATTGAATATTTGGAAGGCCTTAGTGGAGAATCATAGTGGTCATAAGATAAAAATCCATAGGACTGATAATGTAAAGGAATATGTGAATAAAAACATTCAGCATCTTTGTGAGGAATGTGGCATCCAAATGCAACATTCAATCCCCTACACACCTCAGCAAAATGGTGTGGTAGAGAGGAAAAATAGATCTCTCAAAGAGATGGCCACTTGCATGATTGAAGCTAGGGATATAGGCCCTAAGCTATGGGCTGAAGCCATCAATTGTGCTGCTCATATTCAGAACAGAGCCCCTCACAAATCAGTCAAAGGTAAAACCCCCTATGAGGCATGGTTTGGCCAAAAACCAAATGTGTCAAATTTCAGGATTTTTGGATCTAGAACATGGGCTCGAATTCCATCAGAAAAGAGGAAGGATTTGGAGCCACAGAGGAAAGAATGTATCATGGTTGGATATGGTGAAGATACAAAGGGTTACAAGCTCTTTGACACATCCATGCTCAAAACTTTCATTGAGAGAAGTGTGCAATTCGAAGAAGAACCAATCCCTGATTTTTAGCTTGCACTGGGGGAATGCTCTTCTCCTCCACACATTAATGAAGTAAGTGATGATTCAAGTTCTTATTTTTATGATATTGCTGTAGATGAGTCACCATCAAGGCCCACGTGGGTTGAAATAATCATACAAGCTGTAGGTGAAAGTGAACTTGCTAATCACTAGATCTCAAGAGCCTAGGAAGACTAGATCTCAAACAATCAATGCTTCCTTTACAAATGAAAGTGAACTTGCTGATCACTGTTATATGTTGATTGGATCGGATCCAACATCATATCAAGAATCTTATCATGATCCAATGTGGAGAACAACAATGCAAGAAGAATTCCAATCTCTCCAAGAGAACAAAACATGGGATTTGGTGTCTCTTCCTCCCAAGAGAAAACTTGTGCAATGAAAGTGGATTTTTCAAACCAAAATTGCTGCTGATGGTTCTGATACGAAGTATAAGGCTATATTAGTAGCTAAGGGATACTCTCAAATCCATGGTGTGGATTATACAGAGACCTTTGCACTGGTTGCAAAGATGGACTCAATTAGACTAGCTCTAGCCATTGCAGCTAGTAAGGGTTGGGAAGTTCACCACATGGATGTTAAAAGTGCATTCTTGCATGGTGAGATACATGAAGAGATCTATATGCAGCAACCTGAAGGTTTCCAAGAGGATCCCTCACTTGTTTTCAAGTTGAAGAAGTCACTCTATGGACTCAAGCAAGCCCTTGGGGCTTGGTATGACAAAATGGATTCCTTTTTGCTCTCAATTGGTTTCATTCGATGCAAGTCTGATCCAAATGTTTATTTGCAGAAATGTGATGATATTTTGTAGGTCATTGTAGTGTATGTTGATTATCTTTTAATTACAAGGAGCTACAACAAACAAATTGGTTCAATCAAAGAATCTTTGCACTGTGAATTTTCCATGAGCGACCTAGGATTGCTAAGGCAATTTTTGGGTTTGGAAATTGAGAAAACTGAAAGAGGTATATTGCTGAGTCAACCAAAGTATGCTTTAGACCTTTTATTGAAGTTTAAAATGGCTGAATGTAAGGAAGCCAAGTGCCCATTCCTTTCAGGCATAAAACTAGGTGAATTTGAAGACTCTCCATTGGTGGATTGCACACTCTACAGGAAGCTAGTTGGAAGTTTGTTGTACCTTACACATACAAGACCTAATTTGTCTTATGCTGTAAGTGTTGTAGCAAGGTATATGCAGCAGCCACATGAGATCCATTGGAAGGCAGCCAAAAGGATCCTTCAATATGTCCAAGGAACAAAGAGTTTTTGGGTACACTATGCAGTTGGTTCTTCACTACAACTAGTGGGATTTTCTGATTCTGATTGGGATGGAGATCAAATTGATAGAAATTCCACTTCAGGTTTTGTTTTTATGTTTGCTGAAGGTCCTATTTGCTGGTCAAGTAATAAACAACACATTATTTCTCTTTCATCAGCAGAGGCAGAGTACAGGGCAGCGGTGAATGCAGCCAGACAATGTGTTTGGTTGCAAGGTATTCTTCGGGAATTTGGTGTTACTATTGATTCTCCAACCAACATTTGGGTGGACAATCAAAGTGTCATAAAGATATCTATTGATCCAGTACAGAGGCAGAGAACAAATCACATTTAAATCCATATGCACTACATTCGGGGCTTAGTGCATGACAGGGTGATTTCCTTCCAGTATTGCCCATCCACTGAGCAAACTGATGATATTTTCATCAAGAGTTTTACTGAGAATACCTTCACTTACCTGAGAGCTTTGCTTGGAGTAAGTGATGGATGGTGATTGCTGCAATTTTATTGTAGGTTCAGCCCCATGTCCATTTTAGAGGGAAGTTTTTATCCCATGTGGTTTTACTTGTTGTCCTCAATTTCCATGGACAAATAAAATTTATGTTTGTAATGAGGTGACTTGAGCCTTTGTTGCCAAGGCCTCCCACTTTAATTTCATGAGATGTACTAAGTTCTGGTTAAGGGGGGGTGTTAGAAAAGTAATCCATACTTAGTACCATAGTTCATAACCTTAGTCAATTTTATTGCCACATGTGCATTATTACACTATAGTTTGGACTAGGTAACTTTAGTTGGTCAAATATCCACTTTTGGGAGTGTTCACACCTGTTTCTAAGCAACCTAACTCACCCAAACTCCAGTTTTGTCCACAAGTGCACCCTCATTAAATGATTGAGTGCTCTCCTTCCTTGAAATGGGGAAACTCTATTGACTTTGAGTGCTTGAGTGGATTTAGCTCATTTTTTGCTAGATTTTGAGCATTTAATGCCTCCTCGGAGCCCCCACACTCCTCTACTTGCTCACCCACGCATGCCTTAGCCTCATAATTGCTCCAGCATGCTTCAGCCACCTTCACACTAGAATTCATGACTGTTTTGGATGATTAGGACTGAGTTGGACCCACCTAGGGGGGATTGAGGCCATTTTGGCAATTTTGGCTTGTACACTCATCTTGAGCTATCTAATGCTCTTGAATTTCTCTATGATGTAATAAAAACATGTTCTAAACATTTTCACGTGTTAGACAGACTGATAATGCCAAGTTTCAGTTCACATTATGTGTAAATTTATCTTCTTTTCAAGCTATTTTGCTTGTTATTGCAAATTATTCGATTTTGTGAGGTTCTCCATAACTCCAGGATCTACTGTGAATCAAAATACTCACAATAAAGGTTATGTTAGAAAATTTATTAGAAAATTTTACCTTTAGGAGAATTATATAGTTAACATTTAAGGACTATATGCTATAGTCCACCTTTAATAGAAAAAGCAGATTATATGCTTTAGAGAGTATAGGATATAGTCATCTATGTTAGAGAGAATTTATCCTTATAGACATTGTTATATTAAGGATACCCGCACATGTTTTTGTACAATTTTGGTGTTGGTTGTGGAGCATGATCTCCAGATTTAGAGATATTATTATTATTCAGCCGTGTTTGTACCCCAATATTATATGATATGTAGGTGGACTATACACTTACCCTAGCAGTGGGGTGTGGGGGGGGCATCAGCCCCCCACGGGGTTCAGGGGCGTAGCCCCCGAGAAAAAATTTTGGGGCTATTTTCGCCAGCTGTTTTGCGGACCCATGGTTTTGGGTATCCCGTGGTATTTTCCCATTGTATTTCCCCTATAAAAGAAAGACATTGTAATACGGCTAGGGCAATGATGTATTAGGTTTTATGCATTGTAAAGATCTCTAAGATCAGGAGAGAGACTGTGAGACAGTGAAGAGGAAGTGCAGCAGCTGTGCTACAGGTTGTATCCCTTCACTTTGCTAGATGGAATAATAATAAGGACTGACAACTTTAGTGTGGACGTAGCCCAATTTGGGGTGAACCACGATATATCTGTGTCTCTCTTGTAATGTGTGTGTGATTATATTTGCATTTTTGTTTATTGTTATTTCTCTGCGATCCTGTTTTTCTAACAATTGGTATTAGAGCTAAAGGTCTATTTGGCAGATAAACCCGCAGGGAAGCTAGGGTTTCTGGTTCAAGTGGGAGCAATGGTGGAAGAAGGAAAGTTTAAGGTCGAGAAGTTTAATGGACAAAACTTCCAGTTATGGAAGATGCAAATGGAGGACTATCTGTACTAGAAGGATCTATTCCTACCGTTGGGAGGAAGAGCAAAGCAGCTGGTGGCTATGAAGGACGAAGAATGGGAGGTTCTTGACAGAAAGGCTCTGGGAACAATACGGCTGAGCCTGGCTTCATTGGTGGCTTTCAATATATCAAAAGAAATGACAATGTAGGGTTTTATGAGTGCACTGGGTAAGCTGTATGAAAAACCCTCAGCCTCCAACAAGGTATTTCTAATGAAGCGTTTATTTAATATGAAGATGTCTGAAAGTGGATCTGTTACTGATCATTTAAATGAGTTTAATACAGTTACAAATCGACTATGTTCTGTAAGTGTGAACTTTGATGATGAGGTTAGGGCTCTTCTAATCTTGTGTTCATTGCCAGAAAGCTGGAATAGCTTGTTCATGGCTGTAAGTAACTCTGTCTCTGGTTCAAACACCTTGAAATTTGATGATGTTATTGGTGTTATTCTTAGCGAGGAAATGCGAAGAAAAAGCACAGATGAGACATCAGGTAATGCGTTGACCATGGAGAGAAGGGGAAGACAAAAGGAGAGAGGAAAGAGCCAAGGTAATCGTGGCAAGTCTAAAACGGGAAGATCCAAGTCCAGACTGGGAAAAATAGAGTGTTGGAACTGTGGAAAGAAAGGACATCTGAAGAAAGACTGCAGATCTCTAAAGAAGAAAGGAGATGCATAGAAGGAAACTACCCAGGAAGCAAATGTAGAAGGTGATGTGTTACAAGATGCTTTGATTCTTGCATTAGATAATACTAGTGATTATTAGGTAGGAGATTCAGGAGCTTCATGTCATGCTACACCCCATAGGAAATATTTTCATGATTATGTTCCAGGCGATTTTGGACATGTTTTATTGGGTAATGATGAGCCATGTAAAATTGTTGGAATGGGTAAGGTATGGATAAAAGATAAGAATGGAACTGATTTGCTATTGAAAGATGTTAGGCATATTCCTACTATGAAAAGAAATCTGATCTCATCAGGGCAGTTGGGAGATGGCGGTTGTCTATCTACATTTGGAGAAAAGTGGTGGAATATCACTAAAGGATCAATGGTGATAGCAAAACGAGACAGGATAGGTATGTTGTATTTATGTCATCATAATACTGACCATTCTATCTCTTTAGCTTCCATATGAACAAATACAACATTGTGGCATCATAGGCTTGGCCACATGAGTGAGAAGGGGATGCAGATTCTCCACTCAAGGAGGTTGCTACCAGATTTGAAGCAGGTAAGTTTGGAATTCTGTGAGAACTATGTTTATGGAAAATAGAAGAGAGTCAGATTTCTCAGGGTTGGGAAACAAAAGAAGAATGAAAAGTTAGAGCTAGTGCATACAGATGTATGGGGACTGGCTCAGGTACAATCTCTTGGTGGCTCTCATTATTATGTTACATTTATTGATGATGCAACTAGGAAAACTTGGGTTTATTGCATTAGACAGAAATATGATGTGTTTGCTACTTTTAAGAAGTGGAAAGCTTTGGTTGAGAATGAGACAGGGAAAATGTTGAAGTGTCTCAGATTTGATAATGGAGGTGAGTACTGCGGCAAGGAGTTTGATAGTTAGTGTTCATACCATGGGATTTGTAGAGAGAAGACAGTCCCAAGAACACCACAAGAAAATGGTGTGTCAGAAAGGATGAACAGAACGATCATGTAGCGTGCAAGGTGTATGAGACTACATGCAGGGTTGCCCTTACAGTTTTGGGTGGATGCTGTAAATACTGCTGTTTATTTAATAAACAGAGGACTTTCAAGTGCTTTGGATGGTGGTATTCCAGAGGAGGCATGGACAAATAAAAAGGTAAACTACTCATTTCTGAGAACGTTTGGTTGTGAAGCATTTGTCCATAATGATAAAGAAAATAGAACAAAGCTTGAAGCTAAATCCAAGAAATGTACCTTTATTGGATATGGGGCTGATGAATTTGGTTATCGTTTATGAGATTATGAAAATAACAAAATCATCAGGAGTAGAGATGTAATATTCAATGAAAAGGTCATGTATAAATATCAGTTGCAGGGAAAGAAACAACAAAAGGAAAACATAGAGTACACAATACTTGATGAAATTGAAGAGAATGAAGTTCCAAAGGTGCCAGAAAATCAAGAACAACAGCAAGTACCTAAAACTCTTGCAACTGTAAGAAGATCTGCCAGGTTAAGTAGACTCCCTGAATGATACTCTCCTTTAATGCATTATTTGTTGATGATTGATGCTGGTGAACCAGAATGTTTTGAAGAAGCAATGCAGGTGGAAACTAGAAAGAAGTGGGAGCAAGGCATGAATGAGGAGATGGACTCATTGGTAGGAAACTAGACTTGGGATTTGGCTCACTTTCCTGCTGGTAAAAGAGCATTGCAGAACAAATGAATTTATAGGTTGAAGGAAGAAGAAGGAGGTAAGAAGCGGTACAAGGCCAAACTTGTTGTAAAGGGGTTTGCACAGAAGAAAGGTATTGATTTTGATGAAGTATTTTCTCCTGTTGTTAAGATGACTTCAATTAGGACTATCTTAAGTCTAGTGGTAATAGAAGATTTGCATCTTGAACAGTTAGATGTAAAAACAACCTTTCTCCATGGGGATTTGGAGGAAGAGATATATATGCAGTAGCCACAAGGGTATGAAGTCAAAGGTAAGGAGAACTTGGTATGCAGGTTGAAAAAGAGTTTGTATGGCTTGAAGTAAGCTCCAAGGCAGTGGTATTTAAAATTTGACAGGTTTATGATAGAACAAGGTTATAGTAGATGTAATTCTGACCATTGTGCTTATTTCAAGAAGCTAGACAATGAAAGATATATTATCTTGTTATTGTATGTGGATGACATGCTTGTTGCAGGGTCTAACATGTAGGATATAAATGTACTCAAAAGGAAATGTGATGAACCTGCAATAATTAATTAATGGAAATACACGAGATATCAAAAATAATAGAACTCAGAATCACTTTTATATTGATCACAGGCCACTTCGAGGGGGCAACCTCCTTTGAGCAAGATCAATACAATTAACTTCATGGTGCCTTCATAGGCTTCAACACACACTTATATACTAAGTCTAGGAGCCAATACCATGGGTTAATACTATGTGTCAATACAAACCATGGGCTAAGTCTAGGCGCCAATACTATGAGTCAAAACCATGGGACATATAATACTATGGGACGACCTACAAAGCATATGCGTCCAATACTATGGGTCAATACTATGGGCTAATATAAACTATGGATCAAAAAATACTACGGGACGACTTACAAAGCATATGCGTCCAACAACAATATACTAACAAAGTAAAGACATGGGTTCCTAACATCTCCTCTCCCTTAGAAAAAGATTTGTCCTCAAAGCTTTAGATGTGGAAATTGATGCAGAATCTGAAGGAGTGGGTCCCCTGTAGCATCCTCGAGTTGCATTTCGAGCCACTGGTGCCTTTGGATTTTCAGGGAGGACTGCATGGAAGGCTGTAGATGAAGAAGAACCATATCAACGATGTGAAAAGTGCACTCAAAATGGTGCTGACCGGCTTGTTGTTTCAATCAAATTCTTGCCATGTGAAAATTGTCATGCAGAATGAGAAGGAGCTGATCACGGTTTCGAAGAATTGAGTCAATTGCCTGAACTGGGGAGCTGCTGAAGGTGTATGGAAGAAGAACTGGTGGTGCCTGTACAGAGACTACTTCATATGGTGTCCTTTGAGATGTGGTACTATACCACTGGAGCGCTTCTAGGAAATCCATAGAAATAGTTGTCCAAATCCGTGGAGGTATGGGTAAGGGTTCGAGCAGTTCTAAAAGGAGGGTCGTTTCACCTTTGTTGACCTGGAAAGTATCACAGTCAACAACCATCCGTTGAATTGTCCTTTTGAGTCCCTGCCAAAAGAAGTTACATTGTTCCTGGTCATACGTTTTGAGGAACCTAGAGTGCCCTACTGATGAAGAAGCATGGAGTTCATAGAAGAGATAACCCCGTTGAACAGATTGAAACCAATTTGGAACAAACAGAGAAATAGTTGTAAGAGAAACTGGGTCATCAAATGTGCGAGGAGGAGCATCTTCCACTATATTGTCCTTACCCTTCTGGTAACTGGTCACATAGTCATAACCCATGAGTTGGATAACCCATTTCAGGTGTGTTGGGGAGGAGACCCGTTGTTCCAGGAAAGTTTCCAAACTCTCGAGATCAGTCTTGATGCAGAAATAATTCCCCAATAGGGATGGCTGCCACTTCTGGACTGTATGCAAAATAGTCATCATTTCCTACTGAGAGGTAGATGCGGCTAAATTCTTACTGGAAAGGTCTCTTGAAGGCAACAAGCTCATTGGTTCAGCAAAGACACCTGCATATCTATCCAAGGAAGTAGTGGAGACTGTTGATGGGTGCATTTGAATGGAATGGAGCTAAGCGATGACACCATGTGAATTCTTATTAAGTATTTTTTCCAGGCGATGTGAACTGATGATGCAGAGAGACCCTGGTTGTAAATCCATAAATTTGTGTCGTTCCCCATTGACTGAAAACTGCATCCAAAGTTCAGCAAAATCCCATAAGATGGGGCGAAGTGTGAGTAACCATTGAACGCCCAAAACCACATCGCATCCGCCTAAGGACAAGGAAAACATGTGAGAGCGCAGGTTATAATCTTCCATAGAGATACGCACATTATGACACTTCCCCTTGCAAGGTAAGGTGCCCCCATTGGCAACCATGACTTCAAAGTTGGAGCAAGGATGGACAAAACAATCAGCTTGTTTGGCAATCCGAGGATCAATAAAGTTATGAGTGCTACTAGAATCAATGAGTTTGGTAAGAGAGAGCTTCTTGAAGTATCCCTTGAATCGCATTGTTTGTGGGGTGGTGACGCTGGTTACAGCATGGATAGATATCTCAGGTGGGTCGTCCTGAGATGGGGTGTCAATAGGAGGGTGTTGAATGTCGACCTGATCATCTACTGTATTTGGAGCTTCTTCATCAAGTTCTGAGGAAGGTGGAGAATCTACATCTAAGAGATAGAGCTTTTGTGGAACACATCTATGTCCCCGAGTGAATTTCTCATCACAATTATAACAAAGCCCTTTTTCTCGACGTGCCTGCATCTCTGTTTTAGACAATTGCTTGATAGGAGTTGGTTGAGGAGCAGGCATGATGGGAGGTCATTGGGAACCCATATTTCTGAAGGGAACAAAGGTGGGTTTGGAACGTTGTTGAGCTGCGATCTTATCCTCGGCCAGCTTATCCAACCCTAGGACTTCCATCATTATGTTGGGACAAAACATTTTGACCTCTGAGCGGATTTCATCCTTGAGACCACTGATAAAACAACTCCTATAGAATTCATCAAACAATCCTTCTGTGTGATTGGCTAGTTTCTCAAATTCCATCTGATACTCTCTCACTGTGCCAGTTTGGTGAAGTTTAGTGAGTGCTCCTGTGAAGTTGTCAAAAGCACTAGGACCAAATCGTGGCAAAAGGAGTTGGCAAAAATCTGTCCAGTTTGGCTCAAGATGAGCTTTGATGTACCAACAGTACCATTGAAGGGCTTCCTGTTCCAAATGAAAGGATGCAAGTGGAACTTTCTGAACATCAAAAGTATTATGCAGACTGAAATATTGTTATGCTCGGTATATCCATCCAGTCGGATCAGTACCATTGAAGTGAGGAAAATCAAGCTTCGGCCTACGAAAATTGTTGGAAGAAGAGAACCCAGTAGTTGCAAAAGATTATGGCTGTCAGTTATTGTTCATGGCTGAATGCTGAAGATGGAGGCTGAGAAATTTTTCATCCAGATCTTGGAGTTTGGTTTGGATGGCTGCAAGTGCTTCCTACATGGTTTTTTCTCCTGTGCGAGTGACAACCATAACCAGTAATTTTTTTTTTTTTTTTGGGGGGGGGAATTGATAGAAAAACACAAACACAAGCTTATTTAGTAAGGGGAAATTTGGATTTGGGAAAAACTCAGAGGGGTAATTAGGGTTTGACTAGGTTTTCGACACTTTCTGAGGGACAGGGAAGCAAAAAAAGGGGATTTTAAAAGCGGGAACTCTATGGTAAAATTTGAAGGCAATCGGGTGAAAATTGAAGAAGTTATGGCAAACCCTAAAAATAGACAAATGTGGGATTTCTGGTCTTGGGAAGTGGAATTTGGGATAGGGTCTTCAGGAATGAAATATGCAAAATGGGATTGCAGGGATGTCAGGGAAGTTTTAGGGAAAACAGAGTTGAAACAAGAGAGATATGGCCGAAAAACAGATATTTTTTTTAGAAATGGATCGGCAACAGCGGCGTAGAAGGGATCCGCAACAGATGGATCTGCAATGGCACGAAATGGATCGAAAACGGATGGATTTGAAATGAGGACTGGATCTGGAACGACTTTCAGAATCGATCTGAAATGGCTGGATCTGGAGCCGAAGTGATTGGCAACAGTTCAACTGAAAATAGATATGGACCCCAAGTATGTACGGCTTCCTAACAGTTCAAGTGTTTCACTCGGCCACCAATGCTATCTGACGGCTTGCGTATTGGGGCAGTACCCTTCACTCCACGGCTCAGGTAAAACTGATAGCCGCTTTGCCACAAACGACATCTCTTGGTTTACTTCACGGGTGGGAACTAGTCAATCAGGTAGGGGTCGTTGCCCTTTTCGCTGGCAAGTCCTCTCAATGGGCCAGCTACTTTGGGGTTCCTGTGGTACTCCTCACAATGAGTTTTAGGGATTATGCCCAAGTAATTCCCATAGTTAAGCGAATAGGGATTATTCCCAAATCCGAAGCTGCAACAGATGCGAAAAAAAATTTGGCAGAAATTCCACCCAACGAGCCCAAGAAAGTGCTCTGATACCAGATGTGATGAACCTGCAATAATTAATTAATGCAAATACACGAGATATCAGAAATAATAGAACTCAGATTCACTTTTATATTGATCACCGACCACTTCGAGGGGGAAACCTCCTTTGAGCAAGCTCAATACAATTAACTTCATGGTGCCTTCATAGGCCTCAACACACACTTATATACTAAGTCTAGGCTCCAATACCATGGGTCAATACTATGTGTCAATACAAACCATGGGCTAAGTCTAGGCGCCAATACTATGAGTCAAAACCATGGGACATATAATACTGTGGGACGACTTACAAAGCATATGCGTCCAATACTATGGGGCAATACTATGGGCTAATATAAACTATGGATCAACAAATACTACGGGACGACTTACAAAGCATATGCGTCCAACAACAATATACTAACAAAGTAAAGACATGGGTTCCTAAAAGGAAACTAGCTAATTCATTTGCGATGAAGGATTTGGGTGCTACAAAGCAAATCCTTGGTATGAGAATAACGAGAGACAGGAAAAATCACAAATTGACATTGTCTCAGAGTGAGTACATACAAAAGGTGTTGGAGAGGTTCAAAATGCAGAATGCAAAACCAGTTAGTACACCTTTGGCCAGCCATTTCAGTCTAAGTAAGGAAACATGTCCCAAGACACAGGAAGAGACAGATTATATGTCCAAGATTCCCTATCAATCAGCAGTTGGCAGCTTGATGTATGCCAAGGTGTGCACAAGACCAGATATTGCACAAGCAATGGGAGTTTTGAGCAAATATATGAACAATCCAGGTAAAGAACATTGGAAGGCAGTACAGTGGATTCTCAGGTATTTGAGAGGTACCACTACTCAGGCATTATGTTTTGGAGGTTCAGACACTGTTCTATAGGGATATGTTGATGCAGATATGGTAGGTGATAAGGATAGTAGGAGGAGCACCACATGGTATGTATTTACTATAGGTGGAACAACAGTAAGTTGGATTTCGAAACTGCAGAAGGTTGTTGCACTTTCAACAATGAAAGCAGAGTATGTTGCTGTTACAGAGGCTAGTAAAGAGATGATTTGGCTGCAGAGGTTTATGGAGGAATTGGGTAAGAAGCAGAAGGATAGCAGGTTGTATAGTGATAGCCAGAGTGCCATTCATCTTGCAAAGAACTCAACATTCCATTCCAAAACTAAACATATACAGCTCAAGTACCATTTCATACGCTCTGTTCTAGAAGATGAACTGTTGAAGCTAGAAAAGATACATATTAGCCCGAATCCTACAGACATGTTCACGAAGGTAGTGACTAGAGAGAAACTGAGTTCTTGTTCGGTTTCAGTTGGCCTTCTAGCATGAAGGTAAAGAGGAGAAATTTTCCAAGTCCAAGTCCAGCAAGGGCAGTAGCGGTGCAGTTGTTTTGATTAGTCTCCAAGTGGGAGGTTGTTGGCTGTGGAGCATGATCTCTAGATTCAGAGATATTATTATTATTCAGTTGTGTTTGTACCCCAGTATTATCTGATATGTAGGTGGACTGTACACTCACCCCAGCGGGGGGGTGTTGGGGAGGCATCGCCCCCCCACGAGGTTTCACGGGGGACCATCCCCCCTGGATGGGGGGTCCGAGGGCCAGCAGAGGTTTTGGGGCGTAGCTCCCGAGAAAAAAATTTGGGGCTATTTTCGCCCTCTATTTTGCAGGCCCATGGTTTTCGGTATCCAGTGGTATTTTCCCATTGTATTTCCCCTATAAAATAAAGACATTGTAATACGGCTAGGGCAATGATGTATTAGGTTTTATGCATTGCAAAGATCTCTAAGATCAGGAGAGAGATTGTGAGATAGTGAAGAGGAAGTGCAGTGGCTATGCTGCAGGTTGTATCCCTTCACTTTGCTGGATGGAATAATAATAAGGACTGGCAACTTCAGTGTGGACGTAGCCCAAGTTGGGGTGAACCACGATATATCTGTGTCTCTCTTGTAATGTGTGTGTGATTATATTTGCATTTATGTTTATTGTTATTGCTCTGCGATCTTGTTTTTCTAACATTTGGTTCATGGAAATTATAAATTCAAGGGTGTTGAATAAACTTGGGAAACACGATTTGTAGAAGCCCTTTTGCTTCACGTGACCTTCAAGACTTTATGAAAAGACATCCTTTGTGAAAGGAGCCAAAAACCCCATTTCCAATGCCACTTGGCACTCCTTCGAGACTCCGTTATGTAGGTGGCAGTAGTTAGTTAAGTCGACGCTCCATGTGGAGGCTCAAACCCTGTCGAGAGTTATATTTATATGAGCAGGGGGTCACAAAGTACAAGGGTAGTTCAGGTCCTATTTATTCTAGGGAAAGATCCTTAAGTGTACTTTGAGGTTTCTGGTGACAAAAGTGGGGAGAGGACGGCTCCTTGGGAGTTCGATCCCCATGTAGTGTGTTCTGCGTTTTATTGTTTGGAAGAGGAATTTGTGTTCAGGAGGGGACGGTTCTCGAGAGGACCCGATCCCAATTTATGTTGTGTATTTATGTACAGCGTAATTCGTTTTCCTTAATGATAAACTGGATAATTGCATTTCTCCCTTCCAGATCAGATCTTAAATGATCCTACATTTTGGGTGAATTCATTTGATGCTTAATTGATTCTAGATCAGAGCTAAAATGACCTTGCATTTTGGTGAATGTGTTTGCTGCTTAATTGATTCCAGATCAGAGCTTAAATGATCCAGTGTTTTGGTGAATGCATGCTATTTCATTCTAGTTATTTTCCTTAGACAAATCACTATTAGGTATTCACATGGTGAATGCTTTTCCAAAGGTAAAATGGTATTACTCCAGTGGTTAATGATACATTTATGTTTTCGGATTAGTGGAATCTTCTTATATGAGTTTATATATTTTCTCTATCGAAGCCAGCGCAGAGCTCTGTCTTACGCTTATACTTTGTATCAAGATTTTCATTATAGATCCATTTCTATCCACTGTACATTATCAAACAGATCTCCGAGCTCATTGTCACCCAAGGAAGGCCGTGTTAGGTAGATCGAGTCTTGGAAATTTTTGTTATATCTAATCATTAGATCTCTGTCCTTAAAATGCATATGCAATGTCATTTTTTTTAGGGTTTATGGCATTTATACCTATCAAATATATTTATATATATATTGGGAAATCTAAGCATTTCTTTTATTTGCGTTGGGATTTTTGTGAGGATCCCTTTCGTAATTGATAAGGGTGTAAGCTCATGTTTATGACTTGCAATTTTCTTCTTTTTGATAGGGAGATCCGTCGTTTTTTACTTTCTTGGCTATTTGTTTGGAGACTGTGTGTATGACTACTTGTATGGAGTTTGGATATCTGTCGATCTTCCTTTTGGGTGTTGCTTATAGTGTGTGCCCAGGTAACTCCTGTCTGGTACGTTTTTGCATGGAGCCGTTTGATCTCTATAATTTTTATTATGAGATGTGTAAGTTAAAATCCTAGAGGAATCGATGTTGTTCCAATTTGGTTTTGCTCATTCATGAAAATGTAAGTTCCGTTTGTATGCTAAATGAGAATGATAGATGGGTCTTTTATGTTGAATTCAGATTCAGTTGTTATGTTTCATTACTAAGTTGATACTTGAAAGCGTTAGTTATGTGCTGAATGGAGTGGTAGATTCAAACGCTATGTTTGGAATGATAGCATAGATCGTGTTCGTTCAGATCTCTATGTGACCAGCGTTAGAATTCCCTGTCATATGTTTGTTTGATATCCCAATGTAAGTTTGAATTCTAGTTACACTATGTTTTTATGTTGTTGGAGATCCAAATTATAGCGAGAATGCCATACCCACTCTCTTTTATATAATTACGGTTACTAATGGAAATCATAGCTAGAATCTCTGCTCAACTTATTATGATTAGAATCTTATAAGATTTCTACTTGTCCCTACAATAAGTGTTGTGTTTTCCTTCAACCATGCCAATGTAATGCAGATCATAGGGTTATGTCACGTCCCCTCCCATCATACCAGTGCGATGGAGGCGATCGTGATGCTAAAACCAGGCATATAGCCCCATGAACTTTTAAATAAGCATTCACATAATATAAAAAGACATATGGAATGTATAACTATAAGAAAAACACAGTGGAAATAATATCATTAACAAATCCTTCATACATTCACGATATTCATCAAATAAATAAATGCAAAGTTAACACAAGAGAGTACTTATCTTATAACAAGTAGTCCCAAGCAACTAGTTATGCAACTGCAACGTTCCACCCAACCATAGGCCAGTTGTGATCATCAATATCTCAACACACGGCCACCCCCAAGCTGGGCATGATCTCTACAAGGAATCAGTGAACAGCAGACTCACACATAGCCAAGCATACACCAAGATGAGCCAAGCCAATCTACAATTGGGTTTATCAGGCTGCTAGGAAATGGAAAGGAAGAGTGGCTAAGCTAGTGAGCTCAAGCACAGAGCCAGGGGTAACCTTACAAGATCTATCTAGCTTGGCACCCACAATACCTACACACCCAGCACAAGGAAGTATTCTTTTCACTGCTGTACAGTCCCTCAAGCCATACCTTCCCCATCTAATGCTCTCAGGGTGTGCATAGAAGAGTAGCCAAAGCCCTCTTGATCTTCTTGAGAGGTTATCTCCCCCACTAGATTTATCAATCCCTCTCTGTCCACTACCACTCCAATCTCTTGCTTACAGTCTCCAAATCAAATAGGGATGCAGATGATCAGCTAACTACAATGACTGGACAGGAGAAAAATGTTTGTACAGTGATAAGCATGAAAATGCTTCCCTGAGTTTCAGAAAAATGTGGGAAGGCTAAAAATGAACAATGGAGGTTTTGGGAAAACCATAGGAAGCAGAAATAGTTTTTAGGAAAAATTCCCATGGAAATTCTGGGACAAAACGACCTCCATACGGTCCCAAATCGTAGCCCCTTCTTCCTAGCTACTGTCCAAAACCAAAAACGAGTTTCTGGGCAAGGAAAACCCTGCATTTTTTATGAAAAACGTGAATGTAACTTCCAGCAATCTCAATCTACGTGAGAGGAAAAACTACTGTTCAGAATGGCTTTGGGCACCATTTCGTGGGTGTTTTCTTTCCCAAGAAGCAAAAATACGAATTCCCAGGTTGATGGCTTGCCCATGCACAAAATTGGCTGCCATACCTCTTCATTCCCAAGGCATTAACTACCTCAACCAATTTCTGGAAGAATTAAATGATTGGGTCCATAAGCCAAAATGGGTAGTTGGTGGTTTTTGGATTTTCTCATTGACACATAGATTAACACCATTGGCTCAAGGGTTTGAATAATTTCTCTCCCTATTCCTTGTAGAATCATGCCCCCATCTCTTTGTGGGATTGCATAGCTAGTTGTGGGTTTTTCATTAAAATTCGTATTTACATGATGTCTTAATTTACATTGTGCCTATCTAGCACAAGAACCATATGCATCTTTTTTTAATTGCTGATACATAAAATGCTAAATCAATGGTGGGGCCTTGGCCTTGAGCTCCTCACCATGATTAAATATCAATATTTACATCATTTACGATTTAATGAAAAAGGGGTCAAAATGGGGATGTGACATTCCCCTCCCCTTACATCAGCACTGTCCTCAGTGCTCAGCAAAACTGAACAAAAATGGATATGCCACCCTCATGGCATCCTCCAGCTCCCATGTATCCTCATTGGGACCGTAGTGCTTCCATTGCACCTTTACCTATCCGATGGCTCGGTTCTGGAGCAATGTTACCTTCTTGTCTAGGATGCACAACAGATCGTTTTGGAATTCTCCCTCGGGTTCCACCTGGATCACATCCCAATTAATCACATGGTTAGGATCATGTACATTTTTCTTAAGCAAAGAGACATGAAAAACATTATGAGCTTTAGTGCTAGCAGGCAATGCAAGTCTATATGCAACTGGCCCTATTCTTTCAAGCACTTCAAATGGCCCACAATATCTAGGTGATAGCTTGGCACAACTCCCAAGCTTCAAGGAACCCTTCCTTGGCCTCACTCTAAGATACACATGATCCCCAACACTGAATTCCCTATGGATACTATGCTTATCTGCATAGCTTTTGTGTCTATCCTGGGCTACTTTTAAATTTTGCCGGATCTTGGCAATCTCTTGTTCCATTTCCTTAAGAAATTTTGGCCCAAGTACAATTCTGTTCACTGGATTGTCCCAAGTCACTGGTGTCCTACACCTTCTACCGTACAAAGCCTCATATGGACTCATTCCCAATGATTCTTGCTACCCATTATTATATGCAAACTCTACCAGGTGTAGATAATCCTCCCACTTGGATGGCTTATCCATTACATACATGCGAAGCATGTCTTCAAGCACCTGATTTACTCTTTCTGTTTGCCCAGCTGTTTGAGGATGTTACGCGGTGCTAAAGTTCAATTGTGCACCCAAATCTGCAAAGAGACCTTTCCAAAGATTGGAAGTGAACTTGGTATCCCTGTAAAAAATGATTGCCTTAGGAAACCCATGTAATTTGAAAATTTCCTTCATGAAAATATTTGCAATGGCATCGGCTTTATGTGTGGACTTAACCGGTATGAAATGTGCTGCCTTTGTTAACTTGTCCACCACAACCATGATGGAATCATGTTGTCTCATAGTCATTGGCAATCCTGTAATAAAATCAATGGAAATTATTTCCCATTTCCATTCTGGAATTGGCACTGGGTGCAATAAACCTGCGGGGTGTTGGTGTTCAACCTTCACCTGCTGACATTTCATGCACTTAGAAATGTATTCAGCGACATCCTTCTTCATCCCTGGCCAGAAGTAATATTTTCTTGCTGTAGCAATTGTTTTCTGATATCCTGGGTGACCAGAGTATGGAGCTTTATGGATTTCATCCATAACAAAGCTCCTCAAATCTGCTGCATTTGGAATATAGACTCTATTTTTATAAGTAAGAAGTCCGTCTTCCTCCAAATGATAACCCTCATACATCTTGCCAAGGTCTTGCTGCTGCAATTTGTCCTTTATCTTCACATACACTTCATCTTCAACAATATGGTTAACAATCTGCTGCTTCAAATCTGGTTGGCAAGTACTAAGTGCTGCCACATGCATTTCATGTACCTTCCTGCTGAGTGTATCAGCCACCTTGTTTTCTTTCCCTTTTATGTGTTTGATTTCAAAATCAAATTCACACAAAAACTCCAACCATCTAGCTTGCCTAGCATTTAAAGTTGGCTGATCAAACAAGTATTTCAAACCACAATGGTCTGTCCTTAACTCAAATTTTCTTCCCATTAAGTAATGCCTCCACATCTTTAAAGCCTGCATTATGGCTTCAAGTTCTATATCATGAGTAGCATAGTTCTTCTCATGCTCCTTCAACTTTCTTGACTCATAGCATATCACGTGGTTGTCTTGCATAAGAACTCCAAGTCCTTGATTGCATGCATCGGTACACACCACAAAGTCTTTTTCTGGGTTTGCAATTTTCAAAATTGGTGCACTTGTAAGAAGATTCTTCAACCGTTGAAAGCTTTCCTCACATCTTGGTGACCATTCAAACTTTATACCCTTCTTTTGAAAAGAAGTGATCAGGTTTGCAACCTTGGAGAATCCTTCGATAAACCTCCTGTAGTAACCAGCAAGGCCCATAGAAGATCTCACATCAGTCACATTCCTTGGAGTTGGCCAATTCATAATGGTTTCAATCTTCTCAGGGTCTACAGATATTCCTTCATCGAAAATGATGTGACCCAAATAATGAATTCTATCTTTATAAAAGTCACATTTGCTCAACTTTACATACAGCTTATGCTCCCTTAGTAATTGCATTGTCATTCTCAAATGTTCTTCATGCTCTTCTTCATTCTTGGAATAGATGAGAATGTCGTCTAGGAATACAAGAACAAACTTGTCCAAATACTTGCTAAAAACATTATTCATGAGACACATGAATGTAGCTGGTGCATTTCTGAGACCGAATGGTACCACTACAAACTCATAGTGTCCATACCCCATTATAAAGGTTGTCTTATGAATATCTTCTTCTTTGATTCTTACCTGATGGTACCCAGACCTCAAGTCAATCTTTGAAAATACCTTTGATCCTCTCATTTGGTCAAAAAGGTCATCAATTCGGGGCAATGGGTATTTGTTCTTCACAGTGACTTTGTTCAATTTCCTATAGTCAATACATAACCTGAGTGTTGCATCTTTCCTTTTCACAAATAGGACAGGTGCTCCCCACGAGGACACACTTGGCCTAATATATTTCTTTTCCAGCAACTCTTGTAATTGCATTTTCAATTCTAGCAACTCCGGTGTACTCATCCTGTAGGGTGTCTTAGACACTGGTGCCGCTCCTGGAACAAGTTCAATTGTAAATTCAATGTCTCTCTTTGGAGGAAGTCCTGGAATCTCATCAGGAAAAACGTCCCTGAATTCTTGCAATACATGATAGTCCTCCAATTTAAGAGTTTCATTCTCTGCTGCCTCTAAAATGTGGGTTGCATACAATTGACATACCTTCCTACAGAACTTCTTCAGCTGCATGGCTGAAACCTGTCTAACATAAGTCACCTTTGGAACCCCTTTTACAACCCTCGGGTTTCCTTCTTCGTCCATGCATTCAAATGTCTTATTGTAGCAGTCAAGTTTAACCCTGTGTGCTTCTAACCAATCCATTCCAATGAGAATATCATAGGAACCCAGTGGTAAAATATTCAAATCTGCATAAGTGAATAGACTATCCATCTCTAATAGACATTTCTCTACTATTTCACTAACTTTCCTCTTAGTTCCAGTGGCTATTTGAACTAACCATGATTTACTATGCTTTAATTTCTTAAAAGCACAAATCTCAACAATTCTAGGAGTGACATAACTATGAGTAGATCCAGGATCAATCAAAATAGAAACAGATTGCTTAGCAATCTTACCTTCAGCTTCAACCATAGTTGACTAATGATCTGCTTGGCGGTCGTCTAGTGCTGCATAGATTCTAGGGATTGTCCTTGCCACTTGACCCACAGTTTTAGCTCCTTGGATGTTGTGAACTTGATTTGGATTCCCATTCCGATGTGGACAGTTCCTAAGCATGTGCTCCCCTCCACAACCCCAACATTGAAGTGGTTCTCTTGGTTCCTATGGATCTCTTGGCTTGTCTCCCATCATCCTAGTTGGCTTAGTCACAACCTGTGATGGTTGCCTTTGCTGATTCCAGAATTGAGGAGGCTTGAACCCCTTCTTCCTTCGATCAAACTTTTCATTTTTCTTATCCTTCCATGCCTTATGGAATTCTGGTTTGCTTTTGTTTTGATCAAAGCAATACTTGGCCTTTCTTATGGCCTCCTCTAGAGTTCGAGGTTCATCAAACTCAATTCTATCTTTATATGACTGGGGCAGTCCACTTAGGAAACGCTGAATTTTCACCTTATCATCTCGAATATACCTGACATACCTCAGTAGCTCCAAGCACTTGTTTGCATATTCTTCCATGGTCAATTGTCCCAATCTCAACTCATGGAACTCTTTGATCTTATCATCATAGTACCTGTCAGAGAGGTACTTCTGCTTGAAGTATTTCTTGAACTGTTTCCACACAATCTTCCTTTCGTTGATCTTCCTCACTTGCCTGATGTGTTCCCACCATATAGATGCTCTTCCATTCAAGTTGAAGATGGCAACCCTTGCCTTCATATTTCCTGAGTAGTCTTGGACTTGGAAATATTTTCTCATCCCAAGAAGCCAAGCTTCAGCTTCTTGACCAGACTTTACCTCTCCATCAAATGTAGGAGGTTTCGCCTTCTTAAATTTTCCATGTGAATTATTCTTGTAGGGATTCTTCCTCTTACTTCTGCGAGATGAAGAGCTTGAACCCTCAATGGACTCTTCAAAGTCAGATGATTCATTAGAAGAGATTTTTGGAGTATAAGTTTGGTCTGTAGAAACTCTTCTTGAGCTACTAGCCCTCTTACGGGAATTCCTTCTAGAGCTACTCCCACCCCTTTCTGGGTTTGATGTCTGATGCCCAGAGTTTATTTTCCTTTGGATGTCTGTCAAACTCTGCAGCATGGCTGCATTCAACTGATTTTGTTCTTCCTGAGCTTTAATGATCCTTTCATTATCTTCTCTACAACTTTGCAACTCCACCCTTAGGCTTCTCATGGTGGCTGCAATACCTGGAGGAGTCTCTTGATTTCTTCTCCCATTAGATTTTGTTTCAGCATTTTCAACATGTATGTTCTCCCCCATGGCATCTGTCTCAGGCTCATAGGGATCCTGTGCATCATCCATGATGTTAGTTTTCTTACCCCAACCAAGATCCAAAATTTTCCAACTGTACTATCTAGAGTGTTGCCCTGATGTATCTGTGATTCTGCAAAATGTGTTCATGAACACAATTGTTAGCTACATTATATTCTCAGAAATTCATAAATTACTTTCATGCACGTGGGAAAATATTATATTGACAATTTGTCAAATCATAGAATTTTCTCACAATCAACGACATATGAGGGGGACGACGGGGGTCAAGGGGGCTTGCCTGAAAAATCTCCCTGGAGAATGGCTGAAATTGCTTGTCTCGGAGCAACTCAGCGAGTTCTTTCGAACTGTTTCGGGCCAACTTGCCGAACTCTTCCGCGTTGCGGAACAACTCACAGAATCCTTCCACAGTTTTAGAACGATTTTCTGAACTCTTTCGTGTTGCAGAACAACTCGCAGAATCCTTCCGCAGTTTCAGAACGATTTTCCAAACTCTTCCACGTTCCGGAACAACTCACAGAATCCTTCCGCAGTTTCGGAACAATTTGCTGAACTCTTCCGCGTTACGGAACAACTCACGGAATCCTTCCACAGTTTCGGAACGATTCGCCGAAGTTTTCCACAATTTCGAGGCGATTTGCCGAAGTCTTCCGAAGTTGCGTGACGATTCGCCGAAGTCTTTCGCAATTACGGGACGATTCGCCGAAGTCTTCCGCAGTTGTGGGACGATTCGCCGAAATCTTCCATAGTTGTGGGACGATTCGCCGAAGTCTTCCGCAGTTGCGGGACGATTCACCGAAGTCTTCCACAGTTGTGGGACGATTCATCGAAGTATTCCGCAGTTTCGGGAGAGAATTCCTTCTGCAGTTTCGGAAGAGAATTCCTTCCGCAGTTTCGGAAGAGAATTCCTTCTGCAGTTTCGGAAGAGAATTCCTTCTGCAGTTTTGGAAGAGAATTCCTTCCGCAGTTTCGAAGCAATTCGCCGAATTGTCCCATTGTTTCGGCGAAGATTTCCGAGTTCTTCCCGAAACAGACTTAAACAAAAATTTTCAAAAACACTTAAAACAATTTCCGAGTTCCTTCTTTTCTTCTTCCTGTGATGACTGCTGCTCAGCAGGAGGTGATCTTACCTCTGTAATTTTATTCAACTTAGCCAGTTTAGGCCCGATGCTAGTACCTGTGGTGATTAGGAAGGGACCTTCCCATGTGACTGTAATTGGATTTGGCCCATAGAGGTCCAATGCTGCAACCAACAGCTCTGATACCATTCTGTCACGTCCCCTCCCATCATACCAGTGCGATGGAGAGGATCGTGATGCTAAAATCGGGCATCTTGCCCCATGAACTTTTAAATAAGCATTCACATAATATAAAAAGACATATGGAATGTATAACTATAAGAAAAACACAGCGGAAATAATATCAATAACACATCCATCATACATTCACGATATTCATCAAATAAATAAATGCAAAGTTAACACAAGAGAGTACTTATCTTATAACAAGTAGTCCCAAGCAACTGGCTATGCAACTGCAACGTTCCACCCAACCATAGGCCAGTTGTGATCATCAATATCTCAACACACGGCCACCCCCGAGCTGGACATGATCTCTACAAGGAATCAGGGAACAACAGACTCACACATAGACAAGCATACACCAAGATGAGCCAAGCCAATCTACAATTGGGTTTATCAGGTTGCTAGGAAATGGAAAGGAAGAGTGGCTAAGCTAGTGAGCTCAAGCACAGAGCCAAGGATAACCTTACAAGATCTATCTAGCTTGGCACCCACAATACCTACACACCCAGCACAAGGAAGTATTCTTTTCACTGCTGTACAGTCCCTCAAGCCATACCTTCCCCATCTAGTGCTCTCAGGGTGTGCATAGAAGAGTAGCCAAAGCACTCTTGATCTTCTTGAGAGGTTATCTCCCCCACTAGGTTTATCAAGCCCTCTCTGTCCACTACCACTCCAATCTCTTGCTTACAGTCTCCAAATCAAATAGGGATGCAGATGATCAGCTAACTACAATGGCTGGACAGGAGAAAAATGTTTGTATAGTGATAAGCATGAAAATGATTCCCTGAGCTTCAGAAAAACATGGGAAGGCTAAAAATGAACAATGGAGGTTTTGGGAAAACCCCAGGAAGTAGAAATTGTTTTTAGGAAAAATGCCCATGGTAATTCTAGGACAAAACGACCTCCATACGGTCCCAAATCGCAGCCCCTTCTTCCCAGCTACTGTCCAAAACCAAAAACAAGTTTCTAGGCAAGGAAAACCCTGCATTTTTTATGAAAAACATGAATGTAACTTCCAACAATCTCAATCTGCGTGAGAGAGGAAAAACTACTGTTCAGAATGGCTTTGGGCACCATTTCGTGGCTGTTTTCTTGCCCAAGAAGCAAAAATACGAATTCCCAGGTTGATGGCTTACCCATGCACAAAATTGGATGCCATATCTCTTCATTCCCAAGGCATTAACTACCTCAACCAATTTCTGGAAGAATTAAATGATTGGGTCCATAACCCAAAATGGGTAGTTGGTGGTTTTTGGGTTTTCTCATTGACACATGGATTAACACCATTGGCTCAAGGGTTTGAATAATTTCCCTCCCTATTCCTTGTAGAATCATGCCCCCATCTCTTTGTGGCATTGCATAGCTAGTTGTGGGTTTTTCATTAAAATTCGTATTTACATGATGTCTTAATTTACATTGTGCCTATCTAGCACAAGAACCATAGGCATATATTTTTAATTACCGATACATAAAACGCTAAATCAATGGTGGGACCTTGGCCTTGAGCTCCTCACCATGATTAAATATCAATATTTACATCATTTACAATTTAATGAAAAAGGGGTCAAAATGGGGACGTGACAGGTTAGCTCATAAGCTTGATTTTGTTCCTTTGAATTGTATTTATCAGACCTCTATAATGACTCTGATGTAGCGTTAATTGCATGGAAGGAATGTTGTTAGTTATTACCGAGATAACCTCTTGTAATCAATTAATTGTAGATCATTTGAAAGGACTCTTTGGTAGAGAGGTTTTAGAGAAAAACAGAACAGATTGTGGCAACGACCAAGTTGCGGGATCGTAATCCTTTATTTTGATTTATAAATAAGATGTGACTCTTCCGGGTGGATGTATCCCATTTAGCGGGTGAACCACATATATATGGTGTCCTTTATGTGGTTGTCGTGCCTTATGTGTTTATGTCTCCATTAGAGGTGTGTATCTTTAAATTCCTGTAAATGTGCATTCTATTGAATTATGAAAATTGGTTGTACACACAATAAGATCATCAATGTAATTGGTTGTAATAAGAATAGACGTGAATGGTTGAATATGCTTTCATTCTCTGTCATAGATATTTTGTTGTAAGTACAACCACACTATGGTCCTTAATAACAATGGTTTTCACTATAAGTTATAGCTCTCTTAAAGATTATCAAATTTCTTTATAAGAATTTCTTTCATTTTAATACGTGGAAGTTAAGAATGTATTTAAGTAAAGGTTTTAAAAATCTTACCTCAAGTAATAATTTATGAAATATTTGAGAATTCCCTAACGTGGATATTCGGGGATTTTACAATTCGGTGCACTCGACTGGAAATACTCTCGAAATTATGGGCACTGATCCTTGTGATGCCCTTCTATTTTGCATCTACTGCACAATATCTCTTCATGGACCTCTTTTCCCTTCTTCATATCTTGTAGCTGGATTGTCAAGTTTTCTGACTGCGCTTGTATCAGATCCATGCCTATGCCTGTTTTGTCGATTAGTGAAGCTTCCAGCTTCATTGTAATTTCAGCGCTTCTGCTTGAGTCACTAACTTCTGTTGCATCAGCATCCCATGAATGTGTGGCACCAACCCTGCGATAAACCACTCTTTATGTTGCATGTCGCTCATCCTAAAAAGCACCTTTTCCATTAACATTTTATACCCCTGATCGATATCCCATATAGATTCGTTTGCAAAATGCTTAATTTCCTTGAGTTCTATGATGTACTGCGACTTAGATTTCGGTTTTCTAAATTCATCAATCATTCTCGCCTTGATTTGTGGCAGCGTTTTGTCTAGAGTTCCTGTCGGTACCTTAGTAAATTTTATAAACCAGTCTAGCGCACAACACCCTAAGGGTCGTCACTAGTTTTCCCTTTTTGATATTTTCATCTTGGACCTGCTTCACAGTCCATACCACTTCACACAAAAACCAATATTGATCGAGATCCTCAATCTCGTTATCCTGGAAAGTTGGCATTTTTGCGTCGTTACCTGCCATTCTTGCACTCCTACTATTATTAGTTACCAATCTGCTACTCTTACCGCTGTTCTGGCACGTAGGATAGCTCTGCGAATAACTTGTATTTATTCCTACAAAGTTTCGAGCAGTGCGCGTAGTTGAAGGTACATTATAGCTTAGGGTCTGTCCCTCTTCGGATTCTCGGGTAGCCTGTTCACCTTCTTCTTTGACGTAATAAGGTCACTTCATCCCTTGTGGTCCTGTTTCACATTCTTCCATTCCGGTCCCCTCATGAGACTCTCTCTCAGTCCTCATCTTCTTCTATGGTCGTCGAAATATCGCCCCACTTGTCAAGGTACCACAATCTTCCTCAGCCTCCCTTAAAAATTCATCATCGCTCATGTCCATCTACCCCGCATCCACACACCGATATTATAATCATCAGAATTCATCCTTAGTATACCTTTTTTGCAGATGAGCATATTAATCGACAACTTCAGCGATAGTAGGAATCTCCCTCTAGGTTGTAATATCATGATTTTGACCCTATTGCATTAAAATTGTAAATGATGTAAGTATCGTTATTAAATCATGGTGAAGAGCTCAAGGCCAAGGCCCCGCTATTGATTTATCGTTTTATGTATCGATAATTAAAAATAGATTCATATGGTTCTTGTGCTAGACAGGCATAATGTAAATTAAGACATCATGTAAATACGAATTTTAATGAAATACCCACAACTAGCCATGCATTGCAACAAGAGATGGGGGCATGATTTCACAAGGAATTGGGAGGGAAAATATTCAAACCCTTCAGCCAATAGAGTCAATCCATGTGTCAATGAGAAAACCCATAAACCATCAACTACCCATTTTGACTTATGCACCCAATCATTTAATTCTTCCAAGAGTTGGTTGAGGTAGTTAATGCCTTGGGAATGGAAAGGTATGGCAGCCAATTTCGTGCATGGGAAAGCCATCAATCTGGGAAAATGTAATTTTGTTCTTGGGCAAGAAAACACCCACGAAATTGTGCCCAAAATCCATTCTTCACCTATGGCCTTTGTTCTCTCACGCAATCTGAGCTAGCTAGGGGCTTTCTCCTTCGTGTTTTCCATCTTTTTCTTACATTTTCCATGGCTAGGAACTCATTTTTGTATTGCACAATGGCTGGGAGGAAGGGAGTCATGATTTTGGGGTTTATGGAGGCCGTTTTTGTCCACGGAATGCCCATAAACATTTTCTGAAAATGGTTTTTCTCTCCCGGGGTTGTTTTCCCAATCTTCCATTTCGTTTTTGGTTGCCCACATTTTTTTGAAGCTAATGAAAACCCCATTTTTGGCATCCCACTGTAAAAACGCTTTTCTTCATTCCCAACACTTGTGATTTTGCAGTTATGTGCATCCCTGTTTTGGTTTGAACTTGTGAGCAAGAAATTGGGAGTGGAAGAGGACCAAAATTGGCTTGATAAACCTAGTGAGAAGAGTAACCTCTCAGAAAGATAAAAAGGGCTGGATACTCTTCTATGCACACCTTGAACAACACTAGAATGGAAGGTATGCCCTGAGGGACTGTGTTGCAGTGAAGGGAAAACTTCCTTGTAGAGGTATCCATGGCTCTGTGTTTGAGCTCACTCACTTAGCAATTCATTCCCTCCCCTTTGCCTTAGTAGCCTGATAAACCCAATTGTGGATTGGCTTGGATGATTTTGGTGTATTTTGGCTATGTGTGAGTATGTTGTTCCCTTTTTCCCCGTAGAAATAATTTTGAGCTCAGGGGTGGCCATTGTGTTGAAAGATTGATGAGCACAACTGGCATATGGTTGGGCAGAACATTGCAGTTGCATAGCCAGTTGCTCAAGAGTACTTCGTTTCAAGATAAGTACTCTCTTTTATAAATTCTATAATGTCTTTATTTAATGGTTGTCATGATAATGTTGAATGTATGTTAGATATTAAGATGATTTTAATTCCGATGTGTTTCTACAATATGCATATGTATATTTATATTATTATCGATGAGTTTTAATTAATAATCATGGGGCTAGATGCCCAGTTTTAGTGCCATGTTCTCTCCCTGGCTCGGTCTGATTGGAGCGAACTTGATATAGGTCCTTTGAAAAATTTCCTTTATGCGTCGATGTATGATTTGATTGTATCAACGACAAACTTAGTGATGTATCCATCTATGATAATGTCTACCCAGAACTCGACATCCCTTGATACCCTATTGTCAACCCGTTTTAAATATGGGATCAGTTCTGGAGTCCAGTGGTCAGGTTCACCTCCCTGGAAAATGTTCTTCTAAAGTGTCAACTGTGCCAACCATTCATGCAACAATACCGAGAATTCGCAGAAAAATACCTCATGGATATTAGAATAGATATGCTTTTGTAACCAACCGCTTGTCGTCTTCCCAGGGCTCTGATTTTCTCCTTCCGTGAATTCTTTTGTCTCATTATCAAACCAATCCCTAATCTCTGGTTTTGTCGGATGCCGCAACATGTCCTCTTCTTTCTTATTCAGGGTCTTGACAATGGAACCATTTGTTTACACATTTGTATCGACAGGGGTTCACTTCGCACTACTATCAACAAACACCAACCAAACACCCTGAAGCACCAGCCCAGAAAGGTTTTACCCTTTTCAACAACACTTGCAGAGTGAGTGAAGTCTCACCCGAGATGATTAAGGGGGTTGCAGGAACCAGGTTTCCATAGTGGGAGGAGGACATGCATCTATTCTCAATCTATCGCTACGGAAACCAGATATTTATCTTCTCATTGTGCTTATAAACTAAAACATACATTCGACATTCGCATATTCAGAGTGTAATCTACGTTCGCATTAACATGATAAAACTAGCGATTGCACCAACAAAATTATAGAACCACATAATGTAAACATAACTCAACATTTAGGTCACATGCATCATTCAACACAAACAGAGATACAAAAGAGACATATCCGAACATCTTCATGCATTAACTCATCAAAAACCTATAGTACAACCTTCGCAGGGACAATTTGAAACACTTATCATGGATCCATACAAAACTTGTTGAAGGTAGAGAAAAACATTACACAATTTATCCACTCATCTACTGATCTACAAATGATCTGATTCTAATATTCCCTTAGGCTTACAATCATAGTCCTATTTATAGGAAACTATGGCGGTTACAAAATGGTCCAAATGAACCATTCTAACTAACTAAACTAATCTTGAGCTTTCGTCGTCTCCTTTTTCTTCGTGAATAGTCCTTTCTTCCACAGATGGTCCTTCTCATCGCTATCGGATTCCGCACTTCATGCGGTCTAACCCCTTGCCAATAACACTCAAGTAGTTTGCATAAGTGTATTTAAATTGGACATCATGGTTACCTTAAAATGGATCATCCATATCATTGACAAAAGTCACGCTTCAATGGTCAGGTAGAGAATCATGAAGCACCATTGCAAATAATAAGTGAATACATTATTGAGAATGTAGAAAAAGAATGCAATTTATTAATAGTAGTAGAAATTGTGATAGTAAAGTGATCCACTTAATCATAATGGTGTAAAATGATTGTGCATATTTTATAAGTTGCCATACTTTAAGCATATAGAAATTAGGCATATTGTTGACTTTATGCACACTAGAAAAAACATAGCTTTTTCTATTATAGAAACACTTTTTGGTGCATATGATACAGTGTCATTATGTCTAGACTTGCAAGAACTAAAGACTCGTCAAAATATTTGGGTTGAAAATATGGTGATGGAAAATATAGAAAACCTATAGCTCCTTATGAGTGGACAAAGAAAAAACATGCACAGTTCTTAAAGTTGATTTCTCAGACTCACTTTCCGAATAGATATGTAAATAGTAATATTAGAAGCCAATTTGACAATAATAGCTTAAGGAACCTCAAGACCCATGACTATCATGTCATAATCAAGGATATTTTGGCTATTGTGGTCATATCAAGTTTGGAAAAGAAGCCAATATTGGAAATGATAAGGTTGTTCCTAATATTGAAGCGAATGAGTTTGCATCTATTAGATCATTCAAAATTTGATAATTTGAGGGGAGAGGTCGTTGAAGTCCTTTGTTTATTGGAATGGGAATTTCCATCAACAATATTAAATAATTATATGCATCTTCTTATACATATAGAATATGGACTAGAGCATTGTGGGCCGATAAGAACGAGATGGATGCATCCTATAGAACGATATATGAAGGTTCTGAAAAAGTTTGTTTGTAATAAGAAAGAAATGGAAAGAAGCATGTCTGAGGGCTATTCAATGCAAGAGGCCATATGAATTTACAAAGAATATATGAAGGATTTTAGTAATATTACTTGACGTGTATGGGATGATGACAAAGATGAGAGATTTGCAGGTGAAGTATTAGAAGGAAATATTGGACATCGTTTCAAGCTATTACATGATGAAATAACTACAATACATGCCTATGCTCTTCAAACACATCTTCATTCGATAAGAGGCGTAGGTGAAATATTATTTACACCATAATTTATTTATTTCATTTCATCTAATAGCGAAATTATTGATCTGGATCTATGTGAGAACGAAATGAAGAACATATATAGAACTACATACACATATATATTGCAAGGCACACATTGATACAATAAAGAAAATTTCTATTAAATGGTGGAAATAGAACATACTACAAAATAAAGTAGCTAGAATAGTGGTAGATTATCTCTGAGAAGAGATATGATGACTATGCTCATTCATAACAAGATGAATAGAAAAAGAGGCCAGAAGGGCCTATATATCATAAGCATGAGGGAAAGAAACCTAAAAATCCAAAAGCCTAACCCTAGGAGATGAACTGCCATAACTTTTGTGGCCCCAAGATGGTTAATTGTGCAGTCAACATCATGGGGTCATAAATTTTGCATACGATCTCCATTTGGGGCGCTTTGTAGACTGTTGGAAACATATAGACAAGGAGTACAACTGTTTTCTTTGATGTTGTAGGCCCAAAAAGCATTGTTTAGGTCCTCAAATTGGAATTGGAAGTTGTGGACTCGAAAAACCGTAGAAAATTTGAAGAAGAGGTTCAAACAAGGATGCATCCATCTTGAAAGCATAGACTTCAGTATTTGAGTATTGATGGTGGCTCTTTTCCAAAATTTGATGATTGGATTGTTGATGCAATCAGTGAAGCACAACAAGAAGGTCAAGGTATAATGACCAAGGAAATTGAGCTTTCATGAACTCCACATATATGGGCTTCTCGTTTCAGTGGAAAGTGGTCCTATGGTAGTCATTTAAGAGTGGAAGAAAATGATAGAGGAAAGGAAAATTGTGATTGTCTTGTTAGTGTTGAATTTCATCATGGCATTGAAAAGAACTTTTATGTTGGATTCATACAAGAAATTATTCAAGTTGACTATGGTGAAACTAGTCCTATATTATTCTATAAATGGGCCAAACCATCTGTACTACAACATGATGAGTATGGATTTGTACATGCAAATACATGCCAAATTTTATCAAAAACCTATGAGCCATATGTTTCCCTCATCAAATTAAGTAGTCTTTTCTAATTGGCGATGTACTGAGCCCAAGATGGTCACATGTCATTCAAACAGAGTCTCGTTCGAAAAGGAAATTCATGGAAGATGTTGATATAATTCCCGATGGGAAATTGATATAATACTTTAAAAGAAACATTGGAAGAAATAGTTGAAGATGGTGATATATAATTTGAAGAAGAAACTTTGATTCCCAATGAAGGGACTAAGAGAGAGAATGTAATGCATGATCACAAAAATCTATTTGTCACAAACCCCAAAATACCTATATTAATTTCTTTTTTAAAAAGTAAATGCATGTATACTTTCGTACTTCTAGCATTAAATTAATTTACTTGATTTTCAAACTAGACTCTAAACAAAATTTATTTTATGCTAATGGAGTTCAACTTCAGTTCTTGGAATCATAGATCAACCAAGGTGAGACCCTATTAAGGATTCTTTAGCAGCATATCAAGGTTCTGTTCTTGAATAACATCCAAGATCTAGGACTCAGTCCTAAATTACATTTGTATGCTAGGGTATAGACTCTAAGCCTTACTTATTTTATGAACATACTAGCTTAGGATTATAAGCATTCTTACATAAGTATTTAACCTAGCACATTTTAGCATGAGGAGGGTTTAAACCCTACAAAATATTGTATGGACTTAAATTAGATTCCTAACATGTATTAGTGTTTGATGAACAAACTAACCATGACTTCCACATTCTCCAAATTATAAATTATTTGTTAATATTAAGAAATGCAGATTCTAGATATCCATAATTTTAATAGTTAAATGTTAAGGTTTCTGCATTCCCGGCTTTTGCATTCCGGAGTGCCGGTTGCGGGACCTTTAGTTATAAACATGAATTTTAACCGTTCCAGATTGCGTGTTGTATGACTTCCACTTTTCAATGTTTTAATTTAGTGATTCCGCATTCCCCCTTCCGACTTGCGAATTTGGTGGACATCGGAATGCAGGATTGTGGAACTTCAATTTTTCATGGTTTTAAATTAGCGATTCAACATTCCTACTTTCCGATTGTAGATTTGACGGAATGCGGAATGCAGGATTGCAGAACTTCAAATTTTCCTTGATTAATTTTAGCGATTCCGCATTCCTCCCTTCCGACTTGTAGATTTGGTGGACTACGGAATGCGGGATTGCGGAACTTCAACTTTTCTTTGATTAATTTTAGTGATTCTGTCTTTCTGATTGTGGATGCAGCATGCAGGTTGCGATGGATTCGACGGCTTATGGAAATTTTTAACAGGTGAAATCAGATCTTAGAAAAAGGTTTGAACTTGTAAATATTTACTATTTATTCAAGATCTAGGGTTTGAAAACTGTATTAACAAGCCATTCAGCCATATTCAGAACTTGTCCTTCAATTTTATATATATATCCAATGGAAATATTAAGCTATTTTGTTCTATGTATAAATGCAAATTTTGTTTATCTTTTGGAAAGTAAAAATGCTTGTTAAAGGAATTCGTCTCTACACAGTTTATATATATATATATATAAAGTCTCTGTTTAATGTTATTCTGGGCCATTCAGCTCTACACAGGTTTTATATATATATATATTCTATTTTAGTTTTATTACTTATCCCTTTTGGCTTCTATTTCATTTTAATCTGTAAATGCATATAGGAAAAAAATTCATTCATACATTATTTGATGCATAACTATAGACTTCTAAATAAACACTGAATGAAAGATGTGACAGGAAAACAATAATGTACATCAATTTCATTATAGAAAGAATAATAGGGTAAAAAAACCTTACCTTACTAACAAATTAGGAATTATTTATAGTACAAATTAGTTTCAGAACAGTGATACAATAGTTGGTAATATATCTAAGCAATGAGATCATTCTTCCTAACATTTATTGTAAACAAACATTCATAATAATAAAAATATAGTTGATAACATACATAAGCAATATAGTCATTTTGAATATCAATTTAGGAATCATTTACAGTAAACATTATTTGCAGAATAATACAATAAATGGAACCTGAACCAGCAGAGGAAAATCAAAACTAAAGGTCGTCGTTCCTCCCAACCAATCTTCTAGAACAACCAAACTACTTGTTCTGAAACCCCCGAGCATGTTTCTTGAACCACAAGGACAAAGACTGGTCATAGAATTCCTCTTACTTAATCTAGGTAACAATATCACTTCATCATAAGCCTCCTACTCATTGGATGAACTCAATACTTATTGTCTTCTCCCCTTCATCATAATCCTCCTTCTTAGTGGATGAAATCAATACTTTATAGTATTTTCCTAGGACTTAGTTCATTTATGAGCCACCTACTCGTAACTACTCCAATAGGAGTCTCGACCTTATTTTTAGGGAGGATTCCTTCTACACAATTGCACCTTTATTAGGCAGTCTTTCCATACTGGGTTTTCTTCTTGACACTTGTCATTTCTCCTTGTGGGTCAACAAACTCTATTCAATAGTTATTTCAGTTTTGATTCCCTCAGCTATGTATTAATTTAAAATTAATAATTCATTTACAAAAAAATTTCACCTGACTTGGTCAAATAATTTCAAATCAAATAATAACATATGGTACGTAATAAATATAAATGTTTGGGTTCTTTGGTGTATTACATACACCTCCCCTTAGAATTTGACAGTATCCTCGTTGTTACTTTTAATCTTTGTAATGCCCCTAAAATGACTGTGGACCTTAAGGCCACTTGTCGAGTGACCCAGATGAACAACTTCGATAAGGTGGTCTCTTGGACCTTGATATGTCTTAATTGATTGAGGAAAACCTGAAGAGGTGAATGACGACAATAATTGATAAATGAATGAATGAATTAAAATGATATGTGTGGAGTGGGATAATTGATTGATTACATCTTTCTTAATGATTAGCCTTGATTGTGAAAAATGTGTTATGTGAATATGATACTTAATGAATAGTTGTATGATGAATTATGAGATGAGAACAAAAGAAATAAATATTTATGAAATGCTTTACTAATTAATGGAATGTATGATGTTATCAGTAAACTATATGTTGCTTAACGATTAGCAGGTTTATGGATTGAAATATGACGAATGAGAATAGGACTATTAATATATGTTTCTGAGATGTGTGTAGCAATAGTTGAAATGGTTCACCAATGGACACACCAAGAAATTGAAGGGTCGTAGAGTACAGATAAATCACACACGGAAAAACGAAGACGATGTCGACTTCTTACGGAATCCCACGGCCGAGTTCAAAAGCCCTTATCCGCTTACTCGGGGTCGCGTGAAGTCGTGTGATGTGGACCACGACGGAGTTGGTCACGTATGAGTTGGGGGGCGTGCAGTAAGAACAGACTTACTCCTCAGCGCCAGTAGTCGCCAATAGCGTGTAGACAGAGGATTGAAGGTAACAGATCCTAAATCCCTACATGAAGTTCCCGCAATTCGAATGAAAATGACGGATGAATGGACCCGATGGAGTGGTACCATGACGAAAGATGAGCATAAAGGATAGATGGGCCCTAACCGTGTGGCACCTAGGTCCTAGAAAGGATAAATTGGTAAACTTTTTGCATTAAAAGAAAAAACCATATAAATTGCATTTAGAACACTTATAAAAATGCATGTTAGTATTAAAAAAATAATAGGAATGGTTATTTTAGGCAATTGCACCTCAAAATACTTTTCAGTATTTAAAATAATGAGAATAATTATATTTAGGAGCAAAATGGAATCCTAGGCATGAGCTTTTAGTTAGCACACATGCACCCACAAAAATAGAATTTAGAGTGAGCATCTAAGAGACAAACTTGAGTAAATATAGCAAAGTAGGTGCATTCTTCTAGAAAACTTCACTTGAATCTGTGAGATAAATTACTTTTTGAATATTAAGAAATTTGGTATTTTGCATAAAGCGATATGTGTCACATGGGATTTTCCTATATAAGGAAGGCCTTGGGAATGGGTAAAAGAGCTAGATTTGGATGGTTATCGTAATTGTGAAAAAAATGAGTGACTTGCTGCTATTGGGGTTTGGCTAGAAATTTGGTGGAGGCAAACCCAAGCTGAGTTTCTCGAATTATTGTGTGTGAGCTCTATGACTTGAAGCTCAAGGGTGGCCATGCAACTGAAATCATGAGCCTATGGTTGGGTGGCGAAGCTAACGGTTGCTTCGCCTATGGTTCAAACGAGCTTTGCTGGAGGGATCCTACGAAAGATGCGGACGGCAATGGACATGATGGATTGGTTGACAGGTTAAAGTTTCAGGTTCAGTTTAGGAGGACCCTAAAGGAGGGGTCCCTATATTTGGTATCAGAGTCGGTCGAGCCTTAAGGGCACTAGACTCATAATATTTAGGGGTTCGTTGGCGACCATAGAAGTGGACGATGGAGCTAAGGCTGCAATTTCGTGGCTCACATTTTCGGCTGAGCTACTACTACAGGTTTTTCTACCCCTTATATTTTATAATTATTTTCGGTATTGTTAGGAATTATGGGTTTCAGTTTTCGTGTGAAATATTAGATATATGATACTGTTTTTTGAAAGTTTTTTGTTTTTTGTTTTTTGTTTTTTTTTGTTTTTTCTTTTCTAGGGTTCATCATTGAAAAAAAAAAAATTGGTTCGATTCATATTCTGGGTATATTCATTTCAAAGTGTATAAGTAGGTTTAAGTTTACCCAAGAAACTGGTTACTTATCCCAGATCATAAATTACAGAGTAATACAGCAGATCTATGTGTTCTTTTGATGGCTCCATTGTGATTAGTAAAAAAAAAAATTAGATCTCTGCCCTATACATTTTTTTTTGTACTCTGCAATTACTTAAACCTCAAAATCTGTTGTATATTTAGACTCTGTGGTTATTTAATTCGGTATCGAATCTTCTTTACACTCCATTTCGTAGAGGATAAAGATCTACTCATAACCTGTAAATATATGGACTTCGACTCTGTCTACCTTTTATAATACTGTGATATGCATCCATTTTCGATTGAAGATCCATGACCATCTCAATCCTGTAAGGGTGTTGATTAATTCTGTAAATGACTTGTATCCATTTCCGAGCAAGAGATCCCAGTTTCTTTAACTCTGTGCTACCCCCATCTCTAAATCACGCTGTCAAGAATCTAGATATTCGAGGCCCTGATTTCTATATGCCAACCATTCGAATCCAATCCCTTTTCGACTCTTGGTTTCATTTCTGACGTGGAGGGATAGCGATTGTGGAGTATGGCCAATCTGGGCAGTATCCCATATGAACTATGTTGCATCTCATCAGCGCCGAGTTATTACTGCCAGATGACACCTGCACGAAGATCACGATTGTCGTGGGATTAACTTTTACTCTACCTGGAGTTTCGAATTTATAAAAGATACCGGACCAATTTTTTTGAACCGATTTCAAGAAAGAAAGTAATACTTTAATAGATTATCTGATTATAAGATTTAATTTGAGTTATAAAACGACTCTTTAATTGCGTTCGGCGTTCATGATTTTATGCTGGATAAATATTCCAAACTGATTATAAATATCGTTCTAGAGTTGTTAAGTTGCGAGGAACTGATTACTAAATACGGTGTGGATCTGCAAAACAAGACATTGAATTTATCTCTTGGAACCATTAAAATCTACCTCTTAAACTCCTATTCTTTGGTCTGTCTGGCATTTATCGCCATGATAATGTGATAGCTCTGTACCATTTAACACACATAAACGAGTTCTAATTTACCGAAGCAATAGAGACTGGCGCAATCACTACTGATTAATAAATGAGGGTCCATAATTCTGGCCGATAATTGAGAATTCAAATTATGGGTTAACTTAGATATAAGTAATTGGTGGATTATGAAACCCTACACCTGTCTCAGCCCTTGCTAAACGCACAGAACAAATCACTCAGATCACTCAACGCCGAGGATCCAGTCAGGAATGCACCCTCTAGCTGTATTGCGACCTCTTCCTCGGGTAGATGTTCGTCGTCAAACAGCAGTTACCTTACAGATGATCGTCACAAACTTCAGTCAACCAACACTCCGTCTGGAAATCGCGAGGAATCCACCTCTGCGTCCAGGGTGGAATGACCAAATTCTGTGTTATGAAAACAAAATATTTATACATATGTATTACTTTATGGTGGTACTGTATTCGTCTTTTATTAGATACTAAATTTTTTTTATTCTTTATCAAGATTGGCTTTTCATAAATTTTCAATATGAGTGCGGCATTGATAATAGAGTCGTCCAACAAGAGGTCCAGCTGGCTAATAGAGCCGTCGAAGAATCATTGTGCCTCCTCCCCTGTCTCATTCAAACAAAATGATAATATATATATATATATATATATATATATATATATATATATATATATCAATGATTTAAGCTTTAGATAGAATGAAAGAAAAAAAAAAAATGATCAATGATTTAAGTTTTACGAGTTCCTGATTTTAATTTTTTTAGTGTCGACAAAATAATTTATTAACAGAAACATAAATTTCCTGAACTAACCTTACCTGCATATAGTTCGAAAATGCTTCATTACCACAGTGGGATTCTGTAAATTCTTGGCATGCCAGATCAGTTGGCCGTGCACTTCTCTGTGATATATTCTTAGTAAGACAATCAGCTCATCTTGCCTATGATTGGGGATTTACTTTGTTTTCTACCTAACCAGATATATTAGTGAAGGGTTCCCTTCTAACTCTTTTACTACTCCGCCAATTGCTTTTAACACCTGACTGGTTTTCAAAGTTGAACGGTACTGTTGATTTAAACATCCACTGTCTTTATATTGTTAACTACCCGTGTTTACAATAGTGAGGAATGAGCTTATCTCAGTCGATAATTGGTTTTTAACCAGCATAGATCTATCTTAAACCCGTATCTATCAAGCACCGAGAGGGATCCAATTTCTTGAGGTGTATTTCTTTTTTCTATATTTAAACTCAAGAAATTTGATCTCTCTTGATTGATAAATCCAGTTTTAAGTTTTATGTTTTTATTTTATAAATGAACATCTATTTTTTAATTACTTTTCATAATATTTTATTTTATGAACCAACATGGATTTTTTTTTTAAATACTTTCCATAATTTTTATTTTATGAGTCGACATGAATTTTTTTAATTATTTTGTTACAAACGTTACATCATGTTACAACATCTCCCCCATACTTTTTTTTTTAAATACTTTCCATAATTTTTTATTTTATGAGCCGACATGATTTTTTTAAATTATTTTGTTACAAACGTTACATCACGTTACAACATCTCCCCCATACTAGGCTATAGAGCACATCGTTTCACTCGGTGCAAAGAATAATAGTAAATAGTAATTTGGAGCGGTTGATGACATGGATTCATACATGGCCTATGGATCCACGTCATTAATTTAAGTAATCGATGTTCAGTTTTACTTTGATACAACCATTGTATGTCTATGGGTGAGATGTACTCTGTATTGAAAAATATCTGCGCCCCTTTCGACATATTTTTGCAAGTGAACATATGGTATGGGTATCGAAGGTAAATATGCCCATATGTTTGGTATATAATGGAAAGATATTGAATATATATATATATATATATATATATATATATATATATATATATATATATATATATATATACATATTTTGTAAAGTAGGAAGGTTGCGATTTATAGTTTAATTCTATTAAAAAGTGTGTAGAATATATATATATATATATATATATATATAATCATAGCAAAAATAATCATTTGAAAAGAATAAATAATATGTTTTATTTTCATAGGAAAAGCGAAGTGTAAAGTATATATTGTTGTTAAAATAATGTGCCAAGTATGTCTTTATTACAAAAAGAGTTTCAATGTATGCCTTCTATTTTTAGCAAGCTAGGTTATTTAGCCTTTGAAAGAATTACAAATTTTGTACACAGAAGAATTAGAAATTATATACTTAATACAAGCCATAATTCATGCATTGTATGACATTCTATATATACCAATATGATTGTATTTAGGGACACTGGAAGGGTTGCATTTTTTCGGTTTTGTATTAATTAGAAATTATGGAACAATAGAGTTGTGCATAGTATAGGTAGATGACACTTTATATGTTGGCATACCATAGTACTTATAAAAATTGGGAGATGGAAAATTATAAGGATTGAGATGTTAAAAGGATTGGGGCAGTTAGGCATTGAGTAATCGATTTGTTATTTTTTTCTTGTGTAACTAGAAATAAATTATATTGCTCTTACAAAATATCATCATTTATATATTCTCCAATGACATTGGAGAGAATTGGGAATTAAGGTTGAGTTATAAGTTCGCTTAATACCTAGCTCCTTTGTATAGGAAAAGTTTTTGAATTTTCGAAAATTTAAGATGTTGGGCATAATAGGAATTATGCCATTGGAACTTTAGCATATTATCATATTTGTGCATAAGTGATAATGTAATGCTACTTGCATACCATATAATGTTATAGATACATACTTGTCATATGTTATATATACATACATGTAATATGTTATATATAAATACATATGCGAGCAAAGATTGGATGCTAGAACGATGTTAAATAGTTGGAATAAACTCTTATGAAATTGATTCATTTCTAGAAAGTTAGACGTATGCGTCTTAAACATGTATGAGATACGGGGTGTGCTGAGAATATTATGATTCATGCACTAGAAATTGTGTCCTCAAAAGAAACAATGCGACCATTAATGACTATCTAGACCTTACTTGAGGTTTACTTTGATGCTTGAGGTTATCCAACATATGTTCATTAGACCTTACTTTAATTGATTGCATATTTAGAAAGTATGACATTGATTATTAAGTGGTTATAATTATAGGTCCCTAATATGAAATATGAACTTGTGTATCAAAGCATGAACATTGTAATAGACGTCATTATAGGTCCTTGTTGGTCTCTCTTGAATTTTTGAATCCATGATTATATCGTACCTATCTATATTTGACTGAATACTTTATGATAGTTCCCTTCTCATCTTGGAGGGAAGAATAACCAATTAGATGGAATTCTTACTTGGTTTTGTTATGCAAAATGATGATTCGATAACTATTGGGTGGCTATTGATGCAATATATCTTGTAGATAATTTGGATATTGTAGACTTTCGTAGATGACTAGGAGGAATAGAAAATCTAAGCTAATACTGAAAATTATGATGGTATTATTGGATTTACATTACGCAAAATGACGATTGAGTTCCTGAGGATGTATTGGAACCATACTAGAATATCTAGAAAACTAATGATTAGAACCACTAGTGCTTATCGCTATGATTGCTTGAGAAAAATAGAAGAAAATGACAAGAAGATGAGAATATGAAATTAAAGTAAAGCCTGGCATCAAAAGTATGAGAACAAAAATTAACTTCGAGACGAAGTTCTATATAAGAGGGGGTGTATGTAATGCCCCTAAAATGACTGCGGACCTTAAGGGTACCTGTTGAGTGATCCGACTGAACAACTTCGATAAGGTGGTCTCTTGGACCTTGATATGTCCTAATTGATTGAAGAAAACTTGAAGAGGTAAATGACAACAATAATTGATAAATGAATTAATGAATTAAAATGATATGTGTGGAGTGGGATAATTGATTGATTACATCTTGCTTAATGATTAGCCTTGATTGTGAAAAATGTGTTATGTGAATATGATACTTAACGAATAGTTGTATGATGAATTATGAGATGAGAAAAAAAGAAATACATATCGATGAAATGCTTTACTAATTAATGGAATGTATGATGTTATGAGTAAAATATAAGTTGCTTAATGATTAACAAGTTTATGGATTGAAATATGACGAATGAGAAAATGACTACTAATATATGTTTCTAAGATGTGTGTAGCGATAGGTGAAACGGTTCACCGATGGACACACCAAGAAATTCAAGGGTCATAGAGTACGGATAAATCACACACGGAAGAACGACGACGGTGTCGAATTCCTACGGAATCCCATGGCCGATTTCAAAATCCCTTATCCACTTACTCGGGGTTGCGTGAAGTCGTGCGATGTGGACCACGACGAAGTTGGTCACGTATGAGTTGGGGGGTGCACAGTAAGAACGGACTTACTCCTTAGCACCATTAGTCACCAATAGCGTGTAGACGGAGGATTGAAGGTAACAGATCCTTAATCTTTACATGATGTTCTCGCAAGTCAAATGAAAAGATATCGGCAGAAGGATCCGACGGTGTGGTACCTTGCCGAGAAACGGAAAGGATGGATGCAAGGACCCGACAATGTGGTACCTTGCCGAGAAATGGAAACGACGGATGAATGGACACAACGGAGTTGTACCATGACAAAAGATGAGCATAAAGGACAGATGGGCCCAACGGTGTGGCACCTAGGTCCTAGAAAAGATAAATTGGTAAATTTTCTGCATAAAAAGAAAAACCATATAAACTGCATTTAGAACACTTACTCATAAAAATGCATGTTAGTATTAAAAAAAATAATAGAAATGATTATTTTAGGCAATTGCACATAAAAATACTGTTTAGTATTTAAAATAATGAGAATAATTATATTTAGGAGCAAAATGGAATCCTAGGCATGAGCTCTTAGTTAGCACACATGCACCCACAAAAATGGAATTTAGAGTGAGCCTCTAAGAGACAAACTTGAGTAAATATAGGAAAGTAGGTGCATTCTTCTAAAAACTTGACATTTGTATTTGTGAGATAAATTACTTTTTGAATATTAAGAAATTGAGTATTTTGCATGAAGCGACATGTGTCGCATGGGATTTTCCTATATAAGGAAGGCCTTGGGAATGGGTAAAGGAGCCAGATTTGCATGGTTATCGTAATTGTGAAAAAAATGAGTGGCTTGCTGCTATTAGGGTCTGGCTATAAATTCTAGTTGGGGGGGAACCCAAGCTGAGCTTCTCGAATTATTGTGTGTGAGATCTACGACCTGAAGCTTGGGGGTGGCCATGCGATTGAAAGCATGAGCCTATGGTTGGGTGGTGAAGCTAACGGCTGCTTCGCCTATGGTTCAAATGAGTTTTGCTGGAGGGATCTTGCGGAAGACGCGTACGAAAGTGGACAAGATCGATCGATTGACAGGTTATGGTTTTTCTATATTTGTTAAGTTATTTACTTAATTTATTTTATTTTTCGAGTAATTATGATAGCTAATCTATTTTATGATCTTGTTAAAGTTTCAGGTTCAGTTCAGGAGGACCCTAAACGAGGGGTCCCTATAATCTTCCTCCATATCATCTTGAAATAGAATTGGATATTCCTCCCGCATATTGCTTTCCAATTCCCAAGTCTCCTTTTCTGTGATAAGGTGCTTCCATTGCACCTTGACTTGTCTGATGATGCGGTTCCAGAGTAAAATTTCTCTCATTTCGAGAATACATTATGGTCCCACCTAAAATTCTCCTTCGGGTTCCACCTGGATAACATTCCAGTCAACCACATAAGTAGCATCATGAACATATCTTTTTAGAATTGAAATATGAAAAACATTATGTACTTTAATTGTAGGTGGTAGTGCTAATTGATAAGCCACTAGACCAACCTTTGCTAATATCTCAAATGGTACACAATACCTGGGTGCCAATTTTGTACATTTTCCCAATTTTAATGAACTTTTTATGGGTTTCACTTTCACATAAACATGATCCCCTACCTGGAACTCTCTTTGAGTTCTATTCAAATCTGCATAACTCTTTTTTCTATATTGAGCTATCTTCAAGTTGTGTTGTACCTGTGCGACTGTTAGTTCCATATCCTTCAATATTTCAGGACCTAACATTAGTCTATCAACTCGGCTACTCCAAGAAATTGGAGTGTTACATTTATTCCATAAAGTATCTCAAACATACTCATTTTAGCAGAGGCTTGAAAATTATTATTATATGCAAATTCAACACGATGTAAATACTCTTCCCATTTCCCAGGTTTTTCCATTACATACATTCTAAGCATGTCTTCCAAAATTTGATTCACCCTTTCAATTTGTCCATCAGTCTAGGGCTGATATGCAGTACTGAAATTTAATTGAGTATCCATCCCTTTAAATAAATCCTTCCAAAAATTTCCTGTAAACTTTACATCCCTATCAGAAATCACAACTTTAGGTATTCCATGCAATCTGAAAATTTATTTCATAAAAATATCAGCAATATTAATAGCTTTGTAAGTATATTTGGCAGGAATAAAATGTGATGCCTTACTAATTTTATCTACCACAGCCATAATTGAATCATTTTGTCTAGCATTTTTAGGCAAACCTATTATAAAATCCATTCTAATAACTTCCCACTTCCATTTTGGAATGGGTAAAGGTTGTAGAAATCCATATGGATGTTGATGTTCATCCTTAACTTGCTGACATTCAATACATCTAGCAATATATTTTGCTACTTCATTTTTCATATTAGGCCAAAAGAATTCTTTTCTTAACATAGTGATCATTTTCTGATATCTAGGATGTCCTGAATATGGTCTCTCAATACATTTCATTCATGATTAATGACTTGGTCTCCTCTGAATTAGGTACATACAATATATTTTTACATACCAAAAATTATTTTATGTTTAGACTAATTTCTGTTTTTACTTTATTTGTTTTATTTTGTGTTGTCTTTTCCTTTAAATTTTGATATTCTTTATCAAATTTTGATGTTGTCATGATTTTATCTTCCAAATATGTTTCATAGCTGCTACTTCCAGTTACATACATCATATTTGCGTGACGACTTAACGCAACAACCACTTTATTTTCTTTCCCCTTAATATGTTTGATTTGAAAGTCATATTCACTTAGGAAAGATAACCATTTAGTTTGTCTAGCATTTAAATTTTGTTGGTCAAATAAATATTTTAAACTTACACTATCAGTCATTAGTAAGAATCTTCTCCCAATAAGATAGTGTCGCCACATTTTAAGTGCATGAATAATGGAAAATAAATCTCAATCATGAGTAGTGTAGTTCTTTTCATGTTCTTTAAGTTTCCTAGATTCATAGGCCACCACATAGTTGTCTTGTATTAATACTCCACCTAGACCCTCTTTGCATGCATCTGTGCATATAAATATTTCAGTTTATTAAAGTTGATTTCACATTTCTCATTCCATTCAAATTTTTTACCTTTCTTTTGCAATGAAGTTATAGGATATGCAATTTTTGAAAATCCTTCAATAAATTTACGATAATATCTAGTAATTCACATAAAAGATCTAATATCAGATACATCTTTAGGCACATGCCATTCCATGATAACTTTAATTTTATCGGGATCTAGTGATATACCATCTTTAGACACTACATGTCCTAAGTATTGTATTTTATCTTTAAAAAAATCACATTTACTGAATTTAGCATATAGTTCTTGTTCTCTTAATATTGTAGGACTATTTTTAAATGCTCTTCATGCTCTTGCTAATTTTTAGATTAAATTAATATGTCATCAATGAAGATGACTACAAATTTATCTAAATACTTATTGTTGGCCCCCAACAATTCCCCTTAGATTTTTGCACCGAGAGGCGCTCTACAGCCCAGTATGAGGGAGATCTTGTAAAATGTGTCGATTGTTTGTTGAGTAACAAAATAATACAAAGTAAAAGTAATAAATATTATGACGGCCATAAATAAAAAATAATAATACAAAGTAAAAAGTAAATATGAAGGAGATCTTGTAACGTTTGTCGAGTGTTTGTCAAGTTTGTCAAGTAACAAAATAATACAAAGTAAACAAAAAAGAATAATACAAAGTAAAAGGTAATGAATATTATGTTGGCCAGAAACAAAAAAGAATAATACAAAGTAAAAAGTAAATATGAGGGAGATTTTGTAACGTTACTTTGATCTTGTAAAGTAAATTTGATCCCTTTCAGCGCTTGATAGAGCCTAGGATTTGGATATAGGCTGGTGTAAAATCAAAAAGGTCCCCATGTAAATTTTGTAAATACTTAGCTTTAGTTTTTATCTTTCTTGGTTTGGTAGGTTATTTCATGCTTTTCTTTCTTTCATATTTCTCTTTTTGCATTGTTTGTTCTTTGGCTTGGTTTTCATAAGATAGGGATCTGCTAATTTGACCCATATGCCATTTGAGCCCTCTCATTTCTTGGTTGCTTCATTATGCTTGTGAACCATTATTTGAAATTGTCTGATTTCATTTGGTTTATATAATAATTCATGGTTAATTTGATGATTTTTTATGAAAATCAGACTTCATTGTTTTATTCAAAATCTGATCTTGCACTATCAAAATCTTGGAAGAAATTTGTTTTGACATATTTATCATAAATTTGACCTTCATCAAGTTTCATTAAAACCTTTGGCTAAAGCAACATTTTATTTAATCAAGTGTTAAGATCATCTTTTCTTATGAATAAGGTGAATCTCAATTGACTTTTGGGTGAATCCACGAATGTGGTTCACCATTTTTGGTGGATCGCAAGGCAAAAATTCATTTTTCGGACCCTCGATGGAGGTAATTTCAAGCCCTCGATCGAAGTTTTATATGCTCGATCGAGGGTTTAAAACTACCTCGATCGAGGGCTTTAACATACCTCGATCAAGGATGTTTTAAACCCTCGATCGAGGGTTTGTTCAATCCGTCAGAAAAGAAACAAAAGTGTCCGTGCAATTGTGCTGTGGGTTGACAGACCCTCGATCGAGCAAACCCTCAATCGAGGGAATGCGACAGAGAAAAAAAAACAAAACAGGGCCCGATCAGCCCTGTTTTCATGCAGTGGCTTGACAGAGACAGAGAACAGCAACCAGGGACCTCGACCGAACACACACCCAACCCACAGTGACGCTACAGTGACGCCACCTCCCCACAACAACGCCATCATGTCATCTCTTCCACCAGGTGGGTAGAAATCTACCATTTGTTTTGTTATTTAAAAATATATATATATTTCATATTTTATGTATAAATTTATGTATTTTTATCAAATCTAGGTTTAATTTAGTTTTCTAGAAATGGTTAGGATGTAGGCATTGAAACTAAACCGCCATTGAAACTGGAAACCACCATTTAAACCAAACTTATTGAAAAAAAAACATTTGATTTAACTAAAACAAAAACCTATTTCAAACCAAAACAAAAACCCATTTCAAACCAAAACAAAAACCAAATTTGAAATAGATTAAGGGTTTTATATATTTGTCACTTATTTGTTTAAATTATTTAATTTATTTTTGTTTTTATATCAACTGGTAGCATTTCACCCAAGAAATGCTACCGGTTTTATTTTAAAATGTGATTTTACAAGCAGAAATGCTGCCCATTTTTTTTCAATCCTCCGAGAATGCCAAGAGGATTGAAAAAAAAAACTATTTGAACCTAAAACAGAAAACCATTTCAAAACAAAAACCAAAACTATTTTAAATTTGAAATACTTTTAGGATTTTAAATTTATTTTGCACTTATTTGTTTAAAAATTATTTGTTATGTGAATTTGCAAGCAGAAATGCTGCCAATGTTTTTTCAATCCTCTGAGAACGCTAAGAAGAATGAAAAAAAAATCATATATTAATATTAATATTATAAGATAAAAAATTAAAAAATGAATATTAATAATATATATAATCATTTATTGTTTATTAATCTTTACTTAATTTATTTTAAAAAAATAATATTTAATATTAATAATATAATATAAAAAATTAAAAAATGAATATTAATAATATATAATCATTTATTATTAATCATAACCAACTTGCCAAATTGTCCTAAATAGGATCCCCTCTCAGGCCATGAAAAGTATGTCCACAATGTCAGCATCAATGAAGATAAATTGGCCTGGAACCATAATGGATAGCTTGGAAAAATTCCCAACATCAGGTGGCCTAATGTCATTAGATGATGTCTCTGAATGATATAAGCCACTACAAATGCATTTTGCTAGACTAGACTACATGTGTTTGGATTAGATTTTTCCACCATCTTTGTGGAATACAAACTACAATTCAACAATAAAAACACCTTTTTAAAAATATGGACATTTCTAAAATGTAAAAATTATAAAAATGGCTAGACAAATAAAACTTACGGAAATGCTGTTTGGAAATTGGCAATGGATGACTATAGGTCCTCTTAGAACAAGCTCATATTACCTAACAAGCTCATGGATATATTAACATAACATTATTAATATTAAAATAGGAAACATTTTATAAATATGATAATATTAATATTGTTTACATTCTTAAAAAAACTATCAATAATTATTTATAAAAATAAAAATAAAATAAAGACATATTGTAAATAGAAATTCTCTTGTAGACAAGAAAATATCATAAAAAATATTAACATATAGTAAATTAAATTATTATTATTAAAATAAAATAAGAAATAATTTAAATTTATAATAAACTACAATGGTTTATATTTCAAATAATTACTTTAATTAAATTTCATTATATTTAATAATGATTAATTACGAATAGACTATGGTAAAATATTGTTAAGAGTTATTATAATTAATCACAATTAATTATAATTAAATATGGTCTGGGTGTTGATTATATGATTTTTATGATTAACTATGATATTATGACTTTTATTTGACGTAAATATTCCATCCATGTCTAGGTTGGATATTTTGTGTCATAATTAAATATGGTCTATGTGTTGATTATATGATTTTTATGATTAACTATTATATTATGACTTTTATTTGACGTAAATATTCCATCCATATCTAGATTTGATATTTTGTGTCAATCATATATAATATTGAGATCTTTTACATATTATATATAGATGAAATTAATGAAAAGAATTAATCATAAAAACAATAACATTTCTTTAAATGAAATTAGTCAAATAAAAAACTAAACATAAGATAATAACATTTTTTTTAATTCTTTACATAATTATATACATGATATCTTATTTTAAAATTTAAAAATTATGTTGAAATTTAAAAATTAGATACATATCACTATGAGTTCATTACGGTTATATTCTATTTTTCATATATTTTTCATGGTTAATTTTTTTTTAACATGTGAAATCTGTCCTCATATCACTTAAAGCTTCAACAGAAACTTTAAGCATGGTATCTCTACACTATCTATGCACTTAGCAAAGATAGCATGGACTAAGCACTTGTGGCTTTTTATTTTAAGATGTAATAAATACCAAAAAATTCACTCAATGTTAAGAATTTCTTTTATGTGATTTATTCTTATTTTTAAATTTTTTAATAATAGCATTGTAAAAAATTGCATTAAGAGTGCACCTTATCCTAATTTATCTAGATTTTAATAATAATAATAATAATATAATAATTAAAAATTATATTTATAATATTTTTTAATTTTCATTATAAATAAAAATGATATTAATCTAGTTTTTTTTTTTTAATAAAATATCATATTATTATATCAAAAAGAGTACATCGCTTCATTACGTTGGGCTTTGTTAGTGTTTAGACAACACAAAAATCAGATGTTCAATAACTTTCCTTGCCCCACCATACATCAACTTGAGAAAAAGGATGAATTTACTACAGACACATGCAAACTGCCATTTGTTCTTCATACACCGATTCCTTAAACTGAAACCTATACTACCATTAGCCAAGGAACAACCAAGACACAGATAAACCCGACCCAAATTACAAAAAGATTGAGGAACCATAGGAGCTATTCAGACGACCTTTGATGAACTTGCACCGATGGAAGGACGCGGCCCTCACAACTCCTTAATATTGCCTTCTCCCGCACATGCCCTAACTCCAGAGGTGTCTTCCGCCACAGCCGGGCCTCGCTTGCCTGTGATCTTCACCAAACCAGTCACACCCGCAGAGGTAATACCAGATCACCAGATCCCAAAGCAGGGGGTCAATAGAAATGTATCCCCATCTTGCTAGCCATTATGTCGATTTTCTTGTACATTAGTTGGCAATCTCTATTATGTTCTTTCCAAGCCTGCGCTATCTCCTTGTCACCAATTTCCTTGTTCGCAACTTCACTCATTCCATGAGGACATGGGAGAGAAGCCCCTTCATAACCTAGTAGGTCACCATGAGCCTGCCGTAGGATGCCATCTTGGCAACAGTTGTCCTCGGGTCTTGCACCCATTCTTTCACCTCCTCTCTAACTTCCTCAATCTTGGGGGATTTAACTTGTTCCCATAAATTCTTCTCGACCTTCTTGATATCCGCGCAGATAGTTTGGGGGATTCTTTCTCGGAAGAAACAAGCCACTTGATAGACCCTCCTTTGCTCCCGAGTCACCCTCGGGGGATTTTCTTCCTTAACCTTCCTTCCTCTCTTCATAGCCTTATTCCCCCTAGGAGCCATGATGACATTCCAAGAGGTTTCCCGATATTCCTTACATAGGAATTCCGAAACTAAGCATCATAAAAGCTTTAGGACGTCAAATAAGCTAGGAAATTTGCATGTCGATCCCGTCTTTCCTTCCTCATGTATAGCCTTATCACCACTCTGATCCTTAATTTCTTTCATTATAGTTATGGCCTGTCCATCAAGTCACAGATTATCCCTGGCTTCAATGCACTACTTCTATTAGATTGTGTCCTCTAGACGAGGACGCGGTTGTATTCCTTCCTCCTCATTATTCTCGCAGCAGGGTAAATTCTCATTCAATTAAGCATTGATTTCCTTAGTACTTGTATCATCAACATGAGTGGGGCTATTTTATTCCAGGAACCTTCTTTTCACTCGATGGTTGAGGATCAATAGGAGCAAACTCTAGTCCAATGGTGGTCTTGAATTTGAATTGGAATTGAAATTGAATTTGGAATTGCATTTGAAATTTAAATTTGAAATTTGAAATTGAAATTGAAATTTGAATTTGAATTTGAATTTGATTTGAATTTGAATTTGAAATGTGAAATTTGAAATTTGAATTGAATTTGAAATTGAAATTGAAATGTGAAATTTGAAATTGAATTTGAAATTGAATTTGAAATGTGAAATTTGGAATAGAATTTGAAATTTGAATTAAATTTGAATTTGAAATTGAAATGTGAAATTTGGAAATAGAATTTGAAATTTGAATTGAATTTGAATTTGAAATTGAAATGTGAAATTTGGAATAGAATTTGAAATTTAAATGAGAAAAATTGAAATTGAAATGTGAAATTTGGAATAGAATTTTAAATTTAAATTGAATTTGAATTTGAAATTGAAATGTGAAATTTGGAATAGAATTTGAAATTGAAATGTGAAATTTGGAATAGAATTTGAAAGAAAATTAGAATTAGAAATTGAAATGTGATGCAGATAGTCCTGAAGAGAGAGATTCAGTGCTTCGTGCTCCGCAAAGCACGGGAGGATCTGACGTTGCCCGATAGGGCGGCCATCGGCAACGCTCCTATTCACCGAGGAGTGATGCCAGGCCAGGGTCGGCTGCCACTGGTGGCGGCAGCAGGAGAGATAGTGTGTCGGTTCATCCCGACGACATACATGTGGATCCCTAGGAGGAGGATGTGCAACAAGACATGAGTACATCAAGTGCGTATTTTTTGTTAGCACATTTTCAGTAATTTTTCAGTATATAATGCATTGAATTTTAGCTGCAAGTTATAATATATATTTTTAGTAACATTTGTGTTTTGGTTTGGATCGCAGGTGCCCCATCAGGGGGATCGTATGATGATGAGGTTGCACAGATCACTCTCGCTGACATCATTTCCCAGCGAGAGTGAGTGAGCTCATGTGTGAGCACTTTGAGGGAGGATTCTCCCACGCGGCGATCTTTGTCGATGATGTTATCATCAATTGATGAGATGTTGACCCTCTACAGGAGGGTAGGACCTCTCAGTGACATTTGGCAACATTCATGCCAGAGGAGGAGAGATGGTGTCATTGGGATCCACAAATGGGAGGATGTCAAAGTCACCATAAGAGGGCATGACATCAAGGGTTATTTATTTGACATCCCTCCTGACCGCGCCCTCGGTCAACTGCTTAGCATCAGGAAGTTTAAATTGGAGGTCGCTGCACCACATATATATTATAGATTCGTGGGAGCGTGGGGCATGTTCCTGCACCATGACCAGGTCCCATTGTACTTTGCAAAACATGTTTATGTAGAGTTTGTTTTGGACATGCACCCAAATTACGCTAGCACAGGGTCCCAGTTCTATGGGGCTGGTAGGGGACGCTCCTACCAACGTCCTGGAGCTCGGAGAGACCTTGCCTTCATGCCACCCGCTCCGAGGTTGATATCGCTTCCAGACAGGGCGGTTATCAAGTCGGGGGATGTGGCACAATCATCCCAGCTTGCTGCAAAGGCTAGAGCTGACCTTACAGACTTGTTGTTCACTGCCTTGGGTAGTGTTGCTATTGCTGCACATGGAGAGGCATCTAGACCACCCCCTCCACCTACAGAGCCAGAGATAGAGCATGTCTCTATTGACATGCTCAGGAGTTTCGATCACGAGACCCTACTACGGTATGCTGAGTCAGCGCGAGATACATACTTTCAATTATATCATAGATGCGTCGCTACACGACAGGTTACTTTTGTACATTTATGTATATATGTTCTTCATGTTACATCATATCAATGTTGCAAATTGAATGGTCAATAATACTTAAGGGAGTTGTATTCTGTTGATCCATGCAGGGGACCCCATTCATGGATCAACTCTTTGCTAGCAAGCCATCTATTAGTCTGCCAGTCGGGTTAAGTTATAATTTATGTTCCAATTTAATTTGTGTTTGAATATTAATTCTCAGTTTAAATAATTTGTGTTTTATTTCTTAATTTTCAAGATTTATGTTGTAGATCTTAACTTCAAATGAATTTCAAATTGTACAGAGCAACGAAAAGGTGGTAGATCCTGATTATGGACATGAGGACCGCAAAGGTTTTGACGAGCCGGGTCCAGAGACACATGTGAGTTTTAATTTATGTTCCAATTCATGTTATTTAGTCACATTTAATAATTGATTTTTGTACTTTATGTTTCATTTTTTTACGGATAGCTTTTAAATTATGTTAAATTTAGTTTTAATTTTTAATAAATCTAACTTATTACATGTAATGGAATATTACATAGGCATCGCAATAGGCGGGTGTCAATGCTGCAATGGATTTCACACATAGTTGGGATGTACCTCAAGTACATTATCCTGATGAAGGGCCATATACCCGTATTCCTACCCAGATCTCGGATATCACCATTGACACGACGGATATGGCACAATTCCTTGAGGGTTTAGAGTCTCAGAGACAGCAGCGGGCTGTTGCACAGGAGGGTAGTCAAAGGGATGATCACAAGCCTCGTGGGGTTAGTGGCCAATGAGTTGATGATCTATACATTTCCATGTTTTGGATGATCTATATATACGTTATCATGTTTTGGATATGGATTCATATCATTTATACATGGACTTTTATCATATATGGACTTTTGGATATTTTATATATTTTATCATATTGATGTTTTCATGTGTATTTTGTATATGATTTGAAATCGATTTGTTTTTATATTAGATCTGGACATAGTTATTACAGTTACAAATTTATGTTTTGTCGTTTCAAATGCAAATTTAATGTGTAGTTACAATTTAGTTCAATTTAAAATGCAAATTTCGACTACATTAGAGTTCACATCTTCCAAAATTTAGAATTGAATACATACATTACGTTTTAAAATTGAAATTACAATTCCAATTCAATTACAATGTAAAATTTCCAATTTAATGTGTAATTTCAATTCCAATTCAATTGCAATTTAAAAGCTCGTTTTTAACTACATTACAATTGCAGAAATGAAATCAACATGTAAAATTAGAATACATTTGAAATTAATAATTGAAATTTTGATTACATTATGTTGTCTACACATTACAATTCAATTACAATTTACACATTCCAATTCAATTACAATTTAAAATTAAAATCTCAAATTTAATGTGTAATTTCAATTGAGAATACAATGTGTTGTTCCAATTTACAAGTTCAATTTCAATTACATTACAATTGCATTTGAAATAAAAATTTTAAATTATGATACATTGTACAATCTAAAATTTAAATTTTACAATTTTACCTTGTATATAGATGTATTTTAAATTCTCAATTTTGTATTTGAAATCAAAATTTAAAATTAGAATACATTTCAAATTGAAAATTGAAATTGACATTTTGCATTATGTTGTCTACACATTACAATTCACTTACAGTTTCTAGATTCCAATTCAATTACAATTTAAAATTAAAATCTCAAATTTAATGTGTAATTTCAATTGAGAATACAATGTGTTGTTCCAATGTACAAGTTCAATTTCAATTGCATTACAATTGCATTCGAAATAAAAATTTTAAATTATGATACAATGTACAATCTAAAATTTAAATTTTACAATTTTACATTGTATATAGATGTATTTTAAATTCTCAATTTTGTATTTGAAATCAAAAATTAAAATTAGAATACATTTGAAATTGAAAATTGAAATTGATATTTTGCATTATGTTGTCTACACATTACAATTCACTTACAGTTTCCACATTCCAATTCAATTACATGAAAAATTTAATGTGTAATTTCAATTGAAAATTCAATGTGTTGTTGTATATAAGAATGTTTTTGTCCATTGAGAGTGTGAAATATCCCTTGAGACAAAATTATATAATTACAAGTTATATAGTATGTAGGTAATATTTGTGTTATTTTCTTTTAAGTGTGTGCTCTAATCTAAAGTCATAAATGTATGGTTTGCTTTCTTGGCAATGGGCATAACCACCTAGTTAATATAAGAAATGGAAATATGTTGATAGCAGATGCTTGTACAACTATGGTAGAAACTATGCTTGTACAACTATTTCATATGATTTATGTTTTGATGACAAATGGAGATAATGACACCATTTGATCCAACTAGGTAAGTTGCATATATGAAGGAATGTACAAGTTATTACCTTTCCATATACTATGCTTGTATGTTGAATGTTCACATCAACATGTACAAAATAACTTTTTAAATTGAATGCGAGTATGTAAAGTTAATGAATGCTTACATCAACAAACAAAATAATGTTTTGTGAGACTATGCTTCCGAACTACTTATGACAAAACCTTACAAATCATTTTGATGATATGGACGAATATTCATTATGTGAATTATAACAAGTGTCAAGCAAAGGGATTTTCAACCACCAAATCACCATAACTAAATGACACCCATGAATGTAAAAATTCTACTAGCAAGGTCATTCTAAATATTAACCAATTGCTTTGGAAGGAAACCAAATTGAAGGAGTGTTTTGGTGCCCTTCATTTCTCTTAGTAAGAAATATTAAAAACTATGGATTGATTGCGGTCACGTCACAAAAAATATAGCTAAGGAAGAGTCACATATATACCACACATGGGTATGTATGAGACCTCTGGTTGAAGCTTCAATGATAGACTATGAACAATCAAGGGAAACACAATAGTCCTAAATAGAAAAAAATCTAGGTTATCAATACAAGAATGTGTGGTCCAAACAATAATTATATTGCCCAAAATTTTCTAAATTCATATATTAAATAATGTTGCACAAAATGGTAATCGATCACCAAATTCAAGTTCAAGGTAGGTGACAACATTGAGTATCTATTATATAGAACATTGTAACATATGAATACAAGGGACATAGAAGAGTCTAGAGGTTTAAGGATAAAGTCTAGAGCCATATAAATTTCCCTGAAGGTGTGGGGACTCTCAATTGCATAAACAATGCATGCCTTAATCATCATACTCTTAAATTGAATTAAGTGGGCATGCATTGCATGCTAACCACGGTAGTTATCTCTCAATTCCTTTTTTCTTGTGTTTTCAAGGTACTTATGATAGTTATGTGTTTTCAAGCTACCCAGATTCATTTCACATGATTTCCATTCTTATAAATATGAAAATAGAAATTAAGTTTTGGCCATCATGAATTTTACTTAGTTGAAGCAATTATTTAGTAACCTAAAACCTAAAATACATAAGTTTATTGATTTTGGTTTAACCTGGAAATTATAATGTATAAAATTTTGCAAGTTTGGAATCAAAATTTAAAATTAGAATACATTGTATAATTCAAAATTTAAATTTCACCATTCCACATTGTATAGATGTATTTTAAATTCTCAATTACATTACAATTGTATTTGAAATCAAAATCTAAAATTAGAACATGTACATGTTCAAGTGTATTCACATTGGAGCACCATGACCCAAATTTCACAAAAGCCTCCCATCTGGTATTTGTATTCTAACATTAAGCATAGATACAAAAATACATTTATAAAACAACCTCCACAAAAATCTCCTAAAAAATATTACACAAGACAACATGAAAACTATGCCAATGATGCAAGTGGCATACATGTAACTCATTCATCTGGCCAATGGGTTATAGGAATGCAAGTCTCCATAATACGATCATGGTCAGCTTCTGTCATCTTCCATCTCTTTGGATCACCTCTCTTCACCTTGATTTATGTTAGAGGTATCCGAGCTACAACCACCAAATGAATGTATTGACACGATATGTAATGCCCCTAGACTTTTGTAGACATTGAGGGCACCTGCTGAGTGACTCGGCCGATTGAAACATTAATTAAATAACCTTTTGGCCTTATTTTTGAGTATGTGTATCAGAACTGTTGATGTAAATGAATAATTGCATATGTTAAACGATTAGCTATGACTATGGAAAATTATGTTGATAGATAATGCTTAACGACTAGCTATATGGTGATCATGTAATTGTCGACGAAATGTATATTTGATTGGATGAATGAACAGTTTGAATAAATCATAAATGTTTAACAATACTAGATTTAGAAATCAGATGATGATTATTGAGAACAATGCTACTAATAACTTGTTGTGAGAAGTGTGTGTAGAAACAAGTGAGACGGTTCACCAATGGACACACAAAGGAACATGAAGGGTCGTAGAGTATGGGTAAATCACACACAGGGAGAGCGACGACGATGTTGACTTCTGACAAGAATACCACGCATGAGCAGATAAGCACTGATCCGCTTGCTCAAGAGGAATGCGTGAGGGCGTACGAGGTGGGCCACGACGGAGTTGGTCACGTACGAGTTGAGGGGCGCGCAGTGAGAACGGACTCACTCCTCAGTGCCATTAGTCCCTAGATAGCATGTAGACGGAGGATGGATGGTAACGATTCCTAAAATCCCTACAAGAGTTCCCGCAAGTCAAAACGGAAAGATGGTGGCAGAAGGACCCGACGATGCGGTACCCTGTCGAGCACGGAAAGAATGGACGCAAGGACCCAACGATGCGGTACCATGCCAAGGAATGGAAACCATGGATGACTGGACCCGATGGCGTGGTGCCATGTCAGGGAATTAAAATTAAGGAACTAGGAGCCCAACAGCGCGGCACCATGATCCTAGTGAGTTTGATTGTTAAATTTAACTGCATAAAAACTTATGAGAATAACTCTAGATTATTACTTAGCAAATGCATAAAAATAATTTAGGCATTTTCACATGAATAGTTACTTTTGTTGAGCATTTAAAATAATAGAAATCATTATTTAGGAGCAAAATAGAATCCTAAGATTAGACACCTAGTCAACTAAAAGCTAGGAGTTAATTAAAATATCTGGGGGACAAACTGGAGCAAACTTAGGGGTGTTGGTGCACTTCCCAGAGAAACTGACACTTGGATGGGTGAGTGTATTAATTAAATAATTAATTAAAAATATTTAATTATGCATGAAGCGACATGGGTCGCATGAGATTTTCCTTTATAAGGAAGGCTTGGGGAATGGGTAAAGGGCCCATAATTTGGACGATTGTCGTAATTTTCGAATGCCTCAAAGACTTGCTTCTATCTAAGGCTTGGCTAAGAAATCCTGGTGGGAAGGGAAGCCCAAGCTGAATTTCTGAAATATATGTGTGAACTCTACGACCCTAATAGCTCGGGGGCCTGGAAGGAAGTAGAGTACTTCCAGGGTGGTTGGGTGGTTAACCCAAGTGTCCATTGGAAATTGTGAGGAGATTGAAGCCGTGACCTTCTTTGGATCTGCATGAACTGCTGGAGCTCCTTTTATTACAATGGATTTGGATCTGCGGCAAACACAGAATTCAACCTTTCTACCGGGACCACCATCATCACAGGTTCTTGTTTTTTAAATTATTTAAATTTTAATTCTGTTGAATAAACATTATGGATCTATAATTTCTGTAAAATTCTAAATATGCTATTTCTTTGCTAAGATCTAATTTGTTTAGCTCACTGTCGAAAGCATTAGATATCTGTTTCGCAAATCTAAATACGTTAGTTTCTTTTACTAAAGATCTCATTTTGGAATCTCAGAATTCGCACAATTTATTTTACTATAATTTAAATGAGATATGTTATGACTTGAGAAGGATCACGATTTAGCGTTTCAGTCTAGATCGGCATGTCTAGTATTAAGTAGCATGCTAATATCATACTCAGATTGGCTTTGCACTTTTAATGGCAGAGTTCGATCAGCCAGTACCGATCTAAATGATGATAACCAGAATATAGGCACTTCAGTTTTAATCAGTGATCTAAGTACTAAGTTCTAGGTTAATTTTTATATCCAGATCGGCTCTGCACCCTCTATTGCAGCGTTCGATCTTTAGACTCGGATCGATTTATCAGCGAATGTCCAGATCGGCTCTGCACCCTCTATTGCAGCGTTCAATCTTTAGACCTGGATCGATTTATCAACGAATGTCTAGATCGGCTCTGCATCCTCTATTGCATTGCAGTTAAATTTTACAAAGATCGACTCTGCATATGGATTATAGAGCCCGATTCCTAATTTAGATTTCAATTTCATTGATGATCTCTGCATCTTTTAATTGATCAACGATGGATCTCAGCATTTTCCAGATCTATCATGATGTGTGTTTATAAAAATCGATCTCAGGATTTAGGTTTTGATTTCATTGATGATCTCTGCATCTTTTAATTGATCAACGATGGATCTCAGCATTTTCCAGATCTATCATGATGTGTGTTTATAAAAATCGATCTCAAGATTTAGATTTCGATTTCATTGATGATCCCTGCATCTTTTAATTGATCAACGATGGATCTCAGCATTTTCCAGATCTATCATGATGTGTGTTTATAAAAATCGATCTCAGGATTTCGATTTCGATTTCATTGATGATCTCTGCATCTTTTAATTGATCAACGATGGATCTCAACATTTTCCATATCTATCATGATGTGTGTTTATAAAAATCGATCTCAGGATTTAGATTTCGATTTCATTGATGATCTCTGCATCTTTTAATTGATCAACGATGGATCTCAGCATTTTCCAGATCTATCATGATGTGTGTTTATAAAAATCGATCTCAGGATTTAGATTTCGATTTCATTGATGATCTCTGCATCTTTTAATTGATCAACGATGGATCTCAGCATTTTCCAGATCTATCATGATGTGTGTTTATAAAAATCGATCTCAGGATTTATATTTCGATTTCATTGATGATCTCTACATCTTTTAATTGATCAACGATGCATCTCAGCATTTTCCAGATCTATCATGATGTGTGTTTATAAAAATCGATCTCAGGATTTAGATTTCGATTTCATTGATGATCTCTGCATCTTTTAATTGATCAACGATGGATCTCAGCATTTTCCAGATCTATCTTGATGTGTGTTTATAAAAATCGATCTCAGGATTTAGATTTCGATTTCATTGATGATCTCTGCATCTTTTAATTTAGCAATGATGGATCTCAGCGTTTTCCAGATCTATCTTGATGTGTGTTATAAAATCGATTCAGGATTTAAATTTTCGATTTGGGATCCGAACGATCTCCTGTGTATATTTTATACTGCCGATCTTGGCGTGAATACGTTTTGTGTTTTATATTTTAGATTCAGGGCAAGTATCTGTCGTGACAATTTCCCCAGATCATAGCGATTTCATGACTGCGATTTCTTATTGCTTAGATCGGAATTTAATTAAAACAGAATACGACCTTTAATTCTCTAAGAGTCAATGGTTATTACTTATAATAAGATCTATCTATTAGACGGTAGTTAAATGAATTTAAATGCATTATAATATATTTAATAAGTGATATTGTTTTAATCAAATTGCTTTAGAATAGTTTCAAGCTTAGTCGATGTGTTTTATGGCCTTCACTTATAAACAGACTTACATGAATACCTGCTTGTATTATGTTCTATTTTAAATGGCGAATTTAATATTGCTATTATAAGTTTTATTAGAAGGTATAATAAATGAATTGAATTGCTCCTAACGTTTATTTAATAGATGATCTAAGAATACACTTAATTACACTATAGTATTCGACTGAATTATAGTCGAAACGATATATAGTTTAAATTAAGGATGATGAAGAAATTAAATGTTTCATCACAATTTTATGAATATGTCTTGAGATTATGAGATAGAAGAATGAGTAAGTAGATGATGTAGTATTTATCTAATGAAGTAGAGTTTGAGTTAAATTAGTAAGGTGGAAAAAGTTGTTTGACCCTAATTAAATTAATCTTCATGAATTAGAAAATCCGAATGTTAAAGTAAAGGTTGATAATGCATTGAAATGGTTATTCTGAATTTTATATGTAAAGGAAGTGCAAACTTTATTTGTGAGGAATAGAAGATTTTGTACCCAGGGGAATACAAAATTTTATAGGTGAATAATGGTCAAATTCTTAATGTATAAAATAAGTAAATCATGATTATGTCTGAGAATAAATGTCATATTCACATAGATGAAGTACGACATTAGGAAATATAAGTAACTGAGTTATTAAATTCTATACGTTATGTGTGAACCACATGCCTTCCGGGATTAGAATTTGGAAATGTAATATCCTTTATCATTGAATTATATGTATATGTCCAGCATTATGTCTTTTAATTATAATTGAGGATGTTATTGCTGTTGATTATAATATTATTTGAAAATGCTTTCGTTAAAATATATGTATATGTGTAATGTAATTGTCATTTCCTTATCATTGAAATATATATAAATGCTCATTGAAATATCTTTTTAATATTTAGTTAAATATTCATGTAAGGACTTCCTATAATAAGATGTATGTGAAAATTGGTTAATAGATATGAGTTAAAGATGTGTACATGTCTTAAATGTAGGAGGTATCTAGAGAGGATTAAAATTTTGGGATTGAAAGACTAAATTATGAAAGTTGTGTCGGGTTATAGATAAATAAGTTATATGTATAACATTTGAATTATAGAATTGGAATGAGGAATTGAAATTAATCATATTTGTGATGAGTCTCAACTTGGTTATAAATATTATTTTTATATTTGAAAAATGATGTTATCTGATCGTTAACTATAGTTATATTATGGACTTTTGGAAAATTACTTTCCTTCTAGAAGATTGTATTTATAGGGTGTACTAGGTTGTATGAATAATTGTTTCAAGGTCGAAACCTGAATGTTTGGGCAGGGTTAAAATTTTTAGGATAACCAATTCTAATGAGTGTCATATTCACGAACTGCCAAAAAAAAAAAATTTGCTCAACTTGATAGTCGCTACATTTGGTATCAGAGGGAGGTCGAACTTAGTTCGGACCTAGACAATTCCGCGCGAAACAGTTTATGATGTTTAGTTGACTAATAAATTTTATTTTACATCACATACTTCGTCATGGATTGAAGAACTTTCCAGGGTAGAGCCGGAAGGGGACGAGGACGAGTTGCACGCCCGTCAACCCCAACAACCTCTGTGGATAATCCTCCAAGAGCTGAGGAAACCATAAACTTACCTGCGGACGAGGTCATGACAATGATGAGAAACTACCACAGAATGACAGAAGCGTTGATGACACGACTTGACTGCGAGAACGTTGGTTTTCAAGTCACTATAGTACCGTGGACGCCACCTCCAATCAACATACATCGAGAGTTAGAAAAGGTGAATTTTCCTGAATTTTGGGGTTCCACTGACGGGACCGCCGCAGAGGCATGGCTAGAAAACATGGCCATGTGTTTTTCTTTGAGAGACTACACGTCTAACATGAAGGTATGGATGACGATACTACAACTAAAGGGGTAAGCCCTTCTTTGGTGGAAGACCTTGCGACCTCAGCTAGGTCTAGAGCTTGAGGAGATATCTTGGGAATTGTTCAATGAACATTTCCGTCAGCATTACCTATCAGATGAATTCATTGAGCGACAGCTGAATGATTTCCATGCACTAAAAAAAGGACTACGGACAATACAAGAGTACGAAATCCGTTTCATGGAGTTACTAAGGTATGCACCCCATGTTGCCACGGAGAAATTAAAGGTCAATAAGTTCATCTATGGATTAAACCCAGTCATACGGGACAAGGTTCGTATTTTGACACCTTCTACTTTGCACGATGCAATCCAGAAGGCCCTCATAGCGGAAGAAGAACTTCCCGGCAAGATACTGCAAAATAAGAACTTTACGAGTATAGACCGAGGAAGTCAACCTTCGCATGCACCCAAACATCAGTATGGGAATAAGAATTTTGGAAGGAGACCTTTCAACGGAGGGTCTAACAGAGATGACAGAACACCATACCGACCGTCACCACGGAATGATCATGCAAAGCCTTTTGCAAAACCGGCACAGTTTGGACCAAGAAGAAATGATGCACCTGCCAGAAACAAAACAAGAGGGCCCAAAGCAGGATGTTGGAGGTGTGGAGGACCACACTTCCAAAGCAAATGTCCTCAGCAGGACCGGGGAAACCAAAGAGCCCAAGCACCGTGACAAACTACCGCAACCGATTTAGGATGAGCACATCGTATACACGCTGCCGTCAACAACCGCCAAGCTGAACATCAGTCCACTGTCCTCGAGACTACAGGTAAGATACATGGTAATGTATTTTCCTTGCTTATAGACCCTGGAGCTACTAAAAGTTTTATTTCCTTAAAAGTTGTAGAAAATAATAAAATGATGGCAATAAGTCAAGATGATTTCGACACTGTCGAGATGGCATCCGGTAGTGTCCAGAGTGTGGGTCTTAAGGTAGAGAGCTATGAAGTCGACCTAGGAGTATGTTCTTCTAGAATATCCTTTTATGTTACGGAATTGGGTACATATGATCTAATCTTGGGGATGGATTGCCTGGAAGCACACTCGACGGTGATGGATTGCCGAAGTAAGGAACTAACTTTCATTGACGATGAAGGTTACAAAAGGATGTTAACTGGGAAGAAAAAGAAAGTTTCCTTGAGAATGATATCGGCTATGTTCCTCAAAAAGAGCATGAGAAAAGGGTGTCAATTGTATGCGGTGATTTCATTGAACAAGGAAGGAGATAAGGTAGAAGTAATTAATCACCCCTTGTTCTCAGAATTCATGGACGTGTTTCCTGACGCATTACCCGGATTACCGCCACAGCGTGAACTGGATTTCACCATAGAACTAAAACCTGGAACCGAGCCCATAGCTAGGACTCCTTACCAAATGTCAGTACCAGAATTGAAGGAATTGCAAATTCAACTACAAGAGTTGTTAGATTTAGGACTGATCAGACCTAGTGTGTCTCCTTGGGGAGCACCTGTTATTTTTGTAAAGAAGAAGGATGGGTCTTGGCGCTTGTGCATTGACTACCGTCAATTGAACAAGGCGACCGTAAGAAATCAGTATCCCCTACCCAGAATAGATGACCTCTTTGACCAGATGAAGGGTGCGACGGTATTCTCAAAAATTGACCTAAGGTTGGGATACCACCAGTTGAGGATCAAGGATGAAGATATTCCCAAGACAGCATTTAAAACTAGATTTGGACACTACAAATTTGTCGTAGTACCTTTTGGCTTAACAAATGCACCCAGTGTATTTATGAACCTAATGAATGGTGTGTTTCGGCAACACCTTGACAAGTTTGTACAGGTGTTCTTAGACGACATTCTGATTTATTCAAGAACACCGGAAGAACATGAGGAACACCTGAGGATAGTCCTAAAATGTTTAAGAGATAATCACCTTTATGGAAAATTATCAAAGTGTTCGTTCTTCTAGAAGGAGATTCATTATCTTGGACACATCATATCCGGCGAAGGGATAGCTGTAGATCCAGCCAAGATTGAAGCTATTTGGGACTAGCCGGCACCCACAAACGTACATGAGGTACGAAGTTTTATGGGGCTTGCTGGGTATTATAGACGTTTTGTGGAAGGCTTCTCTAGAGTAGCAGGACCTATTACTGAATTGCAAAAGAAGAACCATCCTTTCATTTGGACGGAGAAATGTGAAGAGGCCTTTGTTAAATTAAAAGAATTACTGACTACGGCACCAATCTTAAGAGTTCCCGATATGGATAAATATTTCCTGGTGTGCACGGATGCTTCAAAGGATGGTGTTGGTTGTGTATTGATGCAAGATGGAAGAGTAATTGCGTACACGTCCAGAAGACTTAGGCCACATGAAGAGAACTATGCAACCCATGATATGGAGATGACTGCAGTGATGCATGCTTTGAGGTTATGGAGACACTATCTGGTAGGGAGAAAGTTTGAATTAAAGACTGACCATTGTGGCTTACAACACATCTTCACTCAAAGCGACCTTAATGCAAGACAGAGAAGATGGTCAGAAGTACTCAGTGAGTACGACTTCGACATAACTTATGTGAAAGGGACCTTAAACAAAGTGGCAGATGCACTTAGTCGTAGACCTAGGATATTCTCTGTCATACCATTAAAGACCAACTTAAGAGAAAAGATCTTGACACTACAACAGAAGGACACATGGTATAATGAAGTAAAAGCTGAGTTGGAGAATGAACAGATGAGGATACCCAAGTTTGAAGGGTACTCTTTGGACATGGATGGTTTATTATGGTATAACCGTCACATGTATGTTCCGAATAATGAAGAAATTCGAGGTTTAATACTGTCTGAGGCTCACCGAGCCGTCTATAGAGCACATCCTGGAATAAAAAAGACGTACGCAGATTTGAAACCTTTGTTCTTTTGGAATGGTATGAAGAGGGATGTGGTAAGCTTTGTGGGAAAGTGTATGGAGTGCCAGATGGTAAAGGCGGAACATCGACACCCAGCCGGATTACTGCAACCACATGCAATCCCAGAATCAAAATGGGAGGTTATTTCTATGGATTTTATAGTTGGTTTTCCCTTAACCAACAGGAGACACGACACAATTTTTGTGGTCGTTGACACTCTTACCAAGAGTGCGCATTTCCTACCAATTAAGAACACGTATCAAGCTCCGGAGATAGACCGAGTCTTCATTAATGAAGTAGTAAGACTACATGGAATTCCGAAGAAAATTATTTCTGATAGAGGATCAGTATTGACTGGAAGGTTTTGGACAAGCTTTCAAGAAGCTCTTGGTACTCAACTTAACTTTAGCACCGCCTACCACCCTGAAACGGACGGACAAACGGAAAGAGTGAACCAAGTATTGGAGGACATGCTAAGAAAGTATGTAATGTATCAACAGAAGAAGTGGGAAGAATATCTACCCTTGGTAGAATTTGCATACAACAACAGTTATCAGAGTTCTATTCAGATGGCTCCATTTGAATTTCTCTATGGGAGACCTTGTAGGACTCCCATAAGTTGGGATATACTGGAGGATAGGACATTACTTGGTCCTGAGGTAATACAAGAGATGGAAGACCAGATGGTCACGATTCATGCTCGACTAAAGGAAGCAAAGGATCGCCAAAAGAGCTATGCAGATGTGCACAGGACTGATCGCAACTACGAAATTGGGGATAGGGTATTTCTACGGGTGAAACCACAGAAGAGTTATATAAAGTTTGGAAAGGGAGCCAAATTGTCACCTAGGTTTGTAGGACCCTTTAGGATTTCAGAACAGATAGGACCGGTTGCCTATCGTCTTGACTTGCCGTCATCATTAAGTAGAATTCATAATGTTTTTCATATTTCTGTATTGCGCCACTATGTTTCCGATACTTCACATATCATTGACTTGAGCAATGTGCAGATAACGGACGACGGGGCCATGATGGCCGAGCCGATGTGGATTTTAGACCAGCGAACGTGGCAGCTTAGGCACCTTGTGATTGATCAAGTCAAAGTGCAATGGGATAGCTATAGTCCAAGCTCTGTGACTTGGGAGGATGCAACTGAGATGCGTCGTAGTTTTCCATTTTTATTCTGAACTTCGGGACAAAGTTCTAAATAAGTAGGGGTGTATGTAATGCCCCTAGACTTTTGTAGACATTGAGGGCACCTGCTGAGTGACCCGGCTAATTGAAACATTAATTAAATAACCTTTTGGCCTTATTTTTGAGTATGTGTATCAGAACTGTTGATGTAAATGAATAATTGCATATTTTAAACGATTAGCTATGACTATGGAAAATTATGTTGATAGATAATGCTTAACGACTAGCTATACGGTGATCATGTAATTGTTGACGAAATGTATATTTGATTGGATGAATGAACAGTTTGAATAAATCATAAATGTTTAACAATACTAGATTTAGAAATCAGATGATGATTATTGAGAACAATGCTACTAATAACATGTTGTGAGAAGTGTGTGTAGAAACAAGTGAGACGGTTCACCAACGGACACACAAAGGAACATGAAGGGTCGTAGAGTATGGGTAAATCAAACACAGGGGGAGCGACGACGATGTCGACTTCCGACAAGAATACCACGCATGAGTAGATAAGCACTGATCCGCTTGCTCAAGAGGAATGCGTGAGGGCATACGAGGTGGGCCACGACGGAGCTGGTCACGTACGAGTTGAGGGGCGCGCAGTGAGAACGGACTCACTCCTCAGTTCCATTAGTCCCTAGATAGCATGTAGACAGAGGATGGATGGTAACGATTCCTAAAATCCCTACAAGAGTTCCCGCAAGTCAAAACGGAAAGATGGTGGCAGAAGGACCCGACGATGCGGTACCCTGTCGAGAACAGAAAGAATGGACGCAAGGACCCAACGATGCGGTACCATGCCAAGGAATGGAAACCATCGATGACTGGACCCGACAGTGTGGTGCCATGTCAAGGAATTAAAATTAAGGAACTAGGAGCCCAACGACGCGGCACCGTGATCCTAGTGAGTTTGATTGTTAAATTTAACTGCATAAAAACTTATGAGAATAACTCTAGATTATTACTTAGCAAATGCATAAAAATAATTTATGCATTTGCACATGAATAGTTACTTTTGTTGAGCATTTAAAATAATAGAAATCATTATTTAGGAGCAAAATAGAATCCTAAGATTAGACACCTAGTCAACTAAAAGCTAGGAGTTAATTAAAATATCTTGGGGACAAACTGGAGCAAACTTAGGGGTGTTGGTGCACTTCCCAGAGAAACTGACACTTGGATGGGTGAGTGTTTTAATTAAATAATTAATTAAAAATATTTAATTATGCATAAAGCGACATGTGTCACATGAGATTTTCCTTTATAAGGAAGGCTTCGGGAATGGGTAAAGGGCCCATAATTTGGACGATTGTCGTAATTTTTGAATGCCTCAAAGACTTGCTGCTATCTAAGGGTTGGTTGAGAAATCCTGGTGGGAAGGGAAGCCCAAACTGAATTTCTGAAATATATGTGTGAACTCTACGACCCTAATAGCTCGGGGGTCTGGAAGGAAGTAGAGTACTTCCAGAGTGGTTGGGTGGTTAACCCAAGTGTCCATCGGAAATCGTGAGGAGATTGAAGCCGCGACCTTCTTTGGATTTGCATCAACTACTGGAGCTCCTTTTATTACAGTGGATTTGGATCTACGGCAAACACGGAATTCAACCTTTCTACCGGGACCACCATCATCACAGGTTCTTGTTTTTGAAATTATTTAAATTTTAATTCTGTTGAATAAACATTATGGATCTATAATTTCTGTAAAATTCTGAATATGCTATTTCTTTGCTAAGATCTAATTTGTTTAGCTCACTGTCGAAAGCATTAGATCTCTGTTTCGCAAATCTAAATACGTTAGTTTCTTTTACTAAAGATCTCATTTTGGAATCTCAGAATTTGCACAATTTATTTTACTATAATTTAAATGAGATATGTTATGACTTGAGAAGGATCACGATTTAGCGTTTCAGTCCAGATCGGCATGTCTGGTATTAAGTAGCATGCTAATATCATACTCAGATCGGCTCTGCACTTTTAATGGCAGAGTTCGATCAGCCAATACCGATCTAAATGATGATAACCAGAATATAGGCGCTTCAGTTTTAATCAGTGATCTAAGTACTAAGTTCTAGGTTAATTTTTATATCCAAATCGGCTCTGCACCCTCTATTGCAGCGTTCGATCTTTAGACCCAGATCGATTTATCAGCGAATGTCCAGATCGGCTCTGCACCCTCTATTGCAGCGTTCGATCTTTAGACCCGGATCGATTTATCAGCGAATGTCCAGATTGGCTCTGCATCCTCTATTGCATTGCAGTTAAATTTTACAAAGATTGAGACTGCATATGGATTATAGAGCCCGATTCCTAATTTAGATTTCGATTTCATTGATGATCTCTGCATCTTTTAATTGATCAACGATGGATCTCAGCATTTTCCAGATCTATCATGATGTGTGTTTATAAAAATCAATCTCAAGATTTAGATTTCGATTTCATTAATGATCCCTGCATCTTTTAATTGATCAACGATGGATCTCAGCATTTTCCAGATCTATCATGATGTGTGTTTATAAAAATCGATCTCAGGATTTAGATTTCGATTTCATTGATGATCTTTGCATCTTTTAATTGATCAACGATGGATCTCAGCATTTTCCAGATCTATCATGATGTGTGTTTATAAAAATCAATCTCAGGATTTAGATTTCGATTTCATTGATGATCTCTGCATCCTTTAATTGATCAACGATGGATCTCAGCATTTTCCAGATCTATCATGATGTGTGTTTATAAAAATTGATCTCAGGATTTAGATTTCGATTTCATTGATGATCTCTGCATCTTTTAATTGATCAACGATGCATCTCAGCATTTTCCAGATCTATCATGATGTGTGTTTATAAAAATGGATCTCAGGATTTAGATTTCGATTTCATTGATGATCTCTGCATCTTTTAATTTATCAACGATGGATCTCAGCATTTTCTAGATCTATCTTGATGTGTGTTTATAAAAATCGATCTCAGGATTTAGATTTCGATTTCATTGATGATCTCTACATCTTTTAATTTAGCAACGATGGATCTCAGCATTTTCCAGATCTATCTTGATGTGTGTTATAAAATCGATTCAGGATTTAAATTTTCGATTTGGGATCCGAACGATCTCCTGTGTATATTTTATACTGCCGATATCGACGTGAATACGTTTTGTGTTTTATATTTTAGATTCAGGGCAAGTATCTGTCGTGACAATTTCCCCATATCATAGTGATTTCATGACTGCGATTTCTTATTGTTTAGATCGGAATTTAATTAAAACAGAATACGACCTTTAATTCTCTAAGAGTCAATGGTTATTACTTATAATAAGATCTATCTATTAGATGGTAGTTAAATGAATTTAAATGCATTATAATATATTTAATAAGTGATATTGTTTTAATCAAATTGCTTTAGAATAGTTTCAAGCTTAGTCGATGTGTTTTATGGCCTTCACTTATAAACAGACTTACATGAATACCTGCTTGTATTATGTTCTATTTTAAATGGCGAATTTAATATTGCTATTATAATTTTTTTTAGAAGGTATAATAAATGAATTGAATTGCTCCTAACGTTTATTTAATAGATGATCTAAGAATACACTTAATTACACTATAGTATTCGACTGAATTATAGTCGAAACGATATATAGTTTAAATTAAGGATGATGAAGAAATTAAATGTTTCATCACAATTTTATGAATATGTCTTGAGATTATGAGATAGAAGAATGAGTAAGTAGATGATGTAGTATTTATCTAATGAAGTAGAGTTTGAGTTAAATTAGTAAGGTGGAAAAAGTTGTTTGACCCTAATTAAATTAATCTTCATGAATTAGAAAATCCGAATGTTAAAGTAAAGGTTGATAATGCATTATAATGGTTATTGTGAATTATATATGTAAAGGAAGTGCAAACTTTATTTGTGAGGAATAGAAGATTTTGTACCCAGGGGAATACAAAATTTTATAGGTGAATAATGGTCAAATTCTTAATGTATAAAATAAGTAAATCATGATTATGTCTGAGACTAAATGTCATATTCACATAGATGAAGTACGACATTATGAAATATAAGTAACTGAGTTATTAAATTCTATACGTTATGTGTGAACCACATGCCTTCCGGGATTAGAATTTGGAAATGTAATATCCTTTATCATTGAATTATATGTATATGTCCAACATTATGTCTTTTAATTATAATTGAGGATGTTATTGATGTTGATTATAATATTATTTGAAAATGCTTTCGTTAAAATATATGTATATGTGTAATGTAATTGTCATTTCCTTATCATTGAAATATATATAAATGCTCATTGAAATATCTTTTTAATATTTAGTTAAATATTCATGTAAGGACTTCCTATAATAAGATGTATGTGAAAATTGGTTAATAGATATGAGTTAAAGATGTGTACATGTCTTAAATATAGGAGGTATCTAGAGAGGATTAAAATTTTGGGATTGAAAGACTAAATTATGAAAGTTGTGTCGGGTTATAGATAAATAAGTTATATGTATAACATTTGAATTATAGAATTGGAATGAGGAATTGAAATTAATCATATTTGTGATGAGTCTCAACTTGGTTATAAATATTATTTTTATATTTGAAAAATGATGTTATCTGATCGTTAACTATAGTTATATTATGGACTTTTGGAAAATGACTTTCCTTCTAGAAGATTGTATTTATAGGGTGTAGTAGTTTGTATGAATAATTGTTTCAATGTCGAAACCTGAATGTTTGTGTAGGGTTAAAATTTTTAGGATAACCAATTCTGATGAGTGTCATATTCACGAACTGCAAAAAAAAAAAAAAAAAAACTTGCTCAACTTGATAGTCGCTACACGATATATATCCAGGCATAAAATCTCTGTAAATAATGTGAGCACCCTATTTTTTCACTTTTTCAAAAAAGTGTCCCATTAGAACCATGTCTCCAACCTGGTATGTGAAGTCCCCATCTTGGTAGGGTCGCACCAATCTACTCTTTATTTGCGTGCACTACATCAAATAGTATGCTACATTTTCTTGGTTGTGGAGGGGTGCAATGACAACGAATACATCACCTGCAAGATACATTACAAATATTATTCAAATGTCCTACGTGCAAATTTCTACAACATTTGTATATGTGTAAGATATAATGAACTAATTAACTTAATGAAGACTCTTGTACCTTCCCTAACCATATCGGAAACTCGATCATGATCTAATGAGACCATTGCCTCTTCAGTGTGCATCTCTTGCCATGTTGGAATTGGATGTGGGCCCTTTGGATTAAGAGATACATATTTCAATGGTTTTACATATAAATCATTTTCACACTGATCAAGCCCCACATCCATATGCATCAATGCAAAAATCGCAAAAGCAGGCATACTTCCTCGTTTCAATGGAAAATATGTCCCCCATGTCTTTACTTCGAATAGAATGCAATTCCCTCGTACCAGGGATGGTGTCACGATACCATGGAATGGATCTATTAACATCTCCAAGGGCAACATCCCAGAAGAACTTGCATGGAATTCAGTTTGTCATATGTAAATTCCTATCGAGTACATGTGTTCTTTTGGAAATGTTGATATTGAATGTTATTAGCTTATTAATTGAGTTTGGAGTTTATTACCTGCACACCAGCCTTGCTTGTTCGCGACCCTGATGTCCCAAATGAGGCGTGCATCAATAAACTACTTCAGTGGAGCATTTGAGTCGGGTTGCACCATGACTCATCTGGTACCTCCGAAGTGCTCGTTTCACACATGCACCTGCGCCATCATGTTCACCCTTCCCATGCCCTGTCTCAAAAAAGTTCCAGGTGTGTCGGATTCCTATCTGTTTGTGCAGGCGACTCAACCAATAAAATGAGCGTGCTGATTTGAATTGCCCTGCACACCCATCTGACCAAATCCAGTGTTTAGTAAATGATACGCCTCTCTTCCTGAATGAATCATATATCAACCCAAAGCAGTGTTGAACGAACAATGTGTCATGCTCACGATCATCACTAACATAAAAATGGTACTCCTTGATCACTTTACGTGACTGGGGAGTGCTATCCCTACCATCAATGTTTTCCTGAACATGTCTGTACAACACATGTACGAAGACAGACACATAGTCGGAGTGATAATACTCACTCTGTATCTCTCTCTGAGGAGAAAAGGTGTAGTTCTCCGCAAAGTCTACCACTGATAAGATTGTGCCTGGCTCAAATAACTCAAGGGAATGTTTGAATTCTGAAGCTTGCCACCTGGACCTATGGAAGTGCTTTATGTATTTATAAATCTGACTTTGAAACTTCTCCATGAAATCTGAAACATGAATCTCATCATTGAGCAAGTCGATCCTCTTGGATGGCACACATGAAGAAGGTGTTGGATTCATGGTGACGTACTCGTACCTCTTCCACCTAATGGTGATATCTGACAATCCATGGTGTGTTGGATTGATAGGAAAGTTACTATGGAACAATGTCAAATCACCGTATTCATGGCATTTTCTCCAACCTACACACCTCTTATTGAAAAATACGTGTTCAGGATTCCTATTGCATAGTATCATACAAATAAAATCTCGCACTGTGTGAGGAGCTAGTACACTGTTCCAGTGCCTTTTGCAAAAATCCAGAAATGTGTCATAGTATAGTTGAAATTCAATGTGGTACCGATAGAAACAAGTGTCGCGAATTGTATTCGGCCTAATATACCACGGTTTCAATTTGTTGAACATGCTAAATGATATTTGAACACCAGGATTGGTTTCTTGGAATTCCTTGTAAAGTGCAACTCTCGTCATCTCCATCACATGCTTACAGTGCTCCTGATAAATGCCTCTAGATAAACGTTGTCACAGGACATGCTTTCGATTTGGAATAGCATGAGAATGACTATCCCAAAACTCTATCACCTTCTCTCTAATACCTGCTGCCATCCTATCTCGATAGGGTTCCCTACAAATAAGAACCCAACAAGCAGCTTCATCACTTTCATCTATCCGGACCCTAAATTTAGTATATTTGAGCAACGTTCTTTTTGAAACATTGAGAAATGATGTCATTGTTGATACCATTCAATTTCTTGAGGTGCTTTGTGCCACAACAGCCATTGTAATTGCCTTACGAGCAGCTCGGGTATCATTGTTTCTTGATTTTCCAAATGAAGATAATGCAGTTCTTACCTTTTCTATTGCATTCTGGCATGTCTTTTTTGTTTTAACATCTTGAAAACTCAACAACTTTGTGGCACGTTTCATTTTTTTGTGTTTTATGAACACATGTAGGATTTGAGCTTGTGCCATCGTTGAATGTTGTTCAAAATATGACTTGATTATGTTATTGACATGCTCTCTAACTCTCCGACCAGGGATCGACTTCCCAATCTCTTCTTGTGCAGAAATAACTACACAATCCTCTAGAAAATTTCCACCCCTTCCAACCCCACTGTAGCTCCCAATTATATTTTCAATGTGAGAGGGAAAGGTGTCATGTGATGGTTGATCAGGATCATGAGGGGGCACAGGGTCATGTGATTCCTGATCACCATGGTGTGATGTCTAACCATAATCTCTCCCTGCGTAACATGCAAATTAATAAACTGAAAATTGGTTACTTGATAGTTGTGCATTGAACTTTAAAATAACCAGTAACTTGAAATTTGATGTGGAAATTGAAAAATTGAAAAATTGAAAATTTCATGTGAATTGAATTTTCCAACTAATACATTTAGCTTGAGAATTGTTCTAAGTAAAAATCGAAATTGCTAGTAACTTGAAATTTGAAATTGCTCAAGTAACTTGAAATTGGTAGTAACTTGAAATTTCAAATTGCTCAAGTGATACGAACCATTACACCAAAACCCCGAGGTGTTAGTGAAGGTCTCCCACTAGGATCTTAACATCTCACCACGCTCCATAGTCCAAACTCTAGTTTGGATGTGCACCCATACAGTGGTGTCCCCTCTGCATCGTACGAGCCCCGGACGAAAAGCACAATGCCGACGTTGGATCTGAAACAGCGCAGAAGTGATTGACAACAGTTCAGCTGAAAATAGATATGGAGCCCAGGTATGTTCGGCTTCCTAACAGTTCAGGTGTTTCACTCAGGCACCAATGCTGTCTGACGGCTTGCGTATTGGGGCAGTATCCCTCACTCCACGGCTCAGGTAAAACTGATAACCACTTGGCCACAAACGACAGCTCTTGGTTTACTTCACGGGTGGAAACTAGTCAATCAGGTAGGGGTCGTTGCCCTTTTCACTGGCAGGTCCTCTCAATGGGCCAGCTACTTTGGGGTTCCTGTGGTACTCCTCACAATGATTTTTAGGGCTTATGCCCAAGCACTTCCCATAGTTAAGCGGAGACGGATTATTCCCAGATCCAAACTTGCAACAAATGCGAAATTGGTAGTAACTTGTACATTTAACTTTAAAATTGCTAGTAACTTGAAAATCAACTATATGTATTTAAGTCAAGATAATTATTAATAACTTGATAAAAATTATTGTGTGCATAAAAATTAATATCATTTACAATCATCATATTATATAATTGTGGGAAAATTTTCTTTATGCAATTTATGTCCATTTTACTTTTACATTACAAGAAAAATGTTATTTTAACTTTATGGTATAATTTATAAATAAATAAATATTTAAAATACAAGTTGCAAATCACCATGCAAAGAATAAATGATTACATCACTTCTACCCTAGAATTTCAAGGACAACATCATGCATCCTATGTTGTATATACGTGAAATACAAATTTGAGATTGATTTTCTACCCATCATAACATACCTATTATACTCTAAATGTGGGGAAAAAACATTGATTTAGAGATTAATACAATATTTAATTAAAAACATTGTAGTGATATGATTGAGGAGAAATTCATAGTTTTTAATGCAAAATAACATTTTCGTTAGTTAATGATTTTGCAATTTCAACAATAGACATTTAAATGGAAATTGTAAGTTTATCATAAATTGCAATTTAAGGATTTTTTATCAATAATGCTTCACATATCAATGCAAGGTTGCAAACATTGCAAATTTAATTATTTCCAATTTGTCCTAACAAAATATATGGTTCTAATCATTAATCTTATCATGATAATATGTCATATTATGGAAATAAAAATATATGTGATAGATGATTTTTTTTTAAAGTAAACATTATAATTAAATAGCTCTTTGAACATTCATTTGTATTCAAATATTCATTACTATGAAAATATTGCCAACCACCATAACTATGAAAATATTCATTCATTTGTTTTCAAATTGAATAAATTCTAACTAATACATAACTATCAAACATGTAAATTTCAAAATATTCATTCATTTGTTTTGAAATCGAATTTTCTAACAAAACAAGAATTGAAATTACATTTAACTTGAATTTGTTAGTAACTTAAAAAATTGCAATTAGTTAAATATGTACAATTTAACTTGAAAATATAGTGTCTAAGTGTACATTTAATTTGAAAATTATTCCCATAACATTGAAAATTATTCTCATAACATTGAAAATTGTTAATAAAGTTTAGAAATTTCAAAATAGTTAATATGTACATACATTTTAACTTGAAAATAGGATCTAAGTGTGCATTTCATTTTAAAATTGTTGGACAATAAAATTGAAAAATGTTAGCAAACTTTGAAATAATTTGAAAATTGTTTTAAAGCAACTTTGAAGCATAATTTGAAAATTGTTAGCAACTTTGAAATAATTTGAAAATAGTTAAAAATATGTTCATATCTTAACATGAAAATAGAATATAAATTTACATGTTTCATTTGAAAATTGTTCTAATTTAACTTTGTTTTAAAACCACTTGAAAATTGTTCATTTAACATAAAAATTGTTGCAAACTTTGAAATTTAAATAACAAATTGATGAAATAAATAAGAATATAATTACAAATAAATATGAAACAAATTAAATTATGAAATTTAGTTAGATTAATTGAAAAATTGTTACTAATTTTGTAAATTATGTAGCATGATATTTAAATTATGATAGCATGTAATTCAATAATTTACCTTGGTTGTCCTCCATTGGAATTTGTTGCACCAAATGTGCATATTCTTCTTTTCTCAACCTTACTCTTTGTTGTCTCATTTGTTCTCTATTGTACTCACGTTCTTCATTGGCATTTTGTTGTCTAGCATGTTTTCTTTGTCTTTTTTTTTTATTCCCCATCAATCTACAATGAAAAGAAACAATTTTTTTTCAAAATGTTATAAGAAACAACAATATGTTAGTATGAAATCTTGAAATATGTCTACAAAGAAATCTTACATGAATCAATCTACAATGAAAACAAACAATTTTTTTTTCAAATTATTATAACAAACAACAAAATGTTAGTATGAAATCTTGAATTATGCCTACAAAAGTTATCTTACATGTCTAATCTCTAATGAGGTCTAATTCAGCAATATGAAAATGACAAATCTCTAATTCAACAAGATCAAATCCACAAATCTCTAATTCAACAAGATCAAATTGTTAAATCTCTAATGGAAAAAAAAGCTAGAAATGAGGCAAATTGTTTTTTGTGAATCCCTGTTTGTTAGTTATATACAGGCTCGTTGTTGTTTTTCGAAGGGAAGGGTAGTTGGCAACATTAATTGTTGCCAACTCCTTTCCCAGTTTTGCCTCGACTACCTTATATTTTTTTTTACACAGACAAACCCTCGATCGAGCCTTTTTGACAGACGCTCGATCAAGCAAATACCTCGATCGAGGGTTAGACAAACCCTCGGTCGAGCCTTTTTGACAGATGCTCGATCGAGAAAATACCTCGATCGATGGTTTAATAACACTCAATCGAGGTCTTGTTAAACCCTCGATCGGGGCATCATTAAACCCTCAATCGAGGTTTTTAGAAAAGCTTGATCGAGAAAATAGCTCGATCAAGGGCTTAAAATACAGGCCGAGAGCCCCTTTCTCAGCAGAATGGAATGTTGGTTTGCCTTCCACAAAGTTAAACTATGTCATTAAATGATCATTAATGAGTGGACTTAATACCATTGGATTCGTCAACGAATCCTCTATCCAGATATATAAAATTTACGAATTTTTATCTTCATATGTCTGTTGTTTTTAATTTTCTACTAAAACTTGCCCTAAAAAACCATGCCGACAACTTCGATTGAGCTCAAAAATAAATCCACAACATTCAAAATACACATCCAAAAAATTTGAAAAAATACACATGCCCCAGATAAACACCTCATCTTTAAAATGGTATTTTTATTTTTGCAAATTATGTAAAAAATCAAAAGATTTCATGTATGCACACACATGTGTGCAAAATGTAACTTAAATATTCATTGGTAAGTTTCGAAAAATAATAATAAATATAATTTTTCGAGAAAAATTAAAAGAAAAATATGTAAGCCCCAGTGCACTCTATCTAGATCATGTTCACATATTTCATTTTTTTAAATTATTACTTTAACATTATTTTATTGTGCATGCACACAAACTACTTGTTAATTGCTCTTCAAATTTTTAAGTACACACGTTTCATTAAATGAAAATTCGACACGATATATGGCATTGGTATATTTTGAAAAAAATATCATTAGAAAGCCAACATAATTCTTTACATTTCGTTTTTCAACCGCATGTCAAAATTCATGTGGCAAGTATGAGTTTCGAAAGCTTCAATTTAATACATGGGTAAAATTTCTGTTTTTGACCCTCATATTTGGCCAAAAAGAGTTACCCATCTTCATGGAATCACCCTTTTATACCTTTAATGTCATCATTTTTATAACTTTAACTGAATCACTTTTCAAACTTGGAAATATTATGGACTCATATTATTACTTATTAAAGAATCTTTAATTATTATTTTAAAAGGGTTCTTAATTTTTATAACTTAACAAATGAATTTCTTTGTTTTGTTTTTAGTACATGTTTACTTTTATAAAGATCCTTTAGGAAACTTGTCTATAATCACCATTAAGTTTGGTTGATTTAAAAACTTAATTCCTTTTATATTATATTTAAGATAAAGGGTCTTTAATTTTTTTTTGGTGTCATTAACTAAAACGAAACTTTGCATTAGCTCTCGAGCTTACCAAAAGTGGTAGAATGACGTGGTTGCTATTGAAACTTTCGAAGCATTAGTAATGAGGATTGTATCAAATTTTGTTATATGAGGTTTCATAATGGTTTTATTATGATAGGCCAGCAATTCTTTTATCCTAACACTTCTTTGATCTTCAATTTATTGCAAAAACATGTTGTTCTGTAATGCCCGCCCGAGTACATTGATTGACTGTAGACTTGAAGACACTTTCCTATTGACCCGACTGAATAAACTTTAGTAAAATGGTCCTTTGAATATTTGAAATGGTTGAACGATATTTATAGAAATGGATACTGTGCTTAAAAGTAATAAATGAATGAATGGTTTGCTTAATGATTAGCAGAATGAATGATCACTGAATGTTGTATATGCTTGACTGATTGAGAGATTATGATGATGTATGATGACATGATTTGATGGTGCAGCACTATTTAATGTGTTCTTTGAGTGTGTGTGTGTGCAGTAGGAGGTAAAACGATTTACCGACTAACTCACAATGGAAAATAGGGGTCGTAAGAACGGGAAACATTCATATGGGTATGACAATAGAGTGTCGACCTTGAATTAGTACTCCACGCACGGGTCAGAAGCTTGCGAGCTCGCCCGAGGAAGCGTGTTCCGTACAGGCGAGGCCACATCGACTTGGTCACGTACGATGAGTTGAGGGGTGCACGATAAGGAGAGCCTTATCCTTCAACCGCCCTTAGTCTCCAAGGAAGTGTAGTCGAGAGATCACAGTAATGATTTCTCGATCGCTACACACTACTCCCCACAAGAGAAAAAAGAAGTTGTTGGAAGGACCCAACGATGTGGTACCTAGATGATTAAGGAAAGAAAGTCAGAAGGACCCAACGATGTGGTGTCTAGACGATTAAGGAAAGAAATTCAGAAGGACCCGATGATGTGGTACTTAGACGAATAAAAAAAAAGAAAGTTAAAACGAAAACCCATGTATTTGGCATATAGAAATTGCATTAACTTAGTTATGCATGAAGGGACAAATTGCAATTATGTACTTGGCATATAAATTGCATTAAATTAATTAGGCATGAAAAAAATATTTCTCTCACTTTTAGCATCTAGAAAAACTATTCATTTATGATTAAAGGGGCATATAGAATTTTAGAAAATTTAATAAAATAATATTTTATTTTATTAATTTTTTAGGATGTAGAAAAAGAGAAAATGTGGAATAGATATTTGTCCATGTTTAGTAGAAAAAAATTATGAATGAGAAAGAATATTGAATGAATAAATTGTGAAGCAAAACATGACTAAAACTTAGGTAGAAACCACTCCACCTACATACCATTGATTTAGGGATGAGGGAAATTAACTAAGGAGGAAACAAGGAGACAATTTAGGGAGTTAGGTCCACACTCATGTGAAAGTGACACATGCCGTGTGAGAATAAATATTAAAATAATTATTAATTAAATATTATTTTTGCATGGAAAGACACATGGCATGGAACTTTTGATTATAAAATAAAAGGAAGAAAAGGAGAGAAGGCTCTCTTGCTCCCTAGTGCTGGACAGGCAGCGTAATATAGAATTGGATTAAAAGTGTGGTTCCTAGGAGTTGGGTTTATAGCTTGACAGGGGATTGGGAGATCCCAATGCAAAGCCATGGCATTGTATGTTCTTACGACCCCAAATTGCTCGGGGGTTCAGGGGAAAGAAGATTACCCCCGATATGGTAGGGAGGTCAACCGAGGGGTCTTCGGTAAATCGACGAGGGCTAGGAGCTGATCGGACAACAACAACTCCTTCAACAACAGATTCGACCTACAGTATCATGTTTGATTATTATGTATATACTTATTAGTCCTTGAAATTGCAAATTTTATGATGATTATGCACTATATTGGTTATATTATGCTTTTAATATTTAGAAATTTCTTCACCCGGAACACGGACCTCTACATGCTCTTATTAAAAGGTTGAATGCCACGATCTCTACAAGAAAGACCAATTATAAGCACCTCGTTGGAAGCCAATATTTTCCTTCCATGTTAATATTTGTCACGATAGATTGCATTAAATGAAAGTAAGAAAAATGATTGATGAAAAACTATTTGCTACATATTCCATATAAACAGGTAACGTTGGAGAATTATATGCTCATCACGAATTGCGAAGGCTTTTCTTCATAGAAGATTTAAACGTGTGGATTCTAGCGGGTGAACCAAGATAGCTTAGGTTGAGAATATCATGCAACATACGATCACAAATTCCCACTTTTAAAGGACATCTCAAGCATGAAAAAACAAGCATGACTTTCAAGGATCTCCCCAAGATTTTTCTGGAGGATTTGCAATAAAAGATAGTGGTTTATTTCTCGACGTGAATGAGAAAAGGAGGCCAAATTACAAGGAGATTGCTCCACTTATCAAAAGAGAATACGTAATTAACACAAAAAATAAAGGGAAGAATCTACGTATGGATTCTACACATCAGATCGCTACCATCATAAACTACGCCACCCATATATTCAGATCACTGGAATCTACTCTTGGGTTTCATGCCACAAATTTTTGAACATTGTCAAATATTGTTAACACCAAATTGCAGTAAAGGATGCAATCAGTTCTTGAAAGAGAGGAACACCATTGATATTAAACCTGCCACGTGAGGATGGTCCCGAATTTCTTTTTCTACTTGTCCATGACCTTAATTGCATCATTTAAGAAAAAGGGAATAACGAAGTTCACCACAGTTTCATTATGATAGACGCCAGCTATCATGGAAATAAAGTAGTAGCTACCACGTCAATAATGGATTGTGCAGAGATCCCTGCCACAAATGCTTTTTATTTTTTAACTTCCATACTGTTAAGGAGATCGTTGAGCTCAGTTATGAATCTGTCAGTCTATCACGACACCAAATTGTTGCTTATTGCGTGTTCTACAATGCGTCATCCAGGCAGTAAGAGAAATCCACCGGTGCATCAAAATAAAGGAATTCACTGAGATCTCTTCCACCGGCTCGCCATGTACACTTCATTGCATTACGATAGAGAGGGAATATAGTTACAACAGATCACAGAGATTACAATGATCGCCTCCATATTCGTCAAAGCAATATTTTTACTCCTGAGTTTTGAAGCTACCAAAATAAATCTTTGCGAGCATGGTAAAACTATGACAAGCATGTTCATTACCACCAATTCACCACAGTAATGTGATGGCGATTACTTGGAGATAGAAAAATATATGGTCAATCAATGAAGTGAAAGGGAAGATTCTTTATCTTCTTATTTTACCACTAGAACTTTTTTATTTGTTGTCGTTCTTCCTTTCTAGTTAATATTCATTTGCACATTTTTAATGTTGTATCTTTTGATATGCAGGTTCGACGATGAGAGCTATGAGGAGCAATGAAATAAAGCGAATATGCCACAGTCATTGAAAGTATGAAACTATTGAAATATTGCCAGAGGCCCGCGTGAGTAAAGTTGACTTGCGAGAGAAATTGGAAGATTCGAATTTCCATTTTATTGTAGAATTTAGTTTTATGACTATTATTCAGGAGTTTGTTATTGGCCGGATGACCTATATAAGCAACAGGAATTGCCAGTTTTGACGGAGGGAGTCTCGGCAGAATAAGAGAAACTTTGTTTTCTTTATTGAGTTTTCTATTTTGTAATATTTCTATTTGCAGAAGGAATAAGAGAGACTGCCATCTATTCTTTTATTCGACTGAGAAGATGAGGAAGCTCTATAAAGCATCAAGGAATTGTTTTCTTGGTTCTTTGTAAGAATTTTTCTGTTTGGTTCGAGGTTGGACGCAGAAGATTAATAAGAGTGGGTTGTGATACTACTGTTTGAAAGTTCTGTCACAATCTCTTTAATTTGTTTTGTGAATTTTTATTCCAATATATAAACAAGACTCCTGTTTGTATATGATATATCCATGTTTTATCTCACACATACATGCTTTGCAATTGTGTGCTAGAATAATTACATAATCCTCGGGCTTATGTTATTTTTAAACCTGTTTAAAGGATTACATGCTTGCTTTAATGATCGACTTTGTTTGTTGCCTTGCAAATTGTGTTGTCAAATATTCATGTTGTTTTAAATTCAGATGACTAATTTTGTATTGTCATTCTGATTTTGGAAATATATTTTTTAAATTCAGATTTGAAAATAGCATTAATATTTCACTTTGCTCTTGGCCAAGATAGGATCATTAGTTTAGATTAATTTTTTAATTTATAGTTTAGCTTTTCTATATTTTCATTTAGCAGCTGCTAAATAATTTTTACATTTCAGTTAGTTATCTTTCAAGCAGTTATTATAAAACCTTTTGAAAACTTAAATAGAGACACTCCTTAAGAGAGCAACACATGAATTAGACATAAAACAGTTAAATTTCATTTAGTATTTATTCAATAGGGAATTTTATTGTAATTTGCAGATAAGCAGATTAGTTTTTATTTTAATTAGGATTTACTTTTTCTAAGTTAAAGTGGTAGGACTCTTCGTAAAAGAGTGAAAACTTAGATGGTAACGGGACCACAAACTGCAAGGATCAACTAATTCAAAAACACCAGAAGCTGTAGTAAAAGACCTGTGTGGGGTGATTCTCCTTAGTTGGCATTAGACAGAAAATCCGGCCAACAAACGGTGCTAGAAGGAGGGCCATGAGGTAAAACAAATGTTTTTTGTTTTTATCTTTTTATTATTTCATTATTCATTAACCATTTATCCTCCAGCTCTTATATTTCAGTGTTTTATTTCTTATTCTTCTATGTTGTCATAGATGCACCATAGGGATGGCTAGATGGAAAACTAACCTAGGTGAGTCGATCTTTTGAGGTTTTATTAATTATGTCTCATTCCCATATCCATGCATGGGAGTCCAATAACGTATTGGATCTACAAGGGCCTTTGCATGAACTTCCAAGAAAGGCAATACATCTTTTGCCAAAATTCGATGGTGATGGAAATGATTCAGCTAATGAACATATCATAAAATATGAGTCAATTATTTGCTTGCTTAATGTTGTTTATGAAGATATTTTTTGCAAGTTATTTCCACTCACTTTCGAAGGTAAGATATTTAGTTGGTTCAATGTTTTTCCTACTCACTCAATTCATAATTGGTCTCAATTTAAAAATTTGTTTGAAAATGCTTTGGATAATTATGATCCAATTAAGACTCATAAATATTTTTCTGAAATGCAGGTGAACGATGGTGAATCAATCGACGATTTCAATATTCGCTTCCGACAGGTATTTTTTAGCTTACACGAGAATCACAGACCTTCAACAGACATCATGTTAGAATGGTATGTACAATCTCTTCCTAAAGACGTGGCTATGTTCATTTTACAAAAGGGCATAACAAATTTACATGAAGCATGTGAGTACGCTCTAAAACTTGAAAAGGATTTCAAAAGGTATACTTTTGAAAGTTTCCTTCCTTTTTCTTTATATGACGAAAAGGATATTGAAGACGAGTCAAAGATTTCAGAATTATCTAGATTAGAAGAGCAAGTTAAGGTTTTATGCCATGAAGTAGTTTCTTTACAAAAGGGAAGAAACATTCAAACAGTTTCACAGAACACAAAAAATGAATTAACCTCAAAATCTATATTAAATTATGATTATAATTTTCCTTCCCTAAGTAGATATACTGAATGCCTAACTTCTAACCTTCACTATCTAGAATCTGAACCCAAAATTTTAGAAGAAAATCTTAACTCTTATGCTTCTAACTTTCCAAATGAAGATTCTACCATATCTAATCATTTTATTTTTTCTGGATTTAATCACATCTATCCAACCTTGGATGAGAATAGGATAGGATATAAGGAAGATTTATCATTTATCTCCAATTATTTAGATAATCCTCCTTTGAATATAGACAATCAATTAATTGAATATCCTTCCTCTTCATCTACTAGATTAGAATGTCATGAAGAATATAATGAAGATAGGTCTTTGGAGAAGGAATTCGATGAGATTGAAAATGAATTTCAGAGTATTTGTTCTAATTACAACTTGATTAAAGATCAAATATCTAAGGAAAAGTTAATACAAACAAATATTCTAAAAAATAAAAGACATGTTTCAGTCTATTCAAAGGAAGAAGAAAATAAAATTCAGTCAAACTTTATTTCTGACATTAAACATACCTATGTTGTTGAATTGGTCGATTTACAAAACTATAAGCTCAAAGGAAAACCCAACGATAATCCACCATGTATCAATTTTACAAACATAAAATATTGTGAACTACAACCACTGATTTTGGGAGACATGGTTGATAATGATGCTGTGCATGATATTAATGAAATTTCTTTTATTCAAACATTATCTATCCAGTCTTTTCCCCAATCTTTCAATTATGATCTTTTGTGTCTTTATGATAAGGTGACTGGAAAATTCATTAAACCTTCATTAACTACCTTCCAATCTGATTTCCATGATCAATTTTATGTGTAGTTGGAAGAGTCATATTTAAAGAGGTTCCATTTTCATTTTTTTTCCTCTGTAATTAGATTACATTCAATACTTCCTATCATTCAGTATGAACTACCTCAATTACCAATACTAATGTTTGATGAATTCCATTTTTTAGAATTGGAAGTGCTTCAATGGTTGTTTCATTTTACTTAATCTTTTGTATATATATAGTTTATCTTAGGAGTAGGAGAGCTAGTAAATAAATTAGTTTACTATTGGTTTCAATAAAGTAGTTATCAAGAATTTTGATGAAAGGTGGTTCACCATCCAAACATGTTCAAGGAAATTTTCTATAATTTATTTAATATTCTTGTTCATAACATTTTAAAACATTTCTTATGTTTGATTTAACATGATGACACATGAATACATATTTTTAATTCTTCTTGTGATTTTATTCTTTGACATGGAATTTAACATGGATCGCTTGTTTTCAAATTGATATTTCAAACTGCTTATCTTAGGATTTATCTTTTTCCTTTTGATTTCCTTTTTCTAAATAGTGTTGAATGAAGCATACGACTCATTCAAACTTCTGATCCATTAATCAAATGAATTTTATCATAATCCGAAGAAAACAAGAAATTTTAAAACAGTTGAATAATTTTGCAATATTCAAAAGATTGTCGAAACTTGGCTTCAATGATGAACTTATTAAATTGTGTATATTTTATCATATATTTTTATCATATGCATATTATATCACTATCTCCCTTTTTCTATCTTTCGTTTGACATTTTGATGAAATTATTAAGAATTCAATCCTTTGTATTACTATATCGTGGTCAATTTAAATATTGGGAGATTCATCGTCCTTCTGTATGCATATCATCATTTCATGATTTTTACATTATTTTGTATAGCTCATCTCATAGAACATGACCGTGTCTTGATTTTCAAATTTCGAGTTTATTTACCTTCTTCGACAATCAACTAAAGTTTTGATAAATATTAAAATTTTTGCTTAAAATTGCCATATTTGTGAATCCTTTATTCTTATTTTCTTTTGGATTGTAATACACACCTTTTTGGTCAAAATTTTGGTTTGATCAAGTCCTATCCTATATATAATTTTTAGGTGTTTTGGTTAAATTAGTGATTTTTATTGATTTCAAGATAGCTTGGTTTTCAATAATAGTTTTGATATGTATGAGTCTTTCGAACTTTTGTTTTTGTTTTTTCGTAGTTTGCTTGATGTTTGGGGTTGTAAATAAATAACACTATGTTGCTACACTACCTGGTTTTTACATGCTTCTATGTTTATAAACCTGACAAGTTTAAAAGGGTGATCCTTACAAAGACTCTCTTCTTTTGTCAAAATTTTGACCATGGCAAGATTAGCCTTGGCTTTGAAAATCTATTGTGGACCATACTGATGGATTGGTTGAGTTACCCGACTATTATCTAGAATCTTCATCATTCAAAATGATGCTATAATATATATGAGTTTACTTTCAAAGGAATCATTTTCCCTAGATTGAAGTAAGTCAAGGATCGTTAGTTTTTTTTTTTAGACTTTTTACGCCATCCTTTTCTCTTCAGTGGGCCATTTGGATCTGCTTCCCCATCCACTAAGTAATCTCTATGGAGATTAACAATAACCCTAGTATTATTCATTTTACATAACATTAATAAATCCTAACGGATTAACTAAGGAACAAAAGGTCTCATTATGAGTCAATCTGCTCATGATCATGGGTCCTATTGGATTGACATTGCCAATATCCGGTCACCAAGACGGGTTAGTGTCTCTTGGTTTAAAAAAATCAAGTGACAAGGGGTCTCATCACGAGCCAACCTGCTTAATTTCTGATAGTGCTTGTGAATGACATTGTCGTCATCTAGTTATCACGCTAGGACAATGGTCCTTAGTTAATTTCTTTATTTATTGATTTAAAAAAAATAAAAATAAAAATTAAATTTTACTTTTAATTATATATATCTAGTGGATGGGATATAAGCATCTAAGTGAGGTTAAAAGATTTATCCTGTGGTATTGAGGTCATACCTATATACTATGTGTTCATGACTTGTTTTGATTAAGAGAAACTGATTCCTTGGAAAGTTTTCTTCATGCATTTGTACAATAATCATTTATCTTTATAAGCTTTTGGATGATGGTCGGGATAATTTGATTGATTTTGAAAGTTTTGGTTCAATCTTTCCCATATAAGCCAATGGCGAGATGAAGTTATGTGATTGGGAGTTTGAAATTTGAAGAGGCTTTTATTATTATTTCTCTTATATTATTTAAGATTCAGATTTATTTTACAGAGATAACTAGTTCGTCCAGCATGTCGCCATTTGTTGGCCCCCAACAAGTCCCCTTAGACTTTGTAAAATCAAAGAGGTCCCCATGTAAATTTTGTAAATACTCAGATTTTAGTTTTTTTATATTTCTTGGTTTGGTAGGTTATTTCATGCTTTTTTTTCTTTGATCTTTATCTTTTTGGATTGTTTGTTCTTTGGCTTGGTTTTCATAAGATAGGGATCTATTCATTTGACCCATATTCCATTTGAGCCAATAAAATTCAATATTTCTATCACAATATTAAATCAAAGTATATAGAGTAGATATATTACTGCATACCTCGTACACTTCAATGGAATTCATCATCTTCTTCATCCAAGTCATCATCTGTATCTGCATTCAATCCACAGTCAACATTGTAAGGATTGGCCATATCATCATCATCATCGATGTCAATTATGATCATCATGTCATCGTCGATATCATCTTCATGGACATTGTCTGCTACATCATCTGATTCAACTAATTCTTCGACATCTTCTTATGGAACATGATCATCTAAATCATGTCGATCATCTTCAACAATGTCTTCTTCTTCGAGAACCTCTTCATTATCTTCATCTATGTTATACTTTACCGACCTTCCCCTTGGATCGTGTTTCACAATAAATGACCAACCCACTCTACCTGGAACCTCAGAGTAAAATACCTGTTTACATTGGATTGGAAGAACATAGGGCTCCGTTCGTGGCTCAAACAACCTTGTATTTACCATGGTAAATCCATTATCATGTTCAATAATTGTTTTATCAGGATCACGTTGATTCAATCGTAACCTGTACCATTTGACAACGAACAGAAATACCTTGAAGGAGTTAAATTCACACTGAAGAATATCTTCCATATACCCATAGTATTGATTTTCAGAGAGTTTTGGATGTCTGTCACTTCTAGAGCAAACATTGGTCACCTCAAAGACTGCAGATATCCCACATTCTGATGTTTTCTTTGTTTCATCCAACTTTTTGATGCAATATCTACAGCCATTGCACCACATAGCCTTATGGTGTTTTACCTAGACAACAAGCCATACAAGAAAATATTACATAATGATCCAATATTTATAATTAAGTGCATGTTCATAATGTCATACAGGGAAAAAAATCAGTGTGTACATCGACAATATGTTTGCAAAAAAAAAATAGTGTGGTTGATTAATATGCTTTTCTGCTTATCTTTTAAACCATATGCTAAATCGATTTCTCTTTGTGTTAGATTGGTATCTCCATTGCGATGTGCTACTTTAACCAATAAAGCCACAGCTTCCCATGATATTCCATGACCAGATTGTTCACATCATTCAATCCATACCTTCATCCAGTCAAGATTGTTTGTGATGTATAAATGAAGTGCATCCCACTATCAACCAACTATTTGATGACAATAAAATTAAAACTCAATACAAATGTATATTCACTTAACAAAGTATATTACACTCTAAAATGATGCAATATGTTGAATATAAAAACATAATATGTATTATATATATACATAAAAATAAACAGTCAAATGTGTTATATTACCATTCACCTTCCTCGATCTACCTTTCCCCTTCGGGTACTCCCCTTCGAAATTGTTATTGGAGTACGGATCACAAATGCAATGTAAAATGAGCTTTGACGCTAATTTATGAATATATTCACTAATATACAACATGTTTTGGTATACCATATATCCCTCCATCATAGAACCCTTAGCATGTGCTCATTGTCTAACCAAACACTTCATAAATTTCAAGTGCCTCTCAACCATCCACATGGACTTTGAGTGTACAGGTCCACACAATTCAATATCCTCAACTTGATGTATGAGTTAGTGTTCATGTGCATTGAAAAATGCCGAAGGTAGATGCTTCTTCATTTCACACATGAGACGAGGAATTTCTCTCCTCCAATACTTTATATATTCTTTATGGATTTATTTAGATGACAACCATCTACAAGCAATGCAACCCAATCAAGAGATTTAACAAAAAAAATATATATATTACATAACATGAATTAGTGCACAAAAATCAAATATAAGTTCTACGATGAATTAAACAAACACTAAGTGCATGCAAAAAATCGCTACTTACCTCATGTATTTCCCGAGATTATATATTACTTGTTTGACATTGTTGTCGAAGTTTTCCGGGAGAGAGAGAGGTAGATCATACTGTAACAATATACAAATCGTTCCATTTTTTAAACAAACAGTAGACAAACAAAATACCAACAATATTCACTGGAATGAAAAAAGAAATCATTTAATGCATACCATAATAATTACCTTCGTGAAGACATGCCAATCATGCATTTTCACCCCTGCAAAATCACCTTTCTTTGTTCTGATATTCTTCATGTTCGCACAAAATACGGTGGGAAATTTAATTTTTCACATGACTTCTTTTATAACATTACTTTTCTGGTCCGTTAACATCCATGGAAGTGAGTTTATATTAATTTTCTCTTCGTTGCTATGAAATTGAATGACATATTTCTTTGCATGGTTGCCTTCTTGAATGTCTTTGCAAATTTTGACAATTTTTTCTTTCTCACTACTTCCATCCAATATTTGCCATAATGTTTCACTCACATTCTTTCTGATATGCATTGTATCAAACATTTGAGCAATTTGTAGGTGCTCATAGTAGGGCATGCTACTGAATTGTCTAGGATAACTTTTCATTCCTCGTGGAAGCCCATTAATGCCTTCATGATCACAATGACTGTCACGTCCCCATTTTGACCCCCTTCGCATTAACTCGTAAATGATGTAAATATTGATATTTAATCATGGTGAGGAGCTCAAGGCCAAGGCCCCACCATTGATTTAGCATTTTATGTATCGGCAATTAAAAATAGATGCCTGTGGTTCTTGTGCTAGATAGGCACAATGTAAATTAAGACATCATGTAAATACGAATTTTAATGTAAAACCCACAACTAGCTATGCAATGCAACAAAGAGATGGGGGCATGATTATACAAGGAATAGGGAGGGAAATTATTCAAACCCTTGAGCCAATGGTGATAAGCCAGATGTCAATGAATAAACCCTCAACTACCCATTTCGACTTATGCACCCAATCATTTAATTCTTCCAGAAATTGGTTGAGGCAGTTAATGCCTTGGGAATGAAGAGGCATGGTAGCCAATTTCGTGCATGGGCAAGCCATCAACCAAGGAAAAACGTACTTTTGCTTCTGGGGCAAGAAAACACCCACGAAATGGTGCCCAAAGCCATTCTAAACCCAGAGTCTTTCCTCCCTCATGTAGTCTGAGCTAGCTGGGCTTTCCCCATCATGTTTTTACCAATTTCCTGCATTTTTCCATAGCTGGGAGCTCGTTTTTGTGTTGCACAGTGGTTGGGAGAAAGGGAGTCATGTTTTGGGGGTTTATAGAGGTCGTTTTTGCCCCTGAAATGCAGAAAAACGTTTTTTGAAAACGAATTTTCTCTCCCGGGGTTTATTTCCCATCTACCAGTTCGTTTTGGTTGCCCACGTTTTTTTTTAGCACTTGTGTTTTGTTGTAGGGTGCATCCCTGTGTTGGTTGGAAATTATGAGCAAGAATTAGGAGTGGAAGTGGACCAGAATTGGCTTGATAAACTAGTGAGGGGGTAACCTCTCAACAATATCAAAAAGGCTGGTTGCTCTTCTATGCACACCTTGAAGAACACTAGAATGGAAGGTATGGCCTGAGGGACTGTGTATTAGTGAAGGGAATACTTCCTTATGCCAGGTGTGTAGGTATTGTTGGGACCAAGCTAGATAGATCTTACAGAGGGTGCCCATATCTCTATGGATGATCCCACTAGCTTAGCAATTCTTCCTTCCATTGCCTAACAGCCTGATAAACCCAACTGTAGCTTGGCTTGGCTGATTTCGTGTATCTTTGAGCTATGTGTGAGTCTACTGTTCCCTGATTCCTTGTAGAGATCATGCCCATCTCGGGGGGGGCAGTGTGCTGAGATATTGATGATCACAACTGGCCTATGGTTGGGTGGAATGTTACAGTTGTATAGCCAGTTGCTTGGGACTACTTTGTTATAAGATAAGTATTCTCTTGTGTTAACTTTGCAATTATTTATTTGATGAATATCTTGAATGTATGATGGATGTGTAATTGAAATTACTTCCGTTGTGTTTTCTTATAATTATACATTTCCATATGTCTTTTTATATTATGTGAATGCTTATTTAATAAGTTCATGGGGCTAGATGCCCGATTTAGCATCACGATCCTCTCCATCGCACTGGTATGATGGGAGGGGACGTGACAGAATGGTATCAGAGCCATAGGCTACAGCATTGGACCTCTATGGGCCAAATTTGATTACAGTTACATTGGAAGTTCCCCTTCCTGATCACCACAGGTCTCAGCATCGGGCCTAAACTGGCTAAGTTGGATGGTTACAGGCGTAAGATCACCTCCTGCTGAGCAGCAGTCATCACAGAAAGAAGGAAAGATTTCAAAATTTTCCTAAAGAGTTTTTGAAAATTTTCTAAGTGTTTTCGGCGTCGAAAGGAAATTTTCGGAAGGACTCAGCGAGTTGGTCCACAACAGCGGAAGAACTCGTCTAGTTGGCCCGAAACGGCAAAAATTTTCTAAGTGTTCAGCGTCGAAAGGAAAGTTTCGGAAGAACTTAGCGAGTTGGTCCGCAACAGCGGAAGAACTCGCCGAGTTGGCCCGAAACGGAAAAAAATTTCTAAGTGTTTTTCAACGTCGAAAGGAAAGTTTCGGAAGGACTCATCAAGTTGGTCCGCAACAGCGGAAGAACTCGCTGAGTTGACCCGAAACGGCGAAAATTTTCTAAGTGTTTTTCGGCGTCAAAGGGAAAGTTTTGGAAGGACTCAGCGAGTTGGTCCGCAACAGCGGAAGAACTCGCCGAGTTGGCCCGAAACGGTGAAAATTTTCTAAGTGTTTTTCGGCGTCGAAGGAAAAGTTTCGGAAGGACTCAACGAGTCAGTCCACAATGGCGGAAGAACTCACCGAGTTGCCCCGAAACAGTGAAAAATTTTCTAAGTGTTCGGCGTCAAAGGGAAATTTCGGAATAACTCCAAGAGTTGGCCCGAAATTGTGGAAGAACTCAGCAAGTTGGCCCGCAACGGCGGAAGGACTCGGCGAGTTGGTCCAAAAAAAAAAAAAAAAAAAATCGCAAAATTTTTCTAAGTGTTTTCAGCGGGAAAACTCAGCGAGTTGCTCCGCAACAAGTCAGAAGAACTCAGCGAGTTGCTCCGCAACAGGGCAGAAGAACTGGATGAGTTTCTTTGAAACAGGAAGCCACAAGGGGGCAAGCCCCCTTGACCCCCCTCGTCCCCCTCATATGTCATTGATTGTGAGAAAATTCTATGATTTGACAAATTGTCAATATAATATTTTCCCACATGCATGAAAGTAATTTATGAATTTCTGAGAATATAATGCAGCTAACAATTATGTTGATGAACACATTTTGCAGAATCACAGTTACATCAGGGCAGCACTCTAGATAGTACAGTTGGAAAGTTTTGGATCTTGGTTGGGCTAAGAAAATGAACATCATGAATGATGCACATGATCCCTATGAGCCTGAGACAGATGCCATGGGGGAGAACATACATGTTGAAAATGCTGAAACAGAATCTAATGGGAGAAGAAATCAAGAGACTCCTCCAGGTATTGCAGCCACCATGAGAAGCCTAAGGGTGGAGTTGCAAAGCTGTAGAGAAGACAATGAAAGGATGATTAAAGCTCAGGAAGAACAAAATCAGTTGAATGCAGCCATGCTGCAGAGTTTGACAGACATCCAAAGGAAAATAAACTCTGGGCATCAGACATCAAATCCAGAAAGGGTTGGGAGTAGTTCTAGAAGGAATTCCCGTAAGAGGGCCAGTAGCTCAAGAAGAGTTTCTACAGACAGAACATATACTCCAGAAATATCTTCTAATGAATCATCTGACTCTGAAGAATCTATTGAGGGTTCAATCTCTTCATCTCCCAGGAGTAAGAGGAAGAAGCACTACAAGAACAATTCACATGGGGAATTTAAGAAGACAAAACCTCCTACATTTAATGGAGAGATAAAGTATGGTCAAGAAGCTAAAGCTTGGCTTCTTGGGATGAGAAAGTATTTCCAAGTCCAAGACTACTCGGGAAATATGAAGGAAAGGGTAGCCATCTTCAACTTGAATAGAAGAGCATCTATATGGTGGGAACACATCAGGCAAGTGAAGAAGATCAATGAAAGGAAGATTGTGTGGAAGTAGTTCAAGAAATACTTCAAGCAGAAGTACCTCTCTGATAGGTACTATGATAATAAGATCAAAGAGTTCCATGAGCTAAGATTGGGACAATTGACCATGGAAGAATATGCAAACCAGTTCTTGGAGCTGCTGAGGTATGTCAGGTATATTCGAGATGATAAAGTGAAAATTCAAAGTTTCCTGAGTGGACTGCCCCAGTCATATAAAGATAGAATTGAGTTTGATGAACCTCAAACTCTAGAGGAGGCCATAAGAAAGGCCAAGTATTGCTTTGATCAAAACAAAAGCAAACCAGAATTCCATAAGGCATGGAAGGATAAGAAAAATGAAAAGTTTGATCAAAGGAAGAAGAGGTTCAAGCCTCCTCCATTATGGAATCAGCAAAGGAAACCATCACAGGTTGTGACTAAGCCAACTAGGATGATGGGAGACAAGCCAAGAGATCCAAAGGAGCCAAGAGAACCACTTCAATGTTTGGGTTGTGGAGGGGAGCACATGCTTAGGAACTATCCACATCGGAATGGGAATCCAAATCAAGTTCACAACATCCAAGGAGCTAAAACTGTGGGTCAAGTGGCAAGGACAATCCCTAGAATCTATGCAGCTCTAGACGACCGCCAGGCAGATCATCAGTTAACTGTGGTTGAAGTTGAAGGTAAGATTGCTAAGCAATCTATTTCTATTTTGATTGATCCTGGATCTACTCACAGTTATGTCACTCCTAGAATTGTTGAGATTCATGCTTTTAAGAAATTAAAGCATAGTAAATCATGGCTAGTTCAACTAGCCACTGGAACCAAGAGAAAAGTTAGTGAAATTGTAGATAAATGTCCATTAGAGATGGATGGGCTATTCATTTACACAAATTTGAATATTTTACCACTGGGTTCCTATGATATTCTCATTGGAATGGATTGGTTAGAAGCATATAGGGTTAAACTTTACTGCTACAATAAGACATTTGAATGCATGGACGAAGAAGGAAACCCGAGGGTTGTAAAAGGCATTCCAAAGGTGACTTCTGTTAGATAGGTTACAGCCATGCAGCTGAAGAAGTTCTGTAGGAAGGGATGTCAATTGTATGCAGCCCACATTTTAGAGGCAGCAGAGAATGAAACTCTTAAATTGGAGAACTATCATGTATTGCAAGAATTCAGGGATGTTTTTCCTGATGAGATTCCAAGACTCCCTCCAAAGAGAGACATTGACTTTACAATTGAACTTGTGCCAGGAGCAGCACCAGTGTCTAAGACACCCTACAGGATGAGTACACCAGAATTGTTAGAATTGAAAATGCAATTACAAGAGTTGCTGGAAAAGAAATATATTAGGCCAAGTGTGTCCCCGTGGGGAGCACCTGCTCTATTTGTGAAAAAGAAAGATGGAACACTTAGGTTATGTATTGACTACAAGCAGTTGAACAAAGTCACTGTGAAGAACAAATACCCATTGCCTCGAATTGATGACCTTTTTGATCAAATGAGAGGAGCAAAAGTATTTTCAAAGATTGACTTGAGGTCTGGTTACCATCAGGTAAGAATCAAAGAAGAAGATATTCATAAGACAACCTTTAGAACGAGGTATGGACACTATGAGTTTGTAGTGGTACCATTCGGTCTCACAAATGCACCAGCTACATTCATGTGTCTCATGAATAATGTTTTTAGCAAGTATTTGGACAAGTTTGTTCTTGTATTCCTAGACGACATTCTCATCTATTCTAAGAATGAAGAAGAGCATGAAGAACATTTGAGAATGACAATGCAATTACTAACGGAGCATAAGCTGTATGCAAAGTTGAGCAAATGTGACTTTTATAAAGATAGAATTCATTATTTGGGTCACATCATCTCCGACGAAGGAATATCTGTAGACCCTGAGAAGATTGAAGCCATTATGAATTGACCAACTCCAAGGAATGTGACTGATGTGAGATCTTTTATGGGCCTTGCTGGTTACTACAGGAGGTTTATCGAAGGATTCTCCAAGGTTGCAAATCCGATCACTTCTTTGCAAAAGAAGGGGATAAAGTTTGAATGGTCACCAAGATGTGAGGAAAGTTTTCAACGGTTGAAGAATCTTCTTACAAGTGCACCAATTTTGAAAATTGCAAACCCAGAAAAAGACTTTGTGGTATGTACCGATGCATGTAATCAAGGACTTGGAGGATTTCTTATGCAAGACAACCACGTGATATGCTATGAGTCAAGAAAGTTGAAGGAGCATGAGAAGAACTATGCTACTCATGATATAGAACTTGCATCCATAGTACATGCTTTAAAGATGTGGAGGCATTACTTAATGGGAAGAAAATTTGAGTTAAGGACAGACCATTGTGGTCTGAAATACTTGTTTGATCAGCCAACTTTAAATGCTAGGCAAGCTAGATGGTTGGAATTTTTGTGTGAATTTGATTTTGAAATCAAACACATAAAAGGGAAAGAAAACAAGGTGGTTGATGCACTTAGTAGGAAGGTACATGAAATGCATGTGGCAGCACTTAGTACTTGCCAACCAGATTTGAAGCAGCAGATTGTTAACCATATTGTTGAGGATGAAGTGTACGTGCAGATAAAGGACAAATTGCAGCAATAAGACCTTGGCAAGAAGTATGAGGGTTATCATTTGGAGGAAGACGAACTTCTTACCTATAAAAATAGAGTCTATATTCCCAATGTGGCAGATTTGAGGACGATTGTTATGGATGAAATCCATAAAGCTCCATACTCTGGTCACCCAGGATATCAGAAAACAATTGCTGCAGCAAGACAATATTATTTCTGGCCAGGGTTGAAGAAGGATGTCTCTGAATACATTTCTAAGTGCATGAAATGTCAGCAGGTGAAGGTTGAACACCAACACCCCGCAGGTTTATTGCACCCAATGCCAATTCCAGAATGGAAATGGGAAATAATTTCCATGGATTTTATTACAGGATTGCCAATGACTATGAGACAACATGATTCCATCATGGTTGTGGTGGACAAGTTAACAAAGGCAGCGCATTTCATACCGGTTAAGTCCACACACAAAGCCGATGCCATTGCAAATATTTTCATGAAGGAAATTTTCAGATTACATGGGTTGCCTAAGGCAATAATTTCTGACAGGGATACCAAGTTCACTTCCAATTTTTGGAAAGGTCTCTTTGCAGATTTGGGTACATAGTTGAATTTTAGCACCGCATACGATCCTCAAACAGACGGGAAAATAGAAAGAGTAAATCAGGTGCTTGAAGACATGCTTCGCATGTATGTAATGGACAAGCCATCCAAGTGGGAGGATTATCTACACCTGGTAGAGTTTGCATATAATAATGGGCATCAAGAATCATTGGGAATGAGTCCATATGAGGCTCTGTATGGAAGAAGGTGCAGGACACCAGTGACTTGGGACAATCCAGTGAAAATAATTGTACTTGGGCTAGAATTGCTTAAGGAAATGGAAGAAGAGGTTGCAAAGATCTGACAAAATTTAAAAGAAGCCCAGGATAGACACAAAAGCTATGCAAATAAGCATAGGATCCATAGGGAATTCACTGTTGGGGATCATGTGTATCTTAGAGTGAGGCCAAGGAAGGGTTCCTTGAAGCTTGGGAGTTGTGCCAAGCTATCACCTAGATATTGTGGGCAATTTGAAGTGTTTGAAAGAATAGGGCCAGTTGCATATAGACTTGCATTGCCTGGTAGCACTAAAGCTCATAATGTTTTTCATGTCTCTTTACTTAAGAAATATGTACATGATCCTAACCATGTGATTAATTGGGATGTGATCCAGGTGGAACCTGCGGGAGAGTTCCAAACCGATCCATTGCGCATCCTAGACAAGAAGGTAACATTGCTCCGGAACTGATCCATCGGATAGGTAAAGGTGCAATGGAAGCACTAGGGTCCCGATGGGGCTACATGGGAGCTGGAGGATGCCATGAGAGTGGCATATCCATTTTTGTTCAGTTTTGATGAGCACTGAGGATAGTGCTGATGTAAGGGGAGGGGAATGTCACGTCCCCATTTTGACCCCCTTCGCATTAACTCGTAAATGATGTAAATATTGATATTTAATCATGGTGAGGAGCTCAAGGCCAAGGCCCCACCATTGATTTAGCATTTTATGTATCGGCAATTAAAAATAGATGCCTCTGGTTCTTATGCTAGATAGGCACAATGTAAATTAAGACATCATGTAAATACGAATTTTAATGAAAAATACACAACTAGCTATGCAATGCAACAAAGAGATGGGGGCATGATTCTACAAGGAATAGGGAGGGAAATTATTCAAACCCTTGAGCCAATGGTGATAAGCCAGATGTCAATGAATAAACCCTCAACTACCCATTCTGACTTATGCACCCAATCATTTAATTCTTCCAGAAATTGGTTGAGGTAGTTAATGCCTTGGGAATGAAGAGGCATGGTAGCCAATTTCGTGCATGGGAAAGCCATCAACCTGGGAAAAATGTACTTTTGCTTCTGGGGCAAGAAAACACCCACGAAGTGGTGCCCAAAGCCATTCTAAACCCAGAGTCTTTCCTCCCTCACACAGTCTGAGCTAGCTGGGCTTTCCCCATCACGTTTTTACCAATTTCCTGCATTTTTTCATAGCTGGGAGCTCGTTTTTGTGTTGCACAGTGGCTGGGAGAAAGGGAGTCACGTTTTGGGGGTTTATACAGGTCGTTTTTGCCCCTGAAATGCAGAAAAACTTTTTCCGAAAACGAATTTGCTCTCCCAGGGTTTATTTCTCATCTACCAGTTCGTTTTGGTTGCCCACGTTTTTTTTTAGCACTTGTGTTTTGTTGTAGGGTGCATCCCTGTGTTGGTTGGAAATTATGAGCAAGAATTAGGAGTGGAAGTGGACCAGAATTGGCTTGATAAACCTAGTGAGGAGGTAACCTCTCAAGAGTATCAAAAAGGTTGGTTGCTCTTCTATGCACACCTTGAAGAACACTAGAATGGAAGGTATGGCCTGAGGGACTAGGTATTAGTGAAGGGAATACTTCCTTGTGCCAGGTGTGTAGGTATTGTGGGGACCAAGCTAGATAGATCTTGCAGAGGGTGCCCATATCTCTATGGATGATCCCACTAGCTTAGCAATTCTTCCTTCCATTGCCTAACAGCCTGATAAACCCAACTGTAGCTTGGCTTGGCTGATTCGGTGTATCTTTGAGCTATGTGTGAGTCTGTTGTTCCCTGATTCCTTGTAGAGATTATGCCCAGCTCGGGGGTGGCAGTGTGTTAAGATATTGATGATCACAATTGGCCTATGGTTGGGTGGAACGTTGCAGTTGCATAGCCAGTTGCTTGGGACTACTTTGTTATAAGATAAGTATTCTCTTGTGTTAACTTTGCAATTATTTATTTGATGAATATATTGAATGTATGATGGATGTGTAATTGAAATTACTTCCGTTGTGTTTTCTTATAATTATACATTTCCATATGTCTTTTTATATTATGTGAATGCTTATTTAATAAGTTCATGGGGCTAGATGCCCGGTTTAGCATCACGATCCTCTCCATCGCACTGGTATGATGGGAGAGGACGTGACAATGACCATCATGAATCATAGTTTATAAATAAATTACGGAAATAAATGTTAATTACAATAAACAACACGCAATAAAAAAATACATAACATTTCATATACGATGATTCATACGCACCTTGATGATTTCTAGTATATTGCAGCTTCCATAACTGAGGTGTCATTCTCTGTGGTTTTAATGCAGTCTCTTACTTTCCATTAAACAAATGTTTTTCGGTAGTTCGATACCTGTGATTCTTAGAGAGGAAGTGCCTATACTCATCAAACACCTCCTTTCCTAAGCTTTTTGAACGATGATATTTGATCTTAGGACCACAAACTGGACATGCAAATTTTCCCTTTGTCTGAAAACCTCCATAAAAAGATGAAATATCTATGTCAATTATAATTATATACAAAATGAATGGATTATTTCGAAAAACATGTGCACGTAGTATATTAAATAGTTCATAAAATTAAATGCAAATAAAGTGGAACTTATAATTACAAACCGCAAAAATGGGTTAACCCCGGGGTATCATGTATTGTCCATACAAGCATTGCATGAAATTGAAATTTACTTTGTCGTATTGGTCTAGATACGTCATACATAGTGATGCCATACTGTAACTTTAGTAGCTCATCAATAGGAGGTTCGATATATACATTCATATCTTTGACTTTGTACTTACCTAATTGATTTGAATGTATAAAATATATAATTATGAGTACCATTTAGATATAATATTGCACAAGAGAAAAATAAAAAATATATATATGAAATTATGCAACAAAATACGACAAATGAGATTCCACTACATTAAAAAAAAAGTTGTAGACACAATATACCTGGAACAATCATCGACAACATTATGTGCTCCCTCTTTATTGACAACCATGGAGGAATGTTATTGTTGATAACAAAAATAGGCCACAAGGAGTAAACGGATCTCATCTCTGCAAATGGATTGACACCATCTATTGCCAAAGAAATCCTAACATTACGAGGTTCTTCTTTAAAGTGAGGCAATTTTTCCTTCATATCTCTAAATGCAGACCCATCTGCAGGCATTCGAATAATGTCATCTTGACTTATGTTCCACGCATGGTAATCCATAAGTTGCGCTATGTTTCTTCACCTAAACAGTCGTTGCAAACGTGGACTAATGGGAATATAACGAAGAACCTTGCGAGGCACCTTCTTTGTTACTTGATCTGTTCGATATCTACTGATATGACATTCCATACATTCTGTTGCAAATTCATGCTTATTATAATATATTACATGGTCATTAGGGCATGTATGAATTTCTTCATACTGCATTCCAATTTCTTTCATGATGGCATATAAATCCCGATATGTGCGAGGTAAAATATTTGACTGTGGTAACAAAAATTCAACTATCATGCTACAACAAATTAAAATAAAAATCTAGTTAATATAATATATAAATAATATTAATGAAACACATTTAATCCGTATTAATTTGACTTATGAAATAACAATGCAATTATTAGATGAACGGTGATAACCTTTAGCGCGATCATGTATATTATGTGATGGAATATATTACATACCTTAACATCGGTGTGACTGATATGTTTGAAATACCATTCATAACCTTCAAGTTCGTTATCAACAATATAGTAGAGAGAATATTTGTGTTGGAGCCCTCATGAAGGGGTTCATATGCCTTCTCAAGAAGAGGTAAATCACGAATATCATCAAAATGATCATTATCATCATGATCATCATCCATTCTAACATTAAATGAATCATGGATCAAAGTATTTATACCATCATCTTCAACTATGTTATCAGTATGATCATCTTCTTCAATATGATCATTAACTTGTTCTCCATTGTTCATAGCTCCATGTTCCTCCAGTACTTGTTCTGAAAGCACTTCCTCAAGATGATATTCCATAGGATGTATTTCCTTTATAATTACATGAAACCATCAATACATAAAATTTAATATAAGAAATATTAAAATAATACATACATTTACAAAAGAAATCTATAGAAAAACATATATAATGCAAAACTTACAAATGGATGATATTCATGTCCCCCCTTAGCGTGTCCATCTTCCCTACAATTTTTTATGGCTGTTGTGATCTTTATTCTTCTCCTCTTAAATCCCTTGCATTGACTGCATGGACAATAACATTTCCCATCACCCTTTCTTTTTAGTCCATCCCACAATCTAGCAAGCAATTGTCGATTTTGTTCGCTTGGATCAGGAATATTGCTATTTGACATTTTATCATAAATATATTTGTTAAGTTTAAACCAAATAGCCAAGCAAGATCACTGAAAGAAGCATAATCACAAGATTTCACACAATATATCCTGGGAAACCCTCATGGGGTAGAAAACCCAGTAAAGCTTTCCTCAATAAGATGATCAACCAAAATACAAAGATGTGCTCCTTCTCCTTGACTCCTTAGCAGATCTCCTCAACTAGTGCGCACTCTTCCACAAGTGAGTGAATGATCTAATGAGGAGTTCACCTCCTCTATTTATACTTGAATTTCAACTCACTAAAAGACTGTTGGGGCCGACCTCACCTGGAGAAGTCTAATAACCCCTAAAATATAACTACAGGGCCGACCCACACATGGGTCTAATAACCCTAGTTAATATCAACCCCTGGAGGAATAAACATCTCCAGATACATAGTAGGGTTACCTCGGAGGAATGAAACATCTCCGGAATAAATAATGTACAAATATAATATTCTTTGAAGTTACAATATTCAACACTCCCCCTTAACGAGAAGGATATTATAACAATATCTGTAGGAACAAGGAGTCATTTACTACATCATCTATATATCATCGGAAGCTTTCTTCAATTCATCATCATCAGTAACTTGACTAGTTACTGGAATATCAACATCATCATCAGCATCGTCGTATGATCATTAGTATCGTCATCATACGATCATCATCATCATCGTCACACGATCATCAACATCGTCATCACACGATCATCAGCATCGTCATCATACGATCATCAGCATCGTCATCACATGATCAGTAGCATCGTCATCATACGATCATCAGCATCGTCATCACACGATCATCAGCATCGTCATCACACGATCATCAGCATCGTCATCACACGATCAGCAGCATCATCATCATACGATCATCAGCATCGTCATCACACGATCATCAGCATCGTCATCACACGATCATCAGCATCGTCATCACACGATCAGTAGCATCATCATCATACGATCATCAGCATCGTCATCACACGATCAGCAGCATCGTCATCACACGATCATCAGCATCGTCATCACACGATCAGCAGCATCGTCATCACACGATCAGCAGCATCGTCATCACACGATCATATTTATAGGATGATCAATCCTGCTCTCTTTAGGACATGAGTCCATGGATGATGCAATCCAGATCAAGTTCCAGGATGATCAATCCTTATCACAGCTACAGAGCCAGCCCTGTTTCATGCTGGATGTATCACAACTACAGAGCCAGCTCTGTTTCATGCTGGATGTATCACAACTACAGAGCCAGCCCTGTTTCATGTTGGATGTATCACAACTACAGAGCCAGCCCTGTTTCATGCTGGATGTATCACAACTACAGAGCCAGCCCTGTTTCATGCTGGATGTATCACAACTACAGAGCCAGCCCTGTTTCATGCTGGATGTATCACAACTACAGAGCCAGCCCTGTTTCATGCTGGATGTATCACAACTACAGAGCCAGCCCTGTTTCATGCTGGATGTATCACAACTACAGAGCCAGCCCTGTTTCATGCTGGATGTATCACAACTACAGAGCCAGCCCTGTTTCATGCTGGATGTATCTCAACTACAGAGCCAGCCCTGTTTCATGCTGGATGTAACCTAGAGTAATTCTAGGATTTGTCACGTACATTTTGAACTGAGGTCCAGGGACGATTCAGTCCTGTCATTCAGTTATCGGAGACCTCATGTCTACGGCTCTTCTTTAGGACTGAAGTCCGAGAATGATCCAATCCCCTCAACTATCCACTAAGGACTTCATTCTCGGAGACCTCACGTCTACGGCTCTCTTTAGGACTGAAAGTCCAGGGATGATCCAATCCCCTCAACTGTCCACTAAGGACTTCATTCTCGGAGACCTCACGTCTACGGCTCTCTTTAGGACTGAAAGTCCATGGATGATCCAATCCCTTCACATGTTCACCAAGGCAGAACATGTATCCTCATCATCAAAACATGTATAACCACAACATGTATAACCACAACATGTATCAACATCATCAAAACATGTATAACCACAACATGTATCATCATCATCACAACATGTATAACCACAACATGTATCAACATCATCAAAACATGTATAACCACAACATGTATCATCATCATCACAACATGTATAACCACAACATGTATCAACATCATCAAAACATGTATACATCTATCATCTATCATCAAAAGCATGTATACATCTATCATCAAAACCATGTATACATCTATCATCAAAAGTATGTATACATCTATCATCAAAACCATGTATACATCTATCATCTATCATCAAAAGCATGTATACATCTATCATCAAAACCATGTATACATCTATCATCAAAAGTATGTATACATCTAACCATCAGAAATATCTAGCATGTATACATCTATCATCAAAAGTATGTATACATCTATCATCAAAACCATGTATACATCTATCATCTATCATCAAAAGCATGTATACATCTATCATCAAAACCATGTATATATCTATCATCAAAAGCATGTATACATCTAATCATCAAAAGTATCTAGCATGTATACATCTATCATCAAAAGCATGTATACATCTAATCATAAATAATATAAGAGTCCTAAATCTAAATAATTTTAAGTGAATAAGAACAGAAAAATAGGTAACCTCATCATTGATGAGATAGGCTGGTTTGTCAGATACTGAGCTACTCCCCCTTTCGAGGAGGGTTCTTCTGAACTACACCAAGCTTGTCTCGGAAGTGTTCAAACTTTACTCGAGACAGAGGCTTAGTCAGGATATCAGCAATTTGATCCTCAGTGCTTATGTACTCCAGCTTGATAACTCCTTTCTGCACCATATCTCGTATATAGAAGTATCGGATCTCTATGTGTTTTGACTTATCATGAAATACAGGATTTTCAGTCATCTTGATGCAGCTTTGATTATCACACATAATCACAGTGGGGTCCATTTCTAAGTCAAACACTCCAGATAAAAGTTTCCGAAGCCATACTGCTTCACAGCTAGCAGAGCAGGCAGCTATATATTCTGCTTCAGCAGTACTGAGAGCCACACTGGATTGTTTCTTGCTGAACCAGGAAATCATGGCAGATCCAAGACCATAACATCCACCAGAGGTACTTTTTCTGTCTGAGACACTTCCTGCCCAATCAGAATCTGAGTAACCATGTAATCTGAGTTCATGATTTCCAACATAAAATAGGCCAAAATCTAATGTACCTTTTAGGTACCTCATTACATGCTTTGCAGCTATTAAGTGAACCTTTCTAGGTTCTACTAGATACTGACTTAGGGTATTTACAGCAAAGCATATATCAGGCCTAGTATTAGTTAAGTACATCAATGATCCAATGATTTGTCTATATAAAGTTATGTCCACTAGTTCTGATGAATCATTAACTAATAACTTTAAGTTGGAGTCCATGGGAGTGGCCATGGCTTTACACTCCAACATATCAAATCTTTTGAGAATCTCCACAGTGTACTTACCTTGATTTAGAAAGATTCCTTTTGGTTCTTGCCATACTTCTAAGCCTAAGAAGTAGTGCATCAATCCGATATCTTTCATCTCGAATTCTGAAGAAAGCTTCTTCTTGCTTTCAATAATCTGTTTCTCATCTCCAGTTAGAAAAAGATCATCTACATATAACAGCAATATAACTGGTTCATCATCCATCACCTTGAGATAAAGATTTGGGTCAGCTTTACTTTTAGTAAAGCCCATGCTAGTTAAGAAATTGTCAATCCTTCCGTACCAAGCCCTTGGAGCTTGTTTCAACCCATATAATGCCTTCTTCAATTTGCAAACATGAGTTCTTCCATCATTAACCTCAAACCCTTGAGGTTGCTCTATGTATACTTCTTCTTCAATTACACCATTCAGAAAAGCTGTCTTAACATCCATTTGGTGTAATTTCCACTTCATCATGGATGCAAGTGCCATGATAGTTCTAATTGAAGTATACCTGGCAACAGGTGCAAATGTTTCTTCATAGTCAATTCCCTCCTTCTGAGAGAATCCTCTGGCTACAAATCTTGCTTTGTATTTTTCGATGCTTCCATCCGCGGCATGTTTTATTTTGAAAATCCATTTGGAAGAAACCACACTTTTATCTTTCGGTTTGGGAACAATATCCCAAACATCATTTTTCATTATTGACTGGTATTCTTCAGTCATTGCTTCTACCCATTCTTTCTTTTGAGCTGCTTCTTCATAGCTAGTAGGTAGTTGATCCACAAGGTCACACATTAAGGCCATGTAGTTGGATACCAATTTTGGCTTCTTCCTTTCTCTAGTGGAGCCTTCAGGAGCACCATATTTTTCAGCTCCTTGAATAATGTCTCTAGCCCATGCTGGTCTTCTCTTCCTGGATAATTCTGCAACAGGGGGTTCTTGTGGTTCCAGCATGTCATGATCCTCTGGTGTAACTTCTTCAGGGATGTGAACAGTCTCTGAGATCCTGGGTGATGAATCTTCTTCATAAACTTCTTTGAGTTGACACTTTCTGGATTTCTTGAGAGCTGCTTCCTCATCAAAGGTTACATCTCTACTTATTTCTATATGATGGAAACCTGGTATGTAGATTCTAAAGGCTTTGGAAGTTTCACAATAACCAACAAACATTCCCTTCTTACCTGAGGGATCCAACTTGGTTCTCTTTTCTTTTGGAATGTGGATGTACACAGGACACCCAAATATTTTAAGATGACTTACCTCAGGCTTCTTACCTGTAAACACTTCTTCTGGAGTTTTGAATTCAAGGGCACTGTGAGATAATCTGTTTTGCACATAAACTGCTGTTTTGGCTGCTTCAGCCCATAAGTACATGGGAAGATCTTGGTCATGTATCATGGTCTTCACAGCTTCCATGATTGTTCTATTTTTCCTTTCAGCCACCCCATTTTGTTGGGGATTGTAAGGAGTAGTTAGTTCCCTTCTAATTCCAGCTTCTTTGCAAAAGTCCTCAAAATCCTTTGAGGTGAATTCTCCGCCATTATCTGTTCTGAGAGTTTTGATTTTCTTGTCTGATAGATTTTCTATTAGAGCCTTGAACTCTTTGAATTTTCCAAAGACTTCATTCTTACCTTTCAGGAAGTATATCCAAGTTTTCCTTGAATAGTCATCAATGAATGAAAGATAGTATTCAAACCCACTTAAGGAAGTGGTGGGCATAGGTCCACATACATCTGAGTGTATGAGCTCTAAAATGTTCTTAGTCTTTGTTTCACTCTTTGGAAAGGGGTTCTTGATATTTTTCCCTTTCTTACATCCTTTACATGAGCCATCATGATCAGCTTTCAAATCTGGTAAACCTGTGACTACCTTGCTTACATAGGGTAAGGCTTTATAATTGATGTGAGCTAATCTTCTATGCCATAGCTCACTGGGGCTAGAGATCTCATGTGCAAGGGAAGCTTCTGGATGGCCCTTGAGTTTATAGAGACCTCCTTCTTCTTCACCAATAACAACTGCATCTTTAATTGTCTTTCCTTTGGACCACATGAGTACTTGTCCATCTATGAAGGCTACTCTAAAACCTTTCTTATCTAGTGCTGAAATAGAGAGAAGGTTCTTCTTTAAACCTGGTACATATAAGATGTCTTTCATCTTCAAGGGTGTTCCAGAATCTAGCTTGTAGCTAGCTTCACCAATTCTTTTGATGGGATATTGGTAATCATCTCCTAGAGATACCTTTTGTGAGGAAGACTTTTCTTCAAGATTTGAGAAGGTCTTCCTTTGACCTGTCATGTGTTTGGAGGCACCACTGTCAATTAGCCATGTATCTTCTCCAGGAGATACAGATCCAGAGAGTGCAGAGAATAGAACATATTCTTCTGGATCTTCTTTCTTCACCTTGTTTCTTTTCCTTTTAGGCTTTACCTCTACCTCTTCTTCTTCTTCATCTTCTTCCCCTTCTTCTTCTTCACTATCATTTTCTGCCATATGAGCATGGTGTCTTTTGTGGGCAAACTTCTTCTTTTGTGAGGGACAAAATCTGGAGATGTGTCCTAGCTTATCACAGCTATAGCATTTGACTGTGGAATAATCTCTTACTGGAAATGGTCCTTTTCTCCTTTTAAAGAAGTGTTGAGATCCTTTGTGGTCAACCTTCTTGAGATGACCTGTTCTTCTTCTTCTGGTATGGGTGGCCAAAGCTTGGTCATCTTCTTTGAGAAGAGCTTCTCTGTTGGCAACCCTAGCTTCTTCTTGAACACAATCCTCCCATACTATATCAAATTTCATGCTTTCTTTCCTAGCACACATGGTTTGTATGAAGGATTCCCAAGATCTAGTGAGGCCATTAAGAGCAGTCATCACTAGTTCATCCTCATCAAGAGTATCACCAATTGCATCTAGTTGTTCCTTGATTTGATAGACTCTTGAGAAGTAGTCTTGAATGGATTCTCCTTTGTGCATCTTGGTACTCTTCAACTGAGTCCTTAGATTCATCTTCCTATTGATGTTCTTTCCTTCATACATTCTTCCTAGGGCATCATACATTTCCTTTGGAGTCTTCTTGGAAGACACTTGGGGAATCAAGTGGTCTTTAATGGAATTAGCTATGATTCTCTTTGCCCTAATCAGATCCTTCCTGTGTTTCTCTTTGGCTTCATCTTCTTCTGGTTCTGCAACTTCCTCCTTGACATAATGAGCAAGATCATTCTCCTCGAGAATTAGACCAATTCTGTATTTCCATGCTCGGAAATTCTCTATGCCTTCTAGCTTGTCTTCAAGCTTAGTATTTGGAGCCATCTTCTCTTGGGGGAGTCCAAGAGACAGAGTAGACTTACCTGGAAAAGTTACCTTTTACTTTTCCGGAATCTGGAACAGAATTTTATCGCACTTTTGGTAGAATTAGGGTTTGAATTTCCCGGAGTTCTACCCAACCAAAAAGTTCGATCTATAGCTCAAAAGAATGCTCTTGAGAAGAGCTACCCAGCCATGTAATCAAAAATAAAAAATTACAACTTTTTTCTGAAACCAAAAACTGACGTATCGCACTTTTGGTAGAATTAGGGTTTGGAATTCCCGGAGTTCTACCCAACCAAAAAGTTCGATCTAGGGCTTAAAAGAAAGCTCTTGAGGAGGGCTTTCCAGCCATGCAACCAAAAATCAATAATACCAACTTTGGGATGAAAACCCTAACTTCACCAAAAGGAGAGAGAGAGATAATCTTACCTTGTGAAAGATGTCCTATTCAGTCTAGCTCTGATACCATGTTAAGTTTAAACCAAATAGCCAAGCAAGATCACTGAAAGAAGCATAATCACAAGATAACACACAATATATCCTGGGAAACCCTCATGGGGTAGAAAACCCAGTAAAGCTTTCCTCAATAAGATGATCAACCAAAATACAAAGATGTGCTCCTTCTCCTTGACTCCTTAGCAGATCTCCTCAACTAGTGCGCACTCTTCCACAAGTGAGTGAATGATCTAATGAGGAGTTCACCTCCTCTATTTATACTTGACTTTCAACTCACTAAAAGACTGTTGGGGCCGACCTCACCTGGAGAAGTCTAATAACCCCTAAAATATAACTACAGGGCCGACCCACACATGGTGGGTCTAATAACCCTAGTTAATATCAACCCCTGGAGGAATAAACATCTCCAGATACATAGTAGGGTTACCTCGGAGGAATGAAACATCTCCGGAATAAATAATGTACAAATATAATATTCTTTGAATTTACAATATTCAACAATATTGAATCAAGATTATCTATATTAGAAAATCAAGCTCCACCCTTCGCTATTTTTTATCACAAAAAAATAGAAATAATGATGTATTCTTTTATCGAAAACAGTCCACTGAAAAATAAAATAATTTCCGCAAACCGTCGCTTGTATAGAAAACATTTCAAAATGTTTCAAAATTTATAGATTTTAAAATATAAATGTTCGTCGAATATCCAAAGAAATGAGCATAGTTACCGTTGTCAAATACATGTTGGATATCCAACAACTGTGGGTGTTCTCCTTAGCCCCTGCGGGCATAATATAGTGTCAGATATCGGACAAATGCGGGAATTCTCCTTAGCCCCCGTGGGCATAATATAGTGTCAGATATCCGAAAACCATGCGAATTCTCATCAGGCCCTACGGGCATAATATAGTGTTAGATATCTGACAACTGCGAGCATTCTCCTTAGCCCCTACGGGCATAATATAGTGTCGGATATTCGACAACCACGTATATTCTCCTTAGCCCCTGTGGGCATAATATAGTGTTGGATATCCGACAACCGTGGGCATTCTCCTTAGCCCCTGTGGTAATATAGTGTCGGATATCCAACAACCACGGGCATTATCTTTATCCCCTGTGGGCATAATATAGTGTCCTATATCGAATGACACTTCTATCAATTAATAAAAATTTAATCAGATTTCGTAATTTTGAAGGTGAAATCCAACGACATAGTCCTTTTCATTGGATTTTGGGTCATAATTCCATAGTGCCAACTTTGAGTCTTCAAGATTCTATGAAAAAATTAGAGAGGAACCACCATGCTTGCTGCTGCACTACTCTGATTAAAATCACTTTATTAAGTGGGGCTCAATCTCCCTTACTACTTGTGTCCCCAAACAATTGAAACCAATGAGACTAAAATTTATCCCAGGGTCTTATTGCTTGTATTGCACTCCAAGAATTAGGAGTGCTCTCCAACCCAAACCATGAAGCAAGAGAATTCCTGGATCCCATTTTCTTGTATCCATTCTTCCAAACATCATGAGTACCAAAGATATATCATCAAAGTACATAACAACATAATAAAAATGTACATCAAGGAGGTTCCTCATCAAAGAATCATGAAAGTGCTTATACCTCCAAGTAAGTAGACCACCATTTTCCAAGTGCATACAAGCTTCAAGTGACCAATCAAATATGCTCTAATGACATAGGTGAGGATCCCATATCCTATAATGATCCTCCAAAAGGATGTAAGATGCAATAAAATAGTCATTCATGTCTTCTTTCATCCAAGAAGTGAATGAATAATCTCCATTAAAATATGAACCAAGTAGGGAACAAAGAAAACAATGAGCCTTCAAGGGGCTCAAAGAAGTACCATTTGTGCATCCCTGAATATGTGTATCATCAAGAAATAAAAAAGGATGTTGTTTCCAATAGGAATGTGCTCCAATCATATATCTCTTCACCCAAGTATTGGATGAAGTTCCTCCAACATCAATTGAACTAAGCAATGAGCAAGGAAAATCATGAGTCTTCAAGTTACTCAAGTGAACATCATAGGTGCATCCATGAAGATATGTATCATCATAAGGTAAAAAAGGATGCTATTGAAAATGTAAATTAGAAGGTTCTATAATCATGTCATCATGTAAAGGAGATATAGGAGTTTCATAATCCTCATGTGGTACCATCAAAAATAAACTTTTCACCCATACTTCATTAGGACGAATGCTGCAAAATATGGAAGTGTAATATGTAGGAGAATGAACCAACTCACCAAAATGATCAGAATATGAAAAAGTGTCATCATTTGTAGGATCCATAAGGGTAGGATCATGCACATGTGATGTCTCTTCATATTTTTCAGAGTCACTTTGGAGTGACTGTCGATCCTCTTCATGTATTGCTTCTTCTACTTCACCTATTTCAGAACTAGGTGGCTCATGGGTCTCCTCCTTTCGCTCCTTCTAGCAAGCTGGTGCATTTTGTCCCTTGGTTTCCTTAGGATAAATATATTTGGAACCTCTTTTTGAAGAAAACCCAAAAAATCTCTTCAAGTAGGAAACACATGCATTCCCTGAAGCTTCAGATATTTCACTACTCTTTTCACTCACACACATATGATTTTCTCTCCAAGGTCTTTTGCAAGAAGGGCATAGACCTTTATTAACTAATCCACATCTTCTATATTGGGCCTATTTTCAAACACCAAATCAGCAAAGTATTAAAAAGGAATTGCCTTTTCTGTACCTCCCTTTTATAGATCAAGATATGCATGATATTGTTGGGGCAAGGTTTTACATGTTGCTCTCAATCTTTGTAGTTCATTCATGGAATTGTACTCATATGAGTCATAATAATAGTAAGACATGGCTGAAATTTCTTCTTCAATGGATGAAACTAATTCACAGGTGTAAGAACCATGCTATGATATCATTGTCATGTCCCCAATTTGGAATTTTTCCCAATTTAGGAATTTTTTGAAACTTGGACTAGTAAAGCCCCAAACTTTCCCAAATGATCCCAAATATTTTCGAATGGTGTAGGGAGTGGATTGATATGTATTTGGAAACATTAAATAATATATTATATGCTTGGACACTTTCCAAATACTTCAGCAACTTTCATTTACAATTAGAGAATGAAAGGAAAAATTACTAGGAAAATCAATGTTGAAACCCCCAAGGGTAGATGGCTCCAAAAGACTCTTAAGGATTTTGAATTGGGACTGAGAGTGTTGGAAAGGTATTGATAAATAAAAATGAGGCTTATAGGTGTCTGGAAATGCTCAAAAGGATTCTGCAACATTCATTTAACTTCAAGAGAAAATAGGGAAATTTACTAGTAAATTCGAGGTTCAAACCCCCAAGGGTAGAGGTCACTAATGGCTTCCCAAATGCAGTATGACCCTCCCAAACTTCAGAACAGAGACATGGATTAGTTAAATACTTAAATGTTAACCAAAATTCATCATTAATCAGTTTCTAAATTCCTATGAAACTCCCATAAATCAGAGGTTTGTGGAGATGTCTTCGCATAGGGGGAAATGATAGGAAACTTCACCACTTGCTATGAATTTCGATATTTATGTTCCAAAGGCTTATGTAATGTATATGAAAATTCTTCAAGAAATTAATGAAATTATCTCCATACATAATAAAATTCACATATATGAACTGATACAAATCGAAATAAAACAACTTCAAGCTCTCACAACAAGATGTAGGGAAAATGGCACCATTTATGCATTGTTTGGTATTTTTACATAGTTTTACTTGGTATTTCGACCTGAGAGTATTATGAGCATTAAATATAGAGTATATATATCATAATACAAATATTTTTTTTATCTTGGACTCACAAAGATAGTGAAAAGATATCAACATCTCACCAAAGGCACCCTTCCTCCAAGAGCCAAAATATGCAGAGAAATGTGAGATAAAGATGGTAACAAGTAGAAGAAGAAAGAATCATGAGATTCCATGTATATTCAACCTAAAAAAAATAACTCCATTGTAGCTCCAAATGATAGGCTTGGATGGCCTCTCCAATTTCCAATTAGGATGGGAATGTTTCACCCTCGAAATTGGTACTAAGGCAAGTAGAGTAAACACTCCACTAGCATTGACAAGCTAGAATCTCTCCAAATTGAAAAGATGTAAATAAAAGACAATAAAAATATGCTTTCCTTCTTTGTTATTATCTTTTATAAACTTCTCAAGTCCTCCATGGGTCAAATTCCTTCCAAAATCCTCATGCCAAGTCAAGTTGGGAAGAGATTCCAATGTGTGCCACTTGTCCAACAATTCCTAGTCTCCATCTTCCCTCAATTTTAATGGGGAAGATTCTTGGCTTCCATAACTCCCTTGTGAGCCCTCTTGGAGGCTATTTTTATCCCTTCCATGTCATATAGGTCATATTTCAGTAATCAGGTCTAAACATTTTCATAGGTGTCATAGAATCTTCATCATTGTTGTCATAGGAGTTAGGGAATCTAGCTCCAAGTGTCACAATTCTTCTAAGATTCCTCTTCCTCTTCCATGGGAGTTATTCTTCCACTCCAATTCGACCTTACATGAATCATGCCATTAATATACCTCTCAAACTCCCCCAAGTATGTTACCCTTCATCTTGAACTCGAATTGGTGAGAATATCATGCCAAGTGTAGTGAGGAATCTCGCCACATGTGGGTCTCACAACCTCTTATGTGCCCTCATGATCCAATGCCACCTTGTTTTCTTTGTATTATTATTTAATTGACCCATTTAATGTGAATTTGTAATTCTAAGGTCATTTTGGGTCTTGTATCTCCTTTACTCCAACTTTTAATGTTTCCATCCCCAACCTAGGGAACTAGTAATTTTCCTCCATGATAGTTAATTTGGATGGGAAATATTACAAACCAATACTTTAGAATTTTCTCTTGATGTGACTTAGCTTGTCCTTTTGGATCTAATCTTTCATTATTACAAACTTGGACATCATGCTTGGCAATTATTTGACCCTTAGCATCAATTTGACAAACTATCATGACTATTGCCAAGGGGATTAGGCCATTGTGACCTAATGCAAATTTTTGGGACATGACATATTTTCAGGTTGAACCATCAGCAGCAACCTTGGTTCAGTAGAACCATTTTCATTAAACCAATTTCCTCCTAGGTGGAAGTGAAACTAGCTCCCATGTTGCATTTTTTTGAAGAGAATTGTACTCTTCATCCATGGCGGTTTTCCATCTTGGATCATGGTGGGAATCGTAGTATGTTTTTGGATTTGAACCAACCATAAAAAATAAAATAAAAATTCGGATAGCAATGGATCAGCATATGAAAAATCCATACCTTCTCTTTGAAAGTATGCTCGGGTTCTTCTTGGATCGACATGATTTCCAATGTTGGAACCAACAAATGTGAGAGTCTTTTCTGCCCACTTTGGAAACTAAGGGGGATCATATGGATTTGAATACGAACTTGATTCTTCATGTTCATTAATATCATACATAATATCATAAATATCAAAACATAACATTTCAGTATCATCTCCTGAATCTTCTTCCGGAAGAGGAAGCAAATTGGCAGTTTCTTCCTCCACTATTTGTAGATCATGAAGTGGTTCTTCAAATTGGACACTTCTCTAGATGAATATTCTTTTGGATCTGATATACATGAGTTTGTACCCTTTATATCCTTCATCATATCCAATGAGGATGCACCCATTATTTTGTGGTTCCAAATATCTTCTCTTCTCAATCGGAAGTCTATCCCATGCAGTGGACTCGGAAACCCTCCTCACATGTGACACATCAGGCTTGTGACCAATGTAGGGTTCGAAAGGAGTTTTACCTTTAACGGATGAGTGCAAAAATTTGTTCTAAATTTATGTAGCAGCATTCATGGACTCAACCCAAATGATTAAAGCCAAACCTTTCGACTCAAGTATACAAGTAGCCATCTGTTTCAATGCTCGGTTTTTCCTCTCCGCTACACCATCCTGCTAAGGTGTGTAGAGGACTATGTGCTAGATTTGGATTCTATTTTCTGCACAAAGTTGAAGCAGCTTAGTTTTGATATATTGTCCACCATTATCAGATCTAAGATATTTTATCTTGGTCCCAGTGGCAGTCTCAACAGAATCCTTGAAATTCTTGAACCTTTCAAACACTTCCGATTTGTTCTTGAGAAAGAAGACCCATGTGAACCTGGAAAAGTCATCAATTAATGTGAGAACATACCTTCATCCATTCATGGAGGGATTTGGTAATGGACCATTGATATCACTGTGAATCATCCCCAAAATACAAGAATCCCTGCTATATTTTCATCGATCAAACTTGTGCTCAGGATGCTTGCCAATAATGCAACCTTTGCATATCCCTTTTGAGGATTTAATGTTCAGAAAGCATTCAACCATGGAATTGTTTTGTAGCAGCTGCAAATATGTTTAATTAAGGCATCCAAACCTCTCATTCCATAGCTGGCTAAACTCATTTCCATGAGTCAGAAGGGCACTTGGATTTGAATATGGAAAAAATTGGGGAAATTCATATGTTTTTGCAGCATGATTTGCCTTTCATGTTGCAATGAGATTTCCAGTGGTAATTTCATAAATTTCAGCATAATTAGGGTTGAATACAACCTTCTTGGGAAAACTAGCATGTGTAGTTTGATACACAGAAAGAAGGTTCGAATCTAGAGAAGGGAAATACATAACACTTTGAAAACTTCCATGTTCTAAGTGAAGTGTACCTTTTCATTTCGTTGAAATTTGTGAATCATCTCCCATGTGGATGGAGATGCAGTTTTCAAGAGTCCAATGATGAAAAAAGAGTCTTTGCTTGCAACCATGTGATTCGAAGCTCCTGAATCTATGAGAATATCTTTTGAATTTGAAACACTTTCCATGAGTGCATGACCTCTTTCTTGATGATCATTTCGGTCTCCATTTTCCTTCTTCCTTGCACCATCTGGAAGAGTCATATTTTTATTCTACAAGAGAAGAACCATCTGACCAATAGTCTTCTTCATGCATGATCTTTCAGGATGAAATCCACTTCCACACTAAAACATTTTGTTTTCTCCTTGCCCTTTTTCTTGTCTTTTCTTGAGCCCGAGGGCTCATCTGACTGCCTGGTCTTCTCCTTATGCTAAGGATGATCAAACTTGGTATTCTCCTTCTACTTAAGATGATCAAACTTGGTATTCTCCTTCTTCTTTTTCTTTCCTTTAGCATTCGTATCCTTTGGTCCTCTAGTAAACAGAGCTTGATCCTTGGAGGATATCATGGACCCCATCTGAACAAGATTGTCATGCTCTTTGGTTAAGGACTCAATGAATGCATTCAACGATGGCATCTTCCAATTCATAATGGTGATATTTCCTAAATGAAAGGTAGATACAAACGCTGAATAATATGCTCCCATTTTTTAAAGGATTGAGAGAATCAACTGATCCTCCTTCTTCTCGACACCACATTGATTTGACTGAAGCACCAAATGCTTGAACTTGGTGAAAAAATCATTAATGGTTTCAAAATTTTCAGGATTTAGGGAAATCAATTCATTCTCTAACTTTTGGAGTCTTTAATCCACTAAGATGGAAAATAAGGTGTTTTGAAATATTGAGACGTAAGAAGCCATAAGCTTCATCAAGCTTATTCAGGAACTTGGACTTCTCTATAGCTGCATCAAGCTCTGGTTCTGTGCCCATAGTGACTTTGTAGAGTCCCTTGGAGTGCAATATGATCTCTATATCATCCTTCCATTGATGATACTTGAAAGGAGTAAGAAGAATATTTGAAGAAGAGTCCATTTGTAGCTATAGCAAATGCAATAGGAGGATTTTGAGAAACGTGCAATAAAAAAAAAAAAAAATTAGGTCAACAAACTGCACTTTTGAAGTTGCATCATTCTTGGCATAGCCTATCAAGCAAGCTTGATAAACCAGATGCACAATTATCCAGGATTTATGTGGAATTTGTTTTGCTTCTGCTGCAGTGTTGGAATAATTTTGAGCAATCTTGCTCAATATTCCTCTGTGATCCCTGTAAAACTCTGTAGAAGAGTTTCCTTGTCCTATTAACTTTTATGATACCATGTAAAATTCAAGCACATCAGAGCTAGAAAACAAGAACAACAATTACAAGAGATTCATGTAGATCTTTACACCAGATATGAGTGTCAAAACACTGGTGCAAAAGGTTTGCAGGAGTAAAACATTATCATCAACTCAACATAATTATTACAATGTAAAGCAATGGCAATAATAGCCAATCAATTCGAATCCTAGAGAGGTCATTCTAATTGAATGCATGAGAGTGTCTTACTGGTTAGTTAACACCACTCGGCACATCAGTTAACCACTTAAATGCAATGTAATTGACTCTAACAAAATCTGAAACTGTCAAACTGAGTCTAACTAAGTCTGAAACTCAATTGATTGCCCAAAAATAGGGGAGGTTTCCTTTTTGACTCTAGTTAACTGATTTTTAGGTGAAATTACACCAACTTAGGTCAAATCTGATAGGAGGGTGCCTTTCTGAATCCAGTTAGTTGAATTTAATATTAAATGCTTCCAGTTGGACTGAGTAGGGCGCTTTAATCATGCAAATCACCCTAGTTGGCTCCCTAAATGAAGGAGGAGGCCCAATTAACTGATATTGATGATCCAGTTGGTTCCCTAAATGAGGGAGGAGGCCTAGTTGACTGAAACTGATGATATGATGATGATGTAAGCACATAATTGAGTCAAAATACTTAGGATAAGTGGTAAATTAGGTTTTTAAGCCCAAATAAATGATGTGTAATTGGAAAATGACTATCAAATTTATGGCATAGCGAAGGGATTTTCCCTTTCCCTATCATGGATAAGTTAATCTACATGAGATTTCTCCTTGATCATTTTTTTGTATTGCAAATATCAAATATAAGTAATCTTAAGTTATAGAAAATAACTTTTGCTATGTTAATATAGAATTAATTAATCATTTCTACTTATATTCCCAATGTAAATCCCTAGCCAAAAATAGAGGGTTTCCCGATCTATCTAGGCTTAGATAACAACAGTAATAAATCTTTTAATGGAAAAAACTTCAACAGAAAATGCCATAACTTAATAATTTTCAGAGCATATTTAACTTAAGACAAGAAGAATATTACTAATCTTTCACAAATAAATATAATATTTCAAACCAAAATTAATATCGGTCCTAAATAATTTATCCTCCCAGTTTTCAGTTAAAAGAACAATTAAATACTAACTGTAAAGTATAGTTTTATAATAATATTTGAAAAAGAGACTAGTAACATATTACTCTTATTTTATGTTAAACCCTAGCTTTTCAATCATTAATTAATAGATAAACTTAATACTAATACATAAATAATTAAACTGTAAATAAAGTTCAATAAAATTTCAAATAAACTTATATGTGCCTCCTGTCAACTTGCTATGGAACAAACTTGTTCCTCCCAACTATAGACAACTACAACAGTTCATAACCTCTAAAATTTTGCAGAAATCAACCCCAATCCCGACCAAGCTTACTAGAAAATTAGGACTTAGGGATTTTTGATGTGAACACTTTCTTAAGTAGACTTTATAATAGGATCACCTTAATCAACTTTTGATTCTTGTAAAATTTTCTTTCTCCTTCCAGGAGATCACATTCCAGGTCTCACAAACTTGAATAAACACACTGAACGCTCAGTAAGGACAACTAGGATGCACCTGTACTGTGGCAATGGGAAAAATTGCCTCTGCAATATCCCTTATATACTTTTCATTCTTAACTCTTTATTCATTTCACAGAATGTATTTTCTCTCAATTTGGCTTCAGAAGAGTTAGAAGAATTAGAGAGTCTTGTACGAAGAGAATGTAAGAGCAGCCTCTCCCATTTATTTCTGTCATTTTATATTTTCTTGGTCAGAAGAGAAGTTAGGGTTTATTTTAATTCCTCACTTTTCTTGAAATTCATAATTATTATTTTTCTCAACTTTTTATATTTCCCTTGTTTAAATTCATTTCCTGAGACAAGTCATAATTCCCTAGTAAGCTTGGTCTCTCTTCAAACAAGTTTTCCCATAGGAAGTAGGTGAAAACATTCCATAAATAAACTTTCACTTTAATCACATAAAGTGTTATTTTTACATGATGCCTTGGATCATACATAGGTCCAAGTCTTTAACTTGATCAAAACAAAATTATTTCCAAGTCCTCTGACATAATTAAACAGGGGTAAACTCTTAGGATGTCACAAATGTTTTCCACTAGATCATTTGATTCATAAAGCTTCTTAAGATAATAATTCCATTCTTCAATATAATGATATTATTAGTCCCTACTGTATGTAGAGACTATATGTTCCACTTTTTACTATTAATTTACATTGCACATAAATATTTTTAAAACTTGGTTATATTTTATCTAATGTTGAAATATTTTATTTATTTATTTGTATTTATTTAATAAAACATTTTAGTGAGTGTGTAAGTATTATTGGTGGAAAGTGCTTTAGAAGACAATTTTGATCATTGTCACAAATAAAAAAAAAAAATAGAACACTAATTTAAACTTGCAAATGTTAACATCTAAATTTTTTCTTTCTAGTGGATAGTGTGACAGCAAGAATATGGGTCGGGTTGGGTTGACAGGCATCAAGGTTGACAAGTTTGCAAGCTCGCACTTCGAGCTTGGCACCTAGATGATGCTTCTAGTCTTTTCTAGATTGAAATTCATTTTCATTGAGTCATTACCTACCATTGCTTTTGCAAGCTATTTACCCTCTCGTAAGTTATATTCATATCCTCACTACAACTGCAAAATAAGGACTTTCCTTAAGCTATGGGTCATTCTTTATGTTATTGTCATAATTTGGGTTCAATGAATTTTGTAATTACCTAGGAATTTCATTGGGTGAACTTGACCAGTTTTAAGAGGGTCGATGGAAAAATAGACCTTACCATTTTTTTTTTACATTTACTTTGGTATTTTTTATCACTCCTTCGAGATCTACTATTGGAAATACTAAGAAGGGGGGGGTGAATCAATATTGAGCACTTTTTTCCATTTCAAACATTAATTATATCATGTAACCATTAACCATTAACAATTTCATTCATCATCACACAAACCATACACAATGCACAAGAGATTTAACGTGGAAACCAAAACGGGAGAAAACCACATAATGCTTTTCTTATATAATAACAAGATTACATTCATAGGAAGGACCAACTTCCAATATTCTCTGACACCGACTAGAAGGAGGCACCAACCCCCTAATTTACAGGCACCAACCTGAAAGAAGCTCCAACTCCCTGATTTACCAACTTCAACTGGAAGGAGGCTCCAACCCCTTGATTTATAGGATCCAAACTTAAGCAAGCTCAACTCCCTGATTTACTAGAACTGACTCTAAGGAAGCTAAAACTCCCTATCCTTCCACCCTGATATGAATACGAGAATCAATCTATCACTTTCATTGTCTCGGTCACAACCTGTACCTGTATCACTGTCTCTATGAATATGCACCTATATCACTATCTTTGTTAACGCGTATCACTACCTCTATGAACCTATCACAATCACTATCTATGTCACAATTCCCTAATCACTGTCTCTACAACATGTATCTGTCTCTATCATCATGTACATGTATCTATGCCTCTATCAACATGTACCTATATCTCTGTCTCTGTACTTATATCTATGTCCCTTTCAAAATCACTATATCTCTATCTTAATGCTACAATCACTAAATTTGACACAATGCCATTATTAATGTAACAATTCCACAATCATTGTCACATTGTCTCAATATCAAGCACAATACTATATCAACCTGTACATGCCTCAACTCTATATCCCAAAACGATCATCCATCGATTTCATTTGCATCCTCAACATTTACATCATGTACATTTTCAAAACATTGAACACTCCAATAGGTTACCCATATGCAAAAACATAACCATGGAATATACCAAGATAGCCACTATGATCTATGACAAGACCATCATACAATATGCCCAGATAATCACCATGATTTAACCAACAAATAACCAAGATATATGCCAACAAATAACCAAGATCTATGCCAACAATATGACAATATAATCACCAAGATATATACCAATCAATAATCAAGATCTATTCCAACAAATCACAAATATCTATGCCAATATAATCACCAATATCTATTCCAACAAATCATCAATATCAATGTCAAGATAATCACCAATATCTACGCCAAGATCATCATAAAATATGCTAAGAGAGAAGCACTAGAGCATGTCCAAAATTCATACATTTTTCAAGAAAATAAGATGGAACCAAAATAAACCCTATATAATGTCATCACATATCCCTTTCAACAATATTTAAAATGATCCAAGAAGTTTATGATTTTGATACCATATACAAAAGTTACGCAAGATTTCTTCAACCTTCTTCTCTTGAATTTTCATTATCACTGTTATTGTCACAAACCCTAACTTACAACAAGTATAACTCTAAACCTGTAATGAATTAGAATCTGAAACATATACCACATGTTATTCAATATATATACTGCATCTCCTCCAAGGGGGACTCTTTGAAACATCTTGAATCAAAATGTATAGTGAAAATTCCAAACTGATTTTTGAGTCATTTAGAAGACTTGACTTTCCAAGATCATATCTATGAAAATGTAGATAGCCAAGATATAAAACATGAATCATATATTATTCAATATATCGCATGCATCATCTCCATGGGACACTATCAGAAAATTTCTGGATCAAAATATATAAAGAAAATTCCAAACCGACCTTTTTGAAGATATTCAGAAACCCTACCTTCCAGAGGTCCAATCTCCTAAACTATAGAGAATAAATATATGAAACGTCTACCACAAGTTAATAAATATCTATAGTTCCCTTGGATGTGGGTGATACAAATGGACACAACAGGGCTCGAACGGGTGTGAGTGACACAAGGGGACACATTACCAGGACTGATCAGATCACAGCACCCATCCCAAGTGGCATTGCTGAGGTAAGAAATGAGCCTCACCCAAATGGAGGTGCCGAAGCTAGACAGACGGGTAGACATGAGTTCGAAGCGACATCAAGTTGTTGGGAGCATTAAAATTCTCGACCTTTGACATCGCCTCACTCTACCTATCCTGCACCAGCCTCATGGCACTCAGGCGTGTGAATCCTTTCCAGCCATCTACCTGGCTTCAACAACCATCCTTCAAACTCTTGCCTTGGCTCCTTTCCATGCTCATTCGTTCTTTCATCACTCTGCTCCTGGCTTCTCTTCTTACTTTTCAGGCATCCCCAAAGCTACGGTTCGAAAGGTTCTGTGACTCCCTCACCATGGGCAAGCCAAAAGGCTCCAAGAGCGGAAAGATGAAGGACACTCCTGAAACTGACTAGAGCAGGAAAGGCTACAAGCCTGAAATCTTCATCCCTGTCTGTCTTCTAATAGACAATTGGGAAGCTTGCCTCATCATTGATATTCTCTCTCACATGGACCAGGAGCATCCATGGGACCCCTAATAACTTGCAAAAAATATGTTAGGAGATTTAATGAAGGATATGCTGTCAAATTGGGCCTCTGCCAGGCATGCCACTCAGTCTTTGAGTGCCTGCCTGCCCAATATGGCATCTATTCTGAGCAACTTGGAAAGCACATTCGGTTGGGACTCCTATGCTCCTGCTCGGCACCTTCGCTATGACCTACAACCCAGTAGCAGCGTACCTAGTTATTTGGCCATGCCCACTGTGGCTAGAAATGAATGCAATTTGGAAATGTCGCATGGCATTGGCACCCAAGCCACCACTATGGGCACTATTCAAGGCTTTGGTAATTTGGCCACCTCTCTTGGCTTGGGAAATTTGGCCAACACTCTGAGCTCCAAGGCCATTACACTTGGAAATACAGCCACCTCTCCTAGAAAGGCCACTCTGCCTGACATTCCGGCTTCTTCTCTTGGCAAGGCCACTCCACCTAGCATTCTAGCTTCTTCTCCCAACAGCGCTTGGAACATAACAGCTGGTTTTAATTTGGTCCAACCTTGGGGTAGCTTGTAGAAATATAAGGAACTTTCGCATGTGTCCTTTCCCATCCCCTCCACTCTGGGGCCGATTTTGGCAAAGTGCACACGCAATGAACCTGACAGTGGCATCTCTATGATAAGGAATACGTCTCCTCTTCCCATCAAGCTCCCTGTGTGTGACACCCGGACTTCAGTGAAGAACTCCCTGCCACCTATAAAAATCACCTTGCCACTTGCTCGGATTGAGGAGGACGACGCCTGCTACAGTTGCCCCATCCTAGAAGAAATCCCCTCTGATGCCGAAGCTCCCTCCGCAGTTGGTTAACAAGGTTTTTCTGTGGTTCAATTTTAGTTTCCTGTTTTTGGTTAAGTATCAGACTGTTAGCTTATCCACATTTTTCATGGTTTTGAATTCACACCCTAGTCTACGTCAACCACTGCCACAAGCACCCATCGTGCCTAGTCATATCGGAACAACACCGATTCACACAATCCCATTCTTGTTTCCGTTTTCAGGAGTTGTCAGCATGCCAGTAATGGCTACACTCAACCTTCCAGGTTTAACGTTAGGATTACCTATATGGTACTCACCTGCCCCAACTCCCCCTCCAACTCCAACCATTTTCCTACAACCGGTACAACCTATAAATATGTCGAACCATCCACCACCTGGCATACCAAACCCCCAAAATTTCCCACCACCTGGTGGTTCGAACCCCCAAAATCGATCAACTCCAATAGGGGGCACTACATCGACATCTAATTATGTCCCCCCTCAATCCCGCCACACTGGCGGTAGAGGTCCACCAACCTACAACACTGCACCCACAACTCGCACCCCCCTAGTGACTCCCAAATTATCTAAGAATCCCCCAACCCGTGTGCTCCCTAAGTGCTCCTTGTGCGACGATATTGGCCACGCTACCCATATATGTCCACAACTACCGGCACTTCAAGAACACATGAATATGTTGGATGACGACACCAACGTTCCAGTAGTCAAACTAGAACTCCCCCCTTAGCCTCGTGATAAATCATTGCGCACAAACCATCCTTGTGCAATATGCGGCATCTACGGCCATTATTCACATCACTGCCCCGATCTCCCAGATTATAGAGCAGCACAATAAGTTGAATAATGCCGACCTAGAAATATCCCCACCACTTATCGAGAAAATATTTCCCCCATAATCTTCCCATTCAGAAGAAATCAATACCATTTATATGATTTTAACTACCTATAAACCCGAACCAATTAGTTTAATGGATCACTACTTCCGTACCGATGAAGAAATCCTAGGAACACTCACTACACTGGACTACCCTTGGGATGATATGCACCATCGATCATACTTCCTCCCTGAGGCGTCTATGTCCACCATGGCAAACCAACTATCTGTTGAATATAAGGACTTCTTACCAACCAAGGTCGATTGGTTCAAAGATCCAATACCAACTCCAGAAGCCTTCGAGGAAGGTAACATGGCTAACATTTCGCCCGTTATAAAAATCGACATCTCCACCACCCCCAGAAAACTTGAGCTTATCTCTTTGGGCGCTTCATGCACTGAGAAAGAAACCCAAGCTTATAAGAAACTCTTACAAGAATTTCGAGATGTCTTCGCCTGGTCTTATACCTAGATGCCTGGTCTTGATCCTACCATCGTAGAACATCACATACACACTTGGCCCAACATATCACTGGTACGCCAGAAACAACGTCCCATTCACCCATCCAAGCTTCCAGCTGTCAAAGCAGAAATCGAGAAGCTTCGAGCAGCAGGTTTCATATACCTTATTGCATACACCACCTGGGTTTCAAACCCAGAACAAGTCAATAAAAAAGTTGGCACCATCCGCGTATGTACTGACTTCCGTGACCTCAACCTAGCTTGTCCCACAGATAACTTCCCCACACCATTTATTGACCAACTAATCGATGAGTGTGCAGGGCATGAGGTACTTTCTTTTATGGATGGTTTCTCCGGATACAACCAAATCAAAATCCGTAAAGAAGATCAATACAAAACCGCTTTTACTACCCCATGGGGCACCTTCGCCTATCGCGTCATGCCTTTCGGTCTCAAGAATGTGGGAGCCACTTTCCAACGTGCCATGACTTATTTCTTTCACGATCTGCATAAAATCATATTAGTTTATCTAGACGACCTCACCGCTCGATCTAAGAAACGATCTGACCATTTAGACGATCCTCAAAAAGTTTTCTTGCGTTGTTGAAAATACAACATCCGCTTGAACACACTCAAATGTTTCTTTTGAATTCCAGCATGTCTCCTGCTGGGGTTTGTCATTTTAGAAAAAGGGATTATCGTTGACCCTCTAAAATTTCAAGCAATATTGGATTTACCATCACCACGTACATTAAGACAACTTCAAAGCCTCCAGGGGAAGTCCAACTTCCTTCGTCGTTTTGTCCCAGACTATGCCACCACTGTACATGGTTTCCTCCGTTTGCTACGTCTTCATACCCGCTTCGTATTGGACAACCAAGCAGAAGGAGCTTTCACAGATCTGAAAAAAGCACTTACCAGTGCCCCGTTGATTTCTCCACCAGATTTCAGAAGAGACTTTACCCTTTACATTTTGGCATCAAATTATGTCATCTCTGGAGTTCTCGTCCAAGAAGACTCTGCTCGCCAATAGCATGTCATTTACTATGTGAGCCAAACTTTATCAGGCCCACCATTACGCTACCCGCATGAAGAGAAAATGGCCCTCGCCGTCGTCTTTTCTGTACAAAAGCTGTGACATTATATTCTCCTCAGCCATACCACAGTTGTGGCAAATTCCAACCCAATGGTCTATCTCTTGAATCGTCGCCTTCTACAAGGCCGTGTTTCCAAATGGGTGATTATCTTACAATATGACCTAACTTTTAAAACCCTGAAGAGCACCAAAGCATTAGCACTTGTTCAACTCATTACGGACTTACCATCATCGTCATCATCACCAACTATCCATACTGATATAATCAACGAACATTTCTTCATCATCTCGTCTGATGACCCTTGGTATGGCGACATTTTGGTATACTTCTGCACACAGAAATTTCGACCCAACATCGACCGTGATGGATGCCGTCGCATCCGACACAATGCCCCCCATTATATCCTCTTGGGTGATGTCCTTTATCGACGTGGTGTTGACACAATCTTATAATGATGCCTTTCCCAAGACGAAGTAGAAAAAGTCCTGAACAGCTGTCATAGCGGTGCTTGCAGCGGCCATTTCTCCGAAATGGCCACCTCCCAAAAGGTAATTCGCGCAGGTTATTTTTGGCCATCATTATTCACTGCTTGTATCAAAGTAGTCAAACACTGCCAAAATTTCCAGCTCTTTGCCCCGAAGGAAAGAACTCCGCCCCGCCCCCCTTCATCCAGTCGTCACCGCTTGACCATTTTGCAAATGGGCCATCGACTTCATGGATTGCAATCCCACATTAGCCTGTGGCCACAAACACATTATTGTGGCTGTTGATTACTTTACCAAATGGGCAAAAGCCATGCCTACTTACAATTGCAAATCCGACACTGCAGCCCGTTTTTTCCTCAACCATGTTATTGCTTGTTTCGGAGTACCAAAACAACTCGTCTCAAACCAAGGCTCTCACTTCGAAGACTCCGTTTGGAGAGAATTGTCCATACTCCTTAAGTTTGAACATCAATTCTCCTCTGCCTACTACCCCGAAGGGAACGGCCAAGTCAAAGCTGTTAACAAAATTTTGAAAACCATTCTCCAGCGCACTGTCGACAAACATAAATCCAACTGGCATCATATGCTTTTTCCCGCATTATGGGCTTACCGCACGTCGACTAAAACCGCCACTGGTTTTACCCCATTCCATTTAGTTCATGGCGTGGAATCTATCCTCCCCATTGAATGCCAGATACCAACATTACAAATTTCCATAGAAATTCTCCCCAATACATCACTAATTGAGGAACGTCTACTTGTTTTAGAGCAGGCCGACAAACATCGGTGCACAGCTCTCCAAACAATTGAAGCCGCAAAAAACAGATCTAAACTCCATTACGATAAACATGTTCACCCACAAGCATTTAGTGAAGGAGACCTGGTACTTGTTTACGACCAAGCCCATGACAAAATAGGCAAAGTAAAGTTCCAATCTATGTGGCAAGGCCCCATATATCATACACACTTGCCTTGAACATGGAGCATACATTTTGACCGATTCGAAAGGAAACCCCATGCGCAACCCCCGTAACAGGTTGTACCTCAAAATATTCTACCCATAAAAGCTCCTGGACACCATAGTCCATATTGTACAGTTTTTTGATTTTTTCACTATAAATTTTCGAAACCTTACATTTCAATTCTTTCCTACATGAACACAGATGGATCCTGTTCCACTCTACCACATCGGCTTTGCCGATGGCGCAAGTCGTTGGTCTCCAAATCTCGTGTCAATAGCTTGGGTAATTTATTCCCCTTCACATGAGTTGATCCACCTCGACGGAGTGTGCATAGTTGCTACCACCAACAACCAAGCTGATTACGATGCTATGACTGGTCTCCTCGCCGCTGCTCTCCAAATGGGAATAAGTCACCTTCGTGTTTTCCTGGACTCCCAACTCCTTGTTTCCCAACTCAACAACTGTTATTAGGTACGCGATCCCTATCTATTTAGAAAATTCCTATGCACAAAACAAATAATTAAACATTTTGAATCCATCTTTTTCACTCATGTCCTAAGAAATCATAATACTGTAGCAGACCAAATGGCTAACAACATTCTAGATTGGCACATCAACCAAAACATGTAGGACATCACGACATGCATCACATAGGCATTATAAAATTATCAAAACATTGCATCCACATGCATAAAATATGCCTCCACGGGCATACAAAGAAGTAAAACATTGCATCCACGTGCATAAGATATGCCTCCATGGGTGTACAAAAAATCAAACATGCCTCCACGGGCAAACAAACAAACTACAATTGCATCCACGAGAAACAAAATGTAATCAAGACAAGATGTGCATCCACATGCATACACGACTATATACCAAAACATATATATATATATATCATCATAAAATTCATAATGTCAGCAGTGCCCTCAGCACCCAAAATATACAAAAAATACACTAACCATACAAAATGTGTATCAACAAAATCATCCCCATATGCTCATCAGCATTTGGGGGCAAGTATAAGATCACCTAATCATCATGATCACCAAGATCCTCCGGATCCTCCTCCTCTGGCTCCTCCGGATCATACTGATCCCGAGCTCTCCTCTCGGCCATCAACACATCCACTCTCAGCAACCGCCACTCACAGGGAGCATCGAAACAACGCTCGATAGTAGGTCGATCCAAATCCCTCCAACCCTCCTCTGGTGCTCCCACTAGAAGCCCCTCTAAAGTCTCACGTATGCCCTCCAGGGCATCATCTCGAGGACGCACAACTCCTCGAGCATGAGGAGGTGGTGCCTCTACAGGTGGACGTGCCACCACCATCATCCGTCCCCAACGGCCTATATGATCAACTGGTGGCCTCGGACCAATATATGCACAATCACATAAGTGAACCAAGTCAATATCATATAAATATCTCTAGCTATACTCATAACAAAAACATATAAACATGATATAACAGAGAACCAAAAACAAAGACATACCATCTAGACCCCAGGCCTGTCCCTGAGCCCGAGGCATCTAAGGATCTCCTCGGAAGTCCATACCAGCATATGGATAATCATCAATAAGTAGGGGCATCTGTGTTGATGTATATGTAACTTCGGAATGTATTTCACATATATGTATATTATATTCCTATAGAGATGGTATTATTCCTCTATAAGGAAGTGTCGTCATTTATATTAAGTGTCGTAACTTATACTTGATGGGTTATTAGACCACCTTGTTTGGGGTCGGCCCTGTATAAGTCATGTGGGTCAAAGGGTTATTAGACCACCCTATTGGGGGTCGGCCATGTGGGTCAAAGGGTTATTAGACCACCCTATTGGGGGTCGGCCCACTCAGCATTATGTTATGTGGTTAAGTTCGAGCCTACATGAGTTAGGTAAAAAGGCAAGTCAAGGCAAGTATAAATAGAGTGCGGGAGGCACTCTATTTACTCACTCACTTCTCACACATGCACTCAAGGAGGAGTGGCGCACTTATGGAGGAGGAGGATCTGCTGCTAGGTTATGGCTATCTCTCTTGGTTGGTTGTATCATTGCTCTATCTATCTCTGAGGAAGTTATTGGGGTTTTTCACCTTTATGGTTTTCCCCAAGTAAATCTTTGTGTCTCTTGTGTGCTTGCATTATTGTCTCCATGATTGATATGCTGTAGATATGATTTACATGTTGTTCTCTCAGTTAAGATCCTAGATCAGATTGAAGTAAATTCTGAAAATTTAACATGGTATCAGAGCTAGCCTGAAAGAAGGCATGATATGGCATGTATGACACTTGTTGCACTTACGATGCTAGGGCTTGATATAGCAAAAACCCGTCATCGTAGAACTTTCGCTATAAATCTGTTTTGGCGAAGTTTTCGGATCTGAAATTGTTACAGGACGTAGCTAAGATCTCCAGGTATCTTGTGTCCAAAGGACAACCTCTAATTCGTTTTACTTTGTGATTTATGATCTGTACAATATAGGGTTTCTGCCTCTTCCAGATCCGAGTCAAAATCAGGTGACCTTGGGAAAAAGGTCATATCTTGGGCTAGGAAGCTCCAAATGAAATTTCGTAAAAAGTGACAGGTATCACACAGTCTGAACTATCTCAGAAAACGGTTTCAGAGGCAGAAGTGGTACCAGTGACACGTGGCACGTCGTACAAGTTCGCTCTCCTGTTTTATCCCAAAACAGGTCACGTTGCGACATTTGGCATAACTCTCTCTCAGTGAGTCCAATTGAGGTCAGACATGTCAGGATGGAAAGGTAACAGGCCGACCTATCTCAGAAAACTTTTTCAGAGGCCAAAGTTAAAACAGTGACACGTGGCATGCCGTACAAGTTCGCTCTCCTGTTTTATCCCAAAACAGGTCACGTTGCGACATTTGGCATAACTCTCTCTCAGAGAATCCAATTGAGGTCAGACCTGTCAGGATGGAAAGCTAACAGGTCAGGCTATCTCAGGAAACTCTTTCAGACCCTGTGGATCAAAAAATTTGGAGTTACACCAAAAACAATCAGGTACATATTTCTGTCAAAACAGAATTATTTTTGGTACCTTCATTCATGGCTTCCGGAATTTAGGGCTTTGGAGAAAGTTGGAATTTTTGTAATCGGAGACCACGGATGGATGCTACTCATCAAAATAGAAATTTAGAGACCAAGATCAGAATTTTTGGTTGGGCAGAAGGCCGGGCTTGATTAGACCCTAGTTCGGGACTTTGATCAGAAAAGTGGAAAATTAGGGCTTCTGTAAAAATGGGAATTTTGAAATCTGTGACCACGGCTGGAAGCTCCTCAGAAAAATAGAAGCTTAGAGCTTTGGATCAAACATTTTGATGGGGCAAAAGAGTGGGATTCATCAAACCCCAGTTCAGGGTCACGTCCAGTGAATCCAGAAGTTTCAAAAGCAAAATTGAGGAGTGAAACTTTGCAGTTTTCAAATTCTGAATATACCAACTTGATCAGCTCATCAAGGCACATATTTCTATCTTGTCAGAAGTTTGAAATTCAAAGTTTGAATTTTTGGGGTTTCTCTGACAAACCCATATCCAGCTCAAGGTCCATTTCTTGCAAATCAAGTGGATTGGGTTAATCCTAGAAGAAGATGGATTGATCATCTGCATGAGTGAAGAAGTTCCTGTTTCAGAGGGAGATGAGGCTAAGGCCTTATATAAGAAGATTACAAGCGATCTCGACAGGTATGACTCATCGAGGTATGTTTCGATATTTTTCCATGATTAAGTTTATGGTATGTTTGTCTTCATGTTATTATGGTTAGCATAATTTTGATTTTAGATTTGTCGTATCACCTTAACAAAATTATGAATGCATGATAGAAGATATTCATTGGTTAGGGTGTTGACACTTATGATTGTACTAATGCATTATGGTGTTGTATGAGGTTTATGTTGTCTACTAACATGAAAGGTACACCAAGAAAGACAAATCATGTTCTGGTCCAAGAACATATGATCATGATAACATGAGGACAAAGATTCATCCATTGTCATGGATCTCATAGAAGATCCGTTTACGAGGTATGTATAACTTGATTTTGTAATAGTTAACCTATGAGATATACAGGTTACTAGCACAAGTCATTGAAGAAGAACAAGAAGACATCATGTGAGTATGTTAGACATAAATAGCTAGCATGCTAATCCAGGTATGTTTTTCCTATATCAAGATAGAATCCTACCTTGTGTTAGGATCTTATACTATTGTTGATAATGATTATTCATGAAGTCATAGGTTTGAATAATCATGATTGTATGCATATTATGTTTCTTACCATAATTGATGATATGACTAACCAGAAGAATCATGATGGTATGATCACAGGTTTTATGCATTTTATATCTCTTATTTTGATTGATGATTCAACTAACCTGAAGAGTCATAGGTTTGAGTAATTACAGGTTTAGACATGCTATGGTTCTTATGATTTGACTAACCATAAGAATCCTTGAATGATAATGCTTATTATTTCTGTTTGAAATGATCATGACTATACATGCTTGAGATTATTGTGTTTTAATAGTATATTAATGAATGTATGATTTTATATGAGATCACAAGGATAACACATTCATGATACTAATAAGCATGCATAGGGACCAAGGATGAATATGAGATTCAAGAACAGGTAATCCAGGAAGCAAAGATCAAGAGGGAGTACACTCCAGTGGTTTATGCAAGGATGCAGATATTCAGAGGGAGTTGACCATCTCTCTACATCCCACAACAGAAATGTGTAGAAGAAGCTACTTCAGATTAGGACTCCAACAGCTCCTGCAAGGAAGCGAAGACTCAGAGGGAGTCCACCCAACGAACAAACAAAGATAAGTATTTGAATTGTCATTTCTTAAATAATACTGTTCAATAATGTATATACTGATGTTCCTAGAATTAGGTTGTGTATTATGCATATTAGAATAATTGCATTGATGAACAGTATACTCCTAATATGCATGGGTAAGTGGCCTATGGCACTGTACAACATTCCATTGCTACTTATCTAGAATGAAACCTCTTTGCTGACATGTTGGGAGTTGTGCACACTCTTAACAATGTTCTGGTAGAGATTGGAAGGCATCTAGAAAGTTACGGAATATGGATAAATGTTGTATTGAAGCATTGGCTAAGATAATTGCATGACTATATGGCATATTTCTTTATGTGTAAGAATTTCTTCTGAAAACTATGAGATGTTTTCTAATCATGCAATTTAACTTGTTGTGTAGGAAAGATCGTATGCCATCTCCTACAAGAGAAGAACTACAACATTTGTTCAGCAACAAATTATCTATTGAAGATATTGAAGTTCCCAGGATACGGGAAGAATGCCATGATCCGTCGATCAGGAAGAACGATGTTTGGGATGCAGTCCCAAGATGTGAAGGGAAGTTTGTTATGACTTCCAAATGGAACTATCAGATCAAGCATGTTGCAGATGGAAACATTAAGAAATATAAACGTGATGAAATAGAAGATACACCAGATGGATTCAAGACAGCTTCCTTGAATGGTGTAGTTGAAGAAGAAGTGTATGTAGAGCAGCCACTTGGTTCTGAGACACATGATAGGAAATCATATATGTGCAGAACTTGGTATGGTGAAGATAGATTGATTGCCGACACGCAGCAGAAGTTTACTACCGAGTTCGAGATGAAGAACTTGGAGATGATGCACTATTTGTTTTTGGCATGGAGGTGTGGCAGAGTGCAGATAGAATCTTCCTTGGACAAGGGAAGTATGCAGTAGAGATCCCAAAGAGGTTCGGGATGATGGATTGCAAGGCCATGGCCACACCTATGGCATCGAATCTGAAGCTTCTATGTGATGCTTCATCTAAGCTGGTTGATGTCTCTATGTATCGTCAGATGATTGGGTCATTGATGTACCTGACGAACACGAGACCAGACATTTGCTTTGTTGTGAACACATTGATCCAGTTCTTGACGGATCCGACGAGTGTTCACCTGGTTGCTGTAAAGCATGTTCTGAGGTACCTAAAGGGTACAGTGGATTATGGGCTCAGGTATGAGGAGAATCAAAAGTTTAACCTGCAGGGTTATGTTGATTCAGATTGGGCTAGCAGTGCTGCAGACAGGAAGAGCACATCTGGGTGTTGCTTCAGTATGGGATCAGGTGTGATCTCTTGGTTTAGCAGGAAGCAGCCCTGCTTAGCACTGAGTACAGCTGAGGCAGAGTATGTTGCAGCCTGTTCAGCTAGTTGTGAGACAGTATGGCTACGGAAGCTACTGTCTGGGTTATTTGATCTCCCATTGGAGGCTACTGGTATCTTCTGTGATAACCAGAGTTGTGTGAAGCTGTCCGAGAACCCAGTGTTTCATGACAGGTCGAAACACATAGAGATCAAATATCACTATATCAGGGATATGGTGCAGAGAGGAGCTGTGAAGCTCCTATATGTTGCGACAAACGAGCAGATTACAGATGTGCTGACGAAGCCGCTAGCCAGAGTGAAGTTCGAGTACTTCAGAGAGAGGCTTGGCGTTCTTCAGATCGAGGACACTTCGAGGAAGGAGTGATGGCCACATTTGCTGAAGCCATTCCAAGCATGTTGGAAGGAGGATCCTTCACATCGCTGTGGATGTAAGCGCTGGATAATGGGAATCAGGATGATGTTCTGGTTTCTGCTTGGATATGATCAGTTGGATCATTTATGTATGTACGCATCATGTTGGATGCTGGATATGATCAGTTGGATCATGTGTATGTATTTTGTATATGCATCATGTTGGATGCTTGGACCATGTATCTGTATATGTATCAGGTGGATACATTGTATGATCAGGTGGATCATGTATGGTGATATGTATCATGTATTTGTATTTGTATCAGGTGTATACATTGATGATCAGGAGGATCATGTATGATGATATGTATCAGGTAGATACTTGGTATGCATCAGGTAGATGCATTTATGATCAGGAGGATCATGTATGATGATATGTATCATGTATTTGTATCAGGTGGATACATTGATGATCAGGAGGATCATGTATGATGATATGTATCAGGTAGATACTTGGTATGCATCAGGTAGATGCATTGATGATCAGGTGGATCATGCAGCAGGATTTTGTAGTGATGATCAGGATGATCATAGATGACGAGCTTCAGGATGTTGCTCCAGATGACATGCAGCAGGATGTTGCAGTGATGATCAGGATGATCATAGATGACGAGCTTCAGGATGTTGCTCTAGATGACATGCAGCAGGATGTTGCAGTGATGATCAGGATGATCATGGATGATGAGCTTCAGGATGTTGCTCCAGATGACATGCAGCAGGACGTTGCAGTGATGATGATTAGGACGATCATGAGTACATCAGGATGATGTATGGTGAGTATCAGGCTGATACTCTGTGGCCGTGGATCAGGTTGTGCAGATGAGCATGTCTGGGAGATCCTATAGGTCGGAGTTGTGTACCCGTAACAGCCTGGGATGCTCTTTCGAAACATTGCTCTGGGAGGACATGTAATAGCACCCTGGGAGATCTCAGGTCGGAGTTGTGTACCCGTAACATCCTGAGATGCTCTTGCGAGGTTTTGTCCTATGGCATGTAATTTGGGCCCTGGGAGATTTCAGGTCAGAGTTGTATACCCGTAACATCCTGAGATGCTCTTTCGAGGTTTTGCCATGACCACATGTAATTTGTGCCCTGGGAGATTTCAGGTCGGAGTTGTGTACCCGTAACATCCTGAGATGCTCTTGCTAGGTTTTGTGGTGACCACATGTAATTTGTGCCCTGGGAGATCCTTCAGGTTGGAGTTGTGTACCCGTAACATCCTGGGATGCTCTTTCGAGGTTTTGTGGTGGGGTCACATGTAATAGCGCCCTGGGAGATCCTACAGGTCGGAGTTGTGTACCCGTAACATCCTGGGATGCTCTTTCGAGGTTTTGTGACGCACGTAATAAGTCCTGAGGATTCCACAGTATGGCCAGTGATGATGAAGACCTGCAGGTGGTGGGCCTACATCCAGTATGAAAAAGGACTGGCTTTGTAGAACTTCCTATGACGAGTAGATTCAGAGATTGATTGAGATAGCAGCAGCAGTGACGATGATGATGAATCGATGACGATTATCCAGTGACGATGATCCAGAGAAGATGACTTGTGCTAGAAGAACTGTGCTGAGAAATACCTTCCTAGTTAAGAGGGAGTGTTGATGTATATGTAACTTCGGAATGTATTTCACATATATGTATATTATATTCCTATAGAGATGGTATTATTCCTCTATAAGGAAGTGTCGTCATTTATATTAAGTGTCGTAACTTATACTTGATGGGTTATTAGACCACCTTGTTTGGGGTCGGCCCTGTATAAGTCATGTGGGTCAAAGGGTTATTAGACCACCCTATTGGGGGTCGGCCATGTGGGTCAAAGGGTTATTAGACCACCCTATTGGGGGTCGGCCCACTCAGCATTATGTTATGTGGTTAAGTTCGAGCCTACATGAGTTAGGTAAAAAGGCAAGTCAAGTCAAGTATAAATAGAGTGCGGGAGGCACTCTATTTACTCACTCACTTCTCACACATGCACTCAAGGAGGAGTGGCGCACTTATGGAGGAGGAGGATCTGCTGCTAGGTTATGGCTATCTCTCTTGGTTGGTTGTATCATTGCTCTATCTATCTATGAGGAAGTTATTGGGGTTTTTCACCTTTATGGTTTTCCCCAAGTAAATCTTTGTGTCTCTTGTGTGCTTGCATTATTGTCTCCATGATTGATATGCTGTAGATATGCTGTACATGTTGTTCTCTCAGTTAAGATCCTAGATCAGATTGAAGTAAATTCTGAAAATTTAACAATCTGCTCCCACTGATCATACATATCCACTGAAAAGAACCACCAGATACCACCACCACCCCGGGGTATCATCTCCCCCCACTGCACCATCCGCGGCTCACTCCGCAACCCCTCCCGAACCAGCACACGTGGCCGCAAGGTAGGTACCTGCTTAAAAAAGAAACAACAGAGGAAGGAGGCATAACTAAACTCCCCTCCCTCTCGACTGACCTTGTCTAGCTCTCGCCAAACATGGGCCAAAAACATCTGACCCCAGGAAAAGTAGGTCCTTCTCAACACATGGTCTAACATCATTGTTTCCCCCCTCAGAAAAGGCTGCCCACACACTCAGGTCATCATGAATCCGACCCATCAATCCCACATATATCTCTCTCTCCCGCCATGACACTAGTGGACTCCTCAGCATCCTGCCAAAAAGCAAAGGAAAATTTTTTAGAAACAAAATTTTTTCTCAAAAAACCCCATCGCAACTTTCGGGCTCTTAGCCGCAATGGACATCATGACTTTTAGTTTCAAAGTCACGATGCACATCGCGGGTATCATCCCCACAGTCACGATGTGCATCGTGGCTTTCACACTCCACAACCACGATGAACATCGCGACTGTCAGCCCCGAAAGCCGTGATGAACATCACGACTGTCAGCACTGAAAGCCGCGATGAACATCGCGACTGTCGGCCCCCACAACCACGATGCACATCACGTCTATCAAGCCAATACCCACGATGTGCATCGCAGAAAATGAGCCGAAACCCGCGATATTCCACGTTGGGAAGCCAACGTGGAATTATGCAGCCTTCGAGGCCCCGACACTAAACAGAAAGGAAATAATTTAAAAGGCTATGGCACATAGGCTTACCTGAAACTCACAGAATAAAAAACCAGCGGTCGAATCTCCCACAAATCGAGAAAATGCTCTAACCACCTCAATTACTCTGTGAAACTCAACGGTGAAAATGACACTTGTCACATTGGGCCCACTTTCTATTTATAGAAATTTCACAATTTTCAATCAACCATTTCGGCATCATACGATGTTCGTTTTTCAAACCGGTGGTATTGTTGGAATCAATGCAGCGCGAGCTTCATGATAGTCCACTCCTTTTCCCGATTCCAATAGGTCACCTTTTTTAGGCATTTTTTCCATGCCTCTCATCGCCTCGATTTGCATGCCACATCGGTCGTGGTCCGATTTTTATGAATTTTATATCGCTGGATTCAGTTTTCCGCGCTCGTGATGATGCTTGAGGTCATTTCTCGCTCTCACCACTAGATTTTTCAGGCATTTTTTCCCATGTTCCTCGTCGCCTCTATTTGCGTGCCACATCGGGCATGATCCATTTTTGATGATCTTTATGTCACCGGATTCAGTTTTCCATTCTCATGACGATGCTCGAGATCATTTCTCGCTTTCTCCAATACCTTCTTGTTCGGTATAATTTTATCCCTTTTTAGGGCCAAGCAATTCTTTTTACGAAAAAGGCACTTAGGGAGTTTCCGTTAAGCTCTTTTATGACTCCTAAAACAATGAAAAGATAGCCGAGCAATCTTGTTTCATTTCATGCTCGCTAAAAGTATCTAAAAGGGCATCTTCCTGGTATAAGTTTACCCCTTTTCCATACCTTGTAGACTAATTATGAAAAGGGAATACTCTAGTCACATCGGCTAGAAGAGTTCTCCATTCGCATTATTTTATGCTTTTTCGGGCCTTGGAGACTAACATACGAAAAAGAACACCAATGGAGTTTACTTACCGTTTTTAGACTCTCTAAAATTGAAAGCAACCACGATCAATCACTGTCTTGGGCTCAGAAAAATCCACAAGACAATACTCCTCCACCAGTTCAAAGTCTTCTTATCGTTCTCAAACTCCTTAAAAATGAAAGCACTCACGAACCTGAATAGTCCTGGGCTCGCATAAATCCCAAGACAGTACCATTTCAGAGCAAACGTTTATCCCTTCTTCGAGCTCATTAAAACTACGAAGAAGGACCCAATGGTGCTTTTCGGTGCCACAACATATCATGTCTACTCATATGGTAGCTTCCCCAGTATGGTCGCCTTTGTTCAGAGCATTCTGCAATAAGTCACCCTAAGAGCCTCCCAATAAGCATCCATAAGCTTGTCCCTCGAGTCACTCCAGTATGCAACCCATACCCCTTGTCCATTAAAGCTATAATCCTCACACCTAAAAGTCAGTTTCCTATGCTTCCAGGTCAACCATATCATCATGCTCTGAGCAAAGGAGGTTTGAGTCCACCCACTCTATGACCCCAGTTATTCCCCATCCCCACAGTATCTCATTCCTACCATCAGTACTATCACACATCAGTTGTACACCTCACGCTCCTGTCAAGTAAATATCATTGCCTTGGTAGTTGCCGGTCTCCCTTTCTCGACACCAACCAAATCTATTCCAGAGGATAGACCCAGAGATCCCTATGCCTTAGACTCATCACCATTAGTGATGAGTTCCTACGGATCATTTTGAAATGAGTCCTCGATACCTCTCCAAATGATTGTCTCTCACATGCTCGACTTCAACACCTTGATCGCATCATTGAGACTCGTACAGGGTATTAGTCCTTTCAGCTTTTGTTGAAGACCCCGGACATCACCTGACTATACCACATTTGAGAGTCTAATTGATGAAACAACCAATTACACATTCCTATGGATATCCGGGTTGCACTTGGCGACACTTTTCAGATGTACCAATTTTTATACTCCCTTGAGTATACAGTTACATATACTCCTCAGAGTTGACTCATAGTTATTGAGTCCCTATAGATGTTGGACACCTTCAGTTTTAGCAGTTCATCAACCCTTTTTGAAACCTTATTCAGAATGGTTGTTGCTCTTTTCTAGTGTATCAGTTATTGAGATCAGTCATGGTATGACCATGAGTATGTCCCAACATTATGTCCCCTCTGGACCATTATGATGTAACAACAATTTTTTATGTATTATTCAGGTCCCCCTTCTTGGGCCTAATTGTTATGTATATGTCTTGATATGAGCATGGGTATGCCCGCCTCATCCATAATCAGAGATTATTCCTCATTCATTTTGAGGCCATGTATTTTTTCGGTTTTTACAGCTTCCAAGGGGCCGTTGTTCCAGCCTCCAATCGATGTCTTCTCTTCTCCAAACCCCGGAAAAAATACAAAAGAACTTTGATGTCTATCAACCATACGATGAGCTCCTTCCCTCACACATTAGGGGGCAATCTGTTAACACCCAAAAAGTGCTCACTAGCTCATTCCCTTATTCACATGACCCATTTGTCCACTTTTTCCACCATTTGAGCCTCTAAAACCTTCGAAAGGTCACCAAAAATACCATAATACTTCTTTTTCCCCTCAAAATATGTATTTTTCCTCAAAAAACACAGGAAACCCTAAAAAAGGGTCCAAAATTCCCAAAAAATATTAAAAGGGAATAAAAATATTCAAAATATTCAAAAAAGGAAAAAGAGGGAAAAAGAGACATAAACCATGTTGGTTAAAACAATTGGTTTCCTTAAAACAACAATGGTATTCCCCATCACCAAAAACTATAAAAAGGTGATAGGGGCTCCTCACTTTTCATCCACATTTCATCCTATCCTTATGCTGCCAAATTCCCTTTGAGAGCCATTACCTCCCATTTCGAGTTTGAAGATCCCCATTGAAGCTTTGGAGAAGAAGAGACCATTGGATATTGGAGCTTCTCAACCTTGGAGTTTCTCAACACCCATCATCCTCACCATTTGAGGTAATATAAAATCAAATATTTTTCAAGTTATTGTTCTTCCATAGATCTTATTGCTTATGTTTTGAAATCTAGTTTTTTATTTATTTGCACATGCTCATGTTAGATCAGATTATATTAGTTTATTCCTAGTTGTTTTTGTTTTATATTGAAACTGTTATTACAAGTTAATAGGTGCATCTTTAGCACATGCTTGGTTGAAAAACCAAGCAACAACTATCAGCTTCAAACTTTATTTGAAGATCCACTTACGCCTTACCAATTTTCTGCCTAGGGGGGGCTTGACTAGTCCCATGTCTCATTCTTTTGCAGTGAATGAAACTCCTCATCCATGGAATCCTGCGATCTTGGGTCATGTAAGGATTCCTAATATGTCTAAGGATCATAATCCACCACCAAATAACATCTCTCATATAAGTAAGGATCATTCACATTGAGAGCATTCTCAAATTGTTATCTAATCCTCCTAGTATCCTGAGGATTTCCCACTAGTTCACCAACTGCTTGAAGAGTCTTAGAAGCCCACTTTGGCCTTGTTGTTGAATTAGTATTTGTAATAAAATGGTATGCATCATCATAAATATTGGAATAAGAAAATTCAAAAGGAACTTCACTTACATCTTCAGGTGGTGGTGTGGAGGGTTCTCCAATTTCAACACTCTATGAGGGCTCTTCTTCGAATTGAACACTCCTCTCAAGGAAGTATTTTTTAGAAGGCATGCGTAGAAACTTGTATCCCTTGGAGTCTTCTAAATATCCAACAAAAAGACATGGTTGGATTTGTGGCTGCATGGCCCTCCTCTTCTCAAGTGGAATTCTAGCCCAAGCCTTGGAGCCAAAAATCCTAAAGTGAGAAATATCAGGTTTGTGCCCAATCCAAGCCTCAAAAGGAGTGATTACTTTTAGTGCTTTGTGAGACACTCTATTCTGTATGTATGTGGCACAATTTATTGTCTCATCCCAAATTATTGGATATAAATACTTTCCCTCAAGCATGCATGTGCCCATCTCCTTCAGAGATCTGTTCTTCCTCTCAGCAACACCATTCTGTCGAGGTGTGTATGGGACAGTTTGTTGCATCTGTATTCCTGAAGATGCACAAAATTTCTGAAAATCATATTTAATGTATTCCCCACCATTATCAGATCTAAGGATCTTGATATGTATACCAGACTGGTTCTCAATTGAGGCTTTGAAAATATTGAACAAACCGAACACTTTTGACTTTAGCTTGATGAAATAGAGCCAACAGTACCTAGTAAAGTCATCTATGAAAGTGAGGATGTATTTGGAATAGTTCAAAGACTCATGGGGGAATGGATCTGCTATGTCACTGTGAATAAGCTCCAGGGGTGTCGAGGCTCGCTCAGTTTTGGCTCTTTCAAACTTATGCTCTAAGCCCTTTCCTAGGATGTAGCTTTGACAGGCACCTTTAGAAAACTTGATATTGGGAAGCCCTATGACCATTTATTTCTCATGGAGTTGGTAAATATATTTGTAATTTAGGTGACCAAATCTTTCATGCCATAATTTACTTTACTCATTGGCATGGGTAATTAGAGTATACAGTGAGGGGAATGGCACAAAATGAGAGAATCTACATATTTTTTAGCTATGGTCAGCATAACCTAAGGCAACAATTCATCCTGTTGACATTTCACAAATTTCAACATCATTAGGTGTGAAGATCACTTTTTTAGGAGATCCATTGTGATTCATATGGTATACTGACAAAAGGTTAGCAGCAAGTCCTGGAACATACAACACATTAGTGAATGAGCCAAAATCTAGATCAATGTTTCTTTTACCTTTGCTTGAAGTTTCAGAATCATCACCCAAAACAATGGTTGGACCACTAGAATAATCAATACATGTGAAGATATCTCTTGTAGAAACCATGTGCCTTGAAGCTCCAGAATCAATAATTAAAGAGGTAGGCCTTGATGTGCTCGCCAACAGGGCACGCACTTGCTCCTTATCTTCAGAATTTTAATCTCCATCCTTCCTTCTTGTGCTCTCAGGAAGAGGAATATTTGCTTTCTCTATGAGTTGAGCCATTTCATCAATGGTATTCTTCATGCAGGAGCTTTCAGGATGAAATCCCCTATTGCAATAGGTGCACTTTTCCTTATCATTCTTCTTATTTGGATTCCTCTTGAAATTTGAGGAGTCTTCATGAAATTTATGTTTTTCCTTCTTCTGATCAGTGGGTTTTTTGAAATTTACCTTCTTCTTGCCTTTCGAACTCCTTCAATCTCCAGCATCCAAGCAATGATCTTTTGATGTATTTTTTATTGCTCCCATCAAGACCAACTTGTCTTGTTCTTGTGTAAGAGATTCCATGAATTCTGAGACAGTAGGACTCTTCCAATTTCGAACTGCCTTCCTTGTGGCATGGAAGGTCGAAACAAAGAGTGAATAATCAGGGCCAAGCTCGGAGAGGATGGCCAATATTAATTTCTCATATTTTTATCAATTCCACATTGCTTCAATTGTAGAACAAGTGACTTGAACTTTGAGAAAAATTCTTGGAGGTTCTCGAAATTCTGTGGACTCAATGAAACAAGTTAATTATCCAGTTGGTGGCCTCTTAATTCATATGTCTTTCTAAACAATTCTTGGAGCTTAACCCAGAATTCATTTGGAGTGTTAATACCATATAGATGGAATAAAATATCCTTGGATGTGGTGAGACACAGGATACCATAGTATTCATCTCTTCTGTTGTGCCACTTCGATTTCCTAATTGTTGAGGTTTAATCAATTTCAGTTGCCATGATCACGCTATAGAGGCCTTTGCTCCTCAACATGATCTCCATCTGCGCTTTCCAGTCAAAATACTTGAATGGATTGAGTATGATTGTTGGTAGGGAGTTTGAAAGAGTGCTATTGTAGCATCTCCGATGCTGCGACAAGGCAAAAGATGGCGTGAATGATGAGAAGATGACCTAGATGGTGATCAGCGGAAGATTAGTTATGCATTTTGGGTCAATTGTAACGCAAAATGCGGGTTTTGGGTTGTTTGGACCACATATTATGTCATGTTCACGGGGGCTTCACTAGAAGGCAATATAATACCATGTTCATTGATATTGCGGTATTAAATATTCATGAAAACCTAAAAATTATATTGCTTATATATTAAGGGGCAAAGGGTTTTTTTATTTAATGTAACAATACAAATATACTTTGGGGTCTTTTTTATATGGGAGGGCTGACAAATATCCGTCAAATGGAGATGGTGGGATCATGGCCAGATGAGAAATCGGGTTTAGGCAAGGCTTGGGCTTACCAGTACGTAGGGAAATCACATCTTGAGGCATGCTTGAGGCCAGGGGTTTCATGGTGAAGTGGGTTTCCAGTCGATCATAGTCGAGAGACAGTGGTCATTGACATCCACTTGCTACCAATAGCACTCAGCCAGTTGTTACCAATAGCTTTGGGAGGCTCTAAGCCTCCAGGGCCTATTATAGGCCCTCGATAGGCCTTGGGGGCTTGAATACCCAACCAATCGTGCCTATTACAAGCCTTGGTAGGTTTAGTCAGCCTCCTAGAGCTTGTTACAGGCCCTAAGGGCTCGGATACCTAGCCCACAACAAGCTTAGTTAGCGATTGGGGAACTGTAACATGCAATCTAAATGTTGTACTATGTGCATTGGCTCTAGTGACATACAAGAAGTGATCTCCTATATGTTCATTAGACCATTAGATGTTGCAAATCATAATGATATGTGGTCATTGATTAATTGAATTGTGGGTGATGTAATGTGCATCCACAATATACATCGAAAGAAGCAAGGTGCATTGTAGAATGCATGTGGGGTCATAAGAGGGGTATCATATCAATATACTAAGAAGAAAAATAAAGGGGTTATAAAAAATGTTAATGAAAAAATTGATACATATAATATCTAGTGAAAATAGGGGTTTTTTAAAATTGGGAAGGCATAATGGGAGGGGGTAAAAAAAAATGATTTTGGAAGGTATTTTCCAATGTTTAGTGAAATTAGGGGTATTGTTTCATATGCCACGAACGAACGTGATATGATAGTGGTTTATTGAGTGAATCCCCCGTGGTCATGTTGAGTCAGTTATACTGCAGAATGTGGGTTTTTGGTCGTTTTTGGATAAGTCAGTTAGACATTGGGTCATTTGTCCATAGTGTCAGTTAGGAAGTCGGTAGTAAGTGGACAAGAGTTGTAAGGAAGAAGCTTATATATAGATAAGAATTGTAAGTGTTGAACATATAGCTTTGGGGACAATTGGCATACAATAGAATCGATAGGAGAGGAATGCGAAGCTTTGATGTTGTATGTTTTTCGGGTACGTTTTAATGTCAAGAGTCATTGCGGAGATCTAGTTTTTGCAGAGGCATTGTATTTGGGTTGACAATGATAATATGATGAAGCTATTTTGGTGCAATCCCTATGTTCAATTTGTTTAGTTATGATAATGTGATATTGCAATATACGAATAATGTCATGTTTCTTTGATGCAATACTTGCTTTACAATTACTATTGCTGTAATGATGAATGTACTATGTTGAATGCTTAAAGATCTTTGTCACTATGTTACAATAAGTTTAAGTATCATTAGCCGGAACCATCCTCCTCCATTCAGTAGAAAAATGGTTCTGTCTACTCTTCCTGGATGCCTCAGGTGAGACCTCATCTTCTCTATAGGTGTTGCTAGGCGGGATAAAACCTATTCGGGTCGGTGCTCAAGAAGACTGCGGTATGTGTCGACAGTGAGTGGGATCCCTGTCGATTGGCGTGACGCTAACAAATGGTTATGTTGCTGGGACCGTGTACAGAGTGAAAGGAGGACATGTTGTGGAAGTCGACAAAACCAGAGATCCAAGAATAGTTTGATCAGAAGTTGCAGGAATTCGTCGAAGAAGAAAGCCGGAACACTCGATTGACAGTAGGACAGTGGGTAGATAGATACATTCATGATGGTCCACACGAATGGTTCTTTTGTGAATTTCTAGTCCTATTGTTCGAATGTTTGGAAAAGTTGACCTTCCAAAAGAGGAACTTCCAAGGTGGTGAACCGACGACCTGGACCCCCGAATTGATTCAGGAACTATGGGAAGTTGATAATAAAGCATCACGGGCTGTCGAAGTGTGGTTTGATAGCATCCTAGAAGGCTATATCATAGAGTTTGCGGTTGATACTCAGAAGTGCTATAGTGAAGCTAAAAGATATTTTTTTCGTGGACCTCGGGGCAGGTTTTTACTGTTCCTTCAACTGTCGATCAAGATTCTTATTTGCGAAAAGGGTATATTGAAGATGCATCTTGATCAATAGACAACCTGGTGGGAGGAGGCCATGGGTACCGCGACTGTTGGGGGGTGGTACATGGAATGATAAGGGGTAGATGGGTGTAGGTCATGATGAGACTGTGAGTGAAGCTGAGGAAGAAAGTGGTCTTACGAGGGGAGGAGTGAGGTTCCGATAGGAAAAGAGGTAGAGGATAGAAGAAGGTCCTGTTGCGGTTGAACTGCAAGACCATGAAGGAAGGACACACGGGACGAAGCGAACTCACAGTCCTAACAAGGAAAACCAAGCTACGCCCAGGATAGAGGAAGGACCAAACCCCGGCACCAACGTACCCACAACTGCGCTCACTATCGCTCAGATAGCAAGAAATACCACTTTGACACCACCAAGTTCATCAATTCCATAGAAGTTAATTGGTAGTAGTACATCGAAAGGAGGAAGGAATCCCAAAATGGTGGGTGATGATGCTAAGTTACCGTTGTTCCAAAGGAGTGTGATAGATAACCCAGAACAGTATTGGTTTTTGTGTGAAGCGGTCTAGACCATAAAACAGATCACCGATGATGCTGCTAAGAAAGGACAGTTAGCGACGACTCTGCAAGGTTGTGCATTAGATTGGTTTATGAAGTTCGTTCTAGTCCCTACCGGAGCCCTAGAGAAGTCGTTGGATGAGATACGAGATAGGATGATCGCCGAATTTAGAAGGTCCAAGTCTGAGGCTCAATATATTACAGAATTGAAGGAAATTAAGCAATATCCCAATGAAACGGTCTGGGATTTCGACCAGCGATTCAAGATGCTGATGGAAAAAGTTAGTTTCGATATGAGCGCCATCCAACATAAAGAGTGGTTCATCGTGGCACTGCTACCACACATTTGGCTTCTGTTGATGCAAGAAAACATCTCGATGCCCATTGAAGCTCTAGAAATTTCAATGCGATTGGAGGCATCACCGATTGGAGATCATGCAGCCGGGATGTTGTAGATACAGACACAGCTCGCTAACTTGACTATACAACTGCAAGATTTGAAGAAGGGCAAGGAGCAACGCGAAGAATTATGGTGTACTCTATGCCGAGGAGAAGGGCATACGAAGGAAAATCGCCCGGATTTCCACAATTATTTGGTGTTAAGTGCGACAAACCCATTGAATGGTGGCATCATGTCGTGGTGTCGCGTCTACCAGGTGTATGGGCATGGTCACAACAATTGCCCTTATATGCAGAAAATGGTCACAACCTTGAGAAATATTTATTGTACATTTTGCAAGTCGATGCATCATGATGACAAAGATTGCCGTGCATATGGGTTTCTACAAGAAAGAATGTGTGATGTATTCTAAGCTAAGGACGATCAGCGTGCCATACAATAATCGCAACCGCAGCCGTAGGTAGCCTAGCCGCTACCTCAACCGTAGATGCAGTTTGTACCATAGCAACAGCAACCGCCGCAGTTCATGCCGCAATATGCTCCGATGCAGATGGCTCCACAACAGCCACAATATGTACAGCAACCACATTATGCACCACAAGCGCAAGGGATGCAACCGGAACCAATGCAACAACAATTTAACCAACCACAGTACCAGTAGAGGGGAGGATTCTGGGGAGGATATCGAGGAGGACATGGTAGAGGATTTGGTCGTGGAGGAGGACGAGGTGGTCGCAGACCTGTTCAATGTTATCACTGTGCGGTATGGAAACACTATCAGCGAGATGGCCCACTACTGCAGAACCAATGTACGTTCTATTTTGTTAACGATCATACAATTGAGAATTGTCCACAATTGATTGCACGATGGCAGGCAGGGAACACTCCCCAGTTTCAGACACAGCCCCAAGCAGAGCAGCTCGCTCAGAACCAAGTACAGCAACTAGTGCAGAACCACAATCCGTGGCCAAATCAGAACATAAATCAAAATATAAATCAACCAAGGAATGTACCACCGAATCAGCATTAGGGTGCAAACATCGCGACAATTTCTGTAGAACCAAGACCGCAAGATGCTTCTGTTGTTGTGGTCACTAGAGGAGGAAAGAAAACTAGAGAAGACAGCTCAACGATCCAGTTAGATGGACAAAAGAAGGTATCATTTGATATTGATGTGGAATGGGAGACGTTTCTTCAGGCACGATGGACCTTAGGGAACCACTGAGGTAAAGCCGTCATGTATGACATGCCCTCTACTTTCGATGCTACTTCGGAGGTTAGCCCATCGCGGCGGTCCAGCACACTTCGAGCATTTTTGGAACATTGTTTGTCCCTAGAAAAAGATATCGATGCTCTTGCTGCAATTGAATCCTTGTTGCAATGACCGACCCAGGATCGACAAGAGCTCGCGGTTAATTCCTTGCAATGATGGAAGATGGGTAAGGAGATGCGGATGAATATTCAAATTGGCAACTATGATGTTGATTCAGTTATTCTGGATCTTGGTTCGGATGTCAACATCTTGAACAAGCAAGCTTGGCAAAAGATGGGGAGCCCCCCATTGACCTGGTCTCCTATACAGCTCCGATTGGCCAACCATGCGAAAGTAACACCCATTGGGCGAGTTTCGTAGCTAGTGGTAGATATCGAGGGTATGAAAACCTATGCCGACTTTGATGTCATAGAAGTTGTCGAAGGCAGTGGCTCTTATCCTGTGCTATTGGGGATTGGATGGGCTAATGATAGTGGAGCTGTAATCAACTTCAAGCGATGGATGATGACTTTTGAAAATCATGACCTCAGAGTTATCACCTTGTTGGATCCGGCTGAAGGATGTCGCTACATAGAGCCAGTGAAGGAAAACGATCCCAGTGGATGGGACCATGCATTCAATATTTCTAAAGATTATATACATTCGACTTCCAACGATGAGCTCGGCTGGCGTAGTGACAGATCTGCATCTTCTGACTCTGATGATGCGCTAGAATTTTGGCAGAACCGCTTGCACGAAGTGTCACTCCATAAGTGCGGGTTGGTCACACAGTCATTATGCCATGTCGCAACTGAAACGGTTACACTACCAATATATGAAGGACTTCCTGGCTTATCCGACTTTCTGATGAAGTTCGAACAAAGAGTTTCTGAACCACAACGCTTGCTGGCATTGAATGAATCATTGAAGGCTGCTCCCGCATGCTGGTGGGTGACACACAAGGCATCAATTGATGGATGGTCGAAATGCTGAAGATTGATGATGGTACATTTTGGTGATACTAAGGTTTACCACACTAGGAAGTATGATGGGAGGACCGATCCTGGTGTTCACTTGTTGGAATGCCAACGGCTATGGGTATCACGACCCAAAGATGAGTGGGTCCACTCTTGTATCCATACTTTGGATGAGATGCCATGCTCATGGTATACCGCAGCTGAGTTGCGAGGGGAAATTTCTACTTGGCTGGAGCTCATGGTGTGTTTTACCCATACATTTAGTTTTGCGGATGCCGATCCAGAGGTTCATAATGCATTACAGATCATCCGTGATATAATTCTGCAGGTTGTCCCGGTAGCATATCCTGCGGACCCGAACATGCACTGCCATATGTATTCCCTCATGGAGTGTTTCAATATCAGTGGTGGGCCAGAAGATGGTGATGATCTGCGGAATGTGAATATCCCGGAGTCAGAAGGAAGTCATGCTGTGGTACCACCTGATGCGCCAAGCGACCCGATCAGTCAGCCGCTGAGGATCTGCAAGATTAACAGTGGGACAGAGGACACTCCAAAGTTCACAAATGTCAAAGATTATTGGGATGATGAGCTGATAACCAAGGTTACTGATATGCTCCATGAGTTTCAAGATGTATTCCCGAAAAAAATTTCTGACATGAAGGGGATTTTGGGCGATTTAGGGGAGATGAAGATCCCATTAAAACCAGATTCTAAGCCGATCTGGCAGCGACCCTATCGGCTAAATCCACGACACAAGGAGAGGGTCAAGGCAGAACTTGATCGCATGCTAGACGCTGGTATTGTTAAACCGGTCGAGGAGTCGGAATGGATCAGTCCTATGGTGGTGCAGGACAAGAAGACTGGTGAAGTGCGCATTTGCATTGACCTCAGGAAGCTAAATGATGCATGTTTGCACAATCCGTTCCCCACTCCATTTACCGATGAAGTGCTTGAAGGTGTGGGTGGATAGGAGATGTACTCCTTCACAGACGGGTTCTCTGGCTATCATCAGATCTGCATTGCCAAAGAAGATTGCCATAAGACAACTTTCGTTACTGAATGGGGCTGCTTTCAATACACTGTAATGCTGTTTGGTTTAAAGAATGCACCTGCAATATTTTCGCGAGTTGTCGTTGCTACATTTAAAGATTTCATTCAGAAATTTTTACAGGTATACATGGATGATTGGACGGTCTATGGTTTGGTCCGTGATCATTTGGCGAATTTGCGGTTGATGCTCCAGCGATGCCGACAACAACAAAGATCACTGAATCTGAAGAAATGCATCTTTTGTGCATCGTTTGGGATATTTCTCAACCATATTGTGTGTAAGCAAGGGTTGTTGTTCGATCCGACTAAGATTGCGCTCATTTTGAGTCTACAACCACCGACCACTGTTAAGCAGTTGCGAGCGACTCTGGGACACACAGGGTATTATCGCAAGTTCATCAGGGGTTATGTTGCGATTACTACCCCTATGGAGAAGTTGTTGAAAAAGGATGCGGCATTCCAGTGGAGACCAAAATGTTAGGCTAGCTTTGAAATTCTAAAGGCGAAGATGGCGTCGCCACCGATCTTGGTATTTCCGAATTGGAGTAAGGAATTCCATGTCCATGTTGATGCCTCATCGATTGCGTTGGGTGTCATATTGGCTCAACCAAGAGAAGGAAACCTTGATCATACGATTGCTTTCGCCAGTTGGAAGTTGTGATCTGCAGAACAAAATTACACTAGCACTGAGCGGGAAGGTCTGGCAATGGTCTGCATGCTGCAAAAGTTCAGGAACTATTTGTTGGGTGGGCACTTTAAAATGTTCACTGACCATTCCACGTTGAAATACCTAGTCAATAAGCCTGTGTTGGGGGGGAAGATCTGCCACTGGCTACTTCTTTTTCAGGAGTTCGATTTTGAAGTCATTGTGAAGATAGGCCGGTTGAATTCCGGTCCTGATCATCTCTCATGGATCGATACAGGCGAGGAGTCGACCAAATTGAAGATGCTTTACCAGATGCTCAACTGTTTCTGATTGAGGTCGCAGATGGCTACTTTGCGGAAATGATCCAATTTCTGACAACGGGCACTGCACCAGATGAATTCACCACCAGTCAGAAGAAGCAGTTGGTATTCAAAGCTGCAGACTTCCAGCTAATTATAGGAGAGTTATACAAAATGGGTGCCGATGAGGTATTGCGTAAATGTGTATTGCCGCATGAGAAAGCGTAGATATTAGCAAAAGCGCATGGAGGAGTAGCCAGAGGACACTATGTCAATAGGGCGACTGCTAGGAAAGTGCTGCGTGCTAGGCTATGGTGACCCACACTACATAATGATGCGATAGACTATGCACGGTCCTGTGATGTCTGTCACCAAACTGGAAAACCATCCCGATGCGATGAGATGCCATTGATGCCCCAGTTGGAATTACAGCCATTCGATAAATGGGCGGTGGATTTTGTAGGACCGATCAATCCACCAGGGAAGCGCACGGGCGCATGCTATATTATCATTGCGACAGAGTATTTGACTCGATGGGCAGAAGCTATACAAGTCATTGATTGCTCCGCAGCCACAGCTGTGTGGTTTCTCTTTGACCACATTGTCAATCGCTTCAACTACCCCAAGATATTATTGAGCGATCAAGGTAGACACTTTCCTAATCACACCATTAGCGCATTGATGGAGGAGTTACAAATACAACATAAGAAGAGTACACCCTATCATTCGCAGGTGAATGGCACAGTGGAGGCTTTCAATAAGGTATTGGAGCAAGCGTTGACAAAGGTGTGTAACGTGAACCGCGATGACTAGGATCTCAAAATCCCAGTAGTATTTTGGGCGTATCGCACCACATGTAAATGGCTAACAGGGCAGACACCATTTAAGCTCGTGTATGGACAAGAAGCAATTATGCCCATGGAGTATATTGTCCCGAGTCTGCGCATCGCGGCCGGAACAGGACTGGATGATGTAGCGGCACTAGATAAATGTCTAGAGCAGTTGGTGCAGTTGGAGGAAGATCGTTTCATTGTTGGGTTCCACCATGGGGTCTAAAAGGATCGCCATAAAGCATGGCATGATCGATACATAAAAAACAAATAGTTTCAGCAGGACGACTTGGTGTTTTTGTACGATAGCAAGTTTATGAAACATCCAGGAAAGTTGCAGATGCATTGGCTTGGTCCGTATCGCATCGGTAGTATTACTTTAGGGGGTGCGGTTCAGCTGCAGCAGCTGGACAGGGCGATGCTCCCAAAACTAGTGAATGGTCATAGGTTGAAGCCCTATCAGTTGGGCTTGGAATACCGCGATGCCTAAGTTGCATCAGGGAAAAAATAAAAATAAAAAAATAAGAGAGAAGTTGATTGATTGGTGGTAGGATGTCGCACAACCATGGATAAAATGCGGAAGTAGGGAGGCTTCTACCGCAATTTTGGAGCGGTCGGAGACACATGGCAGCATTGCGACTAGGTCAAATCAGCAATAAATGCCAAAAGTTAAGACAGTTAATTAATAGTGCTTGTTCGAATGATGGGCATTAATGGCGGATCCGACTGATCACCTGACAGGATCAATGGCGGATTTGCGTCATTAAAACAGAATTGTGGTTGAGTTAATGCATGATTTCGTGATGATTACGGTGGATTTGGATGGATGCTATAAAAATGGATCGGAGTTGGTCGGAAGACACCGACAAATCAGTTGAGAAGTGTTGTTACAGAGTGCCGTCGTGAATTGACCAAGGTGTTGATAAGCATATATCGAGGTGCTGTGAGGTATGCGAGGCGAACTGGACACAGTTGAGATTAGCATCGAAGTGGAGTCTCCATTCATCCTGGTGGTTGTTGAAAAAGAAGTTGTCTCATCTAGAGCTATTGATCTTGGAGCCGAAGTTACCAATATGCCGGTGGGAGCATAAGTTGTGGTTAAGAAGTGACGGGGAGGTCAGCACTCTGACTCCCCGCAGAGTAAGAGGGTGCTTCGGTCCTCCACCGCGACAACAGGCGAAGCTCAAGAACAGGTGGGGAAGTCCAGTCACCCCATTTGTGAGTCCGCCCCATGGGCGGGACTGTTATTCGGTTACATCCTTGGGTATATCCCTCCCGTTCGACTGGATGCCACCCCACGCAAGATAAACCTAAGACAGAAGTATGGTGTGAAGATGCCAGTGCTCCCGGTTGGAATGGAGTGCTCGATGGATATTGGGTCAGCGTTGATGCGCTTGTGCTACAATGACCATGATATGGTGGCCTACCCTAACATTGCATCCGCCCCATATGTGCCGGAGACGCACCTTTCCCCGACACCGACTGCACATGACTGGGCACCAGAATTGAAGCAAGTCGGCTTGGTAGGGCTTATTAACATGCCACATTTTTGGCGAATGGTGGAAGTGAATGCGTGCGTGAAGCAGCTCCTTGCGTGCTCCCATGGTGGATCGTTGTGGTTGGATAGAGAAGTCCCAGTCACCGTCAACTTAATTTCATATATTATCGGCCTGCATAAGAATGGATTTGATCCGGCATAGTTCATCTAACGGAAGACAAACGACAAGAAGCGGGCGCTGTAGTTGGCACAGAGGTATGGCCTAGAAACAGATGGGCGTGGGTATCGCACCAGTAGATGCAATGATCAGGCAGTACTCATGCGCATTAAGATCATATCCTGCAAGGTGGTTCGGGGTGGTCGACCTAACCAATGCAACTCAGGGATCATTGCATGCGCAGATCAATGTGTGGAAGGGGTCCAAATGAACTAGTCCCTATATCTCTTGAATCAATTGATGGAGGACGTTGTGATGGTCCAATCAGGAAAGGGTGGCTTCACATACTATGGGTTGTTGCTGTTGATCGCCTTTTTCACATGGAAAGAGCCCGGCACATACCAGGGCATGGATTGTCCGGCTGCAGCAGAACGACGGGGGCTCGATATCAAAATCTATGGTATGTAAGGGAGCCCAAGAGACTTTGGGATTTCCAATTGCAGTTTTTGCTGTATTGGGAGATGCTTTGTGCCGCAGCAACACACGTCCAGCGAATATCTGAAGAAAATGTAGCACAGTTCAAACTTGTCATGGCATTTGCAATTCGGCCGCATACCATACATCTCCAAGCCCGCCATGATCCTGATCGATAATGGTTGCAGGCCTTGTATAAGGTAACGTCCGAAGATTTGGAGGCTACTGTGAACGAGTGGTTGGAGCTATGGCGACAACCCATGAGTTTAGCGGAGATAGAAGCCAATGGCCCAACATTGGGCCCAGATGATCGAGTATCGGTATAGGACGAGCAGAGTCACCATGAATCAGGGCACCAATCGACCAAAATGATATCAGATTATAGCGACCTGGAGCTTGAAGAGAACTGCTCGAAAAGGTATCAAGAGCATGCAATAATCAGCAGATTGTCTTTACCGCCGAGGCATAGTTGGGCCGCTTGGTCACAGCACTCAATACTGCATCCTCTGCGACAGCAGACAAGATGGCAAGGAAAGAGGATGAAGGATTCCATGCAATCACCGCTCAGTTAGAATCTTTGTATGACTTGGTTTCCGGCAAGGCACCAAAGGAAGCAGCAACATCAACCTTTGACACAATCAGCACTGAGCCGTGGGTTAGGAATGTGGAGATTCCCCCAACAGCGATTGTGACTGACGATGCGGCAGTAACCACGTTGCTGCAGCAGCTGAAAACGGTGGTCATTAATATGAATGCCTTGCCCGCGGAAGGATTGACCACTCTGCAGGCTACTACCAGCACGGAAACAATCGACCAACTGCAATAGATCAGCAGTATGTGTGTCCGACTGCACGAAACCGAGGCCAATGCGCAATGCACTATCTAAGAATTAACTACCAGGGCTACTTCTGCACGGTAGGTCGTGGATGACCTCAAAGCACACATCAAGGAAGCATGGGCTGAGAAGGCTCGCGAAATCGAAGGCCTAAAAAAGGAACATGATTTCCTTATTGCGGAAAAGGCTTGTATGTGAGATGATAGCGTATGGGTTGACCAAGCAATCACAGAAGCTTATCAACATGTACCGGAGCCCACTAAAGAGGAAGATGTGCTCCACTGAGTGCAGTGCCTAGGGGCTGCCATTATTCAGTTGCGACAGGAGAATCACGAGTTGAATGCCCATATGAAACCAAGTACACCTCAGGCTGAAGTAGATGAAAGAAGAAGGGCAATTGAGGAGGTTTCCACTCAGATGGAGGAGCTGGAAACGTAGGCAACCAGGCTCACGGCCGAAATGGTACAATTCTGGGGCCGTATTGTTCATGACGAGCAGGTTGAGCAGCTGACTAAGTACCAACAGGAAGTGGAGGGACAGTTGGACACATTAAAAGCCGGAATGCGAACAATGCCACCACTGGAGCAAGTTGCTAAGTCTCAAGAGCTGAAATATTTGCAACACCATGTCGCCAAGGCGGATGACCGATAGAAGACATGCGTGGCTCAGTTAGAAGAGTTCCAGGACACTAGCAGCAAATTTATGATGCAAGCAAGTGAAGCTCTGCAGGCAGTGCAAAAGTGTCGAAAGCAGGTCGTGGACAAGCTTATAGATCACCCATCTGCAGACGACGTGGTCGACAGTCAGGAAGTGGCTACGGAAGCCAAGGAGGTGGTGCAAAGAGTTGAACAGCCGTATGAGGACTTCAAAGTAAAAACAACGGAGTACACTGTGTCCTGTTGACGTGGCTCGAGGGCAAGCCACAAGATTGTGTTCGGGGCCTGTTGGTAGGCGGTTTGATAGAGTGCTATCGCATCATCTCTGATGTTGTGACAAGGCAGAAGATGGCATGAATGACGAGAAGATGACACGGATGGTGATGAACGGAAGATTAGTTATGCATTTTGGGTCAATTGTACTGCGGAATGCGGGTTTTAGGTCGTTTGGACCACATATTATGTAATGTTGAGTCAGTTATACCACAAAATGTGGGTTTTTGGTCGTTTTTGGATAAGTTAGACATTGGGTCATTTGTCCATAGTGTCAATTAGGAATTCGGTAGTAAGTGGACAAGAGTTGTAAGGTGGAATCCTATATATAGATAAGAATTGTAAGTGTTGAAGATATAGTTTTGGGGAGAATTGGCATACAATAGAATCCATAGGAGAGGAATGCAAAGCTTTGATGTTGTATGTTTTTCGGGTATGTTTTGATGTCAAGAGTCATTGTAGAGATCTAGTTTTTGCAGAGGCATTGTATTTGGGTTGACAATGATAATATGATGAATCTATTTTGGTGCAATCCCTGTGTTCAATTTGTTCAGTTATGATCATGTGATATTGCAGTATATGAATAATGTCATGTTTCTTTGATGCAATACTTGCTTTACAATTATTGTTGCTGCAATGATGAATGTACTATGTTGAATGCTTAAAGATCTCTATTGCTATGTTACAATAATTTTAAGTATCACTAGCCGTAACCATCCTCCTCCATTCGGCGAAAACATGGTTTCGTGTGCTCTTCCTGGATGCCTTGGGTGAGACCTCATCTGCTTTGCAGGTGTTTCTGGGTGGGATAAAACCTATATGGGCCGGTGCTCAGGAAGACTGCGGTATGTGTCAACAGTGAGTGGGACCCCTATCAACTAGCGTCACGCTAACAATGATCTGATGTGCATGATCCATGGAATATCTGAAATAGATTTTGTATTGGTTTGGGTGTGCCTCAAGATGTTTGGTTGATCCCTCTGGGTGATTGAATGCACCCTGTAGGTGACTGAATGCGCCCTTCTTGAGACTATTTGGATCCTGCAAGATAATAAAAGGAGAAAATAGTAGCATGATTTCTCTGATACCATGTGAAATTTAGTTCACACCAAGATATGATCAATAAATTACACTCTCTCACAAGTAATCTCACACAACTAGTCAAGAACACTGAAAAACAGTCAAGTATGATTCAAACAGAATTACTCTCATGAATAATAATACATTAGAAAACCTTGGGAAATTAATAGGCTAAAAATATATAACATTAAATTAGATATTATAATTCATAAGGATGCCATTCGAATCCTCACAAAAGAAGTCTTACTAAAAATATGCAAAACCCCCCTAGGTGGAAAGTTTGCAATCCAAGTCACCTCAAAAGCTTACAAATTTCTGAATGAGTGATCATATGGTCACGTAGGATGGAAAAACATGCTAAATATAGAATTTGGAAGGAATAAACATCATGGAGGATGCATTGGCCAAAAAACAGTAAGACTAGTCAACTAGCTTTTCACCTTTCACCAAAAAGTGGTAAAAAACAGTAAAAAGCAGTAAGGAGCCATTCTATTCCAAGATTGGATAAGATTAGCTAGAATCCTAGGAAATATTATCTAGAATCTTCATAAATGCTCACAGGTGAGTCTAGGATGCTCGTGGTCCACACAATGTATAATTTAGCCAAGTACATAGTCGAACACCTAGGAATTAATGAAAAATTATCAATTGATGGATGGTCGAAATGCTGAAGATTGATGATGGTACATTTTGGTGATACTAAACTTTACCACACTAGGAAGTATGATGGGAGGACCGATCCTGGTGTTCACTTGTTGGAATGCCAACGGCTATGGGTATCACGACCCAAAGCTGAGTGGGTCCACTCTTGTATCCATACTTTGGATGAGATGCCATGCTCATGGTATACCGCAGCTGAGTTGCGAGGGGAAATTTCTACTTGGATGGAGCTCATGGTGTGTTTTACCCATACATTTAGTTTTGCGGATGCCGATCCAGAGGTTCATAATGCATTACAGATCATCCGTGATATAATTCTGCAGGTTGTCCCGGTAGCATATCCTGCGGACCCGAACATGCACTGCCATATGTATTCCCTCATGGAGTGTTTCAATATCAGTGGTGGGCCAGAAGATGGTGATGATCTGCGGAATGTGAATATCCCGGAGTCAGAAGGAAGTCATGCTGTGGTACCACCTGATGCGCCAAGCAACCCGATCAGTCAGCCGCTGAGGATCTGAAAGATTAACAGTGGGACAGAGGACACTCCAAAGTTCACAAATGTCAAAGATTATTGGGATGATGAGCTGATAACCAAGGTTACTGATATGCTCCATGAGTTTCAAGATGTATTCCCGAAAAAAAATTCTGACATGAAGGGGATTTTGGGCGATTTAGGGGAGATGAAAATCCCATTAAAACCAGATGCTAAGCCGATCTGGCAGCGACCCTATCGGCTAAATCCACGACACAAGGAGAGGGTCAAGGCAGAACTTGATCGCATGCTAGACGCTGGTATTATTAAACTGGTCGAGGAGTCGCAATGGATCAGTCCTATGGTGGTGCAGGACAAGAAGACTGGTGAAGTGCGCATTTGCATTGACCTCAGGAAGCTAAATGATGCATGTTTGCACAATCCGTTCCCCACTCCATTTACCGATGAAGTGCTTGAAGGTGTGGGTGGATAGGAGATGTACTCCTTCACAGACGGGTTCTCTGGCTATCATCAGATCTGCATTGCCAAAGAAGATTGCCATAAGACAACTTTCGTTACTGAATGGGGCTGCTTTCAATACACTGTAATGCTGTTTGGTTTAAAGAATGCACCTGCAATATTTTCGCGAGTTGTCGTTGCTACATTTAAAGATTTCATTCAGAAATTTTTACAGGTATACATGGATGATTGGACGGTCTATGGTTTGGTCCGTGATCATTTGGCGAATTTGCGGTTGATGCTCCAGCGATGCCGACAACACCAAAGATCACTGAATCTGAAGAAATGCATCTTTTGTGCATCGTTTGGGATATTTCTCAACCATATTGTGTGTAAGCAAGGGTTGTTGGTCGATCCGACTAAGATTGCGCTCATTTTGAGTTTACAACCACCGACCACTGTTAAGCAGTTGCGAGCGACTCTGGGACACACAGGGTATTATCGCAAGTTCATCAGGGGTTATGTTGCGATTACTACCCCTATGGAGAAGTTGTTGAAAAAGGATGCGGCATTCCAGTGGAGACCAAAATGTTAGGCTAGCTTTGAAACACTAAAGGCGAAGATGGCGTCGCCACCGATCTTGGTATTTCCGAATTGGAGTAAGGAATTCCATGTCCATGTTGATGCCTCATCGATTGCGTTGGGTGTCATATTGGCTCAACCAAGAGAAGGAAACCTTGATCATACGATTGCTTTCCCCAGTTGGAAGTTGTGATCTGCAGAACAAAATTACACTAGCACTGAGCGGGAAGGTCTGGCAATGGTCTGCATGCTGCAAAAGTTCAGGAACTATTTGTTGGGTGGGCACTTTAAAATGTTCACTGACCATTCCACGTTGAAATACCTAGTCAATAAGCCTGTGTTGTGGGGGAAGATCTGCCACTAGCTACTTCTTTTTCAGGAGTTCGATTTTGAAGTCATTGTGAAGATAGGCCGGTTGAATTCCGGTCCTGATCATCTCTCATGGATCGATACAGGCGAGGAGTCGACCAAATTGAAGATGCTTTACCAGATGCTCAACTGTTTGTGATTGAGGTCGCAGATGGCTACTTTGCGGAAATGATCCAATTTCTGACAACGGGCACTGCACCAGATGAATTCACCACCAGTCAGAAGAAGCAGTTGGTATTCAAAGCTGCAGACTTCCAGCTAATTATAGGAGAGTTATACAAAATGGGTGCCGATGAGGTATTGCGTAAATGTGTATTGCCGCATGAGAAAGCGTAGATATTAGCAAAAGCGCATGGAGGAGTAGCCGGAGGACACTATGTCAATAGGGCGACTGCTAGGAAAGTGCTGCGTGCTGGGCTATGGTGACCCACACTACATAATGATGCGATAGACTATGCACGGTCCTGTGATGTCTGTCACCAAACTGGAAAACCATCCCGATGCGATGAGATGCCATTGATGCCCCAGTTGGAATTACAGCCATTCGATAAATGGGCGGTGGATTTTGTAGGACCGATCAATCCACCAGGGAAGCGCACGGGCGCACGCTATATTATCATTGCGACAGAGTATTTGACTCGATGGGCAGAAGCTATACCAGTCATTGATTGCTCCGCAGCCACAGCTGTGTGGTTTCTCTTTGACCACATTGTCACTCGCTTCAGCTACCCCAAGATATTATTGAGCGATCAAGGTAGACACTTTCCTAATCACACCATTAGCGCATTGATGGAGGAGTTACAAATACAACATAAGAAGAGTACACCCTATCATTCGCAGGTGAATGGCACAGTGGAGGCTTTCAATAAGGTATTGGAGCAAGCGTTGACAAAGGTGTGTAACGTGAACCGCGATGACTAGGATCTCAAAATCCCAGTAGTATTTTGGGCGTATCGCACCACATGTAAATGGCTAACAGGGCAGACACCATTTAAGCTCGTGTATGGACAAGAAGCAATTATGCCCATGGAGTATATTGTCCCGAGTCTGCGCATCGCGGCCGCAACAGGACTGGATGATGTAGCGGCACTAGATAAATGTCTAGAGCAGTTGGTGCAGTTGGAGGAAGATCGTTTCATTGTTGGGTTCCACCATGGGGTCTAAAAGGATCGCCATAAAGCATGGCATGATCGACACATAAAAAACAAATAGTTTCAGCAGGACGACTTGGTGTTTTTGTACGATAGCAAGTTTATGAAACATCCAGGAAAGTTGCAGATGCATTGGCTTGGTCCGTATCGCATCGGTAGTATTACTTTAGGGGGTGCGGTTCAGCTGCAGCAGCTGGACAGGGCGATGCTCCCAAAACTAGTGAATGGTCATAGGTTGAAGCCCTATCAGTTGGGCTTGGAATACCGCGATGCCTAAGTTGCATCAGGGAAAAAATAAAAATAAAAAAATAAGAGAGAAGTTGATTGATTGGTGGTAGGATGTCGCACAACCATGGATAAAATGCGGAAGTAGGGAGGCTTCTACCGCAATTTTGGAGCGGTCGGAGACACATGGCAGCATTGCGACTAGGTCAAATCAGCAATAAATGCCAAAAGTTAAGACAGTTAATTAATAGTGCTTGTTCGAATGATGGGCATTAATGGCGGATCCGACTGATCACCTGACAGGATCAATGGCGGATTTGCGTCATTAAAACAGAATTGTGGTTGAGTTAATGCATGATTTCGTGATGATTACGGTGGATTTGGATGGATGCTATAAAAATGGATCGGAGTTGGTCGGAAGACACCGACAAATCAGTTGAGAAGTGTTGTTACAGAGTGCCGTCGTGAATTGACCAAGGTGTTGATAAGCATATATCGAGGTGCTGTGAGGTATGCGAGGCGAACTGGACACAGTTGAGATTAGCATCGAAGTGGAGTCTCCATTCATCCTGGTGGTTGTTGAAAAAGAAGTTGTCTCATCTAGAGCTATTGATCTTGGAGCCGAAGTTACCAATATGCCGGTGGGAGCATAAGTTGTGGTTAAGAAGTGACGGGGAGGTCAGCACTCTGACTCCCCGCAGAGTAAGAGGGTGCTTCGGTCCTCCACCGCGACAACAGGCGAAGCTCAAGAACAGGTGGGGAAGTCCAGTCACCCCATTTGTGAGTCCGCCCCATGGGCGGGACTGTTATTCGGTTACATCCTTGGGTATATCCCTCCCGTTCGACTGGATGCCACCCCACGCAAGATAAACCTAAGACAGAAGTATGGTGTGAAGATGCAAGTGCTCCCGGTTGGAATGGAGTGCTCGATGGATATTGGGTCAGCGTTGATGCGCTTGTGCTACAATGACCATGATATGGTGGCCTACCCTAACATTGCATCCGCCCCATATGTGCCGGAGACGCACCTTTCCCCGACACCGACTGCACATGACTGGGCACCAGAATTGAAGCAAGTCGGCTTGCTAGGGCTTATTAACATGCCACATTTTTGGCGAATGGTGGAAGTGAATGCGTGCGTGAAGCAGCTCCTTGCGTGCTCCCATGGTGGATCGTTGTGGTTGGATAGAGAAGTCCCAGTCACCGTCAACTTAATTTCATATATTATCGGCCTGCATAAGAATGGAGTTGATCCGGCATAGTTCATCTAACGGAAGACAAACGACAAGAAGCGGGCGCTGTAGTTGGCACAAAGGTATTGCCTAGAAACAGATGGGCGTGGGTATCGCACCAGTAGATGCAATGATCAGGCAGTACTCATGCGCATTAAGATCATATCCTGCAAGGTGGTTCGGGGTGGTCGACCTAACCAATGCAACTCAGGGATCATTGCATGCGCAGAGCAATGTGTGGAAGGGGTCCAAATGAACTAGTCCCTATATCTCTTGAATCAATTGATGGAGGACGTTGTGATGGTCCAATCAGGAAAGGGTGGCTTCACATACTATGGGTTGTTGCTGTTGATCGCCTTTTTCACATGGAAAGAGCCCGGCACATACCAGGGCATGGATTGTCCGGCTGCAGCAGAACGACGGGGGCTCGATATCAAAATCTATGGTATGTAAGGGAGCCCAAGAGACTTTGGGATTTCCAATTGCAGTTTTTGTTGTATTGGGAGATGCTTTGTGCCGCAGCAACACACGTCCAGCGAATATCTGAAGAAAATGTAGCACAGTTCAAACTTGTCATGGCATTTGCAATTCGGCCGCATACCATACATCTCCAAGCCCGCCATGATCCTGATCGATAATGGTTGCAGGCCTTGTATAAGGTGACGTCCGAAGATTTGGAGGCTACTGTGAACGAGTGGTTGGAGCTATGGCGACAACCCATGATTTTAGCGGAGATAGAAGCCAATGGCCCAACATTGGGCCCAGATGATCGAGTATCGGTATAGGACGAGCAGAGTCACCATGAATCAGGGCACCAATCGACCAAAATGATATCAGATTATAGCGACCTGGAGCTTGAAGAGAACTGCTCAAAAAGGTATCAAGAGCATGCAATAATCAGCAGATTGTCTTTACCGCCGAGGCATAGTTGGGCCGCTTGGTCACAGCACTCAATACTGCATCCTCTGCGACAGCAGACAAGATGGCAAGGAAAGAGGATGAAGGATTCCATGCAATCACCGCTCAGTTAGAATCTTTGTATGACTTGGTTTCCGGCAAGGCACCAAAGGAAGCAGCAACATCAACCTTTGACACAATCAGCACTGAGCCGTGGGTTAGGAATGTGGAGATTCCCCCAACAGCGATTGTGACTGACGATGTGGCAGTAACCACGTTGCTGCAGCAGCTGAAAACGGTGGTCATTAATATGAATGCCTTGCCCGCGGAAGGATTGACCACTCTGCAGGCTACTACCAGCACGGAAACAATCGACCAACTGCAATAGATCAGCAGTATGTGTGTCCGACTGCACGAAACCGAGGCCAATGCGCAATGCACTATCTAAGAATTAACTACCAGGGCTACTTCTGCACGGTAGGTCGTGGATGACCTCAAAGCACACATCAAGGAAGCATGGGCTGAGAAGGCTCGCGAAATCGAAGGCCTAAAAAAGGAACATGATTTCCTTATTGCGGAAAAGGCTTGTATGTGAGATGATAGTGTATGGGTTGACCAAGCAATCACAGAAGCTTATCAACATGTACCGGAGCCCACTAAAGAGGAAGATGTGCTCCACTGAGTGCAGTGCCTAGGGGCTGCCATTATTCAGTTGCGACAGGAGAATCACGAGTTGAATGCCCATATGAAACCAAGTACACCTCAGGCTGAAGTAGATGAAAGAAGAAGGGCAATTGAGGAGGTTTCCACTCAGATGGAGGAGCTGGAAACGTAGGCAACCAGGCTCACGGCCGAAATGGTACAATTCTGGGGCCGTATTGTTCATGACGAGCAGGTTGAGCAGCTGACTAAGTACTAACAGGAAGTGGAGGGACAGTTGGACACATTAAAAGCCGGAATGCGAACAATGCCACCACTGGAGCAAGTTGCTAAGTCTCAAGAGCTGAAAGATTTGCAACACCATGTCGCCAAGGCGGATGACCGATAGAAGACATGCGTGGCTCAGTTAGAAGAGTTCCAGGACACTAGCAGCAAATTTATGATGCAAGCAAGTGAAGCTCTGCAGGCAGTGCAAAAGTGTCGAAAGCAGGTCGTGGACAAGCTTATAGATCACCCATCTGCAGACGACGTGGTCGACAGTCAGGAAGTGGCTACGGAAGCCAAGGAGGTGGTGCAAAGAGTTGAACAGCCGTATGAGGACTTCAAAGTAAAAACAACGGAGTACACTGTGTCCTGTTGACGTGGCTCGAGGGCAAGCCACAAGATTGTGTTCGGGGCCTGTTGGTAGGCGGTTTGATAGAGTGCTATCGCATCATCTCTGATGTTGTGACAAGGCAGAAGATGGCATGAATGACGAGAAGATGACATGGATGGTGATGAACGGAAGATTAGTTATGCAGTTTGGGTCAATTGTACTGCGGAATGCGGGTTTTAGGTCGTTTGGACCACATATTATGTAATGTTGAGTCAGTTATACCACAAAATGTGGGTTTTTGGTCGTTTTTGGATAAGTTAGACATTGGGTCATTTGTCCATAGTGTCAATTAGGAATTCGGTAGTAAGTGGACAAGAGTTGTAAGGTGGAATCCTATATATAGATAAGAATTGTAAGTGTTGAAGATATAGTTTTGGGGAGAATTGGCATACAATAGAATCCATAGGAGAGGAATGCAAAGCTTTGATGTTGTATGTTTTTCGGGTATGTTTTGATGTCAAGAGTCATTGTAGAGATCTAGTTTTTGCAGAGGCATTGTATTTGGGTTGACAATGATAATATGATGAATCTATTTTGGTGCAATCCCTGTGTTCAATTTGTTCAGTTATGATCATGTGATATTGCAGTATATGAATAATGTCATGTTTCTTTGATGCAATACTTGCTTTACAATTATTGTTGCTGCAATGATGAATGTACTATGTTGAATGCTTAAAGATCTCTATTGCTATGTTACAATAAGTTTAAGTATCACTAGCCGTAACCATCCTCCTCCATTCGGCGAAAACATGGTTTCGTGTGCTCTTCCTGGATGCCTTGGGTGAGACCTCATCTGCTTTGCAGGTGTTTCTGGGTGGGATAAAACCTGTATGGGCCGGTGCTCAGGAAGACTGCGGTATGTGTCAATAGTGAGTGGGACCCCTATCAACTAGCGTCACGCTAACAATGATCTGATGTGCATGATCCATGGAATATCTGAAATAGATTTTGGATTGGTTTGGGTGTGCCTCAAGATGTTTGGTTGATCCCTCTGGGTGATTGAATGCACCCTGTAGGTGACTGAATGCGCCCTTCTTGAGACTATTTGGATCCTGCAAGATAATAAAAGGAGAAAATAGTAGCATGATTTCTCTGATACCATGTGAAATTTAGTTCACACCAAGATATGATCAATAAATTACACTCTCTCACAAGTAATCTCACACAACTAGTCAAGAACACTGAAAAACAGTCAAGTATGATTCAAACAGAATTACTCTCATGAATAATAATACATTAGAAAACCTTGGGAAATTAATAGGCTAAAAATATATAACATTAAATTAGATATTATAATTCATAAGGATGCCATTCGAATCCTCACAAAAGAAGTCTTACTAAAAATATGCAAAACCCCCCTAGGTGGAAAGTTTGCAATCCAAGTCACCTCAAAAGCTTACAAATTTCTGAATGAGTGATCATATGGTCACGTAGGATGGAAAAACATGCTAAATATAGAATTTGGAAGGAATAAACATCATGGAGGATGCATTGGCCAAAAAACAGTAAGACTAGTCAACTAGCTTTTCACCTTTCACCAAAAAGTGGTAAAAAACAGTAAAAAGCAGTAAGGAGCCATTCTATTCCAAGATTGGATAAGATTAGCTATAATCCTAGGAAATATTATCTAGAATCTTCATAAATGCTCACAGGTGAGTCTAGGATGCTCGTGGTCCACACAATGTATAATTTAGCCAAGTACATAGTCGAACACCTAGGAATTAATGAAAAATTATCAATAATGCTATCCTAAGGTATTAAATGAAATGGATGAGTTTAAATATTCCAACAATTCTGAAGGAGAGCATACCTTCTCTAATACCACTAATCCGGATCCTAGGGGATGATACCTAGAAGACTTGAGAGCCAAGAGACAAGAAGAAGAGATAGCCTCAAAGCTGAAGTGGAATATGGATCAGCTGTGATGAAAACACATCAGCAAGATCTAGGTTTTGAAAAGCCTAAATAGAGAAACATAGATTAAATATGCCACATGGAGGGGTGAGGCTCAAAGAGGGTTCTTTGAGCCTCACCTCTCAAACTATACTAATAAAGGCACTCAGAACCAATAACCCAATAATAAATCAATAAAATAAGAGAAATGTAGGATGCCAAAAATAATAGCTTTCTTTAATGAGAAGGCATAAAGCCCTCTATATAATATTATTACAATGTGCCTTGAAGCCATACCATGGAACAAAACCATGGGCTACAAAATACCATGGATGGGTATATTCTAAACTATAGGTTGCATGGAATATTCCATAACCATGGATGGGAGATGGTGGCCTCTCCATTTAATGCTTTTATGATGAATGGGAGATGGTGGATTCTCTATGTAATGCTTTTATGATTTATACATATGAATTTAGACCATATCCTGCCCCCTAAAATTGGTATCACCCTTAGGGATTTTCCACATCATCATACTTGGTTGACACATCATTATTTCTTGTGGGGATCCTTACCACTTCATGTGGTCCAATGGGCCAAAGTACCACAACTTTCAGTGTCATGTGGACAAAACATCATTATTTTTGGGATACTTCAAGCTTCAAACCAACTTACTTCAGACCAACTTTGGGGACTCTATAGGGCCCTCCACCATGAGTTATGTGACCCCAACCACATGGTCATGTGGACCCAACACCATTATTTTAGGTATTTCTTCACAATTCTTTACGTCATTGCTTCAAGGAAACTTTAGGGACTTCCTTACACATATCATCATCATGGTTAGTTGACCCACCATCATGGTCCTCTGACCCATTATCATGGTCATGTGGACCCAACATCATTTCTTTAGGAAATTCTTCACACTTATTCAGGATACCTTAGGGAATCCTTTACACTCCACATCATTGTGTTCATTAGGAGCTTCTCTAGGGTCTTTGCACCACTTATGTACAACTCAAAGTGTCTTCTCATGAGAGCCATGCACAACCCATGTTATGCCATAAGGGGACTGCTTTGGAGTTATATACACCTGTGACAAGGATTCTTCTTCAATGGATTCCTTAGGATCATTAAGGTCTTCTCTAGGGGCTTCAAGGCTTCATCAACATTCCCATACAATCTATAGCCACATCATCATTATCACCTTGACACCAATGGAAACAATACAGATCTATTCACCCTTTTGACATCAATGAAATCTTGTTTGACATCAATGACAACTTCTTCCAACATCTACTTTCAGTTTTTTATCTTAGGATCCCTTTGGCCTTAGGTCCAAGTAGTCTGTATGATACGATCCAGTGCCATTTAATGAGTAGAGTGATTTTTTTATTCTAGTTGGGACCGAGTGTTTGAGTTGAGACCCTCCAGTCATTCACTTGGATGACTATACCCTAGAACATTCTCACAATGGATACACACTTATACGTTGAGGTAAGAGCCTATGGCGTCATTCTCATTGTCATGAAGAAGTTTTCATGCTAGTTTTCTTTTCTAATTTTGTTGATATCTATGGGTACTTATCCTTTTTGCTTGTTATGATGTGCAAGGTTATCATTTGAAGAGCCGATATGAGGAGAGTGAGACTACGTCCTCTTAACTATGTAGTGATATTCATTTGTTATGTGGATTGTATTGTGCTACATTTATTAACTCCCATATTCATTAGTTGAGGGGATTATAATTTTGAAAATTACCAAGGAGGATTTGTTAATCCTTAATTGCTTGGCATGTGTAGTAAATAAATTGCTACCTATGCATAGTTCAAGAGTTAAATTGGGTTTATTGGATTGACCCTGATCCTTTGAAGTTGAAGTAGTTAGTTCTTTAATTCATCTCTGCATTTTAGGGTTTAACGCTCTCTTAAATGTTTGACAGAAGTATTGAATTTGGGAAATGATTGTATTGCGGGTCGTAGGGTTTTACACATGGAATTTTCCCTCTATAGGTCGATGCTCAACCTTGTTTGTGTGTTCGTTTACTTGGGTTACTATAGAAAATCACGAGTAAATACTAGAATTGGTTTCTCTCATAGGCACATTGAAGAGGAAAAATTGATTCCAAATAGTACCATGTGATTCTGGCTCTTAAGATACACCTATAAGTTAATGAAATATCCCCATGCTTGAGAATTGTTTCATCTTTTTATTTTGGAAATCAACAAACCCTTATTAGTTTTGATCCCATTCTTGTAATTTATTTTTAAAGAGAATACCTTACGGAATGCTAAATTTATGTGTAAAAGATTTACTAAACCCTTGATTTTAATATGGTTGGATCATAGGGTATTATTTCCCTCTAATACTAGTTTTCTTTTGATTTGCATTGCAAGCTAATGTCCACATTTTTTGAGACACTAAAAGACTAGTGTGCAATGACACGTTTGTAAATTCATGTACAATCTATTGTCCAGGAAAATCACCACACTCTATGTTCATTTCTGCAAAAAGATTTTTTCTCATTTTCTTTTTAATCTAATTCTAATCTTGCTCCTGCATAGACATTGACTTTGGAAACTTGATTAATACCTTTTTTATTGTTGATAAGAAGAAAAAAAGAATATAAACACAAACAGTTTCTCTAACAATACCTTCCATTTGGATTCTATAGATTAACAGTGTCTTAAAATAAAAAAGTACTTATATTCCTCCATTTGAGTCTTTTTGCATTGACTTCCACTGATTAATCTTGGTGGCAAATTTTCCATATGAGTTTCTATGTTGTTGTACAAAATGCAGGAAAGAAACAACATTCTTCTATGACCATACCCTGCAATGCATATTAGATGTAGATGGTAAAGAAATATTTTTCACTTTGAGGAAACCACTCTTTGAAATTCGCTACCACAACTGGTAGAAATTACGTATGAATAATACAAGAATGATATCTTATTCACCATTGACTTGTTGCTGACATTTTATAAGAAACAAGAAATAACAATGGCAGTTGACAACTGTAATGTCCCTTGTTAGGAATTTTATTAAAATGGCAATTTTTCACTTTTTTCCCTAGTTTGACCTTTGACTAGTTTTGAGCTCTAGGTCCCCAAATTGCTCCAATTGCTCCCAAATCTTCTGAGAAGGTATATGGATGATGTTAGAACATAAATATGTATTTCAGGGATGATTTTGGACCTTTAAAATACTCTGCAAATCCTCTTTCAATTCTGGCCAATGTAGGGAACTTTACTAGTAATTTCCCTTTGACTAGTATTGGTCTCTAGGTCTCGAATTGACTCCAAATGCCTTCAAATATTCAAGGAAGGTATATGAATGATATTAGGAATTGAATATGATGTTCATAGATGATATATGACCACCAAAATACCTCTACAAACTCTCTTAATATTCTGTACCAAGTATGCAATTTTACTAGTAATTTGGGGTTCAAATCCCCCTAGGGTTAGTACTGAAAATGGCTTCCCAAATGCCTCCAAACCCACTCAAATTTCTGAAAAGAGGTAGGGAATGTATTAATGATGTTATTAAGGTCTCATTTGCACCATTAATTGATTATTGTATCTATTCCAACCCTCTCCCATTCAACTGCAAAAATCACCAATTCGACCCTTGGGGAAATGGCACTATTTCTTCTCCCAATGCAATTAAACTGAGTAAAAATACTTCAAATGCTCAAGTACATTACATGAAACTTGTAAAATACATCCATGGAATTCCATTAATCACAAATTCATCAGAGAATCATCCATTCATTCGAAATCATAATCAATACATTGGTTCACAACAAGGTAGTGGGGAAATGGCATTGCTCTTCCATTAAAAATGAGATTTATACATTTCTACTTGGAATTTAGACTTGAAAATTTTTGGAGATGAAGAAAAGAGTATTTAATTCATATTAAAAAATAAATGGGGCATGATAATCTCCCCCAAAGAGTACGATATCTCACCAAAAACGCCCTCCCTCAAGGATCAAGAATATGCCATCAGAACTGGAAATGGTTGAGAGAATGTGCTGCAATAGAAGAAACCATGAGCTGCCCGATAGCTTACACCTGAAAATAAAGACTCCATTAAAGCTCCAAATGAAAGGTCTGAATGGCCTTTCCAATTACCAACTTGGATGGGAATCTTTCACCCTCGAAATTGGCTAAGGCAAGAAACTAGTCATCCACTAGCTCTCCCTCTACACAAATGCAATTGCAAATTCTACAAATGATCAAAAGCCGGTTTCATTATTTATTATTGACATTTATAAAGTTCTAATGTCCTCCATGGGTCGAATTCCTTCCAAGAGACTCATGCCAACTCAAGTTGGGAAGAGATTCCAAAGAACGCCACTTGTACAACAATTCCTAGTCTCCCACTTCCACCAAATCACATGTGAAAGCATCTTAGCTGCCCTAACTCCCTTGAGCGCCCTCTTGGAGTCTAATTTTAGCCCTGACATGTCATATATGTCATATGTCAGCCTTCAGTCTGATTTGTGTCATAGGTGTCATAGCATCTTCATCATTGTTGTCATAGAGCTAGGGAATCTAGCCCAAGTGTCTCACTAGCTCCAAATTGCCTCTTCCTCTTCCATGGGAGTTACTCTTCCTCTATATTTCGACATTAGATGAGTCATGCCATGAATAATACCTTTTGGACTCCCCCAAGTATATATTTTTTTTTAACAGTAACAGAGTAAAGGATTATATTTATAAAGCTGTGCACAGCTATTCAATACAAGCTTTCAAAAGAAGTCTTAAGAGTGCAAAGATGTCTGGGACTACTAACACTATATTTTCTATCTGCATTACATTACAAGCTCTGAGCTTTGTTTTCCTGAAATTATCCAGCATGGAGCTGGAATAAACCTTAACAAACTGTCTACAAAGTATTATACAAAAATGCATTGACCAAAATGAACAAAATTGTTGAAACCTGGACTGAGATGTGTCCTAGCCATACTTCTTTGGCTGAGCAGAAGAAGCATCCATCATAACCTGATTAATTTCCTGATTAACCATGGGATTTTCATGCACCCAACTCCCCTGAGTTGCTCCAGTAAAAACGGCCATATCTTCCTGCAACCTGTCAACTTTCCCCATTAATTCGAATAGATTTCGTTCCAGGTCGTCAATCCTGGAGTCTTGGCAGGAGAGCTGTGAGCACACATGAGTAATGTCCGCCACCATCTCTGCATTCTGGTTAACATTAGAGAAAACAGCATCATAGGTATTACGAACTGCAAACTTTATATCCACCAATGTTCTGCTCAGCGCGGCTATGGCCGCCATCACAGACTGCATTATTTCCCAGTTATACGCCTGAGCCAGCAAGAGATGAGGGGGAGGGGTGTCGAGCTCGCTGAGGGAGAGGCGACTCAGAGCTTCAGGAAAATGGGGAGGGAGAGCCATTGCAGAGGGAGGAATAGAGAAGGCGGGTGGGAGAGTTAATAGAGCCCCGTGGGAGCTGACACCGAGAGGGACGAGGTGACAGATGGAGGAGCGATCGGGGAGGCGTGTGGGTGAAGACTCGGAGGGGGGAGGGGACATAAAACCATAGCTTATGAAAGGGAAGGGGTGGTCCCTCATGACCAAGGCCCTAACCAAAGAACCAACCATTAATACTTTGAACCTTGGCATTGAACATTAAGGGATGTATTGATACCCCAAAACTCCATTGTGGTCCTTGACGCGCCCGACTTCGAGCATAATTCCATGGTTCGCCGCTATATCAGCCATCCTATTGTTCTCTCGACGGATGTGGAAGAAGGATGCCCTCGAGAGGATTGCATTGGTTTTAATTCTTTGCATGTATCTGTCGGCTTTTGAGCCTGGCGAGGCATACCCTCTTCTCATGATTTGAATGACGTGCCTGGAGTCTCCATAGATTTCGAGATTGTCTATGCTGTAGTTGGAGGCCATATCTAAAGAGAGAATGAGAGCTAGCCATTCTGCCTCATTATTAGTTTTCCTACCTAATCCCCACGAGAAGGATACAATTTTATTTCCTCCGGGATCAAAAAGAATCCCACCCGCACCTGCCACCCCAGGGTTCCCTTTGGAAGCCCCATCAAAGAAGATGCTATGACTTTTTTGCTCCCTCCACCACCTGGGAAAAGTGTCCGGATCTTTCCTGATTTCCCAATCTAAGTAAGGACGTTCTTTTTTGGACTGAAGGAAGCTGCCCTTCATAAACAAGCTACACCATTAGAGTTCATAAATAGATAGTGGCTCTTGAGCAGGGAGAGAAACATTTTTAGAGGCAAGAGAGTCCCCGATCATAGCGATGGCTTTGGAGGCAGCTCTATGACTGTCCGCTTTCTTTCCCTCAAATATACTTTTATTTCGACTTAACCAAATCTGCCAACAGATATTCATTGGAATTAGATTCCAAATTCTCCGCATAGTCTTCTTGGATCTTCCTAGGGATGTGCATCCCCAATGATCAGAGAGGTCGACTAGAGAATTGGGACGAGTGGCTAGTCTCCATTGGGTTCCCAGGACCTGGGCCCAAACTTTCTCTACAAAAGGGCACTCCAGAAAAATGTGATGGGAGCTTTGTTCATCGTTCTTACACAAGGTGCATCTAGAAGGGCCAGTGATTCCCCTTACTCTGAGATTTTCAGCAGTTAACAGCTTGCCATGGGTTAATAGCCAAAAGAAAGCAGTTATTTTGGGGATGTCGTCAGAGTTCCAGATAGTCTTCCATTTTCTGTGGACCGGAAGGATGGGGGGGGATATTTTTTCATACCCAGCCTTAACTGAATACGAGCCTGCTTTCCCCCATACCCGAAGATCTTTTTCATTGATGCTGACCGGAGCTTTCCCATGCAAATGATTGAGGAGAAGAGAGTACTCCCTTTTTAGGTTGGCCGGAGGATTCAATTGCTTCCAACTTTTCCAATCTCCATTGTCCTTCCAAGTCACCAAATCCTTTAACTTTTTGATGCCCATGTTTTCCAGCCAATCTCGAATAGCCTCAATCCCCTGAACTTTACCAAGCGGCTTGTCTCCATTTATGCTATCCGTCCAGAGGTTTATTCTTTTCCCATTTCCAGGGATCCAATAGAGATTTTCAGTGATTACAGCCGCTGAAGAGGAGATAAGTCCCCATATGGCTGTTCCTTTTTTGGAGGTGGGCTTATCCAGGCATCTTTGTCTGGAGCTTCTGGAGTATTTCTTCCTTATAACCTCTTTCCACCACTCCTTCTTTCCAGAAACAATCCTCCAGGCTAGCTTGCCCCCCAGCGCTTTACTTACTAATGCTGGCTCACGGATTCCAAGCCCTCCCCGCTCCCTCTTTTCTTTGACAGTCTTCCAACTAACCAAATGAAATTTTTTGTTCTGTATTTTTCCCCCTTGCCACAGGAATTTTCTAATCTCCATGCTGAAAGCGTTATGGATTGAAACAGGGGCTAACATTATGGAAAAAGAAAAGACAGGTAAGGAAGACAGCACAGATTTAATCAAGGTAACTTTCCCATCCAGATTCAACCAGCGGGTTCCCCAAGAGTTAATTCTTGCTTTGAATTTATCAAGGATAGGAGTCCAGACAGAGGATGGAGGTGTTGGCAGCCAGCAACAACCTCTTCATTTCTTGACAAAGTGAAGAGAGATCAGCTCTTTATGTGATTTCTCAATTCAAAATTATATAGAGCTCCTTCAGAATCTTTGATTCTGAAGGTGCTCTTAATCAAAGAAAAGTAATTAATGATTCTAGAGCTGATAGGGACTTGATCATCAAACTTGGCTTTTGAATGAAGGATTGATAAGTTTCGTAAATTCTCATTAAAATTATTTAAAATATTGAAACGAGTTTATGTGACTTAAGGGTTATTGTGTCAAAGAAATATCATACAACACATTGTTTAGGGTATTATTAGTCTCAAGACTAAGAGAATTTAGGAAGTTAATATCATAAGGAATATCCTATTATGAACATTGTAAATTTCATAGTTAATCGATAAATGAGGTTTGTATAGGAAATGTTTCACATATGATAAATACCCTATATGATGATATATACTATAGTCTGTTAATAGCATGTATAAAGGTTTCGACTTAGTATTGTATATATATATAGTTTGCACATATACGTAAAATAAACACCAAGCTGGCCATTTGATTAATACATACTCAACCTTAAAATGCAATCTATTATTCTTCATATCACGACGTAACATCATAGAACAATGATGATCGTTTGATGAACTGGCCATGCGCTAAATTAACGGTTAAATCAATAAACCTTTGGATCGGTGAGCTGGTATGGAAACGTGGCCTTCACCCCTTGACAGAGTCGACAATTGTATGCATTTGGCAAAACCATGTTGACAGTGTTAATTGCTAACACTCATTTCAAACTACGCCATCGTACCTATTAATTATGAGCCACTGTCAATAATCAATGATCGTAATAATGGTTCTATCAGTCTTCATTTCGTCGGTTCGCCAAGTTAAGTGGTGATCACTACTGGGCATGGCCAAACGCAGATAAGTTGGCATAAGCCATGGTGCAGCATGAAAGTTGTAATACTTATCACTATCCCGCTAAAATGGTAGGTTCAGAGATTTGATTTGTCATCAGATTTGAAGCATGTGAAGATTTTCTAGCATGTCGTGTGTGTGGATACCTATTCCCTCTGTTTTCACTTTCCCTTTCATTCCACGACTAAGCCCAGACAGTGCTGAAGAAACCATGTCTCCTCTGAATCGTTTTGAAATCTCAGGGTATGAAATTATTGAAGCCAATCAGGAGGTTGCCCAGAAATTCGAGAAAATGGGATGGACGCATTTCTTTCAAAGCTTTGATGGGCATCATGTGGAAATTACCAAAATGTTTGCTATGAGTTTTAAAAATGACAGGGTGCGAATTGGGGGTTTCGAATTTGTGGTCAATGAAGACAAAATTGCTGAAGCCACGAAAATTCCTCAAGTGGGAGAACGTTGGTTTAAAGGCCTTATGGTTGATAAGAAGAAGTGTTTGGCTTTGTTTACGCCTTTACCAGATAAAACGAAATTGAGGGTAGGTGTACCTGTAAAATTCCTAAAGCCCGAGTGGAGAGCTTACTATGAAATCTTGGTAAGGTACGTAACCTGTTGTGGACGTTTTTCCCATTTGCACTTGTATCATTTACGGTTGTTGTTAGCAGTAAAGGGTTATAAACTTAATTTTCCCTTCTATCTGTGGCAAAGCCTTAAGAAAATGTCACAGTCTGTAAGGAATTTTAATAACCCTGATAATAGTCTGTGTCACCATGGATTGATTAAAATTTTACTGCAATTTCAATTATCCGCAAAAGGTCTGTCTTGGGATGAATTTCTAGTCGCTTGTAAATTGGGGCCAACACAGTATTGGCCTAATCCACCTCCTCGAGCTCGTAGAAAACGGAAAATCATAAATCCTGAGGTTAGTAGCTCAGAAGATAATGAACCAGAGGCCGTAACCGTGTCCATAGACGATGAGGTAGATAAAGATGCTGATAGGGTTTCAGTTCCTTGCAATTCTAGGGAAATTTTAAATGAACCAGAACCCGATAAGAATGATGGCAACCCTGTAAAATTAAAAGAGGGATCAGCCGAAGACGAAATTGTTAAACCTGCTGAATGTGATAAAAATTCTATGCGTAAGTTGAATCATTTAGCTCAGGTTTGTTGTGACAAGGAAGGGTTGAGGGTTGGAAACTTATCGTTTTCACGTAGAATCACCAGAAGCATGCATAGTCTTCATTCTACTCCAAGGTATAGGTCTGATCCACAGACTTCCAAATCTACTGCTGCCGAACCTGCAGTTGTAGATATTGAGGACGATATTCCGATGCATGTCCCTAATGCAATGGATGTAGGGAATTCCACTACTGTGCAGGGGAATGATGCGCAATCAGGTGAGGTCGAGGGAAACCAACCAAAAATAAATGGTGACACTTTAGAACTTGAACCATTGCACAATCAGCATTGTGACAGTCCTCGTTCTCCTCATGTAGCTAGCGAAGACGAAACCCTACAACAGGTATTAGGAAATATCTATCAGGATAAAAAAGCAGAGTCTAAAGGAAAGCGCAAACAGTATACGGTCTTGTTGGAAGAAGAAAATAAAACGTTCAAGAAAGAATTGCTAGAATGGATTGACAGGTGGAAAAGGGCCAACGTGAAAAAGAATCAATTCAAGAAATCCAAGAAATCGATATTAAAAACAAATCAGCTGCTATTGGAACGAATTGAAAAACAAAATGTTAAAATTATCAGGTTGAAGGCTAAATTGGCCAAAGCTAGAAGGGTAGTCGCTCTTCATAATGAAGCCTAATAGTTCTTTTTCTTGTTGACAGGTAACGATTATTTTGATTTAGCATGTCTGTAAAATCGGAGATTTTACAGGCATGCATTTATAATTTTGTTTTAATATTTCGGTTAACTGTGTTAAATCGATTTTAATATAATGTATTTATTGAATTTAATGCAGGGGGTTTTATCACCGCTTTCTTCCAGGAATGCAGGACATGGTGGATGCGTTGGCATAAAAGTATAGCTGATCTGTTACAAGTTGGAGTATTCTGAATGGCCAAGAATGTTCTGAGATGTCTCGACTCAGTCTAGTCGATTCTATTTTTAGTATTTGGTGTAATTAGATGCTTTTATGGTTAAGTAATTTCCTATAATGTTGCATGCAACATTTATAGCAAAAACCGACTCTCACTAGTATATGAATGAAGATTTTTGATGAACTAGGGATGGATGGAGTGTGACAGAAAACTTGTTGAAATATATTTTATTGCTGGTATTATATCAGACTTGAAGCTGAAGCTTTTATATGGATAATACTGGATATCTGCAAATGATGCTGTGACTGGTATTCATTTTTGGATTTTTATATACATATATTTCGGTTTGTCATTTTCTGTTTATATGCAAACTCTGTATGCTGTGCCATACTCATGTTTAAATAATTTTCTCACTTTATCGTCTCAAGTTGGTTATTGAATGAATATGTCATTGTGGTTTTGTTCATTAGTGTGTTCACTATAAACATTAACTTGCATGATATACTTACTGTTTTATTTAAAATTTCATTGGTATGTTAACGGTGAATTTTAAATAAGCATTATCTCAAATTTAAATGACTGTCTTGATAGATAATTATTAATCAGTTTTTGGGAATGAAATTTGACTGTGTGCTTTAGGTTAAATCTCATCTCCATTTACATATAGCAGAGTTATTGTTGTTATAACTTAAACATGTCTTGTTGATATTATACTTCAATTTTCTGTTATCCGATTAATGATTAATCTTAGTTTCAGATTTGCTCTCAGCTGAGATAGGGTAAATAGGGTAGATAGATTAATTAGTTTATTTTATTAAGCATTGTTGACTCATTCTGTGTATTGTAAATAAGCTTTCTTACTTAGAAAATTTTCCAAAAAATTGAAGTCTTTCTTTACGAAAGCAGCCTTAGGACATTTGTAAATACATAGATAGGATAAACATTAGAATAGGTTAGATTTTGCTAGTTTTAAGGTTTCCTTAAGAGACAAACTAGCTGGTAGCAGGACCATAACCTGCGAGGTCTTGTTAATTCAAACACATCGGATACTGCTTTAAGTTGATTGTGTGGATAAAACCTCTTTATTGGCCTAGATTCATAAAATCAGGCCAACAGGAGGGTACTTGAGTGAGATAGGAGTGCCCAGATATTTGAAGGAGGTCCAATTCGTGCAGGGCTTAAAGGCGAGAATGGCTGCAATGAGTCTAATCGTGGCAGGGCGACAGTTCCAGGTATAAAAATTGCATTTGTGGTCATTGGTTTTGCCCCCTGAGGTCCTGAGAAAGAGATCTAGAGTGGCTTTAAATATTGCAGCAATCTGAGGAGAGGCACTTCCTAAGAGTATGGTATCATCGGCAAACTGGGCATGGTTTATAGCTTGAACATTATGGGTGAAAGTTATGCCAGGTAGCGAATCTGAAGCTAGGAGGGAGTTGAGTTTTCTACTTAGAGAATCCGCCATAATAACAAAAAGGAAGGGAGAGAGAGGGCACCCTTGTCTCAGGCCACGGGATAGATGGAAAAAGGAGGAAGGTCTTCCATTAATAAGATGGGAAATCCAGGCAGCTCCAATGCAGGCTTTAACCCAGCTGATAAATTTTTCATCAAAACCGAAGTTTCTCATGACCGCATAGATAAAGACATGTCTTGCTCTATCGAATGCATTGGCCATATCTAGTTTTATAGCCATACCTACATCCTTGTTTCGCCTGCTTGAGTGGATGGCCTCTTGCACAAGAAGAATATTATCATATATTTGTCTGCCTGGGACAAAGCCGCTTTGGTTTGGAGAAATAATTTTGGGGAGAAGCTTCTTGATTCTATTTGCTAGGACTTTAGTGAGGATTTTATATGAAGAGTTGCATAGCGAAATTGGTCTGAACCTCCCAATTGCATTGGCTTTTTTCTCCTTCGGAATTAGAGCTATGAAAGAGGAATTGGTGCCTCCTCCAATTTTCTCACGATTTCTGGTCCAGTTTATCATTCTAAGGAGATCAGTTTTCAGCAGATGCCAACACTTTCTGTAGAAGTGAATGGAGAATCCGTCAGGGCCCGGGGATTTTTTCGGATGGAGAGACCACACCGCTTTCCTGACTTGTTCTTCAGTAACCTTCTCTAGAAGCATGTTATTCTCTTCAGCTATAATAAGGCTGGGAATTTCACGGCACATTCCTTCCAAATCTGCAGGTATCGGTTCTTCCTCCTCCTTATAGAGAGACTTGAAGTGGTTTCTGACTTCAATCTTTATTGCTGAGGGGTCCTCTATCTTTGTTCCATCTTCTCTGTTTAAACTGAGAATATTGTTTTTCCTATACCTTTATTTGCACTGAGCATGGTAGAACTTGGTATTCCTGTCCCCAGATTTGAGCCATAAACATCTTGATCGAAGTCTCCATTCCTCCTCTTCTTTTCTGTTCACCTGTTGGATTTTGGCTTCCAGCGTTTTCTCCTTCATCAGGATTGCTTCAGTTATCTGCTCCTTCTCAATTTGCTCTTGTAGGATTTTCAGTTCCTCTTGCAAAGAGTTGATTTCATCCCGAGATCTCTTCATGCTTTGCTTTGCCCATCTTTTCATCATAGTCTTAGTATTTTTTATTTTGGTTTCCCAAATATACCCGGGAGAACCTGGAATAAATTGCTTCCATATTACTCTGACTTCTTCATAGCAGGCTTCATGCTCCAGCCACTCAGGATTGTATCTAAACGGAAGCGGGCCAAGGTTGTCGGGGAAAGAGAAGAAGACGGCGATTGGGCGGTGATCAGAAACAGCAGAGGCCAAAATTTTTGAATCAGGCAGGAGGGGTTTATTAAGAAGGGAAGAGCTGAGCAGGAATCTGTCGAGCCTAGCAGCTATATGTCCGGGCCCTATTCTCTTGTTGTTCCACGTGAAGTTTCCTTGCAGAGGCTTAATATCCACCAGGTTCCATGAAGCTTGTAAATCTTCCTGTCTTTCTCCAAACTGATCTCGGACCTTCGAACCTCCTCTTTTTTCATTTGCACTTATGGTGACATTGAAGTCTCCAGCGACTATGCAGGGGAAAGGGGTTCTTCCGAGATGTAGATCTATGAGATCATCCCAAAAAGTTTCTTTGTGACCATGAAGTGTAGGTCCATAAACATTTCCAATCCAAATTTTTTTATTTTTTGTCAAATCTTCTAGCTCTGTAAATAGCCAGTTTCTATTGCTTAAAGTGGAATTACATTTGTACATACCTTTATCCCACCAAGTGATAAGCCCTCCAGAGGCTCCTGCTGAGTTGACTGACTTTCCTTCTCCTTTGGGCCAAATTTGAGATAAAGTTTTGAGACAGTCTGTCTCCTGCATTTTAGTCTCCTGGAGCATAAGTATTGAGGGGTTTTCCAGCTTTTTTATCCTTTTGATTGCTTCCGTCTTTTGCTTGCCTCCTAAACCTCTGCAATTCCAGGAGACTATCTTCATTATTTCTTGGAGAAGTTGGATATTGTTCTTTCCTTATTCTCCTCCACTGTTCCTTGTGTTTGCTTGGAGCTGGGTAGTATTCTTACATGCGGATCGAGACTGGTTTGCTTACCCGCCGCTTTGTCTCTAGCCGCTTCTTGCTCTCTTACAACTTTATTCAGCTTCCTGCCTTTTTTTATTTGAGGTTCTATTTCTTCTTCCTTTCTTTCTGAAGTTTCTTCTTGAAACAGTTTAGCTTTTGCTCTTGTGACCGAGCCCATTTGGGATTTGGGTGCCTCGCCTTCGGGTTCTTCCTGTTGTGCTGGGGACGTTAACCGAGTTTCTCCTTCTTCGAATTGTTGACTGACATTCTCCCTTCTTTCTTCCTCTCTGACGTTCCCCGTCATTTCCTCTTGAGCTTGGCCTGGAGGGAGAGTCTGCTCGTCCCCACCCATTTCTGTTGCTAAAAGATGGAACTTATTTTCTTCCCTATTTGTGCGTTGCTGCTTATTGGGCATTTCCTTTCTTTTTGGAGTGGTTTGAGAGGGTTGGGGGTTTGAGAACTTCCCTCCCTTCTTTCTTACCTCATTCCAGTCTCCATCTTGAGTTTCTTCTACTTCCTGACTTCCTTTTGGGACAGAGTTTTGCAAAGTGTCCATATTCATGACATACTTTGCACTTGAATGGAATCTGTTCATAATCCACCGTTTGAAGATGGTTCCATCCATCCATCGACAGACTTATTGCTTCAGGAAGCCCTTTTTCAAGATCCACTCCTACACATATCCGGGCACAAGAGAACATTGGGGGTTTTGGCTCAGATTTATCAATGTATTTCCCCAATGAGTTGCCAATAGCCCTCAAGTCTTCATCATTCCAACAGTGCAACGGGAGGTGTGGAAACTTAACCCATACTGGAACAGTTGAAGGGATGTCCTTTTCAGGATCAAAGGAGAGGTCCCGTTTGTTGATATACATTCCCCTAGGTCCCATGAAATAAGGTCCATTTCTGAATATTAAGTCTCTGTCTTCCTTTTTCTCGAAGTAGAAAACAAAGAAGCCCCTTCCACAGAAGATTTGCTGAACTTCTCCTTGGATAAGGGGGCACCAGTTTTTGCTGAGCTAGATTTCGATTGATCTCAGAGATGGCCAAAGCCCTGTGAAGTGGCCAACCAAACCTTTCTCTGATAAAGCAAGGGCTTTACATTTTGACGCCGTGGAGCCAAGTTTTACTTCAGGAATGGCAGATTTTTTAACAAACCTAGAGTCCCCCGGACCCGAATGCTTAGAGGCCGAGGGCTGGGACGCAACCAGTAGTCGGAAGAGGTCGTCAAGAGGTGCTCGACCTGGATCAGGAGGCGGGTCCATGAGTCGGCTCAAACCCTAAACTAGTCGCTCAGCAGACGAGAAACCTCCTGTTCATTGCACCTAGAGGTCCACTTGGATTCACAACTGGTTGTATCTCCCTTGTTGTCCCTTCATGTACCTTAACTCCCCCAAGTATGTTACCATTCACCTTGAATTCGAATTGGTGAGAGAATGATGCCAAGTGTAGTGGGGAAATCTAGCCATATGTGGGTCCCACTTCCTCCATGTGTCTTCATGATCAAATTCCAATTTGATTTTCACTTGTATATATTTATTTAGGTCCTTTATTAAATATTTATTCCATTATAATGTTCAAACATCATTTATTATCCCCATTATTCCAAATCCCAAAGCTTCCACCCCAAACCTAGGAAACTAGTAATTTTCCTCCTTGGCAATTATTTCAACTTTAGCATCAATTTGACAAACTCTACTGAATAGGGACAATGTGATTAGGCCATTGTGACCCAATGCCAAATTTGGGACATTACAACAACATTATCCCAAACATTGTAGAATACCAACATTATCTCAATTCTATACTGCTTGCTGTGTAATTTATTGATTCTACACAGATCATTCCCTTTGAAAGGTTGGGTGTTCATAGATTGGATGTAATGTCCCTAAAACTGTAAAAATTTAAAATTTCTCTGTATGGTCCACATCGTCAATTTAATCGAAATGTTTAGTAAATTAACTTCAGCACTAGGAGAATAATAGAGGACTTATTAATGCAATAAAGATATCCAGTTCGCAATTCTATTTGTGGTTTCCCTTCTTGGTTTGTTTGACGTAAATGGACATACTTGTAGTTCTGTGGAAGTGATATTTTGAATTGAGTTTTAAAGATCCAAAATGGATGGGTTTTCAATGTGTAACCAATTTCCCTTCTTTTTAAATGTATTCTTATAGTTATTTTTAAAGGCTTGAGGGGATGAGAATTGGTGACACAAGCCTGGCTTACTTAGCAAAATTCTAAGGCTTGCTTTTATCTTTGTTTTGTAGGTACTCTTCCAATGAAATGTTTTTAATCCTAGCATTATAAAGTAGATGTGTTTAAATACAAGGTCAAAATAAATGTAATGTGTAATGGATTGACAAAGTCGAGTTTGACATTAAGTGACTAATGTGCAATGGTTGAAAAAATCGAGTGTGAGTAATAAGTGACACTCTCTACTATGGAGAGTGGATAAAAATCTCAAAAGTGGTGGGGTTTGGTGGCAATCAATACATTCACCATTGATTATGCTGGCTAGCTGGAGTAAGGTAAGGTTTAATGTGACTAGGGTGGCTTTCACTGTAGTTCATTTTCACTTTCTAAGTTGGGATGGAGAGCTCTTTAGGGTCTGCGAAGATGATGGTAAGAGGACAGGGTTCACAGGGCTTCGAAGTGTGGCCCTGAGACCAGTGTTGGTCATGAGTGTTTCACTCATGCCTGCGCTCATTTAGTTGGCGTAAGAGAAAACCTTCCTTATGAGGTAACTTCCGCAACTTCATTCTATGTTATAAATTTTGGTACCTCATTTTCGAAATGCTGAGAATAATAACTAAAGCTTTGAGTTTGACATTTGATAGGGTTTACGATGTGGGAAGTTCGAGCTTGGAAAGATGGGGTATTCACATCTATGATGACCATGGGTAAGCCTGGTCATCTGTGGCCATTTTCTCCCTTCAAGCGGATGGTTTTCTATAAATGTACTTTTTATTAGTATGTAGAAGTTTTGGAAATGTTTTATCCATTCGGAAATTTTTTGATTTTAATGAAATGCTGAGTTTGAAATGAGAAATTGTGGTCAGACCCTATGGCACGCTCTGTAGCTGTATAATCCACAATTTCGATTTAAGTGGAAGCCTTTATGGCACTTTTGGTTTTTGAGGAGGCCCTAGCTTGTCTCCTGAAAAAAATCGTTTTATGGTTTCGGCGTTTGAAATTTCTTACTTGTACTTAATATGAAGACTTCTTATTTATTCTCTGTCAGATTTGTGGATGTAATGTAATTGGTTTCAAGCTGCCGCGAGTAGCGTTGACCTTGTGTAACTCTCATAATAATTATGCTTAACCTAGGTTTTTACTATCTCGTTAGGTGAAGACTGAGCGTGAAGCTCCTGTCTATGTTTATAATTTAATGTGGTCTCAGTTTTAGTCCCTGTCATTTTAACTTAAGCGTTTTGACCTGGAAACCAAATCTCTCTGTAGGATAAATGGTTGAAGTGTTGTTAATTTCTATTAATTGGCAAGCCCTAAGTGGTTTTGAATTTTTCTTTGCTTCTGCGTATCATAATTAGATTCTGCAGTATGCCATTTTTATTATAAGGAATGGGTATATGTTTAGCCGAGAGAAGGGTTTCGGTGTAATTTAAATTCTAATGCGTTCCCATTTTGCAACCTCTGTGAAAGAAATCATTTTCAACGTTTTTAGGGATGGGAAAGGAAATTACTGTATAATTTATTATGTCTGTGTTTTGGCTGTAAGAAAGAAAAAGGTCTTGAGTTAAAAATATTTAGGGAATTTTCTTATGCGATTTTTTTATGGAAGAGCCCTACCATTAGAATCGCAGTCATCTTTTACTTTTCTTTATGGTTTAATGTTTATTATGAGTGGATGGAAATCCACGCTGTAGCGTGGACCTTCAACCATAGATTTTATTTGTATTGTGTAGAGAACTCGGTACCGAGTCTCAAATTTTATTTAGAAGAATGTAAGTATGGAGATGCGCCCTAAATGAAACAGCCAATGTATGGCGAATTTAAGAGAATGAAAAAGTCGTGGTTGCTTTTAGATATGAAATTTGTGTGATGAATAAGCTATGGCTACGTTGATTTTGATTTAAAAGAGACTCTACGAAATCTCTGTCAGAGATTGGTTATTTAAATTAATATTATAATTAAACTTTTGGTATAGTATAGAGGGTGGTAATTTTACTTAAGTTGGAACCTAGGATTCTAAGCTTGGGAGGCCAAGTGAATCGATCTCTTTTGCAGGAGATGATTCTGTTGTAGCATTCAGTTTAGTTATGTTTGTAAATTTTTTACTCTTTCCAGTTTAACTAGGGTTTGAAACTTAAAACATGAATTTAAAATTGAAATATAATTATTCTAACCTGGGGAGCCAATGCAATAGCCCTTGCTCCCAATTCCTAGAATTAATTAGAAAGGAGGTTACAGTAATGGAATTTAAATCATAAACTTTCAGCTTGTAACTTAAAAGTAATTCATGTTGATGTATATGTAACTTCGGAATGTATTTCATATATGTATGTTGTATGTACTCCTATAGAGATGGTATTATTCCTCTATACGGAAGTGTCGTCATTTATATTGTAAATGTCGTAACTTATACTTGATGGGTTATTAGACCACCTTGTTGGGTTCTGTGAGTATTTTGATCAAAGAAGATCTAGGAGCTATGGAGAACCTCACAAAATCGAATTAATTTGCAAAACTGGTGGAAAAACTTGAAAAAGAAGATAATTTTACACACAATGTATGCTGAATCTCTTGATTAACTGACTGTCTAACATGTGAAAATGTTAGTAACAGGTTTTTATTACATCCATGAGAAATTCGAGAGCATTAGGTGTCTCAAGCTGAGTGTACAAGTCAAAAATGCCAAATGGGCCTCAATCCCCCCTAGGTGGGTCCAACTCAATCCCAATCACCCCAAACAGTCACGAATTCTGGTGTGGAGGTGGCTGAAGCATGCTGGGTCATTAATGAGCTCAAGGCAGGTGTGGGTGAGCAAGTAGAGGAGTTTGGGGGGGGCAAGGGAGCATTAAATGCTCCAAATCTAGCCAAAAATGGGCAAAATCCACCCTAGCGCCCTTGGTCAACTGAAATTCCCCAAAACAAGGAGAGAGGGCGCACCAGCAATTAATGAGTGCGCACTTGTGGACAAAACCGGAGGCTGGGTGAACTGGTTTGCTTGGAAGTGGGTGTGAACACTCTCAAAAGTGGGTATTTGACCAACTATAGTCACCTAGTCCAAACTATGGTTTAATTAAGAACATGAGCAATAAAAATTTATGGATTATGGTACTAAGTGTGGATTACAGTTCTAACACCCCCCCTTAACCAGAACTTAGTACAACTCATGAAAGATAAGTGGGATGCCTTGGCAACAAAGGCTCAAGTCACCTCATTACAAACAGAAATTTTATTTGTCCATATGATCCGAGGAAAAGAAGTAAAACCTCATGGGATAAAAACTTCCCTCTAAAATGGACATGGGGCTGAACCTGCAATTAAATTGCAGCAATCACCATCCATCACTCACTCCAAGCAAAGCTCTCAAGTGAGTGAAGGTCTTCTCAGTAAAGCACTTGGTGAAAATATCTGCAGTTTGCTCGGTGGATGGGCAATACTGCAATGAAATCACCCTGTCATGAACCAAGCCCCGAATGTAATGCATGTGGATCTCAATGTGCTTTGTTCTTTTCCTCTATACTGGATCAGTAGATATCTTGATGGCACTTTGATTATCCACCCAAATATTGGTTGGAGAATCAATAGCAACACCAAGCTCCCGAAGAATGCCTTGCAACCAAACACACTGTGTGGCTGCGTTCACTGCTGCCCTGTACTCGGCCTCTGCTGATGAAAGAGAAATTGTATGTTGTTTCTTACTTGACCAGCAAATGGGACCTTCAGCAAACATAAACACAAAACCTGAAGTGGACTTTCTATCGATGGGATCTCCCGCCCAATCGGAATCAGAAAATCCAGCTAGTTGAAGTGAAGAACCAGCTGCATAGTGTATCCCAAAGCTCTTTGTTCCTTGGACATAATGAAGGATCCTTTTGGCTGCCTTCCAATGGATCTCATGTGGATTCTGCATATACCTTGCTACAGCACTTACAGCATAAGACAAATCAGGTCTTGTATGTGTAAGGTACAGCAAACTTCCAACTAGCTTCCTGTAGAGAGTGCAATCCACCAATGGAGAGTCTTCAAATTCACCTAGTTTTATGCCTGAAAGGAATGGGCACTTGGCTGCCTTACAGTCAGCCATTTTAAACTTGAATAACAGGTCTGAATCATACTTAGGTTGACTCAGCAATATACCTCTCTCAGATTGCTCAATTTCCAAACCCAAAAATTGCCTTAGCAATCCTAGGTCGCTCATGGAAAATTCACTGTGCAAAGATGCTTTAATTGAGCCAATTTGTTTGGTGCAGCTCCCTGTAATTAAGAGATCATCAACATACAGTACAATGACCTGCAAATTATCATCACAATGCTGCAAATAAACATTTGGATCAGACTTGCATCGACAGAAACCAATTGAGAGCAAAAAAGCATCCATTTTGGCATACCAAGCCCTGGGGGCTTGCTTGAGTCCATAGAGTGACTTCTTCAACCTGAATACAAGTGTGGGATCCTCTTGGAATCCTTCAGGTTGCTGCATATATCTCTTCCTGTAGCTCACCATGCAAGAATGCACTTTTGACATCCATGTGGTGAACTTCCCAACCTTTACTAGCTGCCATGGCTAGAGCTAGTCTAATTGAGTCCATCTTTGCAACCGGTGCAAAGGTCTCTGTATAATCCACACCATGGATTTGAGAGTATCCCTTAGCCACTAAACTAGCCTTTTACTTTAGATTAGAACCATCAGCAACAGGTTTGGTTCGGAAAATCCACTTACATTGCACAAGTTTCCTCTTGGGAGGAAGAGGCACCAAATCCCATGTTTTGTTCTCTTGGAGAGACTGGAATTCTTCTTGCATTGCTGCTCTCCACCTTGGATCATGATGAGCTTCCTGATATGATGTTGGATCAGATCCAATCATCATATAACAGTGATCAGCAAGTTCACTTTCATTTGCAAAGGAAGCATTGATTGTTTGAGATCTAGTCTTCCTAGGCTCTTGGGGATTGCCTGCCAATTCACCTGCAGCTTGTATGATTTTCTCAGCCCACTTGGGCCTTGATGGTGACTCATGTACAGCAATGTCATCTTCAGCCATGTCATCTTCAGCAATATCAGAAAAATCAGAGGTGGAATCATCACTAATTTCATTAAGGTGTGGAGGAGAGGAGCTTTCCCCCGGTGCAAGCTCAAAATCTGGAATTGGTTCTTCTTCGAATTGCACACTTCTCTCAATGAAAGTTTTGAGTGTGGATGTGTAAAAGAGCTTGTATCCCTTTGTGTCCTCACCATATCCAACCATGATACATTCCTTGCTCTGTGGCTCCAAATCCTTCCTCTTTTCTGATGGAATTCGAGCCCATGCTCTAGACCCAAAAATCCTGAAATTTGACACATTTGGTTTTTGGCCAAACCATGCCTCATAGGGGGTTTTTCCTTTGACTGATTTGTGAAAGGCTCTGTTCTGAATATGAGCAGCACAATTGATGGCTTCATCCCATAGCTTAGGGCTTAGATCCCTAGCTTCAATCATGCAAGTAGCCATCTCCTTGAGAGATCTATTTTTCCTCTCTGCCACACCATTTTGTTGAGGTGTGTAGGGGATTGAATGTTGCATTTGGATGCCACATTCCTCACAAAGGTGATGAATGTTATTATTCACATACTCCTTTCCATTATCAGTCCTAAGGATCTTTATCTTATGACCACTATGATTCTCCACTAGGGCTTTCCAAATCTTCAATTTCTCAAACACTTTTGACTTCAATTTAAGGAAGTAAACCCAGCAGAATCGAGAGTAGTCATCTATGAATGTAAGTACATACCTTGATCCACCATATGATGGAGTGGGAAGAGGACCAATGAGGTCTGAATGTACCAATCCAAGTGGTTGAGTGGCTCTCCTTTCCATTCCCTTCTCATAGCTGCGCTCAGGATGCTTTCCAACTACACACCCAATGCATGCACCATTTGAAGATCTGATTTCTGGAAGCCCTTCCACCATCTCGTCCTTGTGCAATTGCTGGAGATATTTGTAGTTCATGTGGCCAAATATTTCATGCCACAACTTGGAGGTCTCGTTGGCATGAGAGACAAGAGCATGGTCACTAGAATTTGGAATGAAATTTGAGAATTTGTACATTCTCTCATCGTGATCATCATACCCTACTGCCACAACTTGATTTGAGGAAATTTCTGAGATTTCTACCAAATCTGGAGTAAATGTTACTCTCTTGGCTTCTCCTGTATGGGTCATTTGATAAACTGATAGCAAATTTGCAGCCAATGAAGGTACATAGAGCACATCATTGAAATATCCATGCTCCATGTCAATCCTACCAATCCCCTTGGTCTGGATTTCTGAATCATCTCCCATTCGAACTGTTGGGCCACCATTTGAATGCATAGAGGAGAAGAGCTCTCTGGATGAAACCATATGTCTGGAAGCTCCTGAATCAATGATAAAGGATGAGGGATTCGAAGTACCTTCTACCAAAGCATGACACTTCTCTTTATTGTCAGGATTTGAGGTGCTCTCTTTCTTCCTTGCGCCCTCAGGGACTGGGATGTTGTTCTTCTCCAGCAGCTGCGCCATTGAGTCAATGGTTTTATTCATGCATGAGCTCTCTGGATGCCATCCCCTATGACAATAGGTGCATTTGGTCTTTTCCTTTCCCTTCTTGTCCTTCTCCTTTGACAGATTCGAACCCCCATCTGCAGACTTGGTCTTGTCAGACTTCCTCTTCTCTTGCTGCTTCGAATTCTTGGCTTTCTGCTTGCCTTTGTTGGCATTTGAAACACCCATTGCCAATGCTTGGTCCTTTGATTTTATGGTGCCCATCTGAACTAGTTTGTCCTGCTCCTGAGTGAGACACTCCATGAAGGTAGCTAGTGATGGCATTTGCCAATTTCGAAGGGTCATTTTGGCTGAGTGGAATGTGCTAACAAATACAGAGAATTCTGGGCCTAGCTTCGAAAGGATGGACATAATCAGTTGTTCCTCCTTCTTAACAATTCCACATTGTTGCAGTTGAAGCACCAGTGACTTGAATTTCGTGAAGAACTCCTGGATGGTTTCAAAATGCGCTGGGCTCAAGCTAATGAGCTCGTTTTCAAGCTGGTGGCCTCTCAGTTCATAAGTTTTCCCAAAGAGTGATTCTAGCTTCACCCATACTTCATTGGGGGTTGTCAAACTGTCTGTATGAAACAAGAGTTCCCTTGAAATGCTCAGGCATAACAATCCATAAGCTTCATCAAGTCGATTGTAGTACTTTGCTTTCTCCACAACAGAGTTTGGCTCCACTTCTGTGCCCATGGTCACTCTATAGAGACCCTTAGATCTCAGCTTGATGACCATCTCAGCCTTCCAATCAAAAAAATTGAAGGGTGTGAGCAACATTTGGTTTGCTTCCATGACTGCTGCGTTAATGGTGAGAAAACTACTGAAACACCTGCAAAAAACACTCAATTTTTATCTGGAAGTCCTCTCTAGAATGCAGTTCAATGCTCAATATTGACCTGCAACTCACTAACTCCACGATGGCTCTGATACCATGTGAGTATTTTGATCACAGAAGATCTAGGAGCTATGGAGAACCTCACAAAATCGAATTAATTTGCAAAACTGGTGGAAAAACTTGAAAAAGAAGATAATTTTACACACAATGTATGCTGAATCTCTTGATTAACTGACTGTCTAACATGTGAAAATGTTAGTAACAGTTTTTTATTACATCCATGAGAAATTCGAGAGCATTAGGTGGCTCAAGCTGAGTGTACAAGTCAAAAATGCCAAATGGGCCTCAATCCCCCCTAGGTGGGTCCAACTCAATCCCAATCACCCCAAACAGTCACGAATTCTAGTGTGGAGGTGGCTGAAGCATGCTGGGTCATTAATGAGCTCAAGGCAGGCATGGGTGAGCAAGTAGAGGAGTTTGGGGGGCCCAAGGGAGCGTTAAATGCTCCAAATCTAGCCAAAAATGGGCAAAATCCACCCTAGCGCACTTGGTCAACTGAAATTCCCCAAAACAAGGAGAGAGGGTGCACCAGCAATTAATCAGGGTGCACTTGTGGACAAAATAGGAGGCTGGGTGAACTGGTTTTCTTGGAAGTGGGTGTGAACACTCTCAAAAGTGGGTATTTGACCAACTATAGTCACCTAGTCCAAACTATGGTTTAATTAAGCACATGAGCAATAAAAATTTATGGATTATGGTACTAAGTGTGGATTACAGTTCTAACAGGGTCGGCCCTGTATAAGTCATGTGGGTTGAAGGGTTATTAGACCACCCTATTGGGGGTCGGCCATGTGGGTCAAAGGGTTATTAGACCACCCTATTGGGGGTCGGCCCAGTCAGCATTATGTTATGTGATTAAGTTCAAGCCTACATGATTTATGTAAAAGGCAAGTCAAGTCAAGTATAAATATAGTGCGGGAGGCACTCTATTTACTCACTCACTTCTCACTCATGCACTTAAGGAGGAGTGGTGCACTTATGGAGGAGGAGGATCTGCTGCTAGGATATCTCTTATGGTTGGGTTGTATCATTGCTCTATCTATCTCTGAGGAAGTTATTGGGGTTTTTTACCTTTATGGTTTTCCCCAAGTAAATCTTTGTGTCTCTTGTGTGATTGCATTATTGTCTCCATGATTGATATGCTGTAGATATTCTATACATGTTGTTCTCTCAGTTAAGATCCTAGATCATATTGAAGTAAATTCTGAAAATTTAACATGGTATCAGAGCTAGCCGGAAAGAAGGCATGATATGGCATGTAAGACACTTATTGCACTTACGATGCTAGGGCTTGATATAGCAAAAAACCGTCATCGTAGCACTTTCACTATAAATCCATTTTGGCGAAGTTTGCGGATCTGAAATATTTACAGGTCGAAGATTAAATCCCCATGTACCTTGTGTCCAAAGGACAACCTCTAATTCGTTGTACTTTGTGATTTATGATCTGTACAATATAGGGTTTCTGCCTCTTCTAGATCTGATTCAAAATCAGGTGACCTTGGGAAAAAGGTCATAACTTGGGCTAGGAAGATCCAAATGAAATTTCGTAAATAGTGACAAGTATTGCACAGACTGTACTATGTCAGGAAACGTTTTCAAAGGCCGAAGTTGAACCAGTGACATGTGGCACACCATAAAAGTTCTCTCTCTTGTATTATCCCATAAACAGGTCACGTTGCGACACTTGGAATAAATCTCTCTCAGAGAGTCCAATTGAGGTCAAACCTATCATGATGGAAAGATAACAGGGTGAGCTATCTTAGGAAAAAAATTTAGAGGCCGACGTTCAAATAGTGACACGTGGCATGCCGTACAAGTTCGCTCTCCTATATTATCCCAAAACAGGTCACAATGCGACACTTAGCATAACTCTCTCTCAGAGAATCCAATTGAGGTCAGACCTATCAATATGGAAAGATAACAGGTCATGCTATCTCAGCAAACTTTTTCAGACCCTGTGGATGGAAAAGTTTGGAGTTACACCAGAAACAATCAGGTACATATTTCTGTCAAAACAGAATTATTTTTGAGTATCTTCATTCATGGCTTCCGGAATTTAGGGCTTCAGAGAAAGTTGGAATTTTTGTAATCAGAGACCACGGATGGATGCTACTAATAAAAATAGAAATTGAGAGACCAATATCAGAATTTTTGGTTGGGTAGAAGGCCGGGCTTGATCAGACCCTAGTTCGGGACTTTGATCAGAAAAGTGGAAAATTAGGGCTTCTGTAAAAATGGGAATTTTTGAAATCTGTGACCACGGCTGGAAGCTCCTCAGAAAAATAGAAGCTTAGAGCTTTGGATCAAACCTTTTGATTGGGAAGAAGAGTGGGCTTCATCAAACACCAGTTCAGGGTCACGTCCAGTGAATCCGGAAGTTTCAAAGGAAAAATTAAGGAGTGAAACTTTGCAGCTTTCAAATTTGGAATATACCAGCTTGATCAGCTCATCAAGGCACATATTTCTATCCTTTCAGAAATTTGAAATTCAAAGTTTGAATTTTTGTGGTTTCTCTGACAAACCCATATCCAGCTCCAGGTCTAGTTCTTGCAAATCAAGTGGATTGGGTTAATCCTAGAAGAAGATGGATTGGTCACCTGCATAAGTGAAGAAGTTCCTGTTTCAGAGGGAGATGAGGCTAAGGCCTTACATAAGAATATTACAAGTGATCTCGACAGGTATGACTCATCGAGGTATGTTTCGATATTTGTTCATGAATAAGTTTATGGTATGTTTGTCTTCATGTTATTACGGTTAGTACAATCTTGATTTTAGATTTGTCGTATCACCTTAACAAAATTATGAATGCATGATAGAAGATATTCATTGGTTAGGGTGTTGACAATTATGATTGTACTAATGCGTTATGGTGTTGTATGAGGTTTATGTTGTCTGCTAACATAAAAGGTACACCAAGAAAGACAAATCATGTTCTACTTCAAGAACATATGATCATGGTGACATGAAGACAAGGATTCATCCATTGTCATGGATCACATAGAAGATCTACTTTCGAGGTATGTATAACTTGTTTCTACAATGGTTAACTTATGAGACATGCAGGTTACTAGCACAAGTCACTGAAGAGAACCAGAATACATTATGCGGGTATATTAGACATAACTAGCTAGCATGCTAATCCAGGTATGTTTTTCCTATATCAAGCTAGAATCCTACCTTGTGTTAGGATCTTATACTGTTGTGTTGTTGATAATGATTATTCATGAAGTCATAGGTTTGAATAATCATGGTTGCATGCATATTATGTTTCTTACCATAATTGATGATATGACTAACCAGAAGAATCATGAAGGTATAGGTTTGAATAATCACAGGTTTTATGCATATTATATCTCTTATCTTGATTGATGATTCAACTAACCAGAAGAGTCCTATGATCAAATAAGAAAATGTATGAGTAAAAGAAGACTTCCCTGAAACCTTGAATACTAATGTTTATTATCTGTGAATGATCATGAATATACATGTTTAAGATTATTGTGTTTTGATGGTATTAATATTATAGTAATAAATGTGTGATTATGTATGAGACCTCAAGGATAACACAATGATGATACTAATAAGCATGCATAGTGATTAAGGATGGATGTAAGTTCAAGGACAGGTAATCCAGGAAGCAAAGATCAAGAGGGAGCACACTCTAGTTGTTCCTGCAAGAAAGCAAAGGAGCACACTTCAGTAGTTTCTGCAAGGATGCAGATATTCAGAGGGAGTTGACCACTTCTCACAATCCACATAAGAATGGAGTTGCAGAAAAGAAGCAAAGAATGAGAGGGAGTCAACCCAACAAACACACAAAGATAAGTATTTGAATTGTCATTACTTGCATATTTTATTGTTTAAATAATACTGTTCAATAATGTATATAATGATGTTCCTAGAATTAGGTTGTGTATTATGCATATTAGAATAGTTACATTGATGAAGAATATACTACTAATATGCATGGGTAAGTGGCCTATAGCACTGTACAACATTCCATTTCTACTTATCTAGAATGAAACCTCTTTGCTGACATGTTGGGAGTTTTGCACACTCTTAACAATGTTCTGGTAGAGATTGGAAGGCATCTAGAAAGTTACGGAATATGGATAAATGTTGTATTGAAGCATTGGCTAAGTTAATTGCATGACTGTATGACATATTTCTTTATGTGTAAGAATTTGTTCTGAAAACTCTGATATGTTTTCTAATCATGAAATTTAACTTGTTGTGTAGGAAAGATCGTATGCCATCTCCTACAAAAGAAGAACTACAACATTTGTTCAGCAACAAAGTTATCTATTGAAGATATTGAAGTTCCCAGGATATGGGAAGAATGCCATGATCCATCGATCATGAAGAATGATGTTTGGGTGTAGTCCCCAGAGCTGAAGGGAAGTCTGTTGTGACTTCCAAATGGAACTATCAGATCAAGCATGCTGCAGATGGCAACATAGAGAAATATAAAAGTGTTGAGATAGAAGATACACCAGATGGATTTCAAGACAACTTTCTTGAATGGTGTAGTTGAAGAAGAAGTGTATGTGGTGCAGCCACTTGGTTCTGAGACACATGACAGGGAGTCATATATGTGCAGAACTTGGTATGGTAGGATAGGCAGCTTTCTATCCAGTTTGGGCTTTACCAAGACTAAAGCGGATTCCAACCTTTACTACAAGGTTGAGGAAGGAAATCCAGTGATACTACTTTTGTATGCGGATAACCTGTTTGTTACAGGTGAAGATAGATTGATTGCCGACACGCAGCGGAAGATTACTACCGAGTTCGAGATGAAGAACTTGGGGATGATGCACTATTTGTTTTTGGCATGGAGGTGTGGCAGAGTGCAGATGGAATCTTCCTTGGACAAGGGAAGTATGCAGTAGAGATCCTAAAGAGGTTCAGGATGATGGACTGCAAGGCTATGGCCACACCTATGGCATCGAACCTGAAGCGTCTGTGTGATGCTTCATCTGAGCCGATTGATATCACTATGTATCGTCAGATGATTGGGTCCTTGATGTACTTGACGAACACGAGACCAGATATTTGCTTTGTGGTGAACACACTGAGCTAGTTCCTGACAGATCCGAGGAGTGTTCACCTGGTTGCTGTAAAGCATGTTCTGAGGTACCTGAAGGGTACAGTGGATTATGGGCTCAAGTATGAAGCGAATCAAAAGTTTAACCTGCAGGGTTATGTTGATTCAGATTGGGCTGGCAGTGCTGCAGATAGGAAGAGCACATCTGGGTGCTGCTTCAGTATGGGATCAGGTGTGATCTCTTGGTTTAGCAGGAAGCAGTCCTGCGTAGCACTGAGTACAGCTGAGGTAGAGTATGTTGCAGCCTGTCCAGCTAGTTGTGAGGCAGTATGGATACGGAAGCTACTGTCTGAGTTATTTGATCTCTCGTTGGATGCTACTGGTATCTTTTGTGATAACCAGAGTTGTGTGAAGCTGTCCGAGAACCTAGTGTTTCATGATAGGTCGAAACACATAGAGATCAAATATCACTATATCAGGGATATGGTGCAGAGAGGAGTTGTGAAGCTCCTGTATGTTGTGACGAACGAGCAGATTGTAGATGTGCTGACGAAGCCACTAGCCAGGGTGAAGTTCGAGTACTTCAGAGAGAGGCTTGGCGTTCTTCAGATCGAGGACACTCCGAGGAAGAAGTGATGGACACATCTGCTGAAGCCATTCCAAGCATGTTGGAAGGAGGATCCTTCACATGGCTGTGGATGTAAGCGCTGGATGATGAGCATCAGGATGATGTTCTGGTTTCTGCTGGATATGATTAGTTGGATCATTTTTATGTATGTATGTATGCATCATGTTGGATGCTGGATATGATCAGTTTGATCATTTATATGTATGTACGCATCATGTTGGATGCTGGATATGATCTGTTGGATCATGTGTATGTATTGTGTATATGCATCATGTTGGATGCTTGGACCATGTATCTATATATGTATCAGGTGGATACATTGTATGATCAGGTAGATCATGTATATTGATATGTATCAGATATGATCAGGTAGATCATGTATGTTGATGGATACATTGTGTGGATCATGTATCTATGTATCAGGCGGATACACTATGTATGATGATATGTATCAGGTAGATACGTGGTGTGCATCAGATGGATGCATTGTATGATCAGGATGATCGTGGATTACGAGCTTCTCCAGGTGACATGCAGCAGGATGTTGCAGTGATGATGATCAGGGTGATCATATGTACATCAGGATGATGTATGATGAGTATCAGATGATACTCTGTGGCCATGGAACAAGTTGTGCAGATGAGCATATAATTCGTTGCCCTGGGAGATTTGCAGATAGTCTTTCGAGGTTTTGCCTATGGCATGTAATTCGGTGCCCTGGGATATCTGGAAAATGCTCTTTCGAGGTTTTGCTCTGGGAGGACATATAATTTGTCCCTGGGATATCTACAGATAGTCTTTCGAGGTTTTTCCTATGGCATGTAATTCGTTTCCCTGGGATATCTGGCAGATGCTCTTTTGAGGTTTTTTCCTATGGCATGTAATTTGCTCCTGGGAGATCTGGACAAGATGAAAAAGGACTCAGATGCTTCAGCCAGGTTTTGCCATGACCACATGTAATTTTCTCCTGGGAGATCTGGACAGGATGAAAAAGGCCTCAGATGCTTCAGCCAGGTTTTGTGGTGGACCACATGTAATGTGCTCCTGGGAGATCCGACAGGTAGAGCCGTGTGCTCATAACAGCTTGGGATGCTTCAGCCAGGTTTTGTGGTGAGATCACATGTAATGTGCTCCTGGGAGATCCTACAGGTAGAGCTCTGTGCTCGTAATAGCCTGGGATATTGCAGCCAGGTTTTGTGACGCACGTAATAAGTCCTGAGGTTTCCACAGTATGGCCAGTGATGATGAAGACCTGTAGGTGGTGGGCCTACATCCAGTATGGAAAAGAACTGGCTCTGTAGAACTTCCTATGACGAGTAGATTCAGAGATTGATTGAGATAGCAGCAGCAGTGACGATGATGATGACTCGATGACGATTATCCAGTGACGATGACCCAGAGAAGAAGACTTGTGCTGAGAAATACATTCCTAGTTAAGAGGGAGTGTTGATGTATATGTAACTTCGGAATGTATTTCATATATGTATGTTGTATGTACTCCTATAGAGATGGTATTATTCCTCTATACGGAAGTGTCGTCATTTATATTGTAAATGTTGTAACTTATACTTGATGGGTTATTAGACCACCTTGTTGGGGTCGGCCCTGTATAAGTCATGTGGGTTGAAGGGTTATTAGACCACCCTATTGGGGGTCGGCCATGTGGGTCGAAGGGTTATTAGACCACCCTATTGGGGGTCGGCCCAGTCAGCATTATGTTATGTGGTTAAGTTCGAGCCTACATGATTTATGTAAAAGGCAAGTCAAGTCAAGTATAAATAGAGTGCGGGAGGCACTCTATTTACTCACTCACTTCTCACTCATGCACTTAAGGAGGAGTGGCACACTTATGGAGGAGGAGGATCTGCTGCTAGGATATCTCTTATGGTTGGTTTGTATCATTGCTCTATCTATCTCTGAGGAAGTTATTGGGGTTTTTCACCTTTATGGTTTTCCCCAAGTAAATCTTTGTGTCTCTTGTGTGCTTGCTTTATTGTCTCCATGATTGATATGCTGTAGATATGTTGTACATGTTGTTCTCTCAGTTAAGATCCTAGATCAGATTGAAGTAAATTCTGAAAATTTAACAATTCATACATGGATTTGAAGTTGAGATCCCCTCCTTACATGAACCTGCACACCTCAAACACTAATTAATGGAAACAATTATGATTAGTTGACCTATATGATGGTAACCGAATGTCTTTGGAACTGCCACGTTCCTCCCAACCATTACCTGGAACTGTTCTCGTTCTGATCAGATCCCCCCGAGATGGCTCCAACATGCAATAGGAAACTAGAGGACCTAGGACAGACAACTGAGGATAATCCACTCTTGGAATAATTTGCTCTTTCAATTATGTGGGACAAATTCTCTCTTGTTACCATAAAAGAATGATAAAAAGATAGATGCCCTCTCGTTGGGAATTGTCCTAGTTTTTATAAGTGAACTTTTGAAAATAGCAGTTGAGAAGATTAATTTCTCTTAATATTAACTTAAGTTGATTTTCAGTTTGAATTAATATATATATATATATAATTTGAAAATTATCACTTCAGTTTATCTAGAACTTTTTAATTTGTTCCTTTATAAATTTATTAAAGGAACTTTGATATTTATCATTTAACATAATAGTTATATTTTTTTTTGCTTATTTATATTTATTTATAAGTACTATCTTTTACTTAAATTACAATCTTTATTTATAAGTAATATCTTTTACTGATAAGTAATATTTTATTTATAAGTAATATCTTTTTCTTATAATTAATATCTATCGTATACATATATTTATGTATATCTTTTGCACATGAGTGAGGTTCTTTACACTTAATCAATTTAATTAAATCAAGTAACTTTAGCATTATAACTTTGATGGTTTATTTAATTAAGGTTCACTCTTTTGACAAAGCCTTGGTAGGTTTGGATGGTCGACTAGGTTAGGTAGCACTAGGTCCCTTTGCATGTTGGATTACCTCATTTTCGTGATAGTTTCCTTCGTTTTTGATGAGATGATTAATGAACCAATTACTCAGAATAAAATACGTATGATGACTGGTGCTATTCAAAGCTTCCTTAACTCAACACCTTCTTTAGTAAAGTAACCCCTAGTGCTATTCAAAGCTTAGGCTCAACACTTTTATATGGGTGTTATGTGAGTGCAATTTCAGAGCTCTTTGCTCAACACTAGTGCTAGGATGTATTTGTAAGATACACCTACGGATACAATGGCAAAAGATACAATGCTCCAGAGATTATGCTCAACATCAATTTGGAGTGCTCCAGGGCTTATGCCCAACACTCTATGTACATCAGGGCTTACGCCCATCACTTAATAAAAGTCCTCTATGTACATCGGGGTTTATGCCCAGTACATAGGTCATCCATGTGCTCTAGAGTCCATGCTTAACACATCATAAAAATTAGCCATGCATATCTGAACTCTGCACAGTATATAACAAGATCATCTCAGTATATTAGGGTTTTGTACCAGATCTCAATAATAAACATCAATCAAATACATTGGGGCTTTCTGCCGATTATATAACAATAACCTGCATCTGTCAAGGTCCATGCCCAAATATGTATATCTATAAAAAATGAAACATGTGCATTGAGGCTTACGCCCAGTATACCAAAATAAATCATATGTGTTGGGGCTTACGCCCAATATATAACATCAATATAGTCAACAAAATTCAGATATTACATCCCTCCTCACTTAGAACAACACCGTACCGGTGTTCTAGGGACTAGACATGAAGTCATGAAATAAGGCGGGGTAATCCTCCTTCATGGTAGTTTCATTTTCCCAGGTAGCTTCATCTGGTCCAAAGTGCCTCCATTGCACTTTCAATTGAATGATGGTTCATCTCCTAAGCTGCACCTCCCTCTTGTCCAGAATGTGGAGGCACTTTGGTGTGAATTCCCCCTCGAGTTCTACCTGTAATAAGGACCAATCAATCACATGCTTAGTATCATAGACATATTTCTTTAATAGAGATGCATGAAAAACATTATGAACTTTTACATGGGCTGGTAAAGCTAACTCATATGCTACTGGCCCTTTCTTGGGCAGTATCTCAAAGGGTCCACAAAATCTGGGGTCTAACTTTCCGCATCTCCCCAAGCTCAAAGAGATTCTCCTTGCCTTCACTTTTAAGAAGACATGTTCGCTGACTTGGTAATCCTTGTCCTTCCTTTTCTTATCCACATAACTCTTCTGGAGGTCTTATGCCACCTTTAAGTTTTGTTGTACTTTAGTGACTAGCTGTTCCAAGTCCTTTAGTAAATCCAGGCCCAGCATCAGTCTATCTATCGAGCTATCCCAAGTCACTGGTGTCCTACATTTTCTATCATAGAGTACCTAGAAGGGACTCATATTGGCAGAGGTCTGGTACCCATTGTTGTATCCAAACTCTGTGAGGTGTAAATAATCCTCCCACTTTGTGGGGTTGTTCATAACATACATTCTAAGAATGTCCTCTAGGATCTGGTTTACTCATTCTGTCTGACCATCGGTCTGCAGGTGGTAAGTGGTACTGAAGTTTAACTGTGTCTCCAACCCAGAGAAAAAGGATCTCCAAACATTACTGGTGAAATTCATGTCTCTATCTGAAATGACTGCCTTGGGTATCCCATGCAATCGAAATATTTCTTTTAGGAAGATGTCCGCAATGTGGACAGCCTTGTACGTTGATTTTACGGGTTTGAAGTCTGCTGCTTTGGATAACTTGTCGACTACTACAAAGATGGAGTCATTTTGTCTCTTGCTCTTTGGTAATCCAGTAATGAATTCCATACTGATGACCTCCCAATTCCACTGTAATGTCCCTTGTTAGGAATTTTATTAAAATTGCAATTTTCCACTTTTTTCCTTGGTTCGATCTTTGACTAGTTTCGATCTCTAGGTCCCAAATTTGCCCCAAATGATCCCAAATCTTCTGAGAAGGTATATGAATGATATTAGAACATAAATATGTTTTTTAGGGATGCCTTTGTACCTTTAAAACACTTCTGCAAATACTCTTTCAATTCTGGTCAATGTAGGTAACTTTACTAGTGATTTCCCTTTGACTAGTATTGGTCTCTAGGTCTCAAATTGACTCCAAATGCCTTCAAATATGCAAGGAAGGTTTATGAATGATATTAGGAATTGAATATGATGTTCAGGGACAACATATGGCCACCAAAAGACCTCTGCAAACTCTCTTAAGATTCTGGACCAAGTATGCAATTTTACTAGTAATTTGGGGTTCAAATCCCCCTAAGGTAAGTACTGAAAATGGCTTCCCAAATGCCTCCAAACCCACTCAAATTTATGAAAAGAGGTATGTAATGTGTTAATTATGTTATTAAGGTCTCATATGCACCATTAATGGTTTATTACAACTGTTCTCACCCTCTCCCATTCAACTGCAAAAATCCCCAATTCGACCCTTGGGGAAATGGCACTATTTCTTCTCCCAATGCAATTAAACTGAGTAAAAATGCTTCAAATGCTCAAGTACAGTACATGAAACTTGTATAAGACATACATGGAAGTATATTTATCACAAATATATCATATAATCATCCATTCATTCGAAATCATCATCAATACATTGGCTCACAACAAGGTAGTGGGGAAATGGCATTGTTCTTCCATTAAAAATGAGATTTATACATTTCTACTTGGGATTTCGACCTGAAAATTTTTGGAGATGAAGAAAAGAGTATTTAATTCATATTACAAAATAAATGGGACATTAGAAGCTCCCCCAAAGATTACAATAGCTCACCAAAAATGCCCTCCCTCAAGGATCAAGAATATGCCATCAAAATTGGAAATGGTTGAAGGAGCGAGCTGCAATAGAAGAAACCATGAGCTTCCCTGTAGCTTACACCTGAAAATAAAGACTCCATTAAATCTCCAAATGAAATTTCTTAATGGCCTTTCCAATGGCCAACTTGGATGGGAATCTTTCACCCTCGAAATTGGCTAAGGCAAGAAACTAGTCATCCACTAGCTCTCCCTCTTCACAAATGCAATTGCAAATTCTACAAATGATCAAAATATGGTTTCATTCTTTGTTATTGACATTTATAAAGTTCTAATGGCCTCCATGGGTCGAATTCCTTCCAATATACTCATGCCAACTCAAGTTGGGAAGAGATTCCAAAGAACTCCACTTGTACAACAATTCCTAGTCTCCCACTTCCACCAAATCACATGTCGAAGCATCTTAGCTGCCCTAACACCCTTGAGCGCCCTCTTGGAGTCTATTTTTAGCCCTGACATGTCATATATGTCATATGTCATCCTTCAGGTCTGATTTGTGTCATAGGTGTCATAGCATCTTCATCATTGTTGTCATAGAGCTAGGGAATCTAGCCCAAGTGTCTCACTAGCTCCAAATTGCCTCTTCCTCTTCCATGGGAGTTACTCTTCCTCTATATTTCGACCTTGGACAAGTCATGCCATGAATAATACCTTTTGTACTCCCCCAAGTATGTTACCATTCACCTTGAATTCGAATTGGTGAGAGAATGATGCCAAATGTAGTGGGGAAATCTAGCCATATGTGGGTCCCACTTCCTCCATGTGTCTTCATGATTAAATGCCACTATTATTTTAACTTGTATATATTTATTTAGCTCCTTTATTAAACATTTATGCCATTCTAATGTTCAAACATCATTTATTATCCCCATTATTCCAAATCCCAAAGCTTCCACCCCAAACCTAGGAAACTAGTAATTTTCCTCCTTGGCACTTATTTGACCTTTAGCATCAATTTGACAAACTCTAATGAATAGGGCCAATGTGATTAGGCCATTGTGACCCAATACCAAATTTGGGACATGACATCCACTCTAGGATGGGTAGCAGTTGTAGTAGTCCGGAAGGATGCTGGTGTTCTGCGTTGACCAATCGGCACTCCTGGCACTTAGCGATGACTAATGCTATGTCGGCTTTCATCATAGGCCAGAAAAAGTGTTTATTTACCGTCAATATCATATTTTGATATCCTGGATGCCCTAAATAGGGTTTGTGATGGAACTCTGTGAGAATGTTAGGTCTAATGTATATGTTGTCCGGGACATAAAGTCTCTCCTTCGACCATAACAATCCCGACTCGTCTATCTTATATTCCTTTTTTTGTTGGTATAACCTATCCTCCTGAATCTTCTTATGGATTTTGACATAGAATCGGTCATCCCTATATGTCGTTCTAATCATGTCATGCAAGTTTGAGTCAGTTTGACTTACTATCACCTCATATAACATATGAGCCTGTCGACTTAAAGCATCAAGGATCTTGTTCTCCTTTCCTTTTATGTGTTTTAACTCGAAGTGGTACTCGTTAAGGAAAGCTAAACACCTCGATTTCCTAGCATTTAGGTCAGGTTGGTCGAATAAGTACTTCAAAATCATGTTGTTCGTCTTCAATAGGAACTTATTTCCCATAAGGTAATGCCTCCACGTATTTAAGGCGTGGATAATGGCGGCTAGTTCAAGATCGTGTGTGGGGTAGTTTTGCTCATTTTCCTTCAACTTTCTTGACTCATAGCAGATGGCAAAGTCATTCTGCATAAGGAATCCACTGAGTCCTTATTTTCTTGCATTTGTGCAAACAACAAAGTCCCCATCAAGATCAGCAATTCGTAAAATAGGTGCGCTCGTCAAAAGTTGTTTTAGTTTTTGGAAGTTTTCTTCACACTTGGTTGTCCAAAGGAACTTGTTTTCCTTTTTCTGCAAGGCAGTCATAGGACAAGCAATCCACGAGAAGTTCTCAATGAAATTTCGGTAGTATTCGGCTAAACCTAAGAATAACCTTATGTCGGTCAGGCAAGTGGGTGTAGGACATTCCTCTATGGCTTTAATCTTTTCAGGGTCGGTCATTATCCCCTTCTCAAAAATGATGTGACCTAGGTACTATCTATATGGTTTGTAGAAATCACACTTGCTAAACTTAGCGTAAAGTTGGTGTTCTCGTAACACTCGCAACACTATTCGGAGATGTTCTCCATGTTCTTCCTCACTTTTGGAGTGGATCAAAATGTCGTCAATGAATACTAGTACGAACTTGTCTAGGTATTGACTAACAATAATGTTCATCAGGGACATAAAATTTGCGGGTGCATTCGTCAATCCAAAAGGCATTACCACAAACTCGTAATGACCGTATTGGGTTTGAAAGGAGGTCTTGCTGATTTCTTTGTCACAGATTCTTACTTGGTGATATCCGGATCGTAGGTCGATCTTCGAAAAGATCTTCGCTCCTATTACTTGATCAAACAAGTCATCAATCCTAGGGAGTGGGTAGTGGTTCTTCATGGTCAATTTGTTGAGTTGACGGTAATCGATGTACATCCGCATCGTCCCATCCTTCTTCTCGACAAAGAGTATGGGTGCTCCCCAAGGAGACACACTTGGTCGAATGTATCCCTTTTTGATCAACTTTTGTAATTGTAGCTTGAGCTCCACCAACTCTGGTGTGCTCATGCAGTAAGGAGCTTTAGAAGCTGGTACTAACCTAGGTGTCAATTTTATAGAAAAATCTAAGTCTGGTTTGGGCGGTAATCCTAGTATTTCCTTGGGAAATACATCCTTGAACTCTTCAAGAACTAGGAAGTACTCAATATTTTGTTCCCTATCGGCTTCTACGGTTTGGATGTTAACTGCAAAGAGTTTACAACCTTTCCTCATGCATTTCTTCTCCTGTAAGGAAGATATTTGTCTCACGAAAAATTTATTAGGTATGCCTTGGATCTTCTTTTGATTTCCTTGGCTATCCGTGCATAAAATGGATTTTTTCAAATAGTCGAGCATGGCATGGTGTTGTTCCACCCAGTCCATGCCAATAAGTACATCATAAGAACCTAGTGGTAAGATGTTTAGATCTACCCTAGTTGGAAACCCATTCAAATCTATCTCGCAAGTTCTAACTAGTTCGGAGACTTTCCGTTTGGTACCAATGTCTAGTTGTACCATCCATGCTTTCTCGTGTTTCTCTCGGTTTAACTTACAAGTATCGACTATCTTAGGAGATACATAGCTTCGGCATGCACCGGGATCGATCAAAACTGAAATGACTATGTTTGAAACCTTACCTTCAATCTCGACCATAGTGTCCTGGTGATCTACTTGTTGTCCATCAAGTGCATCATAAATGTCTGGTGTTCATGCCATGTCCTCTACCGTTGGGTTCTCTTGTATGTTGTGTAAAACTCCATCTGTCTTGTTGGGACAATCTCTAAAATAGTGGGGTCCTTGGCATTTCCAGCAAGTAATGGTTTGTGGGGCAACTTTTGGTCCTTTGTTAAAAGCTAGTCAGTTGGCATGAGGTGCGGGCACATTTGGCCGTGCATGAGTTCGGTTGAAATTTATGTTGGACGGGAAACTATTGTTTTGTTTCTGGTATGATGGTGGCCTGAAACCTGGCCTTCGGTTGTCTTAAAAGGTTTTGAATATATCTTTGTTTATGTTTATGTTTTCATTTCTGGGTTGTCCATGTTCATAACAGATTATTTCCTTGTGCAAAGTCACGTCTAATGTTTTAGGCATGTCAAACTCAATTTTCTCTCTAAAATTGGGAGGTAGGAATCCTAAGAACTGTTGTATATTGACTTTTTCATCTTTTATGTAGGGTACATAATGTAGTAGATCTAGAAATCTGTTGATGAAGGATTCCATAGTTAGGGAGCCCATCTTCAATTCATGAAATTCTTTGATTTTTTGTCAAAGAACCGTTCTGACATGTACTTGTCTTGGAACAAAATGATGAAATAAATCCATCTAATGTTCTCTACTACGTGCCCTTTTGTATGCTTTAGGTCTCTCCACCATGTAGCTTCTTTTCCATTTAAGTTGTAAATGGCTAGCCGTGCTTTCATCTCACTGGAATAGTTGTGGACTTTAAAATACTTGTTCATTCCTAACAACCACTCTTCATCTTTTTCCACAGTATTTATCTCTCCATCATAAGTTGGGGCTTTAATTTTCTGGAACTCTCCCTACAAATTGTCATCATTTTTCCTCCTTTTCATGCAAGGGGAAGGTGAACAATCATCATTGGAAGAGCTCTTACAGTCCTCTTCTGTGAAATCAGGTATGTGTTCCTCGTACTCATCCTCTTTAGGACTTATGAATCTTTTTGTGTGACAATTTTTTTCTTTATATATGTTTGCTGAGTGGGTGGACTGTCCATGGGGTTTTTCCCCTATTAAACTCTGAAGTAGAGCTTCATTTATTGCTTGCTGTTCTCGTCTTTCTTGCATATTGTCATCTCTGAAACTCTATAATTCTGCTTGTAAACTCTATATCGACTTCATTAGATCTAAGTTCAATTCTACCATGATCTCTAATTCTCATGGTGGGGAATTCAAGTTGCCATGTCAACTGTTGTCCTCTTCTACATTCATGTTGTAGACTATTTTTAAATACCTGTAATGTTCCATCAATTAGTAAGAACAAAATTATGTTAGTTTGTATATATATGAAAAGAAATTTTTAAGTACATTTTGTGAAATATATGTATCTGCAGCAGATGTTTGTTGTAGTGAGCCTAAAAGGTCTCTTAGTGTTGTTGTTGGGCTCTGATACCAATTGTAATGTCCCTAAAACTGTAAAAATTTAAAAATTTTATGTATGGTCCACATCGTCAATTTAATCAAAATGTTTAGTAAATTAACTTCAGCACTGGGAGAATAATAGAAGACTTATTAATGCAATAAAGATATCCAGTTTACAATTATGTTCGTGGTTTCCCTGCTTGGTTTGTTTGACATAAATGGACTTACTTGTAGTTCTACGGAAGCGATATTTTGAATTGAGTTTTAAAGATCCACCATGAACTAGTATTTAGTTATGTTTGCTCAAGTCTTATTGTGTGTATGTTTAGACTTAAAATGGATGGGTTTTCAATGTGTAACCAGTTTCCCTTCTTTTCAGCACTGGGAGAATAATAGAAGACTTATTAATGCAATAAAGATATCCAGTTCGCAATTATGTTCGTGGTTTCCCTGCTTGGTTTGTTTGACATAAATGGACTTACTTGTAGTTCTGTGGAAGCGATATTTTGAATTGAGTTTTAAAGATCCACCATGAACTAGTATTTAGTTATGTTTCCTCAAGTCTTATTGTGTGTATGTTTAGACTTAAAATGGATGGGTTTTCAATGTGTAACCAGTTTACCTTCTTTTTAAATGTATTCTTATAGTTATTTTTAAGGGCTTGAGGGGATGAGAATTGGTGACACAAGCTTGGCTTGCTTAGCAAAATGCTAAGGCTTGCTTTTATCTTTGTTTTGTAGATACTCTTTCAATGAAATGTTTTTAAGCCTAGCATTCTAAAGTAAATGTGTTTAAATAAAAGGTAAAAATAAATGTAATGTGTAATGGTTTGACAAAGTCGAGTTTGAAATTAAGTGACTAATGTTAAATGGTTGACAAAATCGAGTGTGAGTAATAAGTGACACTCTCTACTATGGAGAGTGGATAAAAATATCAAAGGTGGTGGGGTTTGGTGGCATTCAATATGTTCACCATTGATTATGTTGGCCAGCTGGAGTAAGGTAAGGTTCAATGCGACTAGGGTGGATTTCGCTATACTTCATTTTCGTTGTCTGAGTTGGGATGGAGAGCTCTTTAGGGTTTGCGAAGATGATGGTAAGAGGACAGGGTTCATAGGGCTTCGAAGTGTGGCCCTGAGACCAGAGTTGGCCATGAGTGTTTCACTCATGCCTACACTCATGCAGTCAGCATGAGGGAAAACCTTCCTTATGAGGTAACTTCTGTAGCTTCATTCTCTCTTATAACTTTTGGTACTTCATTTTCAAAGTGTTGAGAATAATAACTAAAGCTTGGAGTTTGACTTTTGACAGGATTTACGATGCGGGAAGTTCGAGCTTGGATAGATGGGGTATTCGCAGCTATAATGACCATGGGTAAGCTTGGTCCTATGTGTCCATTTTATCCCTTCAAGTAGATGGTTTCATATACTAGTAGTTTTTCTCAGTATGTAGAAGTTTTGGAAATGTTTTAGCCATTCGGAATTTTCTGGGTTTATAATGAAATGCTGAGTTTGAAATGAGAACTCATGGTTAGACCTTTTGGAATGCTCGGTAGCTGTATAATCCACAATTTCAGTTTAAGTGGAAGCTTGTATGGCACTTTTGGTTTTTGAGGAGGCCCTAGCTTGGCTCCTGGACAAAATCATTTTATGGTTTCGGTGTTTGAAATTTCTTACTTGTAATTAATATGAAGACTTCTTATTTATCCTCTGTTATATTCGTGGATGTAATGTAATTGGTTTCAAGCTACTGCGAGTAGCATTGACCCTGTTTAACTCTTAGAATAATTATGCTTAACCTAGGTTTTTACTATCTCGTTGGGTGAAGACTGAGCGTGAAGACTGAGCGTGAAGCTCCTGTCTACATGTATAATTTAATGTGGTCTAAGTTTTAGTCCTTGTCATTTTAACTTAAACATTTTGACCTGGAAACCAAATCTCTCTATAGGATAAATGGTTGAAGTGTTCTTATTTCTATTAATGGGAAATCCCTAACTGGTTGTGAATTTTGCTTTGCTTCTGCGTATGATAATTAGATTCTGAAGTTTGATTTTTATTATATGGAATGGGTATATGTTTAGCCAAGAGCAGGGCTTCGGTGTAATTTAAATTCTAATGTCTTCCCATTTTGCAACCTCTGTGAAAGAAATCGTTTTCAACGTTTTCAGTGATGGGAACGGAAATTACTGTATAATTTATTATCTCTATGTTTTGGCTGTAAGAAATAAAAGGGTCCTGAGTTAAAAATCTTTAGTGAATGTTCTTATGGGAATTTTTTATGGGAAGAGCCCTAGCGTTAGAATCGTTGTCATCTTTTACTTTTCTTTATGGTGTAATGTTTATTATGAGTGGATGGTAATCCACGCTGTAGCGTGGACCTTCATGTAAATCGTAGATTTTATTCAAGTATTGTATAGAGAACTTGATCATAAATCTCAAATTTTATTTAGAAGAATGTAAGTCTGGAAAGGTGCCCTAAATGAAACAGCCTGTGTATGGCGCCTTTAAGAGAATGAAAAAGTGGTGGATGCTTTTAGATATGAAATTTGTGTGATGAGTAAGCTATGGATGCGTTGATTTTGATTTAAAAGAGAGTCTACAAAATCTCTGTCATAGATTGGCTATTTAAATTAATATTATAATTAAACTTTTGGTACAGTATAGAGGGTGATATTTTTACTTAAGTTGGAACCTAGGATTCTAAGTTTGGGAGGCCAAGTGAATCGATCTCTTTTTTAAGAGATGATTTTGTTGTAGCATTCAGTTTAGTTATGTTTGTAAATTCTTTACTCTTTCCAGTTTAACTAGGGTTTGAAACTTAAAACATGAATTTAAACTTGAAATATAATTATTCTAACCTGGGGAGCCAATGCAATAGCCCTTGCTCCCAATGCGTGGAATTAATTAGAAAGGATATTATAGTAATGGAATTTAAATAAAAAACTTTCAGCTTGTAACATACAAGTAATTCATACCTGGATTTGAAGCTGAGATCCCCTCCTTGCACAAACCTGCACACCTCAAACACTAATTAATGGAAACAATTATGCTTAGTTGACATGTATGATGGTAACCGAATGACTTTGGAACTACCACGTTCCTCCCAACCATGACCCGAAACCGTTTTGGTTCTGATCGGATCCCCCTGAGATGGCTCCAACATGCAATAGGAAACTAGAGGACCTAGGGCAAACAACTGATGATAATCCAATATTGGAATAATTTTCTCTTTCTGTTCTGTGGGACAAATTCTCTCTTGTTACCATAAAAGAATGATAAAAAGATAGATGCCCTCTCTTTGGGAATTGTCCTAGTTTTTATAAGTGAACTTTTGAAAATAGCACTTGAGAATATTAATTTCTTTTAAGATTAACTTAAGTTGATTTTCAGTTTGAATTAATATATATATAATTTGAAAATTATCACTTCAGTTTATCTAGAACTTTTTAATTTGTTCCTTTATAAATTTATTAACGGAACTTTGATATTTATCATTTAACATAATAGTTATATTTTTTTTTGCTTATTTATATTTATTCATAAGTACTATCTTTTACTTATATTACTATCTTTACTTATAAGTAATGTCTTTTACTTATAATTAATATTTTTATTTATAAGTAATATCTTTTACTTATAATTAGTATCTTTCAGGTACATATATTTATGTATATCTTTTGTACATGAGTGAGGTTCTTGACACTTAATCACTTTAATTAAATCAAGTAGCTATATAGCATAATAAATTTGACTCTTTATTTAATTAAGGTCCACTCTTTTGACAAAGCCTTGGTATGTTTGGATGGTCGACTAGGTTAGGTAGCTCTAGGTCCCTTTGCATGTTGGATTACCTCATTTTCCATGGTAGTTTCCTCCATCCTTGATTAGATGACTAATGAATCAATTAATCATAATAAAATAATTATGATGACTGGTGCTATTTAGAGCTTCCTTAAATCAACACCTTCTAAGTAAAGTAACCCCTAGTGATATTCAGATCTTAGGCTCAACACTTTTACATGGGCGTTATGCTAGTGCAATTCCAGAGCTCTTTGCTCAACACTAGTGCTAGGATGTATTTGTAAGATACACCTACGGATACAATGTCCAAAGATCCGATGCTCCAGAGCTTATGCTGAACATCAATTTGGAGTGCTCCAAGGCTTATGCCCAACACTCTATGTACATCAGGGCTTATGCCCAGCACATAATAAAAGTCCTCTATGTACATCGGGGCTTATGTGTAGTACATAGGTCATGCATGTGCTCAAGAGTCCACACTCAACACATCATAAAAATTAGTAATGCATATCAAAACTCTGCACAGTATCTAACAAGATCATCTCAGTATATTAGGGTTTTATACCAGAGCTCAATAATAAACATCAATCAAATACATTAGGGATTTATGCCTAGTATATAACAATAACTTGCATCTGTCAGGGTCCATGCCCAAATATGTATATCTATAAAAAATGAAACATGTTCAATGGGGCTTATGCCCAGTATACCAAAATAAATCATATGTGTTGGGGCTAACGCCCAATATTTAATATCAATATAGTCAACAAAAATCGGGATATTACATTGGAAGTAAAAGATACCTTTAATTCTTTTCTTAACAAATTGGAAATATGTTGATATTATCCTAACGGAGCATCTCTATTTTCTATGTTTTCAGTCATTCATTTGGTGGAGTGTGTTTCTTTTTATCTCATGAGCAACCATATTAGTTTTAAGGATTTGTAAAACTATAACTTTGCATGATTAATATTTTTAGAATTTAGTTACTCACTTAAATAGAAAAGAGAATGTAGTTTATTTGGGTATCCAAGTACTGAAAACTAAATCTTTGTATTAAATTATAGGTACCCAAAAATGAGGAATTCACTTTTGAGAACATGGCATCCAATCTTTTGTTCATTGTGTGAATGGTAGGTTTTGATTTGACTATATATTTTTTGAAATTAGTAATTAAGTTTTATATTTATCCATTCATTGATAGCATAATATTGATATCATCATATACACAATGTTATTTTTTCAGGGGAAGTGATCATCCTGCTACCCGGGGATCTAAAGTTGGAAATAGATGGAGGACATGACAAGACATTAACAACAGTTGGATTAGGTGATCATAGGTTCCACAACACCTCTAACTTCATTGTTATACTTATAAATAGACACATAACATTTTATGTTGGACTGATTTTTTTGGCATGGGGCCAACTGAATGGTCCATCTAGTGCAACATAGCTTCTTGAGTAGAACAGAATGACAGATGAGCACATTATGCAGGCAAAGGTGGATGGAATTTCAATATTCTACTCCAATTTCTATTACATCCATACACTTGATTATTATATATCATTTTATTTTTTGATAATTGCCATTCCAAGTTATCAAAGTGATTCATTGGGAATTCTATGGATCAGATACTAACATGTTGGAGTTAAGAAATGGAAAATTAAATAGAGAATAAGACTAGTCACATTTCATCCTCTAGGACAAGATAAAGGTACTTATTATATCTCATTCTCTATCAACCTTTATATGATGAAGATACTCTATATCATTCCCATATATTCTACATGAGACCTAAAGTATTCTATTCTATTGTACCAACTTAAATTAAACCCTTTTTTACTATTGAATCATGGATGGTTATATGCAGGCACCATTGTTGATAGGGTGTGATGTGAGGACTATGAGCTAAGGGACTATGGAGATCCTCAGTAATGCAGAGATGATTCCAGTGAATCAAGGTGAAATATCTTTTGTGATTTATGGTACAACAATTAATTACAATTATAATGTATATCTTGATTTCAAGATGTAGTCCTAGGAGTTAAGACTCATCATTTTTTCGAGGCTGATATTTCATGTTTTTTGTGTTATCATTATTATGTGCAAATCTATTAGGAATCCAAGGTAGGAAAGTCTACAACAATGAAAATCTAGAGGTATTCATGGTAGATAAGAGATGATGGTTCCTTATAATTTAATGAATTTCCTTTCCAAGCCATCTATCTATGTTAATATACATTTACTATACTGTGATGGAGTTCTTGTTGCTTATAGGTATGGTCAGTGCTTTTATCTAACAATCACATGGTGGTAATCCTATTGAACAGAAGTGAGTCAAGGTCTTCAATCAAAACCAACTCGGAAGACATTGGCCTCGATTCCTATCATGAAGTCCAACATTGGAATTTGTGGAAGGTATAATTTACAAAGTAGATTAAATATACCATCAGGTTTGAAATTTTCTATTGAATGTGTTCTCATTATGGAAGTAAGCAGTCATTTCTTAAAGTATGTGTGAGTAGAGAAAAACCTTTCACGTGACTAATTGTGTATCATTGATGATTTATAGTACAAAAACATGAAAAGAACATGCATTATATTATGTTGGTGTAGATTCCCATTCAACCCCTAAATAGGAGTCCCAGATGAAGATGAGCTCAAATCAACATCCTCCAGATGAGCCCACATTTGATAGATTTACAATTGGTGCCAAATTCAAGCCATTTCGAGTGTTTATGGAAAGTGGTATGATGCAACAATAGAGAGGATTACTTCAATGGGATGCTACATTGTTTATGATGAAAGGGGATACAGAAATGCTATGGGGTCTAGCTATTGGGGTGTTTATTGCAAGTCAATGGTATGTGGAATAATCTTACATTTTGTGATAAATCCAAAAGGTGGCCTAGTTTTTTTTGTCTAGGTTCCTTTCAATCTAAATAATGAACTTATGTGTTAGAACATGAGAACATTCCTCTTTTGTTTTAAGTTACCATTGTAGAAGTTAAAAATGGTTTCTAAAAGTTACTGGAAACACTTTTATTATTATTTATTTATGTCATTGAGTCCTCGTTTAAAAGAAGTTTTATGTTTAATCACACAAAGTGCTATTTTTTATGCTTATCCAATTAGTGGGGTTAAGAAACTTTTGAATATTTTGTTATATTTATAATAATACACCTTGTCCATTGTTTCTATATTACTATTGTTTTATATTTTTCTTTTTAAACCATATGTATCTTTCGAGATACTTGGATCTTCCCATATAGTGGTGTTTCCTTCATTGTTCATGGTTGTCCCCACTATAGTTATTTGGAAAAACATTTTCTCACTTTATCACTCATTTGGAAAACGCTAGAAAGTAAAATGTAAATAAAATATTGATAAAGCTTAAGAATGAATGAACTAACATAGTAGTCTAGACTTGTGATAAGCATATTCTTTATCAGTCTATCTTCATCATTGGTGCTATTTGACTTTTGTAAATTTTTGTGTTATTTGACTATTTGAATTTTGTTTGTTGCTTGTAAATAGTTGGTATCTTGTTGAACATCACATATCATAATTTTATTAATATAAATAGATTTAAAATCATTGTATATCATATAAATGTGGCTAGGTTTATCTTAACCGCAACGTTTAAATCCCACGCAACTTTGAGCCTTGTCCTTGTTCGACAATCTTTATGTTCACCTCAATAATTGATACACTCTTGTGGCAGTTGTTCTTCTTGCAACAATTAATAATCTAATTCCATATTATTTACATCTTGTATTTAGAGGGTGGTAATTTCCTATGTTTAACATAGGAATCGTTAATTGAGTTGCATTAAAAGCATTGATATTTTAATTGATAAGTAATTATAAACACCTATTACCATGTGATTTTAGTTCATGCACAAGATATAAAGGATTTTTTTAGGCCACTCGTTTAGGTAAATTAATACTGCATCATACTTGAACCAGTGATGCATCTTCTACTTTGAAATGTACTCTACTATTCTTATCCCTTTTGGTTACAACAAAATTATCATGTTATTTCTATTAAAAATTGTTTAATTCCTAGAGTCGCAAAATTAAGACCTACCTCTCACCTATTGAAGAATAGTGACAAAAGTCCAAATCGTAACTTAATTGTTTTGAGAGGTGCAAACATAACTTTCTTCATCAGTTTCTTGGCATCTTCACATAACAATATATTAGAAATGTGAAGCATCTTGTTAAGGTGCCTATATGATGTGTGACATTCCAAATGACATGGAAATGGGACAGAGTTTTTGTGTATACATGCCTTGCAAAATTTATCTTAGTATGTAATAATGCTTATGGAGCATTAACCAAATGCTATCGAGATGCATTGTATCCATGTTTCACATGTTTTTAAATCATTTATAAAATATGATGGTATGAGTGGCCACACGTACATTTGGGCAATTTCCTTTGTGGTAGATTATTTTATGAACTAAGTTGTATATGGGAAATAGCCTCAAATTTTCAAGCTTGTCATTTTGCGAATCCATTGAGATGTGCATTATTCATAATTATGTCTCATGATATCTTAAATAATTTGTAGGTTCCCGACTTACTTCACAAATTAATCTTGCAAGATATATGAGTTCTTTTAGTGATTTGTATTTAGTTACATTTGAAATTAAGCTTGCAAGATATGTGAGTTCTTTTAGTGCATTGTCTTGGATAAGCAAATTCACTCAAATTTTCAGCTATCGTTTTGTGGCTCCATTGAGATGTAAAGTACATGTATGCCTATGGCTAATGATCTATTGAATTATTTGTAGGTTTCCATGTTAATTTTAAGAATTAATCTCTTAAACATGAGAATCCATTGAGATGTAAAACATTTATGACTATGGTTCATGATATAAATCATGAAATTACAATTTGTAGGTTTCCAAGTTACATTCTGAATTAATTTCGCAAGATGAGATTTTTAAGTTTTTCATTGGCCGAATTTGTTTTCAACCATTAGATTGGTTAAGTTATGTTTGGAATTAGTCTTGAAAGAATATTATGTGTCATTGTGGATGAAGTTGTTTTCAACCAATAGAATGGATCATTATAAATGTAGCACATGGTTATAAATGTAGTATTAGGATGAGATTTGGGACCACATATCTTTAGAATTTAATGCTTGAAACTGTTCGATAATTTGAAATCTCGATGGCCTCTAGTGGAAAAGTTTAGATAATTAGGAATCATCAATTATCTTTTAGCTGCTACATTTTTGTTATGTGTGTGTGTGTGTGTGTGTGTAACACACACACACACGTGTGGGATTACCTATGTTTTGTAGGTTGCTTGTAAGGAGTTAGGCCACTTATGTATTGTTGGCTTTCCTTACCTCTCATAGATCTAAATAGAGGAAGGAAAATATTTAATATTCATCATTGTAGAGTGATAGATCATCCTATGATTAGATATGTGAGAAAAAGAGCATTTTGTCTCTCTCTCTTAGGTATTCGTATTCATACTTTCTCTCTCTTTTCAGCAAGGGGATAGGTTTTATTGGACCACTTGGAACATATTGGACCTGTAGAAATATCATATCACTCACTTGGAGTGTCATGTCCCAATTTTCCAATACCAAGGGAAACATTTAAGAATCCACCAACCCCCCATGGATCCTAATGAAGACCAAGGAATTAATTAATGAAAGGGGGGATAACTTTATCCTAGGCAATTATTAACTAGGAATAAATTATCCTATAGTTGTTTAATTAATTAAATTAGAAGGATGTTGGCTTATATACTGTTCTAGAGGTTTCCAATGTAGACCCAGGTTCTTCGCGGTTTCAAGGAACCAACAAAACCCCTTCGCATCGACCCTTTCGGCAACAACCTACGAACAGGATGAGGTCTCACCCGAGGTGTATCAATGGGGGCACTGCGGAATCAGGTTTCCACAACAACGTGATGATTTGTTCGGATGGACTACAGTGCAGCGGGACTCGTACTGCAGACTAAAGACTCCGCAACGATAGTCTGTGTCACAGACCTCACTTCTACAAGCTACAATACTTGCACAACTAGCGCATCTATGGACTGTGCAGTTCAGACAAGATGCGACTAATAGGACAGCACAACTGACTTATACGCTTCCTCTTCAGACTTAACCACCATGAAGACTTACTTATTACTTCATTCACCCATTGTTGCCTTAGATTATTTAGCCTTAGAACTGATGTAAACAAATGGAATATACAATACTACGCACACTCGGTGCTGCACGTCATAGAGTTACACAACTCGAACTCTACATACACATGTGATTATTCAACGAACTGATACTTTCACAGACTTAGAATATTGCGCGTTCAACATTCATCCATTCATGTAATACTTAATATATTATTCACATCTCTCTCCTATGGAAAATACATATAAAAGCATGAACATAAGAACTGATAAATGAGAATTCAACCATCCATTGTATGCAAACAGACAACTGTAAAACATAAACAGTCACACTACACAAGATTTAATGTGGTTCACCCCCAGGATGGGAGCTACGTCCACAAGAAATGTTGTTGTATTAGTATTTGGGAAGGGTACAACAGTTCTTGTCTACGCACTCCGCTGCAAACTCTCTTCTCTCTCAATAGGCCTCTATGCACACAGCTTGCAAAGCCCTTACAAAATGTCTCTCAACAGAGATCTATTCAATCAACAATGAGACAATAATAAAATGAAGAGTAAAAAAAACCCAACAACCCTTTCCCATACAAAATATGCCTTATTTATAGATCATGTCTCTAGGTCATGTCTTTACAATTCGAAGGAAAAAACCCTAAGGTTTACAAAACTGTCATGGTTTTCGGGTGACCGGACTTGCTGGCTTCAACTAGAGAATCTTCCATCGTGGCCGCCTTCAGCGCATGCTCATGTCATTATCAGCCTCCCTGTTTCATGCAGGCCAACAGGTCGCTTTCACCGGGTCATTCTTTCTCGAACGGCCTTATGTGACTGGTTCGGCTAGTGGTTCTTTGCATGCGCGACCAGTCACTTTCTTCTGCTTTGCTCCTTACCCGTCGCCCGGCACTCATGGAGCATATTTACCAAAAATAGAACACCAATGGTCTAACTAGAATATGTGTCATCTTTTGTCCAACACTTTGCTTTGCCAGATCTTTGTAGACTGGCCACATCGTAGTACTGAACCTCGCGGTGCCTGATTTCAGTAAAGGAATATGCCTCATTTTCTCCAATGTTATCAAGTACCTCATCAGTGAAGGGAGTAGGAAATGGGTCATGCATTGAAGCATCGTTCAACTTTCTGAGATCTACGCAGATCCTGATCTCTCCTTTTTTCTTCTTATCTTCGACAACCATAGGGCTTATCCACTCATACTCTTCCACCAGCTCGATGATCCCCTGTGTCGATCATTTTATCAAGTTTTTCCCTAACTCGTTGTTTGTATCGTGGGTTCAGTCTATAGGGCCTCTGCTTAATAGGATTTGCACCTGGCTTGAGAGGTATCTTCATAACCCCTAAATCTCCCAAAATGCCCTTCATCTCTGTAAACTTTGTCAGGAATAAATCATGATACTCATGTAACAAGTCTACGATCTCCACAACAGTCTGATCATCCCAATAATCTCCAATACTTGCAAAATTTGTCTCTTCACTGGTGCCAATGTTCACTTTCCTTGTTTTCACGGGTCCACTCATGTCTAGAATTTCCAGTGGAGGTCCCTCTACGTCGGACGCTCCTTCCGACTCAGGAATGTTTATGTTGCGCGGGTCCTCCTCATCATTGTCTTCTTTTTCTTCAGCCTCTTCAGCTAGGTTATAAAATTCCATGACATGTTCTACCTATTCCTTCCATTCTGTCTATAGGATTGCAAGTACGCTATCAGGAACAAAGAATTCCTCTAATGTTATGTTTCTATGTGGACATTCTGGTCTGAATATTCTTTCCTTAATAATCTGCAGTGCATCATTTATCGTAGGACTCTCCTCTTCAAAACTGAAACTCTTCTGGAAGTTCGCAGTCAGGGTAGGCCAATATCTAGTTTCCCTGTGCAACTCCATATCCATGTACCATTTCTTTGGAATTTCTTCCTCCAACGTGTGTAAAAACAGATGCACCCATTCTGTCTATGGTCTCTCCTGCTATGCTTGTGAACAGACCTCAATGTGTTTTCTTAGATCTGTCTGTCCATTGTATTTCTCAAAGGGTAGGGTAACCTTGTCAGCAAACCTGATCTGCATCTTGATTCTGCACTGATCCCATGTTGTCAATGTCTGCTTATGTGCAACCCACCATCTGGAAGGTATCTCACGCAGTGCCATGTCTAGTGCTGACAAGCGATGTTCATCTGCAATTGCTACAGTATATTCTTTGATAAAGGAATAAACATTAGATAAACCATCATAAGTGGGGATTGGGCTTACCTCCTTTCCAATCTAGCGTAGTGACTTTGTAACTTGCGTGCATCTCCTTGCAGATACTTCATTCATGCGACTTTGCCAGTTCTCCAGTCCTGAATTAGAGTCCGAGATGCAAGAGTTGTCGCATCTCCAGCTGAGTGTTCCATCCGCAGTAGGATTAATATAATCTTCCTGGTTGGAAGTCATCTTGTACAGGCGGTCCAAGTCTTGAGCTCTGGATTCTTCCTGAATCGGCTCGTTGTATCTGTCTCTGTCCGCAGGGTCCAGTGGCGTGATGACCTTGAGATGATTACCTTCGAACATCATCTTCTTTGTCTTCAAGTTTATGATGGAAAGGTTATCGATAGCCCAGTCAATTCCTAAAACTGTAGGAAACGGCTGACTATCATCCACAATCTCAATAACCTCAAAATCTGCATGACCTTGCACTCCATCAATGTCAACAACAACATTGGCCAGTCTCCCAAAAGGTATGACTTTCTCCTGATTGGCCATTCTCAACTGAATAGGTGACCATAACAGCTTTCGTCTCCCCATCTGTTGCCATGTCTTTTTAGTTAAGACATTTACTTCAGATCCCAGATCAAGGATGATCTCATCCATTTCATAATCTCCTATCTGTGCACCAAGTCTCATTTCTCTTCCTGTTCTTTTGTGTTTCTTGATGTGGTGAACTGCGCTATCAGTAGTTTCAATTTTTTTTTGCAGTTCATATTGATCAAACAACTTCTGCCACTCTTCTATAGCGTTTGGACTCTTTAGCAACTTCATGCAACTACTGAGGAACTACTCAACAAAGGTTCTTGTCTTTGCTGCGGCGTTTGTTTTTTCATAAGCAACCGACATATATTCTATATGCGGTATTTCACTGTGCAGCAGGATTCTTGGCAATCTGGGTGCTGACTCTTTGAAGATATCCCACGCTTATTCATAGGTTTCTTTGTTTTTATTCAATTTGAATGTCGATGCTTTCCCAACAGCTTTTCTTATCCATATTGTTTCAAGAGGAGTTTGGTTAGTGTTAAAATCTCCTGAACTCGAAGCTTCTGCTCCTCTATATCACCATGTCATAGTGCCACTTCGCGTCACTACATTGATACTTGGATCCGCAAGCCTCCTCTCTATTGCAATCAACTAAATGTTTGGGTTCGACACATCTGGCCGCTTCCTTTTCTGCATTTCTGCCTCTAACACTGGGTAGTCTTCAATAACATGATCGAATGATTTACAATAATTACATGTAGTGCATGGGTTGGTATAGTCTCTAGATACGTGGTCGGCCTTACCACACTTATAACAGATTACTTGACCTCGGCCTCGTCCTTGCACTGGGCCGTTATTCCTTCCTCTCCCGCAGTATCCTCTGTGGCCTCTGTATGCTCCCTGATCATGCTGAGCATTATCTTGTTTCTGCAGAGTCTCTTCTTGGACTCTGTACACTCCTCCATACATATGCTCAATATCCTTCTTCCTTTCCAACATGAGCTCATATGCGCGGTAATTGGACTCATCATGACCAACTGACTTACAGAAATTACAATATAGGTTTTTAAGTGTTCTTACATATTTTTGTATTAGGTAGTAGTCCTTTGGCCAGTGTCCTCTAGTTTTGAAAATTTCACACCATGGCCCTTGGTTCGGATTTAATGGGTTTGGTCCACACATGCTAAGGAAATCTTGAAATAAAGGACAATGATCCTTAGTGTGTCCTTCTCCCTTACATCCTGTACACCAGACTTCCTGTCTCTCTTGCTTTCCTTTCTTGATATCCGGTCGCTGTAGTGTTAGGGTAGCCAACTGGGTTTGAATACGCGACATCCCAGTGCTAGTTTCTCCAATCGGTGAAGCTTCCAACTTCATCGCGATCTCCAAGGCTTCTGCCTGCAAAGCCACTTTTTGCTACATCAATGGCAATTTGATATGAGGCAACAACGCAGCTATAAACCATTCCTGGTGCTGTTGCGGTGCTATAACGAAGCTTACTTGGTCCAATAGTGTTTTAAATTTCTGGTCAAATTCCTAGATTGTTTCATTAGGTTTCTGCTTGATCTCCTTTAACTCTGTTATACACTGCGATTCTGAATCCGGCTTCTTAAATTCGGCTAGGGGCACAACCTTGATTTCTACCAGGGTTCTATTCTGTCCTTGCGAGTATTTCATGAACCAATGCAATGCTCTATCTCTAAAGCTGGTGATGAGATGTACTTGCTTAACAACATCATCCTATACTTGTTTAACACTCCACATGGCTTCACATAGAAACCAGTGCTTATTAGGGTCTTCTAGACCTGTTCCTTTGAATCTCGGCAGCTTGATATCCTCGTCATTCTTCTTCTAGGTGGTGGGGGGTTCTGTGCAGGTTGCTGAGCGGAAAAAATAAAGGTAGTATTGCACGAAATGGTCTGACCCAAAATGTTATGATTGCTAGGTATATTCACAACTGGGGAACTTTGTGCGATGACAGGCGTAGTGTTCATAAGCAGTGTGTTCTGCGATGTAATAGGATGATAGGTGGAAGATTGAGGTGCATTTTTCCTATCAGGTTTGGCTTGTGAATCAACGTCTACGTCGAGTCCATGTACACTGGAATTTTTCTTAGGTGTATATTTATATCTTTTCCCACTTCTTAGATTATGTGTCTCTTCGTCTGACTCACTAAATATGCTATTGACCATTACAAATTTCAAAAATTTCACTGCATTCTAAAAACACCTTTCTCTTTCAAAAGCATTTTAATGTATAAACTGAGGTTGTTTAGATACTTACCTCGGAATCCCTTGAAAAACTCTCTTTCGGATGCACTGTAGGACTTTAGCATGTCCATAATGAATTGCATCACAAATATCTGTCGTGTACTATCGACCCAGAAGTCGACTGCTCACGTGAATGGACTATCTATGGCTTTGAGCCTTTCAATAAGCTTTGGTGTCCACTCGGTCAGTACGTCTCGTGTTGTACAATTTCTTTGCTCTGCGAGCCTTGACAACCACTCGTGTAGCTCGTTTCCAAAAGACGCCTAGAAAACTTCGTGAACGTCTTTCCACATGTATTTGTTCAACCAGTGGATGTCAAAGAGATGCGGGTGTCTATTCTCCTTTCTTGTGAAGTCTCTCTCTGTCTTGTCACACCAAGCCCATATTTCTTTCTTGTCTCGATGCCAAAATTCAATACCCAGCAAAGCTTCTTCTTGGTTGCAAATCACGACTTCAACTCATCATGGATTCTTAGCGCGGCAACAGAACTATTTGTTGGCTTATATATTGTTCTAGAGGTTTCCAATGTAGACCCAGGTTCTTCACGGTTTCAAGGAACCAACAAAACCCCTTCTCACTGGTCCTTTCGACAACAACCTGCAAACAGGCTAAGGTCTCACCCTAGGTGTAGCAATGGGGGCGCTGCGGAATCAGGTTTCCACAGCAACGTGATGATTTGTTCGGACGGACTACAGCGCAACGCACTGCAGGACTGATACTGCACGATGATAGTCTATGTCACGAACCTCACTTCTACAAGCTACAATACTTACACAACCAGCGCATCTATGGACTGCGCGGTTCGGTCAGGATGCGACTAATAGGACAACACAATTGACTTATACGCTTCCTCTTCAGTCTTAACCACCATGAAGACTTACTTATTGGTTCATTCACCCATCTACTACCTTAGATTATTTAGCCTTAGAACTGATGTAAACAAATGAAATATACAATACTACGCACACTTGGTGTTGCGCGTCAAAGAGTTACACAACTCGAACTCTACATACACATGTGATTATTCAATGAACTGATACTTTCACAGACTTAGAATACTGCGTGTTCAACATTCATCCATTCATGTAATACTTAACATATTATTCTCATCTCTCTCTTATGGTGAATACATATAAAAGCATGAACATAACAATTGATAAATGAGAATTCAAGCATCCATTGTAAGCAAACAGACAAGTGTAAAACATAAACAGTCACACTACACAAAATTTAATGTGGTTCACCCCCGGGATGGGAGATACGTCCACAAGAACTGTTGTTGTATTAGTCTTTGGGAAGGGTACAATAGTTCTTGTCTGCACACTCTGCTGCAGACTCTCTTCTCTCTCAATAGGCCTCTGCGCACACAGCTTGGAGAGCCCTTACTAAATGTCTCTCAACAGAGATCTATACAATCAACAATGAGACAATAATAAAATGAAGAGTAACAACAACCCAACAATCCTTTTCGATACAAAATATGCCTCATTTATAGATCATTCCCATAGGTCATGTCTTTACAATTCGAAGGCAAAAACCCTAAGGTTTACAAAACTGTTGCGGTTTTCAGGTAACCGAACTTGCTGGATTTTGGTAGCAAATCTTCCATCGTGGCTGCCTTCAGCGCATGCTCATGTCACTATCATCCTCCCTGTCGTGCGCATGCCAACAGGTCGCTTTAACCGATCCGTTCTTCCTCTAACGACCTTATGCGACTAGTTCAGGTAGTGGTTATTTACATGTGCAACCAATCGCTTACTCCCGCTTTGCTCCTTAACCGTCGCCTAGCACTCATGGAGCATCTTTACCAAAAATAGACCACCGATGGTCTAACTAGAATATGTGTCATCTTCCGTCGAACACTGTGCTTTGCTGGATCTCCATAGACTGGCCACATCGCAGCGCTGTTCTCCTCGCAGCTCCAAACCTCACAGCTCTTCCGACGCTACGCTGCGCTCAACTTTGCAGCATTTGAAAATATGACTTACTAAAAAAGCCTTCAACTGAACTGCGCTCAGCTCCGCAGTTCCAAAATCTGACTTGCTAAAAAATGCCCCACTTGGGCCAGGCCCAACAAAGGATGTAATGATTATTTTCATATTTAAAATATTAATTATTTTTTTTGGTGAGTTGGATGATGACAAGGTCACCATTAGGGTGCATGGAGAGATAAGGCTAGCCTTATGAGTTTTCACACCAAAGAAGAAAGTGGAGAAAAGTAGCACAAAGCAAGATGCCAAGCTAAAAGGAAAGAAAATGACAAAAGTAGGAAGGTGAGAAAAATAGAAACAATAATTTTATTAATTTTAATTTATTTTATTAGTAATTCCTAAATTTTGATTAGGTGGGACAAGAGGGCACCCTCATGAGGATAAGGTTGCTAAAATGGAACTGGAGGCAAGAAAATATCAAAAGATGAAAAACAGGGATGCTCACAAACTCAACCAGAACCTCCCAAATTCTCAGAAGAACTTGTCCAACATCTAATAAGGATTTTAATGTCTGATATATTCCATTTTTTTACATTCATGTTTAAGTAGTGATTTTAGTTTGCATATGTTGGTGTGCCTATGAAGCATCAAAGTAGACATCAACCTAGTTGTTGTTGAAATGTAAATGGACCCAGTACTTTGTGCATAGCACTCAGCAGTTGGCCATGAACCTGATACCTTTTATGTTGCACATCCACCAATACATTTGGAATATCCTACACCTTACACTGTCCTAACCCTGGGGGGAAAGCTAATTGTGTCCAAGACTAGTGTTTCTGCAACTAGTTCCTCAACCAACTATGGTATAAGTTAATCCTTGTGTCAATTGATGTTTTTAATTATGAAAATGAGATAATATATTTGATATAATATCATGGATATTATAGTTGTATCAGATCACTTTCCTTGACTCATCTTGTGGAAAGTAATTCTCAGTGGAAGATATCTCAGAAGTGTTTTTAAGTTGCAATTGTGGAAGCAATGATAGACATGGAAGATGAAAGTTTTGAGTTGTATGAGGAAGAATAGATAATTTACATTGATGGAGGATTACCAAGAGATGAGGATGGTTACAGTTATGACCATATGTACATAGATCAATGTGATGAACCACCGATGGCTAATCCTAAGAAGGAGTTATCAAAGAGAATATCTGCAGGTAAAACTTTTCCCTGCCACTACCAGGAGTATCTAGATTTGGGAGAAGAGATTGGTAAGGCCATTTATTTCAAAGATTTATTTTATTGCATATTTGGATTTGAGGTCAAGGATGAATCTTTGGATCCAATAGAGAGAAACAAACCACCCATAGAGGAAACAAATTGTTCCACCTCTGTGAGTAAAGAAGAAGGAAGAAAAAATTATCCAACTGCATCTTCTAGCATCAAGAGATTGTTGGGGTTTTCTTCAAGCATATCTTCCAAAGGAGGTAAGCGTGAAGAATCCATCACCAGTTCGGTTAAGGATCGGAAAAGTATGGATTAGAGAGTAGATATTAATTGGTGCCAAGAAGAGGTATCTACTAACAGTTTCTCAAATTATGAAGAAGCATCTACTGATGGATGCTGTGAAGATGTACCTATTGATGGGTGCCCATGTTTTGAGGAGACATCTACAGATGGATGACCATCTCTCTATGTGGGTGACATAGAGATACCTCTTGATGAGGTTTCTACAAGTACAAGTTTCCCTAATACTAAATAATATGAGATCCTTGTAGTCAAGGAAGAAGTCACGTGATCAATCTCAATATCACCACCTGCGCTTCAAGAGGTTGATCCATCGGTAGATGATGAGTAGGTTTATTCTCCACCTTCCCCTTTTGAAAGGCCACTCAATATGAATGAAATAAGTATCAAGGAGTCCTTACACACTCTTTGTGACACACATGTTTTAGTGCCACAATCTTGTTGGAGAGTTGCTTGATTGGAAGAGTCACCTTTCCTTGAAGCCACGGAGAAGATTCAGAGAGAAATGTCTACAATCCAAGGTAATTTTTTAGATATGATTTCTGACAAAAAATATTTGCATGAGCTTGTGCAAATGTGGCAAGGAGAATCCTTGAAGGATGATGAAGATATCAACAAGCTCAATGATGATTTGATGGCCACCCAAGATTCTTTGAGAAGCACTCAAGGTGCCCTCTTAGAATCCAAGATCCAAATAGAGCAACTTCATCAAAATTTGCAAATATCACTCATACCAGTCAACCAGTATTTTATTGTTGGTTGTATTCAGAGTTATATGGAAGAACCTCATGAGATGGTATTTCATGAGGTGCATGATGAAATGCATCTGCTTGAGGAAATTTTAGATGTAGAGGAAAATTTCCAAGAACATACAGTTTCCCAGAGCGAAACTGAGCTTGTACATGGAGTAAGTCATTCCTCCACTAAGGAATCAAAAGAGATCATGTGTGATGACCATCCTGTGATGGAGTTGATGCATCTATTAGTTGGGTGGATGAAGTTTGCAAAGAATATATTTTGGTCCATGATCCCACATCAGACCCTTCTACTTCTTCCATGACATTTGAGGATGAAGTTTGGGTCAAGAATTTCTTTTTGATGGTGCCTGAAAAGGAGCAAAAGGCTCCCACATTCACTTCAGCTGATTTAAGGGGATCACCATTCCCTACCCAGCAATTGTAGAGGCATCTCATTCCTATGTTTGATTCCACATCACATAAAGATGCAGATGGTTCCCATTTGACGTCATTAAGTGGGACACAAGATAGTTGCAGGAATCCATTGACCAGTGGTAGAGAGTTGAGCCATTGGAAATTTTCACATGGGGAAGCATATTGGTTTCCATTAGGACCATTGGGTTGGAGTGTCTCTTCTTTTCCTATTTGGGAGAAAAGACACAAGAGAAATATTCCTGCTTGTAGTAATGGAGAGTCCTTTGATACATTTTACACCTTCGGAGTGCTGGATGGGAATCCATGGAATAATGATGATGCCTACCCTTTTCATTGGAACAACAGTGTTTTGATTCTTGGTACTTGTGTGCATTGGGCACATGGAGTAAAATATGATGTGCATGAGCAGAGAGATTTTGGAGCTAAGCAAGATGAAGGCCAAGCACCTATCCATTTCCAGAAATATTATAAGTTGCCTCATGGAGAAAGTTGCATATTTTTGGAGAAAGCACATGAATTCATCTCATTTGAACCAACCACAAGATTAATGGATAGTTTCTTCCAAGAGTTGGATCACTTTCCTTCACCCCACACCCATATGGAAGCCAACACACATAGGGATGAAGTTTGGATAAAAGTATTTTTCCTATGGATGCCACATGAGGATCAAGGGGCTCCCACATATTCCATTGATGACTTCAAGGTCAATCCATGTGGACTGACAAGTGCACCATTTCCTTTCCAGCTTGATGAGAAGCATGAGAGACATCTATCTAATGTCTCCATCATGCATAATATTGCATTCAGTTGGTGTGTTTGTTCATCCATTGATTGGGTGGACGGATACATATTGGAGCTAAGCACCCCGAAGGGTGATTTTTCTATCTGCATCAAGGGATAGTTGAATGACACATCATACATTTATTTTGAGATGTTGCATGGGAATCTATGGTTTCTAGATGATGATTTGAAGACATGGGATTTCCACCTATGTCAATTTGCTAGAATAGGTATGAGTATATGTGCGGGTTTGCACATGGAACATGAGGAGTTCCATACTTGGTTGGAGGCACTCATTGAGGTCCAGTTTTGCATTGGATATGTTAACATTCCAGTATGGTGGAGTGATCTAGATATCCTCCATGATGATATATTCTTCATGCTGATCTTGATGTTTGGAAGGATGCAGCTGAGACAGTGGGACCCTATAATTCTTTAGAATGACAGTTTTCCACAAGTAACTGTGCCACTGGGATACATGCAACACAAACAGTGGGATCTAGGCATTGTTCTCAATTGTTTTAGTTGGGTTGAAAATTTTGTTGAAAAGGAATTAGTTATTGGTAGAATGATTATAATAAGAGTGGTGCATCAGAAACATTGTGGACTTTTAGTTAGAGTTGGAGTTGGTTTCTTGCTTGAGGACAAGCAAGTTTGGGGGGGAGGACTGTCATGCCCCCAATTTTTCAGTACCAAGGGAAGCAAAGAATCCACCAAACCCCCATGGATCCTAGTATAGACCAAGGAATTAATTAATGAAAGGGGGGATAACTTTAGCCTAGGAAATTATTAACTAGGAATAAATTATCCTATAGTTGTTTAATTAATTAAATTAGAAGGATGTAATGATTATTTTCGTATTTAAAATATTAATTATTTTTTTTGGTGAGTTGGATGATGACAAGGACACCATGAGGGCACATGGAGAGATAAGGCTAGCCTTATGAATTTTCACACCAAAGAATAAAGTGGAGAAAAGTAACACAAAGCAAGATGCCAAGCTAAAAGGAAAGAAACTGACAAAAGCAGGCAGGTGAGGAAAATAGAACAAAAATTTTATTAATTTTAATTATTTTTATAAATAATTATTCCTAAATTTTGAGCAAGTGGGCCAAGAGGGTGCCCTCATGAGGATAAGGTTTATAAAATGGAACTAGAGGCAAGAAAATAGAAAAAGATGAAAAGGAGGGAAGGTGTAAGAAGTTTCCAAAAGCAGAAAAGTGGAAACATCCATAAAAGCCAAGGGAGGACAGTTTCCAAAAGCATGTCATTTAACAAATCAGGAAAGATCCCAACGGGTGGAGTTTCCAAATTAGAGGCCAGTTTACAAATCAGGAAACATCCCAAAGGGTGGAGTTTCCAAATTAGAGGCCAGTTTACAAATCAAGAAACTATTGTACAAAGCAGGAAACATCTCAAGTCAAGGAGGGCACAATTTCTAAAAGGATGAAAAGCTGTAAGAGAGGAAAAGCAGGAAAGCCTATCCACTTAAGGTCCAAGGAGGGTGAATTTGGAAGGACTCTCACAGATCACCAAGCACATCAACTTACTCAACAGTTCATCAGGAAGTTTATAAAATAATCCAAGCAACTCCTTTTCACAACTTTTGATCATTATTGAATTTGTGTGTGAGCACTTGAGCTAATAGCTTACGAAGGCAAGGAGATGTGCCCCATAGTTCAAGTTCCACTCTTCTGCACATGATCCAGTGTATCCATTGATACCACATTGCAAATCTAATCCAACCATTTCATGTGAAGATCCATCCTTCAGAAGTTGATGCAAAGATCCATATTTCTTGAGGTGTTTTTGTAGAGTTTCACAGAGAAAGAGTAGTCGGTTGGAGAGCTTGCAAGAATACATAGAATGCCAGTGCACACCTTATCAAAAACCCGTAGCTCAGATCCATCCTACATATATGATACACTGACCACACCTTATATTCTCATGCCTTTCTATAATCTCCTTCTTCTATCATTGTAATAATTCAAGTACACATATTATCTATGATGTTTGAGGCTATGACATTTAATGTGTAAGAATAATGAACTCAGTATTATTTTATTTTTCTGTACATAAAATATCAGAGCCCCATTAAATATTAGAATATTAATTAAAAAGCATCCTTTGGCAGTTTGAGTCCTATCTTTCAAAGACTAGCTCAATGTACACTTTTTATTGACTAGTTTTCCAGTTTATGAATCATACAGAGCTCAGAGTAACTAATTATCTTTATGCAGGTTTATTTTGTTTTCTAAATCCATATATAATACATCCCCATCTGAAAATAAGAGTTTCATAATCCTCTCTGGTTGTTTGAGTCCTCGGTAATCAAGACTAGCTCATTGGGCACCTAAAATTGACTAGTTTTACAGTTCGATCAATTAACAAGTATCTGCATGCCCAAATTTGATTTTTTCAGTTGTGTTGGGTCCCTGAGACATTGATGAATACCATACCAATTTCAAATTCCAATTCCGATATCATCTCAGTCCATTTGGAACAGTTTGGAATATTACTAGTTAAGCAGTACTACATAGCATTTTTCCTCTCTTTACTCCCAAAATCAACCAGAACCTCCCAAATTCTCAAAATAACTTTTCCAAAACCTAATCAGGAGTTTAATATCTAATATATTCCATTTGGTTACATTCAGGTCTAAGCATTAAGTTTAGTTTGCATATGTTGGTGTGCACAAGAAGCATCAAAGTAGATATCAGCCTAGTTGTTGTTGAAAAGTAAATGGCCCCAGTACTTTGTGCATAGGACTCAGTAATTGGCCCTAAACCTGATACCTTTAATGCTGCACATCCACCCATACATTTGACAGATCCTAAACCTTACACAGTCCTAACCTTGGAGGGAAAGGCATTTGTGTCAAGACTAGTTTTTTCTTAAACTAGTTTCTCAATCAGTTGTTTTATAAGTTAATTCTTGTGTCAATTGATGTTTTTAATTCTGAAAATGAGATAATATATTTGATATAAGATCACGGATATTACATGAAGTCTTACTGTTAGAAAAACAAGATCACAGAGCAATAACAATAAACAGAAATGCAAATATAATCAGACACACATTACAAGAGAAACACAGATATATCGTGATTCACCCCAACATGGGCTACATCCACACTAAAGTTTCTAGTACTTATTATTATTCCATCCAGGAAAGTGAAGGGATAGAACCTACAGCACAACCGCTGCACTTCCTCTTCACTGTCTCACAGTCTCTCTCTTCTGATCTCAGAGATCTTTACAATGCATAAAACCTAATACATCAACCCTAACCGTATTATAATGTCTTTCTTATAAAGGGAAAATACAATGGAAAAATACAATGGGAAAATACCACGGGTTACCCAAAACCATGGGCCCATAAAACAACCCCAAAAATTTCCTTCGGGGGCTTCGCCCCTGAACCTCCTTTCTTCGAGGTGCTACCCCCAAACCCCCACTGGCCCCCGGACCCCCCAGCTAGGGGGGATGGTCTCCCCTGGAACCCCGTGGGGGGCGATGCCCCCCCACAACCCCCCATTGGGGTGAGTGTACAATCCACCTACATATCATATAAAACTGGGGTACAAACACGGCTGAAACAATATCATCTATGAGACTGGAAGATCTGGCTACACAACCAACAATCTCCCACTTGGAGACTGATCACAACAACTCCACCGCTGCTGTACTTGCTGGACCTTGGACTTGGTAAATTTCTCCTCTTCACCTACATGCTAGAAGGCCAATGGAAACCAAGTAGGAACTCAGTTTCTCTCTGGTCACTACCTTTGTAAAGATGTCTGCATGATTATGGCTAGTATGTATCTTTTCCAACTTCAATAGTTCATCTTCCAGAACAGAGCGTATGAAATGGTACTTGAGCTATATATGTTTAGTCCTGGAATGGAATGCTGAGTTCTTTTCAAGATGAATGGCACTCTGGGTGTCACTATACAACCTGCTATCCTTCTGCTTCTTACCCAATTCCTCCATAAACCTTTGCAACCAAACCATCTCTTTACTAACCTCTGTAACAATAACATACCCTGCTTCCTTTTTTGAAAGTACAACAACCTTCTGTAGTTTCGAAATCCAACCTACTGTTGTTCCACCTACAATAAACACATACCCTATGGTGCTCCTCCTGCTATCCTTATCACTTGCCATATCTGCATCAACATATCCCTATAGAACAGTGTCTGAACCTCCAAAACATAATGCCTCAGTGGTGGTACCTCTCAAATACCTGAGAATCCACTGTACTGCCTTCCAATGTTCTTTACCTGGATTGTTCATATATCTACTCACAACTCCCACTGCTTGTGCAATATTTGGTCTTGTGCACACCATGGCATACATCAAGCTGCCAACTCCTGATTGATAGGGAATCTTGGACATGTAATCTGTCTCTTCCTGTGTCTTGGGACACATTTCCTTACTTAGACTGAAATGGCTGGCCAAAGGTGTACTAACTGGCTTTGCATTCTTCATTTTGAACCTCTCCAACACCTTTTGTATGTACTCACTCTGAGACAATGTCAATTTGTGATTTTTCCTGTCTCTGGTTATTCTCATACCAAGGATTTGCTTTGCAGCACCCAAATCCTTCATCTCAAATGAGTTAGCTAGCTTCCTTTTGAGCACATTTATATCCTACATGTTAGACCCTGCAACAAGCATGTCATGCACATACAATAACAAGATAATATATCTTTCATTGTCTAGCTTCTTGAAATAAACATAGTGGTCAAAATGACATCTACTATAACCTTGTTCTTTCATAAACCTGTCAAATTTTAGATACCACTACCTTGGAGCTTGCTTCAAGCCATACAAACTCTTTTTCAACCTGCATACCAAATCCTTCTTACCTTTGACCTCATACCCTTGTGGCTGCTGCATATATATCTCTTCCTCCAAATCCCCATGGAGAAAGATTGTTTTTACATCTAATTGTTCAAGATGCAAATCTTCTACCGCCACTAGACTTAAGATAGTCCTAATTGAAGTCATCTTAACAACAGGAGAAAATATTTCATCAAAATCTATAGCTTTCTTCTATGCAAACCCCTTTACAACAAGTCTCGCCTTGTAGCGCTTCTTACCTCCTTCTTCTTCCTTCAACCTGTAAATCCATTTGTTCTGTAATGCTCTTTTACCAGCAAGAAACTAAACCATATCCCAAGTCTGGTTTCCTACCAATGAGTCCATCTCCTCATTCATGCCTTGCTCCCACTTCTTTCTAGTTTCCACCTACATTGCTTCTTCATAACATTCTGGTTCACCGGCATCAGTCATCAACAAATAATACATTGAAGGAGAGTATCGTTCAGGGAGTCTACTTAACCTGGTAAATCTTCTTACAGTTGTAGGAGTTTCAGGTACTTGTTGTTGTTCTTGACTTTCTGGCACCTTTGGAACTTCATTTTCTTGAATTTCATCAAGTACTATGTACTCTGTGTTTTCCTTTTCCTATTTCTTTCCCTGCAACTGATCTTTATACATGACCTTTTCATTGAATATGACATCTCTACTTCTAATTATTTTGTGATTTTCATAATCCCATAAACGATAATCAAAATCATCAACCCCATATCCAATAAAGGTACATTTCTTGGATTTAGCTTCAAGATTTGTTCTATTTTCTTTATCAATATGGACAAATGCTTCACAACCAAACGTTCTCAGAAATGAGTAGTTTACCTTTTTATTTGTCCATGCCTCCTCTGAAATACCACCATCCAAAGCACTTGAAGGTCCCCTGTTTATTAAATAAATAGCAGTATTTACAGCATCCACCCAAAACTATAAGGGCAACCCTGCATGCAGTCTCATACACCTTGCATGCTCCATGATCGTTCTATTCATCCTTTCTGACACACCATTTTCTTGTGGTGTTCCTAGGATTTTCTTCTCTCTACGAATCCCATGGTATGAATAGTAACTATCAAACTCCTTGCCGTAGTACTCACCTCCATTATCAGATCTGAGACACTTCAACCTTTTCCCTGTGTCATTCTCAACCAAAGCTTTCCACTTCTTAAAAGTAGCAAACACATCAGATTTATGTCTAATGCAATAAACCCAAGTTTTCCTAGTTGCATCATCAATAAATGTAACCTAAAAATGAAAGCCACCAAGAGATTGTACCTGAGGCGGTCCCCATATATCTGTATGCACTAGCTATAACTTTTCATTCTTCTTCTATTTCCCAACCCTGAGAAATCTGTCTCTCTTTTCTTTTCCATAAACACAGTTTTCACAGAATTCTAAATTTACCTGCTTCAAATATGGAAGCAACTTCTTTGAGTGGAGAATCTACATCCCCTTCTCACTCATGTGGCCAAGCCTATGATGCCACAATGCTGTATCTGTTCCTGTGGAAGCTAAAGAGATAGAATGGTCAGTATTATGAGGACATAAATACAACGTACCTATCTTGTCTCCTTTTACTATCACCATTGATCCTTTAGTGATCTTCCACCACTTTTCTCCAAATGGAGATAGACAGCCGCCATCTCCCAAATGCCCTGTTGAGATCAGATTTCTTTTCATAGCAGGAATATGCCTAACATCTTTTAATAGCCAATCAGTTCCATTCTTAACTTTTATCCATACCTTACCCATTCCAACAATTTTACATGGCTCATCATCACCCAATACGACATGTTCAAAATCGCCAGGAACATACTCATGAAAGTATTTCCTATGGGGTGTATCATGACATGAAGCTCCTGAATCTACTAGCCAATAATCACGAGTATTATCTAATGCAAGAATCAAAGCATCTTGTAACACATCACATGCTACATTTGCTTCCTGGGTAGTTTCCTTCTGTGCATCTCCTTTATTCTTTAGAGATCTGTAGTCTTTCTTCAGATGTCCTTTCTTTCCACAGTTCCAGCACTCTATTTTTCCCAGTCTGGACTTGGATATTCCCATTTTAGACTCGCCACGATTAACTTGGCTCTTTCCTCTCTCCTTTTGTCTTCCCCTGCTCTCCATGGTCAATGCATTACCTGATGTCTCATCTGTGCTTTTTCTTCGCATTTCCTCGCTAAGAATAACACCAATAACATCATCAAATTTCAAGGTGTTTGAACCAGAGACAGAGTTACTTACAGCCATGACCAAGCTATTCTAGCTTTCCGGCAATGAACACAAGATTAGAAGAGCCCTAACCTCATCATCAAAGTTCACACTTACGAAACTTAGCTGATTTGTAACCATATTAAACTCATTTAAATGATAAGTAACAGATCCACCTTCAGACATCTTCATATTAAATAAACGCTTCATTAGAAATACCTTGTTGGAGGCCGAGGGTTTTTCATACAGCTTACCTAGTGCACTCATCAAACCCTCCATTGTCATTTCTTTTGAGATATTGAAAGCCACCGACGAAGCCAGGCTCAGTCGTATTGTTCCCAGAGCCTTTCTGTCAAGAACCTCCCATTCTTCGTCCTTCATAGCCGCCGACTGCTTTGCTCTTCCTCCCAACGGTAGGAATAGATCCTTCTGGTACAGATAGTCCTCCATTTGCATCTTCCATAACTAGAAGTTTTGGCCGTTAAACTTCTCGACCTTAACTTTCCTTCTTCTTCCATTGCTCCCACTCGAACCAGAAACCCTAGCTTCCTACGGGTTTATCTGCCAAATAGACCTTTGGCTCTTATACCAATTGTTATAAAAACAGGATCGCAGAGCAATAGCAATAAACATAAATGCAAATATAATCACACACACATTACAAGAGAGACACAGATATATCGTGGTTCACCCCAACTTGGGCTACGTCCACACTGAAGTTGCTAGTCCTTATTATTATTCCGTCTAGGAAAGTGAAGGGATACAACCTATAGCACAGCCATTGCACTTCCTCTTCACTGTCTCACAGTCTCTCTCTTCTAATCTCAGAGATATTTACAATGTATAAAACCTAACACATCAACCCTAGCCGTATTACAATGTCTTTCTTATAAAGGGAAAATACAATGGAAAAATACCATAGGTTACCCAAAACCATGGGCCCATAAAACAACCCCAAAAATTTCCTTCGGGGGCTTTGCCCCCGAACCCCCTTTCTTTGGGGCGCTGCCCCCAAACCCTCGGACCCCCTAGCCAGGTAGGATGGTCCCCCCAGAACCCTGTGGGGGGGCGATGCCCCCCCACACCCCCCCGCTGGGGTGAGTGTAGAGTCCACCTACATATAATATAAAACTGGGGTACAAATACGGCTGAAACAATATCATCTATGAGACTAGAAGATCTGGCTCCATAACCAACACTTACACCGCTCAATACACTCCGAAGAAGAGTTCACCTTAGAGTAAAACACTTTTTTTGTTTGTAAATTGAATAGAAAGATTATATTATAGTACAAAAAAGAGTACAATCATCAGGAGAGGTTGAATATAGCATTCTGGCGCTGCTCATGGTATCCATATTACATAAAAAAGTTCAGTAAGAGAAGCCTAGAGTTATAGACTAAACAACCACTGATCAGGAAAGATATAAACAGAGAGAGACTATGTACTAGATAGAGATAACCTAAACAAAACAAAGCTTCAAAACAAGGAGTGTTGTGGACCATACAAGCTTGTTCAAGAACTGGCTTCTGCTCCTTTGGAATCATGGATATCTTCAGAAATAGGGCAAGGGCCAAAGAAGTCATCTGTCCATTGTTGCTCTGGGAGCTTGATGGGCAGAGGCTCGACTTTGCGCGGGAGGAGCGCTTCAATCTCATCTTTGGGAGTGCGTTTATGCTGGGCTACTGCAATTGTAGAGGGAACCAAAAAGGAGGTCCCAGGTGGGGAAGCTCCTTGAACCACGGCCGCTACAGGAGAGTCCTGACCAGAGGTGTGTCCGGGAGCAGGATAAATATCTTCAGAGGTCGTGAGGCCCATAGAGTCATGTAATGAGCTTCCAGCAACCTGTGCAACCTCCTGAGAGACCTTGCCGTTGTTGTGAGCCGCAGCCACCTCCACAGAACCTGCAACAGGACCCTCGAGACCAATTCCTATAGGCTGAGCCTGATGAGGAAATAAGGAATAATGACGACCCATTAGACTGGCTTCCAGCGCCACAAGAATCCCCTCCAAATGGGCCATAGTGGACCTAGTGTCCATGATGGCCATCTTGGCCAAATTCCAACTGGTCAGCATCTCTTCTACCAGGGTACCGATCAAATTTTTGAGAAGCCAGTAATGATTCACCTGAGTACTAGGGGTGCTGAAGGCAAGGACTTCCACAACATTTCTCGACTCCCAATCATCCACCAGGCGACGAACTGGCATAGAGACATTTTCTTTATAACCAATGTTTGCAGGGATCTCCTTCTCTACGGAAGCTTATTTTCCAGTGCCTTGGTTCGAGCTGCGCATGGAAGTACCACGCGTGCACTTCATGGCGAAGCTGGAGCGATTATAGGGGGTCTCCACAGGAGCTGAAATTTCAGCAGACGAAGTTGATGGAGTAGAGCAGAAATGGGAAATGAACGTAGGAGGAAGGGCATGGCTCTTCATATCCTGGAGGGAGCTTCTGGGAGGGACAAACTTCGCACGAGATAGAGTTATGGTGAGGTGAAACCAACGGGGGCAGGAGGGCGTAGGGAACTGGTCCGGCATTAATGCCACCCACCAGGCCATGTGGGCAGGGAGAGTAGGAGCGTGTGAGTAGGACAGCTATGAGATGGTCACGTCCGGCATAAATACAACGTCTTGGGAGGAGGCCAGCCTAGGAGCTGGTGCAGGGGGGAGGTGGCATGTCTTCTCCATCGCTCGTGTTGGCATACAACATGGCACCCAGATCTGTGGGGAGGAAATCCTTCCTGGCTTGTTGGAAGTAAAAATGTTTGAGCTGGGTGGAGGAGTTGCAAGGATGATCAGTCCAAAGAGTATGATTACTGTCAACGTCTTCATTTGCTAGTCCATGCTGGAAGGTGATATTCATATGGTTGTTCAAAATTGCAGCTAGTGAATGAAGTATGCCTTCCAAACGCCAACTGGAGGAGAGTTTGGCTACCTGCGAGCCGTTCTGGAGCTTGGAGGCCAGCGTGAGAATGAGTTGAGAGTCCCCTTCTGCAATAAGAGGGTGTATATTATGATGAATGGCAACTATGAGCCCCTGCAGGAGGCCATCAAGCTCAGTTGCATTATTGTTGTCATGCCCAATATTACCATAGTAAATTCTGAGAGTCTGGCCTTCAGAGTCCCGGAATGCTCCGCCAAAGCTGGTTGGACCAGGGTTTCCTTTAGAGGCACCATCGAAATTAAGCTTGTAGAGGCCAGGTGGGGGGGGACTAGTGTGAGGGGCTGGAGGAATGGAGATGGGGGCATTGCAGGACATGGGGGTGGTAAGGCTGAGTGAAGTTCCAACTAAGAAGGATGGAACACCGCAAATCAATAGTGGGTAGGTCGTTAGTAGTATAGGGAGAGAGGAACAAGGTTTCCTGAAGATTCGTCTTTAAAGTATCCCAGATTTTGTTTGAAGAGTTGGATTTTCCTTCAAAGATTCTGGAATTTCGTTCTTTCCAGATATTCCAGAGTAGGAGGCATGAGGTGATGTCCCACAGCTTGTTGAGTTGCTTTCTTTGAAAAGGCTCATGGTCCCAATGAAGAAGAGTGTTGATGATGTCACCCCTAACTTTGTTGGTGCGCTGAAAGGACTCCGCCACTTTGTCCCAGAGCGTGGAGGCTAGGCCGCATGTATCAATCAAATGTTCCAAATTTTCCATATTTCTGTTGCACATAGCGCAGATGGGGGGACCAATGAAACCCTTTTTCTGCAGGATATCCCAGGTGAGAATGCTTCTGTGGGCCAGCAACCAAAGAAAAGTTGAAACTTTTGGCCATAAAGAGAGATTCCAGATCTTCTTCCAAAGAGGAAAAGGGGTGATGGTGTCTCTTTGCACAAGGATGGAGTATGCTTCTTTGACAATGAAGGAGCCCTTAGGGATATTCCCCCAGTGAATAATGTCATGTCCAGGAGAGAGTCTGATTTTCCTAGTTTGTAGCTTGTTAAACAAAAATCTTCCACCCTATGAGCATCAACATTCTTTGGCCTGTAGGATCCATTTCAGTGACGCAGATCCATTTTCATCCTTCAGTGATACCATTCTACCCTATTTTTGTTCCTACCCACATGTTGCATCACTATAGCATGCGTACCCACGAGTTGCATCCCTATAGCCCGCAGGTATCAAGTAAAATGGTAAAAACCACTATTTTATCACTTTTTACTCCCAAAAATCGGTCATTGGGTGACCTTTGGCTCTCCATCTGCCCAAGTAAGGTCTCGATGAGTCCTTTCACCTACCTTTGAGAGGACTATATATTGAGCACATATGGCTTATGGACGGGAGAAAGAAGAGAAGAGTAAAGGCACTCTAGTGGATTTTTGCCCTATCTTGAGTCTACACTCATTGATCCTTGTAGTTGTGAACCAGTTATGTTCACCTTCCAAACTCTTTGCTAGTTTGAGTTTTCCTTTCATGGAGGATTGAAGTGGGGGAGGCACAAGTGGATTGATATAGATCTTGGTTCATATTGGTTTCCGGAAAGAGGTCGTATCACTTTGTACTTCTTCTTGTTCATTAATAGAAATACTCATATTCTCATCCATTCATGGTGTGAATGTCATTTATTATTCATTGGGTTACATTTGCTTATGATATTATGGACCATTGTTATTGATAATGTTAATGTCATTTATATATCACATGTACTTGTTAGATATTGGTTGTCAAGACTAATTTGCAGATTACAAGTGCTTGGATGTGCGCGGATTGAAATCTCCAACGGGGATCTACATCAAACGTTGGATCGAGGTTGGTTACATTTCTCCATTATTTTAACATTGTCATTTATAATAGCATTGTTTTGAAAATTGAGTAGATTTCTGGTAGTCATCTGTCTGTTTTGGTATTCCCAAGCCATAGTGAGTTTTCTCCAATACATAGATGTGTCTAAACCTCATCATAATCTTCTGGAAAAATGCCAGGTTGCCAATGAATTGGATTCTTCCAGAGTCTGTAGGGGGAAGTCTTGTCAGGGTTCCAGAAATAACGGACAATAGCATCCGAGATTGTCCACCATATGACCGGAGTAGTACTATAGGTGGGGAGGTCTCTAAGTTTGGGAAGTTGCTGCCATGAGTCCTGCCAGAAGAGGGCAGAGGTGCCATATTTGATTTCCCAAAAACTGTGCCATTGGATGAGTGTTCTTTGAGAGTTAGCAACACGCCAAATAAGAGAGCCTGGGGGGTCAGAGTCGTACCTTATTAGCTAGGTAGAGTCTTGATGAGGGGCATATTTGCGATTCCATAATTGCACCCAGGGGGAATCATTCTTGGTGATCCATCTCCACCAAATTTTTTTTGAGAGTGCCTCATTATTGATGTTAGGGTCTCTTATACCTAGGCCTCCTTCTTGTTTGGGGAGACAAACAGTATGCCATTTCACCAGGGCCCATTTGTTGTTTTGTTGACTTTTTCCCCAAAGGAAGGACCGTTGAATCTTTCTGAGAGACTTAAGGACCCACTTGGGAGTGGCAGGAATAGAAAAGAGGTAGAGTGGCATGGATTGGAGAACGGACTTGAGTAGGGTGAGGAGACAAGGAAGGTTAAGGGAGCAGAAGGTCCAAGAGGAGACATGCGTTTCAATCTTGTCAAGGAGTTATTTCCAGGATGAGTGCTTGATAACAGAGTCAAAGAGGGGGGCTCCAACATACTTGGTGGGGAGGCTGGAGGAAGCAAAAGCCAGAATACGGGCTATATTGCGCTTGGTAGTGGCATCCGTATTGAAGAAGAAAATTTGAGACTTCTCGAGGTTGATGGTGGTGCCAGAGGCTTCAAAAAAAAGAGAGAGGATCTTATGGAACGTGCAAGATTCTTGCACAGAGGGGTGGCCAAAAAGAAGGTTGTCATCCACAAATTTCTGATAGGCGGTAGGGGTTCCACCATGGAGTGAGAGACCATGAAGAGTTCCGGAGGCTACCGCTGCTTGAATCATTCTACCCAAGCCTTCTTCCATTAGGATGAAAAGGAAAGGAGAGAGGGGATCACCTTGACGAATACCACAAGACGGGGTGAAAGTGGGTGAGGGAGATCCATTGACCAGAATGGAGTAAAAGGAAGATGAGACTAGGGAAGAGATCTAGTTGATCCAAGATGGGGTTAAGCCATAGGCATGCAACATTTCCTTGATGAAGGCCTAGCTGAGTTTATCAAAAGCTTTGGAAAGGTCTAACTTTAAAAGCATACCAGGGGTGCGGAAATTTTTGAGGGAGTGGGTGATTTCATGGGAAAGGATAATGCCATCCAAGATTTGTCTGCCCTCAACATATCCGGTTTGTTCAGGTGCGATGAGCAGTGGCAGGAGAGGCTTGAGACGGTTAGCAATCACCTTGGATATAAGTTTGTAGATGACATTACAAAGGGAAATAGGACGGAACTTACAAGGATGGGAAGCTTCTTTGACCTTGGGAATGAGGGTGAGATGCGTGGCATTGAGAGCAGGAAGTATCCAACGTTTTTGTCTGGATTCCTCAACTACTTCCCAAACCTCAAGCTTAAGAAGATCCCAGCAGTGGTGAAAGAAGTTGGCCGTGAAGCCATCGAGACCCGTAGGTTTATCATCAGCTATTTGTTTCATAGCAGTTTCCACTTCCTGTAAAGAGATAGGCTGCATCAAAGAGATATTATGCTCTTCGGTGATGGCAGCAAGAATGTGACGGGTGACATGGGAAATGGCGGCACTTCTGGAGTCTGGAGGTTCTATGAGAAGATCCTGAAAGTACCTTTTGAGTTCCAGTGCTATGTCACTATGCTCTTCCAATACCACCCCTGAATCTCCTTTAAGCTTGTTGATGTGATTATGCATTCGATGTTGGAGGGTGGAGCGATGGAAGAAGGAGGTGTTGCGATCTCCTTCCTTAAGCCAGGAGACTCTGGATTTTTGTCTCCACAAAGTTTCTTCTTGCTGACAGCGTGTATTGAGCTTCTCCAAGAGATCCTTTTCTTTTGATTTGTGCACCTGTGAGAGGCCTTCTTCCATGATGTTGCATTGGAGAGACTCGAGTTCATCCTCAATCATACTTTTTTCCTTGAAAATGTTGCCAAAGGTAAAGTGATTATAGTCCCTGAGCTTGGCACGAAGGAGTTTAAGTGTTTTTTGCAGGATGGCCATTTTAGATTTGCCAACCACATGCATCTCTTCCCACCAAGTACTAATAGTATCTAAGAATTTAGGGTGAGAGAGCCAGAATTTCTCAAATCTGAAAGGCTTATGGAGATGAGCACCTTGAATTTGCCATGTTAAGTCAATGGGCCAATGATCAGAACAAGTAGCCGGTAAAACAGAGGAAACAAGAGTACCCCCTATCGTGGTGAGGTTTTCATATACCAAAAATTCGTCAAGACGCTTCGCGATTTGATGCATACCCCCCCTTCTATTGTTCTAGGTGTAAAACCCAAAAGAAGCAATCAGATCAACCAAATGATTATCAGTAATGAAATCTTTGAAGAGGAGATCTTCAGGGGAAAGAGAACGAAGGCCTCCTTTTTTTTCATCAAGAGCAGTAATCATATTGAAGTCGCCTCCGATAATGAGAGGGGAGTTCGAGTGGTGAGAGACAAACTAGTGTAAGTGATTAAGAAGGAGGCTTTTGAGGCTTGGGGGTTGGGGGCTATAAACATTGAGGAGGAAACCATGAAGGCCAGTCAATAGGATGTGGAAAGAGGCAGAGATGGTATGGGAGGTGGTGGAAGAATTATCAAGGGTAAGGACATTGGGATTCCAAGAAATTGCAATTCCACCAGCTGCCCCATTAGCATCAATAGCAAGGATTTTACAGCCACTCCAGAGTTTTTACATAATGCGAGTAAGGGTCTCAGAAGAGCACTTGGTTTCTTGGAGGAAAATAATAGAGGGGGTATCGGTAAGGATTTTTCTTTGCAACATATGGCCTTTTGATAAACCGTTGATCCCTTTGATATTCCAGGAAATAATCTGCATTTGGGGGGGGGAGAGAGGGAAAGAACTCTGTGAGCTGAGCATATTTCCCTGATTCCACGGGTCTTGTTCCCAAAAAATTGATTCTTTACAGGTCCGATTTTCTTCCTCTTTTCTTGAGCTCCCTTAGAAGTTTCTGTCGATCTTTTTGAGCAAGGTTATGAATTCCCAATTTGTCATGAGCTTTGAATTTAGCTAGGGAATCTCTAAGGAGTAAAATCTGGCTAGGGGTAATAGAGCCAAAATATTCTCTAGTACAGGCATCTTCCATCCCCAGAAGATCAAGGTCTCCCAGATCTAGTTCAGTCATTTCTTCATCCATGGTGATTTCTGGGGTGGGATCCACCGGGAGGTTGGGGGAAAGATTGGAGAGGATGGAAGGAGTACCTTGAGGCTCTACATGGGATGCAACTTTGCTGGGATGATCAGTGTTGTCCTTGTCAAGTGGCTGATCGGTGCAGTCGGGCATAGACAGACCATCCTCCTTGCTGGCCTAAATCTTCTTTTTTGGATCCATTTTTGAGTCCGTGGTATGTTCTGCCAGAGCGTCAAAGCTATTTTTGGTGGGTGGGGTTTCCATTTTATTTTTCCCTGTAGATCTGCGATTATGCCTTCTGAGTTTACCCGCTCTCTGAAAACACTCGGCATCAGGAACGTCTTTTTGTGTATCGTCTGATCGAATTTTTCCTAAGGGGAAGTCGCGGAAGAGGTGCCCATGTTCATGGCACTTTCGGCAATGGAAGGGTATGTGCTCATAATCCAAAGGTTGGATCCATTATGAATCTTCAAGCGAAAGGTTGATGGCGTCCGGGAGGGCTTTGGCAATGTGCATGTAAACGCATATTCGAGCATAGGAGGTGTAACACTAAAGCTTGGTTTGATCTGCAGCTCTAACATAAGTACCTAGGGTATTCTCGATATCTTTCAGGGCTTCTTCATCCCAGTATTCTTGTGGGAGAGAATACATTCTGATCCAGATCGATGCCAAGGTGAAATCTTCATTTTGTGGGCAAAATTTCTCGATCCAATTTTTCATGTAGAGTCCTAGAGAATTAAAGAAGTATGGGCCATCATTTTCTACTCAAGCCTTGTCTCCCAGATGATGAAATATTCTGGTGAAGAATCCTTTGGAGCCGAGTTAGAGGTCGTAGTGCACTTTTGGTTTCCATTTCATAGCGATCCAGTGCTTGAGGGCCTGTTATGTGGGCCAAATTCCCATGAATTTGCAGATAAGGGTATGGTCCTTCAGATATTGAGATCTAGCATTGATCCTTTCGGGGGGGAGGGTCATACTGGGTCAGGCAGCAAAACAAGCTATGCATGTGCTGGTTCCGGGCATACCATCTGCAGGCGATAGAGTGATCGAAGAGGGAGGTTTCCCAGCCTCAGGGATCGGGATATCTTCCGAGCCAATGCGCAGGGAAGAGGCATGACCAGATGAATGAGGGGAGACAGGGGGTGTCTGAGTCGTGGTACGGGAGGGGCCCTTGCCCCCCTGCCCCCCCGTGCAGAAGCCATAGCGTGATGCAGGGCAGAGGGCCCTGAAGGTACCAGTAGGGGATCAGTCTGAGCAGATCGCAACTGGGAGCGATCAGAAACCCTAAACGATGATCGAAATGCCACAATGCGAGACGTCAATGAGCATCAGAGCGACTTAGAGTAAAACACTTATTTTTGACACCGAGTACTCTAAAGAAAAGCTCAAGTAAATCATCTAATTTTTAAGGAAAAAATGCTTTTAGTGATTTTATCCTTCTAAAGTTTTCCTACTCATAGAAATTATATGGTTCTTAATCAATTGTAAGAAGGAAATTTGTATACTCACAACCTTATCTTAATGTTACATGTCAAACTGCCTAAGTGTCTGTTTGGGATCAAGGGTATGTGTACATTTAGTTAACTCTGTACAATGTGAGGCACTAAAATTTATTTGACTTGTTCTAGAGAATACACACACTTCATGGTTAACTTCCACCTGCATGCAAGAGGAAGTAAGCGAATAATTGTTCATAAGAAATATGCAGATTCCATTTTTTTTATACGTTGTTATTTTAAGCCCTAGAAACTTGCCAATTGTTGTCAATTGCATATCTAACAACTACTTTGCATAGAAACCAAGATTGCTCCAGGAAGCTGGTCATTGAAAGTTTTGGGTTATACTTTTGTAATTAGCCCTTGACAAGACATATGTAGATTTCTACTCAATTTTTTACATAGCTTGCAATACTCATACAAATAATTTGTCACTAGGAGAATGAATGCTTGATCATTTCAATTGCCCCATCTAAACTGACATAACTTATTAGGAAATACAGTTACATGTATTAGATAAGTTTGGATTTTTTTTAAGGTCAGAGATCATATATATATATATATATCATGCTTTTATATATATATATGGTGATTATGATTCGATAATTTCAATTCATAATATTTTCCATATACAATACTTAAGTGTAATTTTGCCAAAATTTAAACTTACATCGACCTCTACTTCAAACGTTAAAGGCATTACTAGTAATCAATGTGAATTTTCAAAGATCAAGAAGCATGGATAAACTCATATGATATTTTTCATGTACTTTAGATTCAAACATGAACAGGGCCACAAAAAATATTGAAATTAAAACTCTACACTAGCACTTTGATTATGAGAATTATTCTAGAAAGTCATATGGAATGCAAAAATTGTCAAGATTCACATTTATCAAATAATGACATAGGAGTCATGAATAAGTATTAGAAATCTAATCTTCTTCGAATTAAAAATATTCAATTTTTTATATACACCCAAGGCTTTTACTTGATTATTTATAAATTCCCCTAAACCCCAAATATAAATTATTTCACAATTTCCCTTGAAATTATTATCAACCACGTTTTTTATTGTCCTAATTGGATGCATCTTATGAACTATATATTAGTATTGCAAAAACTAAATCTAATAAAAAAAACTACGTATATAAACTAATTAATTTGTGAATAAATTAAATCTACTAAAAATTTAATTGCATTGTAAAGAGAATTCCATTTTATAATAGCCTATATTGTAAGTTAGATTTTTTTTTTCCAGAGAAAAAAAGGCTACTATTGATATTCATTTCAGAATCAAATAGTACAAATAAATATTCCTGATCCATCCCGCTGGATTCTTCTGAGATAACTAAAGAGGTTATCTTTCAAAATCTGGATTGCAATATTAACTGAGCCTATCCCAAAAAAAGGAGGATATATCAAATCTGAGCATGTGTGTCATTCTACCCAAAGCACCTGGCTTATTACATCCCATAAAACAAAAACTATGATGCTGTCCAGTATTAACATAAAGTACAAAGTTTGTTCAAAAGAAGTCAAAAACATTAACATCTGATCAGTCATAGAAATAGACTGAACCACAGTCCAGCATGTGGCCCTCGCACCAATCCTCCCAAATCAGGTGACCTTCACAACCATTAAGAGCTTGTTTTGAAAGCTTGTCCGCCATACTGTTATGCTCACGAAAAATATGTTCAAATATGATGTTCTGCTGTTTTTGAATTTCAAAGAGTGTCCTGGAGGCCCAATGACGCAAATTTAAAACATTTAGCTTGAATTTTCCTTCTGCCCATTTGATGGTTACCCGAGAGTCACCAAATACCTTAATGTTGTTTAGTCCAAAGCTGTTGGCTACCTTTAGTACACACCAAAGTGCAACTAATTCTTCCTTCATGTTCGATCCCATTCCACAATTTAGCTTGAAGGTATAGTAATGGGAATCATTTAGATAAATTACTCCACCTCTTGCACAGATGCCTGCTTGTGAAGCCCCATCAAAAAACAAAATAGGACGATCCACCTTGAGATAAAAAGTACTAATTCTGTCAGTTTTCAACATCACCTCGTCCATCTTGCAGGAGTTATACATCCTGAGCGCAGTCAAGCAACAATTGATGTATTCAGGTGTGGCATTTCGAAAAATGGCACAATTTCTGGCATGCCAGATTGCCCAGGGTATGCAAACAGCCAGAAAAAAGAACTTTTTGTTGTGTCTATACCAGTGTAAGAAACATGTATTAAAATCTCCAATGTCCCAGCATTGTGTAATTTTAAAATGTATAGATATCATTTCCCATATTTTTCGAGAGAAAGAGCACTGTACAAACAGATGTAGTCTAGATTCAGCATCAATTTTGCAAAGTACACAATAACTTGGACCATTCCACCCTCTCTTACATAGATTATCCCAGGTTTTTAACTTATCTTGTAGAATCAGCCACGAAAATCATTTCAATTTGACTGGAATGTGCCACTGCCATATCTTCAAATACCACCAGTCCGGCGGGAAAATATATTTGTGCTGGAGAATTCTTTTGTAAGCTGCTTTAGCCGTGACAGAGCCAGTTTCGGAGTTACCACTCCAAATCAACTTATCCTCAGAATTATTTAAAAGTACTCCAGCAGAGTTCAGAGAGTGTGTATAATTATCCCAAATGTTAGCAAGATACCCAGATAGACCAATCTCCTGCGCTGTTAACCACTTCGAGCTTCCAGCAATGTCATAGTTCTGATGCTGAATCTTGTCTAGAGTGGATAGACCAATGACTTGTAGATATTGTGGAATAATAGGTGGAAGACCCTGATCCTGTTCAAGACCAATAATGGGGTCAACCCCGACCCTGATATGTGTTCCAGACCCCACATGCCATGCTAGGTCACTTTTAATCCAATGTAAAACTTTCATGAACCCTCTCCACATAGGAGAGTAGTCCCAGTTGGTCAATTTTGGATTTTTGATCCAGGTTCTGATATCAGTCTTGATGTATTTTATATGAAGTATTTTAGACCAAAGAGAAGTGCCATGTATACCTCGCCAAAAACTTTTTAACCTGAGAGCTATATTAAATACCTCCAAATCTTTAATACCCCAGCCTCCGAGTTTGTATGGTCTTGCTAGATATTCAGCTGCTACCATTGGAATCTTTCCACTGAAAGAAGTCCCATTCCACAGAAAATTAAAAAAATATCTCTTAATAGATTTAATGATGGAGATAGGGACTTCTAACATCGAGAACCAGTACACAGGTATGCTGGAGAGAACCGACTGTATCAGAATAAGCTTGCCACCAATTGACAACAGTCTATAGGACCACTGCGCAATTCTATCCTCTATTCTTTTCAAAAGCCACTGCCAATCACGGATCAGATAATTGTTTGGCTTTAGTATGTATCCCAGATATTTAAAGCCCTGTCCAAAAGATGAACAATTATAAGGCAAGACAGATCTAATATCTCTTAACTGTCCTTCTTCAATAGAATGATGTATAAAACTGGATTTTGCCTCACTGACCAGCATTCCTGTTGCCTTGCTGAAAGTAGTAATGATGTTTTTATACATTAACCATTCTTCCACTTTGTCAATCCCTCCAACAAGAACATCATCTGCAAACATCAGATGTGTAAAAACACAGTCTTTAGTGAAATTGATACCTTTGATCTGTCCTTCCAATAGAGCCTTGTTTACCATTCTGCTAAAGCCATCCATTATCAATATGAACAGAAGTGGAGATAAGGGGCAACCCTGTCTCAAACCCCTGGAGCAGCTGAAAAATTCAGTAGGACTACCATTCACCAAAACGGATATATTCATGGATCTAATGCAAGCCATAATCCACTTAATGATAACAGAGGGCATGCCAATCCTGATTAGAATCAATCTGATGTATGCCCAGTTTGCCCTATCATAGGCTTTGACAAGATCCATCTTAAGCAGAATGGCTTTCTTTTTGTGTAATTTGATGCTGTGAATCAATTCTTGTGTAATGCCTATTGCATCATGTATCTGTCTCCCCTCTAAGAAGCCAAATTGCTCCTCAGAGATGTGTGCAGAAAGTATCTTCTTCAATCTGTCTGCAATAATTTTAGTGATAAGCTTATATAATAAGTTACAGAGAGCAATAGGCCGAAATTCTCCAAAAGAAGCTGGCTTATCTTTTTTAGGGATCAAGGTGACAAAGGTAGAGTTTAGTCCACCTGGTATGTAGCCCTGTGTCATGGAATAATTAACCATTTCCAAAAGTTCCTCACTCATTTCCTCAAAAAAGTGAATATAGAGCTCCACTGGCCATCCATCCGGCCCAGGAGCTTTGTCTTTTGCAAACAGTTTTAATGTCTGCTCAAGTTCTTCCTTTGTAACCTTGCATTGCATGTTTTCTGCAGCTTGCTCATCAAAAAACCTAGGGTATAAAGATGCCACTTCTACCTGTGCTCTTTGACATACTTCCTCAGGATCAGAGTAGATGTTTTTGAAAAAATTGTATGCTTCAGACTTGATATTGTCGATACCTGTGAATTGTATCCCATTATCATCCTGTATTTCCCAGATATATTTAGACCGCCTCCTAGCTGAAGCAAAAGCATGAAAGAACTTAGTATTTTTATCACCTAGAGAAATCCAGACTGCACGGCTTTTTAGTCTCCAAGCTTTTTCTTCTTGTAAGATAAGTTCTTCTTTTTTCAATTCCAATTTCTTCAAAATCTCAAACTCCTCCATAGAAATGGAATTGTAAATATTTGCATTAATGGCATCTTGTAATTGAGACTCTAACTGAAGTAACTCATGCTTATCTGCCAGTTTCTTTTCCTTGATCCATTTTGAAACAACTTCCTTAAGTTTTCTCAGCTTAGAACAAAAATTCAGAACTGGATTTGATTCAGAAACCTCACATTGAGTCCAGAAATTATATCTCTTTTTCACATTAAAAAACAACTTGATATTTCATGGAATTAAAGTTGCATCAAACAATACAGCATAACACGAAGAAGAAAAAGAAACCAAAACACAATATCACTCATGACACCATAACATCACCGTAACCCCATGCAAAAAGCCAATAAACATATTCAATTCTATATAAATCCGAAAACCAACCCAAATCATATGATATAATACTCTAAACCAAAAGACATCTAATTTCTTTATATTTCTTTATTAGCTTGATGACTCTTAGTGAATATAAGATTGGTATCTTCATTTCAGCCAACTATATATATTTTTGATATAAAAAAGTAAACATACATTAAAATTCCTTAAAAAATATAAAAGCTGATCATTTATATAAATTATTTTTTCCTGTTGATGAAGAACACTTTTTATTTTTCTTTTAATGATTTTTATTTATAAGTTGACCTAACCAAATTTTGGAATCGTTCCACATTTGTAAAATAATCCTTATTTTGGAATCGTTCCACATGTGTGAAAGAATCCAAAAATTATTGAAACGTGTTACTACTCCATTCCATGCGAGAGATATCAATGTCTCATTAGTTTCTCATGTGAATATTTATATTGCCTTGTATAAGCATGGACTAATTTTTTTATTTTTATCTAAACTGTAAATATATATATATTTTTAATTGAACCTGTCCAAATTTTCGAAACTTAAGAATTTATTTATTTATTTTTAAATCATGTAAGACTTAACGCCGAATCGCAATTCCCTACTACCGTTGGCGAGCCAGCCACGCGACACACCTAGTGGGGCGGGCAACGTATGACCTTTCGCCATCATGTAATCACGTGTCGGTAACGTATGACCTTCGTCATCATGTATTTGGTCGCCAATTTGGGATAAACACCATTGCAATGTGACATGGCATCTTAATTAATTTGATTAATTAATTTTTAAATTCAAACGCGTTATTCATATTAATATGATTGAGATTTTTAAATTTTTTCCTAATAATATGGTATAATGGGGATGAATCAATCTTTTAGTTGTCATTAATAGTATAATATGAAATAGAGTTGTTAATAGTGATGTGTATATTAAATATAATATAGTTATTATGGATACCTTGTAATATATCATGATGTGTTGAGTATACATTTAAGTGTAAGGAATTTTTTAATCTTTGTAAGGTCATGAGTGTTAGCATTTTTTCTTACATTGATTTGTGTATACCTATATCAATATAGATCCATTTTAAAAGGGGATCTACGAAGTGTCGAGAGGGATCAAATTTCTTTAAGTGTAAACCTCTATTTAGAGTGCAAGTGTTAAAGAGTTTTAATTTATCTAATTTGAGTAGTTTTATATATCTACAATTGTAAATGTTTTAAATCTAATTTGAGCCGACATGTTATTTTATAATATTTTATTATTTTTTTTAAAGATATGTGTCAACTCCATGATGAGCACGGAAGGAGTTACACATCCTCCCCTACTGGGTTGTAGAATGCGCCTCTTCGGCGCAATAAGATCTTAGTTTCAAAATTTTGTTACAATACTAACATGCCCAACCTTCTATCTCATCAAAACAGTCATTTAGGAATGCTCATCTCCAAATTTTTTGAGCACATGAATAAAATTCTTAAAGAAAACCAAATATTTTCTTACATTTCTTTCATAAAATCCAATATATCAACAATAGTTTACATGGACATAATATTCTTTTAAAAGATAAAGTGACATCATTATACTTATATATATATCTATCTTCACTTTAGATTCATAGTTGACCTTATAAAAAAAGGGATGAAATTTCATCATCAATACTTAGCGAGAAAGAAATATAGAAGACAATTGAGATGGATCTCTTTTAAAGTAAGATCAATCATTAAAGAAAAAATAGCATGAAAGAATTAACATGGATGTTTGGAAGTATCCAAAATATAAGGTAGTATCAACAAGTATGGTTCTATTATTATTAAAGTTATTGGATTGAAGTTCGTACTTGTCCTTAATCTTGTTCATATGATTTCCTCTACAAAATTTCCCTATGTCTTTGGGAGTTAGATGTGTAAAAGGAAAAAACTAAGGTCATCCTCCCTTACTTGAGTGTAGAATGCGCTTTTTCGGCGCAATAAGATCTTAGTTTCAAAAGTTTGTTACAATACTAACACGAATAATTTTCTATCTCATCAAAATAGTCATTTAAAAATGCTCATCTCCAAATTCTTTGAGCACATGAATAAAACTCTTAAAAAAAACCAAATACTTTCTTACTTTTCTTTCATAAAATCCAATATATCAAAAATAGTTTAAATGGACATAATATTCTTTTAAAAGATAAAGTGACATCATTATACTTAAAAATATATATATATCTTCACTTTAAATTCATAGTTAACCTTATAAAAAATGGGATGAAATTTGATCATCAATACTTAGCCAAAAAGAAATATAGAATACAATTGAGATGGATCTCTTTTAAGGTAAGATCAATCATTAAAGAAAAAATAGCATGAAAGAATTAACATGGATGTTTGGAAGTATTCAAAATATAAGATAGTATCCACAAGTATGGTTCTATTATTATTAAAGCTATTGGATTGCAGTTCGTACTTGTCCTTAATCTTGTCCATATGATCTCCTCTACAGAATTTCCCTATGTCCTTGGGCGTTAGAAATGTAAAAGAAAAAAACCAAGGTCATAGATAACAACAAGGACTAAGAGAGTATTCTTAATTCCTATTTCTATGGGATAACTTACATCTGTTTCCATTGCATGCATGCTTTGTGCAACATAGAGGAATCCAAATGCTTTGACGATGGCTTTGGTCTTCCTAGTTGTAGGTTGAATTGTAGAAAAATATAGTATGAAAGACCTTAGTTAACAAAATGAATGTAGTGGTGTTTAACCTAAAATTGTCTAAGAAAAACATAAGCCAATACATGATCATGAAAGTTGTATGGTGATATTCACTATTGGATATGGCTTCTTTTGACAATGGTAGTATATAACTGCAAGTCAATATTTACGATATATGTGATATAATACTGGCACAATCACATTATTAAATTTAGTTGATATAGGTTATCGATTAACATCATTTTCTATATTTTTAAACCAATAACAGTAATCAACATCAACCACATTTAATAATGTAGTTGTGCTAATAAAATAAAAGAGTTAAAATAAATAATGAATATTATTAAAATAATCATAATTAAATAAATAATGGATCAATTTACTTTATGATGTTGATTTAATTCATGTTTGCAATCTTTGGTTCAATATTACTTTATCTTGAAAAATCCTAGAACCAACCTCATCTTGTAACTTAGTGTAAACACCTTAGTTATTTTCATAGGGACCAACTCCTTTGGCTTTGCTAGGAGTTGGCCTAGACGGAGGAGTTGAGTGTTGAGTGACAATATCTCAACTCGAAGCTTGCCCCCCAAAACACACCTAATGACTTAAATATTTCTACCACACTAACTCTTTCTCGAGGTGCATATCCAACAACAACATTTTCAATGCAAAATATAAAAATATTAAATACTTCTATTAAACTATCTATAAAATATATCACATATCTTAAATAAAATGCTATTTTTATTAAATTATCTATACAATAGATCACATGTCTTAAATAAAATGCTATTGCAATTTTTTTTATGTAAACACATATAGAACACACTTTGGAAGAGCATTTGAAAATGTATTTCAATATCTAATCTACTTTAATGCAATTGTCATTTCCTTAATTTATTAAATTTATATTATTTTTTTTATTTTTTTTTGGGTAAAGTTATATTATAATTAATAGATCTTTTATATTAATTATTATTGACCGAAAAATTATCTAGTTATTTATCTACCTTAATGTAAAATTTATAAACATAAATTTTATCTTTTATAATATAATATAATATTAATTATCTTCCATGAAATTGGCTTATACAACAAAGTTCTTATGGTGTAATTCAGAGTTCTTATTCTGTAATCATGATGAATATTGTGTTGGAATATTTTATATTCTTTGGAAGGTAATAATGTATTTGTATTGTGTCGGAAGATATCCACAATCTTATGTAAAATAGTAATACATTATATCCCACATTCATTATGGTAAAATATACTCTTGATATTCATTATTATATAAAGAGATGTTATTATGGAGAATTATATTATCCCACATGTAATATGTGAGAGTAATTCCTCTTCATCTCTTAATATATAATAGAGTCAAGGGAGTCACATCACTACACATGATCTTTACTTATTCACACAAGTATTGCTATCTTGTATTGGGGTTATTGGCATTGCTCTCTTATAAGCTTGAGAGAGATATTCTGGAGATAATAGGAGACTACCTTCCCGTGGACGTGTATATTTGGTATAATCTTTTCTCTTGTTCTCTTTCTGTACTTATTGTTGATATATTATTCTTTTTCATAGATAGATAAGCTAGTTTAGTTAGATCCATATCTCTGACATGGCATCAGAGCTTGTTGCTATGATCTAGCACCTTCTATTGCTTTCAAAACAATATTTTATCATTTGGGCATTGTTTATTTCTTGTAGATTTTCTTTCTATCTCGTAGCCATTAGGATTCTCTTTAGATTTGGGAATGTTTCTGTAGTTTTTCTTTCTAATCCTAACCTTGTTGCAAAGCTTTTTTTTTGCAGAAATTTTTCAAGGGTTTCTTGAATGTTTTTGAGTAGATCTATATGATTTTTTGATTCTCCTCAAGGAGATCTATCTTCTGGTTGTCAAAATGGCACTTTTCGTCCAAGTTTGGTAGACTTTCTGCAGGTTTCCATCTTCGGTAGATTCAACACTTTTTTCGACCTCAAACTTGACATTCACAACCCTTGCTTCGCAGAACCCAGGGTCAACTGCGACTATTCCTAATGCGAACCTGTGAATACACTGCAGACTCACGGCTTTTTAGTGCGCAGACCCGCGTATGCTTCGGCATACTCCCGACTGTTCCACTGCCCAACCGACGTTTACTTCAGTTTATTCGCAACCCTTCCTATGCTAAACTCGCGAATGCTTCGACAGACCCACAAGTAGCCACGACTCCTTTACACTGCAACCCGTGAGTAACCATGAATTTTTCGTGCATAACCCACGAATATCAGTGTTTATTCGCTAGTTTCCTGTTGGCAGACCCACGAGTGACTTTTCTTGTCACTTTCAAAAAGTGTTGTAAGTAAAAGTTTCTTTCCTTTACTGTTTTTCTGCAGTTCAGTATGGTACAGTATATAAGTTTTCTATTAATTCACTTTTCTTCTTGTCATTTCTAGCATTTGGGTTTTATTTTTCTATCATCATGACTTCAGAAGTAGCTTTTGTTCCTGAACTTGATGGTCCTAACTATCTTACTAGGACAGACCTCAATCTTTCTTTGACGGGGAAACACAATTGGATCCAGATAGAACTAGAGAAGGAGGGTTGATATACTGTGATAAGGAGACTAAACTGAGTTTTAAAGAAGGATTGGGAGAGGGAACTAATAACTTTGCAGAGTTATGTGCTCTAAAACTCCTTATAAAACTGACAATAAAAAAGGTATCAAATCACTCCAAGTCTTTGGGGATGCAAAAATAGTGATTGATTGGGAAAAAGATAACAATGAATGCCACAATATTTTCTTAATCCCGATACTCGAAGTCATAAGAATATTAATGTCCTCTTTGGAAGAGATCTCCTTCACACATATCTACAGAGAAATAAACAGTGAAGCAGATATACTAGCGAAATCAAGTTTGGAGCTAACGAGTGGAGAATGGCAAGTTCAACAGGAGCAAGAAGGAAAAATTATGGAAGTTCATCCTTCTTTCCTTTCGGAAACACATTGGTAGTCCCCCTCAGATCTCATGAAGGTACCCAAATTATCCTTTTTGGTTTATTAATATTTTGAATATTTTACACGACATGATCTTATAATATTTCAAGATGTAAAGGAAGTTCTATGATCCTTTAAAGTTTTTTTTATTGAAGATGTAATGAATTAATGATAAGACGAAGTAAGAATAATAATTTCTTTTTTAAAATACAATTTTTCTAACCCTAAAATTCTTCTTATTTTTGTTTCCACTACTTTGTTCCATTTACTACAACTTCAATTCTTTAAAAATTTAGAAATATATATTTTTTTTTAAATGTAGATATACAATTTGTTTTTTAAATATAGATATACAATTTTTTTTACAAAATGTAATTTGATTAACCTTATATTAAGTGACAGAGACTATTATAATATTTTAAATCAAAATTATATATTATCATCTCAAATACATTTTAAATACATGACAAAAAAATTCAAATAAAAATAATACGTAAAATAATATTTAGTCACAAAGAACCAAACAAATTCAGTTGGATTTTTTTAGAATATAATCTGTATCTATCAAATAAAAATATAACATTTAAAAATTAATACAAATGAATAAGGAATCATTTTTATTTGAAAACACATATAAAAATAAGATATTGAAAGTATAGTTTCTCTTATTTAAAATTAAGAGTGCATACTATTCTCTAATAAATATTTTATATTTATAATATTTTTTAAGATATGTATTTTGATTTCAATTTAAAATTAAAAGTGCATACTATTCTTTAATAATTTTCTATCATAGTGAAATATTTTATGTTTATAATGTTTTTTAAAATATATATTTTAATTTCAATTTAAAATAATAATTTTATATTTATTTTGAAAAATAATAATTTTTATGATCACTTATAAATGACCAAAAAAGTTTAAAAACAAAAAACAATAACTCATTCAAGAACATTTAACTAATCACTTAGTTTTAAAAACAAAGAACAATAACTTACTCAAAAACATTATGTATGACTAAATAATTTTCCAATCTATTTGTTAAAAAAATGTTAAATGAATGAGTGCAAATGCATTTTTTTCACAAGACTTTATATTTTTTTCCAATTTTTATAAAATATATATATATTATTAATATTAAATTGTTAATGTCTTATTTATCTATTTGAACTCATTAGCTTATATTAATATTTTTATTAATATAATTATATTAATAAATAAAAAATAAAACTTACAAATAAATATTATTAAAATAATCATAAATAAACAAAAACATATATGAAATATAAAATATAAAAATGTTTTTAATAAATTAATTATATATATATATATATATATATATATATATAAATGTTTTTATTAAATTAATTAATTATATATATATATATATATATATATATATATATATAAATATATATATATAGTAATATTAGAACGCATATGGAAAACTACAAATTAAAAATATATTTCAATACAAAATCTAATTTATTGCATTTTTAATTTCATTAAATCTATTCTCTTTTATTTGTTTGTATACATTTTTATTATTTTATTTTATGATTTTTACTTTGTTTTTAAATTTAAAATATTAATATTATTTTAGTTTTTAACTTTCACTTTTATAATTTAAAATTTATAAATTCATATAAAAAAACCTCACTTTTCATAAGTTTGGTGTGGTATTTTAAATCAAACTTATATGTTATCATCTCAAATACACTTAAAACACTTCAAATAAAATAAAATAAAAATAGTGTTTAGTTAGAAAGCAAACCAATTGAATTAATTTTTTTAAAGGATTGAACTATTTATTTATTTTTTATAATGTGAATTATTTTAAAATAAACTAAAACTATTTTATGATTAATATTTTATTATATATATTTTTTCAATTAAATAAAATTATAATATTTGATAAAAATAAATATAAATTACTAATGAATAATTTTTATTTACAAATTTGTTATATATATATAGATAGAAATAAGATATTTAAAGAATATTTTTACTTATTTAATATTAAAGATGTATATCTTTTTCTAATAATTCTTTATCATGAAATGAAATCAAACATGATATGTTTTCTAATAATTTTTTATGATATATATTTTGACTTCTATATAGAAATATCATATATATATATATATATAATTATGATCACTTGTAAATGACAGAAAAGTTTAAAGTAAAAGGGATAACTCATTCATAAACCTTTTTTCCATTTTTTATCACTATGTAGCTCGTATCAATGACTTCGACTATTATTGTCAATTTGATAATATCTTGTCTATCTATTTTATACCATTACAACTACTTAATTTGTCTGGGTAAACATCATATTCATATATATATTTAATTCAAATTTAGAAGGAATCCTAATAAAATTTTTAATATTATATACATATAGATCACAAAATAATTATATTCAATTTTAAAAAATAAATTTTTTATCCTAAATAAAAGTGGAACCTAGAAATTTTCCATCAAGAAAAAAACAGTATTCTCGATATTCGAGGATGAATAAAAAAGTACATTACCCATCAAACAGCCTCGAAAGTGTGGGAAAAAAGAAACAAAATGATCACCGCTACACACAGTTATCCGTTGTAGTGAAAACAACTCGCTACAGACAAAAAATCAGCTACATCGAGAAAAAATTCAAGGTTCCCTTCTTGATCAATATGGAATCCTCAAGTTGCATCCATTCCAATATTACTTCTTCCCCAGCAAGTGCCTCTTTAGATAAAGTATCCGGATCCATATTCTAATATCTATAAATATGAGAAATTATTACATTAAATTTCCACTTTATTATTAAATTATATATTTATATTTTTCATGTCACAACTAAAAATATAAAGTGTTTACATGATGTCAATTGAGTGTAGATCGCGGGGTTGGGAGGCTTGTTGCTATCCTCCCCATCGATGTTCAAATCTCGCTTTGTGATACTTGCTCCTTGGGAGTCATCTTTGACAATGTAATGATTGTAATTCTGGCCATACCTGGATTCTATGGAACAATAGGTGTTGGCATTTCTTCGGATGGATGTAGCCCTGTAACAAATGGTGAACCATCATTTAAAAAGTGTTTAAACATGATATTCACATGTAATATTTCTCATAATCATATATTTGATCATATTGAAAAACAAGTTAAAATGGTAATTAGATTTAAAAAGCTTAAAGACAAACATTCATAAATCCCAATAAATTTAATGAGTTAAAATGATAGGAAGGTTAGTATTATAAAAAGTATTTTGAAATCATCGTGGGTGTATGTGGAACATTCTAAGATAAATTTATTTTCACAGTCAGCCCTCTTACTGTAAAAAAAATGACGAATTCTATTCTTTCAACACACAATGTTTTGGGAATTATAAGTACTCTAAGAATTTTCTCTAAATTTAAATATATTTATTTTATTCTTAAATTATGTTAGTTAAAGCAAAACTACACTTATGATATTTTGGCTTAGAGTTGATCACCTCTTTATAATAACTTAATTTTTTCTTATCCTCTAATTATTTTTATACACCACAATTTATCTATAAATTTAGATGTAATAATATTTCTATCATTGTTCTTATTTTGTACACTGATGTCTTCCTTGATTCCCCAATGATTTAGCCAAGATGGAATTGCATCTTTATGCCAACCCTACTTGAGCTATATGTTTTGTTGAATGGAATTTGGAACAATCTTAGGAATAGTGAAAATGTTAAGAATCAATAATTTTCTTAAAGTTTTGAAACCTTACCAAATTTTATTAATTCTTAAATTTGGAACCATAAAATGTTTGGTGATTGTTTCTTAAAAAAATTCAAACTTATGTGGATTTTTTATAGTTTATGGAGATTTGTTTGGTGATTTTTAGAGTAAAAATGTTATCCCATGGAATTTGGGTGAATCAATTTAGAAAATAAATGGAAATTGCCATTTTGTTTTGGGAAAAAAACCATTAAAAATAGCCCATCGGCTAAATTTCGCCCCTAATTTTTTCCCTGCTTAGGAAGACTCTTATCTTTGTTGTTATTTACTTTATTCTTGTAGATTAGGTACCTAGTCATGTAGGCAAACTCTAATTGGCGAAAGACTCACTTATATGATGAAGATAGGATATAGTATATTCCCTTTAGTTTTGATAGTATGAGTTATAAAATGTTATCATCCTGGTAGTGGGTGTAATGAGGGGGCAAAGGACCCATTAGAGTTATAAATGTGGCGACAAGTCAATGTAAGGTGGGATAGGTCCACTACGGTTGTTGTTATTAATTAAGGCCTACTATGGTAGTCAATATTGAATAAATGTAACAGTGTCTCATTAAAGAAGGTCCATTAAGTATAGGAGGTTGTTATGGTTAGATTTCTCTTGTTATCTATAAATAATGATGGATTTCTCCTTATGAATCATGTGTGGAGTATACTCTAATTGGAGCTTAGCTCATAGGAGGTTTCCCTCTCGAAGAGGCAAGTGAACAAGTGTGGATTCATTCCACAAAATTATCGTTGGCAAGGTATTTCAATCCATTAAAGGTTTTTCTTTTGTACTTTTTCTATCTTTCTCCACCATTTTCTAGAGATGTTGTATCCCCAAACTTCACAACCATATAAGATAAAATCGGTGATGAGAGTCTCAAAGATGATATTCCTTTTATTCCATAGCAAGAGGTATATGTATTTACACATGTTGTCATGTCTATAATAAGATTTTCTCAGTGCTATAGTTCTACTTACTCTTGTAATAAAGATCAATTCATAGATATGTGTATGAAGTCACTTCCTCCATGCTATTATTGCCATATAAAAAATTATAGTAAATGATCTTTTTGGATTTGATTATCATAACTTTTTCTTCCAGTTTGAATATTCATACTCATACTCATGTGAATAGTCATACCCATACTATCAGTGTTACATTTGGCAATAAATTCTTATGTTGTTGGAAAAGATATATCGTAATGTTGAAAAATTTTAAAAAATATTTAAAATTACAATTTTTTTCTCTTTTTGTCCCTGATGATACCTTCACGATGTTGGAATTATGACGATGAAATGTCATAATTTTGACATTTGTGAGGTTAGACCAAATTGGTTACCAAAAATAGTCTTGAACAATAAATAATTTGATCTTTACATATGAAGATGTGTTTCCTTTTTAGATTCAAGTTTAAAAACTTATGAGGGCATATGGATATCACAACTTAAATAGTCTTAAATTAGAACTTTACGCCTAATTTGATAAAGAAAAAGTAGTTCTGTGAAAAATGTGAAAAATCTTAAAATTACATTATAATTTATCAAATAAGAAGTTGACAATGATTGTAAAGCATAGAAATGGAATCCAAAGTCAAATGCTTTTAAGGAAAAAGGGGATAAACAACAAACCCAATCACTCGAAAAGCCATAAGATAATTCTCACATTGGTAACTCCAAAAATGGGTGCATTATTATCAGAATTCAGAACAATATGAAGAAACCAAGTGCAACACCAACCCCCTCCTCATGCCGCTACATATGAATACAAGGTGATGAAGGGATTAGAATAAGAAATGATACCAATTCCTTTCTCTTGGATCTGCTACATTTCTATTATCGCTAACTAGTTTGCTTGGCTGGAATGAAATTACTTAACATTTGCATGGGGTTAGTTTGTTCCACTCCCTTGTAAATCATATTACATATGTAATATGAGTATATTGCATACATATTATGATCGATCATGTTCTCTCTTTCGTATAAGTTTTTCAATAGACATAGACGGTCAAGGAATCACTCGACCAAAAGGGAGGGAATTCGTTGCTACCAGTTAGAGATAGATATGGACTTGGATAGAGATAGATCCATTCCTATTACTTATATAATGTCATTTCTACTTGATTGTTTTCTAGTATTTTGTTTGTTTCTAGAGTGTCCCATAGACTTAGTAGGGACATATGGCTCCGGAGAAATACTAGGTATTTCCATAAATACTTTTTGTTAAAATATAGAAGACAGAAGAAAGTAGAATATAGAACACAAATGGGCATATTCATTTCCTTATGATTATTAACCATGAACATATATAGGATTACATCACATCAATACCATTGTCCAATACTATGGGATAGGAAATACTATGGGACAACCAAGTGTCCTAGTCAAACTAGAATTAACTAATTAACCAACTTAGGACCATTGATATTACAATTCTTAACACACCCCATTAATCTCGAATGGGATGGTATTCTCAACACTATCAATGCCTAAGTGCTTCCTCCGCAACTCAAATGCAAATGTTTCGAAAGGTTTCGTGAACATATATGAGGCCAAGATCAGTCATTTCAAACTCCTTTCATGACTGTCTTAAATTCTTCTAGGATCATATTTCCAGTATAAATCATATCATCAACATAAAGACATACAAGTAGAATGTTACCTTGTTGATATGTTTTGACATACAGTGTGTTCATTGCAGCTCGTGTTGAATCCATTTTTGATGAGGTAAGAATCAATTCTACTCTACCAAGCTCGTGGAGCTTGTTGTAGACCATACAAGGCCTTTTTCAGCTTACATGCCTTTTGTTCTTGACCTTTGACAGCATAACCAGGTGGTTGTTCTACACAGACTTCTTCTTCAAGTATGCCATTGAGAAAGGCAGATTTTACATCCATTTGATAAATAGGCCACTAGTTTTGAGCTGCTATTGGAAGTACATCTCTAATGTTGTCCATCCTTGCTACTAGAGAAAAGGTTTCATCATATTCTACACCATATTTTTGTTTAAATCCTTTCGCAACCAACCTTGCTTTGTGCTTCTCTATCTCTGCTTTTTCATTTAGTTTGGTCTTAGAGACCCATTTTACTCCAATATTGTTTTTGTTTGATGGGATATCAACAAGATCCCAAGTCTAATTCCTTTCAATAGAATAAATTTTTCCATTCATTGCTTGTATCCACTGTGCATCTTTTACTGCTTCATCAAATGATGTTGGTTGACAGGAAAATAGAGCGTAGTTTCTCATCAATAACAGGAGTCTGTTCATATTACTCCCTTAAGCTTTTGATTCTCTAGTTATGTGGTGGACTGACTACTGGTGTTGCTTCTTGTTGTTGCAATTGTACCTCTAGTCTGGGCATTCTGAGTGGTTATGGTGATACAGGACTGTCTTTCTACTGAATATCTACTGTATCATTATGAGGATTACTCCAACATTTATCTTCAAGGAATTTGAAATATCTGCTCACCACAAGCTTTTTAGTAACAAGATTATACAGTTTGTAAGCCTTATGATTTTCATTGTAACCAGTGAAGATACATCTTTCACTTTTCTTGTCAAGCTTTTTCCTCAATTCTTCTGGTATGTGTGCAAATGCCACACATCCAAATACTTTGAGATGTGAAACACTAATCTTAGTGCCACTCCATGCTTCTTCATGAATCTTATCTTTAACACTTACTGTGGGAGATCTGTTCAGTAAGTAAACTAAACATGCAACAACTTCATCCCAATAATCATCTAACAGCTTCTTGTATGAAAGCATAATTCGGGCCATGTTCATGATGGTATGATTCTTCCGTTTAGCAACCACATTCTGCTATGGAGTGTATCTGGTAGAGAACTGGTGCTGGATGCCATGTTGCTTACAAAACTCTGCAAAATCATGTGAGTCATACTCACCTCCACCATCCGATATGAGTATTCTGATAGATATACCTGACTGCTTTTAATTCAATGTCTTGAACTCTATGAATTTGGAGAAGGCATCTAATTTGTGTCTAAGAAAGTAGGTCCATACTTTCCCGTTATAATCATAAAAAAGGTCAGAAAATATAGACTACCTCCTATAGACTAGTTTTGCATGGGTCCACATAGGTCTGTGTGAACTAACTCAAGGTGTTCTTTGGCTTGAGATGTAAAAGTGGAGAAATTGTCCATTGATGTTTCCCTAAGATACAGTCTTCATAAGAACTGGACTGTTCATTCATAACTGGTAACCCCTTAACCATGAACAGTTTTTGCAGATGACTGAGACTCTGAAAGGGTATATGACCATACCTATAGTAACACAACCAGGTTTCATCTAAACTAGAAACATTATGTGCATATGACTATGATAGGACAACACTTCTCAGACTGAGTGGGAAGATTATATTTTTGGTCATCTCAACTTTGGCTAAGAGTCTTCTATTGTGGGCTTTATCATAGACAACACAATATGAATCAATAAACCTGCCATCATACTTGTTCTGAATCAGTTGGCCCACACTGGTCAGATTGAATTTCATATTAGGAACATAAAATACATCATGTATTAGCTTCTTTTCATTATTTTTAGTAAGGATAGGAACAACTCCTTCTCCTTGAGTAGGAACAAGGTAATGATCACCAAGATTTATATTTGAATTAATAGATGGATCTAGATCAGAAAATAATGATTTGTTACCTGTCATATGATTGATGCAGCCATTATCTAACAACCATAGATCTGAATGGTATTCTTCTTTAGTTGCTTGGCATGAGAGAAACATGACTTCTGATGACCTTTCTTCAACATTGGAGACATGAGCTCTGCCACTATTATGATCTGCGTGCTTCTTTCTTCAATATCATTCATAGTGGCCATAATTATTGCAATAGTTGCACTGAATGTTGGACCCATTAGTCCATTTCTTTCCTCTCCCTCTCTGGTTCTAAGAGTTGTGAGAGTGATCACAGTGTTCAAAATGTTCATGAGCAGTTCTATCCTCTATAGAATGAGAACTTCTTCCTCTTCTTCCTCGTCCTCTACTTCCTCTGCCTCGACCTCTGTTGAATGAAGCCTGAGTGTTGAATGCATTTGACATAGATTCTTCCTCTTGACTGAGTCGAGCTTCCTGGGACAGAAGGGACCGTGCTAACTCTTATAGGGTAAACTTGGACAGATCTTTAGATTCTTCTACTACAGTGACAACCATAGAAAAATTCTTAGTAAGACATCTGAGGACCTTTTGGACAAAAACCTTTTCTCCAAATCCTTACCATAGGTTTGGAATTGAGTCACAATACCTGAAACCCTAGTCATGAACTGATCTACAGTTTCACTTTCCTTCATTTTAATACTTTCAAACTGAAGCCTAAGGGTTTGTAGTCTTACCTTTTTAACTCTGTCGGTTCCTTTGTATGCAGTTGCAAGGAGATTCCATGACTGATATGTGATGGTAGCTCCTGAGATCCACGAGAATATGTACTCCTCAATGCAGCTTTGGATCAACCATTTTGCTGTGAGATATTGATCTCGGCTTTCTTAAAGGGCCTTCTTGAGAGCATTAGTCATAGTAACCACAGCAATTGCGGCTGGTTCCGTAAACTCGTTTTCAACCATATCCCAGCATTTGTTGAGTTGGAGAAACGTATTCATCTTGGTTGACCAAAAATCGTAGTTGGTGTCATTCAGCATTGGTCTGGAGATCTACTTCATGCTGGTACTTTCCATTTTGTAGGACTGTCTTTAAAACAGAGTTGCACAACTTATTTAGCTAACACAGTGCGCCAGAGAAAAATCCGTGTAAGTGAACAGTGTTTGGCGCACTTTTCCTTAACAACAAGTGCGCTGATGGCTCTCTTTTCCTTAACAACAAGTGCGTCGGGGGCTCTCTTTTCCTTAATAGAAGGTGCGTCGGTGGATCTCTTTTCCTTAACAACAAGTGCACCGGTGGCTCTATTTTCATTAACAGAAGGTGCGCTGGTGGTTCTCTTTTCCTTAACAGAAAGTGAGCCAGCGGATCTCTTTTCCTTAACAAAAAGTGAGTCGGTGGCTCTCTTTTCCTTAACAAAAAGTGATCCGGTCGCTCTCTTTTCCTTAACAGAAAGTGATCCTATGGCTCTAATGGAATATATATATATAGAGAGATATATATATATTTGATGTGGCCCCAAAGCTGTGAAACTTCTCCTCCACGTCGATGTGTCCCATCTTTATCTATGCATGTGTTCTTTCCACTATGTGAAAAGGATTACCCCAAATACAAGTATGGATCATGCCATACGCTCTGATACCATGTTAAAATATAGAAGACATAAACAATTAGAAGATAGAACAAAAATGGGCATATTCATTGCCTTCTGATTATTAACAATGAACATATATAGGATTACATCACATCAATACCATTGTCCAATACTATGGGACAACCAAGTGTCCTAGTCAAACTAGAATTAACTAATAACTCAACTAATTAACCAACTTAGGACCATTGAATAAATTAATTAACCAACTTAGGACCATTGAGATTACAATTCTTAACACTTTTATCCATTGTGGCCGAAAAGAAACTAACCTAGTTTTTGCTAATTGTTCCTGACCATTCCTATTTCATTGATCTTAGGGATAGATGCTTGAGGATAGCTAGAAACTTTGATACATCGATGAGGAAAACCGGATGAGATTAGGTAATACCCAAGACAAGGAAACTCTTATGAATGATACCTTAGGAGCTCTTATGAGTGGATGGGGAACGCCTTCTCATACGAGGAGACCATATAATTCTTTCTCTAATGAGGGAATAGAATTGTAAATAGAAAAAAAATAGGGCATGCTTTTGTTATTATTTTGTTGGGATTATCCTATTTAGTATTTATATGTAGTATTCACCACATCTATGATCTCAACAAGCAAAGAAGTTAAATAACAAAAACTTGTTCGCATACAAGATATTTTTTGGGTTTTCCTTCTTTATTGGTGACTGGATTTCACTATTGTTTTGATCTAGGTTTTCAATTCTCTTTGTTGCGAAGACATCTTTTTTCACAATGAACCACTCAAATGTTAGGATTTGTCTTAGTTATGGATTCCTTATTAGTTTTATAAGGACTTAAGTATTTAATAATCACTAAGTGCTATCTATTTATCTTTGTACCAAGAAAAATATGGGATCAAGAATAGGGTGTCAAGGATGCCCTACAAGCCTGCTTCAATAGTCATCCCATGCAACTTTATGAGATGCATTCTTTGTTTGATTTTTCTCATTGGGAGAGAATTTCCTTTTTTGAACCTCCGATTACATACAGGGTTTAGTTTGGTTTCCATCGATCAACATAAAATATTTTTATATAAAGCATGATCCATGGATCTATAATCGGACTTAATTTCTATCTCTGGTTAGAACAATGGGACAAATATTGAATCGTGACATCAAACTAGAAATAGTCAATTACGGGAGATATCCACCTACAAAGTTATTGTTATCACAAAATCTCTAGGGACTCTCAATTGTGTAATCCTATCCAGAATGGTAGAGCGTTACAACCACTAAGATCGTGATAGCTCAATAATCCTACCCCAAAAATATGGTTTCACATTAGATAGGATTCTTCTCTATTTAGGCTTTATGGTCTCAATCCGGGTGAAACTAGACTAGACCGACAGGTGTCCCGAGACTAGCTTAATTGCCAAACCCTTTTGAAAGGATACATGATACTTTGAATGATTTTAGTAGATCATAAACAAAGATGATACCATGTAGTTGATTTCCTAGACTTAATAAAATGGCTACTAAGTGAGAATATTATGGCCTGGTTATGGAGTTACCTAAATTTTATATATTAGACCAACAAAGGAAATGGCTCAATAACTGAATCAGTATTGAAATCTAGAAATGGAGTGCTGAGGATAAAATAGTCCAAATAATAGTCTTCACAATATGGCTTAAGGAAATGATTAATAATTTGACAAAGTGTAAGATATGGAGATGAATTTCACTTATATCGTTCCTTAGCACCAAAATATCATGCTACACACTAATAATCACTCATGCCAAGACATGGTAGAAAGTAAATAGGCATGCAAGAGAAATTAGGCAATACCCACTTTGTGTGATTTGACTTGATGATCAGTGCCTATGCCCAGGTCACTATGGAGTCAAATTTGGGTTAGCTAAGCTTACAAATTGACCCTAAATATGGCAATAAAATTCTACTCAAGTGTATACTACCCAATAAACTCCAGCATGCATTCAACAAAGTTTTGAAAAGATTTTTTTTTAGAGAGTGACAAATGGTTTTCAAAGTTTTAAAAATTATCAAATATCCAGGTACTTACCTTGATTCGGATGCTCGAAGGTGTTCCTTCTTCTCACTCAACACCCTTGAGTATATCCAATCTTCATTTCAAACCAAGTCGCACTTGTTTATCCAGTGACTTCAACCTGCAAAACGACCATGCAAATAACTAGAGAGGTGAAATACAATGACTAAAAATAAACTTGATGTTTGCAAATTTAATAATCTAGCAAAAGTAATAGGAAGCAATAGAAAGAAATAAATGGAATATGAAAATTTGATTTGTTTTGCTCGAAACTACCTCACGTGGTGGGATTGGCCTTTGGATTGAGAAACCATGACCTATAGGCATCTAATTCATCAAAATCATCTAGGGATTGCACCCTTATTGGACCACACTAGTCATCAACTTGGCTAGATTTTGGGGTGTCTCCTCCCAACTAGTTCACCCCTAAGGGAAATTGAACATGAGTCTCCTTGCTGACAAGACCGACACCTTAAACAAATGAGATAGAGGTAATTGACATGAAAATTTGATTTCATTCACAAATAAACACTCTGTCAAAAAAAGCAAGTTTCCCAATTTTTCCAAGTCATCCTAGGAAATTGTCCCTCTCTCTTACAAGCAAATCACATAATAGAATTTGTGTAAAGCAATAAATTATTGAGATCTAGCAATAGTAGGATATAGGAAAGAAAGGAAAATCCATCAATATCATCCATTAACAAAATATTTTTCACTCCAATTTTTTTTATATTATTCACTATTGAAATGAGGCAGGAGTCCGTTACAAATGATGATCTCTCTCTCTTTTAAATATTGGGAGAGGAAAAATCCCTAATTCATCCTTATAAATAAGGTTGAGATTATAGGATTCCAATACATGATCAATGGTTGATATTTAATTTAATTTTATTTTATCTTTTTGCATAGCTAGAAATGTCTATCTAGTGAAGGGGGGCAAATTACCTCCAATGGTCTAAGTACAATTTCATGGTACATGATAGATATGCCTATAAAATGATAGGGGGGAATTTGTCCCCTTTGTAATCACAAGATAATTTTATTACATTCCATAGCTCAATATCTAAGTCACAATATGAATTTTCCCCCATAGGAAGAAATGCATCCCACCATGAAGATGAACTACACATGCAAAGTGATATCATGTTGTGATGCTAGGAAAAGTGTCCCAAATGTGTCCAGGGGGACATCATAACATAGCCCAAGTCATATTTTACCATTGAATTATCCCAAATCATACATCAAATACCTTGGTCATTTTTTAATTATCAATATTTTGTTGGATTAAAATAATAAATCATTAAACTGCTCAAATCCTCATTTTCCTTGCCCATATTGTAAATATGGATGCACGGATGGATTCATAGTCATAAAAAATCATAAGATCCACTACTCATATTCCCATAACCAATTTTATACATAATATGTATGAATCCATCTCCAAATATTTTTAATTATATAGGTTAATTATTCTCAAGAAACCTTAGGAAAATAATTTAATTAAGCCTATTAATCTAGTAATGCCTCAAATGATACTTGGAGGGGTCCAATTGGCCTCGAATTGAAAAGATATGATAAATTATGAACCATAGTGAGATCATGTTGTTGACTTGACCCTTTGACCTAGTCAAACTTAGGGTTTGACCAAGTCAAAAAGTCAAAATATGGTGAAAATTTGATCAAGACTTAGGATGATGGAATGCTCATGTATAATGCCTACAACAGGTGTCAGTTCATTCATCATGAGAAATATTGGTGAACAACTAGATGTTAATTCATGTCATATATGGTGATCATTTCAAAAAAACAAGTGCAAGACAAGTACCAAGTGCAGTATTAGAAAAGAATAACTAGTTTCATGTACATCTTCTTGCTTAGACCAACCACCAATGTAATGCATTGATCAAACTCTCCCTTGGGTGAAGTGGAATGAATAATAATAATTGGTTTAGTCAAGGTGAAGTTGACCATAGGATAGACTTGATTTAGTTTTGAAGATATAAGAATAATGAACACTCTGTGATATTTGTTGGAGTGGCGGACACTACGGAAGTAGGGTGTCTCACAGATGTATGAAGTTCTTAGAAGGAACCATTTTGACTCTAACAATCCTCATCTTTTATTTCACAACTTTTCTTTTCTTTTCTTTTTGAACTTTTATTTTCCTTTTTTTTACACTTCTTTCATTTGATATTTATTTGAAGTACATTTTATTTTTTTATCCTTTAATTAGCTAATGGATAAAAGGTATCAACCCTGGATAGCCTTCCAGGGCCTAATTATGACACAGCCTTAGCTCTGCTGCCAACCACTGTCCATAGGTGTTACAAATTTTCCACGGTAATTCCTTTTTAGGGGAAAGTAGGCTTAACTCCATACATGGAGATTTACCTACCCTTCTATCCACTAACCAATCTCAAGGATGGGGAGTGCTTGTCTCAAGTCTAGGGGATACTCTTCTAGTGACTAGACTACCTAGGCTCAAAATTAAACATCGGTAGCTATCCGAGAGGAAGATCTTAGGGTTCATATAGTTTCCTCACACACATTAGAGATGAGACATCATGGAAAAACATGGAGGCAATCCAAACAAAGAGTTCATAGAGTGGGATATCCTCAAGGTCATCATTCATGTCCAATTCAAGGGAATTTTTGTAAGCAAATGGATGAGACAAATAATTGGATAAGGCTAAGTATGGAACCAAGAGAGGAATGATGATCCATATATTACAAAAGAATCCATATTTAACAAGAATATGCGCATGAAAATACTAATAATGCGCCTAAATGACACCTAGCATAAGTCCTACTAACAGTCAGCTAGTAAAATCACATGATCACCTATCCATGAAAAAGTCTAAAGTAAGTAAGTCCATCAATAAAAACATGAAATCCATATATACCTATTCCATATACTTTGCTCTAAGCTATAGCTGCAAATGTATTCACATGCGCTGGCCAACTCTGCTACCTTTGGGTGCAAGGAAAATAAAATTTGAATTGCATACGAAATAGTCCTAAAGTCCTAAATGTGCTAAGGTCTAAAATGTATGATAGGGGAGATCATGAAGATGGATAAATAATGACCAAGGTGGACTCTCTACTATTATCCCACTGTATGATCCAACTGTTGAATAATGAGATAATCCTCTAACCATGAATACCATTTGATGAAATATTACATCTGATGTAAGGACTAGGCTCATGTCTGCACTCTATGTAGTAAAAAACGAGAGGTATATCCCATCTACAAAGTATGTGGTAACAATTACTTTACAATTTTTATGTTGTAAAAAATCCATACCAAAACCTAATACGAACAATTGTTTTGTGGTAGCACACAAAACTGGCATTTCCAAGCATTTAGTTTTCATTCAAGATTTCTTCTCAATTTTAATATCTTATATAATTTATTTATTCATATTTAGTTTTGTTCTTAGAAAAAGTACTTTATAGTTTTTTGTTGTACAAATTCCATAACAAAACCCAATGCCAAGCAATCATAGAACTCGATATGGAGGATTATCGATCACAAGGGCACACTTTGTGAAACATTCGATGACATCAATAGGGAATGGGTATCATATTGAAAACCCTTGTACACTCACCCCCTTGAGAAACCCTGTAATAGCCCTCATCCTTGACCCTTAACGTTGTAATTGAAAATATGTGATCTAAATATGTGTATGCAGTAGTTAATGGCAAGAAGCTCAAGGCCAAGGCCCCACTAGTGAGCATTGTAGTAGTAAACATAATTGCGATTTTGTAATGGATCAACTCATCATCTAAACGCATGGTGATGTTATGTTTATGATGTAATATGAGACCTAACAACTTAATGAAAATAGATCTAGGGTGTTAAATGTGCAACGCGATTGAAAAGAGGGGAAACAATATCTACTAAGGGGGGAGTTGAAGTCTTGTGAAGTCTTGATCATCCTAATGATGATTGGGCACTATCATCATGGTACCTTCAAGTGTAGAAACAAGGCAAGTTGAGAAATCTCACTTATTAGCCCAAGTCAGTTAATATGGATATGAGTCTTAATTTTAACCTTTGAGCATTATGAATCATTCACACAAGGAAGTGAATGGAGTATTATAAGCCTATGACAATAAGTAAGCCTCTAACATAAGCCTAGAATGAGATAAAATATATATTAATGGAAATGCTTAAATATTATTATTATGAGTACATAATTATTATTACTGAAAACAATTATCTTGGCTAGGGCAAAGGATGCTAGGGGAATATCTTTAGGGATTCGAGTGGAGAGAAACCAAGTGTTTTCCTTAAAAAAAAATATATATTATTTAATTAAAATTACTTTGACTATAAGATGAAATGGGAATAATTAACATTATCTTTTCTTGGGCAAAAGGGTACTAGCGAAGGTATCTCTAGGGTTTTTTATAAATAGAAACCAAACTACATTTTTAGAAGGATTATTATTTAATGGAAATTATTCATTCTCATTATGAAAAATTACCTTTGAATAATAAGCATAATATATCTATATGAATATTGTAATCTGAATATTATCATTATTTTAAAAAAGTTCACTAAAATTATATTGTAAAAATTAAACTCTAATATAAAAGAACGAATTTATTATAGTTAATACAATCATGTGAGAAAATGGTTGAATGTTCTTTTAAGAACAATTTTAATCACCGTAGAGACAATGACTAAACACGATTATTATATAGAAATAATAATTATGACTAAGCACGATTATTATATAGAAATAATAATGGTGGAACATGACATACTACAAATATATGATAAACCAATCATATATACTAAATAAATATTATAAATCACATGATCCAAAGTTAAAGACATATTTATATGTCTACATTATGATAACCATTAATTAGAAATGGAAAATGGTTAAGGCTTTCAATTAGAGTTTCTAATTCTAAATTAATTGAAACTAGAATGATATAATTATTAATATGCTACAAGTAAGCCAATGATTCTTATTAATTTAATGGACGTATATGAGAAAACCCTAGCATTAGGGAAACCGAATCCCATGTACCTCTCTCGATTATGAGGGAGGGGAGGAGGTTCACGTGAAAAAGGATTGGGGGAGGATCTCTACATGGTGCAAGAGGAAGGATGAATGTGTATTGGTGAAGGAATAAGGGAGTTGATCCCGTATGCATATAATTTTCTTATCCTTGTAGTTAAATATCAATTTCTGTATTTGATATTTTATTTGTTTTTGCTATTGTACGTTAAGAAATGAGTACATTAAGAAATGAGGGTGTTTTCTTTAATATTTTATTTAAATAATATGTCTGTGCATGAAGAAATGAGGGTTTTCCCTTTTAAAGATTTTATTTAAATAATTTATATGCCTCTACGTAAAGAAATGAGGGTGTTTCCCTTTGATATTTTAAACATAAATATTCAAGATAGATTATATGCTTGATGAGTTGGGAAGTGAGGGTGTTTCCCTTTGATATTTTAAATATAAATATTCAAGATAGATTATATGCTTGACGAGTTGGGAAGTGCAAGCTTTATTATTTTATTTATTTATTAAAGCTTTATTACTTTTATTTATTAAAAGTAAAATATAGAAGTCTATTCTATACTTAAAATATTTGAGCTCTCGATCCTTCATAATTAAAACATTATAATATCTCTTGAACATTTAAATAACTCTAATAAAATAAAACAATAACCCCACTCTAATGTTTTAAAATAATATAGCTCCCAACTCTTCATAATTAAAACATTATAATTTCTCATTTAAATAATAGAGCTCTCAACTCTAATAAACAAAGCAATAAATCTTGCTCTAATTATTTAAAAATAATACATCTTTTCCTAATTAAAACATTTTAATTTCTGATAACAAAACAATAAATCTTGCTCTAATTATTTAAAAATAATACATCTTTTCTTAATTAAAACATTTTAGTTTCTGATTTAAATAATAGAGCTCTCAACTCTAATAAACAAAACAATAAAGCTTGCTCTAATTATTAAAAATAATATAGTGATATCTAATTATTAAAAATAATACACATTTATCAATTAAAGCATGATAATTTCTCATTTAAATAATAGATCTCACAACTTAAAAAAAATAAAACAATAAAGCTTGCTCTAAGTATTAAAAATAATATAGAGATCATGCTTATTATAATCTCTCATTTAAATAATAGAGCACTCAACTTAATAAACAACACAATAAAACATGTTCTAATTATTATTTTTTTTAACAAGAACAGTTTTGAAGATTGTATTAAAAAAAGTCTTCAAAAAATACAGACATAGAGATTCTGGTTTTCCTCTGTGAGGGACTAGCATTCAAGTTTTCCTTGCCTGCTTTGGTAATTCTTCTCTTAGCTCTAACAGGTCTGAAGCTAATGCTATAGAACTTAACAAATTGTCCCAAAATGAGCTTACAAAAGCAATACATTACAAAAATTGGATATAGAATCCATTACACCTGAGAATACCCATTAAAAACTAAACCAGAGTTTCTTCTAGACTATAGCATAAAGATAAATATAACCCGCAAAAATGAAGAACCAGCAAGCTGAGTCATTTCTGACGTGGTCGAGGAGGTTCTGGGCTCTCCATGGAGTCGTCCGGGTTGGAGCTGGAGCCTGTAGTGTCCTAGAATCCTGGAATGCAGCGGGCCAAATCTTCTCTGAGCCTGTCCACATTTTCTTCAACGTCTGAGATATTCCTGTAATTATCGTCCACCTTAGAGTCCACATTTGATATATTGTTCGCTGTGTAGTCCACCGCTTTCGACATGGAGGAAATTCGGCCATTCATAAGGTCATTTTTATGCCTAATCTCGGTCCTGAGAGAATGCAGGAGGGTAAAAATTCTCGTCATTTTCTTCTTAATGTCTTCCACCTCAATTCTTATCCTGCTCACCTACGCTTCCATGAGTTCAACCACTGAACCTTGTAGGGTCAAAGGAGGCAAGGAGTCAAGGGCTGCTAGCTCATCTTTGCACATGCTGAGGGACATGAGGTCTACGAGCAGAGTGCGTAAAGGCTCCAGGACCTTTGCTTCAGGAGGAGGAATGCTGAGGGAGGAGCAAAGGGGCTTTTCGCAAGAGAGCAAAGGAGGGGAAAAGGAAGAGCTGGCACCCAGGGTGGGAGCAAAACAAGCAGTGGAGCGAGCGTCCATTCTCACGGCAGAAGCTAACAAAGAATAGTTCTGGAATCGTCTGAAGGAAGAGGCAAATAGAGCGTATGAATGAGTGGGGTTAGGTGAGGAGAGGCCATGTGATGACATTAAATGCATTCATCGGTCCTCGAACAATGTGACAAGTGTTTGCATGCAGGAGCAAGGATGACCGCGATCAAAGGTGGCGAGCATTAGGAAAGAAGGAGGCCAAGGTGGAAAGGGGACACCCCAAGGGATAGGACGGTTAGGGGATCCAACAAGGAGTAGGATTGTCATCCTCGTGGGATATAAAACCAAAACATTGGAGCACCCCTTTGTTAGCCATTTCATCAGCGTGATGGTTATTGGAGCGGAGAACATGGAGGAAATTGAGAGAGTTGAAGTCTCTATTGACAAATTTGAGAATGTGATGATACTTACTTGAGGGAGTGGAGCGTTTCCTGGTGAGATTGCAAGCTTCTCGGATTATAAGAAGAGAATCCCCAATGTCTATCGGATCTTTTATCCCGGCCTTGATGGCAATATCCAGACCTTTAAGTAAGGCGAGCCATTCAGCATCGTTATTGGTCTTAATTCCAATTCCCCAGGCATATCTTTTCATTCTGCTTCCCCCGGGGTGAAAAATGACCCCTCCCGCACCTGCCAACCCAGTTATAAAACATGCTCTAATTATAAAAAATAATATAAATCTCTCATTTTTCCATAATTAAAGCATCAAAATTTCTCATTTAAATAATAGAGAACATGATAAAATATTATTCCTAACAATAGACAAAAACTCTAAGTTTAATAATCAAACTCTTTATGTTGTTTATTAATAATAGTTGTAAGCTTAATGATCCAGCCCGTGTTGAGGAATTGTGTGAGTAATTTCTTTTGTTTTACCTTTTTCCTAGTGAATGCAATAGGTTAGATAGAGTACCTACAGTTAGGTGAAACATCGCAATTGCGCATTCAAACGCTAGGTCAACTTAAATGAGATAAGTTTTCATTAATCGTTATGTTGCTATTATCAAAATTATGTTTAGTTAGTTTGAAATGATTTTTTTAATATGATATGGTGTTATTGAGGAGAAAGTACTTTTATTATAGTTATATAAGTAAAATAATGCATGCATAAGACTCTTTGACTTTATGGTGGTATAGAATAGTTCTTTATGTGAACAAATAAAGTACTAGAAGATATGGATATGGACCGTGAATAAGGTATATGAATATCCCTTCATTCCTTGTCATACGTTTAAATTGTTTAATCAGTCTTTATGCTTTAACGAGGAAGAATGTGAATTGAAGCAACATGCTCCGAAGGATTGAAATTATGCCATCAATGTTCTATCTTTATGTGTATGGTCAAAATTTACTTGCCACTTGTAAATTGAATAATGTTGTGCATGTATATACTGTGTATATACTATGAGATTAAAAGCGGCTAGTCAGGAACTTGACTTGCCATCATCTTTGATGCGATAAAGTAGATTAATATCATGGGTCTTTGAATATCTTAATGTGATTTAATAAATTTTTAGAAGATTCAAATCTATGAGAAAAAACTTGTGAATTGTGCTCTTAGCTAGTTTCTAGCTTGCATAACTTTCATCAATGATGTATTAACATACTAATACTAAGGTATATTTTCATTACTTTTGGTGCTCTTACGTGAAAAATCTAACTAAGTCATAATGATGTTGTTATTATTTAGTAATTAACTAACTATATAGTATGTTTTATATATATGGAGAGACATAATTGACCATGAGAATAACTAATAAAACTTTATTCGTTCCATTGAGATGTTAGATGGATCAGATTCTTCACATATAAGTAACCATTGAGAATCTTGTATTGTTCTTTATGTGGTTTTAATATTATGAATGATCTTGTTGAAAATGAGATGTTCATAATTAGCATTATTAAAAATGAAATTAATGCCTTGTTTCATAAATGAGAATTGTAATATATAATTATAAAAGTTAGGGTTTTGTCTATGGCTAGGAATAATACTTTATCATGTTTGGTTTTGGAAGAAATTTTTTTATACCCCATACCCCAACTGGATATTGAGAGTAATGAGTATGTTACAAACCATGAAGAGTATTCTAGCACTCCTAATTTTTAGTTAATCCTCACAAGTGTAGACCAAGTCTTTGTGACTAAGTAGACCTCATTCGGATAAAATGTCCAAATTAAGGGCTTTGGTTGAAATTATGATAGTATGAAAAATAGTTTCTCTTAGGATGTAGTTGCAATATCTCTAGCTCTCTAAAGTATCTCAAACATGTTCTTATTATATTAGTTGGATAAAGATGAATTAGGAAATACAATTAGAAAGTTAAAGAAAAATATATAGAAAACTTTATTGTTTTGATCTAGATCTCCACTCTATATTAGAATAGTTGTGTAAGAGTTGCAGGTAGAGGAAACAATGGAATTATTGTTCCATGTCGCCTCATTAGGGAGACTTCAACTCCATTAAATTGTCAATGGTATCCAAAAGAGAGGTACCTCAATAAATTAAGAACATAACCTTTACATTTTGATCAAATATTTATTAATTATTTTAAACACAATGTTAGCTTCTTATGCAGCAATGAATGTCTTCCATGCATAAAACTCAGGGTTCCAAAACTGTACTTACGTGGCAAATAAGTGGACCATTGATAAAGCTTTAGTAAAAGTCAAATATGCATTCGACCTTTAAAGATAAATTGTGTTGAAAAGTTTTTCAACGAGACTACTGGACCCGATGTTGTTTTGTAGTAAGATAGCATAAAATGCTAAGTAATATTATTTTTGTTCCACCAGTGGTTATAGTTTTGTAGTAAATATTAATATCAGGAATGATAGTAGGAATAAAGTTTATTCAAACCCAGAATCGACTTTTTGTGCAATTAGAGGACTTTTCAGTTTTGTTCTACAGATTAGGAATAAAGTTCATTCCAAATGTAATCTAGATCTAGAGAATAGAATCTGGGAAAAAATGTAGCAAGAAAAATGAAATTTGCATCAATTGTGTTACATGTGAATCGGTGTGATTGGTTCATTTCAGACGGAATCTACGTTTAAAGAATAGAAGCTAGGAAAGATTGTAGCAAGAGTAATTAACTCTGCATCAATTGTGTTACATGTGATATACAAATGGTTCATTCAGTATCCAACAACCATTGAACTTGGATTGATGGGCCTCTGCTCTTTGTTAAAAAAACTTACCATTACCCTCTACTCTCACTCTGTATTCTGTGTGACAAGTGTATATTGATTCTTCTTATCTTTGAACTTGATCTTCAATGAAATAGGATACATAAGTCCTTTGTTTTTATTTAACAAAACTGGTTCTCTTAATTACATGTTTTCCTTCAAGAAAATTAATATTACTATTACTCTGTATTCTACATGATGGTTATATATTGATTCTTCTTACTTTTTCATTTTATGGTTTTTATGATTTCGACACATTCAATTGAGAAATTTCATTTCACCAATGGTTTTCAATTTTGTTCTACATATTAATACCAGGGATGACAATAGGAATGAAGTCATTTTAATTCCTGGAATTGGTTATGTTAGCACCAAGTGTTTACAGTGCAAAGGATGGTGTATAATGGAGAAATGTTTTGAAAATTTCTTAATTTGATGAGAAAGACCTTAAAAATGTCTTTGGTTTCATGATTATATGGTTAAATTTGACCAAAATGGTGGATAAAAGTGTCAAAAGAAGCAACAAAAGGAAAATTTGAAGAAAAAATGGAAAAATAAACAATTGAGAGTGAAAGAAATGTTAAAAAACATTAGTCCAAAGGCAAATATTGAAGGCGTTAAACAACATGCAAAATACACTGTTAATCGATGGTTGGAAGATATCAATGGTCCACAATTCATTTCGCATCACCAAAGTGCATGGAGGGAAAAGGTTGGTTGGAAGATATCAATGGTCCACAGTTCATTTCGCATCACCAAAGTGCGCGGAGGGAAAAGGTTGCAAGTGGTCGCAAAAGGCAAAACCAGAAGACAGGTGGTAGCTTTACAACACTTCACAAACAAGAGAAGTGGTGTGAGAAACCACTTTGAAGGGATGTGAAACCACTATGGCGGTAGGAATGGCATTGAAGTCAATGGTCGAGATTGATGAAGAAAAGATCAAACGGCTTGGGATATGTTTTTAATCATAGTACATGTATCTGAAAATCAACGGCTCAGATTGTAGGAAAAATAAATCAAAGACGATGATTTCAAAAGGTGCGTGAAACATAAGGAAGGAGACCCTGCGAGCAAATGAAAAAGGAGGATTAAATACCGAGCACATCCCACCGTTGATCTACAAGCCTGTGAAAGATCAACGATCCAAATAATTTTCGTGCAGTGAAAGTGCAGGAGAGATAGGAGAAGATAGTGGTTGCGAAATGAAAAACCGCCAGACACGTGGAGGCACTAGACCATTTCGTAGTTGATAAAGGTGGTTTTGGAAACCATTTTTGGAGTTGCGAAACCACGCTTTGCACGTTAGCACTAAGATCTAAGGGTTAAGATTTGAATATTGGAGAATGATTGGATGGTGAGGGAGGTCATCGAAGTGTTAAAAGCAGGTGAAATCCGACAATCTAGATTACATAACGTGAGATCGACAGATGAGGAAAATGAGTGCCTGTAAAGATGCTTGAAGGATAAAGAAAATGGGTTATATATAACAAAGAAATACTTGAAAGTTGACATTTGTATTTGCATTGTCGACGTCAGAAAGTTCTGGATAGGTGGGCAGCATAGAAAGTGACAGAGCAGGACAAAATTGCATGGCTGTTAGTGACAGGTAGGGCCTTGTAACCCGAACTAAGAATATCTTAAGCTTGTTTATAAGAGATAAAAATGGAAGAAGTCCAGAATGTAGATAGTATTAAGTCTATGGATGCTTTGGAAGATAGAGACAGGGATATATTTGATACTTCAATTAGGTTATCAGTTTCAGAGATTAAGGTTAAATTGAAGAGTTTGCAAGAGGAGGGTTTGGATGTTCACAGTGTCAACCAGTCGTCCCTCCTATCATTTTTCCCTGACCAAATTGTTTCGTTCCCATAGTTTGTGTCCTAGTGTGCCTCTAATTACTCAAAATCCAAGCGAACCGTTATGAACTCTTAAAAAAGCAGAATAGTTTGCCAGATAGAACTCTCACTTATAAGAGATGCCCTAGAAGTCCCCACATCCCAAATTCCTGAACTAGAAATATTTTCTAAGAAGTCAATCATAGACCTATATCGTGAGTCCTCCCCTGAGAATAAGCAAACATTCATGATTGCTTGCCTTAGACCATATTTGGAAATTACCGATACTCCCTATGCCATAGATGTCAGTCTCTTTAGAGAGAACACTCAGCTTGTTCTTTCTCTATTGGCTTTGTTTTTAGGTTTTGACATAGATGCATGGGTGACTGAAGTTTAGTTGAGTTTGTTATTTAGAATGAGTATCGGTTTACCTGAAATTGAAAGTAGTCAGACCCCTCGTCTCAAATTTGAGGATTTTTTGGCTGAAAGCATTGACTTACAAATGGTGAATTTTCATAGTATAAGGCATTTTAGGTTTCAATCACACCTCATGAAGATAGTCATGTTCGCTAGTCGAGAAGAACTACATTTTTCGAAAATCATTTTTACAAGTCCTTTGGAAGATAATATGTTTAACTATATGAATTAAATGCTATCAGAGATGTATAGAATGATTTTCGGAGAAAAATTACCTAGAGTGTTACATGAGATGAATACTTTCATGCAGCTGAGTACTGATTTGGCGGTGGGACACTGGTTTTTATCGAAAGATCACACTATTCTCAGGTTGTATGGTTTCAAACATCAGCCATATATGTTACTAGCATTTTTGACATTGAGACTCTTTTCTCTTAAGTTTCTTAGGCAGAAATTGATTGTGGAAGATAATCATTTTTTATTTTTCAAGAAAGTTACTGATATCAAATATCCTTTTACAATAGGTCTGTTTACTGTAAAGAATAAATATGCCATTTCAAACATAGAAAAATTATTAGAAGAAATGGATTTCAAAAAGGAAGTGGCCATTGATTACGATCCCCTTCATGTCATTTCGAAAAGGAGATAGAGTAATCAGACTAAGGCTTTCGATCACCAAGAGGTGGAAGGGATGTCCGAAAAGGAAAATTGGTCACAATTTGAAAGTGAAGATGAAGCAACTGCAAGTCCCCAAGGAAGAGAGCTGGTATTGACAGAATGTACAGGAGGAGCAGAAGCTACAACGAGCACTATGGTTATTGGGGTAAGAAGAAGCTTTTAGGAGGCAATTGATTTAGAAGATGAAGAGAAAGAAAAAGCAAAAAGACCTAAGTTGGATGAACAACAAGATTTGATTTTACTTACAGATGATGAAGGAAAAGGAAAAAATTAATACGTAATACTAGACGTTCAAATACAAGAATATACATTTCAAGAGGCCAATGAAGCAGGAGATGTTAACAAGTTCCAAACTAGAGTGGATATGTATGGAAAATACAGCCAAGACAAGCATGCTTCATCCAAACAGACCTATGAATTATTCCCAAAAGTAAGAAGCTTGGAAAATTCATATATTAATTTGATTACTAGTCGAGATGTTAAAGAATATACTTTAAATTTAGTGGTGTCATCATGTGAAAAAGTTACAAAAATGAAATTCAATTTAAAGAAAATTATTGTGCCTGACCAAATCCTTTTACACAGGTAGACAGGGGAAGTAATATACACCGATCTTTTGGAAGGAACCTTGAAGATTGATAAATTGAAAATTATTGTGGATTCATCTAAAAATTGTTGCCCATTATTGGTGGAATGTCTATCTTTTTTTCTTTATCACTTGCAAAAGACTTTGACTGTAATGTGACAACTATCTTGCCTCTGTAAAAATCATTATTGTTGTTTATCTGTTGGTCCATAAATTTTCTAGTTTTGACTACATGCCCAATGGTCTTTGTGTGTATTTCAACCATATATTTGTTTTGAAAAAAATCCAAATCATTTTCATATATCTCTATCCATTCATATATTTTTGAGAGAGCCCTCTCTGGTAGGGAAAAAAGGCTAGTTTTCCTCCTAAAGGTTGGTTTGAAATAGTTACCTTAGGTTTTTCCTTCCACAACCAAAGGGTAAAATCTGAGTGCTAACAGGTTATAATATGAAAACTATTGCAAAATAAGAAATCAGAAAAAATGTATAATATGGGGTCGCCTTGAGGTATTGATCGAATGCATGGTTTCACCTAGAGATATTATTTTAATGATCGTTGACCCATGCCCACATAAGTGGAAAAAATACCACCATAACCTACAATTTAAAATCCCAATGGGTTCAAATAGACTATTTCAAGGTAGAATGGGACTCAAGTGAGAGTCTTCTTGGGTTACCAACAAATCTTAGTATAAATTGATTTTTCCTCCATCCATATACTGTGGGGAATGTAGTGGATCTCAAAAGGTTTCCCTTGGATTAAAAACATGTAAAGATAAAGATTTAAAACTCACAACCTTGTATTGCAATGTTATGGTATCCAATTATTATAATCGTAGTAAATTGATGATCCATCACTATTACACATAAAACATCATGAATTTATTGCAATATTTGGGAAATTTTGACAAATTAAAAGAGAACATTTAAAGGGAATTATTCTTCATGGACATTACATGGCCACTAGTTTTGATTTATTCGATTGAGACTTGTCCATATCCCATGGGTGGGGGCATTAAAAGGACTTTGGTTTGATTAGAGATGTGGCATTTCATTCAATCAACAATTAAATCCTAATACAAATGATTTAGAGTATAAATGAGGCTCAATATTTCATCTATGTAGCATTTTTACTCTTGATTGGTTTAGATATATGATTTGGGTTTCATATATGAGGGTCCATTTGAATATAGGTGCTCCATTTGGGGTAAATTTAATTGTTGCACAACATGTATGCCTAACCTAAAGGGACTAAAGTGGATTTCATCTCGTGATCTCATTGGCCAACATGGATTTCAAATGGAAAGTCAAACCACTTGAACTAACCCTTAGGGATTTATTCATGGAAAAATTCCTCAAGGATGACATGGAAAAGTAACCTAGGCATAACATGATGTTGTGTCCTTGTATTTAGGCCATACCACCCAAAAATTTATAGAATATATTCCTATCATGTGGGGGACCTCCTATTCAACAATGAGAAACTATGTTGTTGACTTGGAAAAAATCCACTATAATGGGAGAAAATCTAGTGTTCGAAGTCTAGCATTCTAAATTGATAGTATATATTTTCATTCTAATTTCTCCAATATACACCAAATTATGTTCTAATACCAAGAGTAGGAAACACTTCTAATATTGAGCATGAGAAATAAGCTTGACTATTGTCATCAATAGGAATTTTAATTTTTCTTTTCTTTTTTTCAACGACAAATGTCACAATTGTAGTGATACACTACATCAGAAATAAGACATTTCCTCATCAGTCTTGAGATAAGCATTTGACACTAAAATTTTGCAATTATGACGTAAAGAGAGAACATGTTGTAGTAATTTGTCATTGCAAAAGCAACAATGTTTTTGACCACAAATATTTGAATGTTTTAAAAAATATTGATGCTTTGATTTTCTATATTCTGTCATTGTTGCGACAAGAAAACATTGAAAACAATGTGAGAATTTATACCCAAATGTAGCAATGTAGGGTAAAAATCCTAGATAGGTTTTAGTTCCTTTTTGAGATCATAGGGACTCTTCTCCATATGAACAATATCATCAATTTAAATAACAAGAATGGAGACTATATTAGCTAGAGTCTTGTTGATGTACAACCTAATTCTTCCAAGTCAATGTATATACCAAAAAAGGTAGGGGACTCAGATAACTCACATGGGGGTTCACTGATTAGGCAATATTGTATCACATGAGTTCATATTAGAAGGTTTAAAATTCCTTAAAAATGGAAGTAATATATTACTTAGTATATATGGGTCTAGGGGTACTTTTAATATAGTGAATGCATATAAATTTTGGGGAGGGGTTAAAATTAGGTATTGATGGGTTGAATTAGGTATCAAGAGGTGTGAATGGGTATACCTTTGCATGTGAATGTAATGCGCGTTTAACTTTGTGTGCAATCAAACTAGTGTTTGTATATGTATGATCTATGTGTGAAGGCATTGTGAATTCGATTGTTTGTGAAAATAGTCTTGTTTTTAAATATGCATGATTTATGTGTAAAGGTGGTGTAAATTATATTACAACAACTACATGTGAATCCAATATACATTCAAGTTTTTTTTCCAAATCTTTAAATAGCAACTCCCACCAAGATCTTATATTTCACCCTATAATATTCCAATGATTATAAGGTTGTGTCACGTCACCATACTAGTGATAGAAATAAAAAAGTTGGGGGGTTGAAAACTTCATGGAAAAATGGATATATTTGATATATAGTGAAAATATAGGTGTTTTAACTGGAAAGATGTATTGGGATGGAGTTTCAACAATAGAATTTTTATAAGTGTTCCTTGATATTTAGTGAAATTAGGGGTAGTTTTTAATATCCCATGAATGCACATGCTATGTCATAGTTTTGTTGAATGAAATCCCCAAGGGACAACCTTGATTAACTCCTATATTACAAATAATTTCCTCTTTCTATCACTTAGTTTTCCAAAACATGGAAATAAAATTCTCCTATAACCTTAGGCACAACAACTCTCAACTTGAAAGGAAATTCTATCTCTTCTAATCTATTCCAAAAGTTAGTTCTAAGCACTATGTCAAAATTATTTTATAATGTGAATGAAGAAATGTAGGAGATTCGTTTTATTATTTTGGAACTCCTCCACAATAATCCTAAGCATAACAAGGTGGTCCATAGTTAAATTATAGCTCCTAAATCTAACTTAAAAGGTAGCTCTTCTTTCATTCTTTTCTAGTTATTACATGATCTTATTTTCTAGAGTAATTATGTATAACTTGGATAAAAGAGGATTCATCATAATGGTCGTAAAATTATATGGATTTATTTTATCCCCACTCTTAAAAATAGAAGCAATGATTCTTTGAGTACAAAGTTTAGAGAAACCATGCTTGACCACTAAATTGAAGAGCTTGTGGATGTGAACAATGAGGATGGGTCCTCCAATTTTTAATATTTTTTCTTAGTAACATCTGATGTTCTTAGATTTCCCTTTTCTAAGTCACCTAATGCCAAACTCTATGTCTTGTAAATAAAAAACTTCATTCTCTATAGAAAGGGTTTAAATTCTCTCCATAAGATTAGGGGATTCATAAATTTTTTAAGGTAGGAATTTGAATCCCTCGATGTAATCATATTGGTTTCTTTAATTTTATGGTTTGAATTTCTCCCCCCACTGCGGGTGATGAGAGTGGGACTTCCCATGGTACCGGAAACTGCCACCTCCAGCCAAGAGACCAGGCACGTGACATCCCATGCAACACACTGTCCCAGCCTACCCACGCATCAAGGTCACCTGTCTAAGGTTGGCATGTTAAGACACGGTTCCCCCGACCCGCTCCACTCTCTGGTTCGAGCTTCAAGCGGTCATTATTCTCTGGTCAAGGCGTTAAATAGTTTGATGGCTCCCGCGTGTGTGATCTCCTGTCTCAGTACTCCACCACCAGCCCGAGTTAAGGCCATAATCAATTTGGAACCCTGCAGGAGTATGTATTCGCACAGCAACAAGAGGAAGACGCTTGGTTTGCAAGGCTCGCAGGGTAATAGAAGCCTAGAAATTGATATACGACTCAACCTCTGCAGCAAGATCTTAGTTTGGGGAGGCTCCTCCTCTAGCTTGTACTCCGCATTTGAGAAAATCTCGCTTGAGAAGAGACCATATATCCGGTTAAAGACCAACATGACCGACCCCTCTCCTCGAATGTCGGTAAGATTCATGAGGGGGTTTGTTGGGAAGTCTCGCAGGTTCAAGCAGGAAATTCCACCGAAAGCTCAAGCATAAATTTAGGAGGCAAGGGATGATGCACAGGTGACCAGAGGGGGTCTGTCAGATAATGAGATTAAAAATGAATTTGAGGCTTTAGTCCCAGAATCCCAGAAACACTAGGGGTCAAACCACTCTGTACCAGAAAACCTTGGATTACCATTGGCAAAAGAAGGCAGTTCTTCGGAAGGATTTAGAAGAAAGAGGGGAAGCTCATGCTGAAATCCTCCTCCAACAATATGAAATGGTCCTCCTCCTCACACAAATCATTCAGAACCAGAAGCAGATCGTTGAACGACTGGGAATCAAGCTCGCTAGTTTCCATGGAGGAAAGACTGGTTAGATCATTAGTCTGGTTCAAACTCTTTCTTATTTAGTTTTCTAGTCAGCATTTCATACTTCATTTCAAATATATTAGATTCATGGTTAAACTGAAGATAGTTCTCAAAACTAGTAGTTGCAGTCTTAGCTCTGATTTTGGGTATGTTTTATCTATTTTGGGAAGGCCATTTAAACTTCTTTATTTTTCATCCTGGGTCTGTTTTCTAAGCTATGAGAAGGCCCTATAAACTTCTGTCTATTATGATGAATGAAATATAAGGATCCAAACTAACTTACAAAAAAAAACAATGGTTTGGATTTTTCCTCTATATTTTTTTATGATCTTTCTAAGAGAGGTATAAAAGATTCTCTTGCTTTTTATTTATATAGTAGATTTTTGTCCTTCTAATTAGGTATTTGTACCTATTGATCTTGTTGGATATTAATGAATCATTAGAAGCATCCTGAATGGATTTTATAGAAATATTACACTCTTTATCACACAAATGGTTGGTCATTCTATTTTTTTTACATGACACCTTGATAGAAAACTTGTTGTAAAACGATGATAGAGTTCATTGATATTTTCCCCATTTGATAGGAGATTTACTTCATTATTTAAAACCTTTAAAAAAATATCAACTTTATTTTTGTCAAAGATCAAGTGGTTCTGGTTACCATAAATATATTCTATGGGGATTTTATGCCTCCCAAAGTTTAGAGTTAGGGTGAAAGGTCTATGATTAGAATTAGGCTCATGGTAATTTAAGGTGGAAAAAATACTATTTGGTTTTATATGGGGATATTAGATATCACATGTAATCTATGACATTGCTTCCAAGCACATGAATCAAATTCATCTTGTTGGATTTGGGCCACTTCATTAGATCATTGTAAATTATTGGGTCTTGAGAATTTCTAAGCTTAATCATCTCAGTATCGAACAAATTCTCAACCAATTCTTCAATGTTTATTTTGTATCTTCTAGCTAAAATAAGGTCCCCATCTAGCCATACAGGATTAGGATTGGAATCATTACTTCAGCTAATAGATTGGTAAGTTGTTGTTCTAACATTAAAGTCTCCTAGAAAAATCACACTCCCTTAATTTCTTAGATTGTAAATATCTTGTTCTTTTCTAAATATCATTTTCTTTTCTTTTCCATTTCATGTAATCTAATCTTCATTTTCTGCAACTTATTCTCCAACCCTAATATTTCTTTTACTAAACTATTATATATTATATTAAATAAAAAATGAGAGATAGCAATGAGTGCACTAAATTTGTTTACGAGTTGGGAAACTAGAGCAGTCGCAATGCATAATTGTCTTTTTTTTTTGTTTATATGGTAGTCTGTATATTAACATAACTAGTAAATTTATTAACTATAATACTATAATAATAAACTGCTTGATTTTCTATATGACCAAAAAAAATATGAGTTATAACAAAGAAACTGTTTATCCTATTCATCGTCTATAAATGTAATGAATAACACCTTAGAGTTCAGAACATGGGCCTAATTTTGTTGGGGAACATGTTACATCTTAAATATAATTCATGTTGTGTTTTGGCGAGGATATTTATATTTTTATGTAGGCTTGTGATAGCCTTTATCAAGATATTGAAACTATTATTGAGGGTGTCAAGCCTATCATTGAGGGTTTGAATTTGAGTTTGAACTTCCTCTATCTTCATATCCTTCTTTTCATGATTATCCATCAGGACCTTTCCTATCAAAGTTGAATCGTGTCACCTAGGGAGTTTATAGGAGGACAACAGAATCGAATGAATGAGTCAAGCTCTGTTAAGGAAGAAACAAACTATGATTAGACTGAATAAGAAAACAAATGTTCTATAATAACCAAACATAAATTATTAAAAGCAATAGAAAACACCAATCACATGAAGATGCAAGTGAGGAATTGGTAATGGAGAAACCCCAAGGGTGAAAACTTTGGTTTTATTTTGCACTCGCCTATAGGATGTTAGTCTCTTAAGTCTATATGTCAACCCTGTATCAAGGTCTACTAAGTTGAGAGACTCATTTACATGAATGGAAGTCAAATGAAGGAACCACGAAGAACCAATCAATCCTTCTCTTTGAGGACTCATCTTAGTGAAATCAAGAACAAGGAACCCTTTCATAATCGAGATTACATGCATATATACAAAAACAAGGGATGCTTGGGTGACTAACCATTATGTTTCAATTACACAGAAGCAGTTACAATTTTATTGAGGATACTGACTGTCTTTGTGCCATCTATCGGATAAAAGAAGATGAAGAGACACCATTTCCACATTGATGGCGTATTCCTGATGCCTTATGGCTACTCAGAATTTCATCTGGCATGTGTTGGAGTCATAAAATGTTGCAGGGCATATAACATACCCCAAAATTGTAAAAAACAAATCTCTTTTAAAAACCATTAATATAATCATTGCTCTAAGATAGATAAAAATACAATCCAAGCTTATTTATATAAACAACTACACAAAAGGTACCAAGATGTTAGCACTCCATAAATTTTGTGCTTAATTTTCTTCTGGCAGCATTGGCAATGCAAAATAGAGCGTTTTTTCATGGTGGGAGTTTCAAACTTGGCCGAAAAAAAGCATTTTTCCTTAGATTTAGCCACTAGGGTTGCAAAAGAAAAGGGCATTCTAGGTTTGAGCAAAAAGAAGGGTAATTGTTTGCAATTAGGAAAGAATTAATCCAACCTTGGATAAAAAATGGTTTTTATATATTATAGTCTTTTAAAGTTTCAACTTTATGGTTGGGAAAATGTTATATTTGTGAAATGGACTATATTTGTGAAGCGGACCAAATTATGGTGGGCCCAGCTCAAGCTCAGCGCATATGACCAAGTACCAAGTTGAATGGGGTGCCCCACGCATCGTCCATACTCCAAACGTCAAGGCCAAAGATCTTACATTCCTTTGTTGCTTGATATATATTGAAAGACATGAGATATATAAATACCAAAGAGGCCATTCTCGCTTTGCATGTGGGATAACTCCCCATAAGTAAAAAAGAAAGGACACAAATAAATCAGGTTGAAAGCTGGAGCAAAGGGAAATCAATGGTTCATTTTGACATCGCACCACCAAATCGCTCGGGGGATAAGAGATGGGTGGCTGCGATAGGAAAACCACCATCCAACGTGTCATTCTCTAGGCTTGTCGCATGAACATAAAATGGTATTAGAAACATCCTAAGGCCCATGCGATACCACGCTTTGGAAATATTATAAAAGGGAAGTTGTCCCATTTTTGGCGACTTGTTTTTTCTTTTGACCAAAGCCTCAAGCTCTCAAACCCTAGTGCCATTTATCCAAGAGCCGGGAAGTTCGTTGCAACATGGGAGTCTGAGTGGGCAAAGGAGATTGATTTTTCTTTCTGATATTATTCTTATGGCTCCTATATCCAAGATTTTCCTACCTCCTATCCAGATTTGACATTTTTTACATCCAGGACTGCCATTTTCTGTAGCAGATGAAGAGACTTTGTCTTCTAGGGACGAGGTGGCGGCAATTTTTGCTCCTGATTAACATGACATTACAGCTCAGGTTTCCCGACAGCAATCAGTGTATAAACCAAAAGATGAATATCTATTTGCCGTCAGTGACATTGTGAATAAACAAGATAAACTTGCTGGTGGTTGTGAGAAGAACAAGGAGGCAACGATATGTTTTCAACAAAATTGCAAATGAAGTGGTTATTGCCATCAAAGCTTATCAAAGTCTCAGAGACCAGGTCCTTTAATGGCTAAATCAAGTTGTCAAAGATATCTCTATAAAGATCGCCTTCGTTCTTTATGATCCCACTTCCCAAGCTCTCTTCGCCCCAGTTGACGGAAATGGAAGAACGTCTGGAGCCCTAAAATGCAGAAAGCCCGTGAAATGATTCTTTCTCATGCCACATCAAAGAACCCTCTTCCAGAAGAACAGATGGAAGTGCTTCAAGAGCTAGTCATCTGTTATGGTTCCAGAGGTGTGCTTCAAAGTTTTTGAACCAGTCACTTTCACCAAAAAAAGTGAGTGATTCTACCTTCTTAAAGAAAGAAATCGAGAGATCACATTCACCAACTCTTGAGGTTGTTTTTGGTGCAGTAGGGTTGCGTGCAAAAAGAAGACAAACCCTGATACAAACGCATGATAGCCTGCTATAATTATACAGATTCATGGTGAAGCAACGCAGCTCTATATATTATTATCAGTTTTCCTGCATTGGGTGCCACAGGTTGGGGCTATTACGATTTTTTCTTTGGAAAAGGTGCGCAGGTCCTTCAAGAGGTAATAGCTTGTGGTTGAGTCAACCCACATCTGAACCTGCAGCAAGATTGGCAGTTGTGGAGCTGACTGCAAAGGATCCAGGAAGGCGACATGGGTATAGTGCAAGCTTGAATTTCGTTAAACGCAGGATTTGTCTTATTGCTACATTTCCTCTTGTTCCTTACTTCCCATTCCATAAAGTAGAAAACTATCAGTTATTGCTTGGTGATCCTGTCTCTAGTATTGCATGGGTTTGGCAAAAGCTACTATCACATCTCTTGAAATGAAAATCAATGAAGCCTGGGAATATAATTTAAAGGGGTAAGTGATGTAGCACCTAGAACTTGGAGGATAAACAGAAATGAGGAGTTCAAAGCGAGTGGAGGAGGTCAGTTAGTGGGGCAGCCACCTAGACGAGCATCTCCGGGAGCAATTTTTTGTCTTTTTGCATGAGTCAATTGTCATTTAGTAAAAAAGTGCTGGAAAATGTAAAAAGTAGTTGGGCCTGTCTCACCCACTTTTGTCTTGTAGGGGTGGTGGCAAATGTGTAATGTCCCCATTTTGACCCCCTTTGCATTAAATCGTAAATGATGTAAATATTGTTATTTAATCATGGTGAGGAGCTCAAGGCCAAGGCCCCACCATTGATTTAGCGTTTTATGTATCGGCAATTAAAAAATTAGATGCCTATGGTTCTTGTGCTAGATAGGCACAATGTAAATTAAGACATCATGTAAATACGAATTTTAATGAAAAACCCACAACTGGCTATGCAATGCAACAAAGAGATGGGGGCATGATTCTACAAGGAATAGGGAGGGAAATTATTCAAACCCTTGAGCCAATGGTGTTAATCCATGTGTCAATGAGAAAACCCATAAACCACCAACTACCCATTTTGGGTTATGCACCCAATCATTTAATTCTTCCAGAAATTGGTTGAGGTAGTTAATGCCTTGGGAATGAAGAGGTATGGAAGCCAATTTTGTGCATGGGAAAGCCATCAACCTGGAAAAACGTACTTTTGCTTTTGGGGAAAGAAAACACCCACGAAATGGTGCCCAAAGCCATTCTGAACCTATAGTTTTTTCTCTCTCACGCAGTCTGAGCTAGCTGGGCTTTCCCCATCACGTTTTTTACCAATTTCCTGCATTTTTCCATAGTTGGGAGCTCGTTTTTGTGTTACATAGTGGCTGGGAGAAAGGGAGTCATGTTTTGGGGGTTTATAGAGGTCATTTTGCCCCTGAAATGCATAAAAACGTTTTCTAAAAACAAATTTTCTCTCCCAGGGTTTATTCCCCATCTACCAGTTTGTTTTGGTTGCCCACGTTTTTCAGCACTTGTGTTTTGTTGTAGGGTGCATCCTTGTGTTGGCTGGAAATTATGAGCAAGAATTAGGAGTGGAAGTGGACAAGAATTGGCTTGATAAACCTAGTGAGGAGGTAACCTCTCAAGAGTATCAAAAGTGTTGGTTGCTCTTCTATGCACACCTTGAAGAACACTAGAATGGGAGGTATGGCCTGAGGGACTATGTATTAGTGAAGGGAATACTTCGTTGTGCCAGGTGTGTAGGTATTGTGGGGACCAAGCTAGATAGATCTTGCAGAGGGTGCCCATATCTCTATGGATGATCCCACTAGCTTAGCAATTCTTCCTTCCATTACCTAACAGCCTGATAAACCCAACTGTAGCTTGGCTTGGCTGATTTGGTGTATCTTTGGGCTATGTGTGAGTCTATTGTTCCCTGATTCCTTATAGAGATCATGCCCAGCTCAGGGGTGGCAGTGTGTTGAGATATTGATGATCACGACTGGCCTATGGTTGGGTGGAACGTTGCAGTTGCAAAGCCAGTTGCTTGGGACTACTTTGTTATAAGATAAGTATTCTCTTGTGTTAAGTTTGCAATTATTTATTTGATGAATATCTTGAATGTATGATGGATGTGTAATTGAAATTACTTCCGTTGTGTTTTCTTATAATTATACATTTCCATATGTCTTTTTATATTATGTGAATGCTTATTTAAAAGTTCATGGGGCTAGATGCCCAGCTTTAGCATCACGTTCTCTCTATCATGCTGGTATGATGGGAGGTGACATTACAGCCCTGATTAGTTGTCATTCTGTTATAACCATTTTCTGGTCTGAATGAGTCGAGCCTAGGGCTTCAGGAAGCTATTAATTCCATGTAATTGAAGCAACAAGGGGTTGGGTTTTCATTTTGGGGGATTCTCAAGAGCTGAGAGGCTCTGCATTGTATATGTTTTCTATTTTACGATATGAATGAAAGTTGCAGAGATGGAATTCTTTGAAGTTTTCCATGGTTGAGATTCTTGTGCCATTAGTCTCTTTAGTAAGTAATTTCCTATGTGTTTGTCTTCCTATTTAACTTTTCATTGTGTCTTTGCTTTCATGTTTGAGCACTAGGGTTATGGATCAGAATTCATCTAGTATGCTCTGAATCCATTGTTCAAGCATTCAAACATCTTCTTCTAAAGTCTTGCAGAATTCACCCCAGTTAGGTGCTCTGTTTGATGGGCTATATTGATCCCCATTCCTCCAATCCACTTGCAAAAACCTTAACACAGAAGAGTTGGTGTGTACCCTGCCTCTGTCCATGATCTCTTCCAGCTCCTACCTCTAGTAACCTAATTCAGACCTGATTAATTGACTCCATTGCCCAATGGTCTCCCTCCATGAATGTCTTACCAAACTCTTTGAAACCAATCTGTCCTAATAGAGATCTGATCCTATAAATGTGCTATGATTGCATATCTTGAGCAAGAATGCTGAACATGCGTTTTATCTGTTAAATTGTTGATCATTTTTAGTTTTCTGTGAGTTTATATAGAGATCCCTCTTAGACTAAGCTAGGTCAGTAGCTTAAGTCGAAAGTGGTTAGTGGTTACCCCAACTTTCCCACTGCACAACCTTGGGGGTTAATTTAGGTGTTAACAAATTGGCGCCGTTGTCGGGGAGCGATTGTCTTATCATCCCTGGGCATAATGACAAAGTTCAAATCTGAATGTTGATGGCAAACAACAGTTAGACATCGAGAAGGTTGTATCATTCACCTGGCGACTCCACTTTTCAAAATTCCAGTGTGAAGGTGACTCCACTGGGAGGATCAGTGACTCCATATCAAAATTGAGATGTTCAAGGTCTCATGGCGACTCCACATTGAAGAAATCCTGGGTTTCTCTGTTTCACAAGCTGCTGCACTCACCCTTCAGCCAGAATTTGCAGCTCCATTGTTTCAAGATGGCTTCATTGTCAAGAAGGTATGCTCCCATGAACAAGTTTCACATTCCTGGTTTTCCGAATCAAATTCCTAAAGTAGATTGGCAATCCTACTTGCCTAAATTCAGAGATGTAAATAACGATAACGCTGCTTTGCATCTAATCAAGTTTCATCTACATGCATGTAAGCTAAAAATTCAGTGGCATGAAGATTGTCTTATGAAAATGTTCATGGTCTCCCTAGAGGGGAAAGCTAGGTATTGGTATGAACAGTTGCGAGCTGCTAGTATATATTCCTTGAGGGATTTTCATATAGTATTCTTTGAGTATTTTAAGGAGTCTTGTCCATTATTGTTGCTAGTAAAAGATTGTTTGAGTGTTTTGACAGTTTTATTCAAAACCTAGAACATGTCTATAAAGATGATGAATTCATGGATGATGAGATCATAGAAGCTTTGCACGAAATCCCTTTTCAGCATCATGACATTCAGAAAAAATCTCAAAACACAATTGCACCCTCTGTTGAAAATAAAGAGATCAGTGACCTTGTTGATGATCTTTATATCTCTTCTCCCGAGATGGATGAGAAGTGTTCTCATTTTTGTTTGTTATCTTATATTTCTGAAGAAGATCATATCAGTCCCACTTCATGTCATACTACTTCAGAAGTTGTTGGCCTAGAGAAATATGTCTTATTTGATTCACTTGAAGGACGACACATCGGTGTTTCTCTTGGAACACAAGAAGCAGATCAGGTTTTGGATGATGCTGCTGATTTTTCATTTGATAAGAGAGGTGAGCATGTCCTCCATAATGTTTCTAAAATTTCTCCTCTGTCTGAAGACAAAATAGATCAGCTCCTACAGAGTCATGTTACAACCCTTGCTTATACAGATTTGCAGTGTTCACATAGTCCTAACTATGTGAATGAGTTTTCTTCCAGTATTGAAAATGAATATCTATGTTTAAATGATGATAGTCATGGGATTAATGATGCTATACAGGAAGTTCCTTTCAAGGAACCCATTTGTGACAATCATTCTCCGCAAGGAAGTCAGTGTTTGTTGTTTGAGGAAGCTTTAGATTATGATGTGGATGAGTATGAATCTGAGATATGTAGCCTGCCAAAGAGAGAACCAGAGTTGCTCATACTTGAGGGTAATACAGTCAATGCTCAGGGAGCAGAAAGTCACACTTCCCTATGCATTCTTATGGATCAACAACCGAGTATTCTTGTGGGTTAAACTAAAGGAGGTACTTGTATTTTTTATGAATCTCAAGACATGGTAATGTTTCAAGCTATTGAAGATCCTTATACTAATTTGCTACAGTCTAAAGGGAAGATGAATTTTCTTGCATTTGTGGGACATGAGCTCATTGTCGGTGGATACTTGGAGTGTCCTATCTTCTATTTGCTTTGCTTGCTCAAAGGAAGTGTAAGCAAGGTTCGAGTAAATGGCCAGTTACTAGATTGGCTTCATTGGCACTTTTGTGTCATTTGATTCAGCAATTGCTTTTCAACGAAGTAGGGTAGGTAGGAGGAATAAGTTCGTTGAGCAAGCATTTTTTAGTATGTACAGGGTTATTTTTCAATTCAATTTCAACATGTATGTTTTCAGTCTTCGACAGTTAGCGGTTTTCAGTTTCAGTTTTTGGATGAAAGATCGGTTACAGGGTACAGGTTGCAGGTTGCATTTTTCAGGGTTGGGAGCTGCCCAATGGATTAGGCACCGGTCTACCAGGGGTTCTTTTCTACCTCATATGGAGGATAACATCCCCAATGGGAGCCAGTTGTTAGCACTTCATAAATTTTGTGCTTAATTTTCTTCTGGCAGCATTGGCAATGCAAAATAGAGCGTTTTTTCATGGTGGGAGTTTCAAACTTGGCTGAAAATAAGCATTTTTCCTCAAATTTAGCCACTAGGGTTGCAAAAGAAAAGGGCATTCTAGTTTTGATCAAAAAGAAGGGGAATTGTTTGCAATTTGGAAAGAATTAATGAAACCTTGGATAAAAAAATAGTTTTTATATATTATAGTCTTTTAAAGTTTCAACTTTATGGTTGGGAAAATGTTATATTTGTGAAATGGACTATATTTGTGAAGCGGACATAAATTATGGTGGGCCCAGCTCAAGCTCAGCGAATATGACCAAGTACCAAGTCGAATGGGGTGCCCCACGCATCGTCCATACTCCAAACGCCAAGGCCAAAGATCTTACCTTCCTTTGTTGCTTGATATATATTGAAAGACATGATATATATAAATACCAAAGATACCATTCTCCCTTTGCATGTGGGATAACTCCCCATAAGTAAAAAAGAAAGGATGCAAATAAATCAGGTTGAAAGCTGGAAAAAAGGGAAATCAACAGTTCGTTTTGACATTGCACCACCAAATCGCTCGGGGGATAAGAGATGGGTAGGATGCGATAGGAAAACCACCATCCAACATGTCATTCTCTAGGCTCGTCGCATGAACATAAAATGGTATTAGAAACAGCCTAAGTCCCATGCGATACCACCCTTTGGCAATATTATAAATGGGAAGTTGTCCCATTTTTGGCGACTTGTTTTTTCTTTTGACTAAAGCCTCAGACTCTCAAACCCTAGCACCATTTATCCAAGAGTTGGGAAGTTCGTTGCAACATGGGAGTCTGAGTGGGAAAGGGAGATTGATTTTTCTTTCTGATATTATTCTTACAGCTCCTATATCCAATATTTTCCTACCTCCCATCCAGATTTGACATTTTTTACATGTAGAACTGCCATTTTCTGTAGCATATGAAGAGACTTTGTCTTCTAGGGATGAGGTGGCGGCAATTTTTGCTCCTGACCAACAGGACATTGCAGCTCAGGTTTCCCGATAGCAATAGGTGGATAAACCAGAAGATGAAGATCTATTTTCCGTCAATGACATTGTGAATAAACAAGATAAACTTACCGGTGGTTGTGAGAAGAAGAAGGAGGCAACGATATGTTTTCAACAAAATTGCAAATGAAGTGGTTATTGCCATCAAAGCTTATCGAAGTCTCACAGACCGAGGCCTTTAATTGGCTAAATCAAGTTGTCAAATATATCTCTGTAAAGATCACCTTCGTTCTTTATGATCCCACTTCCCAAGCTCTCTTCGTCCCAATTGATGGAAATGGAAGAACTTCTGGATCCCTGAAATGCAGAAATCCCATGAAGTGGTTCTTTCTCATGCCACATCAAAGAACCCTCTTCCGGAAGAACAGATGGAAGTGCTTCAAGAGCTAGTCGTCTGTCATGGCTCCAGTGAGCCAATCACTTTCACCAGAAAAAAAGTGAGTGATTCTACTTTCTTAAAGGAAGAAATCAAGAGATCACATTCACCAGCTCTTGAGGTTGTTTTTGGTGCAGTAGGGTTGCATGCAAAAAGAAGACAAACCCTCATACAAATGTGTGATAACCTGCTATAATTATACGGAGTCATGGTGAAGCAACGCAGCTCTATATATTCTTATCAATTTTTTGCGTTGGGTGCCACGGGCTGGGGCTATTATGGTTTTTTCTTTGGAAAAGGTGCGTAGGTCCTTCAAGAGGTAATAGCTTGTGGTTGAGTCAACTCACATCTAAACCTGCAGCAAGATTGGCAGTTGTGGAGCTGACTGCAAAGGATTCAGGAAGGAGATATTGGTATAGTGCAAGCTTGAATTTCATTAAATGCAGGATTTGTCTTATTGCTGCATTTCCTCTTGTTCCTTACTTCCCATTCCATAAAGCAGAAAACTATCGGTTATTGCTTGGTGATACTGTCTCTAGTATTGCGTAGGTTTGGCAAAAGCTGCTATCACATCTCTTGAAATGAAACTCAACGAATCCTGGAAATATAATTTAAAGGGGTAAGTGATGTAGCACATGGAATTTGGAGGATAAACATAAATGAGGAGTTCAAAGCTAGTGGAGGAGGTCAGTTAGTGGGGCAGCCACCTGGACGAGCATCTCCGGGAGCAATTTTTTTTCTTTTTGCATGAGTCAATTGTCATTTAGTAAAAAGTGTTGGTAAATGTAAAAAGTAGTTGGGCCTGTCTCACCGACTTTTGTCTTGTAGGGGTGGTGGAAAATGTGCCCTAATTAGGTTTCATTCTGTTATAACCATTTTCTGGTCGGAATGAGTCGAGCCTAGGGCTCCCGGTAGCTATTTATTCCATGTAATTGAAGGAACAAGGGGTTGGGTTTTCATTTTGGGGGATTCTCAAGAGCTGAGAGGCTCTACATTGTATATGTTTTCTATTTTACGATATGAATGAAATTTGCAAAGATGGAATGCTTTGAAGTTTTCCATGGCTGAGATTCTTGTGCCATTAGTCTCTTTAGTATGTAATTTCCTATGTGATTGTCTTCCTGTTTAACATTTCATTGTGTCTTTGCTTTCATGTTTGAACACCAGGGTTATGGATCAGAATTCATCTAGTATGATTTGAATCCATTATTCAAGCATTCAAACATCTTCTTCTAAAGTCTTGCAGAATTCACCCCAGTGAGGTGCTCTGTTTGATGGGTTGTCTTCCCCATTCCTCCAATCCACCTGCAAAAACTTTAACACAGAAGAGCTGGTGTCTACCCTGCCTCTGTCCATGATCTCTTCCAGCTCCTACCTCTAGCAACCTAATTCAAACCTGATTAATTGACTCCATTGACCAATGGTCTCCCTCCATGAATGTCTTACCAAACTCTTTGAAACCAATCTGTCCTAATAGAGATCTGACCCTCTAAATGTGCTATGATTGCATATCTTGAGCAAGAATGATGAACATGCGTTTTATCTGTTAAATTGTTGATCATTTTTAGTTTTTTGTGATTTTATAGAGAGAGCCCTCTCAGACTAAGCTGGGTCAGTAGCTTAAGTTGAAAGTGGTTAGTGGTTACCCCAGCTTGCCCTCTTCACAACCTTGGGGGTTAATTTAGGTGTTAACACAAGGTATTTAACATTTAAATTCATATATAACTAATTAAATATAAACCATAGTATTGAACTTTATCCTTCTAATGTATATCAATTGAATTGTGAACATGAATTTGAATCATGCTCACCAAATAAGATACCAATGTAACCTAAAAGTACATTCTTCAAATATATTTCAGTTAACATAATACAAGCCTAAATGTTACCCTTTGAATACCTTCCAAATAGCATAATATCATGAACCTGACCTATATCTTCGATTCCTTTCAAATAAAATATAAATATAAATATAACTTGTTATTAGCATGTATTTCATATGGCCTATGACCATAACATAACCCATATTTCTCTAATGAAATTAAAATTAACATATGAATATAATATGGACTTCTTCCTAGGATATATTTACGCCGATAGGCGTCCTTATTTCAATACAAAATGGATTGGGATAGAGGCCTTTTAATTACAAATAAGCAGTGTGTGGGTAGGATTTAATTAGATAGGAATATTCTTACTCATCTCTCATAGATTTTGGGTGGAGATTTAATATGATAACATACTTGCAAGTATTAAGGTGAAAATAAGCATTACTGATTTCATAATCCTCATTAACGTTACTCTTCAACAGGTGGTTGGAATGTTACTCGTTAACAGGTGGATGGAACGTTATTCTTCAACAGGTGGATGGTGGCTGGAACATTACTCGTCAACAGGTGGATGGAACATTATTCTTCAACAGGTGGTTGGTGGCCAAAACGTTACTCCACGTTCTTCAAGTGCTGGCTAGAACGATGGATGTCCTCTCATCGAAATTTATGTCTTGCTTCCATCAGACCTGCAAGTGGACAAACCCATCAGTTCTGCATTAGTGGAAATGACCACAAAAATCAGACATGCATTCCAACGATGGATTTTTTCATGTGATAAATTAGGGATTTGAGTGGGAAGCTATCTAGAGAATCGAATCGACTGTTCGAGATCTGTTCACACTGCCAATTGAAGTGAAAGACACGCACCTCCCTTTCTCAGATTATCTCAACAGTTATACACGGCGATTAGCTGCGAATCCCTATCGTGAAAAAATTATACATGGCGATTAGCTGCGAATCTGTATCATGAAACAATGATCTTCTGAAGGCCGCTACATTTGGATTCAACGAAGCGAATTTCTGGATTGGATTGGGAATAACCTGCACTAAAAATAAAAGAGGTCATTTCGGTTGTTCAGATCTTAACGAACAACATAGAACATGAGATTTTATACTCTAAAATTCTACTGGCGTTGGAAGAAGGAGGGCTTGAAGTTGTGACTGTTGCTTCTTCTACCATTAACAACAAATTTTATCATACCATACATACCAAGGTAATATGGTACGCTTTACTGCTCAGTGGAAACATTCTTCATCTGTCTTCTCTACCAGAATGCTTAAGAAACTATATCTTGATCCTTCCGTGATATGGCATATGATCCTGGTAGATCTTCAAATATGATCAATATTGGAATGGTGTATGTTTAGTCTTCCTACATATTCACGCAACATATTGTCCCTCTCTTTCATACTGAGGACATAGGGTTAATGACTCTCCCTAATTTCTTGCGACCACAGTGCCAAGGGAAATCACTCCTTATGAATCACAAGGATGCTTATTTCTGCAATCTCCCAGTTTGACAAACGATCTCACCCATAAAGACCTATATACAACCAAATATGAAAATGCCACTAGAAATCTGTTAACATTTTTTTTTAATAACATGAACAATGTTTTCAATCTAATACGCCTGAATATGGGTTAGAAATGATCTGTTCGCGCATACATCAAGGCCCTTTCTAGTCAGTAACTTGTTTAAATAACAATGAATGCATCTTTAAAGATGTAAATGGATGCCATTATACACATCACATCATAAAATAAATAAACAACACTACACAGTGCACAATGTTTGGATTCAGATGGACGGGGGCAATGGGGCATGGTGTGTCCAGTGAGATTTGTTTGAAGTGATTTCACAAGCCAAAATTTTATCGAAATTGTTGGAATTGTTGTAACAGTTGCAGGTGGGATACAGAATGAACTCCATTCTCAATTGATTTTTAATTCGATATGCCCGCAAACAATGGACCCGTGATATAATTTTACTTAGTTTGTAACTTTAATTTTTACTCAAATCCAACCCGGTCTTGGCATGACTAGATCGCATGGTTTAATACGGTTTATTTTAATTATAGATTCGACATCCATCTCTTAACAAGATTCTATCCTCAATCTTGAAACCATGGTGGTTCGCTCATACTGGATACTGGAATCACTCTACAATATCTATTGGCGAGACCAGCACCCACAATTTCTATACGACATCAAGTGAAATGGAGGAAATGATTGACCAGTGACTTCAATGGCTACAACGTGCATGGTCGGCTTATAGACATATATCTGTAATGGGATATATGTTCCAAGGAAAAAAATAACGTTTGGAAACAACTCCACTTCTACTTTAATGGGCGATTTTCAAAGACAACTCCACTTCTACTGTATTGGGCGCTTTTCAAATGCATGAGAGATCTATGCCATGGTACTGAGAATTATATATATATATATATATATATGTATGGAGATTTAAGATCCATAATTTGTATATTTTTCAAACTATAGTAGGGTTCCTATTAATCAACTTTAGATCAGGTCTATAGATTTATAGAATTGCAGAGAACCCAAGTGCGTTAATAATTTACTCAGCAATCATGGATTGCAGATCATATTAGTAGATGAATTTGAAACACGGTTTCCAGACATTTCTTTTGTAATGCTTCTTTTAATTAAGGACCTTTAATGTTATACAGGGTGCTCTGTGAATATCAAGGAATGAATATTGCCTTTTACGTGAATGAAGGCTCAAGTGATTACTGAAAATCGAGATGGCGACCTAGGAGCAGTTGATCTCATGCACGTGGATGTTTTACAGAGTTAAACTACTAATTATTGCAATCAGTAATGTGCATGGGTTACAAGTTTATATGTAATATCCCGAATTTTGAATGACTATTTTTTATGTTATATACTAGGCTTAAGCCCCAACACATATGATTTATTTTGATTATTGGGCATAATCCCTAGTTCACATGATTCAGTTCTTTCATAAATTTACATATTGGGCGTGGACCCTCACTCATGCAGATTATACTGGGCAGAAAGCCCCAATGTATTGAGTTATGTTTTATTATGAGATTGGGTACAAACCCTAATATACTGAGATGATTTTTTGTTACATACTATGTAGATTTATGGTTTACATGATTGATGTATATGATGTGTTGAGCATGGATTCAGGAACACACGGATGACTTATGTACTGGCCATAATCCCCAATGTACCTAGAGGATTTTATTATATACTCAGCATAAGCCCCGATGTACGTAGAGTGTTGGGCATAAGCCCTAGAGCGCTCCAAGCTTGATAATGAATACTGGATCTGAGGCCATTTTTACATTCTAGATGTGCTTCACAACCACATTCTAGTACTACTGTTGAGAGGAATGCTCTGGAATTGCACTAGTGTAATGCCCATGTGAGAGTGTTGAGTTAAAACTCTGAAGAGCACTCGAGGTTACTTGATCTTAAAAGTGTTGAGTCGAGAAGACTCTGAATAGCACTTCTATTCATCACATTTATTTAAATTGGTTAAATGAATCATTTTCTATCTATCATCAAGGACTGCGGGAACTACCATGTTAAACGAGGGAATCCAACATGCAAGAGAGAGACCTAGAGGTACCTAACCTAGCCAACCATCCAAGCTTACCAAAAGACCCTGTCCAAAGAATTGGACCTTGTACTTAATATTTATCAAAGAATTATTATGGTATGTACATAATTAAATCAAAGAGTTATCATATTTAATTATTTAATAATTAGATTTATTATTTATAAAAGAAAAAGATTTCTTATGTAAATAACATGCATAAGATATTTCTCATGTTACTATAATTATTAATATTATTAATGGTATTATTATTATTTGTGATCTAACTTAAAGATACATCTAATTGTAACATAATAAAGGTCCTAGATAAACTAGGAGTGAATAATTAATAAAATATCTTTCATAAATATTATAATTCAAATTAATAATAAAAGCTGAATATTATTATTTAAACTCAAACAACTATATTTCAAACACACTCACCTATATAAAGAAGGGCAGACCCCAAGAGAGGGATCCCTCATCATCATCTTTCCTACTATCATTATCTTATGGTAACAGAATAGAATTATTCTGCAGAACTGAAGCAGCCTACTATATTTTCCAGATCTAATCAGCAGCTTATCCTAGGGCCTCTACTTCTCTTATTGCATGTTGGAACCAGCTCGGGGGGAACCAGTTAGAAATAGGAATGGTCTAAGGGTCATGCTTGGGAGGAACATGGTAGTCCCAAGGTTATCCAGTTAAATATCATCCTACAGGTCAGCTAGGTCCATACATTTTTTCCATTAACTAGTGTTTGAGTGTGCAAGTTCTGCTAGGGAAGATCAAGTTTCAAGAATCAGGTATAAATTACAAATTTCCATACAGTTCAATTAGATTTAGAAATTAAGTAGGAATTATTATGTAGCATTCATGTTTCTGTACATTATAGTTTTATTTATTTTTCTTTTATAGAGCAAGGGCCAATTGGCATGGGCTCTGAAGGTTTACATTCTAGGATCCAAATTTTCATTTAATATTTCCGCTGAATTCAAGCTTCTGTCCTAAATGTTTCAAGGATCTAGCAAGGCTAGCCTATCTAGCCTGTGCTAGATACCTATATAGGTATAATCGCTAATGTCCAAAATTTTATTTAGTAATGTCGATATCTGAACCATTAACCTTCACAAAAACGAAATCGCAATATTTTTTTAAACCCTCATGCTGTACATTTAAATTATTAAATTACAAAAAAACTAGGGTTTAACCTTTTATCCATTAAGATTCAAAACTTAGATTTCCAAAACAAGGATCCACGAAACCAATGTAGGCAAAACTTAGTTAATTTCATTTATTATTCCAAAAGAGACAAACAAATTAACGTAGGTCAAAAGCTTCGAAGTTATCCATCAACTTAGCAGATTTGGGATCGTTGATATATTCAAACCTATAGTATACAAACACCCACGGTGTATGTATTTCCCAAGACCAACAAACTATCAAATACGAATTCCCTATTTAGGGCATTTCAACATTTCATTCTTCTCAATAGAAAAGCTATCAAGATGTCCATACTAGCTTTTAGATTCACAAGACAGGACCCACGAAAATATTCATGAAGCCAACGAAGTCAAACTCAGTCCATTTCTTTATTCTTTAAAAGAAATAAAATAACCGCAGGTCAATGTATCAAAACTCTCTACCAATGCTCTAAACTTTAAACAATCATTCATTAAAATAAAATCAACCCACAGAGAGTTAAATACATCATTTAGACATAAGCCATCCAATGGCCATCATACGTTCAAAATAGAGCTACGCTCTCAACGATTCATATTCACATAATTACCGATAGAAATTTCTTCATGCCAAAGCTAAAACGGCGAGCCATCACACCTTAGAAATTACCAGAACATTTCAAGATCATTCTCTTTGCTAGTGGCACAATTTTTTTTATCTACTTAAACCCTACGCCTAAATCCTTAAAAATGAAACTTACAGAAGTATCAAAACTTCAATAAACGGCATGGCTAGAAAACATCGGTGACATTTCATCTCATAGAAGCACATACTCAGTGGAGAACACAATTTAAAATCCAATCCCATCATATTACATTCAAAACCCCAAAACAGAACGTTGTGGATATGTCCCCATCAGACTTTAAATATTTTTCAGAGCCTACGATTGCAATCCATCTACAATAGTAGAAAATGAAACCCTCAAGGGTTTATCCCATCATCAACAAAATAAAAACATCATAAACATTGACCAGGTTCAAAATCCCATTTAATCTGAATCTGTTTCTTTAAAATCGTTTTCCTTCCAGCTACTGGTCAAACCAAAGGTGACCCAATAGAAATTCGAATTCAATTATAGTGAGCCCAAAGGACTCTATGAAGTTACAAAATAAAAGAGCTCAAGCTATAGAACATCGCAACCATAGCTGCGAAAGGGCAGGAACAAATATTGGTAGAACCTGGGCTTACCAATGTTACGCAAAACCCAATCTTTTTATCACTTGCTAGGACCCAACAGCGAAGCTAGCAATACCTACTAACCTTTTAGAAAAACCATAAAAATCACGAGTTAGATAGAAGCACATAAAACATCTACAGAAAAGATAGAACGAAGAATCCATTTAACCACGGGAAGAAGTTACCTGTCAGAATTTCGTAACACCCTCCTTTGCCATTACCACTTTAGCTGCAACTTCTTTGACCATGAGCATAGCTCAAGTCAGAGCCTAAACGTAAACATACACTGCAAGCACTTACCCTCTAGGCCAAAACAACGAAATGACAAAACACAGTCGTGTTTACCAGAAACATAACCCTCCTTCCAAATGGTATCAAGTGACATGAAGTTCACATGCAGCATTTAAAGCTACCACCAAACATCCACTAGCGCCCCAATGTTTAACCAAAAGCTACAGTTTGGGTAGCGCTTCATTTTCTATCCAAACACCATAGTTTGGGTCGTGGTGGTGCCACTCCTTGTGTTTATTCCAAGGCTCATTCAAAAGTTAACCCTTGGACCTCTTTCGATGCTTAGAACTAGATCGTGCTAGGTAAGTGATGTAGGTAGTTTAGGGAAGAGCCCCGTTTGTTCCTGCAAGAACATGATCCAAGTAATGCTTTAGCAAAGAATTGCTAAGTAAGCCCAGATAGCCTAATTACTCATCCATTACCTCTCGGCAGCACCGTCGGGTTATGACTACCAACACGAAGCCCTAGAAGTAGTCATACTCTCTTTCTTAAAGTCCATCATGCCTGGATTAAGAAGATAAACCAGTTTAAACATTTAAATGAAACCAACATACATCTAAGCTTTAGAAGTGAAGTACTTAAAGAAAAACCTTAAGTATTATTGTAGCATTAAAACTTGCTATGATGGTGTTATGCACCTCATACTACCTTGCTTCATTGCTTCCGCAGAAAACATACTTTGTAAGACCAACTCTCTTAGAGCATAGTTTCTCATTACTTCAAACAAAGTCCAATATAACTTCCCAATACAAAAGTTAATATACTATGTATTATCTATTTAGGCAATCTTAATAGTAAGTGGAAATTTTTTAATTTTTACTACTTTTAGGGACATTACAAGTGGTATCAGAGCCCAACTACAATACTAAGAAGAACACCACTACAAATACTTATAAATCAAAAAGAACACCGCTGCAGATACTTATAAATCAAAACCATACATTTCTGATTTTATTTTATTTTATTAGGCTCATTACAAGAAGAACACCGCTGCAGATACTTATAAATAAAAAACATACATTTCTGATTTTATTTTATATGTATTTATGAACTAACAGATTTATGTTCTTAACATTGGTACGACATTGCAGGTACAATCACAGTCTGAGTATGAATACAGAAAAAAGACAACAGTGATACATGGGAATTTGAACTCTCCACCACGAGAGCAAGAGATCGTGGTGGAATTAAACTTGGATTTAATGAAATCAATACAGCAGTTGCAAAATGAGTTGCAGAGTTTCAAGGATGATAATATGCAGGAGAGACAGGAACAACAAGCCATAAATTAAGATCTACTTCAGAGCTTAAAGGGGGAAGGTCCCATGGATAATCCACCCAATCAGCCAACAAAACCAAGGAAAACAACTATCACACAAAAAGGTCCATTAGTCCTACAAAGGATATGCAGGAAGAACACATACCTGATTATATGGAAGAAGACTGTAAAAGCTCCTCCAATGAGGATGACTCACCTTCCCCTTGCAAGAAGAGGAGGAAGAATGATGGCAGTCTACAAGGAGAATTCAGGAAAATCAAAGCCCCAACCTATGACGGAGAGATAAATACCTGGGAAAAGGCTGAGGAGTGGCTGTTAGGGATGAACAAGTATTTCAAAGTCCACAACTATTTCAGTGAAATGCAAGCCTGACTGGCTATTTACAATTTAAATGGTATAGCGGCCAGATGGTGGAGAGACTTGAAACAAACAAAAGGGCAGGAAGTGAGAGACATAAAGTGGAATGCTTTCATCAAACTGTTTCAAGACAAATACATGTCTGAAAGATTCTTTGACAAAAAGATCAAATAATTCCATGAAGTGAAAATGGGCTCCTTAACTATGGAAGCTTTCATCAACAAATTTCTGGATCTGTTGCATTATGTTCCTTACATAAAGGATAAAAAAGTCAAAATACAGCAATTCCTAGGATGTCTACCACCAAATTTTAGAGAGAAGATTGAATTTGACATGCCCAAAACCCTAGACGTGACTTTACACAAAGCAAGACTATGTTATGAACATGGACAACCAAGGAATGATAACATAAACAGAAACAGGGATAGGTTCAGAACCTTTTCAGACAACATAAGACCAGGTTTTAGACCACCACCTTACCAGAAACAGAGCAATAGTTTCCCACCCAATAGAGGCTTCAACTGACCTCATACACGGCCAAATGCACCCCCACTGCATGCCAACAGACCAACTTTCAACAAGGGGGAAAAGGCCGCCCCACCAACCATTACTTGTTGGAAATTCCAAGGGCCCCACTATGTCAAATATTTCCCCAACAAGAAGGACGGAGTTTTACACAATTACCAAGCAAACCCTACCATAGGGGACATGGAAAGAACACCAAGAATCTACGCCTCACTTGATGGTCGAAAAGCAGATCAGCGAGCCACTATGGTTGAAATTGAGGGTAAGATCTCAAACACAGCCATTTCAGTTTTAATAGATCCCAGTGCATGCCGAAGTTATGTCTCCCCTAAGATTGTCAATACTAATAAGTTAAACCGAGTGAGTCATGAGAAACCGTGGCTGGTATAACTAGCCACCGGTACCAAACGAAAAGTCTCCGAACTAGTTAGAACTTGTGAGATAATTTTGAACGGGTTCCCAACTAGGGTGGATTTAAACATTCTACCGCTAGGATATTATCATGTACTTATAGGCATGGACTGGTTAGAAGAACATCATGCCCTACTTGGATGCTTGAACAAATCAATACTATGCACGGATAACCAAGGGAATCAGAAGACCATTCAAGGTATCCCTAAGAAAGTTTTCGTAAGACATATATCTTCCTTACAAGCAAAGAAATGCATAAGAAAGGGTTGTAAACTCTTTGCAGTCAACATACAAACCGTAGAAGCGGATATGGAGCAGAAGATCGAAGAATTCCCAGTTCTTGTAGAATTCAAGGATGTATTTCCCGAAGAAATACCTGGGCTACCTCCCAAACGAGACCTAGACTTCTCCATAGAGCTAACACCCGGTTCTGTACCAGTTTCCAAAGCCCTTACCACATGAGTCCACCTAAATTGGTGGAAATGAAGCTTCAGTTACAAGAGTTGATCGAGAAAGGTTATATCCGACCTAGTATGTCTCCCTGGGGAGCACCGATACTCTTTGTCAAAAAGAAGGATGGGACGATGCGGATGTGCATCGATTACCGCCAACTCAACAAGTTAACCATCAAGAACCGTTACCCACTCCCTAGGATTGATGACTTGTTTGACCAGGTTAGAGGAGCGAAGATCTTCTCAAAGATCAACTTATGATTAGGATATCATTAGGTGAGAATCCATGATGAAGACATCAGTAAGACCGCGTTTCGGACCCTATACGGCCATTACAAGTTTGTGGTAATTCCTTTTGGTTTGACTAATACACCTGCCAACTTTATGTGCATGATGAACAACATCTTTAGTAAATACCTAGACAAGTTCATTCTAGTCTTCATTGACGACATTTTGATCTACTCCAAGAATGAAGAAGAACATGAAGAACATCTCCGGATAGTGTTACAAGTACTATGAGAACATCAACTATACTCTAAGTTCAGCAAGTGTGATTTCTATAAACCCCAGATACAGTACCTAGCGCACATCATTTCAGAGAAGGGGATAGCAGTCGACCCCGAGAAGATTAAAGCCATAGAGGAATGGCCTACCCCACGTGCGTAACTGACATAAGATCATTCTTAGGGTTAGTTGGGTACTACCGGAAGTTCATTGAGAACTTCTCTTGAATTGCTTGTCCTATGACAGCCTTGAAGAAGAAGACAACCAAATTTCTTTGGACAGTAAAATGCGAGGAAAGTTTCCAAAAGTTAAAGCAACTTTTGACTAGTGCATCCATCCTACGGATTGCTGACCCCGATGGGGACTTCGTGGTTTGCATAGATGCAAGTAAGGAAGGGCTCCGTGGAGTCTTTATGCAAAATGACTTCACTATCTGTTATGAGTCAAGGATGTTGAAGGAACACGAACAAAACTACCCCACACACGATCTTGAACTAGCCGCCATTATCCACGCCTTGAAGATGTGGAGGCACTATCTTATGGGAAAGAAGTTCCTATTAAAGACAGACAACATGAGTCTGAAGTACCTATTTGACCAACCTGACCTAAACGCCACACAAGCCAGGTGGCTAGCCTTCCTTAGTGGGTACCACTTCGAGCTAAAGCATATAAAGGGAAAGGAGAACAAGATCACTGATGCTTTAAGTCGACAATCTCATATGATATATGAGGTGATCGTGAGCCAAACCAACTCGGATTTACACCACAGGATTAGAACGACATGCCGAAGTGGCCGATTCTATGTCGAGATCCTTACAAAGATCCAGGAGGATAGATTATTCTAACAACAAAAGGAGTATAAGATAGACGAGTCGGAACTTCTATGGTCGAAAGAGAGACTTTATGTTCCAGAAAGCGGAGACATTAGACCTAACATCCTCACAGAATTCCATCAGAAGCCCTATTCGGGACACGCGGGATATCAAAAGATGATATCAGCAGTAAAGAAACACTTCTTTTGTCCTAAACTAAAAGACGACATAGCTTTATTCATTTATAAATGCCAGGAGTGTCAGCTAGTTAAGGCATAACACCAACACCCTTCTAGACTACTGCAACCATTACCCATTCTAGAGTTGAAGTGGGAGGTCATCAGTATGGATTTCATAATGGGTTTACCAAAAAGTAAGTTGCAGAATGACTCCATCTTTGTAGTATTAGACAAGTTATCCAAAGAAGCACATTTTATACCAGTAAAGTCTACCTACAAAGCCATTCACATCGCAGACATCTTCCTAAAGGATATTTTTCGATTGCATGGGATACCCAAGGCAATCATTTCTGACCGAGACACGAATTTCACTAGCAACTTCTAGAGGGCATTGTTCTCCAGTTTGGAGACACAAATACAATGCAGTACCACGTATCGCCCCCAAACTGACGGACAAATGGAACAATTAAATCAAATCCTTGAACATATGCTAAGGATGTATGTTATGAACAACCCCGCAAAGCGGGAGGATTATTTGCAACTCACAGAGTTTGCTTACAACAACGGATACCAGACCTCTACCAAGATGAGCCCCTTCGAGGTACTCTACGGTAGGAAATGTCGAACACCTATAACTTGGGATAGTCCGGTAGATAGACTTATGCTAGGCCTTGACTTACTGAAAGACTTGGAGAAGCTAGTCTCCAAGGTACAACAAAACTTGAAAGAGGCACAAGACCGCCAAAAGAGTTGTGCGGATAGGAAAAGAAAAGACAAAGACTACCAAGTCAACGAACATGTTTTCCTAAAAGTGAAGGAAAAATGAAGCTCCTTGAGCTTGGGGCAATGCGGAAAGCTAGCCCCCAGATTTTGTGGGCCCTTTGAGTTACTGGACAAGAAAGGGCCAGTAGCATATGAGTTAGCCTTACCAGCTCATGTAAAAGTTCATAATGTTTTTCATGCATCCCTATTAAAGAAATATGTATACGATATTAAACATGTGATTGATTGGTCGTTATTACAAGTGGAACCCGAAAGGGAATTCATGCCATAGCCCCTCCACATTCTGGACAAGAGGGAGGTGCTACTTAGAAGAAGGACCATCACCCAGTTGAAAGTGCAATGGAGGGACTTCGGACCAGAAGGGGCTACTTGGGAAAATGAGACAACCATGAAAGAGGCATACCCCGCCTTATTCCATGACTTCATTTCTAGTCCCTAGAACATCGAGACAGTGTCGTTCCAAGCGAGGAGGGATCTAATATCCCAAATTTTGACTGACTATTTTTGATGTTATATACTGGGATTAAGCCCCAACACATATGATTTATTTTGATTATTGGGCATAAGCCCTAGTGCACATGATTCAGTTCTTTCATATATTTACATATTGGGCGTGGACCCTAACTGATGCAGATTATTGTTATATACTGGGCCGAAAGACCCAATGTATTGATTTATGTTTTATTATGAGATTGGGTACAAACCCTAATATATTGACATGATTTTTTGTTACATACTGTATAGAGTTATGGTTTACATGATTGATGTGTATGATGTGTTGAGAGTGGACTCAGGAACACACGGATGACCTATGTATTGGGCATAACCCTCGATGTACCTAGTGTATTTGATTACATACTGGGTGTAAGCCTCGATGTACTTAGAGTCTTGGGAATAAGCCCCGGTGTTAACACCCAAAATGACCCCGTAGGTTGTGAGAGAAGGCAGACAGGGGTAACCACTAACCAATCTTTAGACTTAAGCTACTAACCCAGCTTAGTCTGAAAGGGCTCTCTCTACAGATATATGAAAGACTGGAATAGTCAAAGGTGTCAGGGATGAAAATATACACCAGCATTCATCATTCAAGATATTCAATTACAACAATACAGAAGATCATATTTCTGTTGGAACAAAATGGTTTAAACGTTGCTTGGCTTAAACATATGAATCTCTATTTGGGCAATGGAGTGACATTTAAACAAACTCTAAAAATTCATTTACAAATGCTTCACAAGTGCATTAACACAGGAGCGAGGTAGTAAACAACTCGTAGTCGAAGAGAATTTAATTGGTGAAACAGAAGAAAAAGAAACAACCCATTGATGTAAGGCATACAATAATGAATCTTACATCAACTTTAATAGAGAAATAATGGTGAAATATTTGGAAAAAGATAAGGAGAGCATATTTCCATGAATTCTACTTAACTATCACACTGCACCAAGCATGGAGAAATGTTACAGACTGAAATTAACAATGAGAGATGCACAATTAACATAGAAAATGGAAAAACAGACTACAATACCAGTTACACAAGAATCCCTGAAAACATTGGCTCAGCTCTGCAATCTTTATTCAAAATATAGCTCAAAAATGTTCTACAGAACAATACACAAAAATTCCAATAAAAGTTTTCAACACTTTATAATTCCATTACATCACATATATATAGATGCCGGGAGTCCTCTTGCTCGACAAATCTAAACCAAAAACAGTTCTATCGGAGTGACACCTCATTTAGGTTTATTTGCCACTATTACTACAAAACAAAAATAGGTAGAACTAGCCTAACTATTTTCTTACAATCCATCGGTATTATTACTAAGTAAGATTTACTTCAAGTAAAAAAGTAAAGATAGTAAAGTAATAGTTCCAGCTGGCTATTTATATAGTCGCCTCAAAAAATATTACAAATTTCTCAATAATAGGAAATTTTTTTAGAAGTCTTTGATTCCAACCAAGCATCAACAACTATAAAAAGTCAAATATCACTGTGGAAGACAAAGAATGTATTTCGATTTGCTATATTTTTCTACATTAATCCATTGGTCTGCAGGTGGGAGGTCATATTCCACCATCTCCTTTACCATCACTCGTATCTCGATATGCTCTATGTAGGAAAATGGGGGAAGCCTTTCACCAATGGTGATCAACCTGTTCAAGATTTCAAAGTCCTCTTCGACCTTCTCCATTAGAGTCCTGCCTATAAGCAGCTGGTTCAAACGTTTGAACTTTGTATGATCCATCCTTATCACCCACAGTAGGTTTTTATAAGCATTATGGGAGATTAGTTGCTGGTCATCATTCCAAAACGAAGGTTTCCCCATTTCAGCCAGATTATCAAACAACCCTTTTAACTCTGCCACTTGTCCCTTCATTTCTTTGACTTTAGCTTCCACACTCTCAATCTGTGCATATTTCCCCAGGACCCTTTGTGCCGCTGCAAGTGTTGAGATCTGGTTCCCAATATTCAGTTTAATCCTTTCTTCTTCGGATAGATCATTCAGGAAAGTGATAGCACTTAGTGTCGTTTATTTAGGTCTTTGGGTTAGGGTCTCCCTTGCAACTCCACAACCTGTGAGAGCATCACTAATACTCTTCTATTTTATTCTTATGAACTCTAAGTAGGGTCTAAAGTTCTCAGCTTCTTTAATGATTCGGTCCCACACCAAATGTTTGCATCCTTGTAACGTTGCCTTTCCAGTAACCTGATGAGTGAGCTTTTTATTGATGTCAATTAATTCTTTGTGCTTCTTTTGGAGGACCTTTGCTTCTTCTTCCTTTTTATTACTCTCTTCTTCAAACCTTTTAGCTTTTTCTTTCAGCTCCTTGATTTCCACATCTTTCAGGCTAATGTGAGACATAGCCTACACAAGACTATCAGTACTACTGCTATCCCCATTTTGGTTCATATTGGTAGGCCACATGTCCAATTTGGACAAGTTACTTTTCAAGTCATCAATGTGGTTTTTCTAAGTTTATTCTCTCTTTTTTCCAGCTATCTTCCTTCTGTGCAAACTTCAACAACTTCGCTTTACATTCACTTATTTCTTTAGACAAGGTTTATTTTTGTATTTCAAAGTCTGTCTCTTCGAGAGCTTCGATTAGCCGGATATTTGGAACTTTTTCCTTCTTCTATAGTTTAAGAATCAACATATCTTTCTCAGCCAACAGCTTGCTCATGTTTTTACCTCCACCATCACTTATAAATAGGTCAGATTGTACCTTTTTGACCTTCTGTTGAAAAGCTCGGTTTTCACTTTTCTCTTGCTTTCATTGGTTTTCTAAATTTTTCACGGTAACCAGCAAGTTGTCGCTTTTCAATGTTGCTTTCACAAAATCATCATATACAAGATCACTAACCTCCTTGTGAAATTGGATTTTATTCGGTACTGGTATCTTTTTCACATTGATCTTTGTCTAGGTCATTCCATATTCCGTCAATACTGCTAAGTTTAAGATGTTATCATTCATACCTCTACTGGTCATCAAGGATGTTTTGGTATTAGACAAACCTTTGGCTATAGGCATCGAATCAAACAGCCTCTGGGCTGAGGCTTGTTTGTTTTGATCGTATTTTTTACAGTGGTCAACCTTGGACCGAAATTTATTACCAGTATCACCCTGCTTAACATCTTGAAACCTATTTTCTATAATCTGGATTTCAGGAGCCGAAGACTCCTCATTATCTGCCTCTCTGCTATCCATTGAAGCATTCAATTCTTCTTGAGCCACTGCAACAACCAGCTCCTCCTTAGTGGGGAAAGCAATTGGCTCGGCTTGAGTAGCCGCAATAATTAATTCATCTTGTACTTCCACTTTAGGCCACTTGTCTACATTAACTTCTTCAGTCTCCATGTCTCTGACTTCTTCTAAGTTGCTTTTTTGGCCCACCTCCACGGTGTCCGACACTTGATCTAAATCCATTATTAAATCAGATAACATGAGATCTCCTTCCTGTGTCTCCACGGCTTCCCCCACCTCAGGTTCCCAACGCAACAAATTTCGCCCCTTTAGCACCCCTTCTTGCTCTGTATGTTCAAAAGCGTTGAGATTACAATCTTTCCTTCTTTTGGAAATATTGTGCAAGGGGTTGTATTTGATGGCCACATCCTTTTTGAACACTGGCGGCTTCAATAATTCTTCCACCTCTGACAAAGATTCTTTATTCTTCACGATGAAAGCGCCTACCTTCCAAGGATATTTCACATCCGTGCTCTTCTTATGTTTTAGGAATTGCACTTCTTCCAGGGCCAATTTTTATCTGATAAATTCAAGAGCAAAGATCTGCAATGTTAGAAAAGCGAGTAAAACATAAGGCTCCTGTACAAAACCGTACAACCTAATGACTGTAGCTTCTCTCAACAAAAACCAGTCACCGACAGCCAGTTCGTCCTTCAATTGCATCATTGTTTCCATTTCAGGCAACACTCTAGGCAATTCTTCCCCAAAGATGATTTTATAAACAGAAGGCAAAACATAGTTCAAATAATTGAAAACATTGTCTACTAGAACATCTGTCTCAAGTAGTGAGGAGAAATGTGGGCTTTTGGCGCTGTTGTACATAATCATTTTCATCAACTGCATCTGATATCTAAAAAACCTAGTACTCGGGAAATTACTCAATTGCACATGTATCCTTTCCACCAAAAATTCATCAAACCTCAGGGATGGGATGAGCCCGCTTTTGGACCTGTCCAAACTGATGCTAATCCTAAAGAGTAAACTTAATTGGACTTCAGTCACCCACAAATCAGTATCCAACACTAAAAATCGAGCTAACAAAGAAAGAACCAACTGGGAATTGTCGTAAAAAAGGCTGACATTTAGGGGGTAGGGTTCTTCGGATATTTCGGAGTTGGGTGTCACGCACGTGGCTAAGAAAGCTTGATGGCTTTCAGGGTTGATTTGGCGATACAAGGAAACCATAGACTCTTCAGAAAAACCCTCCAACTCTTGGTACTGAGACTCAGGAATGAAAAAGGAATTCCTAACAGTTGACACATCTATATTACAGACGACTCTGGACTTATGGGCGTCCATAATTACTCTTTGGGGTTCTGAGTAATTCAAAGAACACCATGTTACAAACTCAGGGAAAGAGAACACTTGGTCAAGGAAAAATAAAATGAACGACGACCTAAAGATTCCATGTATATCCAGTACCTGTTCATGCAAGGCTTCTAATCTCTTCTTAATTTCTGGAACTGGAAGCCGAATGCATGTGTCGAATACATCTGCGTCCCTATCTTCCAGGGAAACCTTAACCCTAGAACTGGTAGAAGCTTCCTCTTCCCCCATCTTATGACTATAAAAGACATATTTTTAGAGAATGGCGGTTACAGATCCTACCTGTCACTTTGGAAGCCCTACCCACACCCTTTCGAAGGTTCTGTCGCCTTTGTCGTCTGCCACACACCGAGAGACTTCCTGACTTCAACAGGATTTTGAAACAAATGTCAACCTTCACGGGCGTTCTTATATATATAACCTGGTTTCCATAACCCCCTGTTTCTTTGGCTAGTTGTCCTTTGATCTTAACCGTTTAAACTCTCACGTGCCCACTTTCCGTCGTCAGATCTGACTTTCTCTTTACCCACTGATTTGAAAACCCATCTATTTCCACCATAGGATCATCTTGCTAGTTATCATCTAGGCCGTTCACCTCAACCGGATGCATCTACAAGGTAGTATCGCATGCACCCAAAGAGATTTTCTTATATTGCCTTTCTTCCATGCTATAGAATTTGGAGTCGACACCTGTCAGGCAGGAAAGGTCCATCGCGTCTGCCCCGCCGCTATCTAATGTGCTACTTCTTGATGTGACTATCCACGAGAACCACCCATTTCTTCTGAAACATTTATCTATGGTGAGTTCTCATGCTCTATTTAACTCTTAGACCATCTGTCTACTGGTGGGGTCCTCCCTATTATATCCTGTGCGTTTTCTACTTTCCATCAGCCGTTGATGCGGCTCTTCTGGCCATCCGAACCATAGATCTACCGGAAACTTAGGCCCTTACTGTGGTTAATGAACCCAGACCCTTATATCTCGAAGGGAGAACCTCCACCGTAGATCCTTGCACCAGTCTCCACCATCGCATGCACCCGATATGGCATTGTTCACTACTCCTTTCTCCTTGCGACGCCCTCTTAAGCCGACACCTGTCAGCGGGACCAAGCCCATCGCATCTGCCTTTTCCCTTTCTTCCTCGCAACTTGGCCATGCGGCTGTCCATTTAGAGTTGTAGATCTTGCTTCCGCTCTAGATGAATGATGCCGACCTGTGCGACGCTTAGTCTTTCATGACTTGCATACAAACTATAGGCTTTAGGGTATTCTCCGCTTGCCCTTAGCCACTTAATTTGCCTATTAATACCTGGCCTTTGACATTAATCCATTTTTATTGTGTTGGACCCTTCCTAGCCCATTCTTTCTCATGTCCTAGCACCTGGCCATCGAGGATGGAGATTACTTCAAGCCTCCATCAGGTAGTTGTCTGACTCTCCACCTTTCATATACAGGTTTTTATGCTGCAAAAGAGAAAAAATATATAGGGGCTAACAAATGGCTCCAACCGGGGATGCTATCCTCCCAGTGAGGTAGCAAAGAAATCCATAGACTAAGTGCCTGATCCATTGGGCAGGTTCTGTAAACCCTAGATTGAAAAATTTCTCTAGAAACTGAAACTGCGCCTGTTTTCATATCCATATTGAGAAATAAAAAATGAAACATGGCTTCCCCTTCCAGAGCTTAGGTCCTTCGCTTCGGGCTTCAAGTCTTTCTGGTTCGCCATTAAAACCCCAAAACAAATGTGAAAAAATTAAAATATATACCGACTATGGTACATGGGTTACCTACTTTCTCTAGGATAGGTAGTGCTTCAAAAACCTTCCATTGACTGGACCTCCCGACCAGGCGGACCCATCTTGGTGCTCCAGGATAAAAGAATTTTCTTCTTGATTTGCTGCAATAATATAGGGCCCCATCCACATATGGTTGAATTTCCCATGTTTATCTTCCCTCAGAGCATCCCACTTCAAAACCAGGTCATTTACCTGAAATTGATCTTCTTTTGCTTTCCTGTGAAAGGCACTCTTTATCTTTTCTTGGTGCCCCTGTACTTTGTCATAGGCTTTGCTTCTTAACTCATTCAGCTAGACTATCTGACTTACCCTTCTCTGCATGTGGTTTGGTTCTTCTTCTATCCCTTGCAGCAACTTCATGACTAGCAAACCTAGAGATGCTGGAAAAACCACCTCAGCTCCATATACCAGTTGGAAAGGGGACATCCCAATGGCCCTCTTTGTACTTATTTTGTCAACCCACAGGGCATATTTCAGTTTTGTGTGCCAAGCTCTCTTATTATCCTCCGACAACTTCTTTATTATTCTTACTAAGCTTTTGTTGGAGGACTCTGCTATTCCATTTCCCTGGGGATAGTATGATGTGGAATGATTCAGGCTGATATGGTATTTGTGGCAAAAATTTATCATCTTCTTAGAACAAAATGTTGGCGCATTGTCTGTCACTATTCTTTTAGGGAACCCAAATCTTGACAGGATATCCTCCTCCAAAAAATTCATGATAACACCTTCGGTTGCCTTCTTAGTTGGTATGGCCTCTATCCACTTAGTGAAATAGTCAATGGCTGTCAATATCCATCTATGTTTCCCTGACGAGTTAGGATTTATTTCTCCAATGAAGTCTAAACCCCGCTGCTGGAAGGGTGCTTCTACTATGACAAGGTGAAGGGGTAGTGAAACGACCTTTCTTTTTCCTTCAAAAATATGGCATTGGTGACAAGCAACCGTTTCTTTGTATACATCTGAAAACATGGTAGGCCAGTAGAAGCCAGCCCTCAAGATTTTGTTGACTGTCACCTTCCATGAATGATGACCACCACAGTCTCCCTTGTGAAACTCCTCCTTTGTGTGTTTAGCCTCTTCCTCAAGTAAGCAATTCAGCAGCACACCTCGAGGGTCATTCCAATATAGGAATTGATTCATAATACAGTACTTTGCAGCTTTGAGTTTCACAGCTCTAGCCCTGCTTTTGCTTAATCCCGGAGGAGCTTGTAAGTTTTGTAATACATACACAATGTCAGCATACGAAGAGGATGCAGAGAATTATGACCTCACTTGCACTCCCATATATAGTTGATTTGAATACCCTTGTAAGATGTTCAGTTGCAAAGAATCACAATTGGCCTTGGTCATTAACTTTGCTAACCCTTGCCCCTTTACCAGTTTGGTGGGTTTTATCTTCGAGTTGTATTCTAGCAATATAGCAATCCATTTAGCTCTTATTCCTTTTGGGTCTGCTTGGGTGAGGATACCCTTCACGGCACTCTTTGGTACATGAGCAATGATGTGTGAATGTAGGATATAAACCCTGAAATATTTCAGTGACTTAATTAGGGCATAGGCCTTCTTTTCCATGATATTGTATTTCCGTTCTGCATCTCTTAGTACCCTGCTGAAAAGGCATTTGGATGTTCAGCGTTCTGGGCATTTTTCTATAACAGTACCCCTGCCACTGTGTGCTCAAAAGCGTAATAAAAATCAAAAAGTCTTTAGAAAAATTTGGACTGGCTAATACTGGGGCTTTAGTGATATCATTTTTAATTCCCTTAAATGAATATCTTGCTCCCGCAGTCCATTTAACCTGATTCTCCTTTCTTAACATATTTGTAATACTCATCATGATTTCGGAAAAACTGGGAATGAATCTTCTCAGAAATCCCACCTGCCCAATGAAAGACTGCACCTCCTTTTTGCTTCTTAGCTCTCCAACTTTATGGATCGCACTAACCCTTTCAGGATCGATCTTGATACCCCCCTTAGAAATAATATGACCCAAGAGCTTAGCTTCTTCTAATGCAAAATGTGATTTCTTAGGATTAAGGGAAATACCGTATTTTATACATTTCTTAAAAACTTGTTCCAAATGCTTCAAGTGCTCTTCATCAGATTTTGAGTACACAGTTATGTCGTCCATGTATACAACCACAAACTTATCTTTTTCTTCAGTGAATTCTATGTCCATAGCCCACTGGAAGGTAGCTCCTGCATTCATTATCCCAAAAGGAATCTTAGCATACATGAAAGTACCCCAAGGAGTGGTGAAAGCGGTCTTCTCTTGATCTTCAGGACAGACCTTGATTTGATTGTATCCGGAGAAACCATCCATAGTAGAGATCCTTTCTGCCCCTACCACCTTTTGTAAGATATGCTCCATTTTGGGTAGGGGGTAGTTATCCTTTAGTGAAGCCCTGTTCAGGTTCCTGAAATCTATGCAGATTCTAATTTCACCATTCTTCTTCCTTACGGGAACCAAATTTGCTATCCATTGAGAGAATCTCAAGGTGACAATGATTTTTGCATTAAATAATCTTCTAATCTCTTTTTCTATCATAGGCACCAGCTTAGGGTTTATCCTTCTCAACTTTTGCTTGAAGGGTTTCTCTCCTAGTCTGATTGGAATAGAGTGTTGTATTATAGAGGTATCATTTTCCTTCAGTTCTTCATAACTCCATGCGAACACAGCGACGTATTTCTTCATCAACTCTACATATCACTTCTTCTTTTCAGCAGGTAGTTTCTTAGACAAGTTTACCATCCGAGGCTCTTCTTTAGTGCCCAAGTTTTGGTCTTCTACATCCTCTTTGGGGGGTTCAAACTTCGGGTTTTTTGCCACGTCATTGTGGTCAAACAACCTCTCCAGGGGTATCAATCCTTTGGGGATATAATTACTTTTCAATTGAACGATATCTTTCCAACCCAACATGTTTTTCCATTGTTTGCTTTCTTTTTCATCTCCCTCTGATTGCTCTTGGTCTATCAATCCTTCTATGTTCTCATTTTCAGTATCAATCTGAACATTAGCAAACTCGTCAGATAATTCCAAAAATCGTTTAATTTGTAAATCATCTTCAAATACTTGCCAGTATTTAGAATTGTCTAGAATAGATCGCCTATTCACCACCTCTACCTCATTTTTTCTTGAGAGAAAATAGGAGTTTTAAAACCACCGACAGTGGTGGCCAAAAAGTCCGCCACCTGATTTTCAAATCTTGGGATCACCTAGATCTTGTGTTCGGTGAAAAAGTTCCCAAAATTCATTCCTATAGGCCCTCATCCTGGGGTGTTTTACTTAATAACAATCATTTACTTGATTGACCACCAATTATGAATCTCAAAAAATGTGTATCCTTTTTGCCCCCAAATCTTTCAAAGCTCTTAGTCCCAAGAGTAAAGCTTCATACTCAGCCACATTATTAGTACACTCAAAATTTATCTTGTATGACAAGGCTCTGAACTCTTGATCAGGAGGTATAATCCAAACCCCTGCACCAGCACCATTCTTGTTTTGTGATCCATCAAAGTACATCTTCCATAGCCCTTCCTCATTTTTTTGTTTCTCTGAGGCCTCATACCTTGCGACAAACTCTTTTTCTTCCTCGACCTCATGGAAAAACGGGGGCACAGGATATGTATGTGGGCCATCATTAAAGAAAATAGAGGAACCTACACCTGTGTCCATAGCATACACTGGGTGATTTTCTAGTTTGTCATCACTGCTGACCACATAGGCCATTCTCTTCTCTCTATATAGCTTTCTATTGCTCCCAAAAAGTGGTATTGTGGTGTAAGATAAGTCCATTTGCATGGTTCCTTTCAACTTTTTTACCCAAGACCTTGATAACAACATCCCAAACTTAGCAGGAAAATCAGCCACTACTATGTCCATCATGATGCTCTTCGTTGGGATCTGGGAAAGGGTTACTACCACATCTTTAATTAAACCCAAACATGGTACCTTTCTGGAATCAAAATAATATAGGTCTTTGTAGGGTCTAGTGACTTCTAATCCCAACTGGTCCACCACTGAGTTTGGCATCAAGTTGCGTGAAGCCCCAGAATCTATTAGGGCATTGTATAATAACTTATCATGGATATTCAAACTCAAATAAAAGGGAGGTACTTCTTCATCATCTAGCTCTTCCAGCTTGGAACCAAAGATTATAGTGGGGGCATCATTCGTCACTTCCAGCATTTCCTGCGTACTTTCTGCCTGCCCCTTTACCAGGCTATTTAGCTCTTCCCTATATTCATTATTTCTTAACAGCTCATTTAAGGGGATAGAGATATTTACCTTAGACAGTTCAGCCTCCAGACTAAATGTCGAAGCTGGCTTCCCTACTTCAGTGACTTCTGGCTGCCTACCTTCTTTAGAATGCTGCCCCTTATCTTCCGAGGTTTTCTGTGTAGAAACCTCTGGCTGTTTTTCCTTTATTTTCTCCATATTCTGTTGAGTCTTGCAGAACTGAATATGGGCGGCCTTCCCTTCACTTATTGGTATCTCTCTGCTCCTTAAATTCATCTTTCTTTGGATATCATCTACAGCATTCATGTAACCCATTTGGTACTGCTCAGAATCAAATTCAGCGACTTTACCAGCATTCCCCATATTAAAAAAGTCATGCTCCCTTTGGGTTAAATGAACTTCATGGTCTAGGGTGTCAAAGAGATGGATTTGGTCTCCAGCAGGCTCTTCAGATCCTTCCTCATCCACCAAATTTTCAGGGAAGGGAGGCCTCATCTAGTGGTCTTCCTAATTTCTTAGATTTCTTGGAGGGGGTAGCCTTCTAAAGTTAGGATTTCCTATTGGATTTTCAGGTTGTTCCCTAGCAGGAGGTTTATTTTCCATGGCTATCCTATCAATCAGCCTTTCCATGGTTTTCATCATAGTATCAAACTTGGCATCACTGGAAGAGGAGGAGGCGGGGGTTTGGGTTTCTTGCTTCTTTTTATCCGCTTCTGTTTTTCCCTTCATTTTCCCCGAAGCCATCATGTTGGCTTCCACCTCTACTGCATCTTTCAACATAGCAGGCAGGGTGGAAGATTTCCTCTCCCTTAATGTGCATGAGAAGTCTCCATCAAAGGCATTGCATAGTGGAGCTTTGCAGCTCCTACTGAGGGCTTTAGGTCACCTGGAATAGAATTATAGGATTTCATAAACCTAGCAGAAAACTCATGAACTGATTCAAAACCTCCTTTCTTCAGATGGTTATATTGGGACAAGACTAGGGCAGGGTTCCCTATCATTTCCCACCTCTCTAAGAACAGGGTCTTAAAAGCTGCAAAATCATTTATAGAAGCATTTGGCAATTGTCTGAACCATTTCTTGGGTTCTCCAAATAGACTTTGAGCAAACAACCTCACCTTAACATCATCATGGTCTACTTCCTCCAAATCAATAAAATCTTCAAATCTGTCTACATGCTGCTTGGAAGAAAAACCTCCTTCTCCATCATAAGAGACAATTCTCTAGGCATAGTTCTGAGGGACGTCATGCAAAGTGACTGGCAGGGCCAATGGTGCGAATCTAGCAGCCATGGGTCTAGGTGGATTTTGAGCTTGGGGATGGATATTCTAGGTAGAATTACCTGCAAGAATTGTGGTATGGGATTGAGGGATCTGAGAACCAGCTATAGCTCTTTCCGCTTTGATAATATTTTGCAACTGAAGCCAGACAGGATCTAACAAATAGGATTCAGGGGCATTCAGGCCTTCTTCCTCCAGGCTTAGGTAAGATTTAGATCTTGATCTTGCCAAAGGTTTCCCGATATCTATCTCTATATCCAATTCTTGTAAAATAGGTAACTCTTCTTTAGACCCAATTCTTTTAATGCTGGAAGTATTAGCTTTATCCTTTCCGATCTGATGTCTAAGTAATATTTTTGGATTTTCCACACTTAACAGAATTTGGGAAACAGGATTACCTCTCGTATAGATCCTTCTTGAGGCGAGGATGCCCGTTTCGAGATCTCTTCAAAAATGAACTTGGCATGTCGATCTCCCCTAGTGGATTCTTTCTTGAATGTGGATCTTTACGAGTGGAGTCGCCAGGGCAAAAATGCACAATCTTGTAAACACATGGAAACCTCTATTTGCCCACAGGGACTTCTTTTTTCTTTGAATCTTTAAAATCCTTTGTCGTTCCCCCAGGGATAATAAAACAATCACATCCCCGGCAACGACGCCAATTTGTTAACACCCAAAATGACCCCTAGGTTGTGAGAGAAGGAAAACTGGGGTAACCACTAACAAATCTTTAGACTTAAGCTACTAACCCAGCTTAGTCTGAGAGGGCTCTCTCTATAGATATATGAAAGACTGGAATAATCAAAGGTGTCAACAATGAAAATATACACCAGCATTCATCATTCAAGATATTCAATTACAACAATACAGAAGATCAGATTTCTATTGGAACAAAATGGTTTAAACATTGCTTGGCTGAAACATATGAATCTCTATTTGGGAAATGGAGTCACATTTAAACAAACTCTGAAAATTCATTTACAAATGCTTCGCAAGTGCATTAACACAGGGGCGAGGTAGTAAACAGCTCGTAGTCGAAGTGAATTTAAATGGTGAAACAGAAGAAAAAGAAACAACCCATTGATGTAAGGCATACAATAATTAATCCTACATCAACTTTAGCATAGAAATAATGGTGAAATACTTGGAAAAAGATAAGCAGAGCATATTTCTATGAATTCTACTTAACTATCAAACTGCACCAAGCATGGAAGAATGTTACAGACTGAAATTAACAATGAGAGATGCTCAATTAACATAGAAAAGGAAAAAACGGACTACAAGACCAGTTACACAAGAATGCCTGAAAACATTGGCTCGGCTCTGCAATCTTTATTCAAAATATAGCTCAAAAATGTCTTACAGAACAATATACAAAAATTCCCATAAAATTTTTCAACACATTATCATTCCATTACATTGCATATATATAGATGCCGAGAGTCCTCTTGCTCGACTCATCTAAACCAAAAACAATTATATCGAAGTGACACCTCATTCAAGTTTACTTGCCACTATTACTACAAAACAAAAACAGGTAGAACCGACCTAACTGTTTTCTTACAATCCATCGGTATCATTACTAAGTAACGTTTACTTCAAGTAAAAAAGTAAAGATAGTAAAGTAATTGTTCCAGCTGGCTATTTATATAACCGCCTCAAAAAATATTACAAATTTCTCAATAATAGGAAATTTTTTTAGAAGTCTCTGATTCCAAACAAGCATCAACAACTATAAAAAGTCAAATATCACTGTGGAAGATGGAGAATGTATAGCGATTTGCTATATTTTTCTACATTAATCCATTGGTCTGCAGGTGGGAGGTCATAGTCCACCATCTCCTTTACCATCACTCGTATCTCGATATGATATGTGTAGGAAAATGGGGGAAGCCTTTCACCAATGGTGATCAACCTGTTCAAGATTTCAAAGTCCTCTTCGACCTTCTCCATCAGAGTCCTGCCTATAAGTAGCTGGTTCAAACATTTGAACTTTGTATGATCCATCCTTATCGCCCACATTAGGTTTTTATAAGCATTATGGGAGATTACACTACTACATTTTTGGCCTTTAGGGGGGGTCGTCTTCCGCCCCCAAAAGTGACCTACAGGGGGGGTTTTGGCTTTGGGGATAGTTTTGGCAAAACCGCCCCTAAAGGCACCGATGTTAAAAAAATTTCCCTTTAAGGGGAGTTTTTGACGAGATTGGAACCGCCCCCAAAAGTTAGTTTTGGGGGCAGTTTGTGACCCCCCTTGTAGAGGTCTACGGAGGTGGTTTTAAACCCCCCTTGTAGACCCATTCATAAAGACCTACGGGGGCGGTTTTGAACCCCCTTCATAGAGACCTACGAGGGAGATTGTGAACCCCCCTCATACAAACCTACAGAGGCGGTTTGGAACCCCCCTCGTAGAGGCCTATAGGGGCGGTTGTGAACCCCCCTCGTATAGTCCTATAGGGGCGGTTTGGAAAACCCCTTATAGAGGCCTATAGGGGCAGTTTAGAGCCCCCCTCATAGAGGCTTATAGGGGCGATTTTGAACCCCCCTCGTAGAGGCCTATAGAGGTAGTTTGAAACCCCCCCACTTAGAAGCCTATAGGGGATGGTTTGTAACCCCCCTTATAGATGCCTATAGGGGTTTTAGGGGTAGTTCTAAACCCCCCTCATAGAGACCTACTAGGGAGGTTCAGAACCCCCCCAAAAGTCTTTCTTACAAACCTTTGGGGGCATTTTTAAACCCCCCTCATAAAAACCTACAAGGGGTTTTTGAAACCCCCTCGTTGTAACATATAAGGGCAGTTTCGAACCCCCCTCTTAGGGACATATGAAGTCAGTTTAGAACCCCCCTCGTAGAAACATACAAAGACGATTTGAAACCCCCCCTGTAGCCATAAAAAATAATCATAAAATATATTTTATTAAAAATCCCAACATTGCAAGATCATTACGGCACGGAGGAATCGAACCACCAACCTCCTGCTTTTAAGGCAAGTGCTCTTCCATTGAGCTAGCACCCTTTAAGAATTGGGGAATTGAGATATTGTGAATGGTGAGGGTTGATATAGATTGGTATTTTTGGATTGTAGCAATATATAATTGCAACTTCCCTATACATAGGTAAATTAGAATTTTCCTTCCATATAGTACACCCAGAACTTGAAGGCATAGACAACTTGCTACTTGAAATAGTCACGAAAGCACCAAAAGTGTGTTTCAAATTGGCTAACCAGCATATAAATTGGATAAGCCATTTTGGATTATCCATAACTTAGAAAATTTATGTTACTCTTGCTAGTATTGAGAATGTTCTATCATACAAGTACAACATGTTTAATGAATAAGAGTTGCATTAAATTCATTTATGGTGCTTTCCATGGTGACATTACGTGAAAGGAACTCTATTAATTGAGAAGGCCCTCCATTAAAGGAAATAAGGAACTTTATGATGAGAATGTTAGATCTCCTCATAGAGAACATTTGATAGTACACCCTACACATTGGTCCTCTTCTTCTCAACAAGACTGGACTATTGATTCTAGAGCTACCTAACACATAGTATATGCCTATGTATCACTATGTACTTGTAATTATGGCTAAGGTCAATTTATTTCATCTTTTTATGCTAGGTTTGTGGTTAAAGATGAACTAGTCAAACTTGACATGTAAACTAAATAACCCTCTTGGGGAGCATTCCCTTGTTATGTGGGCCCATAACCCTTCTTAGGAGTACACCTCATTTGTACCATCTCAACTTGTGAGCTTCTAAATCTGAAATACAAGTGTTATAAGCCTAAGGGCACTTAATTTTGGTGTTCTTTCTTGTCATTGGAAACTTTCTCTTGGGTGCACTTGTGTATTTATGATTTTGGCATTTGTGCTTCTTTTGCACTTTCTCTCAGGCACACTAGCATGAGAGAGTAGTACTTGTGTGTTGAATAATTAACAACCCTCCCACAACAAACTACAGAAGAAAACCCTACAGCAAAAGTAGTGAATCCCATAGATACACACCCTCAGGAATAATGCACAAATATTTATATTGTCAATGTTGTTGTCCTGGATGTTAAAGAAGCATATCCACTTGTTGCTTTAACGTCCATGCCAATAACATTGACGATATAAATGATCATAAGACTTTCTTGAAACAATTTTCCCCTTGATAATTTTTGTTTTCTCATTCTGTTCACAAGTCAAGGTGCTTTCCAACTCTTGCATATTTTGTTTTAGTTTCCAGGCCTTCCATCAAAATTTTATAACATATAATTTTCTTTTCTATGAAAGTTCCTCCACATCTCCATAATATTTTGCTATAATTCCATACTCTATTCTTCTACAGTAATCATTCTCAATTTTGTTCATGACCCAGTTGTTCCCGTAACTTGTGTTGTTTTCATAATGGTTCCATTTTTGTTGTAGGGTAATAATGTGCATGCCTTCATAATAAGTATGTGCTTGTATTCCTAGGTTCTCTAGTTCATTCATACCAATTTCTAAATAAGTGTCCTCCATAATTGTGGATTGTATATTCCCTTGATTTCGATGTGAAAGGGAATTATTTAACAAATTCCCTAATTTTCTGCATGTAATAATTGCACTTACTCAACTTTAAAGTCTTCCCAATGGGATCACTAACAAATTGCTCATGTAGATATATGGTCAGGACTAGTCATCAAAGCTAAGGAAACCTATAATGGCACTGCTATACATACAAATGAAGAGGATGTCATCATTATGGATGTTTATGTTACTGAACTAGAAGCTAAATAGAGTGAAATTTATGTTGTGTCAATGATAGTGACAATAGAAGTGACACACTAGGAGATTCAGGCTCAATTGCAAAACTATTTATATCAATATCATCATCAAGTACTCCCAAAAAACTGTCTAAATATTATTAGCTATTTTGCATCCTTAAGCATGAATAAAAGATCATTGTTGATTAGAAATAATAGTAAACTATAATTACTTACAACATACATTAATGGTTGAGTGAGTGCAAGTCAAGGAGGTGCAAAGTTGCAAACAAAGATCTAAAAAATACTAACAAAATCATTTCCACCTCTAATAATTTTAGATGAAGATGGCATACCTAGGGTTCATGTGAACTATTTTCCAACGAAGATAATAACATCCCGACCTGAGGTACATATGTGTGACTCTAAACACCCTTGAGATTTTTCAAAACCAAGGGTGCTGACAATTAATTAGCAAAGATCTGCAAGACGTAAAATCCTAATGTAAAGCAAGTGGCGTAGTTTAAACCTAGTCATCACATGTAATTTTCTTTGTTATATCTCTATCAAACTACTGCTCAAATTTTGGCACCAAAACCTAAACCAAATCATGTACCTCAAATAGTTGGTTTATGTTGCATGTTGTTTTTGCAGAAGTCTCAATTAAGAACATCCCATTGGCATTTGCATAAGCTTGTGCAACCTAAAAAGAGAAGCAAAAAATTATCAAACAGATAGAGCACCTTGCCACATTCAATACCATATACATTGCTACTTTATCTAAAACAAAGAATGCAATCAAAGTAGATCAATATTGCACATTGAGAATTATCTAAATTCTAAAATAAATTTCTCCACCCTTGCAATCACAAAAAACAAAAAAATGTTGTATAGATAAAAACAATTGCCTCACGCAACAAAAAATATATGAAGTAACAAATCAATATTATGTGACTTAGTAGTTTATATACATACATCATGTCCAACAATACAACTTTCTTCAAGATCATCCTTATTTCCCCCTAGATCCATTACTATATTGGGATTCTGATTTTTCTGAACCTCCTATTTCAAAATAAAATATTAACCACCACCCAAAAGGATCATAAAAATAACAGGTATTCATTACTATAGCCATTACAGTATGAGGATTGTTGTGTTCCCAAATCCTTGGTTTAAGAATATAAGAACAAAATAAAAGTTCAATGAATAGTTTCATACCTGGTATTTTCATATCTTGATTTCTTTTTGCAGCATGCTTTATGTGATGGTGAGGGGGGGGGACTTAATTAATGGAGAATGCACTAAGAGCAAGCTTTGGTTGGTTGATCTAGCTGGAAGTGAGTGAGTAGAAAAATCTGATGTACGAGGGGATTGTCTTAAAGAGGCACAAAACATCAACAAGTCACTCTCTGCTCTTAGGGATGTGATATCTTCTCTTGCAACTAAAAGCAGTCACATTCCATTCAAGTTAATTAATGATCAAAAGCACTAGATCTCTTTCAATTTTCTTGCTAGCTGCTCTCTTTGTGTTTTATTCGGATCAATAATCTAGCTAAACTATATAAAATTCTTAGTTTGTATCATTTACTCTATTTTACTCTGATTGCAGGAACTCCAAGCTGACTCACTTACTACAAGATTCATTAGGTATCAATCACTCCTTATAAAAGCCTTTGTAAATCACTTTCCTGTTTTGTCAATATCATATTGTATTTTTCTTCATTCAGGGAAACAACAAGTTCTGATCGACTCATTCATTGTAATTTCAGGAGGAGAGTCAAAAACACTTATGTTTGTACAGATTAGTCCAAGTGAAAATGACATAAGTGAAACACATCACTCACTGAATTTTTCCAGCAGAGTTCATGGAATAGAGCTGGGTCCTGCTAGGAAACAGTTTGATTCTACTAAGCTACTAAAGTATAAAAAAATGGTAATTTAGGAACATATGGCCTTTTACATGTGCAAATGCTAGTAGAGGAGAATTTGTTTATGAATTTTTTCTTCACATATCAATTTGAATTATTGTCGGCCGATAATTCTTTAAAGTTTGAAGGTCGACAAGGCCGAAATATTTTCTCATGACATAAACTCAATGAAATTTCTTAATTACGTTGTGCCAGGTAAAGGAACTAGAAGGACAACTTGGAAATGAGAGAAAGGCTCGATTGAATTTGGAAAGCAAACTCAAAGAACAACATCAGCAGGCAAGGAAAGTGGTTGAAAAGCCACCTCTCATACGTCAATTTGGAGGTGCGAGGACTGTCAATGAAACAAATGTATTATATAAGGACTTAGTCAACCTCTCAAATGCTTTGAATGAAAATAAACAAATGCTTAATGCTATGGAATGCAATGGAATGCAATGGTAAACCAAAGGAGGGTGAGTTCCCTTTGAAAAATGGCTTGATAGATCCTTATTCGAAGGGGCAGAAAGAGAATAAATCCAAGCTATATGATGTCACGTCCCCACCCATCATACCGGTGCAATGGAGGGAATCGTGATACTAAAACTGGGCAATTAGCCCTATAATCATTAATTAAAAATGTCCACATAACATAAAAGACAGGCATGCAAATGTGGAAATCTAAGGTAACACAGCGGAAGTAAAACATGTGCAGAATTAACACACACCCAGTTTTTTTTCATTAAAGAATAATCATTCATATGGAGTGAAGATGGACATATGGGATAGCATAGATATTTGCAACACACAGCAGGGTTAGAAATCTATCACACGTCCATCATGCATTCAAGACATTCAAGTTGTTCATGTCATAGGCATATTGTAATTAATCATAGCAGAATTAAAGTCATGTTACTATCTAGCATACACTTAGCATTTCATGATAGCCATTAAGGATAGACATTGCAGAAATAGTAAATGAGAGTACTTATCTTAAAACAAAGTAGTCCCAAGCAACTGGCTATGCAACTGCAACGTTCCACCCAACCATAGGCCAGTTGTGCTCATCAACCTCTTGATACAACTGCCACCCCGAGCTGGGCATGATCTCTACAAGGAACCAGGGAACAGCAGACTCACCCATAGCCAAGCATACACCAAGATGAGCCAAGCCAATCTACAATTGGGTTTATCAGGCTGCTAGGAAATGGAAAGGAAGAATTGCTAAGCTAGTGTGCTCAACCACAGAGCTAAGGATACCCCTCCCAGATCTATTCAACTTGGCACTCACAATGCCTACACACCCAGCACAAGGAAGTATTCTCTTCGCTGCCACACAGTCCCTCAAGCCATACCTTCCTTTCTAGTGCTCTCAGGGTGTGGATAGAAAAGTAGCCAAAGCCCTCTTGATCTTCTTGAGAGGTCACTCCCCCCACTAGGTTTATCAAGCCAATTCTGTCCACTACCAGTCCAAGTTTCTTACTCACAGGTTCAACTCCAAAACGGGATGCGCTTAACAACAAAACCACAATTGTTGGGCATGAGGAAAACGTTTTCCACAGTGGAATGCATGAGAAGGGGTTTCAACTAACTCAGAAAAACGTGGGAACACACAAAAACGAAATGGGAAGATGGGGAACAACCCTGGGAAGCCAAATCCGTTTTTAGAAAAACGTCCTTGGACATTCGGGGGCAAAAACGACCTCCATACAGTCCCCAAATCGTGGCCCTTCTCTCCCAAGCTACTGTATATGCAAAAACGAACTCCCAGGCATGGAAAAATGCAGGATTTGGATGAAAAACGTGTAGGGAAAGACCCAGCTAGCTCCAACTGTGTGAGTAAGAGAAGACTGCCTGTTCAGAATGGCTTTGGGCACCATTTCGTGGGTGTTTTCTTGCCCAACAAGCAAAAACACGAATTTCCAGGTTGATGGCTTGCCCATGCACGAAATTGGCTGCCATACTCCTTCATTCCCAAGGCATTAACTGCCTCAACCAATTTCTTGGAAGAATTAAATGATTGGGTCCATAACCCAAAATGGGTAGTTGGTGGTTTATGGGTTTCCTCATTGACACATGGATTAACACCATTGGCTCAAGGGTTTGGATAATTTCCCTCCTTATTCCTTGTAGAACCATGCCCCATCTCTTTGTTGCATTGCATAGCTAGTTGTGGGTATTTTCATTAAAATTCATATTTACATGATGTCTTATTTACATCGTTCCCTTCTTAGCACAAGAACCATAGGCATCTATTTCTTTAGTTGCCGATACATGAAATGCTAAATCAATGGTGGGGCCTTGGCCTTGAGCTCCTCACCATGATTAAATTACCATATTTACATCATTTACGATTTAATACAAAGGGGGTCAAAATGGGGACGTGACATATGATGATCAAAATATGAAGCCCATTCCAAGGAGAACAAGCAAAGCTTCAATGTGTACAACAGCTCAAAGAACATCAATAGTTCCTCTCGTTGCAAGAAGATTAACCATGGTCCCTTTTCCAGTCAGAAGGAATGAGGGGTTACTGGATGTGAACACATCATCTTCTCAAACAAATGAGGATGAACAAGCTAATAGAAATGAGTCTTTTACTGCTAATAGCAAAGAGCCTTTTACTGCTAATAGCAAAGAGCCTTTTATTGCTAATAAGGACCCTGTCTTATTGCCAACTGCTACTCCTGTTAGCTTAAGGGGGGCTAAGGAATGCTAACACACTTAACAGAGTGCAACACAGTATAAACAAGAAAGTTCACTTCAATTCCCCTTTTGCTCAAAGGGCCAAATGATGGCACAACTGCTCCTTCTTCAACTTCCGGGGGGCAAAAGCTTCCACCAATTGATACCACTAGAGTTAGGCATGCAAAATCCACGAGAGCCCGGGGAAGGATTTCTGGGACAGGTAATATATCCGCTCAAAGAGTCTTGTGTGCAAATAGAGGTGGTTTGAAGCCAATAAGGAAGCTAAGAGAAAAAGAGAGGGGATGGAATGGCTTCAACCCTATGCACCAGATTATACATTTTCTGAATGGCTTCACTTACATCAAGGCTCCTATTAATACCTGAACTACTAGAGCCCCCCTAAACAAAGTGAGGTTGGTTGTGGCTTTCCTCGTTGTTTGTAGAATTATGCATACAAATAGAGAAATATCCATGTGTACTTTTATTATTGGGTGATGTTTCAATGCTAGTATCAATGTTGCATTGAGCCGTTCCTGTGGTGCTCATGTGAAGCTTGCTCATCTCCATTCTTTGTTTAAGATAGCATGAGAAATCCTTCACTCCTAACCCAGGTATGGGAAAATGATGATGTCATACTCTATTTTAGATGCCTTTAAACACATGTTGACACGAGCTACATTCCCATTCTTCATAACCCCCACTGGTCTTTCTCTTGCTCTGTGTTATCTAATATCTTCTTCACAAACTTTAGTAAGCATTTACTAGGATTGTTTCATGGTTGAGCATGGGTGGATATTGTTTATATTTGTGTCCCGCACTTCAGATTGTGGAGGTTAAGATTGTGTGGGTCTCATTCGACTACCACGATGCTGACTACCCATCTCTCTCTCCATGGCAAAGTGTTACATTAAACTGGAATACAAACATTAAAGAAATTTAAATTTAAAAATGATTAATTTGTGTTGATTAAGAATTTGAATCCATGCAACTACTCTAATTATCTAAGTTATAACTTATGATTCATAAGCCCTATCTAAAATTTAAAAAAGATTAAATAAAATTTTAAATTTTAATTTTAAAATGTGTAAGGAAATTGATCTTATGAGTCGTGAACAAAGCTATGTGTGTTGAATAATTAATTCAATAATGTGTGATGAATAATCAATTGCTATACTCTAGGACATAAATGATAAATCGGGGCATTGAGACCAAGCATGTTAAGTCTATGAAAGTAATATGTGAAAAAGTCATATCAAAGTGTAGTTAACAAGCAATATAGGATGAAAAGTATTTGTATTATTAGATGATGATGAACATTAACATAGGCTTAAGATTCAAAATGAAAAGACATCCTTACACACAACGTGGAAATTTTTTGCAAAAGAAGAGATCTTGGAATGATCCATGTCATCTCACAGAGCATAATTTATAAAGAGACCCAAATCTAAACCCCTATATAGGACTGATATTTTACCTCAAATAACTTCCATCCACCATAGCAAAAATTTCAAATGAAAAAACTTGAAGAGAAGGCTAATGGAACCCTTTCTTTGCTTGCAAAAATCACACCTATGCAGCCAACCATAAATGTAATGATGTCTTAAAGGGACCATGACAAGTCCAGTAGAGTTTGGGATAGATGATAGATCAACTAAAAGGCTGAATTGAATAACATTTCCTGTCCATGGTTGACCATTCCATAATACTCATTTTTTCTATCATCACAATTTTTCCTTCAGAGTCTTGGGACAGGTAATATATCCGCTCAAAGGGTCGTGTGTGCAAATAGAGGTGGTTTAAAGCCAACAGGTTAGCTGAGAGAAAAAGAAAGGGCATGGAATGGGTAAAGCCAAGAGTCATAAAGCCTTTTCAGGATCAAGTGAATTGTCTGTTAAGACTTTTCAGTGCAAGTGTTGTTATGGGTTTACACTTGTATACCCTAGGACATTCATTCTTTTATAGATGTGTTAATGTACCAAGTTATGCTGTACCATTATTCAATGCTATCAAAATGCCATTCTGTTTTTCAGTAAAGATGTGGATTGTGAAAAATATTCCAGCTGCCTTCGAAAGCTGTTACATTTGTGTAGTAGTTACTGTAGAAGTTTGTTCTGTGGTGCAGAGATCTGATTTTGCAATATAGAGGCTTATTCTTCACAATTCAATGTAGGAGAACAAGGAAAAAGAAACGTACTTTATATTAAAAGAGGAGAATACAAAATAAAAAAATATTAAGGTACCATAGCACTCTTGGTAGTAACGAGATGATTGTGATATAATAGTGCCCTGAAAGATCAACAAAAAGTCATCCTCAAGTCTGATCCATCTCTTAATACATTGGTAAACCCCTACTAATAGCTTTTCAGGCTTAGTTCCAAAGATAAAACTAAATAAAATGAAAGACATCATCAAGTAAATGTCATATGAAAGAACCAACCATATAAAGCAAACAGAGTGAAATTTTTTTATGAGTCTCTGTTGAGACCCCTGCGTTATGTTTCTCCAGCTAAATGAAACCTTGAGCTTTAACTGTTAGAGAATCAGGGGGAGCCAGAGTAGATGCAGAGGAAGCTGAGAACAGAGCTTCGACGGCTCAGCAGTCTATCTATTAAAAATGAGAAAATGTATTACATATACAGCTTCTGGATGAATCCAAGAGAGGGCGGGAAGCATCTTCTAGAAACTAATTTAACTTCAACTACCCTATTTAATTCACTACCTACATCATTGACAAGTCACGTGGGCTTGCCTTGGAGGTCGGAATTGTTTATTCCAACACTCCCCCACAATTCTGACCGTAAACATCTACATACAAAATGCTAAGCATATAGTCGAATGACTCTGTGGGCTTACAACAGTTCAAATTTATGCCTGCTGGTCTAAGTCTCAGCCAGGCTTACATACAGTCACAAAACAAGTCAAAATTTGTTTTACCTTCACCGTCCTTTTTCTTCCGTTTGCTCCAGACCTTGTACTCGACGATCCTTCTCGTTTTCTTCTTCTTTCTCACCTTCTTCTTCCGTATTTCTTCAAGCTCTTTTGGTCTCATTCTTCCATCTATGTCATCGAACTTGCCAATGGCATTCTGCCATGTCTCCTCATCTTCAATGAAATTCAGAGTTGCTTTCATCATATGAGGTTCCCACATGCTATCTTCAGGTTTCATATTTTCAGTAACCTGTGAATCTGTGGCTTGCTGCCACATAAGCTCATAATAGTACCTTATCTCTTCAGGACTCCATTTCTCAAAGATCTCTTCAACTGGCTTTTCATCTTCACATCCTTCATCCTGTTCATCCATCTCCTCATTTTCAGCTGGCTCAACTGCTGTAGAAAAACTGTCACCCTTTTCTTCATCTTTTGCAGCTACATGGCTGCCTTCTTCACTCATCTTTGCAGCTTTCATGCTGCTGTCTTCTTCATCCTTGTTTGCAGCGATACTGTTGTCTTTTTCAATTTTATTTTCAACATACACATTGTTGTTTTCAGCTGAAATCTCTTTCTCAGCTGTTTTTCCATTCAATAGTTCATCAATCAAGCTGATTTCATCCTTCAAAATCAGCAATTCTTCCTCTGAGAGAATCTCCTCATCATATTTTTCTTGAGCTTTCCGCTCTTCATGGCTGTCAATTGCACGCTGATTGCTGTTTATACTTGCAAACTCACAAACTTCCACCCTCTTGGGCTTGCTCTTCATGAGCTTCTCTTCATCACATTCAACCTCACTTGGCTGGCCTGTACCTTCTTGGATTGCTTCCACACTCTCTGCTGCTACTATGGCAGCTTCCTTTTCAACCTCAACAACATCCACATGCTTGACTGCAATGGGGGATTCACTCATTTCAAACTTCTTGTGCTCTGTTTGACTGACAGAGGCTTCAAGCTTCTTCTCAGCTTCAACTTGAACCACAACTACAGCTGTTTCTTTATGGCTGCTCCCCCTTTCGCTGCATTCTTCCTCTAGAATGCACCATGCTTCCTTAGAAGTCTTTGCTGCAGTAATCATTTGCATCAATCTGTCATCCACAGCTAGTTGGATGAGATGCAATGCCAAAGCATCTTTGGCTTCATCATTTAATTCAACATGTGTATCTACATACCGTAGATATACCCTCATTCTACTTGTCCACATGGAAAAATTCGTGCCATTAAACTGTGGAGGTGATGGCAGATCCACTCTGCTCCACTGATTTTCTTTCTTCTTGACTTGTCTAAGCCTGAACTTTCTGCCCATTTTTGCAGATTCTGTGCAGGGGCAGAGCATCACTCAAAACAGAGTATGCTACTGAGGCTAAATAGAGCAGGGGCTGTCCATTCTACTGTATTGAAGGCTGCAATAGAGGGTTTGATTCCTCATTCACAGAAGGAAAAGTCCTTAACACAGTTCAGTTCAGGATATTAATGTACCTGATGCTGATTTTCACGACTTTGACAAAGATCGAACTGAGAATCTTTTTGATGCAGACCAGGTCTAGGCTATATATGATGATGATGATGGAATGCCACGCTTTTATGCTCGTATTAAGAATGTTATTTCAGGGATCAAATTCAGAGTGAAGATGATTTGGCTTGAGGCCATCACCAACGAAGAAAAAACTGTCGCTAGCTGGCTGGATGATGGATTTTACCAGGGTTGTGGGAAATTTAAGCAGGGGAAATCTGCCAGCAACGATGTGCTAAATATTTTTTCTCATGTTGTTGCATGGGAGAAAGGTCCTAAAGGATCTATTAGAAATGTTAGAGAATCAGGGGGAGCCAGAGCAAACATAAAAAGACAGATAGGCCACCAGGACCGTCTCACAACCACTGATATTCCCCTTAAATGCAATAACAGAACCACATTGGAATTAACCCGACACAGAGTCCACCGAGACCACCTCACAGCCAGAGCCCAACAACAGAAGCCCGACGGCAACCCTAATCAATCAAAAAACGAGGAAGGAACGAAGACCTTACCAGATTTCTCTGTGCATAAAGTCGAACATCGACCCATAGTACCCTCTACAACTTTCCTTCTCTGCACCACCGAGCTCACTGCACACATCCATCGAGCTCACTTTTTGGTCTTCAATCTGCCGGAGTGTCAACTCAACCAGCGGTGACCTCTTCTTTTCCTCCACAGCGACTATGGCTCTAACCTCTTCTCCGCAATCGGCATAGGCTCATCTTCTGAGTTCGCTCCAGTTCTACCACGCTTCTGATTCACGCGGATGAGGGTTCTTCACCCTTCAGCATGCCTTCTCTCTGACTCAGTTCTGAGCACAGGCTTCTTACATCGCCCAAAGTTCTTCACACTCCCTTCCATAGCAGGCTCTGACGGCTTCCTCCTTCGGCGTCCACGGGCTCTCCTCCTCTCCGCACTTCCTTCACGACTACAGGTCTCACGAACCTCTGATGGATTGGTCTCACTCTTCTACTGGACCACGGGCTCCCACAGGCTCTTCTGGCGGTCTCTTCTACAACCACACAGCCTCGGCTCCTCCACGAACTCCCTCCTCTGCAGCTAGTGACCTCCACCACGATGTTGTCTTGGGCAGAGTTTCGGGTGTGATGACGCGGCTCCCTCTCGGGTCTACACTCTTGTTCTCTGCAACCTAACGTCTGCTCTTCACCCGACTGGCTCTTTCACGCACAGCCTTTTGCACAAGTCGTATTCCTCTTTTCGGCAGCGACCGGTTGCTCTCCTGATCTCCGGTCGGGTCTGAACTCGCAGTCTTCCACGGGTCACTCTTCAAGGCTGCTCTCCTACACGCACCTCTGCACGATCACCTTCTCCAGACTCAGGCTTCTTGCTGCGCTCGATGGACTGGCTACAGCCCACAGTTCTCATGGCTCCTCTTATTCTCTACAACCTTCTGCGCTTCACCTCGAGGCTGGGGATCGCCCCATGAGCTCTGATACCATGTTAGAGAATCAGGGGGAGCCAGAGTAGATGCAGAGGAAGCTGAGAACAGAGCTTCTACGGCTCAGCAGTCTATCTATTAAAAATGAGAAAATGTATTACATATACAGCTTCTGGATGAATCCAAGAGAGGGCGGGAAGCCTCTTCTAGAAACTAATTTAACTTCAACTACCCTATTTAATTCACTACCTACATCATTGACAAATCACGTGGGCTTGCCTTGGAGGTCGGAATTGTTTATTCCAACATTAACTATGCCCTGCTTTTACAATGAATCAGCCTCAGTGTTTAATTTTCTGTAAATATGTGTAAAGGTGATAGATTTTCCAATAGCTGTGTTGCTAACCCCTGTAGATTAACACTGTGAATAGCTTGTTCTCTCCTCATTCATTTAATAACTAAAAGTGAATCACCGAATACCTGCAGCCTCTGAAATCTTCTTGAATGAGCTAACTTCATTAGGGTCCTTAATGCCATAAGTTAAACTCTCTTTTTTTATCCTCTGCTTAGTGTGAACAAGTTTCGAACAATACGGAATTAAAGGAGTAGGAGCAACTCATAGATTTCAAAGTGTTTACTGCCACAAATTGAAAGGTGAACATTGAGACAATTGTAAGATTAAAGCAAGCGAAATTTTGTAGAATAAATTCAGTATGGCTTATTGCAGGGAAACATATACATCCTACAACTCATATTCTGTTTACCCACACTCCATCAAACCACATCACTGTTTCCGCTGCAACCTCTCTCTATTTATGTTGCTAAACCCAAGATACCTCCACCCGAATTAGCTAGTCACTAGCAAAACCAAAAATAAACACAAGCCCATCACTCACGCTAGTTAAGCCTCAGGAAAGAACCTGTCAACCGGCCTAAGGAAAAAAACCAGTAGCACCGGGGATGGATCCACGACGTAGCGGGCACCGCAGCACCCTGCGTACTCAAGCCATGTCCTGGCTTTCTTCACTGTACGTCATGGCCTTCTTCACTCAATATATGTCCTTAATTTCTTGTTTTACAAATAGTCAGTCCTGATCTTTTTACTCTATGTCCTGGTAATGATCTTGTTTATGGTCTGTCCTGGTCAGATTACGAAGGTTCAGTCCGTATAATATTAACGAAGGGGTGGAACAAAAGGGTAAAACACTGGATCGAATAGGAGTAACTGCAATCAGGGAACACGAGAAACAACAGAAGGGGATAATAGTATTTTTATTTATTCACATCAATCATTTTAATATAAAGCGTACCATGTAATTTTCCTTTTATAGTATTCAGTGTGATGCTTCATTCTATGGCTTATAAATATTAAACATATGAATTTTAGCTTCATATTTATCTCTACATACATTCTCTCGCTGAATACTACATGCAGCATTAGAAGAACACATTTGCTTAGACAGGCGGTCTCTTTAGTCAAATGCTCTATATAGAGGGGGATACGTCCAAATATATAGAAGATACTTGCTTTGTTGCCGCTTTGTTGCCGGACCACACCTCGAAGGATATTAAACTAGACCTGCTTGCTTGTTCGGTCAGCTCGAATCCAAAGGGATATAAAAAAGGATATAAAAAATACCTGCTTGCTTCAGTAAAGGTAGTTTTATAGCCTATGACTCACGCTCCTATATCGAGAAAGAAAGGAAATAGTTACGGAAACCATCCTCCCATGGCTCCCATGAAGAAGTACCAATCAAGGAAGAAGTACCGATCAAGAGGGTCCCGTGTGAACCTGGTATTATAAAATGAATGAGGACAAAATAGCTTCACCGGCGGCTATAGAGAGAGCTTTTGGATGAGCTTCCAAACAGCATTCACTGGAATCACACTTGCTTTAACTTTAAGATAATGTATTATTCTTTGGTATCACTATGACTATTCTAGTCCGGCCGAGTCTTGACGATACGATTCATCCCTTAGAACTGCATTATAGGAATCCCCTATCCGCCTTTATTTTACTGATACTGCCTGCTACCTACCTTCTAGCACCTTAACAACTATTTATGGTCTTCCTATACTACTTAAATAATCCATGCATGCTTTGTAGCTATTGCACTATACCTATATTCTTGGGTTGGGATCAACCTTACCCTGACTTTATTACACCCTATCTTGACAGCGAGAGGGTATTCACTCACCACCACTACAGAGCATGAAATTGTCCGTGATGTGAAGGAGAAGCTTGCATATGTGGCACTTGATTATGAGCAAGAGCTTGAGACAGCTAAAAGAAGTTCTTCAATTGATAAAAGTTATGAGCTTCTTGATGGGTCGGTGATAAACGTTTTAGATGCCCTGAGGCATTGTTCCAGCCTTCTCTAATTGGGATGGAAGCTGTTGGTATCTATGAGACAACCTACAAGTTGAAGTGCGATGTGGATATTAGGAAGGATCTCTATGGAAACATTGTGCTTAGTGGTGGGTCTACTATGTTTCCTGGTAATACTGACTGTATGAGCAAGGCAATCACTGCACTGGCTCCCTGCAGCATGAAAAAAAAGGTGGTTGTGCCTCTAGAGAGGAAGTACAGTGTTTGGATTGGAGGTTCTATTTTGGCATCTCTCAGCACATTCCAACATATGTGGATTGTAAAGGCTGAGTATCATGAATCTGGTCCTTCCATCATCCACGGAATATGTTTTTAAGTTCAGCGCATGTTACTTTAGTGCTTTGTGAAGATGGGTATTCTAGAGATTGTTTGCTTGAGATGATGGCAATAGTTCTAAGGTCGAAATTCAGTTTATTTTTTATGCAAGGGTTTTAGAGAATATGTCTATGTAATTAGATGCTCTGAAGCATAGTTTTCTGGCAATGTGCCACAGTTATTTGTGTTTGTATTTTGCTAGACATGACCAGAAACCTATATGTTTCTCATTTTCGGATTTGAACCCTGTAATGTTATGCAAGAAGTAAATGTTGAATATTCTATTGGATGGATGTTGGGATGAATTTATGAATGGTGAATATGCTATGTTGATGAATGGAGGTAGGACGAAAGCCATTCATGAGAGTGGGAAAAGGATGAGAGGGAAGGGCATGAGGGGAATAATTATGCGTGGACTAACGAGAATGATGGGAAAACAGAAAGGTGAATTTGAGTTTTTACTGGTTGCAACAGAGAAAAAATATTGCTCAGCAAAGACAAAATATCTTAGTTCTATAGCATTCCATAAATCATAAGAAAGGAGAGAAGAGAGTTACAGATGAAGAGAAAGCACCTGGGATAAGAGTAGCGCCCCTGCTTTGAATATTTATTCTCTTCCCTTCCTGTCACAAAGTATCTTCAGCAATTGAGCTACTGGGCGGTAACAAAGTCTTAGCCCGCACCGAGAAGACCATTTGCATGCCCTGTCTCGGTATTCTTGCTTGCCCAAACTTGAGCCATTCAAAAAGGACCTTCCATCTTATAGGCTAAAGTTGAGTGATAGGGCCAACTGTGATCCCGATTTCTGAGATGATGCTTGATCCAAGCGAAGGAGGGTAGTATAGACCGAGAGATACTGTTTAACACGATTCAATGGTGAACTCCATAACAAGCTATAGAACCCTTGTAGCAATTCATAAAAATTACAGATTTAGGTTATTTAGGTTATGAAAATTAGAGATTTTGGTTTTCAAAATGCAAAAGCAAATTCATACCTGAAAACCATCATTCTATGGATTTTGGGATTGCCCATCCAAACGGAATGAACCCGTTCTCACTTCAAAATGAGTTAAGCTGGCCTCCTGACCTCACCTGCACCAGGGACAAAGTTCTCTATTGAATATTGAAAATCACAGAGATATACAATTCCCCCAATTTCTTTCCCGCCTATTTCATTCCCCCAACTTTTTTCCCTACGAGTAAATTTAATTTAATTTTTTTTATTTCTTAATATTATTATATTATATATAATATATTGTTTTACTATAATATAATTCTATATTAAAAATATATTATATATAACTCCTATGTCCATTTTTTTAAATTAGTCATTTTTATGTCAGTTTTTAAATTAGTCATTTTTTATGTCAGGGATTTTTTTATTTTAAGCTAAAGATGCTAAGGGCTCAACATAACTCTGTGCTAAGTAAGGACTAATATTTTCACTAGAATGTGGATAAGGGAAATAACACAAAAAATGTAGGTTGATGAGAGGCAATTTGGGGAGATGTGGGGCCGAGGAACTTGCTTGCACCCCACAAGGGAAATATTGTCTAAAATTTGAATGAGATCTAGGATCTACTTCAAACACTTATCTAGAACCATGCACACCTCAAAAAGAATTACAATTGGAAATCAACCATGGCATCAAATGCATCCAACAGATTGAAAGCTGAGCTATTATTATTGGGATTATGAAAAGAACGCCTAAGCTCATACCAGTCATACAATATAGACCAGCAAGCCAACTTGAGCACCTACAAGATGAATTTGGTTTCATTGCCTTTGCTCACATGATTCAACACACCTTAATGAAAGGGCGGACAAGCACACAACAATGGCAACCAAGTTGAACACTAGACATAGTAGTCTTTCATTACAATTAGAAACACTTGAATGACTCTTGATCAGTTTTATTTCTTGTTTTTTATCATCATCAGTTGAGTTTGTTGCCCCTAACAAGAATCCTGGCGATGGAAATGGGTAATTATTCAATGAAAACTACTGCAAAGGACGAAATAGAAGTCCTTAAGAAAAAAATTGGTTGGCATAATCAGGCATTGAGAGCCCTACAACAACAATAGGGCTTTAAAAGGGTACAAGAGGAGGTTTATACTTATGTGTATCTATCTGCTTATATTATAGAAGGCTTCCATACCTCCAATTTCGCTACACTTGTTGCTGGTGTATCTTATGTTTACTTGCTAGTCTCTATTTACTTGCTACACTTAGAACTTAAAATCTAGTTGTTTATGGTTTATACTTATGTAGACCTATTTGGTTGGATTATAGAGGGATTCCATACCTCCAAATTTGCAACCTACCATACCTGTGAAATTAGCCTCCTACCTTAGTAGATTTCAAAACTTAGAACTCATTTTGCATGCTCTTTTTCTCAGGGCTACCTCTTAGTGTAGTTCAAATCGAAAATAATGTTGTCGCGGCCACAGAATATTAAAAAACATTTTAAATTCACTAGATTAGCACCAATTCTATTTTAATTTCACTATATTAGCACCAATTCTATTTCAATAAATTTACAAAAAAAAGTTAGATTTAATTGATCAAGACAAAAGATTGAAGCTCTATTTTTCTATGCTTATAACCTTAAAGACTACTTACATAGATCAAAGAGTTGATTGTTGATCCTATAAAAGATTGCTGTGACTAAAGATAGGAAAATAAAAACTCAAAGCAGTATTTTCTCTGCTTATGACTTAGATAATTTCAAAAGCATGACAAACCAAAATGCAAGGATATGCTACACCCTTGGAGAGTAGTGGCAATCCTAATGAATCCATCTTTGACCAAGGCTAGATTCTACTAAAGGAGAGATGAGTTGGGACATTTTGATCCCAAATCCGCTAAGCTTCCTCTACTGCAAATATATGAGAGGGCCTCTCCACTTTAGAACTGAGGGGAGTGATGGAGGATGCGTCCAGTACAAAAGATTTTCGGGTTGCTTCAAGGTTTTTCTGGTGTTTTAGAAGTGCATGAAGACTTTCTCCATTTAGTTGTGTATATGTGGAAGAATGGAGTATTTGTTAGATGTGGAATGGGAGGTGGAGGATGCCCTTTTGGCAGAGGAAGGTATCTTCATTTCGGATGAGGAGTACAAGAAGAGAATACTCCAAATGTGTGGGCCCTCAATCCTTTCAGATATGGACAGATTTGCTGAAGTAGGACTACCACATCAGCCAAATGACCTATCAACGCATATTTTAGATGGTAGTACAAGTGGAGAGGGGTTAGCTGTCCGAGAGATGGGAAAAACCCCTATTATCCCTTTAGAAGGAACGGGTTTAGGCGTGAAGGCGACAAACAATGTTTTGGAAACTGGAGGGAGCACTCTAAAAAACTTGCCTCTGGTGGAGCCTCATCCTAGTTTTTCAGATGCTAAGAGAGCTCAAAAAGCATTCTCAAGGAACCCTACTGGCTCGGTTGCTTAGGAGAAGAGGAAGAATAAGTTTATGAAGATAAGACAGACTCAACCCTCTTTTGTCCTCGACAAAGACGTTGCAATGGATAGAATGATGAGCCTTTCTATGAAGGCATTGGTGGGTAAATTTGTTTACCTCCGGATGACAAAGGCTATGACTAAAAAACTGGATTTCCACTAAATGGAAACAAGTTTTGGGCTACTGGTGGCGGTTCAGTTTACTGTCCAACTATTGGATTATTTTCCACTTCTTGTCGATGGAGGATTTGGAAAAAGTTGCAGAAAAATCCTGGATTATAGACAGAGGGGTGCTTATGGTTAAGCGTTGGTCTCCGGGTTTCAACCCTTTTACAATGTTCTTCCAAAAGATATGCTTATGGATGCTAATGCCCGACCTCCCCATTGAATACTGGGATCTAGTGGTTTTGAGAGGGATAGGAGATCTTGTTGGCAGATTTTTTTTCTTTGATGAAAGGGGCATAAGGTGGAATAACAAACGCATGACCTGGCTTTTAGTGGAGTTCGACATGGACCTAGGACTTCCAGAAGAAGTTGAGACTGTCACTGAAAAAGGGGTCCTTCATTCAAACCCTAGACTATTGGAGAGAACCCTTTCGGTGTCATGTATGCAGATCCACTGGCCATATAAAAGAAAATTGTCCTTCAATGGTTGGAGACGCTCAGTCGCTGGAGTTAGTTTCAGAAGCAGGAGAAGAAGACTTAAATGGGAGGACTCAGAATGCTCAGATGGAGGTGCCCATTCAATTCCCCTCTACTGAATCTTTCATTGGTAAGTTAAATATTTTATTTCCAAATTTCTTTACGTCTTTAACTGAATAAGACATTCTTTTGATAAGTAGTAATGAGGAGTGACTGGTCGATATTTTTGAGGGTTTCTAGGAAATTTTCTTGGAAAAATTTAACAACTTCCATCCCTCTACTTCTCATTTGAACCTTGTCATCTCAGAAAACCCTCCTTTGATTTCCCCCTCATTGACAGCACTGTTGGTTGTTACAGATCCCAAAATCCCTATTTTGACTGAGACCTCTCCTTAGGGACCTCACACCACCCCTCATTTACACAGTGAATGCAACTTGGCTTCTCCCCCTCCATTGGATACAAATTTGTTTACCAAACTCTCAAAACCCTCATACAAAGAAGTTCTTATTAATAAAGCGCATCTTCATACCTATAACTCCTTTGCAAATGGAGCTGGCCTTGTGGATATTACAAAAGTCACCATCAGGAAGAAGCCTAAAAACAAATCCACTAACAAGAAAAAAGACATGGGGGTTGTTGAGGGAGGGTTGGCAACATACCCCATAATGGTTTCTTCAAACCCTGTTTTTGTTCCTTCTCCTTCTAGGAAACTTAGAGCATTGAACCCTGATATAAGGGTTCCTTAATGCTAGTCTTCTCTCTTAACATTAGGGGGTTGTGGGTGCCTCCAAGATGCTAGCTTTCAAGGATATTTTTTCTACAGTTAAACATGATGTTGTGTTTCTAGTTCAAGAGACTATCTTGGATCATGTTAGAGCTAAATATTTTTTTCTAAAATTTTGTCCAACATGGAACTGTGTTGCGACAAATTCAGTTGGACTCTGAGGGGGGTTACAATTTGGCAAGATGGATTCTGATAGCAAAGCCAAAAAATAAGGGAGGTTGGGGAATAAGAGATCTCAATCTCTTTAACAAGGCCCTAACTGCCAAATCACTGTGGATAGCACTTTTTCATGATGGTATTTGGAGTGTCACTATGAGAAGGAAATATTTGAAAGGAGTTGATGTTGTATCATGGTTGAGGAAGAAACACTTTGTGGTCCCAATAGCCTCCATTATCTGGAAAAATATATTGACTACACTACCTGTGGTTAAGCAGTGGATTGCTTGGAAGGTTGGTATAGGTACGAGCGTTCTTTTAGGCTTGGATCCTTTTTTGGGTGGAGGATATTGATTTATACTATCAGAAGAACTGCTACAACACCTACACAGTCAAGGCCTTTGTTATCTTGCATATATACATAAGACAAATATCTCCAACTTGACAGGTTCTAGTATTTGGCTCTCTGCACAAGATCTCGGGCTCACAGGAACTCCAGCCAATGAATGGAACACATACATATAGGGAATTTACCAAAATGGGATCACTCTGTCTACATAACCATATAGGTTGGATTGGACTTGGAACAAAATAGAAGGGATTGTGACAGTAAAAGAGGCCTATAATGCCTTTATATATCTTTATGAGGATGATGATTTGAAGTGGTGATATACAATGATATGGAAAATCAAATCTCCTCCAAAATCAATTCTATTTATGTGGTTATGCTTAACAGGGGATATTTACAGAGAAAGGGGTGGAATTGGACCTTCATCCTATCCATTATGTTTGAGCAGTGAGGAGACCATACAACATCTTGCAGTAGATTGCAGGATTACTCAGGATCTTTGGAATTTGATTTGTAACATTCTTCAAGTCAAAAATAATTGGTAGATAAATAATTGGCATCTACAACCCCTTTAAGAAAATTTAAAGCTCTGGTTTTTAACAAATCCCTAGGTAAAATCAATTCCCTTTATTGTCACGAGTCTTTGCTCTCATATATTGACGATACCCAAAACTTGAGTCCAACTTTGAAAAAATCTTTTCCCATCTAAGTTAATAAAGAGGATCATCAATTGGGGTAGGGGGTACTTGTTCTTAATTGTCACCTTATTTAACATTGAATAACTAATGCACATCCAAAAGGTTCCACCCTTCTTATTGACTACCAATATGTGTTCTATCCAAGGTGATGCACTTGGTCATATGAACCCTTTGTCTAATAATTATTGTAATTGCATCTTGAATTCACTCAACTCATTAGTTTGCAATATATTCTAGGCCTTGGATATGAGCATGTGTGTGTTATGTTATGCTCTCTTGTTTCCATTGTTGTCCATTGGAATCCACTTGAGTGACCCTTCACAAAAAGGGGAAAACAATGAGAAGAAAGGGTGATGGAATGAAAATTACTAGCATGTTGAAATCGGCAAGAAAATTTTCATTTTTGGTGTTACAGATCTAAAAATTACCAACATATCCCACTTGTAGTTGAAATTAGATTCACTCTTTAGAGATTATGTGATGTCACAAGGCCTTAATCATCACTCTAGAGCAACAGAGGGAATTGTTACATATAGGCTAGATATTCCATATGTAGGTCATATGTAGTAGTCTAGGTTAACATGCATGGACCATCAACCCCATAGCAAATTTATATCGTATTAGGCCCTAAAATTAGTTTATAGGCCATGGTATATGCCATGAGAACCATAGTCAATGTTACAAATATTGAAATGGCCACAATATCTCGCTTGTAAGCTAAAGTAGTTATGTGTAGGGCCATACACATGGACCATGGATTATATAGTAAATTTATTAACCATGGATCATTATTTAGGTTATGAGAACCATTATTGGTTTACATAACCTATAAATATTAAACCATGGTTGGTTTAATTGTTTACATAACCATGGACAAACCAACAACAACAATGACATCGATGATGGTGACAATGATGATCATGACGATCTCACATGTAGGCTAGAGATTCTTATGTGGTAATCTAGGTTAACATGCATGGACCATCAACCCCATGGAAAATTAATATGGCATTAGACCCTAAATTTAGTTCACATGCCATAGTCCAGGCCACAAGAACCATCCTTTGTGTTACAAAAATTGGAATGGCCACCATAAATAATGTCACTAATTAGACACTGACTTAACACAACCAACCCATGTAAATGACTCATGCACTTGGCACACTTGAACCATGCAATGAATTCATATTGCACCTAGGAAGCTTCAACCTCTAACCCCCTCACCTCGTACCTAACCTTAACATCTATCCCCAAACCGAATAACATGATAACTTATCAACCACTTAATCACTAGTACCAACAAAACCAGAACCCCTTTCCCACTAACCCATTGATCCCTTAGGTGCCTTGCATCTAATCTAAAAATTCCCCAAATCCTACCACATTATGAAATTGTAGAAAATATCCCCTTAAGTCAGTGTCCCTCTAACCCTAACCCACTACCCCCTAACCCAATCACTGACATGCCTACTGCACCAAATCAACGCACTAACACAATAAACTTTGACCTTGGGTTATTTATAACCAAGGTTTTAGATCAAAGACTTTGACATCAAGGTTTGAATGATCATTGTATGGGATTTTATCAAACCAAAATTAGTGCAAAAATAAACACAGGAACTTAGACTATAAACAAAATATTTCCTGTCTAGGGTATGTATGATGACTCAAGTCCCTATGCATGGCCCATGAGTCTCAAAATAAATTTTTATTTCCCAAGAACCTACATTTTGGCCCTAGACCATAACATAGGCTCCTAGAACCATCCATGATATGAAAATACTAAAAAAAATGACAATGTGTTACTCAAAAGCTAAATATTCCTTTCCTATGGCCTATGTGGTGGTACAGAGAAATGCCCATAGGTCACAAGATCTTGAGGTAACTGCCAGTCATTATAAACTAAATTTTGATCTAACACCATGGACACCATGGATTAGGCTTCAAGACCCATCCATGATGTTGTAAATATTGAAATGGCCACCATACCCACTTGCAAGCTAAATATTCCTTGTGTAGGAATCATGTGGTTATTAGGGCCCTACACATGGCCCATTAGCCATAAAGGATAATGTTATGGCACACGAGTTTGTATTTTGACCATGGATCATGGAAAGTTGGAGTATGAGAACCATCTTTGATGTGAAACACCTAACATGACTGCCTCAATTGTAGAGCTCTAATGGGATATGGTGTTGAATGATGATGCACACCCTTCCTAACACTACAATAGCTTGTGTGCACTTAACTCCAATGTTTTGATGAGATGCATTGTTGAACCCATGTGGCACACCTAACCCCCTTCCAACAAACCGCCTCCAAAATCCCAATTCTTATGACTTTTAAGGGGGGTGCCAAAAAACCGCCTCCAAAAGTTCAATTCTCATGAGTTTTGAGGGGGGTTCCAAAAAAACTGCCTCCAAAAGTTCAATTCTCATGACTTTTAGTGCGGGTTTTGCCAAACCAGCCCCAAAAGTTATGAAAATTGGGATTTTAGGGGGGATTTTCAAACAACCGCCTCCAAAAGTTCAATTCTCATGAATTTTAAGGGGGGTTCCAAAGAAACTGCCTCCCAAAGTTCAATTTTCATGACTTTTAGGGGGGGGTTTAACAAACCGCCCCCAAAAGTTATGAGAATTGAGATTTTAGGGGGGGGTTTAAAAAAACCACCTCCAAAAAGTTCAATTCTCATGACTTTTAAGGGGGGTTCCAAAAAAACCGCCTCCAAAAGTTCAATTCTCGTGACTTTTAGGGGGGGTTTTGACAAACCGCCCCCAAAAGTTATGAGAATTGGGATTTTAGGGGGGGGCTTCCCAAAATTGCCCCCAAAAGTTATGAGAATTGGGCTTTTAGGGGGGGTTTTCCCAAAACCACGCCCAAAAATTATGAGAGCTGGGCTTTTAGGGGGGGTTTTCCCAAAACCGCCCCCAAAGGTCAAATTTCAGGACTTTTGGGGGTGGTTTTAAAAAAATCGCCCCTAAAAGTCCAATTTCCATGACTTTTAGGGGCATTTTTAAAAGACCGCCTCCAAAGGTCTGAAAAAACTTTTAGCGAAGGTTTTACCAAGACACCCGCAGGCCAAAACCGCCCCTAAAGGGATATTTTGTTGTAGTTTTAGTTCCTGGTCAGCATTCCAGAATGAAGGTAGCCCCATTTCAACCAGCTTATCAAACAACCCTTTGAACTCCACCACTTGTCCCTTCATTTCTTCGACTTTAGCTTCCACACTCTCAATCTCTGCATATTTCCCCAAGACTCTACGTGCCGCTGCAAGTGTTGAGATCTGGTTCCCAATATTCGGTTTAATCCTTTCTTCTTCGGATAGATCATTCAAGAGAGTGATAGCACTTAGTGTCGTTTCTTTAGGTCTTTGGGTTAGGGTCTCCCTTGCAACTCCACAACCTATGAGAACGTCACTAATAGTCTTCTATTTTATTCTTATGAACTCTAAGTAGAGTCTAAAGTTCTTAGCTTCTTTAATTATCCGGTCCCACACCAAATGTTTACATCCTTGTAACGCTGCCTGCCCAATAACCTGATGAGTGAGCTTTTTATTGATGTCAATTAATTCTTTGTGCTTCTTTTGGAGGACCTTTGCTTCTTCTTCCTTTTTATTACTCTCTTCTTCCAACCTTTTAGCTTTTTCTTTCAGCTCCTTTATTTGCACATCTTTCAGGCTAATGTGAGACATAGCCTGCACAAGACTGTTAGTACTACTCCTATCCCCATTTTGGTTCATATTGGTAGGCCGCATGTCCAATTTGGACAAGTTACTTTTCAAGTCATCAAGCTGTTTTTCTAAGTTTATTCTCTCTTTTTTCTAGCTATCTTCCTTCTCTACAAACTTCAGCAACTCTGCTTTACATTCACTTATTTCTTTAGACAAGGCTTCTTTTTGTATTTCAAAGTCAGTCTCTTCAGGAGCCTCGATTAGCCGGATATTTGAAACTTTTTCTTTCTTCTGTAGTTTAAGAATCAGCTTATCTTTATCAGCCAATAGCTTGCTCAAGTTTATACCTCCACCGTCACTTATAACTAGGTTAGATTGTACCTTTTTTACCTGCTGTTGAAGAGCTTGGTTTTAACTTTTCTCTTGCTTTAATTGGTTTTCTAACTTTTTCACGATAACCAGCAAGTTGTCGCTTTTCAATGCTGCTTTCACAAAAGCATCATATACAAGATCACTATCCTACTTGTGAAACTGGATTTTATCCGGTACTGGTATCTTTTGCCAATTGATCTTTGTCTCGGTCACTCCATCTTCCGTCAATACTGTTAAGTTTACGGTGTTATCATTCATACCTCGGCTGGTCGTCAAGGATGTTTTGGTATTAGACAGACCTTTGTCTACAGGCATCGAATCAAAGAGCCTCTGGGATGAGGCCTGTTTGTTTTGATCATATTGTTTACAGAGGTCGGCCTTGGACCAAAATTTATTACCAGTATCACCCTCCTTAACATCTTGAAACCTATATTCTATAATCTGGATTTCAGGAGCCGAAGTCTCCTCATTATCTACCTCTCCACTATCGATTGGAGAAGTCAATTCTTCTTGAGCCGCTGCAACAACCAGCTCCTCCTTAGTGGGGGAATCAATTGACTCGGCTTGAGTAGCTGGAACAATTAACTAATCTTGTACTTCCACTTTAGGCCACTTGTCTATATTACCTTCTTCAGTCTCCATGTATCTGACTTCTTCTAAGTGTTAACACCCAAAAAGTGCTCACTACCTCATCTACCCCATTACATGACTCATTTGTCCATTTTCCTACCATATTTCCCTTAAAAACCCTGAAAAATCCCACTAAAAAGCCTCCAAAAGGCCACAAAACCATCAAAAAAGCCTCAAAAAGGCTAAAAAACCCCCTTTTCCTCCAAAAATATCCAAAATTCCTCTAAAATAACAAAAACCCTCTAAAGAGGGAATAAAAAATATAAAATAATGAGGAAAAAGGAGGAAAAAGCCCTATACAGCTGACCTAAACCATTTGGTTCCCAAAACCATGGGCCAGCACTCCACCACCAAAAAACTATAAATAGGTGATGGAGACCCCTCATTTCAGATCCACAATCAAATATACCCTTACTCTGCCAAAATATCTCTTGAAACCCTAGCTCACCCTTGAGCTACTTTCACCTTGAGAGCCCCTTTTGGCCCATTCCCACCATTGGAGAAAGAGAGGGAGCAAGTTGGAGCTTGGAGCAATGTTGGCTGCTTTTTGGACAGACCTGGGTTTTAATGAAGCGCAGCAACAAACACCCCTTGGCGCACTGGCCCTCTCGGCAGCGAGCTGCGCAGCAGCTCGAAGTCTCACTCGAAGTGGCTATGGGGGGGATAAGGAATCAGGCTTCCTTAACCTAGGAAACGCTGAGACTGCAATCTTCCTTCTCCCTCTTACAGGAGGACTCAAAGCGGAACGTCTTACTCTTCTGCAGATTTCTCAGTGCAACAGCGCTGAAATTCACGCTCGCCAGCCTAGCTGCGCGGTATCTTCGCTCCGGCGCACGAGGTGATTACCCTCTGCATGATACTCTATGTATCATTTCTTCCCTGCGCCACGGCGCAGCAACACACTCCCCAATCGCCGCAGCGATAGCGTTCTACAGACTCCTTCGACACTTGACGATTATAACTACCAAGGAAGCTTCGAGAACTTACTTAACATATTCATAAAGATAACGCAATGTTCATGTATACACAGATAGTGAACTAAAACATGCAATCACACAACACATCATCATAACAACGAGACTTAGGTGGTTCACCTCCACGGGGAAACCACGTCCACGGGAAGTGTATCGTATATTAATCTCAAATGGAATTACACAGTATGCTGCGCACACAGCTGCAGCCTTAGATCTTTCCAGGAAACTCCACGCACACAGCTGGGATCCCTTCTTTAGATCTAGTCTCTTCTTCTACAGAGATTACAATGGTTCAGACGTCGACTCATACTGTTTGCAACTCAGTGACTAGCTCCACAGCTATCACTTCTCCAACTTGTCTAAAACATCTAATGGCTAACATCTCACGTCTAACCTTCTTGTGTCTAAAACATCTAATGGCTAGCTAACCAACTAACATATCTCAAACAACTAAACTTCTTCCTTTACAATTACACATATATATAGGTGGCCCTGAGGGTCGCACCTTTACAAAACTGTGGGCCTTTCCCAGCAGTAATCCCCAAAAACCCTAACCGCGGACATGGCTAGGTGTACTGTAGGCGCCGCTTGTAGTCACGTCGCCGCTTCCTGTAGGTTCCGTGACTTTCGGCGCAGATTGCGAGTATGGGCGCTGCTTCATCATTCACTGCTCCTTGTCCTTCGCCTTCAATGCTTTGGTCCATTGCTCTTCCTTGATCAGAGCAACCATAACTTCTGTACTTAACCTTAATGAGGGTAGCTGAGCCCTCTATTCCGTCGCTTCATTTATTGTGGTAGCTAAGCTCTCTACTTGGCCACATTCATTCTCCTTTGACGTGTGCGCGTGAGCTCCACGATTTCCGGTCCGTAATCTACGCTGAGCTCGTCCATCTGGCATCGTACTGCGCACCGTTCGCTTCTACCCAAAATTGGTGCTTATTCAAAATTAGCTCTTCCCTTGAATACTTGTGCTTTTTCCTCAAAATTTGCAACTTTACCATAGCTGTGGCCTAGGCTCCAACAGGCCCCTAACACTTACTTGTGGCTCATCCCCGAGCCACTCGCACTAGCGTGTGGTCGCTTTAGTTGTGTGTCTGCCTTTGCTTGGGTCGCAGCAAGTGCGTTCTTCCACTGGGCAATAGCGGAGTCCATTTCATCGACGCACTCCACAGCTGTCTGGACCATTTCTGCAGTGGCTTCTTCTTCAGTTATGCCATCAACCAACTGTTGAGATTCAGCAAATTCTTTGATCTTTGCCTCGGCTTGGGCAGCAAGTTCAGCATACTCATCCATAAATGGCTGAATGGTATTGGTGAGTTTAGCATCTTCATTTCTGAGCTTGTGCAGTTGCTGTTGTATTCTGCGCACTTCGCTCATTTTCCTCATTTTTGCTAAGCCTTCTAAGGCCTTAGCTTCTTCCGTCAGAACAGTTAGGGACTGTTTGCTGCTTGTACCTGTTCCAAAAGACCGACTTTGAAAGGGAGCTTCTCAAGCTCCGTCCAAGCCTCCATAGCTTGCATCATCAGGTTCTCGGCTTCATCTGCTCTAGACTTCATTTGAGTGGAAGCTCTGCACAGTGCTTCAAATTGTTCCTGCCTATCATCTGTAGGATGCGCTGCAACACGAGCTTCCAACTCGGCGATCTGCGTTCTATGGTCTTCAGCCATAGCAACTATTTCCTGCTCTAGGGATTTCACCCTTCCACCAATAATTTGAACTTTCTCAACCAGAGGAAGTTCTGGTTGAATCTCGCAGGCCGGCAGCTCCTGGGCGATTTCATCAACTACGTTTCTTATCCCAGTGTCTTGTGCCTCATAAAGTGCAAGCTTCTCAGAGATATTCTTGTATCCTGCCTTCAGCTCTATCTCCTACGATTGCAGTCTTCGGTTTGCATGGAATGTGGAGAGCTCTCTAGCTCTCAGCTCAATAGAGACCTTCTCTTGCACTAACTGCAAGGTTTCTATGGGAATCAAAGATAAATTTATTTCAACGGGGCCAACTGCGCTTACCTGCAGTGCGGCCAAAGGATCCGGAAGTGTCATGCTTGTAGGCGGGATGTGCACGACAGTATGCCTTTCTGCAAGTACTTCAACTCGCTCGGTACTTGTAGTTGCTTGTAGCGCCTGCGAAGTAGATGTTGGCGCATGGGTCTGCGCAACTCTTCCTGCGAGACCTTTTAACTCCACGAACTGTAGGTCCAGAGCACTTCTGATGTGAGCGTGCACAGTCCGCAGCTCGCGAAATTGCTCTTTCAAGTACTGGTCGATCCCCGAGGCAATGGTCTCAGAGGGATGCGACACCTTCTGCTTCTTGGTCGTTGGTTCTGTTGAACCTTCATCACTTCTTTGCTCAGGCGCCTCCTTGCCCTTATCCTTCTCTTGCGCAGCAGGGGGTGGCATCGCGGCAGCGACTTCGGCGGCCTCCCTCCATTCATCCAACCAAGACTTGACAGTTTCTTCAACATCTTCAGTGGTCATCCTATAAAGGCCTACGGCCCATTCTTCTTGAATGCCGGAAGGGCGGAGGTAAATTTCATGCAAGTTGGCAGAAAAGACCAACTTAGTTCCATATCTTTGTGCTGTCTCCTCACTCAGCCTCGGCATTTCCTGAATGGTATCTTTGAGGAGATGGTAATATTCACAAAATACAGCGCGGTTCATCTTGCGCTTCTCGGGATTACTAGAATCCCAGAGGTTTACATAGCGCATTCCTGCAACCTCTCCTGCGCGTCGCGGAAGGAACTGAGTGTTGGGGGGGCTCCTTCCACCCAACAAAGGTGCATAAAATCAAAATCCAAGAAAAATGGAACAACTGACCGGGGGTGTCTTGGACGTTCCGGCAGTCTTCCAAGAAAGAATTGAGGAGGAAGAGAGACCAATTGTACTGCTCTCCCTCCGCAGCTGCGATTGCGAGCTCCACGACAGCTCCAGTGACTTCTTTAGTTCTGCACTTCGTAAGAGGTCTGCTTGCAAGCAGACTGCCTGTAAATCTTAGTGCTTCATCCTCAACTATAGTGAGGTCATAAGCCCGACCTCCTCTTGTCAATTTGTATTTCTGCACCAGCTGTGCAGCCAACTTTCTGTCCTTATCTTTACCGACAAAATGAATATTGGGGTCTTTACCAACCTTAGATAGGCCGGTAATACGATGAATCAAATCGACATTCAAATCGATTGGCCTCCCCAGCCAAAGGTAACCACCATGAACGCAGGATAGCAGTTCCTTAACAACTGCATTGACTTCGTTGCTACGCCCGAAGTGCGGTAGCTTCAACAGGTTCAAAAGTCCAGGCTTCTCTAAGTTTGCTGCAAATTCCTTCCGGACGAATTCATCAACTTTTCTGGTCGGATTATAGACTACCGTCAGATAGCGATCTGGCGCAAACTGAGGATATGTTCTGTAGTCTCCCAAGTTGAAATCAGAGAACTTGACCAGTGGAAGGTGTCCAAGCAGGGACCCTTCTTGTCGCACGACTTCCACCATTGGTGTTAAAATTTAATATGCTAAGACATAAAATAGCAGCATTACATTCCATTTCACAATAATAGCATATACAGGATCACTGAAGAAATAACAAGCATAGCATAAACACAAGAGACACAGATTTATCCTGGGAAACCCTCATGGGGTAGAAAACCCATTAAAGCTTCCTCAATATAGATGACCAGCAATATACAAAGATGCAAACCAAAGACATGATCTCCTTCTCCACCATAGCAGACCTCTCCTCCACAAGTGCGCCTCTCTCAAGTGTGTGTGTGTGTCAAATGAGGAACACACCTCCTCTATTTATACACTACACTGACATATCTTTTACACAAGTACACGTAGGCTCGTATTTAACCAATGGGTTAAATAACTCACTACAACTGACTGGGCCGACCCCTCTAGGGTGGTCTAATAACCCTTTGACCCACATAACACATATAGGGCCGACCTCCACTAGGGAAGTCTAATAACCCGAGTTACCACATTCCGACGGAGGAATAAACATCTCCGGATATACAATAAGATCTTTACGGAGGAATGAAACATATCCGGAATAATAAAGTACAATTATAATATTCTTTGAAGTTACAATATCTCAACACTCCCCCTTAACGAGAAGGATATTATAACAGCATCTGCACGAGCAAGGAGTCATCAACATCATACATGATACATCTATAAATCATTGGAAGCTTTCTCAACATCATCAGTAACTCAACCAGTTAATGGAACATCTTCAATACTGGAACATCAACATCTTCAGTACTGAGTCTTCATCTTCTGCAGCACACGAACAGCTACATCGTCATCACACGATCATCAGCATCATCATCACATGATCATCAGCATCGTCATCACACGATCATCGGGATCGTCATCACACGATCATCGGCATCGTCATCACACGATCATCGGCATCGTCATCACACGATCATTGGCATCGTCATCACACGATCATCAGCATCGTCATCACACGATCATCAGCATCATCATCACACGATCAGCAGCATCGTCATCTATATACATGATCCTTCCTTTCGGAATTACTGGATCAATCTCATCACAATCATATTTAAGACTATCCTTCCTTTCGAAATTACTGGATTTACTGTCTAAGGATGATTAATCCAACCACAATCGCATTTAAGACTATCCTTCCTTTCAGAATTACTGGATTTACTGTCTAAGGATGATTAGTCCAACCACAATCATATTTAAGACTATCCTTCCTTTCGGAATTACTGGATTTACTGTCTAAGGATGATTAATCCAACCACAATCGCATTTAAGACTATCCTTCCTTTCGGAATTACTGGATTTACTGTCTAAGGATGATTAATCCAACCGCAATCGCATTTAAGACTATCCTTCCTTTCGGAATTACTGGATTTACTGTCTAAGGATGATTAGTCCAACCACAATCACATTTAAGACTATCCTTCCTTTCGGAATTACTGGATTTACTGTCTAAGGATGATTAGTCCAACCACAATCCCATTTAAGACTATCCTTCCTTTCGGAATTACTGGATTTACTGTCTAAGGATGATTAGTCCAACCACAATCACATTTAAGACTATCCTTCCTTTCGGAATTACTGGATTTACTGTCTAAGGATGATTAATCCAACCACAATCGCATTTAAGACTATCCTTCCTTTCGGAATTACTGGATTTACTGTCTAAGGATGATTAATCCAACCACAATCGCATTTAAGACTATCCTTCCTTTCGGAATTACTGGATTTACTGTCTAAGGATGATTAGTCCAACCACAATCGCATTTAAGACTATCCTTCCTTTCGGAATTACTGGATTTACTGTCTAAGGATGATTAGTCCAACCACAATCGCATTTAAGACTATCCTTCCTTTCGGAATTACTGGATTTACTGTCTAAGGATGATTAGTCCAACCACAATCACATTTAAGACTATCCTTCCTTTCGGAATTACTGGATTTACTGTCTAAGGATGATTAATCCAATCACGTGCATTTTGAACCAAGGTCCAGGGACGATGCAGTCCTATCCTCTATTCTCGGAGACAACTGTCTACGGCTCACTTTAGAACTTGAGTTCAAGGATGATCCAATCCTCTCAAGTCCACCAAGGACTTCATTCTCGGAGACCTCACGTCTACGGCTCTCTTTAGGACTGAAAGTCTAGGGATGATCCAATCCCCTCAAGTCCACCAAGGACTTCATTCTCAGAGACCTCACGTCTAAGGCTCTCTTTAGGACTGAAAGTTCAGGGATGATCCAATCCCCTCAACTATCCACCAAGGACTTCATTCTCGGAGACCTCGCGTCTACGGCTCTCTTTAGGACTGAAAGTCCAGGGATGATCCAATCCCCTCAACTGTCCACTAAGGACTTCATTCTCGGAGACCTCACGTCTACGGCTCTCTTTAGGATTGAAAGTCCAGGGATGATCCAATCCCCTCAACTGTCCACTAAGGACTTCATTCTCGGAGACCTCACGTCTACGGCTCTCTTTAGGACTGAAAGTCCAGGGATGATCCAATCCCCTCAACTGTCCACTAAGGACTTCATTCTCGGAGACCTCACGTCTACGGCTCACTTTAGAACTTAAGTTCAAGGATGATCCAATCCTCATCTGTATTCTCATCTATATAGGTACAAATATCCAAGAGCATGTATCACATCAAAACATGTATACATCACTAATCAAAACATGTATACATCACACCAAAACATTTATACATCTAGCATGTATAATCAAAACATGTATACATCACATCAAAACATGTATACATCTAGCATGTATTCTCACTAATACATCTAACATCAAAACATGTATACATCACATCAAAACATGTATACATCTAGCATGTATTCTCACTAATACATCTAACATCAAAACATGTATACATCACATCAAAAACATGTATACATCTAGCATGTATTCTCACTAATACATCTGTCATCAAAGGTAAAAGATATAAGAGTTCTAAATCTAAATAATTCTAAGTAACTAAGTGCAACAAAAATGAAGGGACAGACTTGTTATCAGATACTATACTACTCCCCTTTCGAGGAGGGTCCTTCTGGACTATACCAAGCTTGTCTCGGAAGTATTCAAAGTTTACTCGAGACAAAGGTTTAGTCAGGATATCGGCAATCTGATCCTCAGTGCTTATATACTCGAGCTTGATAGCTCCCCTCTGCACCATATCTCATATATAGAAGTATCAGATCTCAATGTGCTTTGACTTATCGTGGAACACAGGATATTCAGACATCTTAATGCAGCTTTGATTATCACACATAATCATAGTGGGATCCATTTCTAAGTCAAACACTCCATATAAAAGCTTCTGAAGCCATACTACTTCACAGCTGGCAGAGCAGACAGCCATATATTCTACTTCAGCAGTACTGAGAGCCACACTAGAATGTTTCTTGCTGAACCATGAGATCATGGCAGATTCAAGACTATAACATCCACCTGAAGTACTCTTTCTGTCTGAGACACTTCCTGCCCAATCAGAATCTGAGTAACCATGTAAACGGATTTCATGACCTCCAAGATAACATAGACCAAAAAACTAATGTACCTTTTAGGTACCTCACTACATGCTTTGTAGCTATTAAGTGAACCTTTCTAGGTTCTACTAGATACTGACTTAGGGTATTTACAGCAAAGCATATATCTGGCCTAGTATTTGTTAAATACATCAATGACCCAATGATTTGTCTATATAGGGTTAGGTCCAATAAATACGATGAGTCATTAACTAACAACTTCAAGTTGGAGTCCATGGGAGTGGCCATGGCTTTATACTCCAACATATCAAATCTTTTTAGAAACTTCACAGCATACTTACCTTGACTTAAAAGATTCCTTTTGGATCTTGCCATACTTCTAGACTTAAGAAGTAGTGCATTAATCCGAGATCTTTCATTTTTCATTTCTACAGCCATTTTCATGACCTAATTCTCATTCCTTGTCAGAAAGAGATCATCGTCATACAACAATGGTATGATAGTTTCATCATCCACAACCTTAAGGTAAAGGTTAGGAACAATTTTACTTCTGTTAAAGCCCAAGCTTTGTCATGAAGCTGTCAATTGTCCATTATTCACACTCAGCATTGAGTGATCTTCTGCATATCTATCTGTGCCATCTCTCATCAGATGGGTCTACTAATATGAGCCTCAAAATCATTCGAACTCTGTGGTGATTTCCTTCTTGCATCCATGTCATATGTGTATAGAACCCATATTCAACCTTGTAGAAAAGGTTGAGATCCACATCACCCATGATGATCATTAAGCTCATCAATTGACTACCGATCCTGGGAACCCATACAGAACCTGATTACATTATTAAGAGAATGGTCTTATCTAGTCCCTTGGAGCAAAACATCTCATCATGATTCTCTTCCTCTTTCTAAGAGAATCTCTTAACCACAAGCTTTCTATAGTGTGTTTGATTTGTAAATCTTTTGTTGAACATCCATCGCTTGTTCAGAGTTCATCATTCATCATGATCTTTCCTACAAATCAAAATTAAGTACATGATTAGTAATACTTCATAATCATCAAATCATATTGACATGATAACCTACTATGCATACAGATATCATTTACATAGTTATGCAACTATTTTGACCAATACTTTGGCACAACACTTTCCCATATCCTGTATGCATACAGTGGCTATCTAGATGCCTTCCATCTCTACTAGAACATACTATCGAGAGTGTGCACAGCTCTCAATATGTCAGCAAAGAGGTTTCATTCTAGATAAGCAACAATGGAATGTTTGTCCAATTTACCAATCATATGCATATTAGTAGTATACTGTTCAATGCTTTATGAATGTTTACACTCAGCATGATATATCCTAGGAATACAAATATGCATACAAGCAATATCATTTACTATTTCTAATAACAACTCAAATACTTATCTTTTATGTTTGTGTGGTTGTCTCCCGCTTGATCTTCTGTATGTCTTCTGAACTTCTATTCATTCTGTACCACTGTGCATGCTCAAGTGTACACTAGTGTCATCCTCATGATCTCATACACGAACATACATTCATTAGTATATTCTCAATATTATCAAAACATTCTAATTCTAAATAATCTTGAATATGTACAGTCATGATTATTAGTATTCAGGGTTTCAAGGAAGTCTTCTTTTACTCATGCATATTCTTGTTTGATCTAGTATGCATAAACCCTTGATTACTAACCAATCATACCAAGTATACTTACACAAGGTAAGATTCTAATATGACATAGGAAAACATACCTTGATTAGTATACCTGCTTAGTTATGTACAACATACCTAAACAATCTCTTCAATGATTTAGAGATCCTGAGCTAGAACCTGCATGTCTCGTAGGTTAAACATAATATAACAAAGTCATACATACCTCGTGAGTCTTTGTCTTCATGTTGTCATGGTCATGGAACTTGATTTGTCTTTTTTGATGTACATGTGTCTTGTTAGCAGACAACATCAACCTTACACAACACCATAATGCATAAGTACAATCATATAGCCCTAATCAATGAATGTCTTCGATCATTCACATGCATTCATATTGTTACTAGGGTGATAAGACAATTAATAACATTAATCAAGATTGTACTAATAAATAACATGAAGAAAAACACATTATGAACTTAATCAAGAATCAGATTTTAAGGCATACCTGAACCTCCTTAAGTCATACTTGTCGAGACCTTTTGTAGTCTTCTTATGTAAGGCCTTAGCCTCAACTCCCCCTGAAACTTGATCTGGAGATTGATTAGGGTTTGCTAGAGAAACCCTAAAAATTCAATCTTTGACTTTCACACTTCTGAATGGATGGAAGAATGTGTCTTGTTGAGCTAATCAACCTAGCATTCTTCAATTTTGAACTCTCCAAAATTTGACCCCTCAAAATTGCCTTCCAAACTTCTGGATCTTCTGGACAGGAACCTGAACTAGGGTTTGATGAAGCCCGGTCTTCTACCCAACCAAAAATTCGATCTTGGTCTCTAAATTTCAATTTTCCTGAGTAGCATTCAGCCGTGGACTCCGATTCCAAAAATTCTAACTTTCTCCGAAACCCTAAATTCCGGAAGCCATGAATAAAGGTGCTCCAAAAATAATTCTGTTTTGACAGAAATATGCACCTGATTGTTTCTGCTATAACTCTGAAATTTCTTCTCCACAGGGTCTGAAAACTTTTTCTGCAGTAGCCTGTCCTGTCATCTTTCCATCCTGACAGGTCTGACCTCAATTGGATTTTCTGAGAGAGAGTTATGCCAAGTGTCGCAACGTGACCTGTTTATGGGATAAAACAGGAGAGCGAACTTCTACGGCGTGCCACGTGTCACTGTTTGAACTTCAGCCTCTGAAAACTTTTCTTGAGATATCTCGCCTTGTTATCTTTCCATCTTGACAGGTCTGACCTCAATTGGACTCTCTGAGAGAGATTTATGCCAATTATCGCAACGTGACCTGTTTATGGGATAAAACAGGAGAGCGCACCTGTACAACGTTCCACGTGTCACTGGTTCACCTTCGGCCTCTGAAAAAGTTGCCTGAGATATTACAGTCTGTGTACTACCTTTCACTTTTTACGAAATTTCATTTGGAGCTTCCTAGCCCAAGTTATGACCTTTTTTCCAAGGTGACCTGATTTTGATTGAGATCTGGAAGAGGCAGAAACCCTAACTTGTACTGATCATAACTTATAAAGTACAACGAATCTGAGGGTGCCCTTTGGATACAAGGTACCTGGGGATGTTATCTTCGACCTGTAAACTTTTCAGACCCTTAACCTTCGCAGAAATAGATTTATAGCGAAAGTTCCACGATGACTGGTTTTTGCTATGTAAAACCCTAACCTTCAAATTGTCGTAAGTAAAGCAAGTGTCGTAAGTGCCATACCTTGTCTTCCTTCAGGTTAGCTCTGATACCATGTTAAAATTTAATATGCTAAGACATAAAATAGCAGCATTACATTCCATTTCACAATAATAGCATATACAGGATCACTGAAGAAACAACAAGCATAGCATAAACACAAGAGACACAGATTTATCCTGGGAAACCTTCATGGGGTAGAAAACCCAGTAAAGCTTCCTCAATATAGATGACCAGCAATATACAAAGATGCAAACCAAAGACATGATCTCCTTCTCCACCATAGCAGACCTCTCCTCCACAAGTGCGCCTCTCTCAAGTGTGTGTGTGTGTCAAATGAGGAACACACCTCCTCTATTTATACACTACACTGACATATCTTTTACACAAGTACACGTAGGCTGGTAGTTAACCAATGGGTTAAATACCCCACTACAACTGACTGGGCCGACCCCTCTAGGGTGGTCTAATAACCCTTTGACCCACATAACACATATAGGGCCGACCTCCACTAGGGAAGTCTAATAACTCGAGTTACCACATTCCGACGGAGGAATAAACATCTCCGGATATACAATAAGATCTTTACGGAGGAATGAAACATCTCCGGAATAATAAAGTACAATTATAATATTCTTTGAAGTTACAATATCTCAACAATTGGAGGCAGCGAAATCAGATATTTTGCATTCTTCGGAATATGCACCTCAGGTGCATCATCTGGGCGCGGTGGAATGTAATTCACCATAGTGGTCAACGGCTCTGGAACGGGTTCGTTCGGCTGTTGCGGCTGAGACGCCCTTGTGCCTGGAGATTGCCTGGGATCAGTCCAACCAGGGTGCGTGTAAGCCGATGTCGTCACCGGGGTAGTCATGCCGAAATCTAAGCCTCTGCGCTTAAATTGACGAACAATTTCTTCAGTGGACAGGTTCTCTGTCATGAACCGGTATAGACAACAAGGACTTGAATAGACAAATGGCGGAGCAGCGTAGGATACGAACGCTGAAAACAAAGGAAGCAGTCTGCACAACTCGGCTCTGAAAACAAATACTTAGATTCTCAAACAAGACACTATGCAACTTGAGAAAAGTAACCCGAAGATATACGAGTGCGGGGTATTTATAGCTAAAGGCGATAGTAAATGCAGACAAGTGGGGGCTAATAGCCGTAGGTGCCTATGCATGAGTTGACAACCCCCCTACCCCCGCGCCTCTGCGGTGCATTAATTGTGATGGACGGGCTCTGACAGCCTTCCGGGAGAAGCTAAAGATTTCGGCGCATGACATAAATGTGAATCTTAGGGAGATCAAGCCGACTCTGTCAGAGCAGATACAATTAAATGGCGAGCTTATCCTTCATTAATATTCAGACACGGTTATAGGACTACCGTAATTCAAATTTTCGGCGGGTCATTTCAGCATAGGTAACTGTGCATATAGAGGGGTCCACAACGAGAACTCCTCAAGCGGCAACTTGACACAGGGAACTCCGCAAGAGCGATGGTTTGACAAGCCGGAGAAAACTTCGCAAGAGCGCAAAATAGGGTCGCTCCAAACAAACTTTATTGACATGCGCGGATGCTTCAAGGAACTGCGCGGGAAGCCAGAGACTGAAAGTGTCTCGCGACTTCCATGTAGACTGATAATGCGATGCCTCTTTCAACTACACTAGACATCTGCACTTCTTTAGCATCTACTTACGTCGACAGGGCGGAGTGGCCGTCGCGATAAAGCTTGAGCCGACTCCCGTTGATCATTGTGGGCAGCAATTCTCCATTAAGCTTCGCAAGCTGAACTGCTCCTCCTTCTGTTATCTTTATCACCCGAAAAGGGCCTACCCAATGTACACGAAACTTGCCTGGAAACTTGATGAATTTACTATCATAGAGGAGTACCAAGTCTTCTTCTTGAAAGATTTTATTCTTAATATGCCTGTCATGCCAAGCTTTCTGTCTTGCCTTCTATACTTGTTGATGGAATCCAGCTAAAAATCTATCTTCTTCTAAGGCAAGCAATTGTGAGAGTCTTTCACTCATAGTATCAGTATCTGTCATTTCTGTAATTTGCGCAATTCTGAGGCTCGGAACAATGTATTCCATGGGCATAACTGCTTCTTGTCCATATACCAAACTGAAATGTGTGTGACCTGTTAGTTTCTTGCATGTGGTTCTGTAAGCCCATAACACAGCTGTGACTCTAAGGTCCCAATCATCTCTTTGTTGATTACAGATCTTCATCAGGGCATTCTCCAGAATCTTGTTGAATGCCTCCACCGTACCATTAGCTTGAGGGTGGTAGGGTGTACTCTTATGGTGAATAATGTGGAATTCCTCAATAAGGGCCTCTATAGTCTCATTCAAGAAATGTGTACCCTGATCAATCATTAGAATTAGTGGACTTCCAAATCTAGTGATAATGTTCTAAAAAATGAACTGCGCGGGCAGTGACAGCGTCGCAGTTCTTAACTGGCTTCGCCTCAGCCCATCTGGTGAGGTATTCAGTAGCTATGATGATGTATCTTGCGCCGGTTCTTTTTCCTGGTGGGTTGATAGGTCCTACAAAATCAATGGCCCACTTATCAAAAGCACGCAGTGTTATCTGGGGTCTTAGCGGCATTTCATCTCTCCTTGAAGGTTTTCCTGTTCGCTGGCACACATCGCAACATTTGCAGAATTCCTTAGTATCCTTGTGCAATGTTGGCCACCAAAGACCTGCGGCTAAGATCTTCTGCGCAGTCGGCTTTCCTGCGAAATGGCCTCCTGCGGTACCTGAGTGCGCTTCTGCGATGATGGAGTTCTTCTCATGCGGTAAAATGCATCTGCGCAAGACTTCATCTGGGCCCAGCTTATAGAGCTGGCCTGCTATCAAAGTCAAGTCTGCGGCTTTGACAACAAGTTGCTTCTTCTGCTGGATTGAAAACTCAACTGGTGCTTGGCCGGGTAGTGAGAAACTCAAGAATATCGGGATAATATTCGTCTGCTGCTTGAATAGAAAAGAGTTGCGCATCAGGCAGATTGTCCTCCAGATTTGTAGGTTCCTCCCCTAACTCTATCCTAGATAAATGGTCAGGTCCTGCATTCAATCTACCTGGCTTCACAATAACCTCAAAATCATACTCCTGGAAGAGAAGTAGCCATCTGCAAATTCTTCCCCCTAACACTGGCTTATTGACCAAGTATTTCAAAGCAGAATGGTCAGTATACATTTTAAAATGTGCGCCCAATAGGTAGTGTCTGAACTTCTGTAGGGCATACACCATAGCTAGTCCTTCTCTTTCTGTAGTGGTGTAGTTCTTCTCAGCTGTAGAGAGTTTTCTGCTAGAGTAAGCAATTGGGTGGTCAATACCTCCTTCTCCCGGTTGTGTCAGCACAACCCCCAATGCTATGGAAGAAGCATCTACATGAACATGAAAGGGTTTTCTCCAGTCTGGGAAAACTAGAATAGGCGCAGTGATCAGCTTTTCTATAAGTGTATCCAAGCTCTGTTGGCAGTCTTCTGTCCATTGGAACTTCGAATCCTTTTTCAACAGTTTTTCCATAGGCGCAGTGATCTTTGCATAACCCTTGATAAATTTCCTGCAGTACCCTGTATGTCCCAATGTAGTGCACAATTGTTTGACTGAGTTGGGCGCAGGTAAATTAGCAATGATGGCAACCTTTGCAGGATCCATCAGGAGTCCTTGTCTGCATACAATATGTCCCAACAAAATACCAAAAGGAGCACAGAAGATACATTTTTTCAAGTTTAGGGAAATCTGATACTGTCTACATTTTTCTAACATCATGCGCAGGTTCCCTATATGGTTCTTTAATAAACCAAATACAGTCCAGTCATCAAAATAGACCTCTAAAAACTTATGAATGAATTCTTTAAAAACAGCAACAACGACTCTAGAGAAGATAGCAGGTGCGTTTTTAAGACCAAAGGGCATTACCGTATACTGGAATGAGCCCCATTCAGTCGCAAAAGTGGTCTTATGGCGGTCTTCCGGATGGATTCTGATCTGATTGTATCCCGAAAAGCCATCAGTGAAGGAGTAAGCCTCTTGTCCTCCAACATTATCAAGCACTTCGTCTGTAAAGGGAGTTGAAAATGGATCATGCGTTGATGCGTCGTTCAACTTGCACAAGTCCACGCAGATTCTTATTTCTCCTTTTGTCTTCTTCTCTTGTACCACCATAGGGCTAATCCAATCACTTTCCTCTACTGGCTCAATAATACCTGCTGCGAGCATTTTATCAATTTCTTCTGTAACCTTTTCTTTAGATCGCGGGTTCAATCTGTACGGGTACTGTTTTACTGGCTTGGCGTCTGCTTTCAGAGGTATGCGCATAACTCCTAAATCTCCTAGTATGCCTTTCATTTCTGTGAACTTGGTAGGAAAGATATCCTGGTAGTCACGTAATAAATCTGCAATATGGCCAACAGTTTCATCATCCCAATAATCTCCTATAGAAGCAAACTTGGGTTCGGCTTCTGTACCAATGTTAATTTTTTTGAGCTTGATGTGTTCTGTAATGGCAGGGATATCAAGCTGAGGACCTTCGACTTTGCGCGTCCCTTCTGATTCTGGAATATTGATGTTGCGAGGATCATCATCCTCTTCTTCAGTGGTGAAATTATAGCATTCGAGGGCATGTTCCATCTGGACAGCCCAATCTGGTTGAGAATATTCTGGTTCAGGACATGGTTCAAATACCTTCTTTTTAATACACTTTAAAGCGTGGTCGATACTTGGATGTTCTGACTCAAAGCTGAAAGTAAGTTGAAAACTTTCTATCATAAGAGGCCAAGTGATAGTGCCTCTGCGCAATTCTGTTTCAGTGTACCAGTTCCTTGGAACTATATCCAATGTGTGGATGAATAGGTGAACCCACTCATCTTCTGGAATATCTGACCATTGCTGAATACATGCTTCAACGTGTGACCTGGGGTCACTCTGTCCATCATATTTGTGCAACACTTTTGCTGTAGTTCCCTGAAATCTACGCAGTATCAATCTGCGAGAGTCTTGCCATGTGTGAATATTTTCTTTATGCGCACCCCACCATCTTGCGGGTGTAGCGCGCAGTGCTACATCTAATGCTTGTATGCGCTGCTCATCTAGAATCTGTTGTTCATATGTATGTATGAATTCACTTACTTCAGTTAAACCATCAAAAATTGCAGTGTCATTCAATTCTGTGCCAATCCATCAAATTGATTTAGTCATCATGGCGCAACGCCTTGCAGAAACCTCATGTAAGCGATTCTGCCAATTTTCCAGTCCTGCTTCTGAATCTGATGTGCACGAGCTATCGCATCGCCAGCTGATATGGCCGTCCGCTGTGGGATTGACATAATCACTATGACTAGCAGTCATCTGGTACAAACTTTCCATGTGGCGCGCTTCTTCTTCTGCTCGAATGGGTTCAATATACCGTGGTCCTTGAAGTGGATCAAGCGGTGCGATGACCCTGATCTGCTCATCTTCAAAGGTCATCTGTCTTTTCTTCAAATTAATGACAGTCAAATTATCAAATGCCCAGTCTATGCCTAAAAGTGTTGGGTAAGGTCTACTGTCATCCAGAATTTTGATTACTTCAAAGTCTGCAGAACTTCTTACTCCTTCAATATCAATAGGTACATTGGGTAGTCTTCCCAATGGAGAAACTCGTTGCTGATTCACAAGTCTTAGCTGGATAGGAGATCTTGTAAGCTGAGGGCTACCCATCTATTCCCATGTCTGCATGGTGAGAACATTGACTTCTGAGCCCAAATCCAAAATGACTTCGTCTATTTCAAATGCTCCAATCTACGCTGTGAGCCTCAACTCTTTTCCAGTTCTAGTATGACTCCCAATCTGGTGAACAGCACGCTGCGGTGTATTCATCGAAGCAGATTGTTGACACTTATCCAATAGGTGTTGAAGTTCCATGGTTGCTTTTTCATTGCGCAACAACTTTAAGCAGTTTCTCAGGAAGGCATGGACACTGCCTAGTGCATCCTCATCATCAAGCCTTCCAGATGTAGTGGCTTGTTCTTGCACCAGGTTCTCTCGTCTTAGCACTTGCGATCTGATATCATTATGCGGAATTGCGACAGAACTTGAAGCTCGCGGGTCTGAGAAATACTCTTGAGCTTGCTTGAATGCTTCTTTTTGCTTCTGCAGGTCGAGCGGAGATGGCTTAATATTAGCACGGTGTACCCATTGCGTCGCTTGCTTTCCAGTTGCCAACTCTGGCGCACCAGTGATTGCTCCACTGCGTGTCACTATATTAACTGTAGGATCTGGTTCTCTTTTTTCTGCTCCAATCAACTGAATATTCTGATTAACCTGTGGCGTCTTTGCTTGCATCTTAGCCAACAACTGAGGGCATTCTTCAATGACATGATCATAAGATTTACAATATCTGCAGATGGTTGTAGGATTTTGGCAATCCCTTGCATAATGGCCTTGAGCTCCACAGTTGTAACAAGTGATCTGTCCTCTTCCACGGCCAAAACCTGCTGTGCATCCATGGCCCCTATAATTTCCTCCTCGGCCTTCGCGAGCTTGGTCATACTGCGAACCTGCCGCGGGTCCTTGTGCCTCTGATTGTACTCTATAAACATCATTTTTCCTTTCCATCATAAGATCATATGCTCTGCAATTGTTCTCATCATGGCCTACTGATTTACAGAAATTGCAATATAGATTCTTTGGAGTTTGTACATATTTCTGTAACAAGTGACATTCTTGTGGTCTGTGACCTCTAGTTCTACAGATTTCACACCAAGGCCCCTGGGCCTGTGGTAAAGGTTTAGGTGCTCCAGTTGCAATATATTCTATGAAAACGAGACAATGATCCTTTGAATGACCTTGCGCTTTACATTTTGTACACCAAATTTCTTCAACATCCTTTCCTTTCTTAATATCATGCACTTGCAAGGTTAGGTTTGCTAACTGGTTCTGCAACTACGCAACATCGTTGCTTGTTCCAGCAATTGGTGAAGCTTCTAGTTTCATAGCCATCTCTAGAGCTTGTTCTTGTGTAGTGAGATTCTGTTGCATAAGAGGAAGTCTAATATGAGGGAGCAGCGCAGCAATGAACCATTCCTTATGCTGCTGCGGTGCAAACTCAAAGCTTACTTGATCTATCAAGGCTTTGAACTTCTGGTCAAAGTCCCATACTGACTCTGTGGGTAACTGTTTTATGTCTTTGAGCTCTGCTATACACTGTAATTCTAATTTAGGTTTCTTGAATTCTCTAATCATAGCATTTCTGACATCAGCAAGCGTCCTATTCTGTGCTGCTGAGTATTTCATGAACCACGTTAAGGCTCTTTCTCTTAGTGTGGTTGCTAACTGAACCAGTTTAACAGCATCATTATTAATTTGCTTAATTGTCCAAATGGCTTCACATAAGAACCAGTGCTGCTCAGGGTCTTCTAGCCCTGTTCCTCTAAAAGTTGGTAGCTTCATGTCATCACCCATCCTTCTTACGCTAGGTTGATGTGGAGGTGCTGTAGCACTACCTCCGGGATGGTTAGACAAAGGTGGTGCTGAGGTACTAGAAGTACCGTGCGGGCTACTAGAAGGTGTTACTACGGGGTTATACTGAACCCCATCTGGCTTTTGCGGTGTAAAAGGGTGATAAGGGATATGAGCACTCCCTTGTCTCTCTATATGGCTCGCTCTAGGAACTTGACTATCTTCTAGGCTAGACTCAAAAGAATGTTGGTCAAGGCCTACTTTATACTGTTTTCCACTACGAGTGCAACCAATAAGTTCAACATCACTATCAGAATCTGCGGACATTACTTGTCTATGCTATTCATCGGAAGCTATGCATAGTTTTCCTTTTTCATACAGAAGCATTTTAATCGACAGGTTCAGAGAATTTTCGGCTTCTTTTTGGACAGAGCCGGGTTTTAATGAAGCTCAGCAAAAAACACCCCTTGGCGCGCTGGCCCTCTTGGCAGCGAGCTGCGCAGCAGCTCGAAGTCTCACCCGAAGTGGATATGGGGGGGCTAAGGAATCAGGCTTCCTTAACCTAGGCGACGCGGAGACTTCAATCTTCCTTCTCCCTCTTACAGGAGGACTCAAAGCGGAACCTCTTACTCTTCCGCAGATTTCTCAGTGCAACAGTGCTGAAATTCACGCTCGCCAGCTTAGCTGCGCGGTATCTCTGCTCCGGCGCACGAGGCGATTACCCTCTGCGTGATACTCTATGTATGGTTTCTGCCCTACGTCACAGTGCAGCAACACACTCCCCAATCGTCGCAGCGACAGCGTTCTACAGACTCCTTCGACATTTGACGATTATAACTACCAAGGAAGCTTCGAGAACTTACTTAACATATTCATAAAGATAACGCAATGTTCATGTATACACAAATAGTGAACTAAAACATGCAATCACACAACACAGCATCATAACAACGAGACTTAGGTATTTCACCTCCATGGGGAAACCACGTCCACGGGAAGTGTATCGTATATTAATCTCAAATGGAATTACACAATATGCTGCGCACACAGTTGCAGCCTTAGATCTTTCCAAGAAACTCCACGCACACAGCTGGGAGCCCTTCTTTAGATCTAGTCTCTTCTTCTACAGAGATTACAATGGTTCAGACGTCGACTCAGACTGTCTGCAACTCAGTGACTAGCTCCACAGCTATCACTTCTCCAACTTGTCTAAAACATCTAATGGCTAACGTCTCACGTCTAACCTTCTTGTGTCTAAAACATCTAATGGCTCTCTAACCAACTAACATATCTCAAACAGCTAACCTTCTTCCTTTACAATTACACATATATATAGGTGGCCCTGAGGGTCGCACCTTTACAAAACTGTGGGCCTTTCCCAGCAGTAATCCCAAAAAACCCTAACCGCGGACATGGCTAGGTGTACTGTAGGCGCCGCTTGCAGTCACGTTGCCGCTTCCTGCAGGTTCCGTGACTTTCGGCGCAAATTGAGGGTATGGGCGCCGCTTCATCATTCAATGCTCCTTGTCCTTCACCTTCAATGCTTTGGTCCGTTGCTCTTCCTTGATCAGAGCAACCATAACTTTTGTACTTAGCCTTAATGAGGGTAGCTGAGCCCTCTATTCCGTCGCTTCATTTATTGTGGTAGTTGAGCTCTCTACTTGGCCACATTCATTCTCCTTTGACGTGTGCGCGTAAGCTCCGCGATTTCCGGCCCATAATTTGTGTTGAGCTCGTCCATCTGGCACCGTACTGCGCACCGTTCGCTTCTGCCCAAAATTGGTGCTTATTCAAAATTAGCACTTCCCTTCAATACTTGTGCTTTTTCCTCAAAATTCGCAGCTTTACCATAGCTGCGGCCTAGGCTCCAACAAGCAACCCTCTTGGGCCATTGCAAGAGCTTCACCAACCTTCACATTGGAGGTAAAATTAATACAAAAACCATTCTTTATATCTTGTCTTTTCTGTTTCATGCATATGTTTAGAGTAATTTACATTTCTGTTTTAGCATTTTAATTTACAATTTACTGAACTGCTACTAAGGAGTCCCTTCTCCTTAGTAGGTGCTCATTTGCACAAGCTAGGGGGAAAACCCTAGCTACAATTTTGGTGACTCCCCTAGGTTTGAATTTCTGGTTACCATTTTTTAAAAAAATTTCCTGTTCGGCTGTCCCTTTCGGCCACCGTAAACTACATCTTTTCCCTCTACAGTCGCATCCTGACCGCGTTTTTCAGGCACTTACCTGCGACCCGACCGCGGCTATCAGACTGTTTCCGGTGACCTGCCGACCGTTTTCATTCTGTTACCTACGATCCGACCGCGGCTATTAGCCTGTTTGGGACGGTCCGACTGCAGCTATTAACCCTTTTTCTGCATCCCGCCTGCGGCTTTCGGCTAGTTTGCCGCAACCCGCCAGCGCCTTTCGGCGTTTTTCCTGCATCCCGCCTGCGGCTTTCGACCAGTTTCCCGCAACCCACCGGCGCCTTTCGGCATTTTTCCTGCGTCCCGCTTATGGCTTTCGGCCAGTTTCCCGCAACCCGCCGGCGCCTTTCGACGTTTTTCCTGCGACCTGCCTGCGGCTTTCGGCCATTATCCCGCGACCCGCCTGTGACTTTCGTCATTTTTCCTGCATCCCGACTGTGTTTTTCAGCCTAAAACCCGCAACCCGACTGCGATTGTTCAGCTGTTTTCCGCGGTCCGACCGCTCAGATTTGCCAAAAACCTGCGGTCTGTTTTCTGCATTTTTCTTTTTTTTGAACCCAACACTTTGCTGCACTATTTTCTGCACCAGCATAGCCATCTGTCCTACCTGCAGCCACCCTTCCTTACAGCCTTTTTCTGCAGTTTTTTATTTCTGTTTCATTTACAGAACCGTTTTTACATTTTCAGCATTTTAAATTGGAAAAAGAAAATTGTGCATTTCAAAAGTTAATTTCTGTATTGTTATTGCTAGTTAGAAAGTTGCCCTCCCTAGTGGCACTTTCTACTTTGGTTCATCATCATCTCACACGCACACACTCTGTCACCTAATTCAAGTGAGCCTTAAAAAATACTTGACACAACCAACATTCTAACCCCACTTGGGGAACACAAAAGAATTTTTGTAGTTAGGTAGGATCGGGGGGATAGGCTTCCAATAACACCCCTCGGTTGCTTACACTTGAGACATAGTTGTTGTCCAATTAGGGAACCAAAATCCCCTAGTATTTTTTGGCACGGTCACAACCATTTTATCAGAGGGCCTCTCCCCTAGGAGGGTTGAAGTCGCCAGACTGGTTCCGGAGGCCTGAGTGGAATACCGCAATCCATTCAGTAACCGAAGGGCTACCTTTCGCAGTTCTCGGGATATCCCTGTATGGGGGTATTGCGGTTAAAGGACCAAACAGCAGATTCACCTTTCTGGACGTGTCATGAATGGGGTATCTTAGTTTCCATTCTTCTAGGATTGACTACCCGGTGTCCCTCCCGGTAGGGGGATATCTTAGCCACTTGGCTCTCCTATCCATATTGTCTGACTTGGATTTCATCACCTTGCAGAGGATATGTCTAGTTGAGTCAGAATACTATTTAGCTAGGTGTTTGCATGCTCCCTTACCTCCTTTTGGTCTAGTGAGTCCACCATTTTTTATTTTCTAGGAAACCTGCTGCTTGTTGGTATTCTGACCATTTCTGTTGATACTCCACTTATTGTAGCACAGCTGTTACAGTAGGTGTTTTGAGTTGGTTGTTGGCCTGAGTGCCATATTTTTTGAGCTCTCCTTCTGCACACTCGGTTGCATTAGGGTTTTTGAGCTGTTTTTCACTCAACACAACCCCCAGATATTCGACACCATCTGTCACCATTGAGTCCCCAAGACATTCTCGGCACCTCAGGGGCGAGCCCCCATAGCACGGTTCACTTGACACCACCCGTCATAGGCTTAGATCATCATCACTTGATACCACTTATCATAGATCTCGAGGCTTGTCAGTTGACTCCACTCGTCAGCGGCATAGGACTCCGTCACCTAATCTTGACGCCCCTTACTTTACCTCCGATTCTGAGGAAGAGTCTGAGAACCCCATTTACACTTTCCCTACTAGCCCCATGGCTGGCACGACTTCCACTCTGTTCGTTGTAGGGACCATTGGTGGCACATCCACCACTACACCAATTACCACACCTGCTCTAGGTATGCCCTCGATGGGGGCCACGTCCACCATTCCGGTCACCATACCCATTCCAGTAGCTGGCATACCTATCACCACTCCACCAGTGACTCACGCTACCTTGGGTGGTGCAGGACCATCCTATACCACCTTCGTTCCCCCCCTTGGGGGCAACATCCCAAACCCTGCCCCTCCACTTGGGGGCATTGGCCCCAACTTGGTCACACCCGCCAGTATGTCACATCCTTCTACCAGTTTGCCATTCATGGCTAGCCTCAACCTACCTGACCTAGCCATACTGACTAACGACCCTATCAGACACGACCCTACATGGCCTCACATGCCCACCAAACTCCCCTCTGACATCCCTAAGTTTGAGGGAAAGGCAGGTGAGGACCCCCAGAACCACATTATGTCCTTCCATCTATGGTGTTCCTCCAACTCCATAGTGGACGACTCTATTCGCCTCTGTCTGTTACAGCACACCTTCACTGGCTCTGCAGCTAAGTGGTATATCGAGCAGCCCCATGGGACCCATGCCTCCTTTACCTCCCTTGCCTCAACCTTCCTGCAGTTCTTTCAGTTACCTGTTCGCTATGACGCGGGAGTTGAGATCTTACTGTCTTGCAGACAGAACACGGCTACCCACATCACTGACCACATTCATGAGTGGCGTCAACGCCGCAGCCTCTGCAAGATCAAGTTAGACAACCGTATCTTCCTAGATTGGTTCCTAAAATCCCTCCTTCCTGTCATTGCTAAGGATGTGGCATCCGAAAGACCCCAGTCTGAAGAAGAGGCCATCCTTAAGGCCTAGCAGTTCGACCTCATTTATGCACAGTCAGGTTATCTATATACCATTATTCCTGACGCCCCTCGTGGCGAGTCCTCCCAGCACGATGCGCTGGGGGCATCCCACGCCGCAGATGGCATCATTGGTCGTATCACCTCGCATCCCCAACCCTTTTCCATAGCACGTCCTAACCCTGGCCCCTACCTTTCACGGGCTACCTCACAGTCTGGAGCAACCAACTCGTATGCTCCTATGACACATCACCACCATTCCCATGGACCCACCTATCCACCTCAGTGCTTCGGTCATGCACCCCCGGCTTACACCACCCCGGTCGCACCTCAGCCCTATTACCACCAGCAGGCTGCACCAGCTCCTGCACGTTCCCACGCCCAACCCGCTTATTACCCGCCACAGGAAGCCCCTGCGGCAAACCCACAACCTACTCCGTAGACATATCAGCAACCCCCTCAAGCTGCCACACCTGTGCAGCCTCCACCTACATATCATCCACCGCAGCCTGCCTCTGCACCTGCACAACCCCAAAACCCACCTGCTGCTCAAGGGCAAGTTTACGCCCAACACAACCCGCAGCAAAACCAAAATAACCAACGCAACCAGGGCCAACAAAACCGTGGTAAGGGCCGTAATCGTGGAAACAACCCGCCTCCTGACCAAGGTGGTCAACTGCCTAAGCCCCCAGACAACAATAATGCGGCCCCCGCTAACCAAAACCCTGATCACCCGCCCAAGCAGGCCAAAAACCCTAACTTGCGAACAAACCATCCTTGTTCTATTTGCGGGGTCTATGGCCACTACACACATGATTGCCCACATTTGGAGTGAGCTCGGAAACTCTGGGTTGATGATGCCCATCGCCAAAGGCATGCGGCTCCTCATGCGCAGCCCAACCCCCAGCCCCCCCAGCAGCAACCTTTGGTACTGCAAAACCCCTTACCAACCCAAGGTGTAGTGAATACTCAGCCGTTGGCTCCTCCTCAAGGCAACGCGCCACCCCAACAACAGATCACATACGCCGCCCCTGATCAACACATGTTCGACTCAGGTACCCACCACTTGTTGATGATGTCATCCGCTGATGTCAACCTCCAGACTCGTCGGAACCAATATGGCTACACCTCTGAATCCCCTCCCACTGATAAAATCACTAACGCTCACCCCACTGATCATGCGTTACGTATACCTCCCCCTCCAATAGATGGCTCTTCCAAAGCACCTCGTTTCCCACTTCGCCGTATCAACAATAACCCCAATGCGCGCGCTGCGTCAAACTACAACATTGTAGACGACTTAGCCCAATCTCCCGCAGCCATGTCTGCGTTAGAAGTCTTGAAGAACTACCCTTCCCAGCGCAAGACTTTACTCTGAGCCATTGGGGCTATTGACCCAAATGATTCGAATTTGATGGCATTTGATTTGGACGAGTCCAAACCCCGCTTGCCTTCCACTTTAGCATTCCAAGTTTCTGTTTCCGTTCGGAATCTTGTCATCCATCGGTGCATCATCGATGAAGGTGCCTCCACATGCGTTATGTCCACATTTGTATGGCAGAATTTGGGATCCCCTACTCTTCAGCAGTCCACCACTGCACTACGCGCCTACGACGGTCGCTCGGCTCAGCCCCAAGGTCTCCTAGCCAATGTCCCCGTCCAGTTAGGTGGTAAAACCGTCCTCATTGACATAGAGGTCATCAACGCCCAGCTTGATTACAACCTCTTACTCGGTCGCAGCTACATGTATGCTATGCGGGCGGTAGCTTCCTCTGTCTTTCGTACCATGATGTTCCCCCATGATGGACGCATGGTCAAGATCGACCAACTCACTTACTATGATCCAAATGCCCCCGCTTCACCCGAAAATGTTCTCCCCATGGTTGAACAACCTGTTAGTGGTGTCGCTACCTCGTTTGTTTCCTCCTTGGGACCTGGAGTTTACTCAGACCCGCCGATGACATCCACCTTCCAATCCATTCCTCCCCTGTCATCTACGCCCGAAGTGTCTGACTTATGTACCCTTTCCCACGATAACCAAGCACCTAACAATCAACCACCCTTGTTTACTAAACCACCGTTGGTACCTAGCCACATTGGTGTTACACCTATCCACACAATCCCCTTCCTAGTCCCTCCCTCGGGAGTAGTAAGCGCCCCGGTTATGGCTACCCTTAGCCTCCCTGGGTTAACCTTGGGATTACCCGTATGGTATCTTTCGCCTCCCGTTCCCCCGCCGACACCAAGCGTCGTCCTACAACCGGTGCAACCCATGGATACTACCACTCAGCCACCCCCTGGTGTCGCTACCCCTTCGTCCTCCACGAATCCTCCTCCTACTCCCAAACCTACTGGGGGCAGAGGCCCCCAACCTTACACTGTTGTACCACCTCCCAAGACAGTCAAAAACCCCCCCGTGTTTCGTGCTCCTCCCAAATTCTCGTTGTGCGATGAGTTAGGCCATGCGACTCATCAATGTCCATAGTTGCCGGCATTACAGGAACACATGCAGATGCTTGACGACGACCCCAATATCCCAGTTGTCAAACTAGATCCAACCCCTAATCCTCGCGATAAATCCCTGCGCACTAACCACCCCTGTGCCATATGCGGTGTTTACGGGCATTACTGACATCACTGTCCCGATCTCCCCGATTACAGAGCAGCTCTCTATGAGATGAACAATCTGGATCTTGAGACGACACCACCCACCATTGAAGAGATTCACCCCCCGATCCCACCCCCATCCGGGGAGATCAACACCATTTACATGATCTCCTCAACTACCATTCCCTCGTCAACCGATTTGACGGCCCACACTTTCCGTACTGATGAGGAGATTCTTGAGGCACTCACTGCCCCGGAGTATCCCTGGGATGACATGCACCATCATTCGTATTTCCTCCCAGAAGAATCCTCCTCTAGTACGGCCACCCAATTCGCGGTTGAATCCAAATATTTCCTTCCCACCAAAGTCGACTGGTTCAAGGATCCTATTCCTGCTCCTGAGGCTTTTGAGGAAGGTAACATGGCCAACATCTCACCCGTCATCCACATAGATATCTCTGACCCACCTGGCGTCCTTGAATGCATTGCCTTAGGAGCCTCCTGCAGTGAACAAGAGATTGAGGAGTACAAAAAACTCTTCCAAGAATTCCGTGATGTCTTTGCCTGGTCCTATACCAAAATGCCCGGTCTTGACCCCGCCATTATCGAGCACCACATTGACACATGGCCTGATGTACCCCCCGTTCGTTAGAAACAGCGTCCCATTCATCCTTCCAAGCTACCCATTGTTAAAGCCGAGGTCGAGAAACTTCGCAAAGCAGGATTCATTTATCCTATTGCTTATACTACCTAGGTTTCAAACCCCGTTCCAGTTAACAAAAAACAAGGCACCATTAGAGTATGCAATGACTTCCGCGATTTAAACCAAGCTTGTCCCAAGGACAACTTCCCCACGCCATTTATTGACCAACTCATCGATGCGTGTGCGGGGCATGAAGTCCTCTCGTTCATGGACGGTTTTTCCGGATACAACCAGATTCAGATCCGTAAGGAGGATCAGTACAAGACCGCCTTTACCACCCCATGGGACACCTTTGCCTACCACGTCATGCTTTTTGGCCTCAAAAATGCTGGTGCCACCTTCCAGCGGGCCATGACCTATTGTTTTCACGACTTGGTCCATATCCTGCTTGTCTATCTTGATGACCTTATAGCTAGTTCCCGGAAACGATCAGACCACCTTAAAAACCTCCGGCAAGTTTTCCTGCGTTGTCGCAAATATAAAATCCGCTTGAACCCACACAAGTGTGTCTTTTGCGTTCCGGCAGGCTGGTTGTTAGGTTTCATTGTTTCCTAGAAAGGAATTGCTGTTGACCCCCTGAAGGTCCAAGCCATCTTAGACCTTCCCTCTCCTCGCACGCTTCGACAACTCCAGAGTCTGCAGGGGCGGTCCAATTTCCTTCGCCGCTTCGTTCCTGATTACGCCAGTAAAGTTCATGGATTTTTACGCCTGCTTCGTACCCATGTACCCTTTGTTTGGGATGAGCAAGCAGAAGCTGCGTTCGACGCCCTCAAGAAAGCTCTCACACAGGCCCCCTTGATCTCCCCTCTGGATTTCTCTCAGGATTTCATTCTCTACGTCTCGGCTTCCGAGCCTGCCGTGTCCGGAGTCTTGGTTCAAGAAGACGCTTCTCACCAAGAGCATGTCATTTATTACGTCAGCCAGACCTTGTCTGGACCACCTCTACGTTACCCATATGAGGAGAGACTCGCCCTAGATGTGGTCTTTTCCGTCCAAAAATTGCGACACTATATTTTACTTAGTCATACCACAGTCGTCGCCGAATCCAACCCCATGGTGTATCTCCTCAACCGGCGGCTACTGCAAGGTCGTGTTGATAAATGGGTTATTATCCTCCAGGAATATGACCTTACTTTCAAAACCCCGAAGAGCACCAAAGCCCTCGCACTCGCCCAGCTCATCACCGATCTCCCTTCCCTTCTACCGTCCCCTCAAATATCTGATGAGTTACCCGACAACCATTTGTTCACCATCTCGTCTGATGACCCATGGTACGGTGACATTTTGTTATACCTTCGCACACAAAAGTTTAGATCCAACGTTACTCAAGTAGGACGCCGTCGTATCCGCCACCAGGCCTCTCGATATCTCCTCTTAGGCGATGTCCTTTACCGGTGAGGGGTCGACACGATTCTTCGTCGTTGCCTTACACACGAGGAAGCTGAACATGTCCTCAATGACTGTCATAGCGGTGCCTGCGGCGGCCATTTCTCTGGGATGGCCACCGCCCAAAAGGTTGTCCGTGCCGGATACTTCTGGCCCACACTTTTCACCGACTGCATCACTGCGGTCAAACATTGCCATAATTGCCAACTCTTCGCCCCCAAGGCACGGACACCACCTGCTCCGTTACATCCAGTCGTCACCGTTGGTCCATTTTGTAAGTGGGCCATCGACTTCATGGAGTGTTGACCCCCATCGGCTAACGGCCATAAATACATCATTGTCGCCATCGATTACTTCACCAAATGGGCCGAGGCCATGCCTACCTTCAATTGTACCGCTGACACCGCTGCTCATTTCTTTTTTAACCATGTTATCACTAGATTCGGGGTTCCTAAACAGTTGGTCTCAGACCATGGTTCACACTTCGAATATTCCGTTTGGCGCGAGTTATCCACCCTCCTCAAATTTGAACATCAGTTCTCCTCTGCTTACTACCCCCAAGGGAACGGCCAAGTAGAGGCCATTAACAAAATTCTCAAAACCATCCTTCAACGCATTGTTGACCGGCATAAGTCCAATTGGCACCACATGTTGTTCCCTGCCTTATGGGCTTATCGTACCTCTACCAAGACCGCCACTAGTTTTACCCCGTTTCACTTATTTCACGGCGTAGAGTCTGTCCTCCCCATCGAATGTCAGATACCTGCCCTACAAATCACCGTCGAGCTTCTCCCCGATACCTCCCCACTCGAGCAACGTCTGCTATCCCTCGAACAAGCTGATGAAGATCGTTGTGCCACTCTCCAGACTATTGAAGCTGCCAAGAACCGCTCCAAAGCTGGTTACGACAAACACATACACCCTCGAACTTTCCACGAAGGGGACCTTGTCCTCGCCTATGACCAAGCCCACGACAAAACTGGCAAAGGAAAGTTTGAATCCATGTGGTAAGGCCCTTACATCGTGCAGACTTGCCTCGGCAAGGGGGAATACATTTTAACCGACTCAGAAGGTCGCCCTTTGCGCAACCCTCGTAACGGGTTGTACCTTAAACGCTTCTATCCCTAGAATAACTCGCGGCCCCATCGGTCCGCCTTGTACAGTTTGCTTTCTTTTTGTTTTTCACATTTTTTACCTCACTCTCATATTCATCATTTTTGCATGACCACAGATGGACCATCTTCCACCTCTTTACACTGGCTTCGCCGATGGAGCAAGCCGCTGGTCTCCCAACCTGGCTTCAGCAGCATGGGTCTTGTATTCCCCTTCACATGAAATGATTCACCTTGACGGAATCTGTATAGGCGCTGCTACCAATAACCAGGTGGAGTATGATGCTGTGACCGGTCTCCTGACTGCTTCCCTCCAGATAGGCATACGTCACCTTCATGTGTTCCTCGACTCCCAGCTGCTTGTCTCCCATCTCAACAACTGCTACCAGGTGCGTGATCCCTGCCGCTTTAGAAAATTCCTGCGCACAAAACAACTCAGCTGACAGTTTGAATCCATAACGTTCACCCATGTCCCAAGAGCTCAAAATAGTGCCGCAGATCAAATGGCCAACAACATCCTAGATTGGCACATCAATCACAGCATGTAAAACCTTAATCATGCATTATCATCTCATAGCATCTCATAAAAATATATATAAAACCCAAAAAGATTGCAAGGGGCATCCACGTGCCTATCATCACATAAACATTTGCATCCATGTGCAATAAAAAAAATATACAAACACATTCATATACAGGGGCATCCACGTGCCTAGTCCTACATACATAGTGTTGCATCCATATGCAATACATCACATAACATACACAAGGGGCATCCATGTGCCCAACATCCTATACTACTTGCATCCACGTGCAGTCCAAACATACAACACATCATAAGCGCATCCACATGCGTACAACTAAAACATCATCGCTAAAAGGTGCATCCACGTGCATATATATATATCAAAAAATATGTGTTCATCATCTATACATGTCTTGAGTACCCCCATACTCCCCTATACACAAAAAATATCTATACATCTCATAAGATACATGCTGGAGCTACAAAAATCGGGGGGAGTCCCTTGTACTCCCTAATGAGAGTCATACCCTGCATCACTACTTGCATCTGCTGCCTCTGAGTCCTCCCCTCGCTCCTCCTCTGGAAAATCCTCATCCCCTGTGGGCTCCTATGCCCGAGCCCTGTCTGCCAAGATAGCCACCCGGATCGCAATCGACCGGAACTCCCGGGGTGCCCTCATACAATCCTGAACTACATGGGGATCCACGTCCCACCATCCCTCGTCAGTCACTCCAACTAGTAACTGATCCAACAACACTCGTACAGACTCCAAAGTCCCCTTTGCGTCCCGCCGACGCACCTCCCCTCGGCCTGGTAAGGCTGGTACCACCACATGTCCCCTACGTGCAACGTGCCCTGGCGGTGGTCTCGGACCCACATCTGTAGATCACACATCAATCAGTAACAGTATATATCATAACACACATCATACATAAATATTGACATCTATAACATGCCAGTAAATCAATACGTACCGTCTGGTCCCCATGCCTGTCCTGGTGCCCGCGGTGCCTCTAGGTCTCCCGTGTAGTCCATATCCCTATACGGATAGTCGTCCAGTGGCAGTGGCATCTGTAGCCACTGCAGATATAACTCCTGGGTAAAGTACCTACCCACCTCACCGCCACCCCGGCGGCGCATCATCTCCCCCCACCGCACCATCCGCGGCTCCCTCAAACCTCCTTCCCTGATCGATACCCACGGCCGCAGGGTGGGTACCCTCTCCACGAAGAACGCACATAGGAAGGAACCATAGCAAAACCCCTTGCCAGATTCCTTCGCCGCTTTCAGCTGTCGCTGTACACAGGTGAAGAACATCTGGCCCCACGCATAGTAAACCCCATCCAGTATGCGCTCCACCAGCTGCATCTGGCCCCCAGACACCTTCTCCGGTGACTGGGACCCCAACACACGAACCACACATGTTGCAATCGCCTGTATCGCCGCCTCCTGAAGGTCTATCACCTGGAGTGCATTCCTATGCACCCTAGCCTCTGGAGCACAGTACCGCTCCAGCATGTCCTCCATATCCACATCGGCGGATACTCGCGGCTGCGTATCCACCACCCTACCCAGACAGGGCAACCCCGTCAGGAAATATACATCTGTCAGGGTGAGGTCCACCCTCTCACCCTGCACCCTGAAAGCCTGTATGTCTGGCTCCCAGAAACTCACTAGCCGGTTCAGCAGCAACCCTGTCGAACGCATCATCGGTACCTGCGCGAACTTCAACAGTTCGCACAATCCCAACACCGCCCGCACATGACCATCGTCCCGGATGTAAGCCACTATCTCATCTGGGATCTCCCGCTCTCTCCATAGTACCAGCGGCATCCTGTCAACCACGCAAGGCAAACTCATCAGACTCATGTCAAAGAAATAAACCTTGCCCCCCCCCCCCCGCGGGGAAGTCCTAACATCTCGCTCCAAAACGCGGCTTTAGGCCCCCTGGCCGCGGTTTCCGACCGCGGCTGTTTGGCCCACAGTCGCGGTCCAAAACCGCGACTGTCAGTCCTGAACACGCGGTACCAAACCGCGTGTTCAGCCTCAGAACACGTGGTCCCAGACTGCGTGTTCTGCATCGAACCCCGCGGTCTCCACGCGCGTCATCCGCCGTGGAACCCACGGTCTCCGACCGCGGCTCCCTCCTGAAAACCCGCGGTCCACCCCACGTGGACCATACAAATAACCCATGGGACCCACTACCCACCCCCCGAACCCAAAAAACGGGCAGGTATGAGTTTGACGGAATACTTGTATCTCCCGAATCTGAAATCGGTCGGTCGGATCGTCCAGAAACGCCACCTCACCTCTGGTCCACTCTGATCACTAGTCAAAGTCAAATAGTACAAATGACACTTGTCATATTGGACCCACTCACTATTTATAGTCCGTTGACTTTTTCTTATTTTGGCCATTCTGAACCCATACGGAGTCCATTTTTCGAACCGTTTCCACCACTAGAATCAGCACGACGAGACCGTCATGATGGTCAACTCGTTGCATTATTTTTTCCACGTCATTTTTTGCACATTTTTTAGACGCCACTAGTCTCCTCGGTTTGCGTGCCACTTCGACTGCTCTCCATTTTTAGCATATTTTATAATCATCGGATCCATTTCTCGCTCTCACCCCCATATTTTTTGGGTATTTTTTCCAAAACGCCCCCCGTCGCCTCGGTTTGCGTGCCACATTGGCCGTTATCAGTTTTTGACACTCTTTATATTGTCGGATTCATTTTTTCGAGCTCGTGATGATGCTTGAGATCATTTCTCACTCTCACTTGGTACAGTTTCAACATTGTGTCCCGACACCTTGCTGCCTCGGTTTGCGTGCCACATCGGTCGCCATCGTATTGTTCCACATTTTGACATAAGCCATTCACTCCTGTCATACTGCAAATCTTTCGTTATTTTGCCACCATTCATTACCCCGCAAGGAGGCCCACCAGTGTTTCCCCCCACCCTCATTCTTGGTCATCATAAATGTTCCTTGATTGAGCACTTCCTCCTTGCTTGGCCATTCCTTTTGTTCGGTATAATTTTATCCCTTTTTCGGGCCAGACAAGTCCTTTACGAAAAAGGCACTTAGGGAGTTTCTGTTAAGCTCTTTTCTGACTCCTAAAACAATGAAAAGATCGCCGAGCAATCTTGCTTCCTTTCATGCTCGTTAAAGTAACTGAAAGGGCGTCTATCTGGTATAAGTTTACCCCTTTTCCGGACCTGGTAGACTAATTACGAAAAAGGAATACTCTAGTCACACCGGCTAGAAGAGTTCTTCATTGCATCCTTTTATGCTTCTTTGGGCCTTGGAGACTAACACACAAAAAAGAAACCCCCTGGAGTCTTCTTATCACTTTCAGACTCTTTAAAATTGAAAGCAACCACAAGCATGAACTGTCCTGGGCTCGTAAAATCCACACGACAGTACCATTCCATTATTTCAGAGTCTTCTTATCGCTTTCAGACTCCTTAAAATTGAAAGCAATCACGAGCATGAACTATCCTGGGCTCGTATAAATCCACACGACAGTACCATTTTTTACACACACTTCTTCTAGTTCCTTAACCCATGAAGAAGTCCCCCCATGCCTCCTGGCACTATGATCGATCATCTCAGCAGCACCCCCAATCAGGTCGCCTTTGTTCAGAGTATTCTGCAGTCTCCTGCCACTTTATACCAGTTTGAGTCTCCCTCAGCCCAGTCACCATCCTTGATCCATTACAGCTATGATCCCTTTCCTACCAGTCAGTTTCATATGCTGCCCGATCATCCCCGTTATCATACTCTGAACAAAGGAAGTTTGAGTCCACCCACTCTACTTGCCCAGTTGTCCCCCCACCGTTTGTCAGTCCTACCATTAGTACTACCACATTTCGGTTCTCCACCTCGCGCTCCTGTCAAGGAAACATCATCGCCTTGATAGTTGCAGGCCTCCCTCTGTCGACGACAGCCCCTCTATTCCAGAGGATAGGCCCAGAGGTCCTTGCGCCTTGGACCCATCACCATCTGTGGCAAGTGCCTACGGACCATTTTGAGAGGAGTCATCATTGCCTCTCTGAATGGTTGTTTCTCACATGCTCGACTTCAGCACCTTGATCGCATCGTTAAGAATCGCGCAGGATTTACATCCCTACCATTATTTGTCGAAGACCCCGGATTTCCCCCGACTCTAGCACATTGGTGAGTCACTTCAGAACACCCAGTTATATGTTCCCGTGGATGTCTGGGCTGCGTTGGTGATTGTATTCAGAAGCCATCCAGTTATATGCTTCCTTGAGTACCCAGTTCAGTCCTAGATCAGTTCCAGTTCAGTGTACCATTGCGAGTGTGACCCTTGTCACTATGATCCAGCAGTTCATCTGTTCCTTTGGTACCACACTCAGTAGGACTGTTGTCCTTCCAGTGTCTCAGTTCTGTAGTTCAGATATGATCCGCCCAGCAGTATGTCCCAGATTTGTGTCCCCTCTGGACCCTTATGATGTACACAGTGGTTCTCTATGTATCTTACAGGTCCCTCTTTTCGGACCTCACGGTTCTTTTTATGTATCTTGATACGAGCATGGGTATGCCCGCCTCGTCCATATATTGAGATTCTTCCTCATTTAGTATTTGAGGTCATGTATATTTCAGGTCCCCATATTTTGGACCCCATTGTTTTTATTATGTTATGTCCTGATATGAGCATGGGTATGCCCACCTCGTCCATATGATCAGATGATTCCTCATCCATTATTGAGGCTATGTACTTTTAGTTCTTGCAGTTGTTCGGGATCGTTGTTCCGGGCTTCAGTTTGTTTCTTCTCTTCTCCACACCCCAGTAAAACCATACACGACTTATGATATCTATCGGCCATACGATGAGCTCCTGCACTCACACATCAGGGGGCAATCTGTTAACACCCAAAAAGTGCTCACTACCTCATCTACCCCATTACATGACTCATTTGTCCATTTTCCTACCATATTTCCCTTAAAAACCCTGAAAATCCCACTAAAAAGCCTCCAAAAGGCCTAAAATGCCTCCAAAAGGCCACAAAACCATCAAAAAAGCCTCAAAAAGGCTAAAAAACCCCCTTTTCCTCAAAAAATATCCAAAATTCCTCTAAAATAGTAAAAACCCTCTAAAGAGGGAATAAAAAATATAAAATAATGAGAAAAAAGGAGGAAAAAGCCCTATAAAGCTGACCTAAACCATTTGGTTCCCAAAACCATGGGCCAGCACTCCACCACCAAAAAACTATAAATAGGTGATGGAGACCCCTCATTTCAGATCCACAATCAAGTATACCCTTACTCTACCAAAATCTCTCTTGAAACCCTAGCTCACCCTTGAGCTACTTTCACCTTGAGAGCCCCTTTTGGCCCATTCCCACCATTGGAGAAAGAGAGGGAGCAAGTTGGAGCTTGGAGCAACCCTCTTGGGCCATTGCAAGAGCTTCACCAACCTTCACATTGGAGGTAAAATTAATACAAAAACCATTCTTTATATCTTGTCTTTTCTGTTTCATGCATATGTTTAGAGTAATTTACATTTCTGTTTTAGCATTTTAATTTACAATTTACTGAACTGCTACTAAGGAGTCCCTTCTCCTTAGTAGGTGCTCATTTGCACAAGCTAGGGGGAAAACCCTAGCTACACTAAGTCTCTTTTTCGGCCCACCTCCACGGTGTCCTACAATTGATCTAAATCCATTATTGAATTGGATAACATGAGATCTCCTTCCTGTGTCTCCATGGCTTCCCCCGCCTTAGGTTCCCAACACAACAAATTTCGCCCCTTCAACACCCCTTCTGGCTCTGTATGTTCAAAAGCGCTGAGATTACAATCTTTCCTTCTTTTGGAAATATTGTGCAAGGGGTCTTATTTGATGGCCACATCTTTTTTTAACCCTAGCGGCTTCAATAATTCTTCCACCTTTGAAAAAGATTCTTTATTCTTCACGATGAAAGGGCCTACCTTCCAAGGATATTTGACATCCGTGCTCTTCTTATGTTTTAGGAATTGCACTTCTTCCAGGGCCAATTTCTGTCTGATAAATTCAAGAACAAAGATCCGCAATGTTAGAAAAGTGGGTAAAATATAAGGCTCCTGTACAAAACTGTACAACCTAATGACGGTAGCTTCTCTCAACAAAAACCAGTCACCAACAGCCAGTTCGTCCTTCAATTGCATCATTGTTTCCATTTCAGGCAACACTCTAGGTAATTCTTCCCCAAAGATGATTTTATAAACAGGGGGAAAAACATAGTTCAAATAATTGAAAACATTGTCTACCAGAACATCTGTCTCAAGCAGTGAGGAGAAATGTGGGCTTTCGGCACTGCTGTACATAATCATTTTCATCAACTGCATCTGATATCTAAAAAACCTAGTACTCAGGAAATTACTTAATTGTACATGTATCCTTTCCGCCAAAAATTTGTCAAACCTCAGGGATGGGATGAGCCCGCTTTCGGACCTGGCCAAATTGATGCTAATCCTAAAGAGTAAACTTAATTGGACTTCAGTCACCCACAAATCAGTATCCAACCCTAAAAACAGAGCTAACAAAGAAAGAACCAACTGGGAATTGTCATAAAAAAGGATGACATTTAGGGGGTAGGGTTCTTCGGAGATTTCGGAGTTTGGTTTTAGGCACGTGGCTAAGAAAGATTGACGGCTTTCAGGGTTGATTTGGCGATACAAGGAAACCACAGACTCTTTAGCAAAACCCTCCAACTCTTGGTACTGAGACTCAGGAATGAAAAGGGAATTCCTAATAGCTGATGCATCTATATTATAGATGACTCTGGACTTATGGGCATCCATAATTACTCTTTGGGGTTCTGAGTAATTTGAAGAACACCATGTTACAAACTTGGGGAAAGAGAACACTTGGTCAAGGCAAAAGAAAATGAACGATGACCTAAAGATTCCATGTATATCCAGTCCCTGTTCATGCAAGGTTTCTAATCTCTTCTTAATTTCCGGAAGTGGAAGCCGAATGCATGTGTCGAATACATCTGTGTCCCTATCTTCCAGGGAAACCTTAACCATAGAACTGGTAGAAGCTTTCTCTTCCCCCATCTTATGACTGTAAAAGACTTAGATTTTTAGAGAATGGTAGTTAAAGATCCTACCTGTCACTTTGGAAGCCTTGCACGCACCCTGTCGAAGGTTCTGTCGTCTTCGTCGTCTACCACATGCCGAGAGACTTCCTGACTTCGACAAGCTTTCGAAACAAATGTCAACCTTCACGGGCGTTCTTATATATATAACCGGGTTTCCATAACCCCCGGTTTCTTTAGCTAGTTGTCCTTTGATCTTCATCGTTTAAACTCTCACGTGCCCACTTTCTGTCCTCGGATCTACCTTTCTCTTTACCCACTGATTTGACAACCCATCTATTTCTACTTTAGGATCATCTTGCTAGTTCTCATCTGGGCCATCCATCTCAACCGGATGAATCTACGAGGTAGTATTGCATGCACCCAAAGAGATTTTCTTATATCGCCTTTCTTCCATGCGACATGCTTTGGAGTCGACACCTGTCGGGTGGAAAGGTCCATCGCATTTGCCCCACCGCTATCTAGCGTACTACTTCTTGATGCAACTATCCACGAGAACATTTCTTCTCAAATGTGTATCTATGGTGAGTTCTCCTGCTCTATTTAACTCTTAGACCATCCATCTGCTGGCGGGGTCCTCCCTATTATATCCTATGCATTTCCGACTTTCCATCAGTCGTTGATGCGGCTCTTCTTGCCATCCAAACTGTAGATCTATTGGAAACTTAGGACTTTACTGTGGTGAATGAACCCGGACCCTTAGATCTTGAAGGGATAACCTCCACCGTAGATCCTTGCACCAGTCCCCACCATCGCATGCGCCCGATATGGCATTGTTCACTGCTCCTTTCTCCTTGCGACGCCCTCTTAAGCCGACACCTGTCCGGCAGGACCAAGCCCATCGCATACACCTTTTCCCTTTCTTCCTCGCAACTTGGCCATGCGACTGTCCATTGAGAGCCGTAGATTTGTCTTCCTCTCTAGATCAACGACGCCGACCTGTGCGACGCTTAGTCTTTCATGACTTGCATACAAACTATACGCTTTAGGGTATTCTCCGCTTGCCTTTAGCCACTTAATTTTCCTATTAATACCTGGCCTTTGACATTAATCCTATTTTATTGTGTTGGACCCTTCCTATCCCATTCTTTCTCATGTCCTAGCACCTGGCCATCGAGAATGGGGATTACTTCAAGCCTCCATCAAGTAGTTGTGTGACTCTCCACCTTTCATATACAGGTTTTTATGCTGCAAAAGAGCAAAAATATATAGGTGCTAACACCTGGAGTACTCCAAGATTGATAATGAATACCGGATCCAAGGAATTTGTACATTCTAGATGTGCTTCACAACCACATTATAGTACTAGTGTTGAGCGGAATGCTCTGGAATTGCACTAGCATAACGACCATGTGAGAGTGTTGAGTTAAAACTCTGAAGAACACTCAGGGTTACTTGATCTTAAAAGTGTTGAGTCGAGAAGACTCTGAATAGCACTTATTTTTATCACATTTATTTAAATTGGTTAAATGAATCATTTTCTATCTATAATCAAGGACTGCGGGAACTACCATGTTAAATGAGGGAATCCAACATGCAAGAGAGAAACCTATAGGTACCTAACCTGGCCAACTATCCAAGCTTACCAAAAGACCCTGTCCAAAGAATTGGACCTTGTACTTAATATTTATCAAAGAATTATTATGGTATGTACATAATTAAATCAAAGAGTTATCATATTTAATTATTTAATAATTAGATTTATTATTTATAAAATAAAAAGATTTCTTATGTAAATAACATGCATAAAGATTATGCATAAGATATTTCTCATGTTACTATTATTATTAATATTATTAATAGTTTTATTATTATTTGTGATCTAAATACATCTAATTGTAACCGAATAAAAGTCCTAGATAAACTAGGAGTGAATAACTAATAAAATATATTTCATAAATCTTATAATTCAGATTAAAAATAAAAGTTGAATATTATTATTTAAACTCAAACAACTATATTGCAATCACACTCACCAATATAAAGAAGGGAAGACCCCAAGAGAGGGATCCCTCATCATCATCTTTCCTACTATCATTCTCTTATGGAAACAGAAGAGAATTATTCTACAGAACTGAAGCAACCTGTTGAATATTGTAACTTCTAAGAATATTATAATTTGTACATTATTATTCCGGAGATGTTTCATCCCTCCAAGGTAACCCTATCATGTATCCGGAGATGATTATTCCTCCGGGGGTTTGTGGTGACTAGGGTTATTAGACCCACCATGTGGGAGTCGGCCCTGTTCTTATATTTTTGGGTTTATTAGACTTCTCCAGGAGAGGTCGGCCCCATTAGGTATTTTGGTCAGTCGGGAGTTAGTATAAATAGAGGAGGTGAACTCCTCATTAGACACACTTGCACAAAACAAAAAAGTAGCGCACTTGTCTGGGAGATCTGCTAAGGAGGTAGAGAAGGAAGGAGCACATCTTGTATTTTGGTTGATCATCTTATTGAGGAAAGCTTTGCTGGGTTTTCTACCCCATGAGGGTTTCTCAGGGTAAATTCTATGTCTATCTTGTGATTATGTTTCTTTCAGTGATCTTGCTAGTCTATTTGGTTTAAACTTAACACGGTATCAGAGCTAGACTGAATAGGACATCTTTCACAAGGTAAGAATACCTCTCTCTCTCTCTCCGGTGAAAGTTAGGGTTTCAGAAAAAACTTGGTATTATTGAATTCTGATTACATGGCTAGATAGCCTTTCTCAATACCAATCTTTTAAGCCCTAGATCGAACTTTTTGGTTGGGTAGAACTCCGGGAATTCGAAACCCTAGTTTTACCAAAAGTGCGATAAGTCAGAAATTGGTTTCAGAAAAAAGTTGGCATTTTTGAATTATGATTACATGGCTGGATAACCCTTCTCAAAACCTATCTTTTGAGCCCTAGATTGAACTTTTGGTTGGGTAGAACTCCGGGAAATTCAAACCCTAGTTTTACCAAAAGTGAGATCATCCAGAAATTCTGTCCCAGAATCCGGAAAGGTAAAAAGGTAAATATTTCCGGGTAAGTACTACTCTATTTCTTGGACTCCCCCAAGAGAAGATGGCTCCAAACACTAAGCTTGAAGACAAGCTAGAAGGCATAGAGAATTTCCGAGCATGGAAATACAGAATTGGTCTCATTCTTGAAGAGAATGATCTTGCTCATTATATCAAAGATGAAGTTGCAGAACCGGAAGGAGATGAAGCCAAAGAGAAGCATAGGAAGGATTTTATTAGGGCAAAGAGAATCATAGCTTATTCTATTAAAGACCACTTGATTCCCCAAGTGGCCTCCAAGAAGACTCCAAAGGAAATGTATGATGCCCTAGCAAGAATGTATGAAGGAAAGAACATCAATAGGAAGATGAACCTAAGGACTCAGTTGAAGAGCACCAAGATGCACAAGGGAGAATCCATTCAAGACTACTTCTCAAGGGTCTCCCAAATCAAGGAGCAACTAGATGCCATTGGTGATACTCTTGATGAAGATGAACTTGTGATGACAGCTCTAAATGGTCTCACTAGACCTTGGGAGTCATTCATACAAACTATGTTTGCCAAAAAAGAAAGTATGAAGTTTGATGTAGTTTGGGAGGACTGTGTACAAGAGGAGGCTAGGGTTGCAAACCGAGAAGCCTTGCTCAAAGAAGATGACCAAGCCTTGGCCACCCACACCAAGAAAAGAAGGAACCAATCCTACTTTAAGAAGGATAGTCACAAGGAGTCTCATCCTCCTCAAAGATTTCAAAAGAAAAGAGAACCTAATCTAAGAAGAGATTACTCCACATTCCAATGTTTTATTTGTCACAAAATAGGACACATTTCTAAGGACTGTCCTCTAAAGAAGAAAAGGAGAACTCACCACAAAAGACATCAAGCACATCTTGCAGAAGATGATAGTGAAGAAGAAATTGAAGAGGAAGAAAGGCCTTACAAGAAAAGACCTAGAAGAGAAGAAGAAGATGAAGAAAGGACCTTCTTCAAGAAGAGATCTAGCAGAAGTGAAGAAAAAGATGCAGAAGAGTATGTTCTATTCTCCGCACTCTCTGGATCTATAACACCTGGAGAAGGTACATGGGTTATCGATAGTGGTGCCTCAAAGCACATGACAGGACAAAAGAAGACTCTATCAAATCTTGAAGAAAATACCTCCACACAAAAGGTATCTCTAGGAGATAACTATCAATATCCCATCAAGGGAATTGGTGAAGCAAACTACAAACTTGATTCTGGAACCCCCATGAAGATGAAGGAAGTTTTGTATGTTCCAGGATTAAAGAAGAACTTACTTTCCATCTCAGCATTGGACAAGAAAGGCTATAGAGTTGCATTCATTGATGGACAAGTTTTAATGTGGTCCAAAGGCAAGACTATCAAGGATGCAATTGTTATTGGTGAAGAAGAAGGAGGTTTGTACAAGCTCAAGGGTCATCCAGAAGCTGCCCTTATACATGAAGTCTCTAGGCCAAATGAGCTATGGCATAGGAGACTTGCTCACATTAACTACCAGGCACTACCTCATGTAAGCAAAGTAGTTGTAGGTCTACCAGATTTAAAGGTTGACCATGAAGGCACATGCAAAGGATGTGCAAAGGGGAAGAACATCAAGAACCCATTTCCAAAGAGTGAAACAAAGACCAAAAGCATTTTGGAATTGATCCATTCAGATGTATGTGGACCAATGCCCTCCACATCTTTAAGTGGATATGAATACTATCTCACATTTATTGATGACTATTCAAGGAAAACTTGGATATACTTCTTAAAAGGGAAGAATGAAGTATTTGGAAAGTTCAAAGAGTTTAAAGCATTAATAGAGAATCATTCAGAAAAGAAAATTAAAGTACTCAGAACAGATAATGGCGGAGAATATACTTCAAAAGATTTTGAAGATTTCTGTAAAGAAGCTAGAATCAAGAGAGAGCTAACTACTCCCTACAATCCCCAACAAAATGGTGTTGCAGAAAGAAAGAATAGAACCATCATGGAATCTGTAAAGACAATGATACATTATCAGGACCTACCTATGTATTTATGGGTTGAAGCAGCTAAAACAACAGTCTATGTACAAAATAGACTATCCCATAGTGCTCTTGATTTCAAAACTCCAGAAGAAGTGTTCACAGGAAAGAAGCCTGAGGTAAGTCATCTTAAAATATTTGGATGTCCTGTATACATACACATTCCAAAAGAAAAGAGAACCAAGTTGGATCCTTCTGGAAAGAAGGTAATATTTGTTGGATATTGTGAATCATCCAAAGCATTCAGAATTTACATCCCTGGTTTTCATCATATGGAAATTAGTAGGGATGTGACATTTGATGAAGAAGCAGCTCTCAAGAGATCTAAAAAGTGCCAACATGAAGAAATCTATCAAGAAGACACACCTTCCAGGATCACAGAGGCTGCAACCATTCCTGAAGAAACTACACCTGAAGACCATGACTTGCTAGAACCACAAGAACCCCCCATTCCAAACTTATCAAGAAAAAGGAGGCCAGCATGGGCTAGAGATATTATTCAAGGAGATGAAAAATATGGAGCTCCTGAAGGCTCCACAAGATAAAGGAAGAAACCAAAGCTAGTATCCAATTATATGGCTTTGATGTGTAATCTAGTGAATCAGGAACCTACTAGCTATGAAGAAGCAGTTCAGAAGAAAAAATGGGTGGAAGCAATGACAGAAGAATACCAGTCAATAATGAAAAATGATGTGTGGGATATAGTTCCCAAACCAAAAGATAAAAGTATAGTATCCTCCAAATGGATATTCAAGATAAAACATGCTGTGGATGGTAGCATTGAAAAATATAAGGCAAGATTTGTAGCCAGAGGATTCTCTCAAAAGGAGGGAATTGACTATGAAGAAACATTTGCTCCAGTTGCTAGATACACTTCCATTAGAGCTATCATGGCACTTGCATCGATTATGAAATGGAAACTACACCAGATGGATGTTAAGACAGCCTTCCTGAATGGTGTAATTGAAGAGGAAGTGTACATAGAACAACCACTTGGATTTGAGGTAGAAGATGGAAGAACTCATGTATGCAAACTAAAGAAAGCCTTGTATGGGTTGAAGCAAGATCCTAGAGCTTGGTACGGAAGGATTGACAGTTTCTTGACAAGTATGGGATTTACCAAGAGTAAAGTTGATCCTAACCTTTATCTCAAAGTTATGAATGATGAACCTGTTATATTATTATTGTATGTAGATGATCTATTTCTGACTGGAAATGAGAGACAGATTATCGAGTGCAAGAAGAATCTCTCTTCAGAATTTGAGATGAAAGATCTCGTATTAATGCATTACTTCTTAGGCCTGGAAGTATGGCAAGACCAAAAAGGAATCTTTCTAAATGAAGGTAAGTATGCTGTGGAGATTTTGAAAAGATTCGGCATGTTGGACTGTAAAGCCATGGCCACTCCCATGGACTCCAACTTGAAGTTATTAGTAGATAACTCATCAGAGTTAGAGGACATAACTCTGTATAGACAGATTATTGGACCATTAATGTATTTGACTAACACTAGACCAGACATATGTTTTGCTGTGAATACCCTGAATCAGTATCTGGTGGAACCTAGAAGAGTTCACATGATAGCTGCAAAACATGTGATGAGGTACTTAAAAGGTACGATAGATTTTGATCTTTACTATAGTGGAGATCATGGTTTAAATTTGCATGGCTACACTGATGCTGATTGGGCAGGAAGTGTATCAGACAGGAAGAGTACATCGGGAGGATGTTACTGTCTGGGATCTACTATGATCTCATGGTATAGCAGGAAGCAGTCTAGTGTGGCTCTCAGCACAGCTGAAGCAGAATACATAGCTGCTTGCTCTGCCAGTTGTGAAGCAGTATGGCTTCGTAAGTTATTATCAGGACTGTTTGACTTAGAGATGGAACCCACTATGATTCTGTGTGATAACCAGAGTTGTATCAAGATGACTGAGAATCCAGTATTTCATGATAAGTCAAAACACATAGAGATCTGTTACTTCTATATACGAGATATGGTGCAAAAAGGAGCTATCAAGCTCGACTATGTGAGCACGGATGAGCAAGTTGTTGATATACTAACCAAACTACTGTCTCGTTTAAAGTTTGAGCATTTTCGAGATAAGCTTGGTGTAGTTAAAAAAGGACCCTCCTCGAAAGGGGGAGTGATATGATAGATGAAGATATCTTTGGGTACTGGTATCGATGTGGATACCTATATTGATGATGAGATTGCTTATATAGATCATATGGTTACTTGTATTGATGAGGATACTTGCATTTATGTTTTGTTTCCTTGCATCTATGTTTTGTATACTTGTATTGATGAGGATACTTGTATTGATGATATGTATACTTGTATGTATGAGGATACTTGTATTGATGTTTTGTATACTTGTATTGATGAGGATACTTGTATTGATGTTTTGTATACTTGTATTGATGAGGATACTTGTATTGATGATATGCATACTTGTATTGATGAGGATACTTGTATTGATGATATGCATACTTGTATTGATGAGGATACTTGTATTGATGATATGCATACTTGTATTAATGAGGATATTTGTATTGATGATGTGTATACTTGTATTGATGAGGATACTTGTATTGATGATATGTATACTTGTATTGATGAGGATACTTGTATTGATGATGTGTATACTTGTATTGATGAGGATACTTGTATTGATGATATGCCTACCTGTTTCAACGATAAGGTTGAAGATGAGGTTGTTTGTTCCAACGAGGAGGTTGGTGGAGGATTGTATCGTCCTTGGACTTCAGTCCTAAAGTGATCCGTAGACAGATGTCTTCGAAATGTGGTTCCTAGCGAACGATGAGGATTGTATCATCCTTGGACTTCAGTCCTAAAGTGATCCGTAGACAGATGTCTTCGAAAATGTGGTTCCTAGCGAACGATGAGGATTGTATCATCCTTGGACTTCAGTCCTAAAGTGATCCGTAGACAGATGTCTTCGAGAATGTGGTTCCTAGCGAATGATAAGGATTGTATCATCCTTGGACTTCAGTCCTAAAGAGAGCCGTAGATAGATGTCTTCGAGAATATGGTCCTCAGTGGACGTATATAGGACTGCATCGTCCCTGAGCATTTGGTTCAAAATGTACATGATTAGGATTGCATCATCCTTGGACTTATGTCCTAAAGTGATAAGGACTAATCATCCTGGTAATTGATTAGGATTGCATCATCCTTGGACTTATGTCCTAAAGTAATAAGGACTAATCATCCTGGTAATTGATTGGGATTGCATCGTCCCTAGACATGGTGAGGTGTCTTAAAGTGATAAGGACTAATCATCCTGGTAATTGATTGGGATTGCATCGTCCCTAGACATGGTGAGGTGTCTTAAAGTGATAAGGACTAATCATCCTGGTAATTGATTGGGATTGCATCATCCCTAAACATGGTGAGGTGTCTTAAAGTGATAAGGACTAATCATCCTGGTAATTGATTGGGATTGCATCATCTCTAGACATGGTGAGGTGTCTTAAAGTGATAAGGACTAATCATCCTGGTAATTGATTGGGATTGCATCGTCCCTAGACATGGTGAGGTGTCTTAAAGTGATAAGGACTAATCATCCTGTTAATTGATTAGGATTGTGTCATCCTTGGACCTATGTCCTAAAGTGAGAGGGAGTGATCATCCCGTAATTGGATCATGTGTATTGCAGGATATGTTGTTGTGGTACTGATGATCGAGTGGATCCAGTTGATGATGATGCTGATGATCGTGTGATGACGATGTTGATGATCGTGTGATGACGATGCTGATGATCGTGTGATGACAATGCTGATGATCATGTGATGACGATGCTGATGATCGTGTGATGATGATGCTGATGATCGTGTGATGATGATGTTGATGATCGTGTGATGACGATAATGATGATCGTGTGATGACGATGATGATGATCGTGTGATGACGATGCTGATAATCATGCGATGACGATGCTGATGATCGTGCGATGACGATGCTGATGATCGTGTGATGACGATGTTGATGATCACGTGATGACGATGCTGATGATTGTGTGATGGCGATACTGATGCCATTGATATTTCAGTAACTGGTTGAGTTACTGATGATGATGAATTGAAGAAAGCTTCCAATGATTTATAGATGTATCATGTATGATGTAGTCAGTGATTCCTTGCTCCTATAGATGTTGTTATAATATCCTTCTCGTTAAGGGGGAGTGTTGAATATTGTAACTTCTAAGAATATTATAATTTGTACATTATTATTCTGGAGATGTTTCATCCCTCCAAGGTAACCCTATCATGTATCCGGAGATGATTATTCCTCCGGGGGTTTGTGGTGACTAGGGTTATTAGACCCACCATGTGGGGGTCGTCCCTGTTCTTATATTTTTGGGGTTATTAGAATTCTCCAGGAGAGGTCGGCCCCATTAGGTATTTTGGTCAGTCGGGAGTTAGTATAAATAGAGGAGGTGAACTCCTCATTAGACACACTTGCACAAAACAGAAAAGTAGCGCACTTGTCTGGGAGATCTGCTAAGGAGGTAGAGAAGGAAGGAGCACATCTTGTATTTTGGTTGATCATCTTATTGAGGAAAGCTTTGCTGGGTTTTCTACCCCATGAGGGTTTCCCAGGGTAAATTCTGTGTCTATCTTGTGATTATGTTTCTTTCAGTGATCTTGCTAGTCTATTTGGTTTAAACTTAACACAACCTACTATATTTTCCAGATATGATCAACAGCTTATCCTAGGGCCTCTACTTCTCTTATTGCATGTTGGAACCAGCTCGGGGGGATCCAGTTAGAACCAGGAATGGTCTAAGGGTCATGGTTGGGAGGAACATGGTAGTCCCAAGTTTATCCAATTAAAGATCATCCTACAGGTCACCTAGGTCGATACATTTTTTCCATTAACTAGTGTTTGAGTGTGCAGGTTCTGCAAGGGAAGATCCAATTTCAAGAATCAGGTATGAACTACAAATTTCCATATTACAGTTCAATTAGATTTAGAAATTAAGTAGGAATTATTATGTAGCATTCATGTTTCTGTACATTATAGTTTTATTTATTTTTCTTTTATAGAGCAAGGGCCAATTGGCATGGGCTCTCAGGGTTTACATTCTAAGATCCAAAATTTCATTTAATATTTCCATTGAATTCAAGCTTCTGCCCTAAATGTTTCAAGGATCTAGTAGGGCTATCCTAGCTAGCCTATGCTAGATACCTATATAGGTAGAATCGCTAATGTCAAAACTTTTACTTAGTAATGTCGATATCTGAACCATTAACCTTCACAAAAATGAAATCGCATTATTTTTTTAAACCCTCATGTTGTACATTTAAATTATTAAATTACAAAAACACTAGGGTTTAACCTTTTATCCATTAAGATTCAAAACTCATATTTCCAAAACAAGGATCTCCCAAGGATCCACGAAACCAACATAGGCAAAACTCACTCAATTGCATTTATTATTCCAAAAGAGACAAACGAATTAACGCAGGTCAAAATCTTCGAAGCTATCCATCAACTTAGCACATTTGGGATCATTGATATATTCAAACCTACAGTATACAAACACCCACGGTGTATGTATTTCCCAATACCAACAAACTATCAAATACGAATTCCCTATTTAGGGCATTTCAGCATTTCGTTCTTCTCAACATAAAATCTATCAAGATGTACAAACTAACTTTCATAGTCACAAGACAGGACCCACGAAAATGTTCATGAAGCCAACGAAGTCAAACTCAGTCCATTTCCTTATTCTTTACAAGAAATAAAATAACTGTAGGTCAAGGTATCGAAACTCTCTACCAACGCTTTAAACATTAAACAATCATTCAGTAAAATAAAATCAACCCACAGAGAGTTAAATACATCATTTAGACAGAAGCCATCCAATGGCCATCATACATTCAAAATAGAGCTACGCTCTCAACGATTCATATTCACATAATTATCAATAGAAATTTCTTCATGCCAAAGCTAAAATGGAGAGCCATCACACCTTAGAAATTACCAGAAAATTTCAAGATCATTCTCTCTGCCAGTGGCATGATTTTTTCTATCTACTTAAACCCTACGCCTAAATGCTTAAAAATGAAACTTACAGAAGTATCAAAACTTCAATAAATGGCATGGCTAGCAAACATCGGTGACATTTCATCTCATAGAAGTACATACTCAATGGGGAACATGAGTTAAAATCCAATCCCATCATATTACATTCAAAACCCCAAAACAGAATGCTGTGGGTATGTCCCCATCAGGCTTTAAATATTTTCCAGAGCCTACAATTGCAAACCATCTACAATAGCAAAAAATGAAACCCTCAAGGGTTTATCCCATCATCAACAAAATAAAAACATCATAAACATTGACCAAGTTCAAAATCCCATTTAATCCGAATCGATTTCTTTAAAATCGTTTTCCTTCCAACTACTGGTCAAACCAAAGGCGACCCAATAGAACTTCGAATTCAGTTATAGTGATCCCAAAGGGCTCAATGAAGTTACAAAATAAAATATCTAGAGCTATAGAACATTGCAACCATAGTTGCGAAAGGGCAGGAACAAATATTGGTAGAATCTGGGCTTACCAGTGTTACACAAAACCCAATCTTGTTATCACTTGCTAGGATCCAACACCGAAGCTAGAAATACCTACTATCCTGTCAGCAAAACCATAAAAATCACGAGTTAGATAGAAGCACATAAAACATCTACAGAAAAAGATAGAATGAAGAAGCCATTTAACCACGGGAAGAAGTTACCTGTCTGAATTTCGTAGCACCCTCTTTTGCCATTACCACCTTAGTTGCGACTGCTCTGACCATGAGAATAGCTCAGGTCACAGCCTAAACGTAAACATACACTGCAAGCACTTACCCTCCAGGACAAAACAACGAAATGACAAAACACAGTCCTGTTTTCCAAAAATGTAACCCTCCTTCTAGTTGGCATCAAGTCACGTGAAGTTCACATGTAGCATTTAAAGCTACCACCAAACATCCACTAGCGCCCCAATGTTTAACCAAATGCTATAGTTTGGGTAGCGCTTCATTTTCTATCCAAACACCATAGTTTGGTTCGTGGTGGTGCCACTCCTTGTGCTTATTCCAAGGCTCATTCAAAAGTTAACTCCTGGACCTCTTTCGATGCTTAGAACTAGATCGTTCTAGGTAAGTGATGTAGGTAGTTTAGGGAAGAGACCCATTTGTACCTACAAGAACATGATCCAAGTAATGCTTTAGCAAAGAATTGCTAAGTAAGCCCAGTTAACCCAATTACTCATCCCTTACCTCTCGGGAGCACCGCCGGGGTATGACTACCAACACAAAGTCCCAGAAGTAGTCATACTCTCTTTCATAAATTCCACTATGCCTGAATTAATAAGATAAACTAGTTTAAACATTTAAATGAAACCAACATACATCTAAGCTTTGGAAGTGAAGTACTTAAAGAGAAACCTTAAGTACTATTCTAGCATTAAAACTTGCTATGATGGTGTTATGCACCTCATACTACCTTACTTCATCGCTTCCGCAAAAAAATACTTTGTAAGACCAACTCTCTTAGAACATAGTTTCTCATTACTTCAAACAAAGTCCAATATAACTTCCGAGTACAAAAGTTAATGTACTATGTATTATCTGTTTAGGCAATGTTAATAGTAAGTCGAAAATTTTTAATTTTTATTGTTTTTAGGGACATTACATTATATAACGACATCGTGTTGCAATTCTTTGCAGGCAAACTCTAATTCGTGGCAACCAATGCAACAAACATGGGGTGCAAATTGGGCTTTGAGCACTGGCCCTTTACTTTCTCCGTTCTCCATTCGCCTTACAACTCTCTCTGCAGGGAAAACGCTCATTATAAATAATGTTATTCCATAGAATTGGCAACCAAATGCTACATACAATTCTAATTCCAACTTTCATTGAAAGAAAGGTATGTAACCTCGATGTGGAAATGCAAGGCATTAAATAATTATAATAATAATAGACCCTTTCTTCCATTGTGTGGTGCGCTATCTCACAACTTCTCATCAATGATGGGTGGATAAAAATCCAAGCACTACACAGATTTTTTCTTGCATTAATTCATCTTCTTTTCCATAATATATAAGCATGTATGCCTTTCTCTATTTTTCTATGCTCCAGGTGTTTGAACATAATATATTTAACGTCAAAGCCATCTACCATAAACTTTGGCATTTGATAAGGGCTAAGTACCACACTCATAATAAGGATATCTAGAATGTTGAAGCTGGAAGATAATGTCCTCTGTCACATATTACATGTTTAGCAAGGTTATATCATGCATATATCCCAAGTTGAATAGTAAATTTATCCGAATTCATATGAAGTGATGGAATAAATTGGATAGCTTAATGATTTGATCAATAGTTTTGTTATCGGGAAAATTTCATGCATGACCATTGTTATTTCAATTTTGTATACAAATTAATAGTTTTCTTTAGGATTTTGGAAGACCACATAGGGTCAAAGCATCCACACAAACTAAATTTTTTCAATGTAATTGTATTTATGAGGAGAAAAAATAAAAAATTTAGAGAATTTTGGAGAAACTAAATAGCTATTATGTTTAGGTTAAATAGTATTATTAAAAGCTCCGATTATGTTTCAATTTCTAAATTATTCAAAGCTACTACAGACCTGTCACGCTTGCTGAAATTAAAGCAGTTATCCAGAAATTTGCTCGGGCTAAAATCCCTGGTCCAGACGACTGGATGGATGAATTATTCACTGAGTTTTTTACTTGATGGGTCCATACTTGCTGGCCATGGTGGAAGACACGCGATTATCTGGTAATATCCCTATGGCTTTAAATTCTACTTTCATTGCTTTAATTCCTAAGACATTGCTGCAGGCTTCATTCGAAGATTTCAGGCCGATCTCACTATGTAACCTGGTCTATAAGTTGGTGGCGAAGATCATTGCAAATAGAATAAAGTCGGTACTCTCTAGAGACATATCTAAAGAACAGTTCGAGTTTCTAGATAATCGCCAAATTCTTGATGCAATTGGTCTTACACAAGAAGCTTTCCACAGTATTAAACCCATAAATAAAAAGGCCTTGATTTTGCAGATGGATCTTACTAGGGCCTATGACATGGTCAATTGGGAATTCCTTCAGTTGGCTCTGATTCAAGTAGGAATCCCTTGGCAAGCAATGAAATGGATCATGGGTTGTGTGTCCTCGGTTCACTATTCTGTTTTAGTAAATGGTTGTCCGTCAAGGTTCTTCTCAGCCTCGAGGGGACTTCGGCAGGGTTTCCCGTTGTCCCCATTACTATTCCTGATAGTGATTGAAGGACTAAGTCGACTCTTGCTCAAAGCTAAGGGGACTGATCAGATTACTGGTGTAAAGATTTCTAAGAACATACATGTCACTCATCAGTTTTTTGTTGATGATGTAATGATTTTTGGTAAGGCATATAGATTGGAATGGGCAGCCATAAAGGTAAATCTTGAGATTTTTACTAAAACCACCAGGATGATTATCAATGAGCAGAAATCCATTTTATTGGAACACAAATTGAATGATACTCTGAGATTGGAGATTGCTGCAATTTTTAATTTCAGAATTCAACCATTAGTCGATGGTACGTTGTATTTGGGATTTTTCATAAAACCTAATGCGTATAATAAATTGGACTGGTCATGGTTGTTAAAGCGATTTGACAAGAGGATCCACAAATGGTGCTGGAGGTGGCTGTCGATTGGTGGTCGACTTATTTTGGTGAGATCGGTCCTTCAGAATTTGGGTGTGTTTTGGCTCTCATTGTGAAAAGTGTCGAAATCCATCATGTCTGCCATGAGGAAGAAAATGCATAATTTTATTTGGTCAGGTCAGCAGAAACAAAAGCTACACTTAGCGGATTGGAAGAAGATGGCCTCGCCTTATCAATGGGGTGGCTGGTCTATTAAGAACATACATTTCTTCTCTGTTGCATTACTGTCAAAGAGCCTTTGGAGCGATTTAATGGTGGAGGGTCCGTGGGGTGAGGTGATTAAGGATAAATATCTGAATGGTCTTCCACCTCACATGTGGTTCAAATCTGGTTTTCACAAAATGAAAGGAATGCCCAATTTCTAGGTTGGATAATACTCATCTATCCACATTATGGCAGATTGGATTGGCTAGATCCCGAGTGATGGAAGATCGATTAGATTGGGCTCTGATCTGATCATTGGTGGCCCTATTATATTTAAACTATCCTTTGAATTACTTTAGGTGCTGAGAAATCAGGGGTATTACTCCCTTTACCATGTGGCTACTCCAATAAATAACTCTTCTCCATTCCAACCGTGGGTGACGGCTCAGCAACTTGGATTACAGGGTCAACTGGCTGCGAAATGGGCCTGTTACACACGTGGTTTATCTGTGGGCAGTATACACCTTTCATTGACAGCTGATACATTAGCTTGGTCGCGAAACACTGCGACTGGGCAAGTGACGGTTGAATTAGCTTATGACACCTTTTTTCCAGCAGGATCCTCTACAATTTGGTGGCATGGGTTGATTTGGCGTTAGAAATTCCCTATCAAAATCAAGGTGTTCACGTGGCTTTCTTTGGAGGATAAACTTCTGTTATGGTCCAATTTACAAAGACATGGGTTTACAGGTCCGGGGATTTGTTGTTTGTGGAAACTTGGGGATGATGGGGGAGATCACCTCTTTTATAAATGTTCATTCAGCTTACTGGTGTGGGATATTGTTAGATCCTCATCGATGGTCCTCCCAATATGGTTTGACTACTCACTGTGTCGTTCTTTATAGGTCTGTCATGGTTTTAAAAGTGGTGCTGCACAACTATTATGTTTGGTGATATGGGGCATTTGGAAGGTGCGGAATTTAGCTATTTTTGAAGATAAACTCGTTCAACCGGGATGGGTGGATTTGAATGCGGTGAAAGCTCTGTTTGATGCAGGTGTTGGGGTGGCTAATAAGTCTGATATGAATATTACTGTTTCCAGCACCTCCACTTCACTTTTGTCATCCTTTGTTGGTTTTTTTGATGGGGCCTCGTAGGAGTCGGGTATTCTCTGTGGGGGGAGCGGGGTCATTACTTTAAACCAGGGGATTTTCTACAATATCTGGATGAATTTTGGTTCAAGGACAAATACCAAGAGTGATATTTGTGCATTATGGATGATCCTTTATTTTGCTAATGTGCACGATTTGGAACTTAGGCAGATTGTGCAAGATTCACAAGTGGTTATCAACTGGATTAACCATTTGGGGAGCATCAATTCCATTGCACTTTCTCCATGGCTTAACAAGATCAGGTCTCTTCATCTTCTGTTTCAGGACATCCAGGTCTCACATATCCCTCGTTCTGAGAATGGCCTTGCGTACGCACTCTCAAAGCGTGCCCTTCATTCGTCGTAGGGTACTCTATTTTTTTAGCTTTGGGATGGCGTTATTTTGCGGGAAGCTATAAGCTTCCTTTTATTCTGATCTTTTATTTACTAATAATTTTGCTGATGTTTTTATGTCATTTCTTTTTGTAATTGGTTGCGGAACCAAACTCTACTGTATTTTTTTTGGTATGGGCCCATATGGATGGCCATTACTTTTTTCGCTTTGTTGCTGGGGGAAGCTGTTGTTGGTTTCTGGTTGTTGGTGCTCCGTTATCTCTTCTCATGTCTGGTGGGATGGTCTGTATGCATATCCATGTGCAGTTTGTTCTCGGTTTTCGCTCATATAGTTGTCAATAAAGTATAGTAATTTTTCTGATTGAAAAAAAGAGAAGGATGCTTCACTAAATTGAAAAAATTGATATACCTTATAGAAGATACATAAAATTATCTGGATAATTAGATTGGGTTTTATTGTATTGATGAAAGATTTCGTATAAATGCTAAGTTGATTTGTTCCTTGGATTGTTAAAGAGAAAATATAATATTTCTCTATCTCCGTTTAAAACAATTATAACAAATATTTAATAGTCCTTGCATTATCACTATTATCACCAAATCTATTACTTTTTAGTTACAAGACGTAAATAATTAAATATATTAAATATCCCTAAAATATGTGTTGCAAAGGACTTACGTTTCTCTCACTATTATTATTAATATTTAAGAGAGCATGAATCTTTATTGATATTTATGAATGTTTATCTATATTATTTTCAAAATGTTTATTAATACCTATAATATATTAATACTTATCAAAAATATATTTATATTTAAGAATGTTCAAAAATAGTATTCATATTATTGATATTATAATTTTTTTATTAAAATTATTACAAAATTTAATATTAATATTAATATTATGAATGTTATATAATATTAATAATAATATTGTTATAAATATTTGAATATTATTAAATTTAATATTAACAATATTAATATTAACATTATTAATATTTTCTAATATTAATAATAACATTTATCATATTAATATTAATGTTATAAATATTATTATTAATATTATAAAATATTAATAATGTTAATATTGATAAATTTAATATTATGTTTAATAATATTAATATTAATATTAATAACAATAATGTTGATATTAAAATTCAATAATATTATAATTAATATTGATAATGTTAATATTAATATTATAATTAATATTGATAATGTTAATATTAATATTATAATTAATATTGATAATGTTAATATTAATATTATAATTAATATTGATAATGTTAATATTAATATTATAATTAATATTGATGATGTTAATATTAATATTAATATTTTTTTAACATTAATATTATAAAATATTAATATCTACTTCATACCTAACATACTTAATATGACTTTCAAAAATCACGTATTCAAACATAATCTTATAATCTTGGAGAATAACAAGTTATCATGATAGGTTATAATAATATTATTAATATTTATAAATTTATTAATATTAATAAACTTAAGATTAATAATATTAATATTAACATTATTAATAGTTTATAATATTAATATTGATATTGATCATTAAAATACAATAATATTATAACTAATATTGATCATTTTAATATTAATGTTGATGATGTTAATATTAATATTAATATTATTTTTAACATTAATATTATAAAATATTAATATCTACTTCATATCTAACATGACTTTCAAAAATCACTTATTCAAACATAATCTTATAATCTTGGAGAATAACAAGTTATTATAAACATAATCTTGGAGAATAACAAGTAATCAAGATGAGAAATGAGAACAAATTTATAAACAAACCTCAATAATTATATTCAATGTTGTGACATTAATAATTAATTATTAATATTGAGCAACATTCATATTAATAATTCACTATTAACAATACTAATTCATCATATTAACATTAACATTAATTACAATATTAAAAATATTAATATAATATTAACATTACAAACATTATTATTAATAATAACATTATCAATATTGTATAATATTAATAACATTGTCGATAACATTACAATTAATATTGATAACATTATTATTAACATTGATAATATTGATATTGATATTAAGAAATAATGATAGTAATATTAATAATATACTTAATAACATTATTAGTATTAATACAATTTATAATAATATTAATAACAACATTTATACACTAAAAATCAACTATGGGTTAATGTCACAATATAATATTTTAAACTCTCTTATTTAACATTAAAAAATTAAAGTAAATTATTTGTATTTTAAAAAATTAATTGCAATTTTAATTTTAGCTACAATATATCACTCATTTAAAATGTTAATATTAAAATGATATTGTTAATAATATTAATCGTTATTGTAACATTAACATTGATGTTGGAAACAATAATATTAATATCAAAATGTTATTTTTAATAATATTAACGTTAATAACATTCATCATATTGACATTATTATTAACATTAATAATAATAATAATATTAAAGTTTACATATGCACTAATATCAACCATGTCTAAAGAGGGGTCAACCATAGTTTATTATAGTCAAGCATGCATAAACAAAGGTCAATCATGGTTGAAAGGTCAAGCATGTTCAAGCATATTAAGAAACTGTGGTTGACGTTTCATTGAAGTCAACCTTCTATTGAAGTTAACCTTGGATTAAATTCAACCTTAATTAAAAGTAAACCATCAATTGAAGTTAACTGTGGATTGAAGTCAACCTTGGATTGATGTTAAAGTTGGGTTGAAGGAAATTTTGGATTGAAGTTAACGTTGGATTAGGGTCAACCTTGGATTGAAGTCAGCCTTAAATTGTCATTTGCCTTGCTTAAATTTCAATTATGGATTGAAGTCAATACTCGATTGAAGTAGAGTAAGGATTGAATTCAACCATGGATTGAAGTCAGCCTTTCTTAAAAGTCAAGTATGGATTAAATTCATCCATGCATTGAAGTCGACCTTGGATTGAAGTCAACCATTGGATTGAAGTCCATGGATTGATATCAACCTTTGATTGAAGTCAACCTTGCTTAAAATTCACCCATGGATTGAAGTCAACTTACTTAAAACTCAACTATGGATTGATTTCAACCATTGTTTAGAGTCAATCAACCACTTTTGAAAGTGTGTTTGTGGATTGAAGTCAACCATATTTCGTAGTCAAACTTGGGTTGAAGGAGACCATGGATTCAAGTCATTAATTAATGATAGTATTATTAATTGATTGAAGTCAAGCACTGGGTTGAATTCAACCTTGGATTGCAGACAGCCATGGATTGAAATCAACCTTTAAGAAAACCTTCAATTCAAGTCAACCTTGGATTGAATTCAACCATGGTAAACCTTCAATTCAATTCAACCTTGAATTCAAGTCAACCTTGGATTGAAGTCAACCACAGTAAACCAATGTCAACCATCATCAACTATAGTCAACTAAAGCCAACCAAATTCAACCATAGTTAACCAAAGTCCACCAGAGTCAACTAAATTCAACCAAATTCAAAATTCAAATAAGGTCAACTATTAGTCAATTGTGGCCAAACAAAGTCAACCATGCTCAACCATAGTCGACCATAGTCAATTAGTCAACCATAGTCAAATTTAAACAAGGCCAACCAATAGTCAATTATGAAAAAACAAAATCACCCATAGCGAACCACAACCAACCATGGGAAACCATAGTCAAACAAAGTCAACCATAATCCACCATTGTCAACCATAGTCAACCAAAGTCGATTATGGCCAACCAAAGTCACCCGCAGTTGAGCATTGTAAACCGTGGTCAACCATTGTCAACCATAATCAATTAGTTAACCAACTTGAGTTACACTCAATCAAATTAAACCTTAGTCAACCATAGTCAACCAATGTCAATTCAAGTCAACAATGGTCACCCATAGTCAACCAAGGTCAATTCAAGTTAGCAATGGTCACCCTTATTCAACCATATTCCACCATGGTAAAGCAGTAGTCAATTATGGCCAAACTAAGTTAGCCATAGTTGACCATGGTCTACCATAGTCAATCATGGTCAATCAAAGTCGACCAAATTCACCCATAGTCAACCATAGTCAACCATAATCAATTCGTTAACCAAATTCAACTATAATAAAACAAATTCAACCATAGTCAACCAAGGTCAACCAAAGTCAACCATGGTGCGCCATAGCCAACCATAGTCAACCATATTCCACCATGGTCAACCATGGTAAGCTAGTAGTCAATTATGGCAAAAATAAGTCAAACATAGTTAACCATGGTCAACCAAGATAGGTAATCCACAATAAACCATCAACAACCATGGTAAACCATGAATAACCACATTTAATCATGAACAACCATAATCAACCATAATTGGTCATTAACGACCATGGTCAACCATAGTCATCTATGAACAACCGTGGTTAACCATTCTCAACCATGGTCAACCTTAGTCGACCATTCTCAACCAAATTCAACCATAGTCAACCATGTTCAACCATGGTCAAACAAACTCAACCATATTCAACAATAATCAAACAATAGTGGAATTATAATCAACCACATGATTTTAATGCCAACCCTTGTGTTACCCACAATCAAGCCAACAAGTCAACCATATTATATTTAAATCAACTAAGGTCAACCATCACCAACCATGATCAACCATATCCAACCATATTGAGCCATGGTCATCCATAGACAACCAAATCCAACAAAAGTCAACCATAGTTAACCAAAGTCAACCTTAGTTATCATTTTGTGGGTCCATTGAGATGTAAAGTACATTTATGCCTATGTTTAATGATATCTTGAATAATTTGTAGGTTTCCATGTTAATTTTAAGAAATAATCTCTTAAACATGAGAATCCATTGAGATGGAAAATATTTATAACTATGGTTCATGATATAAATAATGAAATTATAATTTGTAGGTTTCTAAGTTACATTCCGAATTAATCTTGCAAGAATGAGATTTTTAAGGTTTTATTGGTCAAATTTGTTTTCAGCCATTAGATGGGTTAAGTTATGTTTGGAATTAGTCTTGCAAGAATATTATGTGTCGTTGTGGGTGAAGTTGTTTTCAAACATTAGAATGGCTCATTATAAATGTAGCACATGCTTATAAATGTAGTATTATGATGATATTTGGGACCAAATATCTTTAGAATTTAATGCTTGAAACTGTTTGAAAAAATGAAATCTCGATGCCCTCCAATGGAAAAGTTTAGTTAATTAGGAATCATCAATTATCTTTTAGATGCTACATTTTTGTGATATTGATATATATATATATATATATATATATATATATATATATATATATATATATATATATATATATATATATATATATATATATATATATATATATACGCACACACACACATGTGTGGGATTACATATGTTTTGTAGGTTTCTTGTAAGGAGTTAGGCCACTTATGTATTGTTGGCCTCCCTTACCTCTCATAAACCTATATAGAGGAAGGAAAATATATAATATTCATCATTGTAAAGTGATAGATCATCGTGTGATTAGATATGTTAGAAGAAGAGCATTTTGTCTCTCTCTCTTAGGTATTCTTATTCATAATTTCTCTCTCTTTTCTTTAAGCGGAGAGGTTTTATTGGAGCACTCGGAACATATTGGACCTGTAGAAATATCATATCACTCACTTGGAGGCTTACACTGCCTAATACACTCCGAAGAAGAGTTCACCTTGGAATAAAACACTCTATGCACTCAATTCCATGTCCAAAAAAGAATAGTTCCTAGTCTATGATAAATATATACGTTTATTTTTCACATCGAGTACTCTAAAGAAAAGCTCAAGTAAATCTTCTAATTTTTAAGGAAAAAATGCTTTTAGTGATTTTATCCTTCTAAAGGTTGCCTACTCATAGAAATTATATGTTTCTTAATCAATTGTAGGAAGGAAATTTGTATACTCACAACCCTATCTTAATGTGACATGTCAAATTGCCTAAGTGTATGTTTGGTATCTAGGGTATGTGTACATTTAGTTAACTATGTACAATGTGAGGTAATAAATTTATTTGACGTGTTCTAGAGAATGCACACACTTCATGGATAACTTCCACCTGCATGCAAGAGGAAGTAAGCTCATAGTTGTTCATAAGAAGTATGCATATTCCATTTTTTTGATATGTTGTTATTTTAAGCCCTAGAAATTTGCCAATTGCTGTCAATTGGATATCTCACAACTACTTTGCATAGAAACCAAGATTGATCCAGGAAGTTGGTCACTGAAAGTTTTGGGTTATACTTTTGTAAATAGCCGTTGAAAGGACATATGCAGATTTCTACTCAAGTCTTTACATACCTTGTAATCCTCATACAATTAATTTTTCACTAGGAGAATGAATGCTTGATTCACTTCAATTGCCCCATCTAAACTGACATAGCTTATTAAGAAATATAGTTACATGTATTGGATTTTTTTGAAGGTCAGAGATCATATTCTTTATATATATATATATATATATATATATCATGCTTTGACATATATAGATGGTGAGTATGATTTGATAGTTTCAATTCATAACATTTTCCATATACAATACTTAAGTCTAATTTTGCCAAAATTTAAACTTACATAGGCCTCTACTTCAACCGTTAAAGGCATTGCTAGTAATCAATGTGAATTTTCAAAGATCAAGAAGCATGTATAAACTCATATGATATTTTTCATGAACTTTAGATTCAAACATGAACCCACAAAAAGTATTGAAAATAAAACTCTACACTAGCCCTTTGATTATGAGAAGTATTCTACAAAGTCCCATGGAATGCAAAAATTAACACGACTCACATTTATTGAATAGTGACATATGAGCCATGAATAATTATTAGAAATCTAATCTTCTTCGAAGTAAAAATATTCAATCTTTATATACACCCAAGGCTTTTACTTGATTATTTATAAATTCCCCTAAACCCCAAATATAAGTTATTTCACAAATTTCCCTTGAAATTATTATCAACCACCTTTTTTATTGTCCTAGTTAGATGCATCTTATGAAGCATATATTGGTATCGCGAAGACTAAATCTAATAAAAAGCTAGATATATAAACTAATTAATTTGTAAATGGATTGAATCTACTAAAAATTAAATTGCATTGTAAAGGTAGTTCTTTTTTATAATAGCCTATATTGTGGGTTAGATTTTTTATAATATCTTTTTTTTCACATAAAAAACAACTTCATATTTCATGAAATCAAAGTTTCATCAAACAGTGCATCATAACACGGAGAAGAAAAAGAAACCGAAACACAATATCACTCCTCACATCACCGAGGAGCCAATAAACATATCCAATTCTATATAAACCCAAAAACCAACCCAAATCATATGATATAATTCTCTAAACCAAAAGACATCTAATTTCTTTATATCTTTATTAGCTTGATGACTTTTAGTGAATATAAAATTGGTATCTTCATTTCAGCCTACTATATATAACTTTGATAGAAAAAAGTAAACATACATTAAAATTCCTTAAAAATATATATAAAAACTGATCATTTATATAAATTATTTTTTCCTATTAATGAAGAACACTTTTTTTTTAATGATTTTTATTTATAAGTTGACCTAACAAAATTTTGGAATCGTTCCACATTTGTAGAATAATCCTTATTTTGGAATCGTTCTGGACACATTTTTGAAAGAATCCAAAAATTATTGAAACGTGTTATTACTCCATTCCATGGGAGAGATATCAAGGTCTCATTAGTTTCTCATGTGAATATTTATATTGCCTTGTATAAGCCTGGACTAATTTTTTTATTTTTATCTAAATTTTAAATATATATATATTTTTAATTGAAACTGTCCAAATTTTCGAAACTTAAGAATTTATTTATTTATTTTTAAATCATGTAGGACTTAACGCCGAATCGCAATTCCCCACTACCGTTGGCGAGCCAGCCACGCGACATACCTACTGGGTCGGGCAACGTAAGACCTTTCGCCATCATGTAATCGCGTGGCGGACGTATGACCTTCGTCATCATGCATTGGTCGCCAATTTCGGCTAAACACCATTACAATGTGACATGGCATCTAATTAATTTGATTAATTAATTTTTAAATTCAAACGCGTTATTCATATTAATATGATTGAGATTTTTAAAAAATTTCCTAATAATATGGTATGATGTGGATGAATAAATCTTCTGGTTGTGATTAATAGTATAATATGAAATAGAGTAATAATATGGTATAATGTGGATTAATAAATCTTTTCGTTGTCATTAATAGTATAATATGAAATATAGTTGTTAATAGTGATGTCTATACTAAATATAATATAGTTATTATGGATACTTTGTAATATATTATAATGATGTGTTGAGTATACATTTAATGGTAAGGATTTGTTATCTTTGTAAGGTTATGAGCGCTAGCACTTCTTCTTATATTGATTTGTGTACACCTATACTAGTATAGATTCATTTTAACAGGGGATTTACCAAGTATCTAGAGGGATCAAATCTCTCGAAGTGTAAACCTCTATTTAGAATGCAAGTATTGAAAGGCTTTAATTTATCTAATTTGTGTAGTTTTATATATCTATTGTTTTAAATGTTTTAAATCTAATTTCAGCCAACATATTATTTTTCAATATTTTATAATATTTTTTATGTTTTTAAAAGACAAGTGTCATCTCCATGATGAGCACGGAAGAAGTTACACATCCCCCCTATTGAGCTATAGAATGCGTCTCTTAGTTTCAAAAGTTTATTACAATAATAGTGTGCCCAACCTTCTATCTCATCAAAATAGTAATTTAGGAATCTCCATCTCCAAACTTTTCGAGTACATAAATAAAATTCTTAAAGAAAACCAAATACTTTCTTATTTTTCTTTTTTAAAGTTCAATATATCAAAAATAATTTAAATTGACGTTAATCATTATCATCATCATATATAAATAATAATAAAATAAAAAATAAAAATATACTAATTATATTAAAAATATATATCAAATACTTTTCTTTTTATGATTATTTTAATTATTAAAAATGAATTACTATTTTAATTATTAACCATAATTTAAAAATGAATTACTATTTTAATTATTAAAAATGATTTATAATACTTAGAGAAAATTTCCAAAATTTTAATAAAAAAATAATTTTTAAAAAGTATTAAATTAAAAGTTAATGAATTGCTAATCTAGTCATAATACTCTTTTAAAAGATAAAGTGACATCATCATACTTAAAAAAATATATATCTTCACTTTAGATTCAGAGTTGACATTAAAAAAAAGGGATGAAATTTCATCATCATTACTTTAGCCAAAAAGAAATATAGAAGACAATTTAGATGGATCTCTTTTAAAATGAGATCAATCATTAAGGAAACAAGGATACTATCGGATATGTTTATTAATTTTAAAAATCGAGCACCAACAAGGATAGCTTGGCCTAACCTACGAGTGTTAGCGAGGAGCCCTAGCCTTATTTATTGGCTATTTCATCAGAGGGAGACAAATTATAGACCTGTGCTTTGCACAAAGGGATTACTAAAAATACTTAGGTTCTTCGATAACTCAAGCTTATACTTGTTTGGATATCCTCAAAACAATTTTTGATAGTACCATTTCACAGAGAAATATTAAATAACAGAATTTGTTAATAATTTGATGAAATCTTGACAAATAATTGTTTATAATGATTTTAAACATTTTTTTATAATACCAGTTCACAGAGAAATATTCTGGGTTAAAGTGAGAATTTGAAAATCTGCAATACAGGTTTTTAAAACAAAGGAGACAAAACCCAAAGCCCTCTAAGTCTCATAGAAGCAGATATTCTAATTTTTTTCGTTTTGACTGTTCCTACGAACGTGAGCAAGAAATCCACCTTTGTTGTTCTATTTCCAGGAAATTACCAAGCTTTAGCAAGGATACTACAGGATATGTTTATTAGCTTTAAAATTCGAGCGTCAGCAAGAATAGCTAGGCCTAACCTACGAGTGTTAGCGAGGAGCCCTAGCCTTATTTATTGGCTATTTCACCCAAGCGAGACAAATTACAGACCTGTGATTTGCACTGTGGAAAAGGGACTACTAAAAATACTTAGGTTCTTCGAGAACGCTGGCATATACTTGCTTGGAGATCCTCAAATTTTTTTTTATAGTACCAGTTCACACAGAGAAATATTCTGGGTTAAAGTGAGAATTGGAAAATCTACAGCACTAGTAAAATGAATTAGTATATCCTATAAAATATGATATAAATTTCAATGTTTTGGTTTCAAATGGCACTTGAAGCGGTCACCTCAATTACAACGAAAACTTGTAGGGAGACATAAATACAAGTTTTAAAAACACACGAGACAATATTCAAACAAGTGAAGGAATCGACTCTCCCGCCTGAGATCTAATTTTACTTTCATTACAAGCATCTAATTGCCATGGGGTTTCACTCAATAAACCGCTATCATAGTACTTTTGTTCATAGCATATGAAATAATACCCATAATTTTACTAAATATTGGAAAATACCTTCCAAAATTGTTTTTTTAATCCCTTCCCAATATGCCTTCCCAATTTAAAAAAACCCCTATTTTCACTAGATATTGTATGTATCAATTTTTTCATTAACATTTTTCATATCCCTTTATATTTCTACCTAGTAGACTAATATGATACCCCTTTTATGACCCCGCATGCATTCTACAATGCACCTTGCTTATTTCGATGTATATTGTGGATGCACATTACTTCACCCGCAATGCAATTACTCAACCATATATAATTATGATTTGCAACATCTAATGGTCTAATGAAGAGATAGAAGATCACTTCTTGCTTGTCACTAGAGCCAATGCACATAGTACAACATTTAGATTGCATATTGTAGTTCCCCAATCGCTAAGCCTGTTATGGGCTAGGTATCCAAGCCCCCAGGGCCTGTAACAAGCTCCAGGAGGTTGACTAAACCTCCCAAGGCCTGTAATAGGCATGAGTGGTTGGGTATTCAAATCCCCAAGGCCTATGGAGGGCCTATAATAGCCCTAGAGGCTTAGAGCCTGCCAAGGATATTGGTAACAACTGACTAAGTGCTATTGGTAACAATTGGCTATCAATGACCACTGTCTCTCGACTATGATCGACTGGAAACCCACTTCACCATGAAACCCCCTGGCGTCAAGCATGCCTCAAGACGCGATTTCCCTGTGTACTGGTAAGCACGAGCCTTTCCTCAACCCGATTTCTCATCCAGTCGTAATCCCACCATCTCCATTTGGCGGATATTTGTCCGCCCCTCCCATATAAAAAAGACCCCCAAAGTATTTTTGTATTGTTACATTAAATAAAAAAACCCTTTGCCCCTTAATATATAAGCAATATAATTTTTAGGTTTTCATGAATATTTAATACCGCAATATGAATGAAAGTGATATTATATTGCCTTCTAGTGAAGTCCCTGTGCTAATTACAAGCAAGAAACAGGGTCTATTCTCTCAATATGGAAAACACTTCTTCTATTTACTACAGATTTAGGCTGTCTCACTTGTTGGAAATCGTAGAAACGATAAAAAAAAACTGTGTCAGTTATCAGTTCTTTAGAAATTCTGATAACATTGAATAGAAACAGAGCATACATGTAACGTTGTAATTCTCTACAGTTTCTATAACATTGTAACTATCTACAGCTTTGACCAATTCGACGAACATAAACAAACACGAACAAAAAACAACTTAGAAGATAGAGTCATTATATAGAATATATTTTTTTTAAACATTTAGTCAAGTTGCATGCTTACAACACACAAGTGGCAAGAGGAGAAGACAAGCAAGAAAGGGTTGATGCAGAGCATAAGCACAAATGGAAGCTTGTGGATGCAAAGTGTCACCGGATATATTTTTGGCATGAGCGAGTTGAATAAAGTTTGAGGTTATATTGTAGTTAAATAAATAGCAGCACCCAAAAGGAGGGTATGCCTTGATAAAATGCTAAATAAGGCTTCCAATTGATTGATTGGTCAGAAGGGAATATAATGAAAAAAACTTTGCATAAAAAACATTGAAAACATGTCGGGACTAATACAATCGCACAAAGCAATTTCTATAGTCCATGCTGCTTGGCAAGCCAGGAAAGACTAATAACATGAATGTTTGAAAGTATTCAAAATATAAGGTAGTCTCCACAAGTATGGTTTTATTATTATTAAAACTATCGTATTGAAGTTCGTACTTGTCCCTAATCCTGTCCATATGATCTCCTCTAGAGAATTTCACCATGTCATGGGGCGTTAGAAATGTAAAAGAAAAAAACCAAGGTTATAGATAACAACAATGAGTAAGAGAGAATTCTTCATTCCTATTTCCATGGGATAACTTACGTATGTTTCCATTGCATGCATGCTTTGTGCAACATAGAGGAATCCAAATGCTTTGACAATGGCTTTGGTCTTCCTAGTTGTTTGTAGGTTGCATCTTAGTACAATATAGTATGAAATAATATAGTATGAAACACCTTAGTTAACAAAATGAATGTAGTGGTGTTTAGGGTAAGATACTTTAAGAAAAATATAAGCCAATACATGATCATGACAATTGTATGGTGATAGCCATGGTTGCATATGGCTTCTCTCGACAATGGTAGCATATAACTGCAAGTCAACATTTACGATATATGTGACATAAACTGGCATAATCACATTATTAAATGTAGTTGATAGAGGCTGTCAATTAATGTCATTTTCTATATTTTTAAACCAATGAGAGTAATCAACATAAACCACATTTAATAATGTAGTTGTACTAATAAACTAAAAAGTTAAAATAAATAATGAATATTATTAAAATAATCATAATTAAATAAATGTTGGATCAATTTACTTTATGCTGTTGATTTAATTCAGGTTTGCAATCTTTGGTTCAATATTAATTTATCTATCAATCTCATACTGTAATTTAGTGTAAACACTTTAGTTATTTTCATACGGACTAACCCCCTTGGCTTCGCTAGGAGTTGACGCACCAAGTGACTTGAATATTTCTTCCACGCTAACCCTTTCTCGAGGTACGTATCCCACAACAACATTTTTAGCACAAACTATAAAAATATTAAATACTTTTATTAAGCTATCTATAAATATATCATATGTCTTAACTAAAATGTTATTTAAATATTTTTTTAAGCTATCCATACAATATATCACATATCTTAAATAAAATGCTATTGCAATTTTTTTTTTTTTTAATGTAAAAACATACTACCTACAGACTTGCTTGGTATTAGTAGAACAAGTTAAGGAACTTTATTTAATCATTTTATTTATTTTTTAAATAATAAATAATATTTATAAATTAAAATATTTAATAAAACAATAAAAATTATATGTATATAATATTACAAATAGTATAAAATATTTTTATCGAATGATTGGTTTTTATACAATTATGGTATTTTTTAGATCTTTATTTTTACTTTTAGGTTTTGTTTATTTTAACATCTCATTTATAGAAATCTAAAATAAATTGTGCAATGAAGCTGAATAATCAAACTTTCACTTTATAGTTACCTGTAAACACTCAGTTCAAGTTTGGAAAGAAATTAAGGTTCTCTTGAAATTCATGTTCAAATGAGATGGAAATACAGTGAAGACAGTTTGAAAAATTGGATACATATTCCAGAATACAATGATTACAAAATCTTGCCATTAATAATTGCGTGGAAAATATGGATAGCACGAAACCAAACCATATTTGAAGATAGATTCTTAGCTCCATTGTTTTGTGCAAAAAAATGCAACAACAATATTAAAATGCTTCCCATGGGAAGAAATAAAAATCGGACAGATGGAGGTAGAAGCAGTAAACTAGGACATACCTTGGTCTTTATTTGACTGGGCAACACAATTGAATCCAACACAAAGTTGGAGCAAGATGGTTGATATACTGTGATAAGGAGACTAAACTGAGTTTTAAAGCAGGATGGGGAGAGGGAACTAATAACTTTGTAGAGTTATGAGCTCTAAAATTCCTCATAAAACTGGTAATAAAAAAAGTATCAAATTATTCCAAGTTTTTGGGATGCAAAAATAGTGATTGATTGGGCAAATGATAACAAGCAATGTCACAATATTTTTTTAATCCCGATACTAGAAAAGATAACAAGATTAATGTCTTCTATGGAAGAGATCTCTTTTACACATATCTACAGGGAAAGAAACAATAAAGTAGATATACTATCGAAATCAGGTATGGAGCTAATGAGTGGAGAATGGAAAGTTCAATAGTAGCAAGAAGGAAAAATTACGGAATTTCATCATTCTTTCATTTGGGAAACAGATTGACAGTCCCCCTCATATCTCAAGAAGGTCCCTAGATTATCCTTTTTGGTTTATTAATATTTTGAATATTTTACACGATGTGATCTTATAATATTTCAAGATGTAAAGGAAGTTTTATGATCCTTTACATGTTATTTTGATTGAAGATGTAATGAATTACTAATAAGACAAGTAAGTTTTCCCAATTTTTTTTGAGTAAGTATGTGAAACTGAAAAATGTAATCTTTATTTGCTATAAATAAAATTATGATTTTTGTCCGAGGAAAAAAAAGAAATTTAAAATATCAATTTCTTTTTTGAAATACAAATTTTCTAACCCTAAAATTCCTCATATTTTTGTTTCCAACACTTTGTTCCATTTACTTCAATTTCTATTCTTTTAAAATTTAAAAATACAATTTCTTTTTTAAAATATAATTTAATTAACCTTAAATTAGAAGACAAATACTATTATAGTATTTTAAATCAAAATTATAAGTTACATCATCCCAACTACATTTAAAATACATGACAAAAAATAAAATAAAAATAATATTTAGTCACAAAGAGCTAAACAAATTCAATTGGATTTTCTTAGAATATAATACATATTTGTATCAATCAAATAAAATTATAACATTTAAAAAACTGATAAAAAAATAGAATATAAATAATATTTAGTGAGAAAGAACTAAACAAATTCAATTGTATTTTCTTAGAATGTAATACATATTTTTATCAATCAAATAAAATTATAACATTTTAAAAAATAATAATAAGGAATAATTTGTATTTGTAAACTTATTATGTACATAAAAATAAGATATTGAAAGTATATTTTCTCTTATTTAATATTAAAAGTGCATATTATTCTCTAATAATTCTTTATCATAATGAAATATATTATATTTATAATATTTTTTAGGATATATATTTTGATCTTTATTTAGAATAATAAATTTCTATTTGTTTTAAAAAAAACTAATCTTTATGATCACTGGTAAATAACCAAAAAGTTTAAAATAAAAAAAACAATAACTCATTCATTCAAGAACATTTAAGTAATCACTTAGTCTTCAAAAACAAAGAACAATAACTCACTCAAGAACATTCGTCTAATCACTTAGTTCACTATAGAGCTGGTATATTTTACCGATGTATGGCTAAATAATTTTCCAATCTATTTGTTGAAAAAATGTTGAATGAATTAGTGCATAATGCTTTTTTTTACAAAATTTTATATTTATATTTTTCATTTTTCATTTTTTATAAAATATATGTATTATTAATATTAAATTGTTAATATTTTATTTATCTATTTTAAAATAATGGATCTCATTAGTTTATATTAATATGTGTATTAATATAATTATATTAAAATTTTAAAAATAAATATTATTAAAATAATCATAAATAAAAAAATATATATACGAAATATAAAAATATAAAATGTTTTTACTATATATATAATTGTACATTTTTAGATATGTTAGAATACATATGAGAAGACTACAAATTAAAAATATATTTCAATACCTAATCCAATTTATTGCATTTTTAATTTCATTAAATTTATTTTATTTGTTTTCATTATATTATTATTATTATTTTGTTATTTGTATAGATTTTTATTATTTTATTTTTAAATTTAAAATAATAATATAATATATTAATATTTTTTAATTTTTTAACTTTCAATTTTATAATTAAAATTTATAAATGAATATGATAAACTCCACTTTTCATGAGTTTGTTGTGGTAATTTAAATCAAACTAACACATAAACCAAAATAAAAATAGATTTTATTAGAAAGTAATTTTTTAAAGGATAGGATTTTTTTTTATAATTTAAATTATTCTAAAATAAACTAAAAATATTTTATGATTAAAATTTATTATATATTTTATCACTTAAATAAAATTATAATATTTAATAAAAATAAATGTAAATTAATAAGGAATAATTTATATTTAAAAATTTATTAGATATATGCATAAAAAATATTTAAATAATGTTTTTACTTATTTAATATTAGAGGTGCTTAGATTTTTCTAATAATTCTTTATCATGAAATGAAACATGATATGTTTATAATAATTCTTGATGCTATATATTTTGATTTTTATATAGAAATATTCCATATATGTATATGGAAAAAAAAATTATGATCACAGAAGTTTAAAGTAAAAGGGATAACTCATTTAAGAATTTTTGTTTTTTTTTATCATTATGTCTGGTATCAATGATTTGGACTATTATTTTTAATTTGATAATATCTTGTTTATTTATTTTATATTAGTACAATTATTTAATTTGTTTTGATGAACATCATATTTATATATTTATTTAATTCGAATTTAGAAGGAAATTTTTAAAAATAAATTTTGATTTTTTTTAATATTATATACATATAGATCACAAAATAATTATATTCAATTTTAAAAAATAATTTTTAATCCTAAATAAAAGTGGAACCTATTGACCATCACCAACCTTGAATGTGAGAGATCATTTTGACTCAAAATAGATCTAGTCTGTGTAACATCCCTAAATTTCATAAAAAATTAAATTTTTTCTAAGCGGTCTATTCGTCAATAAATGCTATGCGGAAGTACAAAGTTTCAGCATTTAAATTAATTGTTTAGAATAAAAGAGAAATTTAAACCACTCATAAATTATCATAGATTATTTAATTGTGTGAACAACAATTGAATAGATATTATTGTAATTTCTAGATTTATATTCGCTATTATTTTCATGTCGTAATGACATTCAACTGATTCTAAATCCTATGTTTAGAATGATATGAAAATGTCTATTTTATCATACCATCTTACGGAATTCCTTTTGATTAGAAGAATCTTATTGCCTTGTGTATTACACTCACCGAGTCCTAACATTTCTTATGTCAACATATATTTACTAGTTCTAAACTGCTCGTACTATAGTGTATCCAATTACTTTTACATAAAATCAGTTCAAGCCATGAGTTAATTGAGATGTGGTCTTATTATTTCATGTCTAAGTGTTTTATGTCGTAATTAAACTCCTTTATACCTACTCAAGCTTATTATAGAAATGTCGAGAATATAATTCCAAGAATCAATATAGATTTCTTTCGTTTCACAGGGGTACTGTTAAGATTTAATATGCTAAGATAGAAAATAGCAACATTACATTCCATTTCACAATAATAGCATATACAGGATCACTGAAGAAACAACAAGCACAGCATAAACACAAGAGACACAGATTTATCCTGGGAAACCCTCATGGGGTAGAAAACCCAGTAAAGCTTCCTCAATATACATGACCAGCAATATACAAAGATGCAAACCCTGAGCATAAGCTCCTCCTTCTCCATAGCAGACCTCTCCTCCACAAGTGCGCCACTCTCAAGTGAGTGTGTTTATCAAATGATAAACACACCTCCTCTATTTATACACTACTCTGACATATATTTTACACAAGTACATGTAGGGTCGTATTTAACCATAAGGTTAAATACCCTATTATAACTGACTGGGACGACCCCCTCATGGTGGGTCTAATAACCCTAGTTACCGCAACTTCTCGGAGGAATAAACATCTCCGGATACATAATAAAATCACCTCGGAGGGATGGAACATCTCCGGAATAAATAATGTATAAATATAATATTCTTAGAAGTTACAATATTCAACACTCCCCCTTAACGAGAAGGATATTATAACAACATCTGCAGGAGCAAGGAGTCATTCATTACATCATCTGTATATCATCGGAAGCTTTCTTCAATTCATCATCATCAGTAACTTGACTAGTTACTGGAACATCAACATCATCAGAGTTGATAGTACTCAATCATCAGCATCGTCATCCCACGATCAACAACATCGTCATCATACGATCATTAGCATCATCATCAGCATCGTCATCACACGATCATCAGCATCATAATCAGCATCGTCATCATATGATCAGCAGCATCGTCATCACACGATCATCAGCATCGTCAACAACATCGTCATCATACGATCAGCAGCATCATCATCACACGATCATTAGCATCGCCAACAACATCATCATCATACGATCAGCAGCATCGTCATCACACGATTATCAACATCGTCATCATCATCGTCATCATACGATCAGCAGCATCGTCATCACACGATCATCAGCATTGTCATCACATGATCAATCCAGTTCTCTTTAGGACCTATGTCCAAGGATGATGCAATCCAGTCATGTACCTTTTGAACCGAAGTCCAGGGACGATCTAGTCCTATCATGTACCTTTTGAACCGAAGTCCAGGGACGATCCAGTCCTATCATGTACCTTTTGAACTGAAGTCTAGGGATGATCTAGTCCTAACATGTACCTTTTCAACCGAAGTCCAGGGACGATCCAGTCCTATCATGTACCTTTTGAACCGAAGTCCAGGGACGATCCAGTCCTATCATGTACCTTTTGAACCGAAGTCCAGGGACGATCCAGTCCTAACATGTACCTTTTGAACCGAAGTCAAGGGACGATCCAGTCCTATCATGTACCTTTTGAACCGAAGTCCAGGGATGATCTAGTCCTATCATGTACCTTTTGAACCGAAGTCCAGGGACGATCCAGTCCTATCAATTCTTGGAGACCTCATGTCTACGGCTCAGTTCACAGGACCAAAGTCCAAGGATGATCCAATCCTTATCGTACATTTAGGACCGCGTCCAAGGATGACTTAATCCTCAACCGTGCATTTAGGACCATGTCCAAGGATGACTTAATCCTCAACCGTACATTTAGGACCACGTCCAAGGATGAATTAATCCTCCACCGTACATTTAGGACCACGTCCAAGGATGACTTAATCCTCCACCGTACATTTAGGACCACGTCTAAGGATGACTTAATCCTCCACCGTACATTTAGGACCACGTCCAAGGATGACTTAATCCTCCACCGTACATTTAGGACCACGTCCAAGGATGACTTAATCCTCCACTGTACATTTAGGACCACATCCATGGATGAATTAATCCTCCACTGTCCACCAAGGACTTCATTCTCGAAGACATACGTCCATGGCTCTTCTTTAGGACTGAAGTCCAAGGATGATCCAATCCCCTCACATGTTCACCAAGAACTTCATTCTCGAAGACATACGTCTACGGTTCTTCTTTACGACTGAAGTCCAGGGATGATCCAATCCCCTCACATGTTCACCAAGAACTTCATTCTTGAAGACATACGTCTACGGCTCTTCTTTAGGACTGAAGTCCAGGGATGATCCAATCCCCTCACATGTTCACCAAGAACTTCATTCTCGAAGACATACGTCTATGGCTCTTCTTTAGGACTGAAGTCCAGGGATGATCCAATCCCCTCACATGTTCACCAAGAACTTCATTCTCGAAGACATACATCTACGGCTCTTCTTTAGGACTGAAGTCCAGGGATGATCCAATCCCCTCACAACATGTATAACAAAACATGTATCCTCATCATCAAAACATGTATAACAAAACATGTATCCTCATCATCAAAACATGTATAACCAGAACATGTCTCATCATCGTCAAAACATGTATAACCAAAACATGTATCATCATCATCAGAACATGTATAACCAAAACATGTATCATCATCATCAGAACATGTATAACCAAAACATGTATCATCATCATCAAAACATGTATAACCAAAACATGTATCATCATCATCAAAACATATATACATCTATCATCAAAAGCATGTATATCTAACATCAGAAGCATGTATATCTAGTATCGAAAGCAAAATATAAGAGTCCTAAATCTAAATAATTCTAGGTAATTAAATGCAGTAAATAGGTAACCTCATCATTGATGAGATGGACTTGTTATCAGATACTGTGCTACTCCCCCTTTCGAGGAGAGTCCTTTTGAACTACACCAAGCTTGTCTCGGAAGTGTTCAAACTTTACTCGAGACAGAGGTTTGGTCAGGATATCAGCAATTTGATCCTTAGTGCTTATATACTCGAGCTTGATAGCTCCTCTCTGCACCATATCTCGTATATAGAAGTATTGGATCTCAATGTGTTTTGACTTATCGTGGAATACAAGATTTTCTATCATCTTGATGCAGCTTTGATTGTCACACATAATCACAGTGGAATCCATTTCTAAGTCAAACACTCTATATAATAGCTTCTGAAGCCACACTTCTTCACAGCTGGTAGAGCAGATAGCTATATATTCTGCTTCAGTAGTACTGAGAGCCACACTAGATTGTTTCTTGCTGAACCATGAGATCATGGTAGATTCAAGACTATAACATCCACCTGATGTACTCTTTCTGTCTAAGACACTTCCTGCCCAATCAGAATCTAAGTAACCATGTAATCGGAGTTCATGACCTCCAAGATAATATAGACCAAAATCTAATGTACGTTTTAGGTACCTCACTACATGCTTTGTAGCTATTAAGTGAACCTTTCTAGGTTCTACTAGATACTGACTTAGGGTATTTACATCAAAGCATATATCTGGCCTAGTATTTGTTAAATACATCAATGACCCAATGATTTGTCTATATAGGGTTAGGTCCACTAAATACGATGAGTCATTAACTAATAACTTCAAGTTGGAGTCCATGGGAGTGGCCATGGCTTTACACTCCAACATATCAAATCTTTTTAGAAACTTCACAGCATACTTACCTTGATTTAAAAGATTCCTTTTGGATCTTGCCATACTTCTAGACCTAAGAAGTAGTGTATTAATCCGAGATCTTTCATTTTCATTTCTGCAGCCATTTTCATGATCTGTTTCTCATTCCTTGTCAGAAAGAGATCATCGTCACACAATAATGGTATGATAGGTTCATCATCCACAACCTTAAGGTAAAGGTTAGGATACGCTTTACTTCTGGTAAAGCCCAAGCTTTGTCATGAAGCTGTCAATTGTCCATTATTCACACTCTGCATTGAGTGATCTTCTGCATATCTATCTGTGCCATCTCTCGTCAGATGGGTCTACTAATATGAGCCTCAAAGTCATTCGAACTCTGTGTTGAGTTCCTTCTTGCATCCATGTCATATGTGTATAGAATCCATATTCAACCTTGTAGCAAAGGTTGAGATCCACATCACCCATGATGATCATTAAGCTCATCAATTGACTACCAATCCTGGGTACCCATACAGAACCTGATTCACACTTCTTCTTTAATTACACCATTAAGAGAATGGTCTTATCTATCCACTTGGAGCAAACATCTGTCACGATTCTCTTCCTCTTTCTAAGAGAATCTTCTAGCAATGAGCCTTCTATATTTTATTTGATTTGTAAATCTTCTTGTTGAATATCCATCACTTGTTCAGTGTTCATCATTCATCATGATCTTTCCTACAAATCAAAATTAAGTACATGATTAGTAATACTTCATAATCATCAAATCATATTGACATGATAACCTATTATGCATACAGATATCATTTACATAGTTATGCAACTATTTTGACCAATACTTTGGCACAACACTTTCCCATATCCTGTATGCATACAGTGTCTATCTAGATGCCTTCCATCTCTACCAGAACATACTATCGAGAGTGTGCACAGCTCTCAGCATGTCAGCAAAGAGGTTTCATTCTAGACAAGCAACAATGGAATGTTTGTCCAACTTACCAATCATATGCATATTAGTAGCATGATATATTCTAGGAATACAAATATGCATACAAGCAATATCATTTACTATTTCTAATAACAACTCAAATACTTATCTTTTATGTTTGTGTGGTTTCCTCCCGCTTGATCTTCTATATGTCTTCTGAACCTCTATTCATTCTGTACCACTGTGCATGCTCAAGTGTGTACTAGTGTCATCCTCATGATCTCATACACAAACATACTTTCATTAGTGTTTTCTCAAAACATTCTAATTCTAAATAATCTTGAATATGTATAGTCATGATCATTAGTATTCAGGGTTTCAAGGAAGTCTTCTTTTACTCATGCATATTCTTGTTTGATCATAGTACTCTTCTGGTTAGTTAAATCATCAATCAAGATAAGAGACATAATGTGCATGAACCCTTGATTAACTTTATTAATAAGCATAACCAATCATACCAAGTATACTTATATAAGGGATCCTAACACAAGGCAAGATTCTAACATGACATAGGAAAAACATACCTGGATTAGTGTACCTGCTTAGTTATGTACAACATACCTAAACAATCTCTTCAATGATTTAGAGATCCTGAGATAGAACCTGCATGTCTCATAGGTTAAGCATAATATATCAAAGTCATACATACCTCGTAAGTAGAACAAAGATTATGGATGAGTCTTTGTCTTCATGTGGAACTTGATTTGTCTTTCGTGATGTACCTAAATCTTGTTAGCAGACAACATCAACCTCACACAACACCATAATGCATTAGTACAATCATATAGCCCTAATCAATGAATGTCTTCGGTCATTCACATGCATTCATACTGTTACTAGGGTGATAAGATAAGTCTAACATTAATCAAGATTGTACTAACAAATAATATGAAGACAAATGCATTATGAATTTAATCAGGAATCAGATTTCAAGACATACCTGAACCTCCTTAAGTCATACCTGTCGAGACTTCTTGTAGTCTTCTTATGTAAGGCCTTAGCCTCAACTCCCCCTGAAACTTGATCTAGAGCTTGATTAGGGTTTGCTAGAGAAACCCTAAAAATTCAATCTTTGACTTTCACACTTCTGAATGAATGGAAGGATGTGTCTAGTTGAGCTGATCAAACTAGCATACTTCAATTTTGAAATCTCCAAAATTTGACCCCTCAAAATTGCCTTTGAAACTTCTGGATCTTCTGGACAGGATCCCGAGCTAGGGTTTGATGAATGCCACCCTTCTGTTCAATCAAAAGGTTTGATCCAAGGCTCTAAACTCTTATTTTTCTGAGGAGCTTCCAGCCGTGGTTACAGAATTCAAAAATTCCAACTTTTGCTGAAGCCCTAATTTTCCATCTTTCCGATCAAAATCCCGAGCTAGGGTTTAATCAAGCCCGGTCTTCTACCCAACCAAAAAATTCGATCTTGGTCTCTAAATTTCAATTTTCCTGAGTAGCATTCAGCCGTGGATTCCGATTCCAAAAATTATGACTTTCTCCGAAACCCTAAATTCCGGAAGCCATGAATAAAGGTGCTCCAAAAATAATTCTTTTTTGACAGAAATATGTACCTGATTGTTTCTGCTATAACTCTGAAATTTTTGCTCCACAGGGTCTGAAAACGTTTTTTGCAGTAGCCTAACCTGTCATCTTTCCATCCTGACAGGTCTGACCTCAATTGGATTTTCTGAGAGAGAGTTATTCCAAGTGTCGCAACGTGACCTGTTTATGGGATAAAACAGGAGAGCGAACTTGTACGGCATTCCACGTGTTACTGGTTCACCTTCGGCCTCTGAAAACGTTTCCTGAGATAATACAGTCTGTGTACTACCTATCACTTTTTACTAAATTTCATTTGGAGCTTCCTAGCCCAAGTTATGACCTTTTTTCCAAGGTCACCTGATTTTGACTGAGATCTGGAAGAGGCAGAAACCCTAACTTGTACTGATCATAACTCATAAAGTACAACGAATTTGAGGGTTCCCTTTGGAAACAAGGTACCTAGGGATGTTATCTTCGACTTGTAAACGTTTCATACCCTGAAGCTTCGCAGAAATGGATTTATAGTGAAAGTTCCACGATGACTGGTTTTTGCTATGTAAAACCCGAACCTTCAAATTGTCGTAAGTAAAGCAAGTGTCGTAAGTGCCATACCTTGTCTTCCTTCAGGTTAGCTCTGATACCATGTTAAGATTCAATATGCTAAGACAGAAAATAGCAGCATTACATTCCATTTCACAATAATAGCATATACAGGATCACTGAAGAAACAACAAGCACAGCATAAACACAAGAGACACAGATTTATCCTGGGAAACCCTCATGTGGTAGAAAACCCTGTAAAGCTTCCTCAATATAGATGACCAGCAATATACAAAGATGCAAACCCTGAGCATAAGCTCCTCCTTCTCCATAGCAGACCTCTCCTCCACAAGTGCGCCACTCTCAAGTGAGTGTGTGTATCGAATGAGAAACACACCTCCTCTATTTATACACTACTTTGACATATATTTTACACAAGTACATGTAGGCTCGTATTTAACCCTTCGGTTAAATACCCTATTATAAATGACTAGGCCGACCCCCACATGGTGGGTCTAATAACCCTAGTTACCACAACTTCTCTGAGGAATAAACATCTCCGGATACATAATAAAATCACCTCGGAGGGATGGAACATCTCCGGAATAAATAATGTATAAATATAATATTCTTAGAAGTTACAATATTCAACAGGTACTCTAGTGTAAGCCTGAGACTTACTTAGCTTAATGCTAAAGCAATCCTTCTCTTGATTTTGTCTAGGTTACAGGTTTAAATACTAGTAAGGATTTACTCGGAAATCTTAAGATAGTCTTAAGGCATGACTATACCATGCTTAATAGAGTTCATGATTTGTTGAGTTAGGGATATGACTCCTAACTAAGCTCTATGTTTAAAGAACCTCGACTCATACAAAGGTATGATCCAAATAATGTTATGGTTTATTAATTATGCACACCAACTATATACTATGCATCACGTGGTGGCTCAATAATCAAATCATTGTTAATATTACAAAATTCAATGAGTATTAAACACAAACTATAGATTATGTACAAATGTGGGTCGTATTCAAACTCGAGTCAGGGTTATATAATTCAATGGGTTTTTGGCAACCATCAACTATACACTTGAGGGTTTGTATCACAGGTTGGTGGATGACAGGGAAGAAAATTTAATGCAATCATGTGAATTTCATTTAAGTTGTCTCGGGTATCAAAACCCTACTACAAAACTTAAGGGTTTGTTGTTTGGCTCTACGTTTGAATGGTGGGTTGAGATCCTCTCGGCCACCTTGGTAGTTGGCATTAAGCACCACTCGTTGAGGTGGTTGTAACTGTATGTGTGTTAGTCATGTGTCTTTATGGTTTTCTCAACATGCTTGGAGTTCTTGTTGCCTGGTTCACTACTTGGCCTTGGTTCGAAACCCACGAGTTAAAGTTTTTATTAATACCATGAGCTTAATATATTACAGTCTGTGAAATGTTTGGTATCTATAGTGTAGAACTATTAATCCTATTTGATTGTAATGGCAGGGACTTGTTCCATCCTCTTTGCTGGCATCTTGAGAAGAGGAAATGGATTTCAAAAGGAGTTTGATCCCACGGTAAGTCTTGGGATCATCCAATATGATACCTTTGTCGATGCTTAGGGGATTGTTGTTGTCTCGTTGCACTTCCAATGTAAACTTGCTTGTACTGTGGCAAAGAAGTCATTTGGAGCAGCTTCGCTACTGTAGCTAGTCCTCATGGCAATGGCCTGAGTTGGGGTTTCGGTAATTTAGGTGGGAAGGTTTTAATGCCAGTTTTGAAGAATGGAGAACCCTAGTTCTCTATGAAGTAATACTATAATGTTTATATTAAAATAACAAAGGATTGCTCGATTTCAATTTTGGTTTCCTGTACTGAAAAATGTTAAGGTTTTTTTCTCGACTATTTTAAGTTTATCACAGTGTATTAAGTCCACTTCTTACTATGGTTGTTTCAGTGATCTAATGTTCAGGGTTTGAACCCTAATCTTTGCCACGATACTATATTTATGGTTCCTTTGTGTTGACATGCTTATATTTTGTTCTCGGCTTTGTGCCAATTCGTTTCTGCATAAAATGATGTACAGTTGATTTGGGGTCTTAAATCGACCTCGTAAATTCGTTATATAAATGAAAGCATAGGGTTTTGATAAATGATGATATAAAGTTTAAAACCCTTACTCTATCTAATTATTAAATTTGTGTTTTCAATACTTTTATATAGTATTCAGGCGAACTCTTCTGCAAGAGATTCAAACACGGAATCTATTCATTTGTTACCATAACAATGTACAGGGTTTCCAAAAAGATCAAGGTTTTAATCCTTTGTATGCGAACCCAGTTTTTAAATTTGAAAGGTAGATTTACGAAGAGGGTCTAACCCTTGATTCATTTAATACTAACATGTGATAACGTGAAGCTCAATTTAGATGTAATATGAAACCTTAGCATATTATATCAGTTTTGACAATATTATTTAAATAATATGTTTCTCCATAATGTAACACAGTATATACGAGTTCTATGTATGATATACATAACGATGATATGAATTGTGTTATCCTTTGAATGGAATAGTTTATATATGTCAAACCATATTACAATATTTACGAGCCTAGGGTTTGGCTTAAGTTCTCTGTAAGGACTTAATTGTTTTGATAATAAGTTGTGTTCCAGGTTTTATATTTGTACAGATATCTATATAAGAGATAACAACTCTATCCTTTGAATGGATGGAAATACTCAGTTTATATTAGAATAATAAACCTAGGATTTTCTGTTATTATTCTTGCACATTGAAATTATTATAAACTCTGCCTAAATGACAGATATTGATTGTATGAGTTCTAGTGTAAACCAGTTTGAAAGCAAGCATGTAAAATCTAGGTTTCCATTTCTAAGTCTGTGCATAACATGTTTATTATATATAATAAGAATAAACTGTGTTTTCAGTTTTATGATTATATAGGTAGAAATATATATAGGCAAAGCTATAGTGACTATAATACAAACATTTTCTTTGTTCTGCATTATTTAATCCTATAGTGAGATCTACTGTCTGAAAAATAAACATGTAAATAACTTTTGAATTTGTTACTGTTTTTGCATCATCTCTCAAGATAAAAAGAAATAGAAGATTCTTATCTCTATCCATAGTTTGGAAATCATATCTAATCTATGTTAGTTAACTCTCTTCCTGTACTAGAGTACATCGCCTATGACAAAAGGAAAAATATATGAAGATATTTATCTTCAATCATCCATTATTCGAAATATGATCATTCATTTGATTTACAAAAGTAATATTCAGTTTAGAAAATCAGACATTTAAAACAACCTATTGATATCTATTAAACAAACAGTTTTCGGAATAGTTCAACAGTTGAGAAAAGAAATAATATATAACAAGTAGAACCTGATAACTGGATAGGGTGGACAAACACCCAAAGAGGCCTGTTCCTCCCAACCTTCTTTAGAAGAATCAGCGAAATCACTTGCTCCTTTGGACCCAGAGCCTGTTTACTGAACCACTAGGAAGAAGTCTTTGTGTAGAAGCTAGGCACTGAAATTGTACTTCAGCAATCAATGGATACTTGCATACACACCTCACACATGTACTTCGGCAATCAATGGGGACTTAGATACATATCTAAACCTCTGCACTCAGCAGGAAAGAATCTGCACTCAGCAGAAATAAGACAGTCTTACTTTGCAACTCAAAACATAGCTTCCCCTCATCGAATCTCTTGTGTGCAATTTCCATCAAAAACACAAGGTAAATTCTCTCGTCAAAGAAAGTGTGAGCCTCTGCTCAAATTCAATGGCTATAAAAGATGCCTAGGCCGTTTTGGTGGTCAGTTTTCATTCAATGAGCCATAAGATCCAGTTCCACATTCCTGGGAACTTGACCACAATTTAAGGGATTTGTCCCATAACAACAACTAGTTACTGAGTTCATATGTTGCCACTTGTCCATTGCCTTCTACCCCAGATTCAATTCCTCCTAGTGGTTCAGTAAACACTCTTTCAATAGTCTCTTTGGGTGAGTATCTCCTATTTTATTTAATTAAATAATAATATTATTCATTTACAGTCATCCTTGACCACTTGGTCAAATATAAAAATTTACAATAAAAGTTAAAGTAATGTTTTTCCACAAACATAAAATGTCTCAAGTACTAGGTATGTTACAAACACCCCCACTTAAGCTCAACATCGTCCTCGATGTTGCTTATTCTTCATTAGAGCCTCCCTCGAACATAATTGGATATGTTGCCCACATATTACTTTCCAATTCTTAGGTAGCTTCATCTGGGCTAAGGTGCTTCCAATGCACCTTTACCTGCCCTATGGTGCGATTTCAGAGCATAATTTCTCTCCTGTCGAGGATACAGTCCGGTTCCACCTGAAAATCTCCTTCGGGCTCCACCTATATGTCATTCCAATTTATCACATGAGTAGCATCATGCACATACTTTTTCAAAACAAAAATATGGAAAACGTTATGTATTCTCAAGTTATATGGTAAAGCCAACTGATGCAACTGGCCCAATTCTTGATAGAATTTTGAATGGTCCACAATACCTGGGTGCTAGTTACCACAACTCCCAAGCTTAAAAGAGATTTTATTGGGTTTTACCTTAACAAAAATATGATCTCCTACCTGAAATTATTTCTCAGTTTGTTTCAAATCTGCATAACATTTTTGTTTGTCTTGTGCAATTTTTAAATTGCATTGTACTTGTTTCACGATTAGCTCCATCTCTTTTAAAAATTATGGTCCTAACATCAATCTATCAACAGGATTACTCTAAGAAATAGGAGTATTGCATTTCCTACCATACAAAATCTCAAATGGACTAAGTCTAGCAGAACCTTGATAGTGATTATTGTAAGCAAATTCAACTAAATGTAAATAGTCTTCCCATTTAGTTGGATGATCTTTTACATACATTCTTAACATGTCTTCTAAAATCTTATTCACCCTTTCAGTTTGTCCGTTAATTTGTGGGTGAAAAGATGTACTGAAATTTAACTTAGTATCTAAACCTTTAAAGAATGCTGTCCAAAAATTTCCAGTCAACTTAGAATCTCGATCAGAAATTATTACCTTAGGAATTCTGTGTAAATGAAAGATTTGCTTCATAAACACATCAGCAATGTTAACATCTTTAAAAGTAGTTTTAACAGGAATAAAATGAGCTACTTTACTAAACTTATCCACAACTACCATTATCGAATCATTATATTTTTTATTTCTAGGCAAACCAGTTATAAAATCAATACTTATAATTTCCCACTTCCATTCTGGAATTGGTAATGGCTGTAATAGGCCAGCTGGGTGTTGATGATCAGCTTTAATTTGCTGACATTCAAAGCACCTAGCTATGTATTCAGCCACTTCATTTTTCATATTTGGCCAAAAGTAATCATTTCTCAACATAGTTATCATTTTCTGATAACTAGGGTGTCCCGAATAAGGACTTTTATGTATTTCATCTAAAATAAGCAACTTAACTTTTGATAGATTAGGCACATAAAGTTTGTTTTTATATGTCCTTAAGCCTTTTTCATTTATGCTGTGATCTGTTATTAAATTTTCAGATACATTTTCAGCAACTTTTTCACGTAATTTCAGATAATTTTCATCTTACTTAATTCCTTCTTCAAGCTGATTTTCCCAATCTGTTTTATAAGTGCTGATTGTTGCCACAAAATTTAATTTAGCGTTTCTGCTTAAGGCATCAACAACTTTATTTTCTTTACCCTTAATGTGTTGAATCTCGAAATCGTATTCGCTAAGGAAAGCTAATCACCTAGCTTGCCTTGTGTTTAGATTTGGTTGATCCAACAAGTATTTTAAACCTTTATTATCTGTCATTAATGAAAACTTCCTACCAATTAGATGATGGCGCCACATCTTTAAGGCATGTATCACGGCTACCAACTCTAGATCGTAGGTTGCATAGTTCTTTTCATGATTGTTTAACTTCCTTGACTCGTATGCTATTACATGACCTTCCTGTGTTAAGACTCCTCCAAGTCCATCGTTGCAAGCATCAGTGCGTACAACGAAGTCCTTATTTGGATCTGCAATTTTTAATATAGGTGTTGTTGTTAACAGTTCTTTTAATTTCTTAAAACTCTCTTCACACTTTTGATCCCAAATGAATTTCTTTCCCTTTTCCTGCAAGGAGGTTATGGATTTGTAATTTTGGAGAATCCTTCAATAATTTTTCTGTAGTAACCTGTGATTCCTATAAAAGATCGTACATTAGTTACGTCTTTCGAGACAAGCCACTCATTAATTGCTCTTATTTTATCTGGGTCGACTGCGATCCCATCTTTAGATATTACGTGACCTAAGAATTGTATTTTATTTTGTAAAAGACACATTTACTGAACTTAGCGTAAAGTTGGTGTTCTCTTAAAACTTTCAGAATTATCCTTAAGTGTTCATCATGTTCTTCTTTAGTCTTAGAATAAATTGGAATATCATCAATGAAAACAATGACAAGCATATCTAGATACTTATGTAAAACATTATTCATTAGACACATGAAGATTGTTGGAGCGTTAGTTAGCCCAAAAGGCATAACTGCGAACTCGTAATACCCATAACGGGTCCTAAAAGCAATTTTAAAAATGTATTTGTCTTTTATCCTGACTTGATGGTATCCAGACCTCAAGTCTCTTTTAGAAAATATCGTTGCTTTGCATACTTGATCAAATAAATCATCTATGCGGAGTAAAGGATATCGGTTTTTAATAGTCATTTTATTTAGTTGACGGTAGTCTATGCATAAATGCAAAGTATCGTCCTTCTTTTTAACAAAGATAACCGGTGCTCCCCAAGGAGACACACTAGGCCTTATGTAATTTTTATCAATTAGTTCCTTCAACTATGATTTTAGTTTGTTAACTTCCAAAATGTTCATTCTGTAAGGAGCCTTTGAGTTTGGTACCGCACCTGGTACTAACTCAATGGTGAAACCTAATTCCCTTTTCAGAGGTAGTCCTAGAATTTCTTCCGGGAATACATCTGAACTATAGTGAGATCACATTGTTGACTTGACCCTTTGATCAATTAAAACTTGGGGTTTGACCAAGTCAAAAAGTCAAAATCTGGTCAAAATTTGATAAGGACTTAGGATGATGGAATGCTCATGTATAATGCCTACAAGAGGTGTCATTTCCTTCATCATGATAAATATTGATGAACAACTAGATGCTAAGTCATGCCATACATGGTGATCATTTAAGCAAAACAAGTGCAAGACAAGTACCAAGTGCAGTATAAGACAAGAGTAACTAGTTTCATGTACATATTCTTGCTTAGACCAACCACCAATGTAATGCATTGATCAAAATATCCCTTGGGTGAAGTGGAATGAATAATAATAATTGGTTTAGTCAAGGTGAAGTTGACCATAGGATAAACTTGATTTATTTTTGGAGATATCATAATAATGAACACTTTGTGACATTTGTTGGAGTGGCAGACACTAGGGATGTAAGGTGTCTCACAGATGGATGAAGTTCTTAGAAGGAACCCTTTTGACTCTAACAAGCCTCATATTTTATTTCACAACTTTTATTTTCTTTTATTTTTTAACTTTTATTTTCCTTTCTTTTGCTTTTGACACTTCTTTCTTTTGATATTTATTTGAAGTACATTTTATTTTTTGATCCTTTTGTTAGCTAATGGCTAAAAGGTATCGACCTTGGATAGCCTTCTAGGGCGTAATTATGACACAACCTTAGCTCTTCTACCAAACATTGTCCATAGGTGTTACATAGTTTCCACGTTAATGCCTTTTTAGAGGAAAGTAGGCTTAACCCCATACATGGAGGATTACCTACCCTTCCAGCTACTAACCAATCTCAAGGATGGGGAGTGCTTGTTTCAAGTATAGGGGATACTCTTCTAGTGACTAGACTGCCTAGGCTCATAATTCAACATTGGTAGCCATCGAACATGAAGAGTTTATGCTTCATATAGCTTCCTCACACACATTAGAGATGATACAACAGAGAAGAACATGGAGGAAATCCAAACCAAGAGGTCATAGAGGGGGAGATCCTCAAGTTCATCAGTCATGTCCAATTCAAGGGAAATTTTGCAGTCAAATGGACGAGATGGATAATTGGATAACGCTAAGTACATAACCAAGAGAGGAATGATGATCCATATATTACAAAAGCATCCATCTTCAACAAGAATATGCGCATGACACTACTACTAATGCACCTAAATGACACCTAGCACAAGTCCTACTAACAGTCATCCAGTAAAATCACATGATCGCCTATCCATGGCAAAGTGTAAAGTAAGAAAATCCGTCAATAAAACCATGAAATCCATATATACCTATTCCATATACTATGCTCTGATCTATAGCTGCAATTGTATTCACATGTGCTGGCCAACTCTGCTGCCTTTGGGGGCAAGAAAAATAAAATTTGAGCTGCATAAGAATAGTCCTAAAGTCCCAAATGTAGAAATGTATGATAGGGGAGATAATGAAGAGTGCTAAATAATGACCAAGGTGGCCTCTCTACTATTATCCCACTATATGATCCAACTGTTGAATAATGAGATAATCCTCTAACCTTGAATACCATTTGATTAAATATTACAATAGATGTAAGGACTAGGCTCATGACTATACTCTACTTAGTAAAAAATGAGAGGTATATCCCATCTACAAATTATATGATAACAATTACTTTACAATTTTTATGTTGTACAAACTCCATAACAAAACATAATACCAACCAATGTTTTGGTGTAGCACCCAAAACTAACATTACCAAGCATTTAGTTGTCATTATTTTCTTCTCAATTTTTATATATTATATACTTTATTTATTCATATTTAGTTTTTTCATTAGAAAAAGTAATTTATAGTTTTTTGTTGTACAAATGTCACAACAAAACCCAATACCAAACAATCATACAACTCGATATGGAGGATTATAGATCACAGGGGCACACTTTGTGAAACATTCGATGACATCAGTAGGGAATGGGTATCATATTGAAAACCCCTGTACACTCATCCCCCTAGAGAAACCCTGTAATAGCCCTCATCCTTGACCCCTAATGTTGTAATTGAAAATATGCGATCTAAATCTGTGTATGTAGTAGTTAATGGCAAGGAGCTCAAGGCCAAGGCCCCACCAGTGAACATTGTAGTAGTAAAAATAATTGTGATTTTGTAATGGATCCACGCATTAGATAAACGCATGGTGATGTTATGTGTATGATGTAATATGAGGCCTAATGACTTAATGAAAATAGATCTAGGGGGTAAAATGTGCAACGCGATTGAAAACAACGGCAACAATATATATTAAGGGGGGATTTGAAGGATTGTGAAGTCTTGATAATCCTAATGATGACGGGGCACTATCATCATCGTACCTTCAGGTGCAGAAACGAGGCAAGTTGAGAAAGATCACTTATTAGCCCAAGTCAGTCAATAAGGTTATGAGTCTTACTTTAACCTTTAAGTGTTATGAATCATTCGCACGATGAAGCGAATGGAGTATTATTCGCCTATAGCAATAAGAACGCCTCTAATGTAATCCTAAAATGAGATTAAATATTTTTTAATGCAAATGCTTAAATATTATTATTATGAGTACATAATTATTATTACTGAAAACAATTATCTTGGCTAGGGAAAAGGATGCTAGGGGAATATCTTGAGGGATTCTAGTGGAGAGAAACCAAGTGTTTTCCTTAAAAAAAGAATAATCTATTATTTAATTAAAATTACTTTGAGTATAAGCTGAAGGGGGAATAGTTAACATTACCTTTCATTGGGCAAAAGGGTACTAGAAAAGGTATCTATAAGGTTTTTTTATAAATAGAAACCAAACTGCATTTTTAGAAGGATTATTATTTAATGGAAATTATTCATTCTCATTATGAAAAATTACATTTGAATAATAAATATAATATATCTATATGAATATTATGATTATTTTAAAAGAGTTCACAAACATTATATTGTAAAAAATAAACTCTAATATAAAAGAAATCCTTAATATAATAATAATAGGAATTTATTATAGTTAATATAATAATGTGAGAAAATGGTCGAATATTCTTTTAAGAACAATTTTATTCGCCATAGAGACAATGTCTATACGCGATTATTATATAGAAATAATAATTATGGAATATGACATACTACAAATATTATGATAAACCAATCATATATATTAAATAAGTATTATAAATTACATGATCCAAAGTTAAAAGACATATTTAAAAGACATATCTATATGTCTACACATTGTGATAACCATTAATTAGAAATGGAAAATGGTTAAGACTTTCAAATAGGATTTTTAATTATAAATTAATTGAAACTCGAATGATATAATTATTAATATGCTACAAGTAAATTAATGATTGTTTTAATTTAATGGATGTATATGAGAAAACCCTAGCAGTTAGGGAAACCAAATACCAATTTATTTTCTTGAACATGTAGCTCTCTTGATTACGAGGGAGAGGAGGAGGTTCACGTGAAAAAGGATTGGGGGAGAATCTCTATGATTAATCTTCATTGCTGAAGGAATAAGGGAGTTGAGCCCTTATGCCTATAAGTTTCTTATCATTGTAGTTATATATTAATTTATTTATCTAATATTTTATTTGTTTTTTCTATTGTAATTTAAGAAATAAGGGTGTTTTTTAAAGATTTTATTTAAATCATTTATATGTCTGCCCATAAAGAAATGAGGGGTTTTCCCTGTAAATATTTTATTTAAATAATTTATATGCCTCTTTGTAAAGAAATGAGGGCATTTTCCTTTAATATTTTTATATAAATATTCAAGATAGATTATATTCTTAAAGAATTGGGATGTGCGAGTTTTATTATTTTATTTATTTATTAGAGATTTATTATCTTTATTTATTGAAAGTAGATGATAGAAGTCTATTATATACGTTAAAATGTTTGAGCTCTCGACCCTTCATAATTAAAACATTATAATCTCTCTTGAACATTTCAATAATAGAACTTTCAACTCTAATAAAATAAAACAATAACCCCACTCTAATGTTTTAAAATAATATAGCTCCCAACTCCTCATAATTAAAACATTATAATTTCTTATTTAAATAACAACGCTCTCCGCTTTAATAAACAAAACAATAAATCTTGCTCTAATTATTTAAAAATAATACATCTTTTCTTAATTAAAGCATTTTAATTTCTCATTTAAATAATAGAGTTCTCAACTCTAATAAACAAAACAATAAAGCTTTCTCTAATTATTAAAAATAATATAGTGATCTTTAATTATTAAAAACATAATATAGTGATCTAACTATTAAAAATAATATAAACATTATGCTTATTATAATTTCTCATTTAAATAATAAAGCACTCAACTTAATAAACAAGAAAATAAAACATGCTCTAATTATTAAAAATAATATAAAGCTCTTGTTTTTCCATAATTAAAGCATCACAATTTCTCATTTAAATAATAGAGAACATGATAAAGTATTATTCCTAACAATAGATAAAACCTCTAAGTTTAATAATCAAACTCTTTGTGTTGTTTATTAAGAATAGTTGTAAGCTTAATGATCCAACCAGTGTTGAGGAATTGTGTGAGTGATTCCTTTTGTTTTACCTTTTCCTTGGTGGATGCAATAGGTTAGATAGAGTGCCTACAGTTCTGTGAAACATTGCAACGAGATAAGTTTTCATTAGTTATGTTGCTATTATCAAAATTATGTTTAGTTAGTTTGAAATAAATAATTTTTGTTATATGATGATGGTGTTGATGAGAAGGAAGTACTTTTATTATAATTAAATAAATGTAAATAATGCATGCATAAGACTCTTAAGCTTTATGGTGGTATAGAATAGTTCTTTATACGAATAAATAAAGTACTAGAAGATATGGACCGTGAATAAGGTATACCAATATCCCTTCATTCCATGTGATACGTTTAAATTTTTTAATTAGTCTTCATGCTTTAAAGATGAAGAATGTGAATTGAAGCAGCATGCTTTGAAGGATTGAAATTATGCCATTAATGTTCTATCTTATGTGTATGCTGAAAATTTACTTCCCACTTGTAAATTGAATAATGTTGTGCATGTATATAGTGTGTATATACTATGAGATTGAGAGTGGTTAGTCAAGAACTTGACTTGGCATTATCTGTGATGCAATAAAGTAGATTAATATTATGTGTCTTTGAATATCTTAATGTGATTGAATAAACTTTTAGAAGATTGAAATTTATGAGAAAAAAACTTGTGAATTGTGGTCTTAGCTAGTTTCTAGCTTGCATAACTTTCATTGATGATGTATTAAAATATTAATACTAAGGTATATGTTTCATTACTTTTGGTGCACTTATGTGTAGAATTTAACCAAGTCATAATGATGTTTTATTACTGAGTAATGAACTAACTATATAAAATGTTTTATATATGGAGAGACATAATTGACTATGAGAATAACTAATAAAACCTTATTTGTTCCATTGAGATGTTATATGGATCATAATACTTGGTTAAGAGAGCAGATTCTTCACATATAAGTAACCATTGAGAATCTTATATTATTCTTCATCTAGCTTTAATATGATGAATGATCTTGTTGAAAATAAGATGTTCATAATTAACATTATTAAAAATGAAACTAATGCCTTGTTCCATGAATGAGAATTGTAATATATAATTTTTAAAACTTGGGGGTTTTGTCTATTGTTAGGAACAATGCTTTATCATGTTTGATTTTGGAAGAAAGTTTTTTATACCCCATACTCCAACTGGATATTGAGGGTAATGGGTATGTTACAAACTCTGAGGAGTATTCTAGCACTCCCAATTTTTAGTTAATCCTCATAAATGTAGAGCAAGTCTTTATGACTAAGTAGGCCTCATTCACATGCAATGTCCAAATTAAGGGATTTTGTTCAAATTATGATAGTATGAAAAATAGTTTCTCATGGGATGTAGTTGCAATCTCTCTAGCTCTCTAAAGTATCTCAAACATGTTCTTATTATATTGGTTGGATAAAGATGAATTAGGAAATACAGTTAGAAAAAAAATCTATAGAAAACTTTATTGTTTTGAGCTATATCTCCACTATATATTAGAATAGTTCGGTACAAGTTGCAGGTAGAAGAAACTATGGAATTATTGTTCCATATCCCCTCATTAGGGAGCCTTCAGCTCCATTAAATTGTCAATGGTATCCAAAAGAGAGGTACCTCAATAAATGAAGAACATAGCCTTTACATTTTGATCAAATCTTTATTAATTATTTTGAACACAATGTTAGCTGCTTATGTAGCAATGAATGTCTTCAATGCATAAAACTCAGAGTTCCAGAACTGTACTTATGTGGCAAATAAGTGGACCATTGATAAATCTTTAGTAAAAGTAAAATATGCATTCGACCTCTAAAGATAAATTGTGTTGAAATTTTTTTCAACGAAACTGTTGGACCCGATGTTGTGTTGTAGTAAGATAGCATAAAATGCTAAGAAATATTATTTTTGTTCCACCAATGGTTATAGTTTTGTAGTACATATTAATCTCAGGAATGATAGTAGGAATAAAGTGTATTCAAACCCGGAATCGAGGTTTAATCCAATGTCTATTAAATTGCTCATTTTTGTGCAATTAGTGGTCTTTTGAGTTTTGTTCTACAGATTAGGAATAAATTTCATTTTAAATGGAATCTATATTTACTAAATAGAATCTAGGAAAAAATGCAGCAAGAATGATGGAATTTGCATCAATTGTGTTATGTGTGAATCAGTGTGATTAGTTCATTTCAGACGGAATCTACGCTTAAAGAATAGAAGATAGGAAATATTGTAGCAAGAGTAATTAAATCAATTGTGTTACATGTGATATACAAATGGTTCATTGAGTATCCAACAACCATTGAACTTGATATTCAATGAATTTGGATTGATGGGCCTCTACTCTTCATTCACAAAACTTACCATATTTTCATTAACAAAACTTACCATTACCTTCTACTCTTACTATGTATTCTGTGTGACAAGTGTATATTGATTCTTCTTATCATTGAACTAGGATTCATAAGTCCTTTGTTTTTATTTAACAAAACTGTTTCTCTTAATTAGATGATTTTATTCAAGGAACTTAATATTAATATTACTTTTTATTCTACATGATGGTTATTTATTGATTCTTCTTACTTTTTTATTTTATGGTTTTTATGATTTCGACATATTGAATTGAGCAATTTCATTTGAAACCAATGGTTTTCAATTTTGTTCTACATATTAATACCAGGGATGACAATAGGAATGAAGTCAATTTAAATTGTGGAATTGGTTATCATACAAAAACTATTGCAAAATAAGAAATGAGAAAAATGTATAATACAGGGTCGCCTTGAGGTATTGATCGAATGCATGGTTTCACCTAGAGATGTTATTTTAATGATCTTTGACCCTGTTGTGGCCACAACAGATCCCATGCTTAGCTAAAGCACGAGAACCCCATTTTAATCAATTTTAAGGTATATGGGTAAGTTTCTCTTTGAAAATATGATTTTTGGTTTAGACGTCTTTAAACATCACTTCCCATGTATCTGTACTTCATTTTCGCTGCTTGATCTAGGTTTCTTTAAGTGTTTGGTTTGCAAAATCTTTAAATTTTGACTATTTTGTCATTTCTCTTGACAAACCCGAAACCTGAAATTTGCAGAACCCAAAACCCGAAACCCGAAAGTTTCGGGTGTGGGAAATTGTTGTTTTCATTTTGGGATTTTCGTCATCCTAAAACCCGAAACCCAAAGCTTTCGGGTGCGGGATTTCATTTCTTTTGAAGTTTGTTTTCAATAAACCCAAAACCCAATGATGTCGCGTTTCGGGATCTAGGATTTTTTGTTTACGAGTTTTAATAAACCCGAAACCCGAAACCCGACACTGTCGCGTTTCGGGATTCAGCAATTCATTTTCAACATTGCGTTTAATTGTGGTTCCGAAACCCGCAACCTGCAACTTTCGGGTTGCGGCTTTCGGAAACTTGGTTTTAACTTGGTCGTATTTTGAAACACGAAACCCGCCAGTTTCGGCTTTTGGCTTTCGGGAGTAGTAAATAAGACATTTTGTTATGTTTTGAACCCGATCCCATGCTTCGCATTGGTCAATCTCAGCCATTCATTTCTCTTAATCCTATGGCCGTGATTTAATCTTGAGTAATTTGATAAATATAGGTTTTATTTACTTTTCTTTATCATTTTTACTCGCCAAATTACTCCGCTGAGCTGATTTTTATCGTGGATTTCTCGCCTTCAGTCGACTGCTAGTTTTTCAGTTATCACAGGCTGTTCCACCTAAATGTAAGCTGGAAGAAATGGAGCGTGAACGTGAGGAAAGTGCACAGAAGATCCGGGCTATTGAAGCAGTCAACATTGGTCACGTGGATGAATTGATCAGGAAACCGCTCTCCCTCGAGGGGAAGATCCATTCTTACCTTCGCACTTGGCATAAGCTTGCCAAGCATGACATGGAGAACAACATATGCAATGCTCAAATAGGCATAGAGTCCGTCAATTATCCAAACATAGATGAACTGTTAGAAATATATGATAAGTGGCGGGATTTTCTGGTCCAATAGACTCATTTCTGATTTTGGAATCCCTACTTTGTAGGATTCATTTTTGTATTTTGTTGTAATATTTAAGGAAGAATACCTCACGGAGGAAGGGGTTGGAATTTTTGGGATTGTAATTCAGCAGGAGATAAGACTGAGGATACTCTATGGCCAGAGTCATTGTAATTTTGGTACAAGACATCTTGATACAATAATGTTATCTTTAGATCCATCTTCTGATTATCACTTAAATTTCTGTAAGGATTTCTGATTTTATGTTCCAGATTGTCATCCGCTATACACATGATCTCTTTTTAGACATATAATGAATACATAGATGTGTTGTATTGGTTTCTCTGTATAACTGATTTGTGTATGAAAATATTTGATTAAATTTCTTTAATTAAATACTATCTTTATTGATTTCTACAATTGATCACATATATATATATATATATATATTCAATCATTGTTGATTTTTCAATCAACAAAAGGTTAACAGGTTATATCTTGATGGTCTTCAAGCTTGGATTATCATTGTTTAATTTTCATTAAACAAATCATAATTTAAATCAACAAATATCTCATCTAAAGGCATTTCTGTTAAAGGTGATAGACTGTTTGTTCTCTTACACCTCAAGGTTGATCTGCATAAACACCAAGCTTTTTTCATTTTAGGATAGATTTTACTTAAGATTAGGTTCTTTTCTAAGAAGGTTAAGTTAGAATTGCTTACTGTTTTACATACCTTTGTTTATCTAAATTGGGAAACTGGTCTTATTGATCAAACCACTTACTCATAGAGTGCCAGCGGAGGTCGAATATCCGTGGGTGATTACCACACCAAACAGCTCAAGGATAGAATTGTCCTTGCGTAGGGTCTTTCGAAGCCTTTGGTTGGGTTTTCATCCCCTGTTGTGTGCCTTGGAACCCATTCCAGCACCTTGCACTTACCTTGCACACCCGAGGCATCAACAAATGGTGCTAGAAGGAGGGACACTACTATAACATGCCTAAGGAAACCGCTAATAAACCTCCTCCAGAAAATACTTCAACGGTTCTAATTGATCCTAAGGGAATGAAAATTATGATTGCTTGCAGGTTAGAATTTGATTGCACTAATAATGTAGCTGAGTATGAGGATCTGGTTCAGGGACTCAAGAAGGATGTTGACTTAGGTGTGCAGGTGATTGAATGCTATGGAGATTATGAAATTATAGTCAAGCAAGTCAGAAATAAAATACACTGCTTATCTCCACGCTTGGCTAACTATCAGAAGATGGTAAGGGATTTAACCAGCTCATTTTTAGCATTCAATATTAAATCAGTTCCCAGATCACAAAATTTTGGTGCAGGCCTATTAACAAATACAACGTCTAGACTGATCCCGCCAGAAGGTCTGTCTCCTCAAACTTTTTCCATTGAATTGATGTACAGACCCTCTATTCCGGATAATGTGACTAATTGGAAAGTATTTGATGATGAATGACAGATACATGACTTCCTCACGGCTCAGGATACATTCCAAGATATGGCCATTGATGAAGCAGAACATGAAAAGTCACTCGCTGATCTCTCAAACGTTATCCCAAAGTCAGTGATCAATCTGGAAAAGTTTTATGATTTGCAAGACAAGTTCAAATCTCAAACTAATTGTAAAACTCAAAGCTCATCCTTGAACTATGAGCGAGTCAATTTAGGCACTGAGCAGGAACCATGTTTTGTCAATTTGGGAGTTGATTGTACCCCTGAAGAACGGAGGGCCATCATTGCATTGTGTAAGCAGTATAAAGATGTTTTTGCATGGACTTATGATGAATTGAAAACATTTGAAACTAGCGTCATGTTTCATAATATACCCATGAAACCAGAGGTTAAGCCATTTCAACAAAAGCTATGGAAAATGTACCCTAGCTTAGAACCCTCAGTAAAAAAGGAGTTGGAAAAGCTGCTCACTACTCGAATTATATTTCCAATCAGACACACTCAATGGATAGCTAACTTAGTGCCTATCCGTAAGAAAAGTGGTGAAATTCGACAGTGTGTCGATTTCAGGAACCTGAATCGGGCTTCTGAGAAAGACAATTATCCTATTCCACCTATGGAACAGATTCTTCAGAAGGTAGTCGGGTCGGAGATGTTTTCCCTCCTAGATGGTTTTTCGGGATATAACCAGGTTATGGTTGCTCCGGATGACCAATTAAAAATAGCTTTCAGGACCCCTTGGGGCACTTTTGCCTATATGCGGATGCCTTTCAGGTTAATCAATGCAGGAGCTACTTTCTAGAGAGCTATGGACATAGCTTTCCGAGGGTTAATGCATAATTCTGTCGCAGTCTATCTTGATGATATCACTATTTACTCCAAAAGGAAACATGAACATGTGTTTGCTCTAAAACAAGATTTCGACCGTTGTAGGAAATTCGGCATTTCTCTCAACCCCAAGAAATCTATTTTCGCAGTAACAGAACGAAAGATTCTAGGCTTCATTGTTTCCAAAGAGGGTATGATTATTGATCCTAAACGCATAGAGGCTATTTCAAAGATTGGGTTACCAGGGTCATGCAAAGAAATGCAATTTTTTTAGGTAAGATTAATTTTGTACGTAGATTTGTACCAAATTTTTCCCAGATTGTTAAACCATTACAACTTTTGGTCACGAAAGATGTGCAGTTTACTTGGTCTTAGGAACAGAGAGATGCGTTTATCCAAATTCAAAAGGCTATTGCCGAATCTCCTGCTCTCATGTCCCCAGAATTTGATAAGGATTTCATTCTTTATACTTTTGCCACTGACTTTTCTTGTACAGCTGTCCTGACGCAAAAGCATGACGATGATGCAGAAATCCCGATCTCTTTCATGAATTCAACATTTAAGGGTACAAAGATTAATTACTCACAAATTGATAAGCAAGCCTATGCAGTCTATAAGTCTGTCAAACACTACAGGTCCTACTTGCTGTGGTTTCGAACTAAAGTCGTTGTTCCATACTCTGCCTTAGAAACGTCCTCATCCAGAAAGAGTTACGGGAAAAGAGGTCCCATTGGATGACGACCCTACAAGAATATGATCTTCAGATCAGACCATCTAAAATTGTCAAAGGACAAGGTCTTTGTCTTCTTACTGCTCAATCTAATGACCCTACGCAGTAGCAATCCGAATGGGATCAAGAGGAAGAAGTTCCCTCAGGTGTTGTTAATGTTATCGATGCCCTGACATCTAAATGGTATGATGATATCATATTTTTCCTGAACCATGGGTTTGCCCCCGAAACTCTTGATTTTAAGAAAAGAAGGGCTTTGAGACTAAAAGCTGCTCCTTATCAGTTTATTGATAAAGTTATTTTTAGGAAAAATTATGATGGAGTATTTCTTAGGTGCTTGGAAAAACATGAAACTGATGACATCTTATTCCAATTTCATGCAGGACCTGCTGGAGGCCATTTTTTAGGTGAGACTACAGCACATAAGATTCTCAGGGCTGGATATTATTGGACAACGTTGTTTAAAGATGCTTATGCTTATGTAAGGAAGTGTGAACCATATCAGAAATGCACAGGCAAGTTTAAGAAACCCGCATTTCCTCTTCAACCAGTCACAATTCTGTTTCCATTCCAACAATGGGGATTGGATTTTGTCAGGCCCATAAACCCTACTTTGTACCTCCAACATAAGTATATTCTTATAGCAACTGACTACTTCACCAGATGGGTGGAGGCAGCCCCTCTTAAGCAATGTAATGTTAGTCAAGTAATTTCCTTCCTTGACAGTCAGATCATCACACGATTCGGCACTCCTGAGTACTTACTTTCCGATAAAGCATCCTACTTCTCTTCAATCGATATAACTGAATATGCCTTTGAAAAGGGGATTAAGCTTAAGTTCTCTGCCAATTATTACCCGCAAGGCAATGGTTTGGCTAAGTCGTCAAACAAGAATCTGATAAATATTCTCAAGAAGACTATAGCTTCTCATCACATATATTGGCACACAGAGTTATATAATGCTTTATGGGTAGATCGAATAACCCCAAAGGCAGCCATTGCAAATTCCCCCTATTGCCTTGTTTATGGAAAAGAAGCCATTGTTCCTGCTAATATCACCATCCCTTCACTACAATTGGCCCAGTCTGTCCAAGAAGATGATTCTTCCCCTCTCCAGCATAGAATAGATACTCTCTTGAAGCTAGAGGAGGACAGGGAAATAGCTAAGAACAAATTGTATCATGATCAGCAGATGGTGAAAAGATGGTTTGATGAAAAATCTTCATCTGACAGAGAATTTTATGTTGGTGACCTGGTTCTAAGGTGGGATAAGCAACATAAAGATAAGAACCAGTACACCAAGTTTCAGCACCTTTGGCTAGGACCTTTCATTATTACAGAAAAGATTGCTCCCAACACTATTCGATTACAGACACTAGAGGGAGTTGTAGACACCTTCCCAATGAACGTGTCTCTTCTAAAAAAGTATTTTTTTTTAACAATCTGGTGCACTTGTACATAAGTGTGGTTTGATTTTCAATCATTTGTTTTCTTGCATTGAAATTTTGATTAGTCTTCTTGTTTTGTTTTGGTTTTCATTAATAAGGCTTCACACGTGTGGTATTGGCTTATGATCACTTTTCTTAGCAACAATTGCTTCTGAAGTTTTAGCATTGTTATCAATCTTACTTTCTGGCTTTTGATTAGAATTTACTCTGAAGAATAAATAGTCAAATAAATGCAATGCCGTTAGATACTTTTCACTTTGATCATTATCTCTCACAATGCTTTATTTGTGTAATTAAGGTATGGAGGATGGTCATCATTTCTCTATCTGGTGTTTCATGGTTGAACGGCATATCATAATAACCTAACCAACTCTGATTGCTCATGGTTCCTTTTACAATCACTTTGAATATGAATTTTGTTTAAAATTATAAGTTACAAAGTGGGTGGTCTTGTTATCAAGCCAACCCATTAGGTTCATAGGTGTTTAAGTGGAATGACATCTTCACATCAAGCCACCACACTTGGAAGATGACTTTCAGTTCTACTGGAAGGTGGAAGATCCTATTACAGGTCGGTCCATTCATGGTCCGCAAAGCACTGGTGAGTAACATTAGCGCTATATGGTCACCAAGCCATGGTAATTCCTTGTAGCCTATGCCAAAATGAATTGTTTTGTCTTTTAACATAAGATTTTGTTGTATACAAGAACAGGGTGGTCTTATTACAAGCCATCCCTGCTATGATCATGGGTTTGATCTTGGACTAGAGTTATCACGATATCATTACCAAGCCATGATAATTTATTTTGGTCTTATAGCCAGAAGACAAGGAGTCTCGCCATCGAGCTAGCTTGACCAGCTTCCAAATCAAGCTTGTGAATGGTGTTTTTTGATCTGATCACCAAGTCAGTACAGTGGTCTTGTATCAACAAGGTTTTATATATATATATATATAAAAAGAGAAAATATAAAAAAAAGAAAAAAGAAAGAAAAGACAAAAAGAAAAGATAAAGAAGTATCACTGAATATACATGCAACTAATAAACCAAGGTGATCTATAATTAGGATACCCATGAGCATTTCTAAGACTGTGCCCAAGTTCAACACAAGCTAGTTTTCAATGATTACATCATGGTAAAGATTTGGTATTGCTCTCTAAATCTCCTTATCAGATGAGTGTTATCTTTAAAATGGTCACTGTTTGAGATCTATCCATTTTCATGTTCACTGTTTGTTGGCTGTTATCTTTTGAGTATTTTCTTTGAATTAAGTTTTAAGAAAGTGGTTGATTAACATGTTGTCTTTAGTCATGATTTGATTGCAGAGATAACTAGTTCTTCCCATCCAGTCGCCATTTGTTGTGGCCACAACAGATCCCATGCTTAGCTAAAGCACGGGAACCCCATTTTAATCAATTTTAAGGTATATGGGTAAGTTTCTCTTTGAAAATATGATTTTTGGTTTAGAAGTCTTTAAACATCACTGCCCATGTATCTATACTTCATTTTTGCTGCTTGATATAGGTTTATTTAAGTGTTTGGTTTGCAAAATCTTTAAATTTTTACTATTTTGTCATTTCTCTTGACAAACCCGAAACCCGAAATTTGCAGAACCCGAAACCCGAAATTTGGAGAACCTGGAACCCAAAACCTGAAAGTTTCGGGTGCAGGAAATTGTTGTTTTTGTTTTGGGATTTTCGTCATCCCAAAACCTGAAACCCGAAGGTTTCGAGTGCGGGATTTCATTTCTTTTGAAGTTTGTTTTCAATAAACCTGAAACCCGAAACCCGATGATGTCGTGTTTCGGGATCTGGTATTTTTTGTTTACGAGTTTTAATAAACCCGAAACCTGACACTATCGCGTTTTGGGTTTCGGGAATTCATTTTCAACATTGCATTTAATTGTGGTTCTGAAACCCGCAACCTGCAACTTTCGGGTTGCGGATTTCGGAAACTTGGTTTTAACTTGGTCATATTTTGAAACCCAAAACCTGTCAGTTTCGGTTTTCGGCTTTCGGGAGTAGTAAATAAGACATTTTGTTATGTGTTGAACCCAATCTTGCACTTCACATCGGTCAATCTTAGTCGTTCATTTCTCTTAATCCTACAATCGTTATTTAATCTTGGGTAATTTGATAAATATAGGTTTTATTTACTTTTCTTTATCATTTTTACTCATCAAATTACTCTGCTGAGCTGATTTTTACCGTGGATTTCTCGCCTTCATTCGACTGCCGGTTTTTCAGTTATCACAGGCCCTTCCACCTAAATATAAGCTGGAAAACATGGAGTGTGAACGTGAGGAAAGTGCGCAGAAGATCCGAGCTATTGAAGCAGTCAACATTGGTCACATGGATGAATTGATCAGGAAACCGCTCTCGCTCGAGGGGAAGATCCATTCTTACCTTTGCACTTGGCATAAGCTTGCCAAGCATGACATGGAGATCAACATATGCAATGCTCAAATAGGCATAGAGTCTGTCAATTATCCAAACATAGAAGAACTGTTAGAAATATATGATAAGTGGCAGAATTTTCTAGCGCAATAGACTCATTTCTGATTTTGGAATCCCTACTTTGTAGGATTCATTTTTGTATTTTGTTGTAATATTTAAGGAGGAATATCTCACGGAGGAAGGGGTTGGAATTTTTGGAATTGTAATTCAGCAGGAGATAAGATTGAGGATACTCTGTGGCCAGAGTCATTGTAATTTTGGTACAAGACATCTTGATATAGTAATGTTATCTTCGGATCCATCTTCTAATTATCACTTAAATTTCTTTAAAGATTTCTGATTTTATGATCCAGATTGTCATCCGCTATACACATGATCTCTTCTTAGACATATAATGAATACATAGATGTGTTGTATTGGTTTCTCTGTATCACTGATGTGTGTATGAAAATATTTGATTAAATTTCTTTAATTAAATACTTTCTTTATCAATTTCTGCAATTGATCACATATATATATATATATTCAACCATTGTTGATTTTTCAATAAACAAAAGGTTAACAGGTTATATCTTGATGGTCTTCAAGCTTGGATTATCATTGTTTAATTTTCATTAAACAAATCATAATTTAACTCAGCAAATATCTAATCTAAATGCATTTCTGTTAAAGGTGATAGATTGTTTGTCTCTTACACCTCAAGGTTGATTGGCATAAACACCAAGCTTTTTCATTTTAGGATATATTTGACTTAAGGTTAGGTTCTTTTCTAAGAATGTTAAGTTAGAATGGCTCACTGTTTTACATACCTTTGTTTCTCTAAATTGGGAAAGTGATCTTATTGATCAAACCACTTACACATAGAGTGCCAGCAAAGGCTGAATATCCATGGGTGATGACCACACCAAACAGCTCGAGGATAGAATTGCCCTTGAATAGGGTCTTTCAAAGCCTTTGGTTGGGTTTTCATCCCGTGTTTTGTGCCTTGGAACCCATTCCAGCACCTTGCACTTACCCTGCACACCCGAGGCATCAACAGACCCATACTCACATAAGTGGAAAAAATCCCACCCTAACCTATAATGTAAAATCCAAATGGGTTCAAATAGACTATTTCAAGGTAGAATTCAACTCAAGTGCATACAATGTCATCGTTGCATGCATCAGTGCATACAACAAAGTCCTTATTTGGATCTGCAATTTTTAATATAGGTGCTGTTGTTAACAGTTCTTTTAATTTCTTAAAACTCTCTTCACACTTTTGATTCTAGATGAATTTCTTTCCCTTTTTCTGCAAGGAGTTTATGGGATTCATAATTCTGTAGAATCATTCAATAAATTTTTTGCAGTAACCTGTGATTCCTATAAAAGACCGTACATCAGTTAAGTCTTTTGGGACAGGCCACTCATTAATTTCTCTTATTTTATCTGGGTCGACTGGGATCCCATCTTTAGATATTACACCTAAGTACTGCATTTTATCTTTGTAAAAGTCACATTTACTGAACTTAGTTTAAAGTTGGTGTTCTCTTAAAACTTGCAAAATTATCCTTAAGTGTTCATCCTGTTCTTCTTTTCTCTTAGAATAAATTAGAATATCATCAATGAAAACAATTACAAACTTATCTAGATACTTATGTAAAAAATTATTCATTAGAGACATGAAGACTGCTGGAGCATTAGTTATCCCAAAAGGCATAACTACGAACTCGTAATGCCCATAACAGGTCCTGAAAGCAGTTTTAAAAATGTCTTTGTCTTTTATCTTGACTTGATGGTATCCAAACCTCAAGTCTATTTTAGAAAATATCGTTGCTTTGCGTACTTGATCAAATAGATCATCCATGTGGGGCAAAGGATATCGGTTTTTAATAGTCATTTTATTTAGTTGATGGTAGTCTATGCATAAACGCAAAGTGACGTCCTTCTTTTTAACAAAAATAACCAATTCCCCCAAGGGGACATAGGGCTTATGTAATTTTTATCAATTAGTTCCTTCAACTATGATTTTAGTTCATTAAGTTCCAAAATTTTCATTGTGTAAGGATCCTTTGAGTTTGGTACCACACCCAATACTAACTCAATGGTGAAATCTAATTCCCTTTTTGGAGGTAGTCCTGGAATTTCTTTCGGGAATACATAAAAAAATTCCTTTAGAATTGGTATGTCTTCTAGTTTTAACTTATCTTTCTCAGTTGTATGTTCGTCATTAATTACATTCACATCATACATTTTACACCCTTTCCTTACATCCTTTTTAACTTGTAAAGCATAAATTTGTCTAACACAAGTTTTTCTAGGGATTCCTTTTACTGTTTCAGTTTCTCCTTCATTATTCAAACAAGTAAAATACTTTTCAAAACAGTTCAACACTACTCTATGTTTTTCCAGCAAGTCCATACCTATTAATACATCATAAGACCCTAACGGTAAATATTCAATTTAACTTGCATGTTTAACCGACTCATAAGCAAATCACAACTTTTAACAAATTCTACAACCTTTCTTTCGGTTCCTGTTGCTAACTGGACCAACCATGATTTATCAAATTTCTCTACTTCTAACTTGCAACGTTTTACTAAATCAGGTGATATGTAACTCAAACTTGCACCTGGATCGATTAAAATAGAGATAGATTTGTTTTGTAGCATACCTTCAATGACAACCATTGAAGTTTGATGATATTCCTGTCGGTTTTCCAGCGCTGCATTAATTATGGGCATCTCCCTTGCTAAATCACCAACTGTTGGTTCTATCTGCATTGTATAAATGTTGTTGATTGTCTTTCTCCTGAGTGGACAGTTTGCGCTAGTATGCGGCCCTTGACAGTCATAACATTTTAAAGGTGGTCTTTGCTCATTATTTCTGGCATTATTATTATTATTATTATTATTATTATTATTAGGCATGTTTCTTGCAGCTGTGTAATTCCGTGGTGCATTACTTCTGTAATTATTGCTTTGAAAATTTCTGTTATTGAAATTTTGCTTTGTATTTCCAGAATTCTAATTAAAACTTTTCCTTTTATGTTCAAAATTACTAGATTTTTTATTCCTCTAGCCATATATACCTTCTCTTTTTTTGTTCTATTTGTAATAGAAGTTGGATTTTCTCATGGTTTCTTCAAGAGTTGTAGGATTATCATACTCAATTATGTCTTTTATATTGAAGGGTAGACAAATCAGAAACCTTTGCACTTTAGGTTTTTCTTCCACTATATAAGGTACATACCTTAAGAGACTTAGAAATTTACTACTTAACTCTTTCATACTCATAGAGCCCAATTTGAAATCATAAAATTCTTTTGCTTTCTCTTCATAGTATTGTTCAGACGGAAACTTTCTCTTAAAATATTTCTTAAATGCACTCCAAGTTATGCTCTTTTCCTTAATACTTTTTACTCTCTTAATATTTTGCCACCAAATGTCTGGTTTCCCATTTAGATTGTGAATGGCTATCTTAGCCTTTAACTGATCTAAGTAATCATATATTTGGAAATATTTCTCCATGCCGTACAACCATGCTTCGGCTGCCTCACCCTTTTCTTTTTCACGATCAAAGGTTGGGGGTTTTATCTTTTTAAATTCCCTCGAAATCTGTTCATAAGGTTTGTAGATTCTTTTCTTAGTATTGTAGTCACTATCACCACTATCTCGATCATACTTATGTTTTCTTCTATAATTTTTATCATTAGATTCCGAAGAAGAGTCACTATCATTTTTATGATATTTTACTTTCATACCTTTATGTTGGTAGGAAATAGTTCCAGACTCAGATTTTATTTATGTTATCAAGTATCTTTTTCATGATTGTGATATTTATCGAGTAAAATCTGATTCAGCTCCTCCTAAGCTCTTAAAATTCTCCCACTCTCTTCTTTAACAGTTCTTATCTCAGCTTTCAAATCTTTAACTGTACGTAAAATTTTAGATGATTGATCATTTAATTCTACGTAAATTTATTCGTTAACTTGTTCATGTCCATTATTATTATGTTCACTATGATGAGATCTGTCCTCTGTAGATTCTTCCAGTACTTCCATACCTACAAATTAAATATCAAAAACTGTTCTGTACAGAAGCAAATTAAAACAAAATTAGTAACTTTATTTTCTGTTTTCATTTTCTGTTGTGTGCATTGATCCATATTGAGGGCTAGAGTTTGAACTCATGCTCTGATACCACATGTAACATCCCCAAATTTTGTAAAAATTTAAAATTTTTCTATGCAGTCTATTCGCCAATAAATGCTATGTGGAAGTACAAAGTTTCAGCATTTAAATTAATTGTTTAGGACAAAAGCGACATTTAAACCACTCATAAATTATAATAGATTACTTAACTCTCTAAACAACAATTAAATAGTTATTATTGTAATTTCTAGATTTATAGTCGTTATTATTTTCATGTCATAACGACATTCAGCTGATTCTAAAATCCTATGTTTAGAATGATATGAAAATGTCTATTTTATCATACCATCTTATAGAATTCCTTTTGATTAGAAGAATATTACTGCCTTATATATTACACTCACTGAGTCCTAACATTTCTTATGTCGACATATATTTACTAGTTCTAAACTACTTGTACTATAGTGTATCCAATTACTTTCATGTAAAATCAGTTCAAGCCATGAGTTAATTGAGGTGTGGTCTTATTATTTCACGTCTAAGTGTTTTATGTCGTAATTAAACTCCTTTATACCTACTCAAGCTTATTATAGAAATGTTGAGAATATAATTCCAAGAATAGATATAGTTTTCTTTTGTTTGACAGGGGTACTCTAGTGTAAGCCTAAGACTTACTTAGCTTAATGCTAAAGCAATCTTTCTCTTGATTTTTTCCAGGTTACAGCTTTAAATAGTGGTAAGGATTTACTCGAAAACTCTTAAGATAGTCTTAAGGCATGACTATACCATGCTTAATAGAGTTCATGATTTGTTGGTTTAGGGATATGACTCCTAACTAAGCTCTATGTTTGAAGAACCTAGACTCATACAAAGGTATGATTGAACTAATGTTATGGTTTATTAATTATGCACACCAACTATATACTATGCATCACGTGGTGGCTCAATAATCAAATCATTGTTAATATTACAAAATTCGATGAGTATTAAGCACAAACTATAGATTATGTACAAATGTGGGTCGTATTCAAACTGGAGTCAAGGTTATATAATTCAATGGGTTTTTGGCAACCATCAACTATAGACTTGAGGGTTTGTATCACAGGTTGTTGGATGACGGGGAAGAAAATTTAATGCAATCACATGAATATCATTTAAGTTGTCTCGGGTATTGAAACCCTACTACGAAACTTCAGGGTTTGGTCTTTTTCGTTTTGTTGTTTGGATCTGCATTGGAATGGTGGGTTGAGCTCCTCTTGGCTGCCATGGTTGCTGGCATTAAGTACCACTCGTTGAGGTGGTTGTAACTCTATGTGTGTTAGTCGTGTGTCTTTATGGTTTTCTCAACGTGCTTGGAGTTCTTGCTGCCTGGTTAACTACTTGGCCCTGGTTTGAAACCCATGAGGTAAAGTTTTTATTAATACCCTGAGCTTAATATATTACAATCCGTGAAATTTTTGGTATCTACAGTGTACAACTCTTAATCCTATTTGATTGTAATAGCAGGGATTGGTTAAATCCTCGTTGCTAGCACCTTGAGAAGAGGAAATGGATTTTAAAAGGAGTTTGCGCCAACGGTAAGTCTCGTGCTCATCCAATATGATACTTCAGTGTAAACCTGTTTGTATTGTGGAAAATAACTCATTTGGAGCAGCTTTGCTGTTGTAGCTAGTCCTCATGGCAACGGCCTGAGTTGGGGTTTCGGTAATTTAGGCGGGAAGGTTTTAATGCCATTTTTGAATAATGGAGAACCCTGGGTCTCTATGCAGTCATACTATAATTTTTATATTAAAATAACAAAGGATTGCTCGATTTCTATTTTGGTTTTCTGTATTGAAAAATGTTAACATTTTGTTCTCGTCTATTCTCAGTTTATCACAGTGTATTAAGTCCACTTCTTAATATGGTTGTTTTGGTGATCTAATATTCAGGGTTTGAACCCTAATCTTTGCCATGATACTATATTTATGGTTCCTTTGTGTTGACATGGTTGTATTTTGTTCTTGGCTTCGTGCCAATTCGTTCCTGCATTAAAATGAAAGCATAAGGTTTTGATAAATGATGATATAAAAGTTTAAAAACCTTACTATATCTAATTCTTAAGTTTTTGTTTTCAATACTTTTTATATAGTATTTGGGCGAACTCTTTTGCAAGAGATTCAAACCCAGAATCTATTCATTTGTCACCATAACAATGTATAGGGTTTCCAAAAAGTTCAAGGTTTTAATCCTTTGTATGTGAACCTAGTTTTTAAATTTGAAAGGTAGATTTACAAACAGGGTCTAACCCTTTATTCATTTAATACTAACACGTGATAATGTAGAGCTCAGTTTAGAGGTAAGACGAAACCTTAGCACATTATATCAGTTTTGACAATATTATTTAAATAATATGTTTCTCCAGAATGTAACACAATATATACGAGTTCTATGTATGATAGTTACTGGTGTTAATAGGGTTGGTACATAACAATGATACGAATCGTGTTATCCTTTGAATGGAATAGTTTATATATGTCAAACCATATTACAATATTTACGAGCCTAGGGTTTGGCTTAAGTTCTCTGTAAGGACTTAATTTTTTTGATTATAAGTTGTGTCCCAGGATTTATATTTGTGCAGATATCTATATAAGAGATAACAACTCTGTCCTTTAAATGGATGGAAATACTCAGTTTATATTACAAGAATAAAGTTAGGATTTTCTACTATTATTCTTGCACATTGAAATTATTATAAACTCTACCTAAATGATAGATAATGACTGTATGAGTTCTAGTGTAAACCAGTTTGAAAGCAGGCATATGAAATCTAGGATTCCATTTCTAAGTCTGTGGAGAATATGTTTATTATATATAATAAGAATAAACTGTGTTTTCAGTTTTATGATTATACAGGTAGAAATATATATAGGCAAATCTATAGTGACTGTAATATAAGTATTTAATCCTATACTGAGATCTACTGTCTGAAAAATAAACTTGTAAATAAATTTTCAACTTGCTACTTGTTTTGCATCATCTCTCAAGATAAAAATAAATAGAAGACTCTTATCTCTATCCATAGTTTGGAAATCATATCTAATCTATGTTAATTAACTCTCTTCCTATACTAGAGTATATTGTCTATGACGAAAGGAAAAATACAGGAAGATATTTATCTTCAATCATCCATTATTCGAAATATGATCATTCATTTGATTTAAAAAAGTAATATTCAGTTCAGAAAATCAAACATTTAAAACAACCTATTGATATCTATTAAACAAACAGTTTTCAGAATAGTTGAACAGTTGAGAAAAGAAATAATATATAACAAGTAGAACTTGATAACTTGATAGGGTGGACAAACACCCAAAGAGACCTGTTCCTTCCAACCTTCTCTAGAAGAAGCAGCCAAATCACTTGCTCCTTTGGACCCCCGAGCCTGTTTACTGAACCACTAGGAAGAAGTCTCTGTGTAGAAGCAAGGCACTCAAGTTGTACTTCAACAATCAATGGAGACTTGCATACACACCTCACACGTGTACTTCACCAATCAATGGGGACTTGCATACATATCCAAACCTATGCACTCAGTAGGAAACAATCTGTACTCAGCAGAAATAAGATAGTCTTACTCTGTAACTCAAAACATAGCTTCCCCTCACCGAATTTCTTGTGTGCAATTTCCAGCAAAACCACAAGGTAAATTCTCTCGTTAGAGAAAGTGTGAGCCTCTGCTCAAATTCGATGGCTATAAAAGCTGCCTAGGACTTTTTGGTGGCCAGTTTTCATTCAATGAGCCATAAGCTACGGTTCCACATTCCTGGGAACTTGACCACAATTTAAGGGAGTTGTCCCATAACAACAGCTAGTTAGTAAGTTCAGATGCTGCCACTTGTCCATTGCCTTCTACCCCAGATTCCATTCCTCCTAGTGGGTTAGTAAACACTCTTTCAACAATCTCTTTGGGTGAGTGTCTCTTATTTTATTTTATTAAATAATAATATTACTCATTTACAGTCATCCTTGACCACTTGGTCAAATATAAAACTTTACAATAAAAGTTAAAGTAATGTTTTTCCACAAACATAAAATGTCTCAAGTACTAGGTATGTTACAGTCTGCCAGTCATCAATATCTAAAAAGAAACAAAATGATCACTGCAACACACAGTTATCAGTTGCAGTGAAAACAACTCTCTACAGACAAAAATCCAGCTAGATCGAGAAAAAATTCAAGGTTCCCTTGTTGATCAATATGGAATCCTCAAATTTCATCCATTCCAATATTCCATCTTCCTCATAAAGTGTCTCTTTAGATAAAGTATCCGCATCCATATTCTGATATCCATAATTATGAGAAATGACTACATTAAATTTCCACTTTATTATTAACTTGTATATTTATATTTTTCATGTCACAACTAAAAATATAAAGTGTTTACACATGATGTCAATTGACTGTAGATCAAGTGGTTGGGAGGCTTGTTGCTATCCTCCCCACCCGGGTTCAAATCTCACTTTGTGACACTTGCTCCGTGAGTTGTCTTTTACAATGTAATGATTGTAATTCATCTTGAAAAACAAGTTAAAAAGGTAATATTATTAGTTTGCAATTTTTCTTATTAATTTTTGTATTCAATTCTTAAATCAATTTTAACAACATTTTCCTCATACAAGTCTATTCTTTTTGGATATTTAAAAAAAAAAAAAATTTAATTTAAACATTATGAAATGAAATTTTTTGTTATTTAATTTTTGTATATAATTTAAATTAATTAAAAAAGTATTATATTATTTTATAATACATTTTAGATTTTAAAAATTTAAAGATAAAAATTCTTAGATATTAATATTAAAAAATAAATATATCGTTTTAGAATAAATTATAGATTTAAAATCTTAAAGACAAACATTCTTAAATCCCAATAATTTTAACGAGTTAAAAGATTATGAATGTTAATATTATATAAAATGTTTTGAAATCGTTGTGGGTGTATGTGGAACATTCTAAGATAAGGGTATTTTCATATTCAACCCTTTTGGTGTCAAAAAATGACAAATTATATTCTTTCAACTGACAATGTTTTGGGAATTGTAAGTACTGTAAGAGTTTTCTCTAAATTTAAAGATATTTATTTTATTCTTAAATTTTGTTAGTTAAAGCAAAAATATAGTTATGATATTTTGGATTAGATTTGATCACCTCTTTATAATAACTTAATTTTCTCTTATCCTCTAATTATTTTCACACACCACAATTTATTTATAAATTTAGATGTAATAATATTTCTATCATTGTTCTTATTTTGTAGAGTGACATCTTCCTTGATTCCCCAATGATTTAGCCAAGATGGCACTGCATATTTATGCCAACCCTACTTGAGCTACATGTTTTGTTGAATGGAATTTGGAATAATCCTAGGAACTATGGATTTTATATAGTTTCTAGACATTTTTTTGGTAATTTTTAGAGTAAAAAAATTATCCCATGGAATTTGGGTGAATCAATTTAGAAAAATTATCCCATGAAATGGAAATTAACAAATCGTTTTTTTGGAAAAAACCATTAAAAATAGCCCATGGCTAAATTTCTCCCCTAAAGTTTTCTCTGCTTATGAAGCCTCTTATCTTTGTTCTTATTTACCTTATTCTTGTAGATTAGGTACCTAGTCATGTAGGAAAACTCTAATTGGGGGAAAGACTCACTTATATGATGAAGATAAGATAAAGTATATTCCCTTTAGTTTTGATAGTATAAGTTATAAAATGTTATCATCATGTTAATGGGTGTAATGAGGAGGCAAAGGGCCCATTAGAGTTATAAATGTGGAGACAATTCAATGTAAGGTGGGATAGGTCCATTGCATTTGTGATTATTAATTAAGGCCCACTATGGTAGTCAGTATTGAATAATTGTAAGAGTGCCTCATTAAAGAAGGTCCATTCAGTATGTGAGGTTGTTATGGTTAGCTTTATCTTGTTATATATAAAAAATGATGGATTTCTCCTTCTTAATCATGTTTGGAGTATATTGTAATTTTGGAGCTTAGCTCATAGGAGGTTTCCCTCTCGAAGAGGAAAGTGCAAGTGTGGATTCCTTCCACAAAATTATCAGTGGTAAGGTATTTCAATCCATTAAAGGTTTTTCTTTTGGATTTTTTCTATCTTTCTCCACCATTTTCTAGACATGTTGTAGCCCCAAACTTTACAGCCATATAAGATAAAATCGGTGATGGGTCTTAAAGAGGAGATTCCTTTTATTCCATAGCAAGAGATATATTTATTTACACATGTTGTCATGTCCACAATAAGAGTTTCTCAGTGCTATAGTTCTAGTTACTCTTGTAATAAAGATCAATTCAAAGATATTTGTATGAAGTCACTTCCTCCAAGCTATTATTGCCATACAAAAAATTATAGTAAGTGATCTTTTTGGATTTAATTATCATAACCTTTTTCTTTTTTTCTTTTTTCTTTTTTTTTCTAGTTTGAATAGTTATACCCATACTCATGTGAATAGTCATACCCATACTAGTAGTGTCACATTTGGCTACAAATTCTTACGTTGTTGGAAAAAATCTATCATAATGTCCAAAAATTTGAAAAAATATTTAAAGTTACACATTTTTTCTCTTTTTGTCCTTGATGATTGTCATAATTGCGATGATACCTTCACGATGTTGGAATTATGACGATGCAATGCCATATTTTTGACATTTGTGAGGTTAGACCAAATTGGTTACCAAAATAGTCTTGAACAATAAATAATTTGATCTTTACATATATGAAGATGTGTTTCCTTTTTACATTGAAGTTTAGAAACTTGTGAGGGCAAATGGAGATTACAACTTAAATAGTCTTAAATTAGAACTTTACGCCTAATTTGATAAAGGAAAATCAGTTCTGTGAAAAATCTTAAAATTACATTGTAATTTAACAAACAAGAAGTTGACAATGATTGTAAAGCATAGAAATGGCATCCAAAGTCTAATTATTTTAAGGAAAAAGGAGAAAAACAACAAACCCAAGCACAGGAAAATCCATAAGGAAAAAGGGGAAAAACAACAAACCCAATCACTCGAAAAGCCATAAGATAATTCTCACATGGGTAACTCCAGAAATGGGTGCATTATTAACAGAATTCGGAACAACATGAAGAAACCAAGTGCAACACCAACCCCCTCCTCATGCCGCTACATATGAGTACAAGGTGATGAAGGGATGAGAATAAGAAATGATACCAATTCCTTTCTCTTGGATCTGCTACATTTCTATTGTCGCTAACTAGTTTGCTTGGTTGGAAGGGAATTACTTAACATTTGGATGGGGTTACCTTGTTCCACTCCTTTGTCAATCATATTACATACATATGATGATCGATCATGTTCTCTCTTTCGTATAAGCTTTTTAATAGACATAGACGGTCAAGGAACCGCTTCACCAAATGGGAGGGGATTAGTTGCTAACAGTTAGACATAGAGATGGACTCGGATAGAGATAGATTCATTCCTATTACTTATATAATTTCATTTCTACTTGATTGTTTTCTACTATTTTGTCCACTTCTAGAGTGTCCCATAGACTACTAGGGACATATGGCTGGGGAGAAATACTAGGTATTTCCATAAATACATTTATCCATTGCCGCTGAAAAGAAACTAACCTAGTTTTTGCTAATTGTTCCTGAAACTTTGATGGTTGAGGATAGGTGGAAACTTTGATGCATCAACGAGGAAAACCTGCTGAGATGAGTTAATACCCAAGACAAGGAAACTCTTATGAATGATACCTTAGGAGCTCTTGTGAGTAGATAGGGAATTCCTTCTCATACGAGGAAACCATATAATTATTTCTCTAATGAGGAATAGAATAGTAAATAGAAAAAAAAATAGGGCATGCTTTATTTAATAATCACTAAGTGCTATCTATTTCTATTTCCAACAAGAAAAAGTTGGGATCGAGAATAGGGTGTCAAGGATTCCCTACAAGCTTGCTTCAATAGTCACCCCATACAACTCTATGAGATGCATTGTTTGTTTGATTTCGCTAATTGGGAGAGAATTTCCTTGTTTGAGCGGTCAATTACATATAGGGTTTAGTTTGGTTTCCATCGATCGAAAGAAAATATTTTTATATAAAGCATGATCCATGGATCTATGATTGGAATTAGTTCCTATATCTGGTTGGAACAATGGGACAAATATTGAATTGTGACATCAAACTAGAAAGAGTCAATTATGAGAGAGATCCACCTTCAAAGTTATTGTTATCACAAAATATCTAGGGACGCTGAATTGTGTAATCCTATCTAGAATGGTAGAGCGTTACAACCACTAAGATCGTGATAGCTCAATAACCCTACCCCAAAAATATGGTTTCACATTAGATAGGATTCTTCTCTCTTTAGGCTTTTTGGTCTCACTCCAGGTGAAACTAGACTAGCTCGGTAGGTGTCCCGAGACTACCTTAATTGCTAAACCCTTTTGAAAGGATACATGATACTTTGAAGGATTTTAGGAGATGATAAACAAAGATGATACCCTGTAGTTGATTTCCTAGACTTAATAAAATGGCTACTAAGAGAGAATGTTATGGGCTGGTTATGGAGTTAACTAAATTTTATATATTAGACCAACAAAGGAAATGCCTCAATAACTGAATCAGTATTGGAATCTATCAATCGAGTGCTAAGGATAAAATAGTCCAAATCATAGTCTTGACAATATGGCTTAAGGAAATGATTAATAGTTTGACGAAGTGTAATATCTGGAGATGAATTTCACTTATATCATTCCTTAGCACCAAAATATATTGCTACACACTAGTAATCACTCACGACAACACATGGTAGTAACCAAACAAGCATGTAAGAGAAATTAGGCAATGCCCACTTTGTGTGATTTGACATGATGATCAGTGCCTATGCCGAGGTCAAGTCGCCATGGAATCAAAGTTGGGTTCTCTAAGCTTAGAATTTGACCCCAAATATGGCAATAAAATTCTACTCAAGTGTATACTACCCAATAAACTCGAGCATGCATTCAAGAAAGTTTTGAAAATAAATTTTTTTAGAGAGTGACAAATGGTTTTCATAGTTGATGTAGGAGCATCGGAGCCTAGGAAGAACAGTCCAAGTTGATCAACATAAGGGCCGACTAGTGGGGGTGCTGATGGCCACTGGTGCGGGAAGTAAGTTGACTTGTTGAAGTCAGCAAGTTGAATAGGAAGCAGTCGGTATACGACCGACCGGAGCAGCGCAACGGATGTTGTGTTGAGTCAGGAATCGACAGATGATGGTCGATAGATGACAAGTGGAGTAAGACGTTGGGTAGTCGACAAGTATTCGAGCGACGACACGACAGGTTTGGAGGAGCCAAGTGCGGAGGAAGGGGAGGACTGATGAATTGCAGGAGTTAAGAAGTAAGCCGACAAGAAGGTCGAGATCTGACCGACTACTGTAGCAGGGTTAGAAGAGTAGAAAGTCAAAGAGACTGTACCCGGTAGCCATTCGGGGTTGCCGAGTAAGTTAATACAGTTATTGTGAGTAGGTGAAGGACTTGACAGGTGTCCTCATGGATAGAGACTGTGCAGCACGGCTGGGAGCTGACAGTTGCAGGTCTGTAGGATTTGAAAGGATCGACGGATAGGAGGATGCGTGTCTCGGGGATTGTAGTAATCTAGGGAACAACAACAATAGGGTAGAAGATGGTGAAGAGGAATCAGTTGAGAGGGATGGATCTTCAATCTTTGATCAGCAGCATCAGAGAGCAGAGCCGAGAGAGTTGTGAAGAGTCACACAGGATGAAGAGGAGAGAGTTGAGATCGAGCCATAGCTCAATGTTCCATAGTGAACCAAGAGAGGGTGAGGTCGACACACAGGAGAACACACCACATTTAGTTCTAAGTTGCAACGGCTGAATCCGATTGTAGTTAGTTATTTGCTTTCAGTTATTCCACATTGTAACCAATTTCAGAGAAGTAATATAAGCCACTTCTGGCATCCTATTTTACACCTTGTTTCTGTAAGCGTTGTGGTTCATCTTGTGTGCATTGTTAAGCAAGAACCTTATCTCGGTAAGGAGCCTTACATCAGTTGGTATCAGAGTGCAAGAATCCTTAGAGGTTGAAGGATGTTAGTTAATATTGAGCCTACGAGTGAGTTGGACACCTCCAGCTATGGTTGGGTAGAGTTTTGCATGACTTGTTTAAAGTATGGTTGCAATTGGACGTGTGAGAGTTTCAGTTGAGGTTGAAAATGGCTCACAGAGGTGTTAATGCCCAAGGACGAAGGGCACGTGGTGCAGCAGCTGTCATAGTGGATCGTGAGATGTTCGACGAATGAGTTCGAACAATGTGAACTTTGATGAATGAAGTCACAGCGATCAAAGAAAGCCAGAGGCATGGTTGTATTCCTGAGGCGTTAGACCACAACGACGAGGAAGTCGAAGAGGTGGAAGCTCGGAAAGAAGCCACAGAGGAACCAAAATAAAAATAGAGCAAACTTCTAACGGATATGAGAGGTCAGACAAAGATAGACGTGCGTATGTACTTGGGAAGCCTGGACCCAGAAGATTTGATTGACTGGCTCAGAGAAATGAAGAAATACTTCGACATAGAGCAGATCGAGGACCCTAAGCGGGTTAAGACTACATGTGTGAGGTTGAAAATCAAGTCTTGGGACAGGAATGGTTGCCAAGTTGAAGGGGAAGTTCTTTCCAAATGACTATGTGATTTCTTTGTTCAGGAAGTTGCAGAACTTTCGACAGAAAGAAATGACTGTGAAAGAATACATGGAGGAGTTCTACCGATTGTCGATTCAGTCAGGACAAACTGATGAAGGAGAAGAAGCTGTCGCTAGGTATGTGAATGGCTTAAAATATGCTATTCAAGACGAATTAAGCTGTCAAGATTTAGAGTAGTCAAGGAAGCCTACCAATTATCTCTGAAGGCAGAAGAGAAACTATCGAGGAAATCCGCAGCAACCAGGGAAGGATGATAGGTCGAGGTATAAAAAATATCTTCGCGAAAGGAAAAAGTAGCAGGTATAGGAAGGAAGGTGTCAAAGACAACCAACATGCGGAAGGGACATTGATGAGGGAGAAAGCACCAGAGAACCGACGTGATGGTCGTGAGAACCACGGTCAAGGTGCGTACAGTCGAAGTGGTCCATCCGACAAAAAGGGAGCTAACAAACCAGCCATAATTTGTTACAAGTGTCGAGGGATGGGACACAAGGCATATGAATTCCCAAAGAACCTACATGTTGCAGAGGATTCGAATCCCAGATGTCGAAAAGATGAAAAAGTCGATGAGAGGGAAGAAGCGACATCCGACAGCAATGGAGGTGAGAAAAGGAAGAACCGAAATTTGACGGTTCAAAGAGCTTCGATCCAGAAAGATCAACGTGACAAGATAGAGCCGACATAGTGGAAGGTGATCTTTCGAACGAAGGTGCTGATCGGTGAATGGCGTTGCAAAACCATAGTGGATGGCAGAAGCACGAAGAATCTTGTGTCGACAGAAGTCATCGACAAGATCGAGTTGAAGTGTCAAGAGCACCCGCACCCTTACAAGATCTCATGGCTGCAGAAAGGACACCATGTCATGGTGACAAGACAGTGCCTGATCAACTTCTGAGTTGAAGTATTAGAGGACAGTGTATTATGCGATGTAGTTCCCATGGATGCATGCCACCTGCTATTAGGGAGACCATGGAAATATGATCGACAAATGATTTATGATGGTCGATCCAACACAGTCACAGTGTGGAAAAGTTGCATGAAAAGGACTCTTAAGCCGAGGCGAGAAGAGAAAGCTGATAGTAAGTACGGGGAGAGCAATCTTTGGGAAAAGCGAGTGTTAATGAGCACTGTGAAGGAATTCCTCAAGGAAGAGGACAGATAGTTGGGATTTTTTGCAATCATTCCGAAGGGACCATATGTCGAAGGAATGACCAGGGAGGAGGATATTCCGGTCGAAGTTGAGAAGTTGCTCAGAGAGTTTAGTGACATAATGGCTGATGAGAAATCAACGGGATTGCCGCTAACATGGAGCATATCCCATCAGATCGACTTGATTTGAGGGTCGAGTCTTCCAAACAAAGCACCATATAGGATGAGCCCGACAGAGGGTCAAGAACTCAACCAACAAGTCTAAGAGTTGTTGGACATAGGGTTAATTAGAGAGAGTCTGAGCCCATGTGCAGTACCAGCGGTATTGACACCGGAGAAGGGTGGAGAATGGAGAATGTGTACATGTTAGAGGGGACCCTTTGGGATCCTTAATTGTCATTAGTTACTATAGTTAAAGAAGCAGTTGGAGCAGGTGCAACCGCTCCAACCACATGTAAGATGTATAAATATACTTATCAAAGATTAATAAGATAGTTGAATGCATTCCGCTCATCCCTTGTCTTGATTATATCTCTGTGTGTGCTTATATTCTCTGCTTGAATACAACATCTGGCACTGTTGCCGTCTTCTTCTGGTCTGCGTGATAGCAGCAGCATAGGGAGCCAGTTCGAACCTGAAGGAGATCATGAGAAACCTGCAAGAAATGCTCAGAAATGGTGATGCAGCGCAATGTTGCTTGGACGAGTAAAGAATGCCATGCGTTGACAAGAAATTTCTGCAAAAATAATCATTTGGCTCGAAGCAATGGACGCGTAAAGAACCTACCTTAGTAGTCCGAAGTTTGCTTGTACACCCTGGTAGAGACCATGAGATACTCGGAAGCACCTGCAAGAAATTGTGAAATGAAGAAAATCTGCAAATGGAACTGCTAGTTGACTATTCTGTCTGTCATTGAATAATACTTTACCTGTCAACCAGCACTTCGTCGTGGAAAGAACTATAGTTTTCTACTTATCGAGCAAGAGTATTAAACTATGATTGAGGGTTGGCGAATACACCTGTACGAATTTTATATATGTTGGAGCCTCAACCGATCACGAGCTAGAGTATTCTATCGAGAGTATAGACCAGTAGGCTTCGGAGAACGAAGAAATTGATAGTCGACCAAAAGACTATTTTTATTGACTATGTGCTTCTCTTGTTGACGTCCTCATCTAATGGTCGAATCTAAAGAGGGATGAAATTATAGTTGACCGTGCAGTTTACCTGTCTATTGACCATTAAACTCAAGATTTGTTATTGAAGATTGTTGATATCTGCAAGCAATAGTTTCAAGTCTTGCATGTGATAGCCTGTTGATCTGCCTCCCAAGACAATCTAGTGTTAACGATGCAGTCGGCCAATGTTGTGGTTCGTCTGATAGTTCCACCGCCAATGAGAAGCCGTACCGTAAGATCAACCATACATCGACTCGACTATTCTGTCTTCGTCGACCACCCGATTGCTCATCCGACTACATTTTCGTGGACTACACCGATGTCATCTGTTTGATTAATGGAATTATATATCTATATTGTATTGCATTCTGATGTAACAAGTCATTCTTGTAGGTCGGAGTAAAAGTATATGTAATTGTCGTCAAAAGTAGTCAGCAGTCTATTGTAAGTTGAAGTTTATATTAAGTTAGTAGAGTCATGTATACCCCTAAGCGACTCTTCGATGTTGCGTTTTGTTCAACTTAATTTTTTCAAGTACATGGTCAATGCCTATACTTTGTAAAAGTCTTGGTCGATGTTTATTTAGTTGCAAATATGGTCGGGTCACCTTATTTGTAAAAAGTGGTCGAAACTCAAAATAATCAAATCATTCGTCGATATTGTAAGTGGTTGAGTCTTTTCATTTTAATATGGTTGAGAGCCGACCCTCTTTGTATTATAATTTTGTAATTCAATCGGTCTCTAGCCAACTTAGTAAGTTATGTCGTGTCGAGTCAAGTCAGTCATCATTCGACCAATATCAATTAGTATCGACCACGAGCAGCAGTGACACATTCAAAACTTGTAGGAAGCCTCGCGATAGATAAATCTACGAAAATCATGTACTCAAGCAGAAGACATCTATACCACACAGAGAAAGCGCTTCACGTTAATAATGACAAAAGAACACTTAAATTGATTGAGCCCCCGAGTGCTAACACACATAAACATCTATTCAACGTCATTTCAGAAATTTTTTCGACAGTTGGCTAGTTGGTGCAATGGCAGAGTGTAAAATCATAGAGGCTCCTGGACTGTAGAGGATGAATCCGACGTGAAGGTGAAACGGGTAAGCGGCTAGGTTGGCCACTACCAGACTGCTGACAGAGACTAAAGGAATCGCAGTTCATGGTGGTTCATGTTTCTTCAGGACGAAGAAATATTTTGAAGTGGGGGAGATGTTAGAGGGGACCCTTCAGGATCCTTAATTGTGATTAGTTACTATAGTTAAAGAAGCAGTTGGAGCAGGTGCAACTGCTCCAACCACATGTAAGATGTATAAATATACTTATCAAAGATGAATAAGATAGTTGAATGCATTCTGCTCATCCCTTGTCTTGATTATATCTTTGTGTGTGCTTATACTCTCTACTTGAATACAATAGTACCGACTCCAGAGCCATCAACAGGATCACAATCAAGTATCGATTTCCACTGCCGAGAATGGACAACTTGATGGATTGCCTGAGTCGAGTGACCTACTTCACGAAGATAGACCTAAAGAGTGGTTATCACTAGATTCGGGTAACAGAAGGAGATGAGTGGAAGACTGCATTCAAGACAAAAGAAGGGTTGTACGAGTGGTTAGTCATGCCCTTTGGGTTACTAATACACCCAACACATTCATGAGATTGATGAATGAGGTGTTGAATCCATTCTTGGGAAAGTTTGTCGTAGTCTATCTAGACGACATTCTGATTTTCAGTTGAATGAAGAAAGAACACTTGGAACACATTCGACAGGTATTGCAGAGATTGCAGGAAGAGAAGCTGATGGTGAACCTGCAAAAGTGTTTTTTTCATGAAGAAGGAATTGGTGTACTTGGGGTTTGTAATCTCGAGTAAAGGGTTGGTGATGAAACCAGAGAAGGTAAAGGAAATAGTAGATTGGCCGAAACCGACAAGTACGACTGGAGTAAGGAGTTTCCATGGAATTGCCAGTTTCCATAGGAAATTCATTCAGGGTTCAGTCGGATTTGTTCACCATTGACAGAATGCGAGAAAGGGCGAGTTCAAGTGGACAGACGAGGCCCAAAGAGCTTTCGATGAGTTGAAGGAAAAGGTCACTGAGAGCCCAGTCTTGGCGCTCCCAAACTTTGACAAAGTATTCTAGGTCGATTGTGATGCGAGTGGAATGTCAATTGCAGCAGTGTTGAGCCAGGAGGGCCAACCAATTGCATTCTTTAGTGAAAAGCTGAATGGAGCAAAACATAAGTATGTGGTCTATGACCAGGAATTTTATGCTATCATCCAAGCATTGAAGAAGTGGAGGCATTATCTGTTTCCCAAGGAATTTGTGTTGTACACAGATCACCAAGCGCTAAGGTATTTGAACACTCAATCAAAATTGGACCAGTGACACATAAAGTGGGTGGAGCTACTTCAGAGGTATACGTTCATGTTACGACACAGTTCGGGCAAGTCAAACAAAGTTGCCGATGCATTGAGCAAGAGAGTTGCACTATTGAGCACGACAACCATTCAGGCAACAAGCATAGAGTAGATAAAGACGGAGTATGAGACCTATGAGGATTTTGCGAAAGCATGGAAAGCTTGTCGTGAACCTTGGAGTCTCGATAGGACTCCATACTTGAGTTATTTTATTCAAGAAGGCTATCTGTTCAGGGGAAATCAATTGTGTATTCCTAGAGGATCAGTAAGAGAGAACCTAATCCAAGAATTTCATAATGGCAGGTTAGCAGGGAACTTTGGCGTCGATAAGACGAAAGCGTTGGTCGACGAGAAGTATTTTTGGCCAGGGATGTCGACAGATGTTGAAAAGTAGGTTCGACAATATCAAGTTTGCCAGTTGGAAAAGGGAAGGAGTCAAACTACAGGGTTGTATACACCATTACTAGTACCAGATAACCGTTGGGAGAATCTTAGCATGGACTTTGTGTTAGGACTGTCGAAGACTCAACAGGGAAGTGACTCAATATTCGTTGTAGTCGATAAGTTTCCGAAGACGGTGCATTTCATTCCATGTAAGAAGATGAGTGACGCCACATTAATTGTTGTACTATTCTTCAAGGAGATAGTTAGATTACATGGGCTGCCAAAGAGTATCACGTCAGATCAGGATACCAAGTTTATGAGACATTTTTGGAGAACCCTATGGAAGAAGCTGGACACAAAGTTGTATTTTAGCTTGGCGTATCATCCACAAATAGACGAACAGACCAAGGTGGTGAATAGAAGTTTGGGAAACCTTCTGAGATGTCTAACAGCCGACAGACCCAAGCAGTGGGAAAATGTGTTCACACAGGCAGAGTTTGCATACAACAATTCTATGAATCGGTCGATAGGATTGATCCCATTCCATATTTTTTAGAGGAGAATCCCACACGGAGTGGTGGATTTGGTCGAGTTGCCGATGAAAACCAAGAAGAGCACGGATGCAAAATCATTTGCGAAGCATATGCATGAAGTGCATGAAAATGTGAAAAAGCGCATAGAAAAGAGTAATGCGGTGTACAAGTTAAGGGCCGATAGGAAGAAGAGGCTACAATCATTCAGAGAAGGAGACTTAGTCTATGCATATTTGCGGAAAGAAAGATTTTCGATAGGAACATACAACAAACTAAAGCTGAGGAAGATAGGGCCATGCAGAATTCAGAAGAAGATTTCAAGACAATGCTTATGTGTTGGAATTGCCGGAAGACTTGAACATTTCAACGATGTTCAATGCCTTAGATCTGTACAAATTTGAAGAAGGGTCGAGTAGTGGAAGTGAAGAAGTGATAAGTATCGACTGGGCAGATCAGATTCTAGACCAACACAAAGAAGAGATCGCAAAAGTAATCGAACAGGGCGAGGTTGGGCGAACGCGTAGCTCGCAGAAGAAGAAATACTTGGTGCGATGGAAGGATGATGAGTTGCAGGACGCAACATGGATTTCCAAAGAAGAGTTCAGGAGACTGACGGAGCAGTCGAATTCTTTTTCACCTGGGGAGTCTAATGCAAGAGCATCGGAGCCTAGGCAGAATAGTTGAAGTTGATCAACATAAGGGAGCCGACCAGCAAGGGTGTCGATGACCACTGGTGTGGGAAGCAGGTTGACCTGTCAAAGTCAGCAAGTTGACCAGGAAGCAGTTAGTATGTGACCGACCGGAGCAGCGCAACGGATGTTTTGTTGAGTTGAGAATTGACAGATGATGGTTGATAGATGAAAACTGGAGTAAGACGTCGGGTAGTAGACAAGTAGTCAAGTGACGGTGCGACAAGTTTAACGAAGCCAAGCGCGGAGGAAGGGGAGGACTGGCGAACCGCAAGAGTTAAAAGTAAGATGACAAGAAATTCGAGATGTGACCGACTACTGTAGCAGGGTCGGAAGAGTAGAAATTCAAAGGGACTATACTCGGTAGCCATTCGGGGTCGCTGATGAAGTTAATACATTTATTGCAAGTAGGTGAAGGACATGATAGGTGTCGTCATGGATAGAGACTGTGCAGCATGGCTGGGAGCTGACAGTTGCAGGTCTGCAGGATTTGGAAGGATTAGTGGATAGGAGGATGCGTTTCTTGAGGATTGTAGTAATCTCGGGAACAAAAAAAATAGGGTAGAAGACAGTGAAGAGGAATCAGTTGAGAGGGATGGATCTTCGACCTTTGATCAGCAACATCAGAGAGAAGAGCTGAGAGAGTTGTGAAGAGTCACATAGACCGAAGAGGAGAGAGTTGAGATCGAGCCATAGCTCATTGTTCCACGGTGAACCAGAAGAGGGTGAGGTCGACACACAGAAGAATGCACCATAGTTACTTCTAAGTTGCAATGGTTGAAGCCGATTGTAGTTAGTTATTTGCTTTCAGTTATTCCACATTGTAACTGATTTCAGAGAAGTAATATAAGCCACTTCTGGCATCCTGTTTTACACCTTGGTTTTGTAAGCATTGTGGTTCGTGTCATGTGCATTGTTAAGCAAGAACCTTATCTCAGTAAGGCACCTTGTGTCAATAGTTTTAAAACTGATCAAAGAATTAGGTACTCACCTTCATTCAGATGCTCGAAGGAGTTCTTTCTTCTCACTCAACAACCTTGAGTATATCCAATATTCATTTCAAACCAATTCGCACTTGTTTATCCAGTGACTTCAACATGCAAAACAACCAAGCAAATAACTTTGAAATACAATGACTAAAAATAAACTTGATGTTTGCAAATCAAATAATCTAGCAAGAGTAATAGGAAGCAATAGCAAGAAATAAATGGCACATGCAAATTTGATTTTTTTTTGCTCGAAACTACCTCACTTGGTGGTAGTGGCCTTTGGACTAAGAAACCATGACCCAGGGGCATCTATTTCATCAAAATCACCTAGGCATCGCACCCATCTTGAACCACACTAGTCATCAACTTGGCTGGATTTTGGGGTGTCTCCTCCCAACTAGTTCATCCCTAAGGGAAATTGAACATGAGACTCCTTGCTAACAAGACAGACACCTTAAACGAATGAGATAGAGTGAATTGACATGCAAATTTGATTTCATTCACAAATAAACACTTTGTCAAAAAGAGAAAGTTTCCCAAGTTTTGCAAGTCACCTTAGGAAATTCTCCCTCTCTCTTGCAAGCAAATCACATAATAGAATTTTTCTGAAGTAATAAATGATTGAGATCTAGCAATAGTAGGCGCTCGAAAAGAAAGGAAAATCCATCAATATCATCCATGAACAAAATATTTTTCACTACAAATTTTTGATATTATTCACTATTGAAATGAGACAAGAGTCCCTTACAAATGATGATCTCTCTCTCTTTTAAAGATTGACAAAGGAAAAATCCCTAATTCACATTTATACATAAGGTTGATATTATAGGATTCCAATACATGATCAATGGTAGAGATTTAATGCAATTTTATCTTTTTACATAGCTAGAAATGCCTATCTAGTGGAGGGGGGGGAATTACCTCCAATGGCCTAAGTACAATTTCATGATAAATGATACATATGCCTATAAAATTCTAGGGGGGGGCAATTTTTCCCCTTTGTAATCACACCACAATTTTATTAGATTCCATAGTTCAATATCTAAGTCACAATATGAAGTTCCCCCCCTAGGAAGAAAGACATCCCACCATGAAGATGAACTACACATGCCAAGTGATAACATGTTGTGATGATAGGAAAAATGTCCCAAATGTGTCTAGGGGGACATCATAACATAGCCCAAGTCATATTTTACCATTCACTTATCCCAAATCATACATCAAATACCTTGGTAATTTTTTAATTATCAATTTTCTATTGGAATAAAATAATAAATCATTGAACTACTCAAATCCTCATTTTCCTTGCCCATATTGTAAATATGGATGCATGGATGGATTCATGGTCATTAAAAATTATAATATCTACTACTCATATTCCCATAACCAATTTTATGTAATATGTATGAATCCATCTCCAAATATTTTTAATTATTTATGTTAATTATTTTCCAGAAACCTTAGGAAAATCATTTAATTAAGCCTATTAATCTAGTAATGCCTCAAATGATACTTGCAGGGATCCAATTGTCCTCTAATTGAAAAGATATCATCAATTATGAACCATAGTGAGATCACGTTGCTGACTTGACCCTTTGACCACTTAAAACTTGGGGTTTGACCAAGTCAAAAAGTCAAAACCTGGTCAAAATTTGATGAGGACTTAGGACGATGGAATGCTCATGTATAATTCCAATAAGAGGTGCCAGTTACTTCATCATGAGAAATATTGATGAACAAATAGATGTTAAGTCATGCCATACATGGTGATCATTTCAACAAAACAAGTGCAAGACAAGTACCAAGTGCAGTATAAGACAAGAGTAACTAGTTCCATGTACATATTCTAGCTTAGACCAACCACCAATGTAATGCATTGATCAAAATATCCCTTGGGTGAATTGGAATGAATAATAATATTTTTTTTAGTGGAGGTGAAGTTGACCATAGGATAGACTTGATTTATTTTTAGAGATATAAGAATAACGGACACTCTGTGACATTTGTTGGAGTGGCGGACAGTAGGGAAGTAGGGTGTCTCACAGATGGATGAAGTTCTTAGAAGGAACCCTTTTTACTCTAACAAGCCTCATATTTCATTTCACAACTTTTATTTTCTTTTCTTTTTGAACCTTTATTTTCCTTTTTTTTTCTTTTGACAGTTCTTTCTTTTGATATTTATTTGAAGTACATTTTATTTTTCGATCGTTTAGTTAGCTAATGGTTAAAAGGTATCGGCCCTGGATAGCCTTCTAGGGCCTAATTATGACACAGCCTTAGATCTTCTACCAACCACTTTCCATAGGTGTTACATAGTTTCCATGGGAATGCCTTTTTAGGGGAAAGTAGGCTTAACCACATACATGGAGGATTACCTACCCTTCCAGTCACTAACCACTCTCAAGGATGGGGAGTGTTTGTTTCAAGTCTATGGGATACTTTTCTAGTGACTAGACTACCTAGGCTCAGAATTCAACATTGGTAACCATCGGACAGTAAGAGTTTAGGCTTCATATAGTTTCATCACACACATTAGAGATGAGACACCAGATAAAAACATGGAGGCAATCCAAACAAAGAGATCATAGAGGGGGAGATCCTCAAGTTCACCAGTCATGTCCAATTCCAGGGAAATTTTGCAGTCAAATGGATGAGATGGATAATTGGATAAGGTTAATTGCATAACCAAGAGAGGAATGATGATCCATATATTATAAAATCATCCATATTCAACGAGAATATGCGCATGAAACTAATACTAATGCACCTAAACGACACCTACCACAAGTCCTACTAATAGTCATCTAGTAAAATCACATGATCACCTATCCATGTCAAACTTTAAAGTAAGAAAATTCATCAATAAAACCATGAAATCCATATATACCTATTCCTTATACTATGCTCTGATATATAGCTACAATTGTATTCACATGTGCTAGCCAATGCTACTGTCTTTGGGGGAAAGGAAAATAAAATTTGAACTACATAAGAATAGTTCTAAAGTCCCAAATGTAGAAATGTATGATAGGGGACATCATGAAGAGTGCTAAATAATGACCAAGGTGGCCTCTGTACTGTTATCGCACTATATGATCCAATTGTTGAATAATGAGTTAATCCTCTAACCATGAATACCATTTGATTAAATATTACATTCGATGTAAGGACTAGGCTCATGACTATACTCTACTTAGAAAAAAATGAGAGGTGGATCCCATCTACAAAGTATATGATAACAATTACTTTACAATTTCTATGTTGTACAAACTCCATACCAAAACATAATACCAACAAATGTTTTTGTGTAGCACACAAAACTGGCATTTCCAAGCATTTAGTTGTCATTCTTTTCTTCTCAATTTAGATATCTTATATACTTTATTTATTCATATTTAGTTTTTTCATTAGCAAAAGTACTTTATAGTTTTTTGTTGTACAAATTCCATAAAAAAACCCAATACCAAGCAATCATACAACTAGATATGGAGGATTATCGATCACAAGGGCACACTTTTTGAAACATTCGATGACATCAATAGGGAATGGGTATCATATTGAAAACCCTTATACACTCATCCCCCTAGAGAAACCCTATAATAACCCTCATCCTTGACCCCTAATGTTGTAATTGAAAATATGTGATCTAAATCTGTGTATTTAGTAGTTAATGGCGAGGAGCTCAAGGCCAAGGCCCAATCAGTGAACATTGTAGTAGTAAAAATATTGTGATTTTGTAATGGATCCACGCGCCAGCTAAACACATGGTGATGTTATGTGTATGATGTAATATGAGGCTTAATGACTTAATGAAAATAGATCTAGGGGGTTAAATGTGCAATGCGATTGAAAAGAGTGGCAACAATATATAATAAGGGGGGAGTTGAAGGTTTGTGAAGTCTTGATAATCCTAATGATGACTGGGCACTATCATCATCGTACCTTCAAGTGCAGAAACAAGGCAAGTTGAGAAAGCTCACTTATTAGCACAAGTCAGTCAATATGGTTATGAGTCTAACTTTTAACCTTTAAGCGTTATGAAACATTCACACGAGGAAGTGAATGCAGTATTATTAGCCTATAGCAATAATCAAGCCTCTAACATAAGCCTAAAATGAGATTAAATAATTTTTAATGCAAATGCTTAAATATTATTATTATGAGTACATAATTATTATTACTGAAAAAAATTATCTTGGCTAGGGAAAAGGATGCTATGGGAATATCTTTAGGGATTTTAGTGGAGAGAAACCAAGTGTTTTCCTTAAAAAAGAATAATCTATTATTTAATTAAAATTACATTGAGTATAAGCTCAAAGGGGAATAATTAACATTACCTTTTCTTGGGCAAAAGGGTACTAGAAAAGGTATCTATAGGGTTTTGTATAAATAGAAACTAAACTACCTTTTTTAGAAGGATTATTATTTGATGGAAATCATTCATTCTCATTATGAAAAATTACATTTGAATAATAAGTATAATATATCTATATGAATATTATGATTATTTTAAAAAAATTCACAAAAATTATATTATAAAAAATAATCTAATATAAAAGAAATCCTTAATATAATAATAATAGGACTTTACTATAGTTAATATAATAATGTGAGAAAATGGTTGAATGTTCTTTTAAAAACAATTTTAGTCGCCATAGAGGCAATGTCTAAACACGATTATTATATAGAAATAATAATTGTGGAATATGACATACTACAAATATGATAAACGAATCATATATATTAAATCAATATTATAAATTATATGATCCAAAGTTAAAGACATATTTATATGTCTATATTGTAATAACGATTAATTAGAAATGCAAAATGGTTAAGACTTTTAATTAGGGTTTCTAATTGTAAATTAATTAAAATTAGAATGATATAATTTTTAGTATGCTACAAGTATATGAATGATTGTTTTAATTTAATAGACGTATAATTAAAACTAGAATGATATAATTTTTAGTATGCTACAAGTATATGAATGATTGTTTTAATTTAATAAACGTATATGAGAAAACCTTAGCAACTAGGGAAACTGAATCCCAATTTATTTTTTTGAACAGGTAGCTTTCTTGATAATGAGGGAGAGGAGGACGTTCACGTGAAAAAGGATTGGGGGAGGATCCTTAGGATTAATCTTCATTGGTAAAGGAATAAGGAAGTTGAGTCCCGATGTTTATAAGTTTCTTATCTTTGTAGTTGAATATCTATGTCTATAAGTTTCTTATCTTTGTAGTAAAGAAATGAGGGTGTTTTATTTAAGATTTTATTTAAATAATTTATATGTATGTGCATAAAGAAATGAGGGGTTTTCTTTTTAAATATTTTATTTAAATAATTTATATGCCTCTTAGTGAAGAAGTGAGGGCATTTCTCTTTGATATTTTATATAAATATTCAAGATAGATTATATTCTTGAAGAATTGGGATGTGAGAGCTTTATTGTTTTATTTATTTATTAGAGATTTATTACTTTTATTTATTGAAAGTAAATGATAGAAGTCTATTATATACGTTAAAATATTTGAGCTTTCGACCCTTCATAATTAAAATATTATAATCTCTTTTGAACATTTAAATAATAGAACTTTCAACTCATAAAACAATAACTGCACTCTAACGTTTTAAAATAATATAGCTCCCAACTCTTCATAATTAAAACATTATAATTTCTCATTTAAATAATAGATCTGTTAGCTCTAATAAACAAAACAATAAATCTTGCTCTAATTATTTAAAAATAATACATCTTTTCTTAATTAAAACATTTTAATTTCTCATTTAAATAATAGAGCTCTCAACTCTAATAAACAAAACAATAAAGATTCCTCTAATTATTAAAAATAATATAGTGATCTCTAATTATTAAAAATAATATACCTTCTTTCAATTAAAACATGGTAATTTCCCATTTAAATAATAGATCACACAACTTTAAAAGAACAAAACAATAAATCTTGCTTTAAGTATTAAAAAAAATATAAAGATCATGCTTATTATAATTTCTCATTTAAATAATAGAGCACTCAACTTAATAAACAAGACAATAAAACATGCTCTAATTAATAAAAATAATATAATGCTCTTGTTTTTCCATAATTAAAGCATCACAATTTATCATTTAAATAATAAAGAACATGATAAAGTATTATTCCTAAGAATAGATAAAACCCTAAGCTTAATAATCAAACAGTTTATGTTGTTTATTAAGAATAGTTGTAAGCTTAATGATCCAACTAGTGTTGAGAAATTGTGTGAGTGATTCCTTTTGTTTTACCTTTTCCCTAGTGGATGTAATAGGTTAGATAAAGTGCTTACGGTTAGGTGAAACATTTAATTGCGCATTCAATGCCATGTCAACTTAAATGAGATAAGTTTTTATTAATTGTTATGTTGTTATTATCAAAATAATGTTTAATTAGTTTGAAATAAATAAATTTTTTTATACGATGATGGTGTTGTTGAGGAGGAAGTATTTTTATTATAGTTAAATAAGTATAAATAATGCATGCATAAGACTCTTAAACTTTATGGTGGTATAGAATAGTTCTTTATGTGAATAAATAAAGTACTACAAGATATGGACCGTGAATAAGATATATCAATATCCCTTCATTACGTGTGATAGGTTTAAATTGTTTAATTAGTCTTTATGCTTTAAAGATGAAGAATGTGAATTGAAGCAACATGTTCTGAAGGATTGAAATTATTCCATTAATGTTCTATCTTATGTGTATGCTGAAAATTTACTTCCCACTTGTAAATTGAATAATGTTGTGCATGTATATATTGTGTATATACTATGAGATTAAGAGTGGTTAGTTAAAACCTTGACTTGGCATTATCTTTGATGCGATAAAGTAGATTAATATCATGTGTCTTTGAATATCTTAATGTGATTGAATAAACCTTTAGAAGATTGAAATCTATGAGAAAAAAAATTACGAATTGTGGTCTTAACTAGTTTCTAGCTTGCATAGCTTTCATCGATGATGTATTTGTTAGGATATTCCTATACTCCATCCTAGTCCTACTAGCATTTTCATCCTTTGCATTTTCAGTATTGCATGCATTCCTACATGCATTATGGATTATGCATGCATTGCATGCATCCGCATGCTACCCAGTGATCAGGTTGATACCTCCGGCACCTAGTCCCTAATCTTCCAGCACTTGGGAGCTTATTTCCACTCAGATTGAGCCCTCCTAGACAGTGATGCACCCACATCTCACCATCCACTTGACAAAGGTGCCATTCTTCACCTACCAGTCTAGTTGTCTTCAGTTAACTGAGTTCTCTCCTTGATTTTAGGCTTGACTCACTCTTAACTGACCTTACCACTCCGATGGACCTCCAGTGTGACTAGACTGCTCATTCTGACTCTAGTTAGCTCCTCATGTGCCCTCCACTCAGCCTCCTTCATTTAGTTAGTTCCAGTTACACCTACCACACTCAGTTAGACTCAGTTTGACTGATGGTTGATAGTTACTTAAGCATTGATGACTCCACTGATGATGAGATAGACTTCCAGTTGTGCTCCGATGACACTCGAGTGATATTTTGATCACTCCATGAAGGTTAATTCGAATTGCCACCTTGACATTCGAATCCTCATGCATTGTCCTACTTATTTGTCCATATTGTGATTAATTAATTAGTGTGTGTGAAGTATTTTTGCTTCTTTCCGAGTTCTATTGTATTATTATTCTGTTGTTCATCTTACTGCATTGACCACTCTTAATCTTATTCCTAAAGTCTTTCTTGTGAGGTATAAATCATCTCTTAGATCTGCTGTGAGGATTTTCACAGTATTAACATACTAATACTAAGGTATATGTTTCATTACTTTTGGTGCACCTGTAAAATCTAACCAAGTAATAATGATGTTGTTATTAATTAGTAATTAACTAACTATATATAATGTTTTATATATGGAGAGACATAATTGACTATGAGAATAACTAATAAAACCTTATTTGTTCCATTGAGATGTTAGATGGATCATAATACTTGGTTAAGAGAGCAGATTCTTCACATATAAGTAACCGTTGAGAATCTTATATTATTCTTCATCTGGCTTTAATATTATGAATGATCTTGTTGAAAATAAGATGTTCATAATTAACATTATTAAAAATGAAACTAATGGCTTGTTCCATAAATGAGAATTGTAATATATAATTATAAAACTTAAGGGTTTTGTTTATTGTTAGGAATAATACTTTATCATGTTTGGTTTTGTAAGAAATTTTTTTATACCCCATACTCCAACTCGATATTGAGGGTAATGGGTATGTTACAAACTCTGAGGAGTATTTTAGCACTCCCAATTTTTAGTTAATCCTCACAAATGTAAACCAAGTCTTAATGACTAAGTAAGCCTCGTTCACATGCAATGTCCAAATTAAGGGATTTTGTTCAAATTATGATATTATGAAAAATAGTTTCTCCTAGGATGTAGTTGCAATCTCTCTAACTCTCTAAAGTATATCAAACATGTTCTTATTATATTGGTTGGATAAAGATGAATTATGAAATATAGTTAGAAAGAAAAATCTATTGAAAACTTTATTGTTTTGATCTATATCTCCCCTCTATATTAGAATAGTTCTGTACCAGTTGCACGTAGAAGAAACTATGGAATTATTGTGCCATATCCCCTTATCCCCTATTAGGGAGCCTTCAATTCCATTAAATTGTCAATTGTATCCAAAAGAGAGGTACCTCAATAAATCAAGAACATAATCTTTACATTTTGATCAAATCTTTATTAATTATTTTAAACACAATGTTAGCTGCTTATGCAGCAATGAATGTCTTCCATGCATAAAACTCAGAGTTCCAGAACTATACGTACGTGGAAAATACGTGGACCATTGATAAAGCTTTAGTCAAAGTAAAATATGCATTCAACCTTTAAAGATAAATTGTGTTGACTGTTAGACCCGATGTTGTTTTGTAGTAAGATAGCATAAAATGCTAAGAAATATTATTTTTGTTCCACTAGTGGTTATAGTTTTGTAGTACATATTAATATCAAGAATGATGGTAGGAATAAAGTATATTCAAACCCAGAATCAAGGTTTAATCCAGTGTCTATTAAATTACTCATTTTTGTGCAATTAGTGGACTTTTCAGTTTTTTTCTACAGTTTAGGAGTAAAGTTCATTTCAAATGGAATCTAGATTTAAAGAATAGAATCTACGAAAACACGTATCAAGAATAATGAAATTTGCATCAATTGTGTTACGTGTGAATCATTGTGATTAGTTCATTTCATACAAAATCTATGTTTAAAGAATAGAGGCTAGGAAAACTTGTAGCAAGAGTAATTAAATCAATTGTGTTACATGTGATATACAAATGGTTCATTCAGTATCCAACAACCATTGAACTTGATATTCAATGAATTGGATTGATGGGCCTCTACTCTTCATTAACAAAACATAGCATTACCTTCTACTCTTACTATGTATTCTGTGTGACAAGTGTATATTGATTTTTTCTCATCTTTGAACTTGATCTTCATTGAACTAGGATTCATAAGTCCTTTGTTTTTATTTAACAAAACTGGTTCTCTTAATTAGATGTTTTTATTCAAGGAACTTAATATTAATATTACTCTGTATTCTACATGATGGTTATATATTATATATGGATTCTTCTTACTTTTTCATTTTATGGTTTTTATGATTTCGACACATTCAATTGAGCAATTTTATTTCACCAATGGTTTTCAATTTTGTTCTACATATTAATACCAGGGATAAGAATAGGAATGAAGTCAATTTAAATCCTAGAATTGGTTATAATATGAAAACTATTGCAAAACAAGAAATTAGAAAAAGTGTGTAATATGGGGTCACCTTGAGGTATTGATCGAATGTATGGTTTCACCTAGAGATATTATTTTAATGATCTTTGACCCATGCGCACATAAGTGGAAAAAATCCCACCCTAACCTACAATTTAAAATCCCAATGTATTCAAATAGACTATTTCAAGGTAGAATTTGACTCAAGTGAGAGTCTTGTTAGGTTACCAACAACTGTTATTATCAATTGATTTTTCTTCCATCCATATACTATGGGGAATACAGTGGATCTCAAAGGGTTTCCCTTGGATTAAAAACATGTAAAGGTAAAGCTTTAAAACTCACAACCTTGTACTGCAATGTTATGGCATCCAATGATTCTAATCGTAGTGAATTGATTATCCATCACTATTACACATAAAACATGATGAATTTATTGCAATCTTTGGGAAATTTTGACAAATTAAAAGAGAACATTTAAAGGGAATTATTCTTCATGGACATGACATGGCCACTAGTTTTGGTTTATTTGATTGAGACTTGTCCATAGCCCATGGGTGGGGGCATTAGAAAGACTTTGGTTTGATTAGAGATGTGGCATTTCATTCAGTCAACAATTAAATCCTAATACAAATGATTTAGAGTATAGATGAGGCTCAATATTTCATCTATGTGGCATTTTTTACTCTTGATTGGTTTAGATATATGATTTGTATTTCATATATAAGGGTCCATTTGAATATAGGTGTTCCATTTTGGGTAAATTCAATTGTTGGACGGCATGTATGCCTAAAATAAAGGGACTAAAGTGGATTTCATCTCGTGATATCCTTGGCCAACATGGCTTTCAAATGGAAATTCAAACCACTTGAACAGACCCTTAGGGATTTATTCATGGAAAACTTCCTCAAGGATGATATGGAAAAATAACCTAGGTATAACATGATGTTGTGTCCTTGTATTTAGACCATACCACCTATTGGTGTCCATTTTATCACCATTTTTTATCAGTAAATGTGCCCTAACTAGCCCTATTTTCACTATTTTTGATATGATAAGTCATTCTTTTTGCCATTCGGACCATTGAACAGCTCAGGTATGTGTTTATTTGCAAATTTCACAAATTATGAATAATTGTTGTTTTTATGATTTATTGACTATCATCTTACATTTCCAAGCATCCTTGGCATTCAGTTTGGTTCTACAAGTTCTGGTCGTCAAACGAACCTCCATTCAGACGTGCCCTCCATTCAACCCTTCATTCAACCCGCGAATTCATTGGTTAGAACATTTTTGAGCATTAAAGGAAAAAACATAAAACATAGGTGTTGTTGGTGATGGTCCTCTCGTGCTTCTCCACTGTTCAAATCGCATCCAGAACCATCCAGATGTGAGCAGCTTGCAAAATCATAAATTCTGTCAAAAACGTGTTTTCAATTGACAGCAAATTTCGGCCTAGATCTGTGGGCAAATGAAGATGAATTTCAAAATTTCGACACATGGGTTTTGTGCAGAATAGACCCATTTGGGCCTCAGAAAGGAATTTTGTCAAATTCAAAGCCATTTGGGAGAAAATCATGGTTCCTTGAAACCAACTTTCCCAAAAAATGTGGATGACCATTTTTCTAAATTTAGAAATTTGTTTTAACAACTCAGGAGTTTGGGGATTCGATTCTATCCTCTCCCATTGGGTTGTTCATGTATAAATTAGACCCTAGAGGTCTGGAAATACACTGTATTATACAAATCCATTAAATATAATAAGAATTCTGCTTTGTTCTTGGGTGAAACTCATTTTTCTGATCTGGTGATGGAGTAATTCGTGGAATCAATCACTGTTCCTACGAGGGCCCCTTAGCAGCAGCTGGTTTCCTTGTGTTCTATTTCTATCATCATTGTTTAGCTAAGTTATTGTATTTTCCTTCTTTCATTGTTGTATAAACATTTTTGTGACTGTAATGTTGTCCTTCTATTTTTCTGTATAAAACATAAATGTTCTTGCCTTTATTCCATGTATTTCGTCTCCTATGAGCTCACCGTATATGTTTGAATGAGATCTCTGTCTATCAATTCGTTTTTGTCATTCCGTTGATGTTCTGTATTTTAGCTAGGGTTTAAATTTCAAGTTTGTATTCAAGCATTTCATATTTGATTGCTCATTAAGATGTGGATAGTTTACTAGTGTTGTAACTTTTGTTGAATTATGTTTCAATCGCATTTAAATACTGTGTAGAAGATAAAATTAGTTTATGATTAAGCTTAAACAAGTCAATTTCTTTAGATTTAAAATGCAGTAGTTTCCAGGTTATCTTCATGCTTGGATTTTGAAATAATATAGGCTAGCTTAGATTTCCTTCTCAACATCTAGAGTAATTTGTATTGTTTGTAGATGTTTGAATAAATAGCTTAGATTGCAATTTAAACTACTATAGGAATAGAAGTAGTCTTGTCTTATTATTTGCTCAATATATAGATTTGTTTACAAGTTTTGAAGTTCTTTAAATAGAATAGGATTAACGATTAGCATTTCAATTCGCAGCAGTAGTTAGTTTGATTTACATAGGAGTAATTAGCTTTGCTTTACACAGTAGCATAGTCATTTAATTTGTGCTAGTGTTATTTAGATTAGGGTTTGAATTTTGTTTATTGTTCATGTATTTGAATTCATTTCTATCTCATTTTCATATTGGATCCAATCAAATAGTTGCATTCTTGTATATTTCCATTTGTTAAAAGTATTGTGTTTCAATTTCATTAAAATAGAAACTCGTCTTTCCATTTGAATACTTCAAGTTATTTCCCTTGTTATTTAAACTAGTATAACATAATTGTATTTTTATTTTCGAAAAAATGTTAAGTCATTAAGTTTACTTAGATCATAGAATAAATAGATTTCGAATTGTTCAATAGTTGTAATTATTTTATTGTTTATAAAATACAATTTTCTTTTGTTTTCATGTAATATTGCATTTTGATCATCTAGAACAACCGGTCATGCATAGCTCTTCTTAGTTTGATTTCAGTCTTTCTTTTTGCAACTAGATAAAGTTAACTAGTTAGATGATATTTCAAGTTCTGTTTAGTTAGAATTAGTTTCCTTAACTTATTTTTCTGTAGCTGTAGGTTTCTTCTATCCTCCATCATCATTTTCCTTTAGGATATCATAGAAATAATCTATTTCTCTTAGATAATGATTAGCATAGATAGTTTCTTGTTGCTTTAACCTCTAACTAATCGATCTCCTGCTTCCTTTGCACTATAGGATCATATGCATCAGCCAACTAGTAATTAAAGTCATCCAAAATTCTTCTTTTCCTTCGTTTAAATCGTTTTCTTCCATTTGGATTGGAATTCAGACTGTCATTCGTACATGCAGTCGGATCATCATTTAGACGATTACAATTCTGCATTGTTTTATTCTTTTTCAAAATCCAATTTCTTCTGCTTTTTAAATGTAATGCTTCTTGCTTCTAATTAACAGTTTTAGATGTAATTTAAATCTCGTTTCATGGTACATAGAGTTTTTAATTAAGTTTTGTCATTATTTCCTACTTCCATATTATCTTCCTTAATCTTCTTTTTAACCTTCTTCCAAAGTTAAGTTCTTCATATATGATTTGCTAATTAGTTATTGTTTCAGAATTCATTAGTTTCATTTCTAGCATAGTTTATTTCTAAATAAAAAGTTAATAATTTCATTTTCTAGTTATTTTAGTTTTGATAGTTTCATTCGTTAATCAGTTTCTTGTTTTCACAGATAGAATATATTTCTTCATTTGAATTATGAAAGTCATGAATGTAGTTTAAAGTCATATAGTTGCATGTTAGCGCATTTGCATCTTTAGTCGGCTTAGGATAGTTCAGGCCTTCAATCCTGCACATATAGTGTTTGCATCTCATAAGCTCCCTTCCCAGGTTGACAATTAAATGTTGAATTAAAGTGCATATATTTTACCCAACACCACCCAACAAATTATATAATATATTCCTATCAATTGAGGGACCTCCTATTCAACAATGAGAAACTATGTTATTGACTTGGAAAAAATCCATTGTAATTGGAGAAAATCTAGTGTTCTAAATTGATAGTATATATATTTTCATTCTAATTTCTCTAATATACACCAAATTATGTTCTAATACCAAGAGGAGTAAATATTTCTAATATTGAGCATGAGAAGTAAGCTTGACTATTGTCATCAATAGGAATTTAAAAACAAAATTCATCGACAAACATCGTAATTGTAGTGATACACTACATCATAAATAACACATTTCCTCATCGGTCTTGAGATCAACATTTGTCACTAAAATTTTGGAATTACGACGTAAAGGGAGAACATGTTGTAGTAATCTGTGATCGCAAAGCGACAATGTTTTCGACCACAAATATTTCAACATTTTAAAAAATATCGATACTTTGATTTTCTATATTCTATCGTTGTTGCAACAACAAAAAATTGAAAACAATGCCAGAATTTGTAACCAAATGTAGTAGTGTAGGGTAAAAATCCTAGATAATTTTTAGTTCTTTTTTGAGATCATAGGGACTCTTCTCCATATGAACAATATCATCAATTTAAATAACAAGAATGGAGACTATATTAGCTAGAGTGATGTTGATGTAACCTAATTCTTCCAAGTCAGTGTATATGCCAAAAAAGGTAGGGGACTAGGACAACCCACATGGGGGATCACTGATTAGGCAATATTGTATCACATGAGTTCATATTAGCTAGAGTGATGTTGATGTAACCTAATTCTTCCAAGTCAATGTATATGCCAAAAAAGGTAGGGGACTAGGACAACCCACATGGGAGGTTTAAAATTCTTAAAAATGGATGTAATATATTACTTATTATATAGGGGCCTAGGGGTATTTTTAATATAGTGAAAGCATATAAATTTTTGGGGGTATTTTTAATATAGGTATCAAGTTGTTTGAATGGGTGTACATTTGCATGTGAAGGTAATGTGGGTTTAACTTTGTGTGCAATCAAACTAGTGTTTGTATATGTATGATCTATGTGTGAAGGCATTGTGAATTCGATTGTTTGTGAAAATAGTTTTGTTTTTTAATATGCATGATTTATGTGTAAAGGTGATGTAAATTCTATTAAAACAACTACATGTGAATCCAATCTACATTCAAGGGTTTTTTCCACATCTTGAAATATCAACTCTCACCAAGATCTTATATTTCACCCTATAATATTCCAAGGATTATAAGGTTGAGTCATGTCACCGTACTAGTGATAGAAATAAAAAGGCGGGGGGGGGGGGGGTTGAAAACGTCATGGAAAAATGGATATATATGATATCTAGTTAAAATATGGGTGTTTTAACTGGAAAGATGTATTGGGATGGAGATTCAACAATAAAATTTGTAGAAGTGTTCCTTGATATTTAATGAAATCATGGGTAGTTTTTAATAGCCCATGAATGCACATGCTATGTCATAGGTTTGCTGAATGAAATCCCCAAGGGAAAAACTTGATTAAATCCTATATTACAATTAATTTCTTCTTGCTATCCATTATTTTTCCAAAACATGGAAATAACATTCTCCTACAACCTTAGGCACAACAACTCTCAACTTGAAAGGAAATTCTATCTCTTCTGATCTATTCCAAATGTTAGTTCTAAGAACTATGTCAAAATGATTTTATAAAGTCAATGAAGAAATGTAGGAGATTCATTTTATTATTTCCTAGCTCCTATGCAATGATCCTAAGCATAACAAGGTGGTCCATAGTTAAATTATAGCTCCTAAATATGACTTAAAAGATAGCTCTTTTTTCATGCTTTTCTAGTTATGACATGATCTTATTTTCTAGACTAATTCCATATAAATTGGCTAAAAAAGAGGGATCAAAATAATGGTCCTATAATTATATGGATTTATTTTATCCCCACTCGTAAAAATAGAAGCAATGATTCTTTGAATACAAAGTTTAAAGAAACCATGCTTGACTACTAAATTGAAGAGCTTGTGGATGTGAGCAATGAGGATGGTGTTAGGATATTTCAATACTCCATCCTTGTCCTACCTAGAATTGTTTATTTATCCTAGTTGTTGATGATGTAATTTTCCCCATAGTGGTTTGAATATGTCATTGAGGATCCATCTACGACCTTCTGAGCCCTGCATTAATCATTTTAGTACCATTTCAATCAGTTCCCTATTTTATAGGAACCTACTAAGTGTTCCAGTGTAGTCCACCTGAGTTATCTAACTCTTAGGGGGGGTTAGAGCTCTAGATGCCACTAATTGTGGCCTCATGCACCCTTTACTGATTGGCATGCATGACAGACTCACTATTGCGCCCTCCTTAGTCAGTTAACTGATTGTGACTTTAGTTAGCTGAATTTAGGTTTAGTTTAGTTGACTTTGAGTCTTCTGGAGCACTCTAGTGGTCATAATCCCTATGCTAGAACAACTGAGGTTCGAATTCTCCTGCATGATTCGAATTATATCCATTGTAACATCATTGTTTATTATACTAATAATTGGAACATGTGACATTATTATGCTCCTATCTGAGTTCTGTTGCATTATTATTCTTCTGCTCTTTTTTACTGCAATTTTCACTCTTCTTCAAGTTTTATGCCCATTCTTTCTTTGTGAGGTATCCTCGGCTCTTTAGATCTATTGTGACATAGAATTTCACATGGTATCAGATCCATTTGAGTGAATAGGTTGAGCAGCTTCTTTCAGTAGTGCACCAGAAGCCTCTGGATTTCCACAACAAATCCTTGTGCCATTGCATTGAATTCATTGGAGAAATCCAAAGAGGTCTAGCCAGGTGTGAAGGATCCAGATAAAAGTTCCTACTTTCCCAAAGTATTGCTCAATAGTGTTCTACCGCCTTATTGAGAGTTTTTTGAAGGTTATTCAAATTTTTTGAGTGCAGCCGTAGTTGCAGCAGTTACAACAGTTTTCTACAGTTGCAACAGTTTTCTGCAGCTACAATAGTTTTTTTGTAGTAGCAGCTCAATTTCAGCTTGTATTCACTCCAACAGTTGTAATGGAGGAAGCAATGTCTCCCCAATTAACTAAGCATTCAACAGCTAGAACAATATCTATGTAGCCCCAATTCGATTCACCTTCTTCCCCACTTGTATACAACACAAAAACGCCCTTCTCCCAGCTGAGAATGGGGGAAAACATAGAGAAATATGGTTGGAAAATGCCCAGGTAGCTCCAAAATCGTGAGGGAGGAGAACTAGTTCATAGATAATGGCTTGGGGAGCTATTCATGGCTATTTTCTTGCCTAAGAAGAAAAATGTGATTTCCCATGCAGGGTGGCTTGCCCATACTCGAATTTGGACAGCCATACCTCCCATTACCCAAGGCATTAACTACCTCAACCAACTCTTGGGAGAAATCAATGATTGGGTACAAAAGTCAACATGGGTGGTTGAGGGTTTGATGGGTTCTCTCATTGACACTTGGTTTGACTTGATTGGTTCCAATGGTTTGAATGTTTTCCCTCCCAATTCCTTGTAAAATCATGCCCCCATCTCTTGTTGCATTGCATATCTAGTTGTGGGTATTTTATTAAAATGCATATTTACATGATATTCACAATTCCATTGTGCCTGGCTAGCATGTAAACCATATGCATCAATAAGTCGATGGCGGGGCCTTGGCCTTGAGCTCCTCACCTTGATTTTATAACAATATTCGATCATTTACATTTGAATGTAATGGGGTCAAAATGGGGATATTACACATTTCGTTTCATGTGTATTCATATTTATAGAGATATACTCTTCCACATCGAAGGATTGAAGACTCAAAGAGAGTTATGGTTGAAGTTACAGATCCTCTTTAGCAAACAAGATGAGCTAAGAGGCCATATTCTAGAAAATGAGTTGATTCCTCTACAATCGAGCAATTTTGAGACCATTCAACAGTTCTTTTCAAAATTCAAATATCTGGTTATGCAATGCAAGCAGTGTGCCATTGAGAAAGGATGACTAGTTGGTGCTATCCATTCTGAGCAAGCTAGGTATTGAGTTCTCTATCTTTGTCTCTACCAACCATTATGGTTGAATGTCAATCCCTGGTTGGAAGGTGCCCTCCTTAGATGTTTTCACTGAATCTCTCATCCAAGAACAAGATAAGATGATATAGATGGGCACCTTGGAGGCCTCCAAAGTTCAAGCTCTTATGGATGGAGAAGCAAAAAGTGCGAATGGGAAGGGGAAGCAAAAAGGAAAGGATAAGAAGCAATATGAACCCAAGCAAAATGCCAAGTCAAGTCCATAAGAAGGAGCCTCCATCTCTTAGAAGGAGAAACATAAGGTATTTGAGAAATCCAAGCATTTCTATTGCAAGAAAGGAAACCACCTAGAGAGATCTTTCATGTAGAAGAAGATAGATTAGATGACCAATATTCTTGAAAAGCACAACATTTCCCTCCCAAAAGGTGTAAGAGAGGCTAATTCTGGAAATTATTCTGATGGTCATGAGAGTTGCCATGCATTGAAGGCTAGATTTTCAGAATCATAAGCCCTCCTCATAGATTCAGGAGCCTCCAACCACATGGTTTCCTCCAGAGAATCATTTTCTTCGGTAGATCTCAAATATGGTCCGATTATTCACATGGGAGACAACTCTCAGATCTCTGCTAAAGGGAAGGGCATAGTACATATGGAGCATGGCAAGTTCAAGAATGTTCTATTTGTGTCTTATTTGTCGGCAAATTTGTTGTCTGTATATCAAATGACTCACACAGGTTCACGGAAGATAGTATTCTTTGGTCTTGACACAGTTGATATTGCATAGATCTCCACTGGGAATATTATAGCGAAAGGGTTTGCAAACCATGCCTCCAAGGCATATGAATTCTCACATTTTTTTCCATACTCTCTTCCTACCCCATCGGAATATGATGAAGATAAAATTGATACCTCTTCTAATGAAGATGAGGATCAAGATCTTGATGTTGAGAATAAAGTTCAAGGAGATTTATATTTAGATCTAGATCCAACACATGCTCCCAATCCATGGCCAAGGCCAATATGGGATCACACATTCCTTGTAGCTTCTGGGAACACAGTTGGGGATCAATTTGACCATAGAACCACCAGATCTTAGTATCATGCAAAACTTGCACTATGTCATGCAGATCCACTTCTCTCAGAGAGGTGCTGCATGATGGTGGAGTTTGATCCACAATCTCTTGGAGAGACTTTCCATGGGGGATCTACAACCATGCAACAATATCGGTTGTCTGACAAAAGGTACTCAAAGGTTCATGATTTGTACCATAACGAGCCATTCACTCTAGTAGCAAGAAAGGTTCCTGAAAGACTTGTTTTGGAAAATACAACTTCTGTACAGTGGGAGACACATCAGAGGAGAAGGTCCAGATCTAGCACCTGCATTGCTATCCTACAGAGGAGCAGATTGCCAATATTTTTGCAAAGGATTTCACTAAGGAAAGTTTTTTCCTTCTCTGGTTAGCATGAAGGTTCTTCGAGTTCCCTACTGTTGTTCTTTTTGAGGGGTGGTATTTTTCCCATGAGTTTTTTCCCCATTTCCTTGGTTCATGGACAGTTCTTTATTTTTTATCATTTATTTGATTGTAAGGGTGACCAGGTCCCACGATGCAAAGTATGGATTAAGGGGGGGTGTTAGGATATTTCAATACTCCATCCTTCTCCTACCTAGAATTATTTACTTCTCCTAGTTGTTGATGATGTCATTTTACCCCTAGTCGTGTGCATATGCAATCTGAGATCCATCTACCACCTTCTTAGCCCTGCATGCATCAGTTTAGGACCACGTCAGTCAATTCACTATTTTATAGGAACCTACTGAGTGTTCCTGTGCAGTCCACCTGAGTTATCTGACTCTTGCGGGGGGTTAGAGCTCCAGATGCCACTAATTGTGGCCCCGTGCACCCTTTTCTGACTGACATGCATCAAAAAATCATTATTGTGCCCTCCTTAGTCAGTTAACTGATTGTGAATTCAGTTAGATGAGTTTAGGTTCAGTTCAGTTGACTTTGAGTATTCTAGAGCACTCCAGTGGTGATAATCCTTATTCTAGACCAACTGAGGTTCAAATTCTCCTGCATGATTTGAATTCTATCCATTGTAACATCATTGTTTATTATACTGATAATTGGAACATGTGACATTATTCTACTCATATCTGAGTTCTGTTGCATTATTATTCTTTTGCTCTTTTTTACTGCAGTTTTCACTCTTCTTCAAATTTTATGCTCATTCCTTCTTTGGGAGATATCCTCAGCTCTTTAGATCTGTTGTGACATAGAATTTCATATATGGGTCCTCCAATTTTTAATATTTTTTCTTAGTAACATTTGATGTTCTTAGATTTCTCTTTTCTAAGTCACCTAATGCCAAACTCTACGTCTTCTAAATAAAAAACTTCATTCTCTATAGGAAGGGTTTGAATGTTGTCCATAAGATGATGGGATTCATAAATATTTTTAAGGTAGGAATTTGAATCCCCCGATGTAATCATATTGGTTTCTTTAATTTTATGAATTGGATTTTTCCTCTCTATTTTTTTATGATCTATTTAATAGATGTACAAAAAAAATTTGTACATCTATTAAATTAGGTATTTATACTTATTTATCTTGTTGGATACTTATTTATCTTGTTGGATATTAATGACTCATTAGAAGCATCCCGAATGAATTTTATAGAAATATTACACTCTTTATCACACAAATGGTTGGTCATTCTATGTTTTTTACATGACACCTTGATAGAAAACTTGTTGTAAAACGATGATAGAGTTCATTGATATTTTCCCCATTTGATAGGAGATTTAATTCATTACTTAAAACCTTTAGAAATAGATCAAATTTATTTTTTTCGAAGATCAAGTGGTTTTGGTTACCATAAATATATTCTATAAGGCTTTCTTCTTGCCAAAGTTTAGAGTTAGGGTGAAAGGTCTATTTTTAGAGTTAGGATCATGGTAATTTGAGATGGAAAAATTACTATTTGGTTTTATATAGGGATATTAGATATCACATATAACCTACGATATTGCATCCAGGCGCATGAATCAAATTCATCTTGTTGGATTTGGGCACTTCATTAGATCATTGTAAATTATTGGGTCTTGAGAATTGCTAAGCTTAATCATCTCAATATTGAACAAATTCTCAATCAATTCTTCAATGTTTATTTTGTATCTTCTAGCTAAAATAAGGTCCCCATCTAGCCATAGAGGATTAGGATTGGAATAATTACTTCAGATAATAGACTGGTAAGTTGTTGTTCTTACATTAAAGTCTCCTAGAAAAATCATACTCCCTTCATTTCTTAGATTGTAAATATATTGTTCTTTTATTTTCCATTTCATGTAATCTAATCTTCATTCTATGCAACTTATTCTCCAACCCTAATATTTTTTTTAATAAACTATTCTATATTCTATTAAATAGAAAATGAGAGATAACAATGAGTGCACTAAATTCGTTTACTAGTTGGGAAACTAGAGCAGTCATAGTGCATAATTGTCTTTTTTGTTGTTTATATGGCAGTTTGTATATTAACATAACTAGTAAATTTTTTAACTATAATACTATAATAAAAAACTGCTTGATTTTCTATATGACCAACAAAAATATGAGCTATAACAAAGAAATTGTTTATCCTAGTCATCATCTATAATTGTAATGAATAGCACCTTAGAGTTCAAAACATGGGCCTACTTTTGTTGGGGAACATGTTGCATCTTAAATATCATTCCTTTTTTTTTGGCTAGGATATTTATCTTTTTATCTAGGCTTGTGAGAGCCTTTATCACAAGATTGAAACTGTTATTGAGGGTGTCAAGCCTATCATTGAGGGTTTGAAGTTGATTTTGAACTTCATCTATTCTATGTTATATTAAATAGAAAATGAAAGATAACAATGAGTGCACTAAATTCGTTTACCAGTTGGGAAACTAGAGCAGTCACGATGCATAATTGTCTTTTTTGTTGTTTATATGGCAGTCTATATATTAACATAACTAGTAAATTTTTTAACTATAATAATATAATAAAAAACTACTTGATTTTCTATATGACCAAAAAAAATATGAGCTATTACAAAGAAAATGTTTATCCTAGTCCTCATCTATAACTATAATGAAGAGCACCTTAGAGTTCAGAACATGGGCCTACTTTTGTTGGGTAACTGTGAAGAACCTACAACAATTAATTAATGAAAATGCATGCGATAGAAGAAATAATAGAAGTCAGAATATATTTATTGATCATGGGCCACTTCGAGGGGGAAACATCCTTTGAGCAAGCTCAATACAAATAACTTTATGGTGCCTTCATTGGCCTCAACACAAACTTATATACTAAGTCTAGACGCCAATACTATGGATCAATACCATGGAACATATAATATGTTGGTTCTCTCTCTCTTTCAGACCCGGGCTGCGGTAATCCCTTAGACCAACAGAACCCTTAGCTCACTGGCCCTTTCGGCAACAGGTCGCAGAAGCAACCTGAAGTCTCACCCGAAGTGATTCTAATGGGAGGCAGAAGACTCAAGTGTCCTCAGCCAAGTTCCGAGGCATCCAGGGTGCTTAAATCCACCTTAATCCCTTTGACTGGAGCTGTCTATCTCATTCCATTACTCCGGCTACACCTCTGTCTTATCGCATTACGCAGGAGGTGCGATAAGTCCTCCCCCTACGTGAGACCGTCTAGCGATACCTAAGATATCGTAGGCGCGATCTCTTCCCCTTCTAGTTCCTGCGGTAAGTGAATCTTGACCGCTTCCTGGATTAATAAGTGGTCTCCGCTATCCTTATCCTGATACCGCAGTTAGCTACAACATTCAGTCTCCAAGCTTAACCCTCGCTAATGAACTTGACCCTTGATATCTCGCAACGACGTAACTAAGTAGAATATCACTTTGAGCAGTGTCTAAGTAGACCATTCATGACTTACATTCAGTTCATACTCGCACATTATCCTCTGTTAACAATTATCTAGTTGCTAGGCGGGTAGCTATGGTTATCACAATTATTATACATCATTCAGAAGTTAAACTGACGACCATGTACACTACTTATAACAGACTGAAGCATTCATATATAACACAGACAAGAGCATGAGAGCAGTAGCTACACAAATACAATAGTGCGGCTTAGATAAGCACGCTGTTACTCCCAGGGCGAGAACTGCGCCCAGGGGAACTGCGGTTCTTGTTTACAACTCTGAAGGATAAACACAGCTCCGTTCCACTCTTTACAACAAGGGTCTTCTGGGAAACTCCACCTCAGTGGGAGCCCTTCTCTATAGACCTCTTTCTCTTCCTGCCCTTTTACAATGCACTCTCTTTCTCTCACAATCCCTGCGGATCGCACTATCTCTCAACAGGTCAGCCTTATCTTCTCTCAGGGATGTCCAGACTCTGCAACAACAGACTTGGCTAGCCTCTACCTGATGTCTCTATCACTATGTGGCCAACCCCTTATCATATAAAAAGACTACTATATATAGATGGCCCGAAGGTCTCATCGCAGTTACAAAACTGTGGGCCTTATCCCAACAGTGACTCAACCCTAACCACTTACAATCAACTGGCTGTACTTCCATGGCCGCCTTCTGTCTCGTCGCCGCTTCCTGCAGTCCTTAGTCTTTAATGCATCGGCCCGTCGCTTCTTCTTGGTTCAAGCAACGCTGACTGTAGTCCTTCTTCTTTAATGAGGGTAGCTGAACCCTCTCTTCATCTCCGGCGCCTTTATTGCGGTGGTTGAGCTCTTCCTTCGGCCTCTTCTTTGTACCACATGCTTGACTTTTCTGTACCTATCGCCGTGATTCCCACCAGGATTTGCGCTACGGCGATATCTTTGTCTTACCGCCAAAATTGGTACTTTCTCTCCAAAATTAGTTATCCTTCCCAAAATTAGCAGCTTCCTAAATGCTGCGGAAGTTCTCTCCAACAACTCCCCTAACACTTACTTGTGGCTCGTCCCCGAGCCACTCGCAGCAACAGCCTGATTCATCTGCCGAAGCTTATCCTTTGCTGCTCGTGAGATTGCTGCGAATTGTGCCTTAAGCGCTTTAATACTTTCATCCATGTGTGTTACTTCTTCCTGCGCTGCGCTGAGCAGCTCAGCAGTTACCAAGGGGTCCTCTGTGCCCTCAATGACTCCTTTACTTGAGGTGAAGCTTTTCACCTTTTGCTCCAGTACGTCAACCAGATGTGCGACTTTGCTTTCGTGCGGGCTAACTTCGTTAGCCAGGTTGATCTGCTGTGCTCTGTATTTCTGCACCTGCTGCTGCATTTGTGTGATTTCTCCTTTCTTTCTTATCTTCGCAAGAGCACTCAAGCCCTTGTACTCTTCTTCAGCTCTTGCTATCGCATCTTCACAGTGCTTAATGTGCTGATCGAGCTCGGCTTTCTGTGGGAGCTCCTCTAGCTCCAGCCATGTTTTTGATGCATCTTCCAGGATAGCCTCTGCTGCTTCCACCCGACAGTGCATCTGTGTCTGTACAATTCTGAAAGCTTGCACTCGTGCTTCTTGGATTTCCTTTGGAGTAGGTGGCTTATTTGCTTCAAGTGCAGCAATCCTTGCTTCGTATTCTTCCTCCATCTTTTTCTTCTCTTCAACTAGAGCCTTTGCTCTTTCCGCTATTTTTCTGATCTTCTGAGTTATTTCTAACTCAGGCCTGATATCGCACTGCGGAAGTTCTGCTGCAATATTGTTTAAAACAAGAGAGACATCCTGCTCTCGCTGAACATATTGCGTCAACTGGGCACTCTCTGCCTCATGCTGTGCAATGAGCTGCACATTGTCGTTAGATAGCAAAACATTTTGCTCATATGTGACTTGTTCTCTGTGCCTCAGCTCTGTGCCTATCTGCTGGAAAATTTCGTACAACTGATCCACAGGTACTTCTGGTAGGTTCACCTCAAGAGGATGAACCATCTGCACTTCCATAGGTACAGGGAACTTGATACTTCCCGGCGGTATACGAACAATGTTCGTGCGGTCCCTTGCAATGCTTTCTTCTCTGCTCTGTGAAGGGGGCTGCGAACTTTCTGCGACTGTAGTTGGGGCTGGCTGAATCTGCATGGAAGCAGTCTTCTCAGTGATTGCCTTCAATTCTCGCAATTTGTTGTCAAGGCTGATGCGCATACGATCCTGCGATGACTGAATCGCAGCGAATTTATCCCGCATCTTCTCCTGTATTCGGCTGGCGATGAGATCATACTCATCCTCTGTCATGATTGGTGCCTGCGGTTCGTCGGAAGTAACCGCCTTTGTTCTCTTCTTCTTTGCTCGCACCGGAGAAGGGCCTTCAATAGCCTTTCTCTTAGAACCCATTGGTTCTTTCTCTTTGTCTTTAGGATCTACCTCCACAACATCTTCTGGATCCTCAGCTGGGGGATCAACTGGAACTAGGCCAGAGGATAGATCATCATACATTTGTTTCATGTCCTCGTCGAAACAGTTCTTAATGGTATCTTCGACCTGCTGGATTTCCATGCGATATGGGCCGGGGGCCCATTCGTTATGTTTCCTGAATCCTTTGGGTCTGATGTAGGTTTTATCCCTGTCGACTTTAAATTCCAGCTTGGACTGATAAAGATCAACGACCGGCGAGTCGACACGCGGAATCGTTGCGACGGATTCAAGCAATAGCATATAATATTCATGGAATACCATTGCGTTATTCTTGTGCTTCTCGGGGTGACTACTCGCCCAAAGATTTGAGTACCTCGACCCTCTGCACGCCCCTGGTGGCAGTTGTGGAAACTGCGAATTGGGCGGCTCTTTCCATCCGATGAAAGCCATAAGGATCAGTAGCCACGAGAAGTGGAAGCTGTGAAGTGGATCCTGCTGCGCCTGCGCACTGTCTTGAAAGAAACTATTTAACAAAAATAAGCTCCAGTTGTAAGGTTTACCTTTTATGACTTCAATGGCGAGGCGGATAACTGAGCCTCTGACCTCCTTTGGCCTCACCTTGAGGAGGAGTTTTCCGGCCAACAGACTAACAGTAAACCGCAAGGCGTCATCCTGTATTGAATTGACATCGTAGGCGCGACCTCCTCTTTGCAGCTTGTACTCCGCAACCTGCTTGGTTGAGAGCCTGGTATCCTTTGTGGCGCCATCAATATTTATCTGTGGGTCGAAACCAGTCTTCGACAGACCGGTAATGCGGTGAATGAGGTCAACATTGACATCAATTCGGTTACCCAACCATAAGTAACCACCATGCACACATGACAGTAGCGTCCGCACCACAGCATTGACCTCCGGGCCCCGTCCAAAGTGTGGAATCTCCAGGAGATTGAGCAGTCCCGACGGTGCTAAATGGCTTACATGGTCCATGGGGACGAACTCATCGTGCTGTGTCCTTGGGTTCCTCTGAATCGTCATATAACGATCGCGGCGGAATTGTGGGTACAGCGTATAATCTCTCAGATTATAATCAGTAAACTTAACAGCATGCATATTTCCCCACAAGTTACCTTCTTCCTTCACTCGGTTATCCAGCGGTGGGAGTATGAGTTCATATTTAAAGTCTCGTGGAAGAACAATGGCTGGCGCATTCTCTATTCTTGGTGGGAAGTATATGGTAGTGACTGTAACTTCTTCCAGAAGTTCCTGCGCCGGTTCTTCTGAGTCTGTGCTATTCGGGGTCTCACTACGCTCCATATTAGCTAAGGTTCCTGGTGACTGGCGTGTAGACGGAGAACCAGCAGCAATTTTCTTCCCTTTCTTTGCCACAACCGAAGTCATAGCGCACTCGATTCCACCCCTTTGGAATCTCTTCAACACGTCTTCGAGAGGCTCGTCTGGCGCAAGGGACCTTCCCCTGTGGTACTCTGGACTTCCTATGATTGCTAATCTTAATGCAAATCAGAGTCTGCAACTGTTTTTTGGTTTCCCTGCTCAGAACTTTGCTAAGAATACGCTTGGCTCGGCTCAACTGCGCTCAACTCTTTTAGTGAAAATGACCAAGTAGCCCCGTGCTTTGAATAGAACGTGTATTTATCATAAGGCGGAATTTCAAATGGCAACGGACCAGTGACTGGACCCGTTGGCGGCATTTAATGCATAGACAAGACAGCACCCCGCGCCTATTTATTGCAAACGCCGTTTGAAATTTCGCTGGGAAACTGTGCGCTGGAGTGATGTCGCATCGGATTTTCCAAATCTAGAAGAATCGTCGTACTGCTGCCAAATCTTAGTACAACAGATACTTGTCAGCCGTACAGTTAATGCTTGTCAGATGGCGAAGTGACTAGCCCTCTGATCAATTCAAAATCTGGTGTCGCATCAATCTGTTTTCTGTCCTCTGCGATAAGATATCGCATCGTCTGGAAATGGAAAGTGCCAAAAACTCGCCTCTTATCAAAATTATCGCAACCACCAGGAAAACTGGCTGCGAATTCTTACCTGAAGTATTTCCCAGTGTAGACTCCTTAGGGTGCGATGCTTCATTTCAACTACACTGAACATCTGCACCATTTGCTTCCTTTCTGGGCTATGGTTAGGAGGTGGCATGGCCTTCGCGATACAGCTTAAGCCGACTACCATTGATCAGGGTCGGAAGAAACTCCCCACTCATAGTACGAAGCTGTATAGCACCTCCATCTGTTATTTGCTGAATTTGATATGGCCCTAACCAATGAGTTTTGAATTTTCCAGGGAACTTTATAAACTTACTGTCATAAAGGAGTACCAAGTCTCCAAGCTGAAAGATTTTGTTCTTGATATGCCTATCATGCCAAGCTTTTTCTCGTGCTTTCTGCACTTTTTGATGGAATCCTGCGATAAATCTGTCTTCCTCCAGATTGAGCAGCTGCGCCAATCTCTCCTCTAAAGTATCAGAATCAGCCATCTCTGTAAGCTGAGCAATCCTTAGACTGGGTAAGATGTATTCCATAGGCATAACAGCCTCTTGTCCATATACCAGGCTGAAAGGTGTGTGCCCTGTTAGTTTCTTACACGTGGTCCTGTAAGCCCATAATACAGCATTAACTCTGAGGTCCCAATCATCCCTTTGACTGTTACAAATCTTTGTAAGAGCCTGTTCTAATATCTTATTGAAAGCCTCCACCGTACCATTAGCTTGAGGGTGGTAAGGTGTACTCTTATGGTGCTGTATTTCAAATTCCTCTGTCAATGCTTCTATGGTGCTATTCAAAAAGTGTGTGCCTTGATCACTCATCAAAGTCACTGGGCATCCAAATCTAGTGATGATGTTTTCAAAAATAAATTGTGCTGTTGTCGCAGCATCACAATTCCTGACTGCTTTCGCCTCAGCCCACCTGGTGAGGTATTCTGTTGCTGTAATAATATATCTCGCACCAGTTCGTTTTCCTGGGGGGTTAACAGGACCCACGAAGTCTATGGCCCACTTATCGAATGCGCGTAGCGTTATCTGTGGTCGCAACGGCATTTCATCTCTTCTGGAGGGCTTTCCTGTCCTTTGGCAGATATAGCATGATCTGCAAAACTCTTTACTGTCTTTATGTAATGTAGGCCACCATAGTCCGGCTGCTAGGATCTTCTGAGCGGTAGGCTTCCCTGCGAAATGGCCTCCTGCGATGCCCGAATGTGCTTCCTTAAGAATGGTCTGTTTCTCGTGGGGCATAACGCATCTGCGCAAGATTTCATCTGGTCCTAGCTTATAGAGGTGTCCTGCAATCAGGGTGAAGTCTGCTGCTTTCACCACTAATTGTTTCTTTTGCTGCTTGGTAAACTCAGGTGGCGCCCACCCTGTAGTAAGGAATTGAATTATGTCTCCATAATATTCATCTGCGACCTGAATGGAGAACAATTGCGCATCAGGCAAGTTGTCCTCTAAATTACTTGGTTCTTCACCTGAGTCTAGCCTTGACAGGTGATCAGGTCCTGCGTTTAGTCTTCCTGGCTTAACAATGATTTCGAAATCATATTCCTGGAACAACAATAGCCATCTGCATATTCTTCCCCCTAACACTGGCTTATTGACCAAGTACTTTAATGCAGAATGGTCGGTGAACATCTTGAACGGGGCACCCAACGGATAGTGCCGAAATTTCTGTAAAGCATACACCATTGCTAACCCTTCTCTCTCTGTGGTGGTGTAATTCTTCTCAGCTGTCGATAGTCTCCTGCTCGAATATGCGATAGGGTGGTCAATACCCCCTTCGCCTGGTTGCGTGAGAATAATGCCCAGTGCGATGCCAGATGCATCCACATGAACATGAAAAGGCTTGTTCCAGTCTGGAAAGACCAGAATAGGTGCTGTAACCATTTTTTCTTTTAGAGCATCAAGACTCTTCTGACATTCCTCATTCCACTGAAATTTGATATCCTTCTTCAATAATTTCTCCATTGGTGCGGTAATCTTGGCATAACCTTTGATAAACTTTCTGTAATACCCGGTATGACCAAGTGTAGTTCTCAGCTGCTTTACTGAGTTAGGTGCTGGTAAATTGACAATGATGGCGATCTTCGCGGGATCTACCATCAAGCCTTGTCTGCACACAATGTGACCCAACAACGTACCAAAAGGCGCACAAAATATACATTTTTTTAAGTTAAGGGAAATCTGGTGCTGTCTACATTTTTCAAACATTAATCGCAGGTTTCCTATGTGCTTCTTGACTAGTCCAAATACAGTCCAATCATCAAAATAAACTTCTAAAAATTGATGGATGTATTCCTTAAAGACAGCAACAACTACTCTAGAAAAAATTGCTGGGGCGTTCTTAAGACCAAAGGGCATTACCGTATACTGAAAGGAGCCCCATTCTGTCGCAAATGTGGTCTTGTGCCTATCGTCTGGATGGATTCTTATCTGGTGATAGCCTGAAAAGCCATCAGTAAATGAGTAGATTTCTTGTCCTCCAACATTGTCTAAGACTTCATCAGTGAATGGTGTCGGAAATGGGTCATGCAGCGATGCATCATTCAGTTTGCGCAAGTCGACACAGATCCTGATGTCTCCTTTTGTTTTCTTTTCTTGTACTACCATGGGACTAACCCACTCACTTTCTTCAACAGGTTCAATGATGCCTGCTGCTAGCATCTTATCTATTTCATCTTTTACTTTTGCTTTGTACCGCGGGTTCAACCTGTATGGACGTTGCTTAACTGGCTTAGCGTCCTCCTTAAGCGGTATTCTCATGACTCCGAGGTCACCCACTATTCCCTTCATTTCTGTAAAGTTGGTAGGAAATAGGTCCTGATACTCGTGTAATAGGTCTGTGATTTGGCCAATTGTCTCATCATCCCAATAATCTCCAATAGAGGCAAACTTAGGATCTGTTTCTGTGCCAATATTGCTCTTTCTAATCTTGATTGGTTCTGTTACAGCTGGGATTTCTAAGTGTGGACCTTCAACTTCACGCGTACCTTCTGTTTCTGCGATATTGATACTGCGAGGATCTTCATCCTCATCGCTTGAATCTTGTGCGCAGTTGTAACATTCCAGTGCATGTTCCATCTGAATAGCCCACTCGGGTTGCGAAGCCACTGGTGATGGGCAATCCTCAAATATTTTAGTCTTTATGATCTTCAAGGCCCGATCAATGCTTGGATGCTCAGATTCAAAACTGAACGTGACCAAAAAGTTTTCAATCATAATAGGCCATGAGATAGTTCCTTTTCTTAGCTCTGTTTCTGTATACCAGTTCCGTGGAATTGTATCCACTGTGTGGATAAACAAATGAACCCATTCTTCTGCTGGAATTTCTAGCCAACTCTGTTCACAGTTCATAATGTGTGTTCTGGGATCACTCTCCCCTATGTATTTCCGCTGCGTACAGTCTTTTTCTTTAGAGAATCTACTGCGCATCAATCTCTTACAATCATACCATGATGCGATATGTTCCTTGTGTGTGTACCACCATCTTGCAGGCGTGGCTCGAACTGCAAGGTCAAAAACCTCCATCCTCTGCTCTTGAGGAATCTCTTGTTCAAACTGCTGCAAAAAATCATTGACGTCTGCTAATCCATCAAAAGTTGGAATATACCTGTTTTCAGTCCCAATCCATCGCAGTGATTTAGTCATGAATGCGCATCTGCGAATAGAGACTTCGTGAAGTCTATTTTGCCAATTCTCTAAGCCAACATCTGAATCTGATGTGCAGGAGCTATCACATCTCCAGCTGATATGTCCATCAGCTGTAGGATCAATGTAATCTGTCTGATTAGAAGTCATTTGGTACAAATTTTCCATGTTATGCACCTCCTCTTCTGCTTTGATTGGCTCAATGTAGCGAGGACCCTGTAAAGGGTCTAATGGTGCGATAACCCGGACTTGAGCATCTTCAAATGTCATCTGCCTTTTCTTTAAGTTGATAACAGCCTTGTTATCGAAAGCCCAATCAATACCTAATAGAGCTGGATAGGGTTTGGTGTCACCAATAATTTCTATGATCTCAAAATCGGCATATGTGTGAACTCCGTCGATGTCCACTGGGACATGCGATAAGCGACCCATCGGTGATATTCTCTGCTGATTAGCTAGTCTAAGATGGATAGGGGACCTGCTTAGTTTTGGACTTCCCATCTGTTCCCATGTCTGCTTAGTCAAGACATTTACTTCTGAACCTAAGTCTAGGATAACCTCATCCATTTCAAATAGTCGGATCTGCGCTGTGAGCCTCATCTCTCTTCCTGTCCTTGTATGGCCCATTATATGGTGAATGGTGCGCTGTGTATTGCTCATAGAAGGGCTCTGTTGACATTGGTCAATAACTTTCTGAAGTTCCTCTACAGCTTTCCCATTTCTTAGAAGTTTCAAACAACTCTGCAAGAAGGACTGTACACTCCCGGTCAATTCCTCTTCGTCGCATCTGCCAGATGTGCTAGCCTGTGGTATCTGCGCAGTACTAACATCCTGCGGTGGTTTCCGTGGTATACCCTGAGATGGTAATAATAGTGATCTGGGCGGTGTCTGTTCAGCAAAGGAAGTCTTAGTTTGTTGAAATGCCTCCTTATTCTTCTGTAGATCAAGTGGGATAGGTTTTCCTGGAGCTTTGCGCACCCACTGCGTTCCTGTCGTTTTTTCCACGTCCTGCGATATGTTGCTTATGGAGAGACCACTGCGAGTTACAATATTGACCCGTGGTTCGGTTTCGTTCTGCTTAGCAGCGATAAACTGGATATTCTGATTGGTTGCTGGCTTGGCCTCCTTGATCTTAGCTATCAGTATGGGACATTCCTCTATTGTGTGATCATAAGATTTACAATACTTGCACGTTGTAGTAGGGTTCTGACAGTCTCTAGCGTAATGTCCTGTGCCTCCACAGTTATAACAGGTGATAGTTCCACGGCCACGGCCAGATTCATAGCCTCCTCCGCGTCCTCGGCCTCTGAAATTTCCTCCACGGCCTCCCTGATTCGGATCAGCTTGTGCACGTACTGCTGGTCCGGATGCTTCTGACTGAACTCTGTAAAGGTCATGCTTCCTTTCTATCATTAACTCATAAGCTCTACAGTTGTTTTCGTCATGTCCCACATATTTACAGAAGTTGCAATATAGGTTCTTTGGTGTCTGCACATATTTCTGAAGGAGAGGGCATTCCTGAGGACTGTGTCCTCTGGTTCTACAAATCTCGCACCATGGTCCCTGGTTCTGCATCAACGGGTTAGGAGCTCCACTGGCGATATAGTCAGCAAAGACAGGGCAGTTATCCTTACTGTGTCCCTGCGCTTTACACTTAGTACACCAAATTTCATGCGCAACCTCCTTTCCTTTCTTAATTTCATGCAGCTGTAAGGTGAGGTTAGCTAGCTGATTCTGCAGATTAGTGATACCGGTGCTAGTTTCTGCTAGAGGTGAAGCCTCTAGTTTCATTGCCATTTCTAATGCTTCATCTTGTGTATTTAATTTCTGTTGCATTAGCGGAAGTCTGATGTGTGGTAATATTGCTGCGATAAACCATTCTTTATGCTGTTGAGGCGCAAGCTCAAAGCTTACCTGATCAATGAGGGTCTTGAACCTCTGGTCCAAATCCCAAACCGTTTCCATAGGCAATTGTTTAATATCTTTAAGTTCTGCTATGCACTGTGACTCGGATTTAGGTTTTTTAAACTCTTTAATCATAGCAGTTCTAACCTGTGCAAGCGTTCTGTTATGGCCAGTGGTATACTTCATATACCAAGTTAATGCTCTTTCTCTAAATGTGGTGGCCAGCTGGACAAGCTTGACATTATCATCTTGTATTTGCTTAATGGTCCATATGGCTTCGCATAAGAACCAGTGTTGCTCAGGGTCCTCCGACCCTGTACCTTTAAATGTTGGTAGCTTCATATCATCTCCCATTCTGTTTCTAGATGGTGGGTTCTGGTTTGCTGTATGATTACCACTCGGTTGTGTAGATGTGGAGGGTGTAGCGGCAGTATTCGCTGTGTAAGAGCTACTGGACGGGGTTCCTGCGGGATTATTCTGAGTTCCGACTGGCTTTTGAGGAGTCCTAGGGTTCTGACTCTGCTGTCTCGGGTGATCTGAGCTGTCTTCTTCAGAAGAAGATGAATCGTTGACTCTATATCTTTTACCACTACGTGTATGTCCAAGATACTCGTAATCGCTTTCAGAGTCTACTGACATTACAATATCATGCTACTATTCATCTGGGAGTATATCCAGTACTCCTTTTTCATATAGTAATTGCTTAATGGACAGACTTAGAGAATTTAGGTACTTACCGCGATAACCCTTGAAGAAGTACCGTTCTGCTGCGCTGAAACTCTTTCTCTGATCAACCGCGAACTCTGTGATGAAGCCTTCCAGCAGAATCACAAGCCAGAAGTCTACTGCGCGTGAGATGGGGTTATCGACACCTTTCAAGGTCTGAATCAGTTCTGCTGTCCAGACAACTTCTCGATTCTTCTTGACCCCGCTGTTGTCAGCAAGCTTTGATAACCAACCATATAACTCAATAACATAAGTTACGAAGAATATCTCATGGAGATCTGTAAAAATGTGCTTCTGTAGCCAAGCCTCAGTGCTCAGTCTAGGATTCTTGTTTTCTTTTGCAGCAAACTCTCTTTCTTTTGACTCAACCCACTGGTTAAGTTCTTGCTTGGTAGGATGCCAACAGAACATCAGCTCAATGTGTTCAAACCGGCAACGGAACCATTTGTTGGTTCTCTCTCTCTTTCAGACCCGGGCTGCGGTAATCCCTTAGACCAACAGAACCCTTAGCTCACTGGCCCTTTCGGCAACAGGTCGCAGAAGCAACCTGAAGTCTCACCCGAAGTGATTCTAATGGGAGGCAGAAGACTCAAGTGTCCTCAGCCAAGTTCCGAGGCATCCAGGGTGCTTAAATCCACCTTAATCCCTTTGACTGGAGCTGTCTATCTCATTCCATTACTCCGGCTACACCTCTGTCTTATCGCATTACGCAGGAGGTGCGATAAGTCCTCCCCCTACGTGAGACCGTCTAGCGATACCTAAGATATCGTAGGCGCGATCTCTTCCCCTTCTAGTTCCTGCGGTAAGTGAATCTTGACCGCTTCCTGGATTAATAAGTGGTCTCCGCTATCCTTATCCTGATACCGCAGTTAGCTACAACATTCAGTCTCCAAGCTTAACCCTCGCTAATGAACTTGACCCTTGATATCTCGCAACGACGTAACTAAGTAGAATATCACTTTGAGCAGTGTCTAAGTAGACCATTCATGACTTACATTCAGTTCATACTCGCACATTATCCTCTGTTAACAATTATCTAGTTGCTAGGCGGGTAGCTATGGTTATCACAATTATTATACATCATTCAGAAGTTAAACTGACGACCATGTACACTACTTATAACAGACTGAAGCATTCATATATAACACAGACAAGAGCATGAGAGCAGTAGCTACACAAATACAATAGTGCGGCTTAGATAAGCACGCTGTTACTCCCAGGGCGAGAACTGCGCCCAGGGGAACTGCGGTTCTTGTTTACAACTCTGAAGGATAAACACAGCTCCGTTCCACTCTTTACAACAAGGGTCTTCTGGGAAACTCCACCTCAGTGGGAGCCCTTCTCTATAGACCTCTTTCTCTTCCTGCCCTTTTACAATGCACTCTCTTTCTCTCACAATCCCTGCGGATCGCACTATCTCTCAACAGGTCAGCCTTATGTTCTCTCAGGGATGTCCAGACTCTGCAACAACAGACTTGGCTAGCCTCTACCTGATGTCTCTATCACTATGTGGCCAACCCCTTATCATATAAAAAGACTACTATATATAGATGGCCCGAAGGTCTCATCGCAGTTACAAAACTGTGGGCCTTATCCCAACAGTGACTCAACCCTAACCACTTACAGTCAACTGGCTGTACTTCCATGGCCGCCTTCTGTCTCGTCGCCGCTTCCTGCAGTCCTTAGTCTTTAATGCATCGGCCCGTCGCTTCTTCTTGGTTCAAGCAACGCTGACTGTAGTCCTTCTTCTTTAATGAGGGTAGCTGAACCCTCTCTTCATCTCCGGCGCCTTTATTGCGGTGGTTGAGCTCTTCCTTCGGCCTCTTCTTTGTACCACATGCTTGACTTTTCTGTACCTATCGCCGTGATTCCCGCCAGGATTTGCGCTACGGCGATATCTTTGTCTTACCGCCAAAATTGGTACTTTCTCTCCAAAATTAGTTATCCTTCCCAAAATTAGCAGCTTCCTAAATGCTGCGGAAGTTCTCTCCAACATAATACTACAGGACGACTTACAAAGCATATGCGGCCAATACTATGGATCAATACTATGGGATAATATAAACTATGGATCAACATATAATAGTACGGGATTACTTACAAAGCATATGTGTCCAACAGCAATATACTAACAAAGTAAAGAGAAGGGTTGACATGGATTCCTAAAATCCCCCCCCCCTAGAAAAATATTTGTCCTCAAAGCTTTAGATGTGGAAATTGTTGATGAATCTGAAGGAGTGGTTCCCATGTAGCATCCTCTAGTTTCATTTCGTGCCATTGAATTAAGACCTCGGTGATAGAGCTAGAGCGAAGCTGACGAGTGTGCCTATTGAGGATGGCCTCTAGATCCAAAAGGATGGATCCTTCATTATCTAGTTCTAGTAAAATAGTTTTTCCTCTGATGTTGGTGCCAAGAACTTTCTTCAAAAAAGAGACATGAAATACTGGATGAATGTGGGAAGAAGGAGGAAGTTCCAATTTATAAGCAATGGACCCAATCTTCTGAAGAATCCGATATGGCCCATAGAACTTTGGAGAGACTTTATGATTCCCTTTGAGTTTCAAGGAGGATTTCTTAAATAAGGCTATAGAGGAAGAAAAACCATATCACTTGCTTGAAAAGTGCACTCATAACAATGATGATCGGCTTGTTGCTTCATTGGATTTATTGCCATGTGAATACTATCCCGCAAAATTTGAAGAATCTAATCGCAGTTTTGAAGAACTGTGTGAATTGTCGGAACTGGTGAACTATTGAGGGTGTATGGAAGAAGAACTGGGTGCCTAACCATAGACTGCTTCATATTGAATCATTTTAGACGAAGTGTGGTAAGAGGTATTGTACCACCATTCAGCGAGAGGGAGCCACTTTTACCACTGATGTTGTTGTTCGGAGGTGAAGCAACAAAGATAAGCTTCCAAGCATTTATTGATAATTACAGTATGACCATTTGTTTGCGGGTGATACCCTGAACTCATCTTCATTTTGGTGCCAGTGTGGTGAAATAGATCTGTCCAAAAATGACTAGTGAAATTTGCATCGCGATCTGAGACAATGGAAGAAGGGATTCCATGAAGATGAAAGATCTGGTCCAGGAAAAATTGTGCGACTGAGGAGGCTGTATAGGGATGGCTAAGGGCACAAAAATGACTATATTTGGAGAGGCAATCACCCAAAACCAAAATCATTGTCTTCCCTCCATATTAAGGGATCCCTTCAATGAAATCCATAGAAATATCTATCCAAATTCATGCAGGGATGGGAAAGGGTTCGAGCAATCCCGGAGGGAGTGTCATTTCACCCTTATTGCGCTAGAAAGTATCACATTCAACCACCATCTGTTGAATTTTCCTTTTCATTCCCTGCCAAAAGAATTTACGTTGTGCTCGCTCATACGTTTTGAGGAACCCAGAGTGCCCCATCGATGGAGAAGCATGGAGTTTATAGAAGAAAGCCTCTTGAAGATCTATGTGCTGGGGAAGCACCAGATGACCCTTGTATCTCAGGGAAGCACCATCACAAGAGTAATGTAGTACAACAGAAGGGTTGTTGGCCAAGTGTTGGATGATTTGAGATAATGAAGAGTCATTGATATAGCCCTGTTGAACATATTTCAACCAATTTGGAACAAGCATAGAGATAGATGAAAGAGAAACTTGGTCATAAAATGAGCGAGAAAGAGCATCCGCCACAATATTGTCCTTACCCTTCTTGTATCTGATCTCATAGTCATAACCCATGATTTTGCTAACACATTTTTGTTGTGCTAGGGAGGATACACATTGTTCCAGGAAATATTTCAGACTCTGGTGTTCAGTCTTGATGTAGAAATGATTCCCTAATAGGTATGGTCGCCACTTCTGTACTGCATGCAAAATAGCCACCATTTCCTTCTCATATGTAGAGGCAGCTAAATTCTTACTGGAAAGGGCTTTGCTAGTGAACACAATGAGATGTTCATCTTGAAGGAGAACAACACCAAGCCCATTGCCGGAAGCATCACTCTCAATAGTGAAGGGCTTGGAAAAATCAAGCATAGCTAGAACAGGTGTAGTACACATAGCTTGTTTCAGTTTTTCAAGCGCACATTCAGTAGCGTGTGTCCATGTAAAAGAATCCTTTTTCAATAGAGCAGTTAATGGAGCTACAATTGTAATGTCCCCAGTTTGACCCCATTATATTAAAATATAAATGATGTAATATTGTTATAAAATCATGGTGAGGAGCTCAAGGCCAAGGCCCCACCATCGAGTGATTGATGCATATCATTTACGTGCTAGCCAAGCACAATGGAATTGCAAATATCATGTAATATGCATTTTAATAAAATACCCACAACTAGCTATACAATGCAACAAGAGATGGGGGCATGATTTTACAAGGAACTGGGAGGGGAAACATTCAAACCCTTGATCCAACCAATTCAATCCAAGTGTCAATGAGAGAACCCATCGAACCCTCAACTATCCTTGTTGACTTTTGTACCCAATCATTGATTTCTCCTAAGAGTTGGTTGAGGTAGTTAATGCCTTGGGGAATGGGAGGTATGGCTATCCAAATTCGGGTATGGGTAAGCCACCCTTCATGGAAATTTGTGTTTGGCTTCTTGTGCAAGAAAAGAGCCATGAATGTCTCCCCCAAACCATTATTCACCCACCAGTTGCTCTCCCTCATGAGTTTGGAGCTACTTGGGCCTTTTCCAGCCATGTTCTTATGTGTTTTCCTTTATCCTTAGCTGGGAGAAGGGTGTTTTTGTGTTGTATACTAGTGGGGAAGAAGGGGAATCCAATTGGGGTTCCATAGAGACCCTTTGGGTTGTTGAATGCTTAGATACTTGGGGAAGAAATCGTTTGCCTCCCTGGGAACGTTTTTCCCCATCTCACAATTCATTTTTGGTTGGAAACAATTAGGGGAAAGCCCATGGCCATCTTGTTTGTAAATCCCATTGTTAAACATGTGTATCCATGTTAGGAACCCATGTCAACCCTTCTATTTACCTTGTTAGTATATTGTTGTTGGATGCATATGCTTTGTAAGTCGTCCCATAGTATTTGTTGATCTATAGTTTGTCTTATTGTTGTTGGACACATATGCTTTGTAAGTCGTCCCGTAGTAATTGTTGATCCATAGTTTGTATTGGCCCATGGTTTGTATTGACACATGCTATTGACCCATGGTATTGACGCCTAGACTTAGTATATAAGCTTGTGTTGAGACCAATGAAGGTACCCTAAAGTTATTTGTATTGAGCTTGCTCAAAGGAGGTTGCCCCCTCGAAGTGGCCTACGATCAATGTTGGGCCTGGCCCAAGATGGGGCAATTTTGGATAACACAAGGAGGTTTAGCTGTGGAGTTGAGCGCAACTCAACAGATGACATAATTTTTTACAAGTATGGGGGATGTTGCGAAGTTGCGCGCAGCAACCAAATTTTGGCAACACTTCGAAGGGTACTGTGAAGATCAGTGCTACAAAGTGATCAAGCCACGTGGACCTAGTAATGCAGAGTGCTGGACGAAAGATGCGAACAGGTACCAGATAGACCATCGATGGTCTAGTTTTGGCAAAGATGCTCCAGGAAGGCCGAGTGGTAGCCTTGAGAAAATCAAGAAGGTCGAGTGGGGGCCAGGTGTAAAAGGCCGTTAGAGGAAGGGTAGCTGGACGAAAGCGACCTGTTGGCGTGAGCGCAACAAAAAGGCCGATAGCGATAGGCTGAACGTGTGGAGGATCGCCACGATGGAGCACTTGCTACCAGAGGCCAGCAAATCGATTTAGAGAAACTGTAGCAGTTTTGGAAACCCTAAGGGTTTCGGCCTTTAGCATTGTAAAGACATGACCTTCGGGTATGATTTATTTAAGGAGGTAATTTTGTAAGGGAAGGGGTTCTCTCATTGTTCTCTTTTTTTGTTGCTATTATTGTATTGTAAGATCTTTCTAAGTGAGAAGCCATTGTAAAGGATCTACAGCTGGGTGTGCAAAGACCTAGTCAAGAGAAGAGAGAGTCTGCAACTTAGTGCGCATACTAAGAGCACTTGTCCCCTCCCATTAAAGATATATATAACAACCATTCTTGTGGGCGTAGCTTCCCACCCGGGGAGGTGAACCACATTAAATACTGTGTAATGTGATGTGGTTGTGTATTGTGCATTTATTTGTTTTCTGTAAATGAATGCCTGAACTTTCTCTTGCATACTATTATGGTCGGACTTTTGTATGTATTTTCCATCAGGAAAATATGGAGATAATATGTTAAGTCTGCATGAATGGTTGAATGGTGAATGTTTAGTCTTTATGTATGAAGCAGTGAATCAGTTACCTGTTTAAGCGTTAAGAGATTGCTTAAGTACTTTCCTATATGCAACAGACAAATGCATGACAGTGATTTGTATCTGCGGTGGGTGCTTAAACCGTAACCACTCTAAGTGTATAAACGAATGTTAGAGTAATAGTCATTTAAGTGTGAGAATGAGTGGATGAGTGATACTCATTTCAGTGCCTTAAGCATTTTTGAGTACTTCAAGTATCAAGTTGAACGGTATTGCTCGCAGTTTCTGTAAAAGTCCCACGGTAGAAGGACTTAAGGGTGCGGATCGTGGTGTTGTCCATCATCGCGTAGTCTGGCCTTGCAGCGCATGCCCCCTGCCACGCTGTGTAGTACGTCCATCCAAACAACTCATCACTTGCTGTGGAAACTTGATTCCGTAGTACCCCATAGATACACCTCGGCTGAAAATTTGGCCTGCTCATAGGTTGTTTCCGAAAGGGCCAGTGAAAAGGGGTTTTGTTGGTTAAAGGGGAAACTGCGAATAACCTGCGTCTTATTGAAAACCTCTGGGCCAGCATATGATAAGCCAACAAATGGTTATGTTGCCACGCTAGAATCCATGATGAGTTGTAACCATAATGAGTAACGAAGAACATCAATTCCCAAAAGGCTCCGACAATTGGTATCCTGAAAAGACAGAGATTCGAGCTTGGTGTGACAAGATCGTAAGAGACTTTGCAAGGCAAGAGAATAGACACCCGCATCTATCTGATGAACAATGGTTGAGTAGATATCTCTGGAAAGATATTCACGAGATTTTTTGGGCATCATTTCCAGACGAGCTGCACGAGTGGATCTCGCGGCTCGCAGAGGAGAAAACCTATTTTCAAGAAGCAGTCCCTACAGAGCAGACTCCAGAGCTCATAACGCAGCTCAAAGAAATAAACAGTCCATTGATGCGCGCAATTGACTTCTGGGTCGATCACAAGCTAGAAGGATTTGTAACAGAATTTGTTGTAGACACACTCAAATCCTACAGCCAAGCAGAAGCATACTTTTTTTACGGATTCCAAGGTAAGTACCTAAACAATCTCAGTCTATACATTAAGATGATGTTAGCTGAGAAAGGTGTATTAAGAATGCAGTAATATTTTCAAGTCTGTTATGGTAAATAGTATATATAGTGATTCTGACGAAGACACTCATAATCTGAGAAGTGGGAAGAGATATAAATTTAATAAGAATCTTGGAGGTACTGGACCCCACATAAATACTAAAATTCCTTGTGACCTTAACAATGAAGCCATGCCACTGTCCACCCCTCAGAATCCGCTGGTTGCAGACACTGTGCCTCCCTTATCTCAGAGCCCACCCATCACATAGCCCACCCCTCAGGATACTCAGCCGAGTACATCTACGCCCATACTCCCATTTACTTTCACTGCGAAGAGCCCCTCACAACAACCGCGCACTAACCCGGGTGCTACCCAGCCTAGCGCCACTTAGGGAACTACTCAAGGTGCTCCTCACGGTACTCCACTACCTAATAGCACAATGGAAAACACCGATATGAAGCTACCAATATTTAAAGGAATTGGTCTAGAAGACCCTGATCAGCATTGGTTTCTTTGCGAAGTCGTATGGAGCGTAATACAAATCCACGATGATGCTGTGAAGAGAGCACAGCTCATTACCACCCTCAGAGATAGAGCTTTACATTGGTTTATGAAGTACTCTTAGACAAAGCCAAGAACCCTCGCAGAAATTAAAGTTGCGCTTGTAGTAGAGTTTAAGAAACCCAAATCTGAATCTTAGTGTATAACTGAGTTGAAAGAAATAAACCAAAGACCGACTGAAATGGTCTGGGAGTTTGATCAGAATTTTAAAATGCTTTTGGACCAAGTGAGATTTGTTATAGCTCCGGAACAACACAAGGAATGGTTCATTACTGCATTGTTTCCCCACATCAGATTACCATTGATGTAGTAGAAGGTTGCATCACAGGAAGAGGCCTTGGAGATTGCGATGAAGCTAGAGGCTTCGTCGATTGGTGAGACTAGTTTTGGGATGTCTCAGATCCAGAACCAGCTGACCATCCTGACACTAGAGCTGTAAAGCATGAAGAATGGAAAAGAAAAAAGGTATGAACCTAGGCATGAGGTTTGGTGTACAGGTTGTAAAGGAGAAGGCCATGACCGGTAGCATTGCCCTTTATTCTGCGACTATCTCAATAGCGGTGCACCCAATCCAATAAATCAGAACCAGGCCCCATGGTGTGAAATTTGTAGAACTACAGGACACAGACCTGAAGACTGCTACCTCATACAGAAATATGTGAAAACACCTAAAAATTTATACTACATTTTCTGTAAATCAGTTGGACATGGTGAATCCAACTGCCACGCATATGAGCTAATGAATGAAATAAAACAAGATATGGACTCAATGAGAGGCGTTGGCTTGCACCACGTACAAGAAGATAACCAGCCAAAACATGAGAATGCGCAATATGACCAAGGAGGATATAGAGGTCATGGTGCTAGATACCATGGCAGAGGAAGAAATGCTGGCCCGATGCAGGGAAGAGGCCGTGGCTAGGTCATTTGTTATAATTGTGGCTAGCCAAGTCATGTATCTAGAGATTGTGTTAACCTATGCACTACATGCAACTATTGTAAATCATTCAAGCATGTTATTGAAGATTGCCCAGTGCTAGAGGTGGAAATGTAGAAAAGAAGACAAACGGAGGCACCAAATCCAAACATCCAGTGGATCGCAGCAGAGAACAGACCAATGGACCAGAACATCAATGTGGTCACGCGTAGTGGTGCTGAGATAGGCCGCGATAGGGGAGCAAAAGCTTCCACATCAGGGGAGGTGCACACAAAGTAGACCTCTATTGAGACAGTATGGATAAGGAAAGCTCCTAGAAAAATACCTGTTCTCAACCTACGAAAGAACAAGGACGTCTTTATCGACGCACGGGATACCTTCACAGAATTGGAAACTAAATCAACGAGGATCCCGTTGCACAGTGAAACACCTCATGTTGAAGACATGCCAGCGGCCTATGACAAAACAAGTACCGCAATGGATGTCAGCACTTCCGTTGTGTAGTTCCTGTGAAACTGCATGAAGCTACTAAAAAGTGAAAATGCTATAGTAGAGCTACAGAAGCTCATAATTCAATATGAACCACAGATGGGAACATAAACTTCTAATAGTGCAGTACATCACATAAGGAAGCATAAAAGAACAGGTCGAGAAATGAGGCTTACCACGCAAATAGGATATTTTGAAATGGATGAAGACATCCTCGATCTGGGATCTGAAGTGAATTTCTTGACTAAGCAGACATGGCAGCAGATGGGTCGAAAAAAGTTGTTATGGTCACCTATCCAAATGAGAATGGCTAACCAAGAGAAAGTCATACCTTTTGGCTGGTTATCTGATGTAGTGGTCTACATCGATGGAGTCCAAAGTCATGCAGACTTTGAAGTTATCGAGATTGTGGACAATAGTTAGCCTTTTCCTCCACTGTTAGGAATTGACTGGGCCATGGATAACCTGGCTATCATAGACCTAAAGACAAAGAAGCTGATATTTGAAGGAAAGCATCTTAGGGTCATCGCACCATTGGATCCTAAAGATAGGGACAGATACAGTGAGCCGATTGAGGAGGAATCCAAGGCTCAAGACTTGGACAGACTATACCAGATCACCGTGAACCAGGAAGATTACATTAATCCAACTGCAGATGGTACACTCAGCTGGAGATGTGACAGCTCCTGCGTCTCTAACTCAGAGGCGGGACCAGAAAATTGTCAAAGCCGCATGCATGAAGTATCAGCGAGAAGGTGCTCTCAGGTTACGAAATCGTTGCGCTGGATTGGAAAGGAGGCAAGTCCCATTCCCACATATGATGGTCCTGCTAATGTTTATACCTTTGTCCAAGAATATACTACACCAATTCCAGATGAGCATATGTTACCCGCATTGGATATGGCACTGCGCGACACACCATCCAGATGGCGGGCTGCACACAAGCAGACATTGACACTTGGGATCAATGCTGGATTAAGATGCAGATTCGGTTTGCCGACAGGGTTACTTTACTGTTTGAGAAGTTTAATGGACAGATAGATCATAGCCAACATCTTGAATTTTGTTCACAGACATGGCTGGGAAGGCCACATGACGAATGGGTGCATCTCTTTGTGCATACCCTAGAAGATGAGATTCTGAAGAAATGGTACCTAGACCTAGAGTTGCGCGGGGAAACCAATGATTGGGAGATGTTGGCTGCGAACTTCCAGAGGGAATTCAGCTTTGAGGACAAGAATCCGCTGATCCATGAGGCATTGCAGATAATTAAGGAATGCTTATTCAGGGGAGATTGTCTTCACGAAGATACGACATGGGAAGCATTCTTCGAGGCAGATGGCATTCCTGTGAACCTACACTCGGAATGGAAGGAACACGAAGAACATCCCATAGAGTGTTATAACCTAGCTGAAGAAGATGACGATAGCAAGGAAGACGATGAGGATGATCCGCGCAACATAAACATACCAGAATCGAAGGGTGCGCATGATGTAGAAGGACCTCCGTTGGATATCCCATATATGAGCGGACCAGTAAAGACACAGAAGGTCAACATTGACACAAGCGAAAAGCCAAAGTTTGCATCAATTGGAAACTATTGGGATGATCATACTGTTGCGGATATCACAGACACTTTACATGAGTATCAAGAGTTGTTTCTGACAAAATTTACAGAAATGAAAGGAATTCTGGGAGACCTAGGAGTCATGAAGATCCCCTTGAAGCCAGGCGCCAAGCCTGTGAAGTAGAGGCCATACAAATTGAACCCACGGTATAAAGAAATAGTCTGCACAGAGCTGGATAAGATGCTAGAAGCAGGAATCATTGAACTTGTCAAGGAATCCAAGTGGATTAGCCCCATGCTCGTTCAGGATAAGAAAACGAAGGGTGAGATCAAGATTTGTGTGGATCTCAGAAAACTAAATGATGCTTCTATGCACGACCCATTCCCCACTCCTTTCACAGATGAAGTGCTTGACAATGTTGGAGGGAATGAGGCCTACTCCTTTACTAATGGTTTATACGAGTATCATCAGATCAGAATTGATCCTGTGGATAGGCATAACACCATGTTTGCTACAGAATGGGGGTCGTTCCAGTATACAGTAATGCCCTTTGGCCTGAAGAACGCACCCGCCATCTTCTCCAGAGTTGTCGTCATAGCTTTTAAAGACTTCATGCACAAGTTTCTGGAGGCCGACTTTGACAATTGGACTGTCTTTGGTCTATTGAAGAACCATTGCGCAAATCTTAGAATGATGCTTGACAAGTGTAGATAGCATCAGATCTCATTGAATCTAAAGAAGTGCATCTTCTGTGTTCCATATGGAATTTTACTCGGACACATTGTCTGTAAGTAAGGATTGATAGTGGACACTGTGAAGATTGCCATTATTGTAAATTTGCCCACACCAACTTCTGCTAAGATGTTGCACTCTACCTTAGGCCATACTGGATATTACAGGAAGTTCATCAAGGGTTACGCGCAGATAACCGTAGCAATGGAGAAATTGCTAAAGAAAGATGCACCATTCATTTGGAACGCAGAGTACGAACAGGGTTTTGATACACTAAAGGAGAAGATGGTTACTACATCGATACTCGTCTTCCCAGATTGGGCAAAGCCATTCCATGTACATGTTGATGCATCATGCATTTCCCTGGGAGTCATATTAGCTCAACCAGGGGAAGGAGGTATTGACCACCCCATCGCATTTTCAAGTAGGAAGCTCTCAACAGCAGAAAAGAACTACACTACTGCTAAAAGGGAAGGCCTTGCGATGGTATATGTGCTGCAGAAGTTCAGACAGTACTTGCTTGGTGCACACTTCCTTATGTTCACTGACCATTCTGCATTGAAATACTTGGTCAATGAGCCAGTGTTAGGGGGGCGCATATGCAGATGGTTGTTGCTATTCCAGGAGTATGATTTTGAGATTGTTGTTAAGTCAGGCAAGCTGAACTTGGGACCTGATCATCTCTCTAGGATTGAGTCAGCAGAAGAACCAACAAACATTGAAGACAGTTTGCCTGATGCGCAGTGTTTGTGTCAGAAATTGTTACTAAGGCTAAGGTAACAAGCCAACACAATCTCAAAATAAAAATCAAATCAAACTAGGTTTTAGGGTTTTGTTTCATATGTTTTTGGTCATTGACTTCAAAGACATAAAGGGAATACATTCAGTAAATAGGAAACAACTAAATCATACACATAACTCAATAAAGATGTATATATATCACCATATCCCAACAAAAGACTGAAATGACATTCATACATAAAGGACAAGCATCACTGGAAAATTACACATAAACCAGAAATGAATTTATCATTTATGAAACTAAATAAGCTCAAAATGAATCCAACGCAGATCAAATATAGGGTAATGAGTCATATATTCATAGTTTCATCAAAAAATGCATATGAGAGTTCACAGTACCTATCACTGAACAAGTCTGGAAGTATCAACAGCTTAGCAGACCTCCTTTAGCTCTCCAAAATCAGAACCCTTGCAATGTCTTTCTTTCATCTCTAAATAGTTTTCTTTCTCAAAAAACAGTTAGGGTTTTTCCTACTAACTCTCTATCGAATGACTAGACTAGGTAAAGTAACAATTACATTTTTACAAAATTACAACTTTGCTAAAAATAGAAAATTCTTTAACAAAATGTCTTAAATGAACCTAACTGCCTCATATCTCTTTCGATGCCTCCACAAGCAAAGATATGCCATCTGGACTTGAGGATCTTTTCTTCATTCTTTTATGCTTCTTCTCCAGCTCAGCTATCCTTTTCTGAAGGTGTTCATTTTCATGCTGCAAAGTTTCAACTGTCTTTTCCAGTTCTGAACAGTGCCTATCAGCAGTCCTTTTCCTTCTGAGTGCTTCCTTTGCATCAACCACTAACTCCTGAAAATTGTCATGAGCATCTTGAAGATCTTCTCTTAATCTTCTATTTGCCATCATTAAACCATCATTAACTTCCTGCATGTAATTCATTTGATGCTTATACTGTTTGACAGTCTTCTTCAAATTCTCCTTGTCAGAATTAACCAGTTTTTCTAATGCAGCATCTTGCTCTTCATTTGGTTTCCAAAACATGTCAAATTTGTTAAATATTACTTCCTCTGTCAATGGTTTCTCAGTATTATCTTCAATGATGGGGTTTGAAACATTTGTTACCTGTATTGATCTAATCTCCTCTGTCAACAATTTTCCAGAATTGTCTTCAATGATGGACTTAGAGCTTTCTTCACCTATTACTTTTACTGACCTAATCTCCTCTCTTTTATCTGACTGCAATTCATCTTTCTTTGATTTCTCCTCCTCCATGGACTCTTCATCAGAGATAGTCAGCTTATCAGCCTTCAATTTTGGATTTAACAGCTTTTTCATATTTAACCTTAATTTGTTTTTCGACCTAGTTTTAGGTCTCCAGAAAGTAGCTGCCTCTCCCATCATTTTTAATTCCTTCCCTTGGTGTTGTATAGATGCTAACTCTACCACTTCCATCTTTTTGATTTTCTTCTTAGGCTTTGTGGTTTTATCCTCTATAACTTGATTTTCTTTAATCTCATTTTTAACCTCAATCTCAGGAATAAACTGCTCTTTTTCCAACATATACCCCTCATCATCTGAGAGGACTGTGATGGGGCTTCTTGGCTGATTATAGACTTCTTCTTTAGCTACAGGAATCACTTCGACATCAACTTTCTTCTCTTCTTGAGAATCTGCTATAGGTGGTGGCTTCTTTTCAAGCAATTTCTTTTTGTTTTCAAATAATGAGAACTTGACTTTACTGCGATCTGGAATTTCTTGAGGCTGACTGTCAGTATGTCCTTCATCTGCTACCTGTTTTGTCCCCTTCTTAACTTTAATGTCTTTTTTATTTGCAGGTTTGACTGAATGACCTAACTTTTGTATCATTACCTTTCCCTTGTCAGTCTGTCTTTTGGTTTGTTGGTCTCCTCCTTTAGGATGAACCCCTGACCAAAAAAAAAAGAAGTCCCAAGTTTTTCCCTCATGCTGCAACACTGTAGTGATGATTAGCTTAATGAGACCATGATGAAATAGTGATAGAGAAGTGTGATCATCATGCTGTTTTATTTTGCTTGACATTTTCTGCAGGCTTTTAAAGAAAAAGAATGGCAAATTCATTTTAGAAACCCCTGCCATGTGTTGTAGGAACCTGAGATTATATTTGAACACTAATGAATATCTTCCTTCACAAGTCACATAACTCTGAAGAATCCTTATAGGTTCAATCCATTCCTTCTTGAAATTATGTATGAGAATACCTTTGTTCCAGTCAGGAATAACATTAGGTAATAAGTATCTTTGAGGATCAAACTCGAAAGGAGACTTCTTAAACCAGTGCTCACCCTCATTACTAATCTCAGTGGCTTCTGATATTAATTCCACAGTCAACTTGAATCTCAAAGGATCCATTATAGTCATCTCATTTTTAAGTCCTTTAGCAAAATTGCAGGACACTTGAGCATTAAAACCATCTATCCTTTTGAAAAATTTCAACCAGCCTGCCTGTTGGAACAACTCTGCACAATCTGGAAGTTTCTGAATCCATGTCAAGTCTGTGGGCTTAGCCCTGTTAACCTTACCACTTTTGTTACTTTTTCCCATATCTTTCTTTTCAGGGAACAGGAACAGTCTAGTTTCAGGTTCCAAAAATGTTTTATAAGCTGTTTTTCTGATGCTTTGAGCTCTTTTAAACTCTGCTACACACTCCTGGACAGTCCTTTAAATCAATGTTTTCTGAGCAAGTAATTTTACAGGTTATAACAATTTTCAGTGATATTTAAATCACTTGCACAAACTAACAGACCCCTTCTGTGTAACACCTGTACCAACTAGCAAACTCCCTTCTGTGTAAAAACTGAGTGCTAAAGATAGCTCTGTGAGTCTTTTCGATGCCCTATTCTATATATTCTGATGTTTAATGATATTAGGTCATGAGAGAGACATTCATGCACATTTCTCTTAACGGGATTCAGATAACTATTGCTGTGGTGAATTCCTCATTTTACGATCTATTATATCCTCCTCAGCAACCAATTTTTCCAGAAAATCGTGCAGCGACAAAAAACCCAAATTTTCCAGCTATAAGAGTTATAACGGAATACCTGTCAATTACTCGTCCATTGTGGCTTAATGTCTTCAATTTGGGGTGTCAACGATGTTCTCCTTCGAGCACAGGTGTCCTCATATTGATTCCTTAGCCACTGGTGAATGAATCGAAAAGCCCTAATTTTCGCTTGCGATGGAACACACCTGTCTCCTTTACACAGCAATGCAATCCACCGTTCAACAGTGAATTCTCCTTCACCAACACTACTTCTCCTGCAATGATGCGTGTAACAAGAGAAAACTGACAGCTAAACCGGAATTTCCTGGATTCTGTGCAACTGATCCCGCATACCATGCAATGATGAACTCATTTGTCTTCGTGATGAGCAACTAACAAAAATCATGCTTAAATTGCTGCAAACACATGTTAAGACACTCACACAAGGCGATTAGACACTCCCATTCTGCATCATGATTGAAAACAGATCGAAAATTGCAAAAAACTCAAGCCACGATATTCCTGTAGCGCGCTCTTTGTTAAACTTTGGTATAGCGCTACAAGAATATCTTTTAGACCAGAATTTAGCAATTTTCTAACTTTTTGCTAATTTGTTGGAGGTTCTGGTAGCTATTTGGTTTAAAAGGTAATTCAACCATTCTCTAAAGACATTAATGATTCTTCCTTTGAACATATGACTCTCATTGACCCCTTTTACAATATAAAAGTCATCAAAATTAAATAAAATCTGAAAAAGACTGGCTCAAAACTTAATCAATCACTCATAAAGTTTCTAAGAAAATAAAAACTAAAACTGAAAACCAAAAAATTAACTAAGGTAAATTCAAAAACAAGCCAAAATTGGAGAAAATAACTAAAAAAAATGAAGAAAAATTTACTGACTTAACACACAGTTATTTGCTATACAGGTTGCCGATGATTATTATAATGACATCATTGATTTCTTAACAACAGTACTGCCACCAAAGGAGTTCTTTGTCCAGCAGAAGAAGCAACTGGTAGTGCGCGCCGCAGACTTCACTATTATTTCAAGTTAGTTATACAAACTTGGACCGGATGAAGTCTTACGCGGATGTGTACTAGATCATGAGAGACCATTCATCCTAGCAGATGCGCACTCAAGGATCGTAGGAGGTCATTATGCAGGAAAAGCTACCGTGCATAAGATATTGCGCGTAGGGCTATGGTGGCCTACAATACATAAAGACTCTAAAGAACACTGTCGGAACTGCGATGTCTGTTAGAGGATAGGAAAAACTTCATGCAAAGATGAGATGCCATTGAATATGCAGTTGACCTTGCAAGCATTTGAAAAATGGGCCATTAATTTTGTGGGACCTATAAACCAACCAGGGAAGAGAACTGGTGCGAGGTACATCATTACTACTACTGACTACCTTACCAGATGGGCAGAAGCAAAGCCGATAAAGAATTGCAGTGCAGGTACTGTCGTACAGTTCATTTTTGAAGAAATATTGTCAAGATTCGGATGCCCAAAGATTTTGATGAGTGATCAAGGCACTCACTTTTAAAATAGACCATTGAAGCTCTCACAAAGGAATTCCATATCCATCATCAGCGCAGTACACCATATCACCTGCAGGAAAATGGCACTATTGAGGCTTTCAATAAAATATTGGAGAATGCGCTGACTAAAGTTTGCAATGTGAATAGAGATGATTGGGATCTACGGATCTCATCTGTGTTATGGGCATACAGGACAACTTGCAAGAAATTGATGGGACACACACCTTTTCGGTTGGCTTACGGACATGAAGCTATAATGCCAATGGAGTATATTGTCCCCAGCTTGAGAATCACTGCATTCACATGGATGGCAGACCCCGCAGCTCTAGAAGAAAGGTTGCTACACCTAGTTGGTTTGGAGGAAGATTGCGTCATCGCCGGCTTCCACCAGCAAGTCTAGAAAGACCGCGAGAAAGCATGGCATGATCGCCATATAAAGAACAAGTGCTTTCAAGTAGGTGACCTCGTCCTCCTGTATGATAGCAAATTCATGAAGTTTCTTGGTAAATTTAAGATGCATTGGCTTGGTCGATATACTATGATAGATGTTACTAACACCGGTGTAGTGCAGTTAGCAACCTTAGCTGGGGATACCTTACCAAATTTGATAAATGGAAATAGGCTAAAGCTCTACCATGATAGTTCTGCTTCGCAGAATCTTGAATGACAAGCAGAGGAAGAAATTTCTAAGTGTCAAGTATAGCTGAAATTGGACACTGGAAATGTAAAGGAGTCTATACATGTTAATGTATATGCTGTGCAGCACTGCTAAAGCTAAAAAAAAAAGAAAAGAAAAATGGATCCGTGCAGTAACTGCGCAGGATCAGAGATGTCCTAACGCGCATCTCGGCGTAGCACTCAGAAAAATAGCCGTTCCACTGCCTTTGAGAAAAATATAGTCGTTACGTGACCATTGCAAGCACTCGCTTGGCCAATTAACGCAAAGATAGTTGTTCTGAACACACTGACGAAGAAAGGACTAAAGGATCTGTTCGATTTGGCCAATGGATACTACATTTAATGCTCATCTAGCCGTTGGAAGGCATGGAGAGACTCACCTTTGCCTATAAATAATGCCGCATAAGGACTCACGGGCGTTACCAAACACTTAGAATTTCTACGCGTTCACTCTTGTTTTAGCAACCCTTAGTCATATTTCTGAAATAGTTGCCTACTCTCTCCAGTGAATGTCCAACTCACCAGACAGAGAAAAAGAGCTTACACTTCAAGAAGCAATCAGATTCTTTCAGCACGGGGGGATTGCAGAGTTAATGAAAACCCGTGCCAAGAGGGTTGTATTCAAACATGGGCAGGCATCTCGAAGATCACCTCGACATAATCCAATCATGTAGGACAAAGGGAAAGACATAGTCGTTCCATGAAGCAAGACCCCTAAGCAAGGCCAGACGGTGTCATGATTGTCGGTATTTCAGAAGGAACCCTTAAAGCTGACACTAGAATACATATCACCACGGGTGCTAGATGCCCCAGTCTACAAGCTGCTTAAGAATGCCCCCTATGAGATCCCATTGTCGCTAATTTCGAAGCACATAGACATTACCATCAATTTGCTAGGAAAGATTCCAGACTGTAAGTGGAAAGACCATGACCTCCTGGGGGTGCAGAAGGAAGAACCCCATGATCCCAAGTTCCCACACTTCTAGCCTGACCAGTATATGAGTTGGAAGAAAGATGCTAAAGGTGTACTCAACTTGGTCACCGAGAATTGGCTTACACTGGTAGCCCAGTCAGGCTTGCTAAACCTACTATGAGTACCACATTTCCGATCACCATAACTCAATGTAGTGGTTCACACTTTGATGGCACGAATTCTCCAAGGTTACTTATGAATGGATCAAAATGTGGATTTGAACATTGACTTAATCCACCACATAACAGGATTAAGCAAGCGTAGAAAGGACCCTAAGCAGTTCTTCCAAGGGAAGAGCAAAGAAAAAGAAGCCGTCACAAAAATGAAGTAGAGCCAGGCACTGGTAAAAGGCAAACGAGGTTTTTCAACAGAATAAATTGAGGACTGAGTGACCAAATTTGTCACACAGTTGCTCGCAGGAAAAATCCTCAGAACAGCAAGGCCCTCAGAGGTTCCTGCGGGCACAGTACTACTAGATGCCGCGGTGGCTGAAGGGACTAAGTTTAACTAGTGTCAATACCTTTTGAACAAGTTCCTGGAAGAACTCAATGACACCCAGGTCAATGGAGATTACTTCCACTTCATGAGGTTGATTATCCTCATTACATTCATGTTGATGTATATGCAACTTCGGAATATATTTCATCCATGTATTTCATATATGTATTTTGTACTCCTATAGAGATGGCATTATTCCTCTATATGGAAGTGTTTGTATTCCTATAGAGATGTTGTTATTCCTCTATACAGAAGTGTTGTCATTTATATTGTAAGTGTCGTAACTTATACTTGATGGGCTATTAAACCACCTTGTTGGGGTCGGCCCTGTATAAGTCATGTGGGTCGAAGGGTTATTAGACCACCCTATTGGGGGTCTTCCATGTGGGTCAAAAGGTTATTAGATCACCAAGTGTGGGGTCGGCCCGGATTAAGTTAATCATGGGTTAAGCTAGACATGTAGGCCCCATTAGTTTATTGGGCAGGACAGAACAAGTATAAATAGAGATCGGGAGATCTCTATTTGATCATTTCATTCACACACTTATCTCATTCGGAAAGGGGTGCACTTATGAGGAGGAGGCTCTGCTGCTAGGAGAAGACTATCTCTTGTATTCTGGTTGTATCATTGCTCTATCTATCTCTGAGGAAGTTATTGGGGTTTTTCACCTTTATGGTTTTCCCCAAGTAAACTCTGTGTCTCTTGTGTGCTTGCATTATTGTGTCCATGATTGATATGCTGTAGATTTGATGTACATGTTGTTCTCTCAATTAAGATCCTAGATCAGATTAAAGTAAATTCTGAAAATTTAACATGGTATCAAAGCTAGCTTGAAAGAAGGCATGATATGGCATATATGACACTTGTTGCACTTACCATGCTTGGGCTTGATATAGTAAACACCATTCATCGTATCACTTTCGCCATAAATCCATTTTGGAGAATTTGTCAGAGCTGAAATTGTTATAGGTCGAAGATAATATCCCCATGTACCTTGTGTCCAAAGGAAAACCTCTAATTCGTTGTACTTTGTCGTTTATGATCTGTACAATATAGGGTTTCTGCCTCTTCCAGATCTCAGTCATAAACAGGTGACCTTGAAAAAAAGGTCATAACTTGGGCTAGGAAGCTCCAAATGAAATTTCGTAAAAAGTGACAAGTACTACATAGACTGTACTATCTCAGGAAATGTTTTCAGAGGCCGAAGTTGAAGTAGTGACACATGGAACACCATACACGTTCTCTCTCTTGTTTTATCCCATAAACATGTCACATTGCAACACTTGGCATAACTCTCTCTTAGAGAATCCAATTGAGGTCAGACCTGTCGAGATGGAAAGATAACAGGTCAGGATACCACAAAAAATGTTTTTAGACCTTGTGGATAGAAAAGTACGGAGTTACACTAGAAACAATTGGGTACATATTTCTGTAAAAATAGAATTATTTTTTAGCACCTTCATTCATGGCTTCCGGAATTTAGGGTTTCAGAGAAAGTTGAAATTTTTGTAATCGACACTACAGCTGAATGCTACTCATTAAAATAGAAATTTAGAGACCAAGATCAAAATTTTTGGTTGGGCAGAAGACTGGGCTTGATGAGACCCTAGTTCAAGACTTTGATTGGAAAAGTGGAAAATTAGGGCTTCTGCAAAAATGGAATTTTTGAAATCTGTGACCACGACTGGAAGCTCCTCAGAAAAATAGAAGCTTAGAGATTTGGATCAAACCTTTTGATTGGGAAGAATATTCGGCTTCATCAAACCCTAGTTTGGGGTCACGTCTAGTGAATCCGAAAGTTTCAAAGGAAAAATTGAGGAGTGAAACTTTGCAGTTTTCAAATTTTGAATATACCAGCTTGATCAGCTCATCAAGGTGCATATTTCTATCCTTTCGGAAGTTTGAAATTCAAAGTTTGAATTTTTGGGGTTTCTCTGACAAACCCTAAGCCAGCTCCAGGTCCAGTTCTTGCAAATCAAGTGGATTGGGTTAATCCTAGAAGAAGATGGATTGGTCACCTGCATAAGTGAAAAAGTTCCTGTCTTAGAGGGATATGAGGCGAAGGCCTTCCATAAGAAGATTACAAGCAATCTTGACAGGTATGGCTTACAGGTATGTTTCGAATTCTATTCATGGTTAAGTTTATGATATGTTTGTCTTCATATCATTACAGTACAATCTTGATTAATTACTAAACTTGTCGTATCACCTTAATAGAAGATATTCATTGATTAAGGTTTTGACACTTATGATTGTACTAATGCATTGTGATGTTGTATGAGGTTTATGTTGTTTGCTAACATAAAAGGTACACCAAGAAAGACAAATCATGTTCTACTTCAAGAACATATGATCATGGTGACATGAAGACAAAGATTCATTCATTGTCATGGATCACATAGAAGATCTACTTATGAGGTATGTATAACTTGGTCCTACAATGGTTAACTTATGAGACATGCAGGTTACTAGCACAAGTCACTGAAGAGAACCAGAAGACATTATGCGGGTATGTTAGACATAACTAGCTAGCATGCTAATCCAGGTGTGTTTTTCCTATATCAAGCTAGAATCCCACCTTATGTTAAGATATTATACTGTTGTGTTGTTGATAATGATTATTCATGAATTCATAGGTTTGAATAGTCATGGTTGTATACATATTATGTTTCTTACCATAATTGATGATATGACTAACCAGAAGAATCATGAAGTTATGGGTTTGAGTAATCACGGGTTTATGCATTGATGATTTAACTAATTAGAAGAGTCCTATGATCAAATAAGAATATGCATGAGTAAAAGAAGACTTCCCTGAAACCTTGAATACTAATGTTTATTATCTATGAATGATCATTACCATACATGTTTAAGATTATTATGTTTTGATAGTATTAAGATTATACTAATAAATGTGTGATTATGTATGAGACCTCGAGGATAACACAATGATGATACTAATAAGCATGCATAGTGATTAAGGATGGATATAAGTTCAAGAACAAGTAATCCAAGAAGCAAAGATTAAGAGGGAGCACACTCCAGTTGTTCCTGCAAGAAAGCAAAGGACCACACTTCAATAGATTCTGCAAGGATGTAGATATTCAGAGGGAGTTGACCACTTCTCACAATCCACATCAGAATGGAGTTGCAAAGATTTAGAGGGAGTCCACCCAGCAACCAAACAAAGATAAGTATTTGAATTGTCATTTCTTACATAATGATATTCAATGATGTATATGCTTATGTTCCTATAATTAGGTTGTGTATTATGCATATTAGAATAGTTGCACTGATGAACAGTATACTACTAATATACATGGGTAAGTGGCCTATGGCACTGTACAACATTCCATTGCTACTTATCTAGAATGAAACCTCTTTGCTGACATGTTAGGAGTTGTGCACACTCTTAACAATGTTCTGGTAGAGATTGGAAGGCATCTAGAAAGTTACAGAATATGGATAAATGTTGTATTGAAACATTGGCTAAGATAATTGCATGACTATATGCCATATTTCTTTATGTGTAAGAATTTGTGCTGAAAACTATGAGATGTTTTCTAATCATGCAATTTAACTTGTTGTGTAGGAAAGATCGTATACCATCACCTACAAAAGAAGGACCACAACATTTGTTCAGCAACAAAGTTATCTATTGAAAATATTGAAGATATTGAAGTTCCGAGGATCTGGGAAGAATGCCATGATCGAGGAGTATCAGTCGATCATGAAGATGTTTGGGATGCAGTCCCAAAGGGTAGTCTATAGTGACTTCCAAGAGGATCTACAAGATCAAGCATGCTGCAGGTGGTACCATAGAGACTTTTGCTCCTATAGCCAAATAAACTTCCATTAAATCCGTACTTGCTCTGGCTGCAGTGATGAAGTGAAAGATACACCAGATGGATTTCAAGACAGCCTTGTTGAATGGTGTAGTTGAAGAAGAAGTGTATGTGGAGAAGCCACTTGGTTCTGAGAGACATGATAGGGAGTCATATATGTGTAGAACTTGGTATGGTAGGATAGACAGCTTTCTATCCAGTTTGGGCTTTACCAAGAGTAAAGCGGATTCCACCCTTTACTACAAGGTTGAGGAAAGAAATCTAGTGATACTACTATTGCATGTGGATGACCTGTTTGTAACAGGTGAGGATAGATTGATTGCCGACATGCAGTGGAAGCTTGCTGTCGAGTTCGAGATGAAGAACTTGGGGATGATGCACTATTTGTTTTTGGCATGGAGGTGTAGCAGAGTGCAGATGGAATCTTCCATGGAAAAGGGAAGTATGCAGTAGATACCCTGAAGAGGTTCGGGATGATGGACTGCAAGGCTATGGCCACACCTATGGCATCAAACCTGAAGCTTCTGTGAGATGCTCCATCTGATCCAGTTGATGTCACGATGTATCGTTAGATGATTGGGTCCTTGATGTACTTGACGAACATGAGACTAGATATTTGCTTTGCGGTGAACACATTGAGCCAGTTCCTGATGGATCCGAGGTGTGTTCACCTGGTTGCTGTAAAGCATATTCTAAGGTACCTGAAGGGTACAGTTGATTATGGGATCAAGTATGATAAGAATCAAAAGTTTAACCTGCAGGGTTATGTTTATTGGGCAGGCAGTGCTGTAGATAGGAAGAGCACATATGGGTGTTGCTTCAGTATGGGATCAGGTGTGATCTCTTGGTTTAGTAGGAAGTAGTCTTGCGTAGCAATGAGTACAACTAAAGCAGAGTATGTTGCGACAGATGAGCAAGTTGCAGATGTATTGACCAAGCCGTTGGCCAAAGTGCAGTTTGAGTACTTCAAAGAGAGGCTTAATGCACTTCAGATCGAGGTTCCTTCCAAAGGGAAGTGATGAGTCTGGAAGATGCAGATGCACATGAGCTTTTTTGACATGGTTGATGTGTTCCCCCTTGGATGTGATATAATTACTAAGCCATTTTTCACATGGTGGTAGGTGTGTTCTCCCATGGTGAAAAAGTAAGGGCTAGAGCCTTCCCCGAATGTTGGTAGATGTGTTCTCCCATGTCGGTGGTGTAAGTGCTGGATGATGTGCATTTGGGCTATGCTTCGTGGACGATGAGATGATCTGAAGAGGACGATGCTATGATGATTAGGAGGATCATGGATGACGAGCATTAGGACGATGCTCCAGTTACTACTCTGTATATGTATATGCATCATGTTGGATGATTGTTATGATCAGTTGGATCATTGCATCATGTTGGATGCTTGTTATGATTAGTTGGATCATTGCATCATGTTGGATGCTTGTTATGATCAATTGGATCATTCATGTATATATGCATCATGTTGGATGCTGGATATGATCAGTTGGATCATTTATGCATGTATGCATCATGTTGGATGTTGGATATGATCAGTTGGATCATTTGTATGTATTATCAGTTAAATGCATTGTGTGGATCATGTATCTATGTATGTATCAGGTGGATACATTGTATGATCAGGTGGATCATGTATGATGATATGTATCAGGTAGATACTTGGTATGCATCAGGTGGACGCATCGTATGATCAGGATGATTATGATGACGAGCTTCAAGATGTTGCTCCGAATGATATGTACCAGGATGGTACATTGATGATGATCTGTATGATCATGAGCATCAGGATGATGCTTCGTGCGATGATGATCCATTGGATCATGAGTATTAGGTTGATACTTGGAGGTCAGAGATGATATGTGGTAGGTTGTGCAAATAGCATGTAATCAGTCCTCAGATATCCGATAGGTTGAGCTGTGTGCTCGTAATCAGTCCTGGGATGAGGTATTGCTATGTAGTATGTAATCAGCCCTCAGATATCCGATAGGTTGAGCTGTGTGCTCGTAATCAGTCCTAGGAGGAGGTATTACTACGGAGACATGTAATCAGTCCTGGAGATCCGATAGGTTGAGCTGTGTGCTCGTAATAAGTCCTTGGATGCTCTTTAAAGATCTTGTCGGTCATGCTGCGGCACATAAATGTTCCTAGGATGCTCTTTAAAGGTATTGTCTATTCACAAGTAATCAGTCCTGGAGATCTGAGAGGTTGAGCTGTGTGCTCGTAATAAGTCCTGGAATGCTCTTTAGAGATCTTGCCGGTTATGTTGTGGCACATAAATGTTCCTGGAATGCTCTTCAAAGGTATTGTGAAGGAGATGCATGTAATCAGTCCTGAGGAGATCTTGGCGGTCGTGCTTAGGCACATAAATGTTCCTAGGATACTCTTGTCAGGTATTGCATCTGCACATAAAGACCGTTCGCACAGATGATGAAGACCTGCAGGTGGTGGGCCTACATCCAGTATGAAAAAGGACTGTCTCTGTAGAACTTCCTATGATGAGTAGATTCAGAGATTGATTGAGATAGCAGCAGCAGTGACGATGATGATGATTCAAGGATGATGATTCGCTGATGATGATCCAGAGAAGAAGACTTGTGCTAGCAGACCTGTGTCGAGAAATACCTTCCTAGTTAAGAGGGAGTGTTGATGTATATGTAACTTCGGAATGTATTTCACCCATGTATTTTGTACTCCTATAGAGATGGCATTATTCATCTATACGGAAGTGTTTGTATTCATATAGAGATGTTATTATTCCTCTATATGGAAGTGTCTTCATTTATATTGTAAGTGTCATAACTTATACTTGATGCGTTATTAGACCACCCTGTTGGGGTCGGCCCTATATAAGTCATGTGGGTTGAAGGGTTAGTAGACCACCCTATTGGGGGTCGGCCATGTGGGTCAAAGGGTTATTAGGCCACCAAGTGTGGGGTCAGCCCGGATTAAGTTAACCATGGGTTAAGCTAGACATGTAGGCCCCATTAGTTTATTGGGCAGGACAAAATAAGTATAAATAGAGATCAGGAGATCTCTATTTGATCATTTCATTCACACACTTCTCTCATTTGGATAGGGGCGCACTTATGAGGAGGAGGCTCTGCTGCTAGGAGAAGACTATCTCTTGTATTCTGGTTGTATCATTGCTCTATCTATCTCTAAGGAAGTTATTGGGGTTTTTCACCTTTATGGTTTTCCCCAAGTAAACTCTATGTCTCATGTGTGCTTGCATTATTGTGTCCATGATTGATATGCTGTAGATTTGTTGTACATGTTCTTCTCTCAGTTAAGATCCTAGATCAGATTGAAGTAAATTTTGAAAATTTAACAATTCGTAGGATGGAACGAACCATAAAAATATGTCGGCGTCATTACAGAAAGCAACGATCCCAGAGGATTTTGTTATGTGAATCTCTGGGCAAATTTGAATTGGGAGCACCAACATGCAATAGCTGAGGTCTTTTACCAATATTACATCCAGCTGCGAGAGACAATCACATGCACCTCGTGTATTACAAAGCAGGTAACCTCGAAATATATTCGCATTGTTGATTTTCAGGCTGACATGCATTGTATCTTTATTTCCCCCAAAGCACAAACGAAGAAGTCAGAATGGTATGTAAGAAATTACCATATGTATGAGGAAGACATCGACATTATCATGAAGGAGTGGCCGGACGAGTTCCGAGTTGAGGTCACGGACGTTGAGACCGACTCGGAGGAAGATGAACGGATTCCGCCACCATGCCCAGTTAATGAAGAAAAAGGAAAGAGGAAAGAACCTGAAACCCCGCAAAAGCCAAAGGCGCGAAGGAAGATGAAAGCAAGAAAGAGTCAATCTGAAACAATGCTTAATGAAAAAGACTTCGACATGATTGTAGAAAATGTTTCAAAGCATATGCAGCAGCTAATGACAGGGAAAGAGCAGAAGGACAAGACCATACAAGATGACCTACAAAAGACTAGGCTTGAACTGCATGGGCTTATGAACAAGATGGACAATGTGTAGAAAAGACTACCCGTGTCGCACAACTCAGAGTCAGAAGGGAGGTTCGGAGGAACCTCGCAGCAGAAACCCCCGTAGCTAGCCATCACGCTGCCAATGAAGACAAGAGTCGTCCATCTGGATCTAATAACAATCTCACTGCCGATGTCAGAAGAAGTGCTTCTGGATACGAATAATGTCGAGCGTGTAGAGCTTGACTTGGCCAAGATCCCGCTACCAAGTCTGCACTATCTGCACCTACAGATTAGGGATGAGATGCGTGATAGAACTGTTGATGCAATGAAGGCAGAAGATGAGCTGCAAGCAGCCAATAGACAGCTCCAGGAGTCGATCTCGCACACCGCGATGGAACTGCATGATGAACAGGACCGACGGCTACGATTGGAGTCCACTATTACTTCTATCACACATGATATTGAAGAGTTGTAGGTCAAAGACGATCCTGTAGATGCCGCTCTAAGGATAGGAGACATGGTACGATCCCTCAAAGTACAAATGAAGGATAAGGAAGTCCTCTATGAGGCTGACATCACCTTCCTCAAGGAAAAACTCAACCCACAGGTTGTATTAACTGAGCAACAGTTAAGAGAACAAGCAGTTAACGCTGCGGCACATAACATAATTATTGAGATGGCTAAGTTCCAAGGGTTGTTGGCAAAGACTTCAAAGGCATTTACTTCCCTTGAAGAGGATCTAGTGCTATTGCAAGTAAAGACTGCAGTAAAGGAAAAACAGTTCGCGCTTGAAAAATTGGACACAAAAGTCAAGGCCCTGCCACCCAGGGATAGACTGCCGAGGTATAAGGAGATCTCAAGTTTGAAAAAAGAGGTCCAAGGATTAAGAGAAAAAGAGACTGAGATGGATAATCAGTTGCAGTAACTCATGGAGGATGCCATAGCAGTATCGCAACAGATTGAAGACAAGCTGAAAGATCTATGCGACAACCAGGAGTAGGTACAAGGGAAGATTGGAGAAGAGATAACCCCAGCACTACTTGACACAGTAAAGCAAGTCGAGCAAGACACCAAGGAAGCAGTGGAATAATTGATCGGCACTTAAAATTAGTTTGCAGCCAAGCTAGCTCCACTGGTCACGGAGCAGATCGAGAAGGCCAAAGCAAAAGGTGGCTGGGGGACGAGCCACATGTAAGTGTTAGGGGCATGTTGGGCCTGGCCCAAGATGGGGCAATTTTGGATAACACAAGGAGGTTTAGCTGCAGAGCTGAGTGCAGCTCAACAAATGACATAATTTTGTACAAGTATGGGGGATGCTGTGAAGTTGCGCGCAACAACCAAATTTTGGCAGCACTTCGAAGGGTGTTGCGAAGATCAGTGCTACGAGGAAGCAGTGCTACGAAGTGATCAAGCCACATGGAGCAAGCAAAGCAGAGTGCTGGATGAAGGATGGGCACAGGTACCGGATAGACCATCGATGGTCTAGTTTTGGCAAAGATGCTCCAGGAAGGCCGAGTGGAGGCCTTGAGCAAATCAGGAAGGTCGAGTGGTGGCCAGGTGTAAAAGGTCGTTAGAGGAAGGGCGGTTAGACAAAAGTGACCTGTTGGCATGCGCGCAACAAAAAGGCCAATAGCAACAGGCTGAACGTGTGGAGGATCGCCACAATGGAGCACTCGCTACCAGAGGCAAGCAAGTCGATTTAGAGAAACTGTAGCAGCTTTGGAAACCCTAAGGGTTTCGGCCTTTCTCATTGAAAAGACATGACATTCGGGCATGATTTATTTAAGGAGGCAATTTTGTAAGGGAAGGGGTTCTCTCATTGTTCTTTATTTTTTGTTGCTATTATTGTATTGTAAGATCTTTCTAAGTGAGAAGCCACTGTAAAGGCTCTGCAGCTCGGTGCACAGAACCTAGTCAAGAGAAGAGAGAGTCTGCAACTGAGTGCGAAGACTAAGAGCAGTTGTCCCCTCCCATTAAAGATATATATAACAACCGTTCTTGTGGACGTAGCTTCCCACCCGGGAAGGTGAACCACGTTAAATACTGTGTAATGTGATGTGGTTGTGTATCGTGCATTTATATGTTTTCTGTAAATGAATGCCTGAACTTTCTCTTGCATACTGTTATGGTTGGACTTTTGTATGTATTTGCCATCAGGAAAATATGGAGATAATATGTTAAGTCTGCATGAGATAATATGGTGAATGTTTAGTCTTCATATATGAAGCAGTGAATCAGTTACCTATTTAAGCATTAAGATATTGCTTAAGTACTTTCCTATATGCAACAGATGAATGTATGACAGTGATTTGTATCCATAGTGGGTGCTTAAACCGTAACCATTCTAAGTGTATACACAAATGTTAGAGTAATAGTCATTTAAGTGCATGAATGAGTGGATGAGTGATACTCATTTCAGTGCCTTAAGCATTTTCGAGTACTTCAAGTATCAAGTTGAATGGTATTGCTCGCAGTTTCCGTAAAAGTCCTGCGGTAGAAGGACTTAAGGGTGCGGATCGCGGTGTTGTCCATCACCACGCAGTCTGGCCTCGCAACACATGCCCCCTGCCACACTGCACCGTATGTCCGTCCAAAAAACTAATCACTTACTGTGGAAACCTGATTCCGCAGTACCTCATAGATACACCTCGGGCGAGACTTCGGCCTACTCGCAGGTTGTTATCGAAAGGGCCAGTGCAAAGGGGTTTTGTTGGTCATAGGGGAAACCGCGAAGAACCTAGGTCTTATTTAAAACCTCTGGGTCAGCATATGATAAGCCAATAATCAATACAAAAGTGATTCTGAGTTCTACTATTTCTTCTATTTCGTGTGTTTTCATTAATTAATTATTGCAGGTTCTTCACATCGGGTATCAGAGCACTTTCTTGGGCTCGTTGGGTGGAATTTCTGCCAAATTTTTTTTTCACATCTGTTGCAAGTTCGGATCTGAGAATAATCCCTATCCGCTTAGCTATGGGAAGTACTTGGGCATAAGCCCTAAAACTCATTGTGAGGAGTACCACAGGAACCTCAAAGTAGTTGGCCCATTGAGAGGACCTGCCAACGAAAAGGGCAACGACCCCTACTTGATTAACTAGTTTCCACCCGTGAGGTAAACCAAGATCTGTCGTTTGTGGCAAAGAAGTTATCAATTTTACCATAGCCGTGGGGTGAGGGTTACTGCCCCAATACGCAAGTCATCAGATAGCATTGGTGGTCGAGTGAAACCCCTGAACTGTTAGGAAGCTGTACATAATTGGGGTCCATATCTATTTTCAACTGAACTATTGCCGATCACTTCCACGCCATTTCAAATCCATTTCGAGCCATTTTAAATCCAACCATTTCAGATCCATTCTGACAGTCGTTCCAGATCCAGATGTTTCAGATCTATTCTGACAGTTGTTTCAAATCCAACCATTTTTTATCCATTCGGCGTCATTCCAGATCCATCTGTTATCGATCCCTTCAGCGCCATTGCAGATCTATTTATTTCCGATCCCTTCCGTGCCATTGCAGATCCATTCCTGAAACTTTTCGAACACCCCTGCAATCCCATTCTGCATATTTCATTCATGAGGATCCTATCCCAAATTCTACTTCCCAAAGCCAGAAATCTCACATTTGTCTATTTTTAGGGTTTTCCATAACTTCTTCAATTTTCACCCACTCGCCTCCAAATTTTGCCACCATGTCCATTCCCTATTTCTGCTTCTTTGTCCCTCTTTGACAAATTTTCTCATTCTTTCACCCCGCTTCTGAAATCCCCATTTTTTGCTTCCTTGTTCATCATAAAGTGTCCAAAACCTAGTCAAACCCCAATTACCCATCCGAGTTTTTCCCAAATCCAAATTTCCCTTTAGTAAATAAGATTTTGTTTGTGTTTTTCTATCCATTCCCCCTGAAAAAAAAAATCACTCCTGGTTATGGTTGTCACCTACGTAGGAGCAAAAACCATGGAGGAAGCACTTGTAGCCATCCAAACCAAACTCCAAGATCTGGATGAAAAATTTCTCAGCCTCCATCTTCAGCATTCAACCATGAACACTAACCTCCGGCAAGAATCTTTTGCAACCAATGGGTTCTTTTCTTCTAGCAATTTTCGTGGTCCGAAGCTTGAATTTTCTCACTTCAATAGTATTGATCCAACTCGATGGATCTATCCTGTAGAACAATATTTCAGTCTACATAATACTTTTGATGTCTAAAAAGTTCCACTTGCCTCCTTTCATTTGGAACAGGAAGCTTTTCAATGGTATCGTTGGTACATCAAGGCTCATGACGATCCAAAATGGATAGATTTTTGCCAACTCCTTTTGAAACAATTTGGTCCTAGTGCTTTTGATGACTTCACAGGAGCACTCACTAAAATTCGTCAAAGTGGCACTGTGAGAGAGTATCAAACAAAATTTGAGAAACTAGCCAATCACACAGAAGGATTGTCTGATGAATTCTACAAGAGTTGTTTTATCAGTGGTCTTAAGGATGAAATCCGATCAGAGGTTAAAATGTTCTGTCCCAACACAATGATGGAAGTCCTAGGGAAGGCTAAGTTGGAAGAACACAAGATTGCATCCCAACAGCGCTCCAAACTCACTTTTGTTTCCTTCCAAAATATGAGTTCTCAACAACCTCCCATTCTGTCAGTTCATCGACCAACTCCTATCAAGCATTCGTCTGAAATAGAGATGAAGGCACGCAGAGAAAAAGGGCTTTGTTATAATTGTGATGAGAAATTCACTCGGGGACATAGATGTGTTCAACAAAAGCTCTATCTCTTGGATATGGATTCTCCGCCTGCCTCTAAAATTGGTGAAGAAGCTCCATATACAATGGATGATCAGGTCGTCATTCAAGAGCTTCCTGTTGACCCCCCATCTGAGGATGAACAACTAGAGATATCTCTCCATGCTTTATCTGGTGTCACCACACCCCAAACAATGCGGGTCAGGGGTTACTTCAAGAAGCTTCCTCTTACAATACTCATTGATTATGGTAGCACTCATAACTTCATTGACCCTCGGATTGCCAAACATACTGATTGTTTTGTCCGTCCTTGCTCCAACTTTGAAGTCATGGTTGCCAATGGGGGCACCTTACCTTGCAAGGGGAAGTGTCACAATGTATGTATCTCTCTGGAAGATTATAACTTGTGCTCTAACATGTTGTCCTTGTCCCTAGGCAGATGTGATGTGGTTTTGGGCGTTCAATGGTTATGCACAGTTGTCCCCATCTTATGGGATTTTGCTGAACTTTGGATGCAGTTTTCAGTCAATGGGAAACAACACAAATTTAAGGGCTTACAACAAGGGTCTCTCCGCCTCATCAGTTCACATCACCTGGAAAATATCCTTAAGAAGAATTCACATGGTGTCATCGCTCAACTCCATTCCATTTAGATGCACCCATCAACGGTCTCCCCTACTTCCTTGGATAGATATGCAGGTGTCCTTGATGAACCAATGGGCTTGTCAGCTTCAACAGACCTTTCAGGTAAGAATTTAGCCACATCTACATCTCAGCAGGAAATGATGGCTATTTTGCATGCAGTACGAAAGTGGCAGCGATACTTATTAGGGAATTATTTCTGCATCTAGACTGATCTCCGGAGTCTGGAAAATTTCCTGGAACAATGGGTCTCCTCCCTAACACACCTGAAATGGATTATCCAACTCATGGGTTATGCCTATGCAATCACTTACATGAAGGGTAAGGACAATATGATGGCAATGCTCCTTCTCACACATTTGATGAACCAGTTTCTCTTACAGCTATTTCTCTGCTTGTTCCAAATTGGTTGCAATCTATTTAATGGGACTATCTCTTCTATGAACTCCATGCTTCTTCATCAGCAGGGCACTCTGGGTTCCTCAAAATGCATGACCAAGAACAATGTAACTTCTTTTGGCAGGGACTGAAAATGACAATTGAACAGATGGTGGCTCACTGTGATACTTTCTAGGTCAACAAGGGTGAAACGACACTCCTTTCGGGACTGTTCAAACCCTTTCCCACCCCTACACATATTTGGACAACCATTTCTATTTTTTCCTAGAAGTGATCCAGTGGTACAATGCTACATCTAAAAGGACACCATCTGAAGCAGTCTATGGACAAGCACTACCAATTCTTCTTCCAAAGACCCTCAGCAGCTCCCTAGTTCAGGCAATTGACTCAGTTCTTCGAAACCGTGATCAGATTCTTCTCATTCTGCAGGACAATCTTCACATGGCTAGAATTCGACAGAAACAACAAGCCAATCAACACCATTCTAAGTGCACTTTTCACGCAACTGATATGGTTCTTCTTCATCTACATCCTTCCCAGCAACCCGCCTTGAAACTCAAAAGGTGTCAGTGGCCCGAAAGGACACCTGAGGATGCTATAGGGGAACCACTCCTTCAGATTTTGCATCAATTTCCACATCTAAAGCTTTGAGGACAAAGCTTTTTCTAAACGAGAGGGGATGTTAGGAACCCATGTCAACCCTTCTACTTACTTTGTTAGTATATTGTTGTTGGATGCATATGCTTTGTAAGTCATCCCGTAGTATTTGTTGATCCATAGTTTGTCTTATTGTTGTTGGACACATATGCTTTGTAAGTCTTCTCATAGTAATTATTGATCCATAGTTTGTATTGGCCCATGGTTTGTATTGACACATGGTATTGACCCATGGTATTGGTGCCTAGACTTAGTATATAAGTTTGTGTTGAAACCAATGAAGGTACCATGAAGTTATTTGTATTGAGCTTGCTCAAAGGAGGTTTCCCCCTCGAAGTGGCCTGCGATCAATATAAAAGTGATTCTGAGTTCTGTTATTTCTGCTATTTCATGTGTTTTCATTAATTAATTATTGTAGGTTCTTCACAATCCATGCCCAATGATTATGCTTGCTGTGTGTAGATAGAGTATGTTGGGTCTGGGTTATGGGAATCCATTGTTTTGGATTGAGCTTGAGTGCAAGCATCCAGGGTTCAAATGTAGCCTGATAAACCCAGTTGTGGACTGGCTTGGCTCAGATGAGATGATTAATTGGGTTGTGCATGAGCTTGAATGTCCCCTTTTCCTTGTAAGAATCATGCCCAACTCGGGGGGTGGCAGTTGTGTTGAGAGATTGAAGAACACAACTGGCCTATGGTTGGGTGGAACGTTGCAGTGACATAGATAGTTGTTTGGGACAATTGCACAATGAAGATAAGTGTTTTTCTGTCTATGTATTTACTTCTGCAATGCTTAAATTGATGACTGTTTTGATATTTTGTATGTATATGATATGTGTGTGGATGAGTTTCAATTCCGCTGTGCATATTTCTTAATTTGCATCTGCACACTTTTGAATTTATGTGTATGAATCAAATGAATGGGCTGAGTTTTATGAAAATCCCCATAGATTGTTAGCATGTTACCTTCCACGAGTTGGGTCCGCGGGAGGGTACATTACAGCAATCTTCCCATAATCCTTGACAAACTTGCGGTAGTATCTAGTCAATCCCAAAAAAACATGAAGGCTCTTGAGTGTCTGAGAATGCGGCCAATTGTTCATGGTAGCTATTTTGTCAGTATCCACGTGAACCCCTTGTGCTGAAATAATGTGCCCGAGATACTCTACTTCCTTCTGTCCAAAAACACATTTAGATTGTTTGGCGTGGATATGATGGTTAGATAAAAGTTGCATTACAAGATCCACATGTTGGAGATGCTCAGCCCATGTTTTACTATAGATGGGGATATCATCAAAGAAGACCAGAATGAATTTTCGCAAGTAGGGATGGAATATTGTATTCATCAATGCCTGGAATGTTGAAGGAGCATTAGTGAGGCCAAAGGGCATGACCAAAAACTCATAGTGGCCATCATGTGTGCGGAAAGTTGCTTTAGGGATATCATCCTCATGAACCCAAATTTGATGACACCAAGAACGAAGATCCAACTTGGGGAAAAATTGAGCACCATGAAGCTCATTAAGAAGCTCATTAACAACAGTAATTGGAAACTTATCCTTGATTGTGAGGCGATTAAGTACTCGAAAGTCAATGTATAGGTGCCATGACCCATCTTTTTTTCAGACAAGAAGAACTGGTGAAGAAAAGGAAATAATACTAGGGAAAATAATACCTTGCTTCAGTAAGTCTCGAATGAGCATTTCAATCTCTATTTTTTGGTGAAATGGGTAGCGATAGGGCCTGATGTTGGAAGGAACGCTTCCAGGAAGGAGGTGAATATGATGGTAATCTGGCCTTGAAGGTGGCAATACCATTGTTTCAGCAAAGACACATGTATATCTATCCAAAATTTATTGTAGATCCAAAGGAGTAGAGGAGACCGTTGATGGTTGCATCTGGATGGAATGGATCTGAGCGATGACACCATGTGAATTGTTCTTAAGGAGTTTTTCAATGCGATGTGAACTAATGATGCTAATAGATCCTGGTTGTAAGCTTGTCCATGTGTGTTTTTGTCCATTGGTGTAAAACTGCATCCAAAGTTCAGCAAAATCCCATAAGATGGGGCCAAGTGTGCATAGCCATTGAGCACCCAAATCCACATCACATCCACCTAAGGACAAGGAAAACATGTCAGAGCGCAGGTTATAATATCCCATAGAGATACACACATTGCGACACTTCCCCTTGCAAGGTAAGCTACCCCCATTGGAAATCATGACTTCAAAGTTGGAGCAAGGATGGACAAAACAATCAACCCGTTTGGTGATTCAAGGGTCAATGAAGTTATGAGTGCTACCAGAATCAATGAGTATTGTAAGAGGATCCTTCTTAAAGTAACCCCTGACCCACATTGTTTGGGGGTTGGTGACTCTGGCTAAAGCATGGAGAGATATCTCTGGGTGGTCTTCTTGAGACGAAGGGTCAATAGGCGACTCTTGAATGTCAACCTGATCATCTATTGTATTTGGAGCTTCTTCACCAATTTCAGAGGCAAGCGGATAATCCACATCCAAGAGATAGAGCTTTTTATCCACACATCTATGTCCCCGAGTGAATTTCTCATCACAATTATAACAAAGGCCTTTTTCTCTATGTGCCCGCATCTCCATTTTAGACAAATGCTTGATAGGAGTTGGTCGAAGAGCTAGCGGGATGGGAGGTCCTTGGGAACCCACATTTTCGAAGGGAACAAAAGTGGGTTTGGAGCATTGTTGGGCTACAATCTTGTCCTCTGCCAACTTAACCAACCTAGGGCTTCCATCATTGTGTTGGGACATAACATTTTGACCTCATATCAGATTGCATCCTTTAGAACACTGATAAAACAACTCCTCTAGAATTCATCAGGAAATCCATCTGTGTGATTGGCTAGTTTCTCAAATTTTGTCTGATACTCTCTCACATTGCTAATTTGGCGAATTTTAGTGAGATCTCTTGTGAAGTCATCAAAAACACTAGGACCAAATCATTGCAAAAGGAGCTGGCAAAAATATGGCCATTTTGGCTCTTCATGAGCCTTGATGTACCAACGATAACATTGAAGAGCTTCCTGTTTCAAATGAAAGGATGCAAGTAGAATTTTGTTGACATCAAAATTATTATGCATACTGAAATATTCTTTTGCCCGACAAATCCATCCAGTCAGATAAGTACCATTGAAGCGAACAAAATCAAGCTTCAGACCATGAAAATTGTTGGAAGAAGAGAACCTAGTGTCTGCAGAAGACTTTGACTATTGTTTATTGTTCATGGCTGAATGCTCATGATGGAGGCCGAGAAATTTTTCATCTAGAACATGGAGTTTGAATTTGAGTGCTGCAAGTTCTTCCTCCATAGTTTTTTGCTCATGCGCGAGTGAAAACCATAACCAAGATTTTTTTTTTTTTTTTTGTGAATGGGTAGAAAAAAAACCAGAAACTATTTTAGTAAAGGAAAATTTGGATTTGGGAAAAACTCTAATTGGTAATTTGGGTTTGACTAGGTTTTGGACACTTTCGAATGGACAAGGAAGCAGAAATTGAGGATTTTAGAAGCGGGGTGAAAGAATGAGAAAATTTGTCAAAAAGGGACAAACAAGCAGAAATAGGAAATGAACACTACAACAAAATTTGAAGGCGATTGGATGAAAATTGAAGAATTTATGGCAAACCCTAAAAATATATGAATGTGAGATTTCTGGCTTTGGGAAGTGGAATTGGGGATAGGGGCCTCAGGAATGAAATATGTAGAATGCGATTAAAGGGGTGTGAGTGAAGTTTCAAAGGAAACCGAGTTAAAAAAAAGGAGATATGGCAAAAAAAAATATTGATCGACAACAGTTCTGGATAGATATAATCTGCGATTTGTCAGCTGGCAATAGATATGGACCCGAGGTATGCACGACTTCTTAAAGGTTTAGGGGAGTCACTCAGCCACCAATGTTGTCTAATGGATTGAGTATTACGGTAGTACCCCTCACTCCACGGCTCAGGTAAAACTGATAACCACTTTTCCACAAACGACAGCTCTTGGTTACCTAATGGGTGGGAACTAGTCAATCAGGTAGGGGTCGATGCCCTTTTCCCTGGTAAGTCCTATCAATGGGCCAGCTACTTCGGGGTTCCTTTGGTACTCCTCACAATGAATTTTAGGGCATATGCCCAAGTACTTCCCACAGTTAAGTGGATAGGGATTATTCCAAGATATGAACCTGCAACAGATGCAAAAAATATTTTTTTTGCAGAAATTCCACCCAACAAGCCCAAGAATGTGCTCTGATACCAGATGTGAGGAACCTACAACAATTAATTAATGAAAATGCATTATATAATAGAAATAACAGAACTCGAAATAAATTTATTGATTGTGGGCCACTTCGAGAGGGCAACCTCCTTTGAGCATGATCAATACAAATAACTTCATGGTGCTTTCATTGGCCTCAATACAAACTTATTTACTAAGTCTAGGAACCAATACTATGGATCAATACCATGGAACATATAATACTACGGGATGACTTACAAAGCATATGCGTCCAATACTATGGATCAATACTATGGGATAATACAAACTATGGATCAACATATAATACTACAGGACGACTTACAACGCATATGCATCCAACACCAATATACTAACAAAGTAAAGAGAAGGGTTGACATGGGTTCCTAGCAGGAACATGTTGCATCTTAAAAATCATTCCTATTGTGTTTTGGCCAGGATATTTATCTTTTTTTTGGGCTTGTGAGAGCCTTTATCAAGAGATTGAAACTGTTATTCAGGGTGTCAAGCCTATCATTGAGGGTTTGAAGTTGAGTTTGAACTTCATCTATTCTATATTATATTAAATAAAAAATGAGAGATAACAATGAGTGTACTCAATTCGTTTACCAGTTGGGAAACTAGAGCAGTCACAGTGCATAATTATATTTTTTGTTGTTTATATGGCAGTCTGTATACTAACATAACTAGTAAATTTTTTAACTATAATACTATAATAAAAAACTGCTTGATTTTCTATATGACCAAAAAAATATGAGCGATAACAAAGAAATTGTTTATCCTAGTCATCATCTATAACTGTAATGAATAGCACCTTACAGTTTAGAACATGGACCTACTTTTGTTGGGGAACATGTTCAATCTTAAATATCATTCCTGTTGTGTTTTGGCCAGGATATTTATCTTTTTATCTAGGCTTGTGAGAGCCTTTATCAAGAGATTGAAATTGTTATTGATGGTGTCAAGCCTATCACCAAGGGTTTGAAGTTGAGTTTGAACTTCATCTATTCTATTATATATTAAATAAAAAATGAGAGATAACAATGAATGTACTAAATTTGTTTACCACTTGGGAAACTAGAGCAGTCACAATGCAAGATTGTATTTTTTGTTGTTTATATGGCAATCTGTATATTAACATAACTAGTAAATTTTTTAACTATAATACTGTAATAAAAAACTGCTTGATTTTCTATATGACCAAAAAAATATGAGCTATAACAAAGAAATTGTTTATCCTAGTCATCATCTATAATTGTAATGAATAGCACCTTAGAGTTCAGAACATGGGCCTACTTTTGTTGGGGAACATGTCGCATCTTAAATATCATTCCTGTTGTGTTTTGGCCACCATATTTATCTTTTTATTTAGGCTTGTGAGAGCCTTTATCAAGAGATTGAAATTGTAATTGACAGTGTCAAGCCTATCATTGAGGGTTTGAATTTGAGTTTGAACTTCATCTATTCTATATTATATTAAATAAAAAATGAGAGATAACAATTAGTGCACTAAATTCGTTTACCAGTTGGGAAACTAGAGTTGTCACAGTGCATAATTGTATTTTTTGTTGTTTATATGGCAATCTGTATATTAACATAACTTGTAAATTTTTTAACTATAATACTATAATAAAAAACTGCTTGATTTTCTATATGACCAAACAAAATATGAGCTATAACAAAGAAACTGTTTATCCTAGTCATCATCTATAACTGTTTGAATGAATAACAATTTAGAATTCAAAACATGTGCCTACTTTTGTTGGGGAACATGCTGCATCTTAAATATCATTCGTGTTGTGTTTTGGCTAGGATATTTATCTTTTTTATATAGGCTTGTGAGAGCCTTTATCAAGAGATTGAAACTATTATTGAGGGTGTCAAGCCTATCATTGAGGATTTGATGTTGAGTTTGAACTTCATCTATCTTCCTGTCTTACTTTTCCTGATTGTCCATCAAAATGTTTCCTATCAAAGTTGATTTGTGTCACCTAGGGAGTTGATAGGAGGACAACAGAGTCGACTAAATGAGTCAAGCTCTGTTATGGAAGAAACAAACAATGATTAGACTGAATAAGAAAACAAATGTAGATAATAACCAAATAGAAATTATTAAAAGCAATGGACAACACTAATAACATGAAAATGTAGTCAGAAATTGATAATGGAGAAACTCCAAGGGTGAAAACTTTGGTTTTATTTAGCACTTGCCTATAGGACGTTAGTCTCTTTAGTATGTAAGTCAACCCTGTATCAAGGTGTAGTATGTCGAGAGACTCATTTACATGAATAGAAGTCAAATGAAGGAATCATGAGGAACCAATCAATCATTCTCTTCTAGACCCATCTTAGTGAAATCAAGAACAAGCAACCCTTTCAAAATCGGGCTTACATGCATATATACGAATATGAGGGATGCTTGGGTACCTACCCGTCATGTTTTAGTTACAAAGAAGTAGTTATAATTTGATTAAGGACATCGTCCATCTTCTTCCCATATGTCGGCTAAAAGAAGATGAAGAGACACCATTTCCACATTGATGGCATATTCTCGATGCCTTATGACTATTCAGAATGTCATCTGACATGTGTTGGAGTCATCAAATGTTGCAGGGCATGTAACGTACCCAGAAATTGTAAAAAAAAAATCACTTTTAAAAACCAATAGTATAATCATTGCTCTAAGATAAATAAAAATACAAATATTAACATTATGTGCGAGCTTGTTTATATAATCAACTACGCAAAAGGTACCAAGGTATTTAACATTTAAATTCATATATAACTAATTAAATATAAACCCTAGTATTGAAGTCTATCCTTCTAATGCATATCAATTGAATTGTGAACATGAATTTCAATCATACTCACCAAATAAGATACCAATGTAACCTAAAAGTACATTATTCAAATATATTTCAGTTAACATAATACAAGCTTAAAATTTACCATTGAATACCTCATGAACCTAACCTATATCTTAGACGCCTTTAAAATAAAATATAAATATAATCCTAACTTGTTATTGGCATGTACTTCATATGGACTACGACCATAACATAACCCATATTTCTCTAATGAAATTAAAATTAACATACAAATATAATATGAACTTCTTCCTAGGATTTATTTTATTGAATATCAAAATATACATAACCTATGTCTTTCTAATGTAATTTTATTAGAATATAATCTTTATCCTTTAAAAGGTATTCGTGGAAGTTTGAACATAACGTAAAACCATGTCTTTCCCATACCACTTGGGTGAATTATTATATCACACACACGTATTCCCTAACAAAATGTATTTACTTTCAAACATAAACGATACGTAAAACCCACCAACCCTTTCTAACATTGTCATTACATGCCGACATAAATTACATGGCCGGAAATTGACTTTAATACGTTGTTGGAATATTGGTATGACTAAGTGGACATCATGAGTAGTCAACGTGGGTTTCCTGATCGCTCCTCGAGATTGCCAAAGCATGATCAGAGGTTTAATGCTTAGCTAGATTACTCTGTATGGTGTGGGATTACACCTTCAATCTAGGCTCTTACTCTCCGTGAAGATATCACTCAAGGGCAAGCAAGGATGAGGTAAATGCAACTACCTCGTAGGTAGAGTTGTCAATTACGGAAACATTAGGTATTGGAAGCAGCAAGTTCAACTTATGTTGCAGAGAGTCTGTGCACATATTAACGTTGCAAGCCTCCCTTTTGCAGCCACGATATGGACTCTACTCTACTTCGGATTTTCGCAATCAATAAAACAATTTCAACTGGAGTTACATCAGTTAGTGCGAGGGGTTATCAACTTGAGATAAATGGATGTGTACGATACATCACTTGTTATTTCATTACATGCAAGAATAAGTCTATCAACAGACCCCTCAACTACAAGTTTCAATATTAAACCATGATATTCAACATCAAGTTTCCCCACCGTTAGATCAATTAGAGGCTGTCGATTCGCAACTGTTGTAACCAGATTTTCACCGTGTTCATTCTCACACGTTAATATCAATGTAAAGGTTTCTAGGGACACAATCTAAAGCGTTCTGAGACATGAAAATAAAACCGAGTCGAGAAGTAACATCTAGAAGAAGGACAACATACCAGATCATTGTGTCTTTTGTATCATTAAAAGAAAAGATAAGGGATACAATATTATTGCTCAAGGCTAATACGGCTCAGGAAGAATACAATATATCGTTTCGCCCCCTTCACAAAACTCTATTAAACTTAGGCTAAGATCACAGGACTATAACACCAGAATTTGTGACGACTTACTACATCCAAAATCGTAGCTAATACGTACTGCATTCAGTGCATGAAAGGAAATACACAGTAACCAGATTCGTATTACATATCCCACTATTTCCCACATGGATCATACAAGCAATCACTGCCTTTCAACTTTAATCAAATAGAACACGCGAATTGCCACATTCTAATGCATCTGATCTCATAAACAATAAGGAATGCATGTAGCTGCGCATATGTTTAATTGGAATAACAGTTAACGTTTGTTCACCATACAAGAAATTACTGCCTATCAAATTTAAATCACAAATAAAACACGAGTAGGATCACGGTCGAAAGAACGGAATTTGGACCCAAACTTATTGGTAATCCCTACCTAAATTCATAAGGAACGAGATAAACCATCTATCCTCAGCATTCTAATAAAATGTAGCAATTAACTAGAACCATAATAATGATTGTATTTGCATGGGCAGATCTCTGTTGAGATCAGAAATTTTTAAATAAAGCAGAGAGTCCAAATTACAACCACACGTTGATTCTCTCAATGAGATCGCCCAATTTTCTTTAAGAGCAAAAAATAAAACACACAACTGTTAATTTAAATACCTCAAAAATAATTCACTGGTATATCTAATATAAGTTACAACAATACCTCTATGGATAACTCGTTTGATTTAAACCCAAAATAATACTTATTACTAGTATTCAAATAAAACTGAGTAGAACAATTATAAACATATTACTCATAGTTGATCCATAGTAAAACATCTAACCAAAATATGCAGTTGACATATTCATTAAACAAACATCAAATAAAACACTTACTTGAAAATAGAAGGCGAGAAACGCTTGGAGCTTCCGAGTTCTTCCCAACCATAGAAGAGGACATGCACACTTGCTTTCCCAACTTCACCCCAATCTGGACCACCACCATAGACAAATGAACTTAGCAATATCTTAACGCAAACTCTAACCAAGAGTCTGTAATAGATTAAAAAAAATGGACTTTCAAACAGACAGAGTACTCAATAGCTTGCCCTCAACATAACAATTTATCTCTATGCACCACACATCCTCGTGATATCTTGATCCCTATAAGTGTGGATATGGTAGGCTTGTTGAGCTTTCGACTTGGATTTGATTGATATCAAATACCTTGTTTGCTATCCACTTGTTCATTGCCTCATGATGGTGTCCTCTCTTTCAACTGGTGGCTCCAAGTGTCTAATTTTATTAATAATAAAATAATATTCTTGTTCATAATATCCACCCCCATGAGTGTGATTTTATAGTTTTATAACTCTTTTACAAAATAATCGGAGAATATTTCTCAAATAAAAACATTTAATCAAATAATTCAAAAGTCCTTAGGGTATTATAGGGCATGTATGCTAAACGAATATTGCAGAATATTGCGTGGGTTGATTGATTTGATGGATGACTGATGTGTAGGGTCAACAAAGTTTATGTATCGGTTGATCCGTAGGGTCAACTGAGTCGATGCAACTAAGATCCGACCAAGGATTCAACTAGAACTAGGCACTATTCTATCGTGCCATTCAAATTGTGCGATGGATAAAAAATTTTGGTTTTCCAATATGATAGAATGGTTTTATCATGCTTAGTCTCGAATGTATGGGAGGTACTACCATCCTAAGCCCATTGTTGTAGATATTGATACTTTGCTTTAGCAAGGAGAGAATACTTCTCTCTGTTAACCCAATAGTTTTCTAGTTGTATTTTTCCTTGTATGTTTTCAGGGATGTGGAGGTGACGAGTTGTCTCTACCTCCTTAATTTCATGTTTAACCCTCGACATATGCTCATAACTATGATTTATCTTAGTTGTAGTCACCCTCAAACTTCTATTACAGACCATATTTGTGAACAAGAGAACTAAATTATAGCATGAGAGACTGAATGAGGGTATACCAGTGTTTTTGAGAGATGGAAGTGTCCCCTACTTCTCCATTGGACATGACGACCACCCACTTCATGTTCCCCTGCTAACTATGACTCTACTTACTATAGATTGAAGAGGGGTCATGACTTCAATTTCCTTAATTTATTCTCTGTATTCCCCCCTCAAAATATGTATACTACCATCATTTTTCTCATTGTATGGTTTCCCTGTCTACCATCTTTGGCTTCTTTACAATTCTTAGAGCTTAAAGGACTAAGAGTTCTCAGGCTTGGTTTTAAATAGTTCTGCTGAGAGAAGTATTCCAAGCTTATGAGGACTCCCATTCCTTCCCTTGTCTAGAGCATAAACACCCCATGCCATAATGATAAGGCATATTTTTTTCTCCTCATAACTTCTACATCTGTTTAAATGATTGGCCTTCCTAGATCTAGTGGATTCCCCTTCCGCGAGCTCGTCTATCTATGCAACTATCATCTTAACCATCACATCGTTTGAATGAGATATAAGAGTGGGTTTCCTCCTCCGATGATTGCTCCCATTATTGCATTGCATGCGGAGGACACGTGCCAATCCAAGATTTTCAAAAATTCATTTAAACAATAAGATATTAGGGTTGGAGCCTTCGAGTGTGGTTGATGAACCTCTAATCAACCACAACATGAACCTCTGGAATTATAGTGGAAACCTGTCAAGAACTTGGGGCACATTTCCCAATGTTGTTGAGGCACATCTCTCAACACTAGAGAAGCTCAGAGCTCTCAAGAAAAATTATCAAATGATCAAAACTTCTTAATAGGAGATGGATCCATTGTTTTATAGCTGAAGTAGCTTCCTCCACAAGCCAACCCACATGTGTGAGAGAGGGAGGGAAAATTCTTTGAGAGAAGGAAACCTTTCTTTCTTTTCCTGACTTGCTTGCTTTGTGTTTCCTCACTGAATTACCAAGGGCACCTTTCCTTGCCTTAAATGTTTCCTGCCTTTTTCCAATTGATAGTTTTTTGCTCTTTCCATCTTTTAAACTTTCCATCTTTCTACTTTTTCCTATTTTTCTCCATCTTTTTCCTATTTTTCCTTCTTTCCTACTTTTGGCTCACACATGGATGTTTCTATCTTCTTGACTTGGGTAGGTGAGGTCCACCTTGACCCTATTGCGCCCTCCTAGCCTTGTACACATCATCCACTTGCCAAAATATTAATAAATAAGGATAATTAATAAAAAAATCAATTCCTTACTCCAAAATTCAAAACCATCAATTATTTAATTAAACTATAAGCCTAGCTCAAAATTCCCCAATTAATTAATAATTCATCTTGGATACTTAGTTTGGGGACTAATATCTTCAGGGGGGGCCACCTTATCCATTTGATCACCCAAATACACCCTTAGGCATATTCCAAAAGATAATTTCCACATTCCTCATTAATTAATTAATTAATGCCTAGGTGACTTAGGCCAAAATCACCCCGATGGACCATAAAAAAAATTGGGGACATGACAATCCTCCCCTCCCAAGACTGCTTGTCCTCAAGCAATTTAGTCGAGAGACTAATACTGCAATTCCATCCAAGCATACTTATGACTTTTCTATCTCTCCTCCTGTTGGTGACCATAATAGTCATCCATTCCTTGCACCACAACAGAAATCATCAGAATCATGGGTCCCATCAATTCAATGTAATTGAAATATATGCTCCCTCAAGCCTGCTCCAACAATTCCATATATCTGTAAAACTCCCCAACTGAATCTGAGAGGGTCCATCATGCTACTGCTGCTCAACTCTGATCATAAGCTGCTCACGTCTTCCCAAAGAGTCTGGTCCATCATACAGTTCCCCATGAAAGGAACTAGTCCACCATTCAACAAATGTAGATCTTATGAAAAGAAAGTTGGATTTCCCTCCTAGATCTCACAGCCTATGGTGCTTTTTCCAAAGCTCAAATGTGATCAAGAACAAACTTTCAACCCAAGGAATGCTAGGATCCCATGGATTGTGCAACATTCTTCCAAACAAAGTGGCATTCTGAAGGATGCCAGGATCCCAATACCGAGTTGGAATCTCTCCATTTCTCTTGCTCATGAAATTTTTTATTATGCATTTGTACACTTGAGCCTTCTGTGAATGTGTATCGGAAGTGTCTAATGGATGCAAATTATGCCTTTTCTTATCCTTGCAAACCATAGAAAAATCAGCAATATTAAACACAATTTTCTTGCAACAAAATATAAAACTTTTACCTTCCAGATTTTCCTTTTCAGTGATTCCTCTGTCCATCCATCCAGTGGATGAATCGGAGATCTTGCTTGATAATTTATAAGAGCTATAATCAGCCATATCTTCTACAATAGGATCTATCTTCCATAGGGATAGATCATGATCCTCTTGTTGTACATGTGACACAGACCAGAAAAATTTCATCACCCATTGTTCATTCCCCATTAGTGTTACTGAATCTAGGACATGTGGGGAAGAACTCTGAACCTTCTTTGAATGTCTGCAACCTTCAACAATCATATTTATGGATGCAACTTCTTCATTATTGGCGGGCCCAAATTGGGTGCTCTCATCCCACTCTTCCATGGGAGAGTGACTATCTTCAAGGAATAGCTCAAGTTCCCTTGGAAATAAATCAAGTGCTTGGTTCTCATCAAACTGTTCTACACACTCTTCAAGCACATGTAAAAATGAATGATCGTCATGATCCACCAACCCATGAGGTTCCTCCATATGATCAAGAATACTTTCAGCCAAATTAAGTTGACTGAATGGTGTGTAGGAGGGTGGGGGGGTCTTCGCAACTTTTCATGAAGCTACAATATCTCTGTCTTGGATTCTTGGAGGGAACTTTGAGTGCTTCTCAAAAAATTTTGTGTGGCCATCAATTCATGATTGAGCTTGTTGATCTCTTCATCGTCCCTCAAGGATGCACCATGAAACAATTCTACAATCTCCAATAAACTATCTCTATAAGAAAGAAGGTTCAAGAATTTACCTTTTATGCTTATCATGGATTTTTGAACTTCTTCCATGTATCTCATGGAAGACTTCTCACCCAAATTCCAATAGAGGTTATTCATTAAGGAATGAGTGTCATTGAGGGTTTGAAGGGCTTTTTGGATCTTGCATTCATTCATCTTTAGTGTCCCTTCAAGGAAATGAGGTTCTGGCAGATGAACCTTCTCTTCTTCTAGCTTCCTAGGATCAACTTTAGGTGATTCTTTTAAAGTTATGAAATCTGATCCCTTCCTTGAGGATGCAATACATTCATAATTTAGATCATCAATATCAGGTCTTTGGCTGGAAACCAAATTTAACCTTCAGGATCAACCTTTCAGATCATCAATATCAGGTCTTCTCCAGGTCTTCTCGTCCCAGGATCAACACCTTGAGGATCATAATTCATAATTCAGATCATCCCTTCTTTGTTTAAGAGAAGCACATATATTGCAAACCCCCATCCTTGACCCCTTAGGAATATAGACATTGTTGAACTCTGTTTTCCATAGTCTTGTAAAATATGCATATCTAATGAAATTGTTATATCCTTCACCATCTTGAACAAATGCCTTGTACAAGTTGTAAATTTCCTGCCTTGAAAAATGATCTAATATGTGTATGGTTTCTCTATCTGACATACTCTCTCCATGCTTAGAAAAGAAGTCACACATCCATGACATTGCAATGTTTGTTATCGTCCCACTCTCATGCATGATATTATTTAGAATAAAATGTAGGATTCTTTTCTAGCTTTGTTTGTATTCTTGATAGTATAATATTACCAATTGAGTGGACTCTTTTGAATGCCCTTCTGCAAAGAAAAATACTCCCAATGCGATAATCATAACCTACCTTTGTAGAAATCATGCACCCTACCAAATATGAATTTTGTATATTTTTGTTCATTGATAGATATGCTCTCCTTTTCTCTAAGGCATAATTGTAGTGTGTTTGTTCCATACAATTTTTTTGGCAATACTCACTTGAAATCAAATCAGTAATAGAACTAGTACTTGTGAGAAAATATTTCCTAGATCTTGTATAACTAGAATGCTTTGGATTGATATAAAATGGCCTAGTCCTACACTTAATCTTGTTCATTGGTACAATTTTCCTTTTTGTTTCATGAACCATTAAATCATCCTCATTAGAATGAATAAAATTATCAATGTGAGGAAGATCATCCCTCTCAATGAGATTATAATCACCAAAATTAGTAGGAGAATGATTATCTTCATCAGTATCAAGACGGTTTATCACTTGAGGTTAAATCAACATCATTGACGGGTTCATCATCACCAAAATTGTCATCTGTCCCATTAAAATCCTCGCTTGGAGGGAAATCATCATCAATGCCATCAAAACACTTGCTTGGAGGAAAATATCCTTCATCATTATTAGTGCCTTCATCCTCACCAGAATCATCATCCATCCCTTTAAAATCCTCGCTTGGATGAAATTCATCATTAGTGCCATCAAAATCCTCGCTTTGAGGAAAATAATCATCCGTGCCATAAAATTCCTCGCTCGGAGGAAATTCATCTTCACCATTATTTGTTCCCTAATCCTCACCAAATTCATCATCTATCCCATTAAAATCCTCGCTTGGAGGAATATCATCATCGTTTCCATTAAAATCTTCGCTTGGAGGAAAATCGTCACCGCTACCATCATAATCCTCGCTTGGAGGAAAATCAACTTCACCATTATTGGTGCCTTCATCCTCACCAAAATCATCATTTGTCCCATTAAAATCCTTACTTGGAGGAAAACCATCATTAGAGCCATCAAAATCCTGTCTAGGAGGAAAACCATCTTCAGTATTGTTGTTGCCTTTATCCTCACCAAAATCATCACTTGTCCCATTAAAATCCTTGCTAGGAGGAAAACCATCATCCGTGCCATCAAAATCCTTGCTTGGAGGAGAAACATTATTAGTCCCATTAAAATCCTCACTTAAAGGAAAATCATCATCAGTGCCATCAAAATATTTTCTTGTAGAAGAAACATTATCAGTTCCATTAAAATCCTCGCTTGGAGGATAATCACCGCCAGTGCCATCAAAATCATTGCTTGGGGGAGGAACATTATCAATCCCATTAAAATCCTCGCTTGGAGGAAAATCATCATCAGTGCCATTAAAATGCTCGCTTGGAGGAAAATCATCTACACCATCATTAGTTCCTTCATCCTCACCAAAATTATTATCTACCCCATTAAAATCCTTGATTGGAGGAAAATCAAGTTTGTTGTCTTGTAAATCCTCGCTTGGAAGAAAACCTTGGCTTGGGGGGAAATCATCGTTTGTGCCTTGAAAATCCTTGGTTGGGGGAAAATATTGGATTGAAGGAAAATTATTGTTAGTGCCTTGAAAATCATCGCTTGGAGGAAAATCATCGTTGATGCCTTGAGAATCATTTCCTTGAGCAAAATCATCATTGGTGCCTTGAAAATCATCACTTGGAGGCAAATTTTCATCATCTTCCTTAGTGTATTTAAAATATCCACATGGAGGAATCTCTTCATCATCATCATTAATGCCTTTAAAATCCTCACTTGGAGGTCAATCATCATTGGTGCCTTTGAAATCCCCACTTAAATGAAAATTTTCACCATCTTCATGTACATCTTCAAACATTGAGATTGATTCAGATGAGCCCATGACTTTTCACTAAAAACTATAAGAGAATGAAATTTTCTCACACTCCTCAGCAAAAAGTACAATGGTGCAACTGTTAACCCCCAAGAATCTTATAGCTAAAAGAAGGAATTTTTCCCTCCCAAATTTTTCCTCCCAAGCATTCCCTCCAAAATTTCCCTTCAAAATTTTCCCTCCAAAATTTCCCTGCAAAATAAATAACATATTTCAAACACAATCATGACACTATTAAAATTAATTTAATTTATCGTATAAAAATAGTAATAATACTAATAAAATGACATGTAAACAATGTTATCCAAACTGTTTAATACAATATTAGTTATTTACATTAATTTTTTAAACCAAAAGTCATAACACTAGTCAAATTTCATTTAATGCCTTCTTCTCTAAATTTAGATATAATGCATTAACTAATTACACTTTTTTAATCCCGCATTCGTAAAATGAATAATGTTAAACTTAATAGTAGCCATATAAACTATTTTGGTTTTCTATTCTTCAAGTTTGAAATTTCGGATAATTTAATAAGTCTTTGAAAGTTATTTTAAAATAAATATTTATATTTTATGTTTCCTTTGGAAATGTTTGTTCAGTGCTTTTGTCATTTTTTTTTAATCCCACATTCATAAAACAAAAAAAAACAAAAAAAACAAAATAAACAAAAAAAACTTATTTTATGCTATATTAACGCAGTTTGGTTTTCTACATTAACCATTTTCAAACAACGATCCACAAGGATTTGAATACCATCGAAGAGCTTCAAACATTGTCAACATTAGTTAAATTATTTTTCAAATGTTAATGTTGTTTTTAAATACTTTAAATTTATACTGTTTTAATGTAATTTTTTTCCTTTTGGATTCGAAATGCCCTCTGTAAAAACCTGGGTAAATTTTTTTTATTTTTTTATTTTGGCTCGAGTGCTCATGCACCCAATGGATGGCCCTGGGGCACACCCCTTTGGGCATACGAGTGAGGAGCTAATATCCTACCCCGAAGCTCATTTGAATGGTCATTGAGAGGCCCATTGCATAGCCCGAGGGCTATGCATATCCCTCGACCTATGCAATGGTCCACCCATAGGGAATCCAATGCATATCCCATGGGCTATTGCATAGTCAACGGGGTGTGAAATGGGTGCTCTTTGGGTGCCCATTGCATAGGAGCCCGGGGGGATGCCCACAATTCCCCTAGGAAGGGTGCTGTGAGCACCCAAAGGGGGTTGGGGAGGAGCGGAGCTATGCCCCCAGACCTCCTTTGGGCACCCACGGTGCCCGCCCTAGCAGGTGACACGATTCTTAATCTTTCTTTAATGAGCACTAAAACTATCATTATCTTATTTTGGACTCGTAACTCTACATTTGCCATTCCTATAGGTCAGTGTTAGAGTTGTTTCCACATATAATGGTGTCCTATGAATGTCTCATTAACATTTGGTTTTGTATTGGCATATGCATCATGCGATACATATTGAGGAGATATGACCAAACCTCTATATATCCAAGAATGTAATAAATGCTCAATACCAAGGATCAACTAATATATGACTAGGCATTGTCATGTCCCCGGTCACCTTCGTTCCCTTTAGAGGAAATGGGAGACAACCCTTGAACACCTACTAATTTTTTTTCTTCCTTCTTCTTATCAAGAAATTCAAACGCTCCGCAACTTTGAAACCGCAATGATCATCGATATGCAATCTACAGTTCCGCAATGACCTCGGGTCCACAATCCGGAATTGGAAATCGGAATTTGGGTCACTAAAAGTATCCTTCTACAGAAATATCCCTCCCGACATTTGTAATCCACAATGCGGAAGTCGGAAGTTGGAAGTCAAATTGTTTCCTCGAAAAATTCCTCATCTGCAATTCCATAATCCGCAACCCGCGTTGCGGATTACAAAAAGGCGGAAGTCCAATTCCCACCTCCAGAATATTTCCATTCTGACATCCCACAATCCGCATGTGGGATTCGGAAATGCAGAAGCCCAATGTGCAAATCCAACAAATTATCCTTTCTGATTTCCACAATCCATTGTCCGCCTTGAGGAACTCGGAAATCGGAATGCCCATCTTTCCAATCCGGGAAAACCACCCTCTGCAACCCACAATCCGAAACCCACTTGTGGCTGTGGAAAGGAGGAAATCCAATGCGCCAACGCCGTATAAATCGACCACCCGACATCTAAAATCTGCAATCTTCTTTGCGCATGCAGAAAGGAGAAAGTCTCGCCGCACAACCCAACGGCCGATCCCCGACCTTCGCAATCCGCAATCCACATTGCAGATGCAGAAAGGTCCTCGCAGATGCGGAAAGTTCTGGACCACAGACCCCTGCACCATCAATTTCACTTTCCAACTTCTGAGGGTGGTAACTCCTCCATCCTTGGTCCAAATTGGACAAGGCCGGTACCGTTGGAAATATCTTGGAGATCTCTATCCAATGGTATGACCCCCTACCCCATCTGAGCACTCTAACCTTGTCCAATTTCTAACTACAACTCTTTCCATATCCTCACCTATGTGCCTTTATGCTTCTGCAATAAACTTTGCTCCACTTCCGCCATGTCTTATCTCCTTAATATGATCCACAGGGTGTCATTAAGCACAGCAGGGGTTGTCTACTTCCTTTCCCAAGTCTAAACTGGAGTGTCCTTCATATTTACCAGACTTATCCCTAATTCATTAAAGGACAATTAAAAAGCATTAGTAAAGGGTATTGCAAATGTACATAAACATACTCCATGAACACAAGGAATGAAACATGATTCACACACATAGAATGGAATACATGGAAATATTTATCCCAGGGAGACTAATGAAAGCATGCAGGGCCTAGTCTTATTCCTCCAACATAATCAAATATAAGTACCCACATAAGGATGAGAATGTAAGGTGCAAGAAAAATGTAATCAACACACACGGAAATAGAAGCTAGCCATATTAACACACACTTATGCCAACCATAACAGTATTTAATAGTTAAATCAGGGCACAAGTAAGATAAAAACATACACAATAGACTCAACACAATGCATAGGCATACAGGCCTATTCATCAATGGACCATTCCCATAAGAAAATAGATGTATGCATATACTTAATAACTATAACTAAAGGAATCATCATCCACACACAATGTGTCATGCATTCAAAAATCAATAACATGCACAACAGAATGAAGCATAAGGCATGACCATTCAACCCTAGTAATCAGTGAACATTTCATGGAAGTTGGAACACATGTGGGCATAACTTAACACAAAGAATACTTATATTTTCCATTAAATTCCCAATCAAACCGGCTATAGACTGCAACTTTCCAACTAAACGATAGATCTATGCCCAACCTTTATTATTTCAACAATCAAAGATCACCCCGGAGCTGGGGCTATGTATCCACTAAGGGGTCCCTCTCAGGATCATTCATAGCCTGGTTCAAAATACATCAAGGAATCCAATACATAGTTAACTTGTAAGGAAAATGGGGAAGGAAGGTAGGGATATTCTAGCTCAATAAGTTCATCCACAGAGCTTATGGGCATATCCCAATGATCTCAGACAGGTTCAAGCACCCCCATCACCCCACTCTAAGCCTAGGTGAGGCTCCCTTCACTGCTTCACAGTCCCTAGGGTGCCCCTTACTCTAGCATTGATCTGGGTAAGTGTGGCTGGCCTTGACTGCTAGAACGAGGTATATAATCCATCTCAGACTTTAGCATACAATCTAAGACCTCTTGGTTCTTTCCCACTTAGGTTTTCTTCTCCACTTTATTTGGTTGAACAACGCTATCCCACAACTGGGTTCTCGACTACCAACGTAGGGATTTCCTCACGGTTATATGAGCATATTACAGTATGCAACTCACCCAGATAGTCCGATCAAAGGGTAACCCCAACGTTTTGACTCCTACACAGAGTTTTCTAAGTGTATTCGGATCTGTAAATCAAGACCCAACACAGAATCACGTTTTCCCTTCCTTGCTTCATGACTCTGCTCTTATGTGATGCACAACGGTTTAACTGCACTGTATGATCAACCACGGTCTAGGAAGGAGGAATACAAACTACCAGGGGTGGAGTGGCATGTGGGTCAAGGAAGCAGAGATCCATACCCTGCCATCCGAATTTTCGTGGGTTTCCCATACTCCACGACCCAATGCACAGTCCTCCTACAGTACTTACCTTGAAACAATAATCAATGGAAGCTAGGACAAGTCAAAGGGGTCCTTTAGATGACATATGGAAACCTAGGTCCAATCCCACACCCGCTCACCACTCCCTTTAGATGACATATCAAACACTTGTCTATGCAATTAAACCTAAGCATCCATTAGTGGGGCCTTGGCCTTGAGCTCCACACTAGGGAAAACACACATTGCATTTTATGCAAAAATTACATTGAAATCAAAATAGCCTGAAGGTCAGAATGAGGGATATTACATCCTCCCCCCCTTATAATAACATCATCCTCATTGTTCGAATACTTAGGAATACATATACAATCTACACATGTCCAAAATTGCAAAAACGTTGCAGGTTTGCCCTGCATTTTGATCTTTACTTTGAACTTTCAGGACCAAGTCCTTTGGCTACCATAAGTTGCTCCTACTGTCTTTGATCTTATAGATGATCTAAAATTCTGGGAACTTCATAGCTGTTATCTCCCTTGCAACTTCTTGTTGGAAAGATGCAGAGGAAATGATCTCCTCCACATTTCCAACATTTCCGTGGATGATTTTTCTTTATCTGCTCAATTTACTTGGGTTCTTTCCACCTAGGGTGTTTCTTAGTGGGCTGATTGGGTGAATTTATCTTAATTGGTCCACTTCCTTTTCCACTGTTGGTTGCTTCCAGAATACTTTTTACCTCCCTTCGCAGACAAATAGAGTCCTGCAAAGCCCTGTGGTTCATCTCATTCTGTTGCTTTTGTAGCTTGAGCATCTCTCTAAGATTTCCTTGTGTTTGGGAAATTATTTGAAGAAGATTTTCAGCCAAGTCCAATAGCTTTTGGTCTACTTCCATGGTAAATATGTACAATTTCCCACACTTTTTTGGTTAGCACCACATGTTTTGTGACAGCTGCAACCAATTGATTTTCAATTTCTCACCTATGAAATTCATCATTGCAATTCTTCTTAGGCCAAGCATAACATAAACATTAAAAATTAGTCAATTATTCACCCAATTGACATGGAGAGTCCATGCTTTATTCATGAGACTTCCACACTTTTCATGCTTTCCCAACATAAACATGAACATATTCATGTTCATCCTTGCACAAGGATTTTTCTATTTTGGCATTCTCAATTCATTTCAAGCAATTAAACACAATCCATTTTCAGTCACATCATGCATTCAACAATTTTCTATTTTATAAATGTATCAATAAAAAGGAAAGAGAAGAGTAAGAGTTTTCTCCTCTTAGTCTTGTTCTAATCCGGATTTGCACCACCACCGTGGTTCCATGCTCCTTAGCCTCTTTCACTTCAATGTGATTGTTTGACTTTCCCTTTCTTGGCTATGACACTTAGTGTCTAAGGTATGTCTAAGGCTTTTCAACCAGGGAACCTTTCCCCATTGTTTCCTATAGAACCCAAACATCATTAGTGTAGGTAGGGTTGGCTCCTCATCCAGCCATCGATCACCAACAATCAATCGGTGTGGGTGGCTCTGCTCCCTGCTTATCCATAAAAAAAATGAATGTAGGTGTAGGCTGTGCCTCGTTCCTCGTTGTTCATATGTCAACCAAATAGGAATCCTTGCAATATACATATACTTTTTTTCTCCTTTGAAAGCATGGGTAGCTTTATTGAAGCAAGCTTTGGCTTCTAGGACCCACACAATTCCACTAGCACACCTTCCATTGCTGCTCATTCTGAGCTCTCTAGAACAGTCACATTTCCACATGGATCCCTAGGATTCCTTCATAGTTATTTCTTCCAACAATACCTACACTCAAACATTGAATTGATTCACATTTTTAGTTTGTTTTCATAGGTTTTATCTGTAAACAAGAGTTTAAGAAATCATAACCAAATCATATACACATGTATTTTCATATTAAATGAGCAAGAAGGTGCAATATAACCAAATACTTATCTTTATTGGACACTTGAACCTTGCTACTCCACAGGTTCCTTTTTCGCTTTACAAGGCTTGGATCACCTATGGGGTGGACTTTTTACCAGCACACATGCTTCTCGACAACATCAAGTAGTCAATGCCAAGCCAGTACAGCGACTGGGTTTATCAGGCATTGATGGTGCCAAGCCAGTCCCATATCTGGTTTTCCCTCTCCATTTCCAAGCCAACACATCCGTCTGGGTCAACAAGCCAATGGAAGGAAACTGCACCATGACCATTTCCAGGTCAAGGCTCTACTATAGAGAAACATCATTACAACATCCAAATAACCAATTCCAATCTAGTACACCGATTGGGTTTATCAGGAATACAACAACCCTTCATACACACTACAACCCTTCACCACAACCTCTTCACTTTTCTTCTTTACTGTGCATCACCAAATTGCATATGTTCAAGCTGAAAACACAAGAGGGGTAAGAAATCTCATTAGTATTGTTGCTTTGAAATTGTAAACATATTTCATACATTCACTATCAAATATTGAAACACCAGGAATGCGTCCATTCCTTTAGAGTGTAGTCAATATTGAAAACCCTAACATAACCCAACACCCGAAAGATATGCAGCCCTTTCCGATGTGATCCCTGTAGGTCCTAATCATACCCAGGCATCCTGAAATAATAAACAAAATAAAAAAAATAAGACATGCTATGCATATTAACCCTAATAATTAGACATGCATATGCTTAGCTAGGGTTTCATTTGCAAATGGATTTTTTCTTTATTTGCGAGGAATGGGGGCTCCCTTGTCTGAGTCAATAGTCCCTCGGTTTTCCATCCCAACCTCTTTCACGTTCCATAGCCCACATATGCCTTACTGGCATAATATTTACGATCTCACTCACATTGTTTACCAATCATGCAATTCAGATTAGACACCCTCATGTCATTTGGCGCTTGTAAGTGGCACCACTCTGCTGATTAGGGTTTTAGGATTTCTACCATAACACAACCATTCCCCACAACGTGTCCCTTTGACACAATTTTGTATTAGTCAAACCGTCAGTGGCATTTAACAATAAAATTCAAATTTGATTGTCTCATAACCAATCAATGACATTATTAATTAAATTCAAACATGAATTTACAATTCTGTCTCCTACAGAATTTGATTTGCATCCTTGAAACTATTCCCATAACTTAAATCAAAGGGTTTCAAATCTGAAATGGATAGTATGTGCTATTCGAAAATTTAATCCTAAAACCATGAGACCCTTATCATGAGGTTTGGCTCTTGCACGTGGTAAATTCCAGCCTTCAATATGCTCTTACCCACGTGTCCATGACCAAGAAATTGTTGCCTGAGATATGGAACTCCAATCAGCCAAACACTTTGTAAGTTCCTCATGCACATAACATTTTCATTGCTTCCATAGTCATTGAAGTAATTTTCAGAATTATAACATTCAATAAATCAAGCACTTTCAACTATTAGCATTTCAATTGCAATGAAATATATATTTATTTATTTTACATGCATCATTGTCACAATGAAATTGTGAGATACTATCACACTATCTATGCAAATTAATAAAACTTTCAATGCTCATTACTTCCCAGCCATTTGTTGTATGCAACTATGTCCTTCCACAAAGCATTCTGGAAGCCCATAAAACATGACTGTCTTCCTCATGCACTCACTCTCCTGCATTCATATCAACTCATGGAATGATTCTAGAATTATCATAAATTCATCATTTCATCCATTATTTAATTTGCAATAAAACGTGCACCACAACCATGCATTCATGCAATGTATTACAACATGTGCACCCACACTCATGCATGCACATTTACAACATTTACATTATCTTTTAGTGTGCATTCACTCAATGCAACCACATTTTTACAAAATCTTTTAATGCATATTGATCCATGCATACTATGATATCATGTCATTCATTCTACCATCCAAACACATATGTCCTAACTAGGGATACATCATATAGAATGCACTACTATAGCACTACCATAAAAGGACTATAATTCCTTGCTTGCCCTAGTTATTAAATTCATAACTGGCATACACCAATGACATGATATATTTCATATGATTCCATTCTAATACTTGAGCAATAACATGGTAGAAGGTTCCTTTCCCTTACTACCCCATACCTCACCATGCCATGGTGGTATGACATTCACATAAAATGTATTCAACCATACATGCATAACATTCTATGGTTACAAAATTTCGTTCAAGGGATTCTTACCCAATCCCATTTCAACACTTGTACCATCGTCATGAATGAACATTATCTGCACGGTTCTCATTAACCTCTTGAATTTTACCTGATCATCTTGGATTCTTGCCAAGGGTTACACAGTCCTGTTAATTTTTCGATAATTTCATTCACATATTATCTAGGATCCTACTAAGAGTATAACATGCACAGCATAACAATCATAAACACAAGAGACACAGAATTTCCTCGGGGAAAACCAAGAAGGTGAAAAACAGCGCAACTTCCTCAGAGATAGAATGAGAACCAATACAAAGATCACAAAGATCAATCCCCAAAAGATAGATTTCTTCAACAGCTACTCCTCCTCCACTTGTGCGCACTCCTCTCTCTCAACTATGCGAGTTGGATGAGTGAGTGAATGAATAGAATGAGAGAGTCACACTCTCTATTTATACTATGACTTGAATTTCCTCTAACCCTAGATGGTTCGACTTCGTAAGGAAGCCTAATAACCCATCCACATGACTCGTGCAGGGCCGCCCCACCAAGGTGTTCTAATAACCCATCAAATATAAGTTGCAACACTTACAATAATACTTGCAACACTTGTGACACTTACAAATAGAAATGACGACACTTCTGATTGGAGGAATAATACATCTCCATTAGGAATATAATAAAGTACAAATGTAATACATAGAAGAATATCTTCTGAAGTTACAAATACATCAACACTCCCTCTTAACTAGGAAGGTATTCTCTAGACACAGGTCATCAATACATATCGCCACAAGTCTTCAATTCTGGAGCTGGGTCATCGTCACTAGATCACAGAGCATCATCGTCACTGTTGATGTACTCGTCACCTCGATCACTAGTTCTATACCTCAATTCTTCTCGTCATAGGAAGTTCTACAGAGCCAACCCTTTTTCATGTTGGATGTAGGCCTAGCCTCCATGTAGGTCTTCATCATCTCTGCGCGTGGCAACCGGTTGAATCTCAGGACTGATTATGTGCGTCTTTGCAAAACCTGACAAGAGAATCCAAGATCCTTTATGTGCCTAGCATGACCGGCAAGGTCTCCTAGGACTAATTACATGCAACCTTGACAAAACCTTAAAAGATCATATTGCAACCAACAAGATCTCTAAAGAGCATCCCAGGACTCATTACGTGCCCAATACAACCTATCGGATCTCTAGGACTGATTACATGTGAACTTCACAAAACCTTAAAAGAGCATCTTGCAATCAGAAAGATCTCTAAAGAGCATCCCAAGACTCATTACGTGGCTTGCACAACCTATCGGATCTCCAGGACTGATTACATGTGAATAGGAAAAACCTTAAAATAGCATCTTGTGACTGGAAAGATCTCTAAAGAGCATTCTTAGGACTCATTACGTGCCCAACACAACCTATTGGATCTCCAAGACTGATTACATGCCCATAGGAAAGACCTTGCAAGATCATCCCAGGACTTATTACGTGCCCAACACAACCTATGAGATCTCCCAGGATTCATTACATGTCCAACCAGCACAACCTGCAACATATCCACGGCCACGGAGCATCATCCGGATGCTCATGATCATATGGATCATCATCATACTGAGAATCACCCGAATGCACATCATCATCTCATGATCATACGGATCATCATCTGGAACATCGTATCATGAAACACTTATATCCTCAGCCATGGGAGGACCCACTTGCCACCATGATAGGAATGGCTTCAACATGTATGTCCTGTCACTCATCTAGAACATTGTACGGATTTTCATCATGCAGAGCATCACCCGGATTCTCATCACCTAGCACTTACATCCACATTCATGGGAGGACTCACCTACCACCATGCCTGAAATGGCTCTTGCAAATAGCTTACTCCTCGAAGTATCTTGAATCTGCAGGACACCAAGCCTCTCTCTGAAGTACTCGAACTTCACTCTGGCTAGTGGCTTGGTCAACACATCTTCTATCTACTTGTTCGTTGCAACATACAGGATCTTCACTGCTCCTCTCTGCACCATATCCTGGATATAGTGATATTTGATCTCGATATGCTTCGACTTGTCATGGAACACCGAGTTCTCTGACAACTTCACACAACTTTGGTTGTCACAATAGATACAAGTAGCATCCAACTGGAGATCAAATAAATCAGACAGTAGCTTCCTAAGACATACTTCCTCACAACTAGCTGAACAAGCCGCGACATACTTTGCTTTGGCTATACTCAGTGCTATGCAGGATTTCTTCCTACTAAACCAAGAGATCACACCTGATCCCATACTAAAGAAGCACCCCGAAGTGCTCTTCCTTCCTGCCCAATCTAAATCAACATAACCCTCCAGGTTAAAATTTTGATTCACATCATACTTGAGCCCATAATCAATCGTACCCTTCATGTACCTCAGAATATGCTTTACCACAATCAGGTGAACATGTCTAGGATCCATCAGGAACTGGCTGAAAGTGTTCACTGCAAAGCAAATATATGGTCTCATATTCGTTAGATATATCAAATATCCAATCATCTCACGATACATCATGGCATCAACTGATCCTGATGAAGCATCACTCAATAACTTCAGTTTTGATGCCATAGGTGTGGCCATGGCGTTGCAGTCCATCATCCCGAACCGCTTCAAGATCTCTACTGCATACTTCCCTTGTCCAAGGAAGATTCCATCTGCACTCTTCCACACCTCCATACCTAGAAAATAATGCACCATACCCAAGTCCTTCATCTCGAACTCAGAAGCAATATTCCTCTTCGTGTCAGCAGTCAACCTATCCTCACCTATCACAAACAGGTCATCCACATACAATAGGAGTATCACTGGATTGCACTCCTCAACCTTGTAGTAAAGGTTGGAATCTACTTTACTCTTGGTAAAGCCCAAACTGGACAGGAAGTTGTCTATCCTGCCATACCATGTCCTGGGTGCTTGCTTCAATCCATACAAAGCTTTCTTTAATTTACACACATATGACTCCCAGTCATGTGTCTCAAAACTGAGTGGATTCTCCACATACACTTCCTCTTCGACTACACCATTCAAGAAAGTTGTCTTGACATCCATCTGGTGTATCCTCCACTTCATTATTACAGCCAGAGCAAGTACTGTTCTTATGGAAGTGTATTTGGCTACAGGTGCAAAATTTTCTTCATAATCGATCCCTTCTTTCTAGGAGAAGCCACGAGCCACAAACTGTGCCTTGTATTTTTCTATGCTACCATCTGTAGCATGCTTGATCTTGTAGATCCATTTGGAAGTCACAACAAACTTCCCCTCTGGTCTTGGGACCACATCCCAAACATCATTCTTCACGATCAACTGGTACTCCTCGATCATGGCATCCTTCCATTACTGCATCCCGGATCCTGGCCGGAACTTTAGATTCTTCAATATATTCAATAGTTAGTTTTCTGGATTTGTTGAGTCTCCATCGCTTGTTCTTTGAAACAAGTCTCTCTTGTAGGTTATTGTTGACGCAGAGTCTATCACAGGGGTTCATTCCGCACTGTCACCAACAAACTATCAACCTAACTCCCTTATACACTGGCCCGGAAAGGTGTAACCCTTTCCAGCAACACTTGCAGAGCAAGTGCAGTCTCACCCGAGGTGGATAAGAGGGCTGTTGGAACCACGCTTCCGCAGTTGTGTAGAGGATATGCGCACCTTACCTTCGCACTAACTAGATATTATAGCATTCATAACATATCATTAACTAGTCATTCACGCCTTAAATCATTCGCATGTTTCTAACACATACATTTAGAATATACTCAACAACATATTCGCATCAATCAACAGAAGACATTTGCATAACCCATTATTCATCATCGCATCATTGCCCAAAAACATAATTCATATCATAACCAAACATCCTCATTCATTCATCAAAACCTGCGGAATAAACCTCGCAGAAACTGTCAAGTCATCATATCGCGGATACAGATCGAACCCAAAAGATAGGATTAATATCCAAGACTTCGATTCCCTTAGGCTTACAATCCTACTCTATTTATATTCGTCTATTCTATTGCAAAAATGGTCCACATGGCTGATTTGACTAATCTAACAAATCTTATGCTTCTGCAAAAACGGCGAAAGGTCCTTTTTCCGCGGAATCACACTTTTGCATTTGTCGGCTTCTGAACTTCCTGTGGATCTATCCCATGCCAATAGGCCCCCGACACAATCTTGTGGCTCATCCCGAGCCACCTTAGCTGTACACTACTGGTTTGTTCCCATTCGTCGCGGTGCGCAATTTCTGAAACTATTCTTGCTATCTGGAACTCGTTGTTGTGTACTTCTCGTCTTCATCCATCGATTTCTAGTTCGTTGTCATGTACTTCTTGCACTCATCCTCCAGTCTCTGGAAACCTTGATCATCTAGCTCTTCGGAGTCTATTGTTTTGCTCCATGTATGTTCCATACTGGGGAGAAAGTTATCGACGTCGCCAAGGTGGAAAACAAGCCAACTACTCCGGCACATCTGTTTCACACCTTGGATTGCTTCCTACTGCGGCTAGGGGGCTGCCACCCATGTTCTTCTTGGTGGTCACTGGGACCATGAAACTTCAAACTACTACATCATACTTAGACATCTCGGATGAAACCTCATCTCTGTGAGACCCAAGTTCCCAGGCGTATTTCTGCTCAAGGCTCTCATGCACACTCGTCGTCCGGGCCCGCAATGCCCCTGGTTTGCTGTCGCACGAAATGAAATGGATCATTTCCACAGCCTCCTTGGAATTCCTAACTTATGCAATCACCTGACCCACTCGCAGCATGTATTTGTTGCAACTGGTAAATACCTATGTGCTCCGCTTAACCTCTGGTGTCTGTATTTATGCATTTCCATCGTCCGAGACGCCTGCTTCAAAAACCCTCTGTGAATCCGTTCACCTAATGCGCTGATTTTGTCATCATTTCTCCTGTGTGTGGTGACTGGCCTTCCTACGTGCATGATGGGTGACCATACTACTCTCAGCTACACTTCATGTCATCCCCATGCAAACTATCATCCGTGGTGCCACCGACCATGTTGCCACGGTGTGTTTCCATGTGCCAAACGTGCCTGGCACCGGCACCGATCCAAGCTAACTAATCATCATACTTGTAAAAAAAAAAGGCCTGTCATCTGAAAAAAGTCCCATATGTTGATGATTTAGAATGCTTGCTGATTTGATAGGTTCGCAATCCTACCGCTGTCACAGTCTGAACCCGAAACTGTGATACAACCCCTCCTTGTGCACATGCTCCTCCAGCTGGTGCGCCATCTGCCACATCGTATCTTCTACGTATCTATCTATATATCTATATATATGTTTTTTTTTTTTTTAAGCTGTTGGTCCTCATCCACTCTGCATCGGATCATGATGATAGGGCTTCAACCTACTCCCATTGACTAATTTAGGTAACAGTACCCCATCCAAGCTCTGTAACTATACTGCGCCTCTGTTGGTGATAAATGTGATGACATATGGTCCCAACTAGTTCATTTGCAACTTACTAGGGTGTTTCACAAATTTGCTATCATACAACAAAACTGTATCCCTATTGGGTGGGGCCCAAGTTGGAAAATATGCACAAGTGTTGGAAATTGCGCATTGCGTGTTGCGACATAGTACGGGGGAAATTTTGAGAAATTACGCATGTCGCGCAAAGGAAATGGGTAAGGCAGAGTTGCATAGGATCCGCGCAACGGCTATTTTTGGTAAAGAATATAAGTAAAGGTCAGACGAGGAAGTTACCTATTTTGACTAAAGAACGGGTTGAAGGAAGAAGAAAGTGACCTATCTAGGAGATTGGAGGCAAGTAGTTGAGAAGCTAGGACACTAATTCAACAGTGACAGGCAGGAAGAAGGTGTGGAAAGGGACAGGACACAATGCAGTTGTAATCGTTTTTTATGACTACGAGTGGCCCAGCTCAAAGGCCTGGAGTAGGCGGAGCAAGCTGTCGACAACGATAGTTAGGCTGGAAGTTAGCCAGGCCAAGTTTTGTAAACCTAAGGGTTTTTTCCTATGAATTGTAAAGGCATGACCTATGGGCATGTACTATAAATAAGGCATGATTTTTTAAGGAAAGGGTTGATCATTGTTGAACATTGTTAGAATCTTTAAGCTTGGAAGCTATTGTAAAGGATCTGTAGCTGTGTGCATGGAGACCTATCTGAGAAAGAAGAGTCTGCAGCTGAGTGCGCAAACTAAGAGCTGTTGTACCCTTCCCAAAAGACCAATATAACAACAGTTCTTGTGGACGTAGCCTCCATCCGAGGGGTGAACCACGTTAAATTCTGTGTAGTGTGATTGTTTTGTGTTTTGCAACTGTTCATTTGCTTAGTATGGATGCTTAATGCCGCAATTATCTATTTTGTGGCTGCTTTTATATGTATTTGCTGCAGGAATGATGGGAATAATATGTTAAGTAATACATGTGTGGATGAATGTTAAGTAGTCAGCACTTCTAAGTCTTTGAATGCATGAATCTGTTGGATAATCTCATAGTTAAGAACTGGATTTGAGCATAGTGTGGGAGTGCGCAGTATTGTGTGTTTCATTCATTTACATACACCATAGAGATGATAACCTAAGTGTTGTTGAATGGATAAAGGGTGTTAAGGGAAGTTGATTAGAATTGATCAAGTCCTGAAGTGGACGCGCGGTCTAGTGACACGCTGACCCATTGTGACTGCTGCAAGGTAAGCTATTGATAGCTTATCATCGTAATGCTTGAAGTATCCAATACCGCACAGTCTTTGGATGCGCTAGTTGCGCAAGCGTCTTAGCTTGCCAAAGTATCCAACACGAAGTGGAGACTTCGCGCAGTCTTCTGTCTGCAACAAGAGTCCTTTACCGCGCTGCCCATCAGTATCTTTGACACTCGCATCACCAGGTTGTGGAAACCTGATTCCGAAACCACCCCCTCATCTTTGTCTCGGGTGAGACCTCAGGCTGCTCGCAATCTGTTGCCGAAAGGGTCAGTGAATAGGGGTTTTGTTGGTTCCTTGAACCGCGAAGTACCTGGGTCTACATTGGAAACCTCTAGATCAGTTACATATGCCACTAAATGGTTCTGTTGTCGTGCTAAGACTCAGTGATGCGATAGTGTATTTGGAAAGTAATGTGTGACAAAGAATATCAGTTCTCATTGGGTTTAGACAATTGGAATCCTGAAAAGAAAGAGATCTGGGACTGGTGTGATAAGATCGAAATAGATTTTGCAAAGAAAGAGAACAGACACCCACGCCTCTCTGACGTAGAGTGGTTGAACAGATATTTGTGGAAAGATATTGACAAGATATTCTGGGATTCATTTGGAAATGAGCTGCACAAGTGGATATCATGACTCGCAGAGAGGAAAAACTATTTTCAAGAGGGAGTACCTACAGAGTGGACTCTAGATCTCACTGCGCAACTCAAAGCAATAGATAGCCCACTGTTGCGAGCAATCAACTTCTGGGTTGATAGCATACTTGAAGACTTTGTAATAGAATTTGTTGTAGACATGCTAACATCCTACAGCCAAGTTGAAGCATACTTTTTCGAAGGATTCAGAGGTAAGTACCTGAACAATCTTAGTCTATACATTAAAATGATTATAGCTGAGAAAGGCATTTTAAGAATGCAGTAATATTTTTGAATCTATCATGGTAGAAAGTATATATAGTAACTCTGACGAAGAAACCCGTAATCTGAGAAGTGGAAAGAGATATAAGTTTAATAAAGAAATGAATCCCGGAGGACCTGGACTCTGCGTTAATACCAAAATCCGATATGACCTTACCAATTAGACCTCGCCTTCATCATCCTTAATCCAACCTATTACACCTCAGAACCTGTCAGTTGCAAACAATGCGCCTCCCCTATCTCAGAACCTGTCCGCTGGAGCATCGCGCTTCCCATTCCGCAGAACATCAATACTAGTAATACCGCAGGAGCGGGTGCTCAGACCATCCCGACTCAAACTATTCCAGTTCAGAATACCCAGTCTTAGAATATTCCGCAGAGTAGTATCCCTAGCACTATTCCGAGTACCACATTTCCTTTTTCCGCTCAGAACCCTGCGCAAAATCATATCACTACTCAGGGTGCTACACAACCAGGAAGGAGAATGACAGACAATGATATAAAACTGCCGATATTCAAGGAAACGGGTCTAGAAAACCCTGATCAACATTGGTTTCTATGTGAAGCTTTATGGAGTGTAAAGCAAGTTCAGGATGATGTTGTGAAGACAGCGTAGCTCATCACTACTTTCAGAGACAAAGCCTTGCATTGGTTTATGAAATATTCTCAGGAACAGCTGAGAACCCTAGCAGAAATTAAGGCCTCGCTCTCAGTAGAGTTTAAGAAACCGAAATCCGAGTCGCAATGCATAACAGAGTTAAAAGAGATTAAGCAGAAACCTACCGAAACAGTTTGAGAATTTGACCAAAAATTTAAGACATTGTTTGACCAAGTCAGCTTTGTTATAGCTCCCCAATAGCATCAGGAATATTTCATCGCTGCATTGTTTCCCCACATCAGACAACCATTGATGCAGCAGAAGGTTGCATCGCAGGCAGAAGCCTTAGAGATCACAATGAAGCTAGAGGCTTCGCCGATCGGTGAGACTAGTTCTGGAATGTCTCAGATCTAGAACCAGTTGACCACCTTAACATTAGAATTGCAAGGTATGAAGAATGGAAAGGAACAAAGATATGAACATAGGCATGAGGTATGGTGTACAGGATGTAAGGGAGAAGGCCACATTAGATAACATTGCCCCTTATTTCAAGATTATCTCAATAGTGGTGTGCCGAACCCGACGAATTAGAACCAGGCGGCGTGGTGTGAAATCTTTAGAACCAGAGGACACCGACTTGAGGACTATTATCTAATACAGAAATACGTAAAAACACCAAAAAACTTATATTGCAATTTCTGTAAATCAGTTGGACATGATGAATCCAACTGTCGCACATATGAGCTCATGAATGAAAGAAAGTGAGATATGGAAATGATGCGAGGTGCTGGAGTGTACCGCGTCCAAGAAGAAAATCAGCCAAAAAAAGAGAATGCTTAGTATGATCATAGTGGATATAGAGGTCATGGTGGTGGATACCATGGGAGAGGAAGAAATGTCGGCCCAGCCCAAGGAAGAGGCTGAGGCCAGGTAATTTTTTATAACTATGGCCATCCAGTTCATGTATCTAGAGATTGTACCAACCCATGCCCTACATGTAATTATTGTAAATCATTCGAGCATGTTATTGAAGACTACCCTATACTAGAGGTAGAAATGCAAAAACGAAGAAGGACAGAACCGCCAAACCCCAACATTCAGTTGATCGCAGTAGAGAGAACTGCGGATCCAAGTATAAACATGGTAACACGCAGTGGCACTGATACAAGAAGAGATAGAGGCACAAAAGCATCGACTTCAGGAATGCTCGATACTAAGCAGACTCTTGGTCAACTAGTATGGATTAGAAAAGCTACTGGGAGAACACCTGGTTTGGACTTACAGAAAAATAAGGGATCATTCAAAGAGGCGCAGGAAATGTTCAAAACACTACCACCTACCTCATCGAGAATCCCGTTGCATAGTGAAGTACCACAAATAGAGGATATGTTAGCGATATATAATCAGACGAGTGCTTCAACAGATACAGGTACCTCTGTTGCGCAGTTCCTATAGAGCTACATGAAGTTATTGAAGAGCGTAGATGCTTTCGTAGAATTTGAAAAACTACTCAGTTAGTATGAGCCACGCGGTGAGAAGAGGGCTACCCATGGAGCAATCTATAATAATAGGAGTCCCAAAAGAACGGGAAGGGAAATGAGGCTCACTGTATAGATTGGGGACTATGAAATGGATGAGATCATTCTTGATCTTGGATCTAAAGTAAATTTGTTGACCAAGCAGACATGGCATCAGATGGGAAAACCAAAGTTACAGTGGTCACCTATACAGTTAAGAATGGCCAATCAAGGGATAGTTATACCTTTGGGGAGGTTACCCAGCACCATTGTTGACATTGACAGAGTGCGAAGCTATGCAGATTTCGAAGTAATTGAAATCATGGATGACAGCCATCCTTATCCAGCACTGCTGGGTATCGATTGGGAAATGACTAACTCTACCATTATTAATTTCAAGACCATGAAAATGATATTTGAAGGCAATGATATAAGGTTCATCGCACCATTGGAGCCCTCGCAGGGTGAACGATATGCTGAACCGATTCAGGAGGAATCCAGAGCCCAAGAGTTGGACCATATTTACAAGATGACAATTAATGTTGCTGATTATACTAATCCAACCTTGGATGGAATGCTCATTTGGCGCTGTGACAGTTCTTGCATCTCAGGCTCTGATGCAAGACTGGAAAACTGGCAAAGCAGATTACATGAAGTATCTGCCAGGAGATGCATGCAGATCACGAAGTCACTCCGCTGGATTGGAAAAAATGTAACACCAATCCCTACCTATGATGGTTTATCTAATGTTTATTGCTTTATCAAGGAATATACTGGAGTAGTTGTGGATGAATACCGCATATCAGCATTAGACATGGCATTGCGCGAGACACCTGCCAGATGGTGGGCTGCGCATAAGTAGACACTGACAACATGGGATCAGTGCAGAATTAAAATGCAAATCAGGTTTGCTGAGAAGGTTACACTACCTTTTGAAAAATATAATGGACAAACAGGTCCAAGAGATCATATTGAATCATGTTCACAATCTTGGCTGGAAAGGCCACAGACAGAATGGGTGCATCTGTTTTTGCATACGCTGGAAGAACTGATTCCAAATAAGTGGTACCTTGACACGGAGTTACGCAGGGGCACAACGGATTGCTCTGCCCTAACTATGAGTTTCTAGATGGATTTCAATTTCAAAGATGAACATCCAAGTATCAATGACGCACTGCAGGTTATTAGGGAAAGAATATTCATCCCAGACAGCACAAAGGGAGACATGACATTATAAGAATTCTTTGGAGCAGACAGCGCACCTGCGCGCCTACAACTAGAATGGGAGGAGTAAGTAGAGCATGCTCTTGATTGTTATAACCTCGCTGAAGAATCTGAGGATAAAGCAGACACTGATGAGGAGGAACCGCACAACATAAAGATACTTGAATCAGAGGGAGCGCACGAGGTAGAAGGACCTCCACTAGAAATTCCAGATATGAGTGGACCTGTGAAAACAAGAAAAGTGAACATTGGCACCAGCGAAGAGCCAAAGTTCGCAGCTATCAGAGACTATTGGGATGAAGACATAGTCGAGGAAGTCCTGGGAATACTATAGGAATATCGAGAATTATTCCCGACCAAATTTACAGAGATGAAAGGTATTCTGGGAGACTTAGGAGTGATGAAAATTCCTCTTAAGCTTGGTACGACGCCTATGAAGCCAAGACCGTATAGATTGAGCCTATGCTACAAAGAACAAGTTAAGGAAGAACTCGATAAGATGCTCGATGTAGGGATCATTGAGCCGGTTGAAGAATCTGAGTGGATAAGCCCGATGGTTATCTAGGATAAGAAAACAAAGGGTGAGATCAAGATCTGTGTGGATCTCAGAAAGCTGAATGATGCTTCGATGCATGACCCATTTCCTACACCTTTCACAGATGAAGTGCATGATAACATTGGAGGGAATGAGGCATATTATTTTATTGATGGATTCTCTTAATACCATCATATCAGGATTAATCTCGTAGATAGGCACCCAGTTATACCACCAGATCAGTGCACGACTCCAGCTGAGGAATGTGCAGAAGAAGACGATGTAGAGGGTACAATAAAGAAGCTTGGGGCCAAGGTAGAAACCCTCATATCAGATATGATACAGATGGAGACTTCCTACAAAGGGAAGATTGCAGAACTGGAGGCTAGACACCCATTTATACCACCAGATCAGTTCACAGCTCCAGCTGAGGAAGTGCAGGCAACCATGGATAGCATTTCGTCAGAAGTGACGAAGTGCCAAGATTTACTTGAAGGAGTAAATACAACATTAACAGAGTTGAATGAGGATCCTGCACTTCAAAAGATAAAGGCGGATCTGCACCGGACACAACAACAGGTAGAAGCTGCAAATGTAGAGTTAAAAAGTGCACCAGCCAGGGAGAAAATACAGAAGTACAATGAAGTCAAGGACCTACAGAAAGAGTTGGCCAAGCTTAGAGAGAAAGAGTCTACTACATCTTCCAGGTTGCAGCCCATTGAACAAGAAGGCCTTGAATTGATGAAACAATTTGAAGAGAAGTTCATAGAACTTGAGGCAGGGGAAGGCACCATGAAAGAACAGGCGGCCAAAGAAAAGGTCTCGCAGGCCACTCTGGAGACGCTTCGAGGATTTGAGCAAAAGGCCGAGGACATGGTTGCAGAGCTAGCAATCACTTTGCAAAATTTTGCTTCAAAGATAGGTACACCAGAAGATGCGGCACCATCATCCGCAAGTGGAAGTGGCTCGGGACGAGCCACAGGTGAGTGTTAGGGGCCTATTGGGTGGGACCCAAGTTTGAAAATACGCACACATGTTGGAAATTGTGCTTTGCGCATTGCGACATAGTATGGGGTTTGTTTTGAGAAATTGCACCTGTCACGCAAAGGCAATGGGTAAGGCAAGGTTGCGTAGTATGCTGGTGCGCAGGATCCATGCAATGGTTATTTTTGGTAAAGAATATAAGTAAAGTTCAAACGAAGAAGTGACCTATTTTGAGTAAAGAATAGGTTGAAGGAAGAAGAAAGCGACCTATCTAGGAGAGTGGTGGCAAGCAGTTGAGAAGCTAGGCCACTAAGTCGACAGCGACAGGCTGGAGGAAGGTGTGGAAAGGGACAGGCCACAATGCAGTTGGAACCATTTTTTATGACTGCAACTGTCAGAAGAGTGTGCAAACCACGAGTGGCCCAGTTGGAAGGCTTGGAACAAGCGGAGAAAGTTGTCGACGACGATAGTCAGGCTTGCAGTTAGCCACCACAACTTTTTTAAACCTAAGGGTTTTTTCCTATGAATTGTAGAGACATGACCTACGAGCATGGTCTAGAAATAAGGCATGATTTTGTAAGGGAAGGGTTGGTCATTGTTGAACATTGTTAGAATCTTTAAGCTTGGAAGCTATTGTAAAGGCTCTGCAGCTGTGTGCGCAGAGACCTATCTGAGAAAGAGGAATCTACAGCTGAGTGCGAAGACTAAGAACTATTGTACCCTTCCCAAAATACCAATATAACAACAGTTCTTGTGGATGTAGCCTCCATCCAGGGAGTGAACCACATTAAAGTCTATGTAGTGTGATTGTTTTCTGTTTTGCAACTGTTCATTTGCTTAGTATGGATGCTTAGTGCTGCAATTATCTATTATGTTGTTGCTTTTATATGTATTCTCCGTAGGAATGATGGGAATAATATGTTAAGTAATACATGTGTGGATGCATGGTAAGTATTCAGCACTTCTAATTCTTTTAATGCATGAATCTGTTCGATAATCACATAGCTAAGCACTGTATTTGAGTGTAGCGTGGGAGCGCACAGTGTTGTGTGTTTCATTCATTTACATACACCATAGAGATGATAAACTAAGTGTTGTTGAATGGATAAAGGTCGTTAAGGGAATTTGATTAGAATTCATCAAGTCCTGAAGTGGACGCGCGGTCTAGTGATGCACTGACCCATTGTGACTGCTGCGAGGTAAGCTTTCGATAGCTTATTGTCGTAATGCTGGAAGTATCCAATACCGTATAGTATTTGGATGCGCTTGTTGCGCAAATGTCTCAGTTTGCCAAAGTATCCGACGCGAAGTGGAGACTTCGTGTAGTCTTCTATCTACAGAAAGAGTCCTTTACCGCGCTGCCCATCAATCTCTTTGACACTCGCATCACCAGGTTGTGGAAACCTGATTCCGCAACCACCTCCTCAGCTTCGCCTCGATTGAGACCTCAGGCTACTCGCAGTATGTTGCCGAAAGGGCCGGTGAATAAGGTTTTTGTTGGTTCCTAGGACCGCAAAGTACCTGGTTCTACATTGGAAACCTCTAGATCAGTTACATATGCTAACAATCCCCATTCTGGAGGTGTTTCGTCTTTACATGGCGGTCGTGCCATGCCTTCTCACGGTCCTTTTGTACCTGTTGATGAAACCCGACAATGAATCAATATTCATCAAGTTGTATTAGTTGTGTCAAGTGTTCCTCGAGTGCGCCATCGTCACTCATCCCTATTGTTGCAGTGATGCGTAAGCTCGGTACTATGTATTCCATTGGCATCACTACTTCCTGGCCGTAAACCAGTTTAAATGGAGTCTGGCCAATCAAGCGCTTGCATGTGGTGCGATATGCCCAAAGGACCGCGGGGATTTTTTGGTCCCAGTCGTCGTGCTTCACATTGCACACCTTGGTGAGAGCATGCTCCAATATCTTATTGAACGCCTCAACTGTGCCATTTTCCTGAGGGTGGTAAGGCGTACTCTTCTTGTGCTGAATCTGAAACTCTTCTGTCATTGCTGCAATTGTTTGGTTGACAAAGTGCATCGCTTGGTCACTTAGCAAGAATTTGGGGCACCCAAACCTGGTGACCACATTGTCAAATAAGAATCGTGTTGCTGTTGTGGCAGAACAATCTCTGACTGGTGTAGCTTCTGCCCACCGCGTTAGGTAGTCTGTCACAGTGATGATGTATCGTGACCCCGTTCTCTTCCCAGGTGGGTTGATAGGTCCCACAAAATCAATGGCCCATTTGTCGAAGGCCTGCAGCATTACTTGTGGTACTGGTGGCATATCGTCGCAACGTGAGGGCTTCCTAATTCGTTGGCATACATCACAGCTCTTGGCATAATCTGTGGCATCTCCATGCAATGTTGGCCACCATAGCCTTGCGCGAAGGATTTTCCTCGCAGTTGCTCGTCCACCTTAATGTCCGTGAATGGGGTTGGGAATGGATCATGTAGGTAGGAATCATTCAGTTTTCTTAGGTCAATGCATATTCGTACCTCTCTGGTTTTCTTGTCCTGGACAACCATTGGATTGATCCATTCCAATTCATCTACTAGTTCGATAATGCCTGCTACCAACATTCTTTCAATTTTTTCTTGCGCTCATTCCTTATATCTCAGGTTCAATCGATATGGCCGCTACTTAATCAGTTTCGCACCAAGTTTCAGGGGTATCTTCATTTCCCCTAAATCTCTAGAAATTCCATTCATCTCTGAGAATTTCGTTGGAAACAAATACTGAAACTCATGTAGTAGGTCAGTCATTTTCGCAATGGTTGACTCGTCCCAGTAGTCACCAATGCTTGTGAACTTGGGGTTTTCCTCCGACCCAATATTCACCTTCTTGATCTTCAATGGCTGCTGAAATTTGTTCGATGGTATGTCTGGTGCCACAACGCTGCGACTACGCTCCAATTCTAGTGCATGCGTGGCTCGGGGGTCATCATCATATTCGGGTTCTCAAGTGACATTGGAACACTCCATCAACATTTCTGGTGTTGCAATCCATTTGATTGCCATTGGTTGTCCAGTTGGTACCGCTTCAAATATCTTTCCGCGGATCGCTTGTAGCACGGTGTGGATTAAGGGATTTATATTTGTGAATGAGAACGTTTGGTTGAAGCCAATCATAAGCTTCTCCCAAGATGTTGTCCCACGTCGTAGTTTTGCTGCAACATACCAGCTCCATGGTACCTTATCCAATGTGTGTATAAATGCATGTACCCACTCCTGTCGTGCTCTCAATCCCCATCGATGTTGACAAACATTTATATGTTCCTTCAGGTCTCCCTATCCATCATATTGCATCTGGTCATCCTTCATGGCTTCGCCAAACTGAACCTCCATGAGGCGTCGACATAGTGGCCAAGATGTGATGTTTGATTTATGTGCTACCCACCGTTGCGTAGGAGTAGCCTTCAGGGCTTCCTCCAGGGCCAGAATACGCTGTGGCTCTGCAACCTTCTCCTCAAATTCGGTGAGAAATGTGTCTAAGTTGGGAAATCCTTCATAGGTAGGTAACGCATACTCCTCCAATGCCATCATCTGCACGGACTGGGTTATTCATGCGCATCTTCGAAAAAACACTTCATTCAACCAGTTCTGCGAATTCTCAAGGGCCTCGTCTGAATCAGAGGATGTTGAGATATCACTGCACGATCCTAGTTCTCCATTCGTGATAGTGTTAACATAGTCCTCCAGAATTTTGTACAAATTATCCCATCCTTCTGTAAGCTCGTCTCTAGCTGGCTCCGTATAGCGCAGCCCTTCCGTAGGATCAAGCGGTGCGATGACCCTCATTTCCTAATTCTCAAATGACATTATTCTTTTATTAAAGTTGATGATTGTTTGATTCTCCATAGCCGATTCTATCCCCAACAGTTTGGATAGGGACTAGTGTTATCCACAATCTCAATAACATCGAAATCCGCATACATTCTAAGCCCTTCATATTCAATCGAAAGTTGACATACTTGACCGAGCGGGATGACCTTGCTCTGGTTTGCCAGTCATAATTGTACTGGTGACCAAGTCATCCATGGCTTCCCCATTGTCTCCCATGTCTTCTTAGTCAAGATATTCGCATCTGACCCCAAATCTAGAATGATGGACTCGACATCAAATTCTCCAATCTGTGCCGACATTTGCATCTCCCTGCCTGTCTTTCTTTTGTGTATCCGATTAACTCTTTGTTCCAGTCGTGCACCTCCTCAGTGTTGTAGTAGACTAGCTATTTCTTCCAATACATCTGGGTCTTTTTCCAAATCCAGACAACTCCCCAAGAAGGCTTTTAGAGTGTTTTCCTTCCTTCGTGACTTCATCGGGTCGAACGTCGGTGGCATGTTATAGATTTCTTCCTCAAGAGGTACCCGTCTCCTATTTCTCATTGCACTCTATGCTATCGAAATGGTTTCCTTTTTGATTTCCATGCCGACGTTGGTCTGCTTCTGTCGTGTTTGTATTGGCCTGATAATTGTATGTGGCTTTTCGTCCCCGGTCATCGCTCCTCCTTGTCTCACTATTCCAACCGTCGCGTGGTTGCCTCTGGATTCTATTGAAATCATCTATATTGCAGGAAACACTTTCAAATTATTTGAGTTCTGGTTGTACTTCATTTTCCATTTCGCAATAAGTTGAGGGAAGTCTTCTATACTATGATCGACGACACTGTAGTATGTACACTGCGATGCAGGGTTCGAGCAATCTCGCTGGTAGTGCCCCTATTTTCCGCAATTATAAGAAACGATTGGTCCTCTTCCCCGTTCGACATCTCGTCCACGTCCCATACCTGCACCTCGGCCTCCATGGACTCCTCCCGTAAAACCTCCACTTGGGGGTCCATATTGTTGGTACTACGATTTCCCATACTGCGGCTGTTGATACTGTTACTTCCCATACTGCGGCTGGCCATACGGTGGTGGTGGATACTGCGGGTGCCCATACTACGGCTTCCCACATTTCCCTTGGTTGTATTGTTGTGGTTGGATATACTGTGATTGCTGCTGCACTACCGGCAGCTCCTCTCCCTTCATAAAATAAGTATCAACTGTTCGATCTTGCAGTAGGTCATAGGCCCTGCAGTCCTTCTCATCATGGCCCACCGATCGAAAAAACTTGCAGAATAAGTTGGTTGGCTTTGATACCATCTTTTGCAGATATACCCATTCCTCTGGTCGATGCCCTCTGGTTTGACAGACAGTACACCATGGCATGCTTCCTTGACGAAGGGGGTTTGGTGCCCCCGCCTGCAAATACTCACTGAGTTATGGGAAGTTGTCCTTATGGTGCCCTTCCCTTCTGCATCTGATACACCATATGTCTCCACGGGTCTCCTTTCCCTTCTTGATATCCTCCATTTGAAGTGTTAAGTTGGCCAATTGTTCCTGAACTCTGTCCATTCCCATTCCTGCGTCACCAATTGGTGAAGCCTCTAACTTCATCGCGATTTCTAATGCTTCTACCTATGTTGCAACTTTTTGTTGCATCAACGGCCCTCGGATATGCGATACCAGTCCTACGATGAACCATTCTTTATGTTGCAGCTCATTTATCAAAAATCTCACCTTCATTATCAGTGTCTTGTATCATTGATGGAATTCGCATACTGACTCATTCAGGAATTGCTTAATCTCCTTAAGCTCAGTGACATACTGCGACTCAGATTTTGGTTTCTTAAATTCATCAATCATCGCCGTTCTAACTTGTGCTAGTGTTTTGGCTGTTGTTCCTACTGGAACCCTGACAACCTTCATGTACCAATCTAATGCCTAGCCCCTAAGGGTCGTCGCTAGCTGTCCCATCTTTATCGCATCATCCTAAACCTGCTTCACGGTCCAGACTGCTTCGCATATAAACCAATATTGTTCGTGATCCTCGGTCTTGTTCCCCTGAAATGTAGGCATCTTTGCCTCGTCTTCCATCCTAATGTTGCTAGTATTGTTGTTCACTGAAGCACTACTCTTGCCTCTGCACGTAAGGAAACTCCGCAAATAGTTTTGATTTATTCCTATGAAATTCAAAGTAGTGTGTGGGGTCAAAGGTACGTGGTATCTTACGATCTAACCTCCTTCTGCCTCCGAGGTAGCCTGGTTGGCGTCTTCTCCATAATGAGGTCACTTCCTCCCCTGTGGTCCTATCTTGCGGTTCTCTATTCCGGTCCTCTTAGGAGACTCTCTCTCAGTCCTCCTCTTCTTCTCAGGACGCCGGAATATTGCTCCACTTCTCAAGAGACCACACTCTTCGTCAACTTCCCTTTCAAATTCATACTCGCTCATGTCCATCTACCACATCTTTCCGTTAGACTCACATTTATGCGATACCTTCACCCTCGCACATCGATTCTTTTACTCATCAGAACACATCCTCAGTATTCCTTTTAATCCACAGTTTTAATGATGACAAAAATATTCCTCATGGCTCCCTGAAAATGTTTCTTTCAGCGTCACTGTAGGACTTAATAGTATCTACTGCGAACTCAGTTATGTACCCTTCAAGGATACTGTCTACCCCAAAAACAACAGCTCGCGATACCTTGTTATTGATCTGGTTCAGCTATCGCACCAACTCCGGGGTCCAACAATCAGGTTCAATCCTCTGGCAGTAGTTCTTGCGGAATGTCAATTGTGCTAGCCACTCATGCAATAACACCGGGAATTCACAGAAAAACATTTTGTGAATATCTGAAAAAACGTCTCTTTCTAACCAATCAGTTGTTGTTTTTTTAGGATCTCGCTTCTCACTTTCTGTGAATTCTTCTGCCTTCTTATCGAACCACTCCTGGATCTCTGGTTTTGTCAGGTGCCACAGCATATCCTCGTTTATTCTTCCTTTAGGTTCCTAGCAACGGAACCATTTGTTGATGCAGAGTCTATCAACAGGGGTTCATTCCACACTATCGCCAACAAACTATCAACCTAACAGCATTATACACCATCCCGGAAAGGTGTAACCCTTTCCAGCAACACTTGCAGAGCAAGTGCAGTCTCACCCAAGGTGGATAAGAGGGCTGCTGGAACCACACTTTTGCAGTTGTGTAGAGGATATGCGCACCTTACCTTTGCACTAACCAGATATTATAGCATTCATAACATATCATTAACTAGTCATTCACGTCTTAAATCATTCGCATGTTTCTAACACATACATTTAGAATATACTCAACAACATATTCACATCGATCAACGGAAAACATTTGCATAACCCATTATTCATCATCGCATCATTTCCCAATAACAGAATTCATATCATAACCAAACATCCTCATTCATTCATCAAAACCTGCGGAATAAACCTCGTAGAAATAGCAAGTCATCATATCGCGGATACAGACTGGACCCAAATGATAGGATTAATCTCCAAGACTTCGATGCCCTTAGGATTACAATCCTACTCTATTTATGTTCTTCTATTCTATTACAAAAATGGTCCACATGGCCAACTTGATGAATCTAACAAATCTTAAGCTTCCGCAAAAACGACGAAAGGTCATTTTTCCGCGGAATGACCCTTTTGCATATGTCGGCTTCCGCACTTCCTGTGGATCTATCCCATGCCAATAGTGATGGTACACAGTCTCTCCTACAAGACAAGTTCAATTGCATGATTAGAAACATTTCATATATTTTAGAACAAATTCTTATACATAAAGACATATGTCATATAGTCATGCAATTATCTTAGCCAATGCTTCAATACAACATTTATCCATATCCCGTAACTTTCTAGATGCCTTCGATCTCTACCAGAACATTGTTAAGAGTGTGCACAGCTCCCAACATGTCAGCAATGAGGTTTCATTCTAGATAAGTAGCAATAAAATGTTGTACAGTACCATAGGCCACTTACCCATTACTTGTATATTAGTAGTATCTTGTTCATTAATGCAACTTTTCTAAAATGCACAACATACATCCTAAATCTAGGAACATAAGTATGTACATGACTTGACAACATCATTTAAGTAATCATATATACAAGAAATGGCAATTCAAATACTTATCTTTGTTTGGTTGTTGGGTGGACTCCCTCTCAATAATTTCTTCCTTCCAGGAGCTACTGGAGTCTCTGATAGTGGGGTGTTATGTTCTGTACATATACAACTATCCTTGCTGCTTCTGCATTAGATGTATAGGCAGATCTTGGTTATGAAGCATTTCCCGTGCTGCTTCCATGATATTTCTATTATTCCTTTCTGCAACTCCAATCTGTTGTGGATTGTATGGAGTGGTCAACTCCCTCTTAATCCCTGAATCAATGCATAACTTCTTAAAGTCCCTTGAAGTGAATTCTCTTCCATTATTTGATCTAAAGGTCTTGATATTCTTATCAGTTTGGTTTTCTATCAAGGCTTTGAATTGCTTGAACTTATCAAACACTTCATCTTTATTCTTCAAGAAATAAACCCAAGTCTTCCTAGAGAAATCATCAATGAAAGAAACATAATATACATACCCACTCAGAGAACTAGCTGACATCGGCCCGAATACATCGGAGTGGATAATCTCCAAGATTCCTTTTTCTTTTCTTTCACTACTTGGAAATGCCTTCTTTGTGTTCTTTCCTTTTGCACATCCTTTGCAAACACCTTCATGCTTTGACTGGATTTCAGGAAGACCTTCTACTGCTTTGCTTGCAATTGGTAGTGCTCCATAGTGTACACATGCAAGACTTCTATGCCAAAGTTCACTTGGCTCCATGGATTCATGAGCCATGGCTTGTTCAGGTTGTCCCTTCAATTTGTATAATCCTCCCTCTTGCTCTCCAATCACTACTGCATCATCAATCGTCTTACCTTTTGGCCACATAAGTACTTGGCCATCCACAAATGCAACTCTCATCCCTTTTTCATCCAAAGATGATATGGAGAGAAGATTCTTCTTAACTCTAGGTACATATAGAACATCTTGCATTTTTAAAGACTTCCGAGAGTCTAATTTGTTGGAGGCTTCAAATACTTCCTTTTATTGGGTATTGATAGTCATCCCCAAGTTTCACCTTATGAGGTGACTCATGTTTAGATAGGTCCATAAGAGATTCTTTAAATCCCGTCATATGTTTGGAAGCCCCACTATCAATAAGCCAATCATTACACCCATTTGTAACAGTACCAGTGAGAGCAAAGCTTAGAACATACTCTTCGTCACTTGAAGAGTCATCACTTTCCACTCTAGGCTTCTTCTTGGGAGGTTCATCATCCTCTACAGCATGAGCATGATACCTCTTCTTGTTCTTCTTCTTGTTGTTGATAGAGCTTTTCATATTCTTGACAATATCAGGAAAAGTGTCCCTTCTCATCACATGTGAAGCATCTCATATCTTTCTTCTCCATTTGATGGTGGTGAAAAGATTTCTTGTGATGAGGTTGCTCCCTCTTGAACTTACCTCTCTTGGTGTGAGCTATGAGAGCTTGGTCTTCACTTCCCATCTTTTCTTCTTGAGCTACAAGCCTAGATTCTTCTTGCGAGCATTCTTCCCACAGTCTACTGAAATAGATCAATTTCTTTCTTACACAGATTCCTTGGATGAAGGAGTCTTATGACCTAGGTAGGCCATTCAATGTAGTCATGACAATTTCTCCCTCCTCCTCTACTTCATACACAGCTTCAATTTGTTCTTTGATTTGAGAGACCTTAGTAAAGTAGGATTAGACTGTCTCTCCATTTTGGATCTTTACCCCTTTCAATTGGTTCCGCAGAGTCATCTTCCGATTTATATAATTCTTTCCTTCAAACAACTTGGTCAAGGAGTCAAACATCTCCTTAGGTGTATTTAGGGAAGACACACGGGGTTTGAGATTATCTTTTATGGAATCAGTAATGATTCTCTTGGCCTTGACCAAGTTCTTCTTGTGTAAGGCCTTAGCCTCATCTCCCTCTGGAACTGGAACCTCTTCTCTTATGTAGGTGTCCAATTCATTCTCTTCTAGGATTAACCCAATCCTATACTTCCATGCTCATAAATTATCATCCCCTTCAAGCTTATCCTCAAGTATGGTGTGGTGAGACATTTTAATGAGAAACTCAAATGGAAATAAAATATTTAGGTCTTACCACTTAATTTTCTAAAACTGGATCTCGAGCTGGATTAGGGTTTATCAGAGAAACCCTAAAAATTCAAACTTTGAATTCCAAACTTCTGAATAGATGGAAATATGCGCCTTGTTGAGCTAATCAAGATGGTATACTTCAGTTTTGAAATCTGCAAAATTTTACCCCTCAAAATTGACTTTGAAACTTTCGGATCTGTAGTTTCTGGTTTTCTGGTCAAAATCCTGAACTAGCGTTTGATAATCCCCGGGGTTCTGCCCAGCCAAAAAGTTTTATCTTGGTCTCTATAATTGATTTTTCTGAGGAGCATCCAGCCATGGTCTCAGATTAAAAAAATTCCAACTTTTGTAGAAACCCTAATTTCTCGCCTTTCTAATCAAAATCCCAAACTAGGGTTTGATAGAGCCCGGGTTTCTGCCCAACCAAAAACCCTAATTTCTCACCTTTCTAATCAAAATCCCAAACTAGGGTTTGATAGAGCCCGAGGTTCTACCCAACCAAAAAGTTTGATCTTGGTCTCTAAACTTCAATTTTTCTAAGTAGCATCTAGCCGTGGTCTCAGATTCCAAAAATTCGAACTTTCTTCAAAACCGTAATTTCCCGCAGCAATGACAGGCCAAAAACTGAAATTGCTTAGAATTGAAATCTTTCTCGACAGAAAGATGCGCCCTTGCAAGGATATTCATCCTAGCCTCCTTCCTTTGATGATTTGTGGAGGGAAACCCAAATATTAAGAAGCCCTAGCTTCTGCAGTTGCACAGTGTCTTCTTCTTAGTCCTGCTCTGATACCATGTTAATTTTTTGATAATTTCATTCAAATATTATCTAGCATCCTACTAAGAGAATAACATGCACAGCATAACAATCATAAACACAAGAGACACATATTTTCCTCAAGTAAAACCAAGAAGGTGAAAAACCCCACAACTTCCTTAGTGATAGAATGAGCACCAATACAAAGATCACAAACATCAATCCCCCAAAGATAGATGTTTTCAGCAGCTACTCCTCCTCCACTTGTGCACACTCATCTCTCTCAACTATGTGAGTTGGATGAATGAGTGAATGAATAGAATGAGAGAGTCACACTCTCTATTTATACAATGACTTGACTTGCCTTTAACCCTAACTGGGTCGACTTCCTAAGGAATCCGAATAACCCATCCACATGACTCATGCAGGGCCAACCCCACCAAGGTGGTCTAATAACCCATCAAATATAAGTTGTGACACTTACAATAATACTTGCGACACTTACAAATACAAATGACGACACTTTTGATTGGAGGAAAAATACATCTCCATCAGGAGTATAATAAAGTAAAAATGTAATACATAGAAGAGTATCTTCCGAAGTTACAAATACATCAACAAGTCCTTCCACCCATCTCTTGACCATAGATTTGTTGCACTAACCTTTCTTCATAAGGTTGCTGGTCACCTTCAACAATATCATCAACATCTTCAACCATGCTTCAATCACAACAATTGTAATTAGTGGCTCATTTGCATATGTAAACTTCACTAGCTTTACCAACATGCAACATCACATACATGCACTATGAAATACCTAACAATATGCCTAATAGTGCATATCACTTCACTCATCTAGTCTATTGTATTTTCAACATTCTTATGCCATCAATTTTTGTATACAAGTTCATAAATATAAACAAAAGAGTAAGACAAGAGTTAATGAATTATCCCTTTCCAATTCTCCATCATAGCATGGTCCAATTCATTGCATCTTTATTCCTGTAACTCATGATTTGGCCCCAAAGCATCCCCAGTTTTGTAATTGAAGCTCTGATACCACTCTGTCATGTCCCCCATAACCACAAGGCCGTTTAGAGGCAATGGAAGACAACCCTTGAACACCTACTAATTTTTTTCTTCCTTCTTCTTACCAAGCAATTGAAAGGCTTCACAACTCTGAACCTGCAATGATCATCGATCCGTAATCCGCAGTTCCACAATGACCTCCGATCCGCAACTCGCAATCGGAAATCAGAACTCAGGTCACTAAAATTATCCTTCTGCAGAAATCCCCCATCCTGACTTCCACAATCCGCAATGCGGAAGTTGGAATTCAGAAGTCAAATCATTGGCCTAGAAAATTTCCTCCTCTATAATTTCGCAATCAGCAACCTACGTTGCGGATGTCGGAAAGGAGAAAGTCCAATTCTCGGATCCAAAATATTTCCCTTCCGCAATCCACATGTGGGATTCGGAAATGTGGAAGCCCAATGGGAAGCTCTGATGAATTCTGCTTTCCGATTTCTAGAATCCATAGTCCTCCTTTCTTAACTCAGAAATCGGAACGCCCATCTCACCAATCTGGGAAAACCACCCTCCGCAACCCGCTTGTGGCTGCGGAAAGGAGGAATTCCAACACGCTAACCCTACAAAAATTGACCACCCGACATCCGCAATCCGCAATCCGCTTTGTGGACACGGAAAGGAGAATGTCTCACTGCACAACCCAATAGTCAGTCCCCAACCTCTGCAATCCGCAATCTACATTGCGAATGCGGAAAAGTCGGAACCACAGACCCCTGCACCAGTAACTTCACTTGCCAACTTCTGAGGGTGGTAAATCCTCCATCCTTGGTACAAATTGGAAAAGGATGGTACTCTTGGAAACCTCTTGGAGAGCTCCATCCAATGGTATGACCCCCTATCCCATCTTATCAATCTAACCTTGTCATTTTTCCAATTGAAACTATGGAAATCTTCTCCAATATGTTCCTTTACCCTTCTGCAATAAGCTCTGCTCCACTTAAGCCATGTCTTCTCTCCTTCATCTAATCCACAGGCTGTCATTAAGCACAATAGGGGTTGTCTACTTCCTTTCCCAAGTCCAGGCTGGAGTGGCCTGCATATTTACCAGACTTAGCCCTAATTCATCAAAGGACAATTCAAAATCATTAACAAAGGGGATTGTAAATGTACATAAAGATACTCCATGAACACAAGGAATGAAACATAATTCACACACATAGAATGGAATACATGAACATATTTTTCCCAGGAAGAGTGATGAAAGCCTTACAGGGCCTAGTCCTATTCCTACAACATAATCACATATAAGTACCCACATAAGGATGAGAATGTAAGGTGCAAGAACAATGTAATTAACACACACAACAATAGACGTTAGCGATATTAACAAACACTTGTTCCAACCATAACAGTATTTACTAGTTAGATCAGGGAAGAAGTAAGATAACAACATACACAACAGACTCAACACAGTGCATAGGAATACAGTCCTATTCATCAGTGGACCATTCCCATAAGAAAATAGATGCATGCAGACACTTAACAACTATAACTAAAGGAAACATCATCCGCACACAATGTGTCACGCATTCAGCAATCAATAACATGCGCAACATAATGAAGCATAAGGCATGACCATTCATCCCTATTAATTAGTGAACATTTCATGGAAATTGGGACACATGCGGGCATAACTTAACAAAAAGAATACTTATATTTTCCATTAAATTCCCAAGAAAACTGGCTATGGGCTGCAACTTTCCAACCCAACCATAGATCTCTACACAACCTTTATTATTTCAGCAATCAGAGATCACCCTCGAGCTGGGGCTATGTATCCACTAAGGGTCCCCTCTCAGGTTCATTCACAGCCTGGTTCACAGTCCATCAAGGCATCCAATACACAGTTAACTTGTAAGCAAATGGGGAAGGCATGTAGGGAAATTCTAGCTCAATAAGTTCCTCCACAGAGCTTATGGGCATATCCCAATGATCTCAGACAGGTTCATGTTAACACCCCAAAATTGCTCACGAGCTCATTTCCCTGTTCACACGACCCATTTGTCCACTTTTTTCACCATTTGAGCCTCTAAAACCTTCAAAAGGTCACCAAAAAGACCAAAACCCATCTTTTTCTCCTCAAAAAATACAAAAAACCCTTGAAAAGGGTACAAAATTCCCAAAAATCAATTAAAAGGAAATAAAAATATAAAATATAATCAAAAAAGGAAAAAGAGGGAAAAAGATACCTAAACCATTTGTATCAATACCACTGGTTTCCTTAAACCACAATGGTATTCTCCATCACCAAAAAACAATAAAAAGGTGATAGGGGCTCCTCACTATTCATCCACATTCATCATATCCTTACGCTGCCAAATTCTCTTTGTGAGCCCTTTCCTCCCTTTTGAGTTTGAATATCCCCATTAGCACCTTGGAGAAGAAGAGATCATTGGAGCTTTGGAGCACCTCACCATTGTAGCTGCTCAAGCTCAACCATCCTCACCCTTTGAGGTAATACAAATTTTTAAAGTTTTTTTTATTTCTGTCTTTCATAGATCTACTTTGTTTAATGTTTTTAATCTAGAACTCTTTATTTGCATATGTTTAATCAAGATTTGTTTTTTATATCTATTTACTTTCATTGTTTAATCTAAACTACTACTACAAGTTAGTAGGTGCTCATCAGCACATGCTTGGGTGAAAACCCAAGCAACAGTTTTTGGCGACTCCACTAGATTTTGAACATTTGAATATTTGATTTAGATCTATATTTCTTCATTTTTTAGTTGTTATTTACCTTTAATAGTGTAGATCTGGCCTGCTACCCTGCCCATAGCTTACTGTCCTAGTCATCGGCCTTTTCTGCAGCCCAAACAGCCCAAAATTTCAATTTTTGGGTTCGTTTTTGGCGACATTTTTCCATTCGTAAATCGCAGCTTTTAGCAACCACAACCGCGATTCACATCGCGGGTTTTCTGCCTGTCAGTCGCGATTTACATCGCAGGTTTTTGCATGTTTACCGAGTTCCCCATCGTGTGTTTTATCCATATAAGTTGTGATTCAGAGCGCACCTTTCCCCACCCAAAGCCGTGATTTACGTCGCACCTGCTGCCCTAATCGCTGTGACATAGATCGTTGATTTTAGCCCGAAAGCCGCGATCCAAATCTCGACTTTCGACTCAAATAGCCGCGATTTTTCCTGTACCATCCGATTCATTTTTCCTGAGTTTTACTCATTTCGGACCACTTTTTATAGCCATCTCCCCTGCAATTTTTGGATAGCCTACTGTTTTATTTCTTGCAACCTTTTAGATCCAGTTTCCCTTTCTAATACTTGCTTTACTACATCATTTAAAAAAAAAATCAGTTTATTGAAAGAAAAAGTTTTAAAGCATTTTTTAGTTAGAAATTTCATATTTTGCAAATTGAAACCAGAATTTTAATTCGCTTTATATTTCGCCCAAGCGAGCTCATTTTTATGCTATTTGCTTTACCTTAACATTTTAAAGAATTTCACATATTTTTTTAAAAGTTTAAAGCATTTACATTTAAATCATTTTCGTATTTACATTGCTGTCATATTTTGCAAGTTGAAATCGTTATTTTAATTTGTGAATTTTTTTCCCAAGTGAGCCATCTTTGTTTTAGTACATAACCACACCATCACACAATCTGTCACAATAAATCAAAGTGAGCCTTAAAATATATCTAACTCAACCAACATTCTAACTCCAATTGGGGAACACCAAAAGAATATTGTAGTTATGTAGATTGAGGGGATAGGTATCCAAATAACACCCCTCACTCACTTTCATTTTGAGACATAGTAGTTGACATTTAGGGTACCAAAATCCCCTAGTATTTATTGGCACAGTTTCAAACCAATTTGTCGAAAAGGCCTCTCCCTTAGGAGGGTTTAAGTAGCCACACTTGTTCCGGAGGCCTGAATGGACTACCGCAATCCATTCAGTCACCGAAGGATACCTACTCATTGTTCTCATTGTACCACCCTTGTGGGAGTACAATGGTGATAGAACAAGAGCTGTAGATTCACCTTTCTGGACGTGTCATGAACGGGGTATCTTAGTGGCCTATCTTCTAGGATTGTCTACCCAGTGTCCCTCCTGGTAGGGGGATATCTAGCCTTTGGTTCTACAATTCACATTGTCTGACTTGGATTTCATCACCTTGCAGAGGATACGTCTTGTTGAATCATAATGCCTTTTAGTTAGGTGGTTGCATGCTCTATTACCTCCCCTTGGTCAGTGAGTCCACAATTTTTTATTTTTTAGGAGCCGTTTGCATGTTTGTATTTTGACCACATTTTTTTCTTACTCCACTTACTATAGCACAGTTGTTATAGTGAGTGTTTTGAGTTTCGTTGTTGGCCTGAGTGCCATTGTTTTTTACACTCCCCTCTTGCACAGATGGTTGCATTAGGGTTTTCGATTTTTCCACTCACCACCACCCATTAGTTTTAATAGACGAATGTCACCATTGAGTCCCTGAGACGTTCTCGGCATTTCTGGGGTGAACCCCCACAGTACCGTTCACTTGACACCACTCGTCATAGACAAAGAGCATTGTGACTTGAATCCACACGTCATCGACATAGAGCCCTGTCATCCGATTCTGATGCACCTCATTTCACATCTGACTCTGAGTCAGAATCTGAAAATCCCATCTACACCCAACCCACTAGCCCCATGGTTGGTACGACTTTTGACCCCTTCTTCACAGGGACTGTTAGTGGAACATCAACCACACCTGCCACCATAATGGCCACCAGGGTCGCCACAAATACAATACCTCCCTTAGGCATGCCTAACATGGGACCCACACCTACCTTAGGTATGCCCAATATGGGACCTACACCTATCATCACTGCCACTACTCAGATCCTAGCAGCTACTGGAACCATTCCGAACCCATCTGTAACTCATGCTGCACTTGGGGACGCTGGCCACTCTCACACATATTTGGGTGGAGGGAACATCCCTTTTACAGCTAATATTCCATTTGGGGGCAGTGGCCTGACCCATAATGCTACCATTAGCACTTATGCCCCAACGACCATGTCACACACCTATGCTAGTCTGCCATTTATGGCTAGTCTTAACCTACCAGACCTGGCAAGGTTAACAAATGACCCCATTAGACATGACCCTACTTGCCCCCCCATTCCCACAAAACTCCCGTCAGACATCCCAAGGTTTGAAGGGAAGGCTGGTGAAGACCCACAAAATCATGTTATGTCTTTTCACCTATGGTGTTCCTCAAACTTTATAGTAGATGATTCTATTCACCTTCGAATGTTACAAAGAAATTTCACTGGCTCGACAGCCAAATGGTTTATTGAGCAGCCACATGAGACACACCCTATGTTTACATCCCTCACCTCAACTTTCCTACAGTTCTTTCAACTACCCGTCCGCTATGATGCAGGAGTAGAAATCCTACTATCTTGTAGATAGAATACGGCCACCCATATCACATATCATATCCATGAGTGGCCTAAGCGCCGTAGTCTATGCAATATCAAGCTAGACGACCGTATTTTCCTGGATTGGTTCTAGAAATCCCTCCTTCCACTCATAGCCAAGGATGTAGCTTCTGAATGACCCCGATTTGAAGAAGAAGCCATTTTAAAAGCCCAGCAGTTTGACTTCATCTACGCCCAGTCTGGCTATTTATACACCATCTTACCTGATGCCCCATGCGACGATCCATCCTGAAGCGACGCGCCAGGGGCATCCCATGCCGCCGATGGCATCATTAGCCAGGTTATGGCACAAAACAAACCCTTCACCATGATGAGTGCCAATAACGTCCCAGACCTTTCTAGGGCTACATCTCATTCTGGAGTTACAACTTCGTATGCTCCAATGACGCACACCCACCACACTCATGGACCCTCATGTCCAACACAGTGTTATGGGAAAGCACCCTCAGCTTATGCACCACCTACATACTATAACCAGCAGGCCAATCATACCCCAGTTCACCCACAAGCCCAATCAGCATATTACCCTCAACAAGCAGCACCTTCTACTCCAACACTTCCAATAGTTCAAGGTTACCAACAACCGCAACAAGCACCGGGTCCACCCCCAAACCCTCTCGCTTACTATCCACCGTAACGTGCTCAAGCACGTGCGTGACCCCAAAATCCTCCTACTGCCCAAGGGAAAGTATATGTGCAACAAAACCAACCCCAAAACCAGAAAAACCAGCGTAATCAACGAGGTCAACAGAATCGTGGAAGAGGATGCAACCGCGGAAACAACCAACAACAAAACCAAGACGGTTAGCCACCTAATCCTTCCAATAATAATAACGCTACTCCTGCCAACCAAAACCCTGATCGTCCACCGAAACAGGGAAAAAACCCCAAATTAAGAACAAAACACCCATGTTACTTTTGTTCAGTATACGACCACTACACACATAATTACCCCCATTTGGAGAAAGTACGTGAACTTTGGGCCGATGATGCCCAATGCCAAGGACATGCTGCACAACTAGCGCCACCTCCTCAGTTGCAACCCATGATATTGAAAAATCCTTTACCCAACCGAGTAGTAAATACCCGTCTAATGGATCCCCCACAAGGAGTCGTTGCACCACAGCAACAAATCACCTATGCTGCAACTGACTACCAGCATACAGATTCAGGCACTCACCATTTGCTAATGATGTCATCAAATGATGTCAACCTCCAAACTCGCCGAAACCAATACGAATCAGCTCCTGAAACAATGTATGTTGATCTAGCCACAAACACCCTCCCAATTGATCAGCCATTACGCGTACCCAATATGCTAATGGACAGGGGCCCTAAAGCCCCTCGCTTCCCCCTTAGACGAATCAACAACAATCCTAACGCTCGTGCAACATCAAATTATAACATTGTTGACAACTTTGCCCAGTCCCCAGCTTCTATGTCCGCCCTAGAAGTCCTAATAAATTGTCATACACAGAGGAAATTATTGTTATCTTCCATTGGTGCCATAGACCCCAACAACTCACATATGATGGCATTCGACTTAGACCAAGCCGAACCACATTTTCCTTCGACATTAGATTTTCAGGTGTATGTATCCATTTGAAACCTTGTCATTCATCGATGCATCATCGATGAAGGTGCCTCCACTTGTGTAATGTCAACATTTGTTTGGCAGAAACTTGGATCCCCCACACTGCAGCCATGAACTACCGCATTGCAAGCTTATGATGGTCATTCAGCTCAACCGCAGGGCCTTTTAGCTAACATACCCGTGCAATTAGGTGGAAAAATGGTTCTCATAGACATAGAGGTCATCAATGCCTAGCTTGTTAGGATATTCCTATACTCCATCCTAGTCCCACCAGTATTTTGATCCTTTACAGTTTCAGTCATGCATGCACTTTTAGGGTTTGCATGCATTCTAGGGTTTGCATGCATTTTGCATGCATCCCAGTCATCAGTCTAGCACCTAGCCCTCAGTTAGCCAGCCCCCAGGAGCTTCTCACTATTCAGTTTTAGCCCTCCAGTTGCTTAGTGCGCCCTTCTTCCTTGATTTTAGGGAGCATCTCGCCCTTCTTCACCTACCAGTCCAGTTGTCACTCAGTTACACTCAGTTACACTCAGTTACACTCAGTTACAGTCAGTTACAGTTAGTTACACTCAGTTAAACTTAGTTACTCTTAGTTACATTGAGTTACACTCAGTTACACTTAGTTACACTGAGTTACAGTCAGTTACACTCAGTTACACTTAGTTACTCTTAGTTACATTGAGTTACACTCAGTTAAACTTAGTTACACTAAGTTACACCTACCAGAGTTAATTTGACTGATGGTTGACAGTTACTTGAGCATTGATGACTCCACTGATGATGATGAAGACTTCCAGTTGCGCTCCGATGATCATGAGGACACCTAGTTGTGCTCCAATGACACTCCAGTGATCCTTTCATCACTCCATGAAGGCTAATTCAAATTGCCAACTTAGGCATTCGAATTCCTCATGCATTGTATTATTTATATGTCCATTTGTGATTAATAATCTAGTATGACCGAAGTATTATTGCTTCTATCTGAGTTCTACTGTACCATATTATTCTGTTGCTCATTATACTGCATGTATCACTCTTCTTCTATTTTCTTGCTTAATCATAATTATTCTCTTGTGAGATACATCATCTCTTAGATCTGCTGTGAGGATTTTCACATGGTATCAGAGCATGTTGAGAGTATTGTTTATCTCCATTCTTGAGAGTTTTTTGCAGGTTATTACCAAGATTTCGAGTGCAGCAGTTGTAGCAGAATCTGCATTTTTGCAGCAGTAGTAGTTGCAGTTATTCTATATTGTTTTTGCAGGTTTTCTACAACTTCAATGAATTTAGAAGAAATTACTCCTCTTTCTCCATTCAACTATGATGAATGGAAACCAAGAATGATAGCATATTTGAAGAGCCATGATCTCTTTGATTGCTATTTTGAAAGAGAGTTCGAATCCTCTACAAAGAAGATTAAATGGTTGAATAAAGGTGACATGCACATTGGAAGAATGAAGCTTACTATGACTGATTACATATTGTACCCGACCATCTTTGATATTGAAACTCCAAAAGAGTTATGGGCTCATCTGGATGAAAGATTCGGCAAAAATAATGATGGATTTGGTCCAAATCCCTTGAAAAGCAAGCAAGTTGATGCATTCGCTCCACTTGATGGTCTCTCAGATCATGATGCATTCGCTCCTCCTGATGGTCTCTCAGATCATGTTGCATTCACTCCCCTTGATGATCTCTCAGATCATGAACCAGTATCATCTCATATTGAAGTTGTTGACAAAGAACTTGCAGATTCTCCACTCATGCTCAAACTTTCTTCTCTTTCTGTGCCAGCTCACACTCTAGATATTGCAGAAGGTCCTAAATCCTCTCTTTCACCAGAGTTTGTTGGTTTGCATCATGATCACATGATTATTTCGGAGGTAACATCAGCTATTGGAGGTAATGCATTCGCTCCTCTTCAGCAAACATCTCTTATTTACTACTATATGATCATTAGCACATGCTTTCAGAAGGTTATTGAAGAATATGGCCATTTCCACCCGCTTGAGATAATTTCTCATGCATATGATAGTTTTGATCTCACCCTTGTTGGTTCAAAGGAGATCTCAAGAAACTGTTTTGAAAGTCTTAAATCTGATTTTGATTTCAAGCAAACATGTAATAGTTATTTTTGGCACAATCTCACCCATGGTGGTTCAAAGGAGAAGACAAAAGACTATATGCGCTTTCACAGATTTGATCCTACCTTAGCTGATTCGAATCATAGGTTCAAGGATCATTCTCATACTATTGGATTTGTTCTCATCACATTCGATCTGAAGAGCAAGTACAAGCACATGCTTTTTGAGCATGATCCACTTCTTCCCAAGAAGAAGATACCTCCAGACATATGACCAAGCATCACACATGCTTGAGTTTGGAGCATTTATTTTTATGTGTGCCTTACAGTCTATTTTTGAGGAGGGGGTATGTTTCCCATGAAATTTTCCCACTTCCTTGGTTTATTGATTGTTATTATTCATTGTATTGGGTGGCCTTTGGTCTTAGTTACCAGGGCCCAGGATGGATTAAGGGGGGGTGTTAGGATATTCCTATACTCCATCCTAGTCCCACCAGTATTTTGATCCTTTACATTTTCAGTCATGCATGTACTTTTAGGGTTTGCATGCATTCTAGGGTTTGCATGCATTTTGCATGCATCCCAGTCATCAGTCTAGCACCTAGCCCTCAGTTAGCCAGCCCCCATGAGCTTCTCACTATTCAGTTTTAGCCCTCCAGTTGCTTAGTGCACCCTTCTTCCTTGATTTTAGGGAGCATCTCGCCCTTCTTCACCTACCAGTCCAGTTGTCACTCAGTTACAGTCAGTTACACTCAGTTACAGTCAGTTACAGTCAGTTACACTCAATTACACTTAGTTACTCTTAGTTACATTGAGTTACACTCAGTTACACTTAGTTACACTGAGTTACAGTCAGTTACACTCAGTTACACTTAGTTACTCTTAGTTACATTGAGTTACACTCAGTTACACTTAGTTACACTAAGTTACACCTACCAGAGTTAATTTGACTGATGGTTGACAGTTACTTGAGCATTGATGACTCCACTGATGATGATGAAGACTTCCAGTTGCGCTCCGATGATCATGAGGACACCTAGTTGTGCTCTGATGACACTCCAGTGATCCTTTGATCACTCCATGAAGGCTAATTCGAATTGCCACCTTAGGCATTCGAATTCCTCATGCATTGTATTATTTATATGCCCATTTGTGATTAATAATCTAGTATGACCGAAGTATTATTGCTTCTATCTGAGTTCTACTGTACCATATTATTCTGTTGCTCATTATACTGCATGTATCACTCTTCTTCTATTTTCTTGCTTAATCATAATTATTCTCTTGTGAGATACATCATCTCTTAGATCTGCTGTGAGGATTTTCACATGGTATCAGAGCATGTTGAGAGTATTGTTTATCTCCATTCTTGAGAGTTTTTTGCAGGTTATTACCAAGATTTCGAGTGCAGCAGTTGTAGCAGAATCTGCATTTTTGCAGCAGTAGTAGTTGCAGTTATTCTATATTGTTTTTGCAGGTCTTCTACAACTTCAATGAATTTAGAAGAAATTACTCCTCTTTCTCCATTCAACTATGATGAATGGAAACCAAGAATGATAGCATATTTGAAGAGCCATGATCTCTTTGATTGCTATTTTGAAAGAGAGTTCGAATCCTCTACAAAGAAGATTAAATGGTTGAATAAAGGTGACATGCACATTGGAAGAATGAAGCTTACTATGACTGATTACATATTGTACCCGACCATCTTTGATATTGAAACTCCAAAAGAGTTATGGGCTCATCTGGATGAAAGATTCGGCAAAAATAATGATGGATTTGGTCCAAATCCCTTGAAAAGCAAGCAAGTTGATGCATTCGCTCCACTTGATGGTCTCTCAGATCATGATGCATTCGCTCCTCCTGATGGTCTCTCAGATCATGTTGCATTCGCTCCCCTTGATGATCTCTCAGATCATGAACCAGTATCATCTCATATTGAAGTTGTTGACAAAGAACTTGCAGATTCTCCGCTCATGCTCAAACTTTCTTCTCTTTCTGTGCCAGCTCACACTCTAGATATTGCAGAAGGTCCTAAATCCTCTCTTTCACCAGAGTTTGTTGGTTTGCATCATGATCACATGATTATTTCGGAGGTAACATCAGCTATTGGAGGTAATGCATTCGCTCCTCTTCAGCAAACATCTCTTATTTACTACTATATGATCATTAGCACATGCTTTCAGAAGGTTATTGAAGAATATGGCCATTGCCACCCGCTTGAGATAATTTCTCATGCATATGATAGTTTTGATCTCACCCTTGTTGGTTCAAAGGAGATCTCAAGAAACTGTTTTGAAAGTCTTAAATCTGATTTTGATTTCAAGCAAACATGTAATAGTTATTTTTGGCACAATCTCACCCATGGTGGTTCAAAGGAGAAGACAAAAGACTATATGCACTTTCACAGATTTGATCCTACCTTAGCTGATTCGAATCATAGGTTCAAGGATCATTCTCATACTATTGGATTTGTTCTCATCACATTCGATCTGAAGAGCAAGTACAAGCACATGCTTTTTGAGCATGATCCACTTCTTCCCAAGAAGAAGATACCTCCAGACATATGACCAAGCATCACACATGCTTGAGTTTGGAGCATTTATTTTTATGTGTGCCTTACAGTCTATTTTTGAGGAGGGGGTATGTTTCCCATGAAATTTTCCCACTTCCTTGGTTTATTGATTGTTATTATTCATTGTATTGGGTGACCTTTGGTCTTAGTTACCAGGGCCCAGGATGGATTAAGGGGGGGTGTTAGGATATTCCTATACTCCATCCTAGTCCCACCAATATTTTGATCCTTTACATTTTCAGTCATGCATGCACTTTTAGGGTTTGCATGCATTCTAGGGTTTGCATGCATTTTGCATGCATCCCAGTCATCAGTCCAGCACCTAGCCCTTAGTTAGCCAGCCCCCATGAGCTTCTCACTATTCAGTTTTAGCCCTCCAGTTGCTTAGTGCACCCTTCTTCCTTGATTTTAGGGAGCATCTCGCCCTTCTTCACCTACCAGTCCAGTTGTCACTCAGTTATAGTCAGTTACACTCAGTTACAGTCAGTTACAGTCAGTTACACTTAGTTACTCTTAGTTAGATTGAGTTACACTCAGTTACACTTAGTTACACTGAGTTACAGTCAGTTACACTCAGTTACACTTAGTTACTCTTAGTTACATTGAGTTACACTCAGTTACACTTAGTTACACTAAGTTACACCTACCAGAGTTAATTTGACTGATGGTTGACAGTTACTTGAGCATTGATGACTCCACTGATGATGATGAAGACTTCCAGTTGCGCTCCGATGATCATGAGGACACCTAGTTGTGCTCTGATGACACTCCAGTGATCCTTTGATCACTCCATGAAGGCTAATTCGAATTGCCAACTTAGGCATTCGAATTCCTCATGCATTGTATTATTTATATGTCCATTTGTGATTAATAATCTAGTATGACCGAAGTATTATTGCTTCTATCTGAGTTCTACTGTACCATATTATTCTGTTGCTCATTATACTGCATGTATCACTCTTCTTCTATTTTCTTGCTTAATCATAATTATTCTCTTGTGAGATACATCATCTCTTAGATCTGCTGTGAGGATTTTCACATAGCTTGATTACAACCTCCTATTAGGACGAAGTTACATGTATGCCATGAAGGCTGTCGTTTCATCCATCTTTTGCCTCATGATGTTTCCCCATGAAGGACATGTAGTCAAAATTGATCAGATAACATACTACGATCCTAATGCCCCTGACGCACCTGAAAATGTTCTACCCATGATTGAACAACCCATTCAGAGTGCACCTACATCGTTCATCTCCTCAGTCGGACCAGGGATATATTTAGATACTCCCATGACTTCCACTTTTGAATCCATCCCACCCCTTTGCGGATAACCAAAATATCTGATTTGTGTACCCTTTCGCACAACACACAACCACCTACTCAGCAACCCCCATTATTGCCACAACCACCTATAGTGCCTAGTCATATTGGAGTCACACCGATACACGCTATCTCATTCTTATTTCCCCCCTCAGGACTCATCAGCAGGCCAGTAATGGCTACGCTCAATCTTCCAGCGCTAACATTAGGACTACCTATATGGTACCTACCTACCCCATCCCCCCCACCGACACCAAATGTCGTTTTACAACCGGTGCAACCCATCAATACTTTGAACTTCCCACCCCCCTTGTGTAGCGAACATCCAAAACTGACCACCTCCAATAGGGCCCACTACATCAACATCTAGTTATGCTCCCCCTCAACTCTGCTACAATGGGGGCAAAGGCCCACAAACCTACACCACCGGACCCACAACCTGCACCCCCGCACCGACTCCCAAGTTGGCAAAGAATCCCCCAACAATCCGTGTTCCCCCCAAATGCTCTTTGTGCGACGATATAGGCCATGCTACCCATCAATGTCCACAATTACCAGCACTTCAAGAACACATGCAAATGTTGGATGATGACACTAACATCCCAGTTGTCAAACTAGAACTGCCCCCTCAACCTCGCGATAAATCACTGCGTACCAACCACCCTTGTGTGATATGTGGCATTTACGGTCATTACTCACACCACTGCCTTGATCTCCCATATTATAGAGCAGCTCTAGATGAATTGAATAATGCCGACCTAGAGACATCCCCTCCTCTTATTGAGGAAATTCATCCCCCACCATCTTCCTCCTCGGAAGATATTAACACAATTTACATTATTTCCAATGGAGACCCCTCTATCTGGTTGACCCCTTCTATTGATACCTCCGACCCACATATTCAACCTTTTCAAATCAAAGAGGAAACCACATGTCCATAGCATGGGGGCAGGCCCGAAACCTTGCCTACTCATCATCATCGTCATTCTCGTAGGCGATACTGGCGGAATCCACCCTGCAAGGGGAATCCCCCATCATCATATCATCACTTCAGTATGCCACCATGGCCCACAGCCTCATGGTACACCCTCCCTCCAATAGTTGGTCAATGCCCTATTGATCCCTCTCTAAGACAGCATCTGCACTGCATTGACACCTCTAGGTATAATAGATTACCTTGAACCTGGGATAGCGGGCATGATCAATCATTTTGACCCTACCCCATCACATCTATCTCAACACTTCAATGATCCCATCGTTCAAACCAACACATATGTGATCCACAATCACAAACCCCATGCACATAGCACGGGGGCAGGTCATTAACCCTGCTCACTTTTTCACATTCGCAATCTCAACCACTTTTGAGGTCATGTGTCACTTGTATATTTGATTTGATTTGATACTCCTAGTATTTCTCCCCCACGGCTCATTATTTCTCCCCACCACTACATCCTTGGCTTGGTGGGCTCACCTTTATTTGTAGCCATTTTTTAACCTAGTTTTTCCCTTTGACCATTTCGGATTCATTATGACCTCCATTTTTCGCACCATTTGCATCACCGAATTCAGTTTTCCGCGCTCGTGATGATGCTTGAGATCATTTCTCGTTCTCACCCCCATATTTTTTGGGCATTTTTCACAAGCCCCTCGTCACCTCGGTTTGCATGCCACATCGGTCATTATCCATTTTTTATGTTCTTTATATCACCGGATTCAGTTTTCCACACTTGTGACGACGCTTGAGATCATTTCTTGCTCCCACTAGAAACCTCTTTTGACATTATGTCCTCACACCTTGTTATCTCAATTTGCGTGCCACATCGGTAGTTGTCGAAGTTTATAAAATTTGTGCATCACAACTTATACATGAACCCCTCGCTACATCCATACTGCAGTTATGATGTTTTTTTTCTATCATTCATCAACCCACAAGGAGGCCCCATCAATGTTCCCCCTCCATGCTTAATCCCCATATGCATCCCTCGATTGAACACTTCTTCCTTGCCTCACCATTACTTTTGCTCGTTATAATTTTATCCCTTTTTCGGGCCAATCAATTCCTTTACGAAAAAGGCACTTAGGGAGTTTCTGTTAATCTCTTTTCTGACTCCTAAAACAATGAAAAGATCACCAAGCAATCTTGCTTCCTTTCATGATCGTTAAATGTATCTGAAAGGGCGTCTACCTAGTATAAGTTTAACCCTTTTCCAGACCATGTAGACTAATTAAGAAAAAGGAATACTCTAGTCACACCGGCTAGAAGAGTTCTTCATTGCATCCCTTTATGCTTTTTCGGGCCTTGAAGACTAACACACAAAAAAAGAACCCCCTTGGAGTCTACTTATCGCTTTCAGACTCTCTAAAACTGAAAGCAACCACGAGCATGAACTGTCCTGGGCTCATAAAATCCACACAATAGTACCACTATTGAGCACACTTCTATTCCTTGTTTGAGCTCCTTAAATCATGAAGAAGGCCCCAACGGTGCCTCTCGGCGCCACAACAAAGCATATATAACCACACTATTATGGCAGCTTTCCTAATTTGGTCGCCTTTGTTCAGAGTATTCTATAATATGCCACCTTGAGAGTTTCTTGGTACCATACATAATTTTTTCATCTTGAGAGTCTCTCCCATTGCAATACGTACCCCTGATCCCTTAAGCTATGATCCCTAAACCTAAAGTCAGTTTCTAGGTCATCCATGTCATCATACTCTGAACAAAGGAAGTTTGAGTCCTCCCACTCTATGACCCTATTTATACCCCATCCCCACAACATGTCAGTCCTACCATCAGTACGGGTTGTACACCTCGCACTCCTATCAAGGAAACATCATTGCCTCGGTAGTTTTCGGTCTCCCTCTATCGATGCCAACCAATTTATTCTAGAGGATAGACCCAGAGGTACCTGTGCCTTGGACTCATCACCATCAGTGGTGAGTGCCTACGGATCATTTCGAAAGGAGTCATTAGTACCTTTCCAAATGATTGCTTCTCACATGCTCGACGTCAACACATTGATCGCATCGTTGGGATTCGTACAGGGCATCGGTCCTTTCAATTATTATTTGAAGACCCCGGATGTCACCTGACTCTAACACATTGATGAGTCTACTTTAAGAGAAACCAGGTATATGTTCCTATGGATATCTGGGCTGCGCTTGGCTATAGTATTCGGAAGTACCCCAGTTGTATACTTCTTCGAGTACACATTCAGATACAGTTCAGTGTACCCTTGACACCTTGACTCACAGTTATTGAGTCCCTACAGTTGTTGGATACCTTCAGATTCAGCAGTTCATCAACCTTTATGACACATCATTCAGAATGGTTGTTGCTCTTTTCCAATGTATCAGTTCTTCAGATCAGTCATGGTATAACCATGAGTGTGTCCCAGCATTGTGTCCCCTCTGGACCATTACGATGTACACAACATATTTTTATGTATTGTTCAAGTCCCCCTTTTTGGGCCTCATTGTTATTTATATGTCTTGATACAAGCATGGGTATGCCCGCCTCGTCCATTATCAGAGATTATACCTCATTCATTTTGAGGAGATGTATTTTTAGTTTGTGCAGTTTGCATGGGCCCGGTGTTCCAGTCTCCAATCGGTCTCTTCTCTCCTCCAAACCCTAGGAAAAAGACAAAATAAATATGATGTCTATCGGTCATACGATGATCTTCTGCCCTCACACATCAGGGGGCAATCTGTTAACACCCAAAAAGTGTTGGCTATATCATTTCCCTATTCACATGACCCATTTGTCCACTTTTTCCACCATTTGAGCCTCTAAAACCTTCAAAAGGTCACCAAAAAGACCAAAACCCATCTTTTTCCCTCAAAATATGTAATTTTCCTCAAAAAAATACAAAAAACCCTCAAAAAGGGTACAAAATTCCCAAAAATCAATTAAAAGGGAATAAAAATATAAAATATATTCCAGAAAGGAAAAAGAGGGAAAAAAGAGACCTAAACCATTTTTATCAATACCATTGGTTTCCTTAAACCACAATGGTATTCTCCATCACCAAAAAACTATAAAAAGGTGATAGGGGCTCCTTACTATGCATCCACATTCATCCTATCCTTATGCTACCAAATTCTCTTTGTGAGCCCTTACCTCCATTTTGAGTTTGAATGTCCCCATTAGCACCTTGGAGAAGAAGAGATCATTGGAGCTTTGGAGCACCTCACCATTGTAGCTGCTCAAGTTCAACCATCCTCACCCTTTGAGATAAGACGAATTTTTTCAGTTTTTTATTTATGTATTTCATAGAACTACTTTGTTTAATGTTTTTAATCTAGAACTATTTATTTGCATATGTTTAATCAAGATTTGTTTTTTATATCTATTTACTTTCATTGTTTAATCTAAACTGCTACTACAAGTTAGTAAGTGCTCATCAGCACATGCTTGGGTGAAAACCCAAGAAACAGTTCAAGCACCCCCATCACCCCACTCTCGCCTTAGGTAAGGCTCCCTTCACTATTGCACATTCCCTAGGGTACCCCTTCAACTACCACTGATCTGGGTAAGTGTGGCTAGCCTTGACTACTAGAACAAGGTAGATGATCCCTCTCAAACTTTACCATACAATCTAAGACATCTTGGTTCCTTCCCACTTAGGTTTTCTTCTCCACTTTCTCTGGCCGAACAACGCTATCCCATAGCTGGGTTCTTTTCTACCAACACAAGTATTTCCTCATGGTTTTCTGAGCATCTCATGCTCTGCAATTCACCCATAGAGTCAGATCCAAGGACAACCCCATCGTTTTTCTTCCTACGTAGATTTTTCTAAGTGTATTCGGCTCTGTAAAACACAGCCCTACACAGAATCACAATTTCCCTTCCTTGCTTCACGACTCCACTCTCCTGTGATGCGTAAGTTTTTAACTACACTGTATGATCAACCAAAATCTGGGAAGGAGGAATACAAACTTCCATGGGTGGAGTGATGTGCGAATCAAGGAATCAGAGCTCCATACCTTGCCATCTGAATTTTTCGGGGTTTCCCATACTCCATGACCTCATGCAGAATCCTCCTGCAATACATACCTTGTAGCAGCAATCAATAGAAAGTAGGAAAGGTCAAAGGGGTTCTTTATATGACATATGGAATCCTAGGTCCAATCCCACACCCCCTCACCACTCCTTAGTGGATACATAGTTCCCCCTGATTTTGTTGCAGCCATAGCCAGTCCTTGGTGTTTTATTTACATAGTATCATTTACAATATATCATGGCTTAACAACACATGGATTATCGGAATATCAAACACTTTCATATGCAATTAAACCTAAGCATCCACTAATGGGGCCTTGGCCTTGAGCTCCATAGTAGGGAAAACACACATTTCATTTTATGCAATATTTACATTGAAGTCAAATTACCCTAAGGGTCAGAATGAGGGATATTACATGCATGTATGATGTAAATAAGAATGTATGGGAAATGTGATTGTATTTTCGTGGGGAAAAGCTATGTAAACATTTTGTTGGAGAGGAAATGGGGCCTATAGGAAAGTAAATTCTCTCATGCCAATTGTTAGCCTTATAAATCAACTAGTTGCTACCATGTTCCTTAAATAATCCATTTAACTCATTCGAATTATTAAATCAATCATTGAATCCAGGTGAGAGTTTGGTGAGCAGCTATTTTCATGTAGTTATGGATCCATAAGCTTAATATATTCCATAAGAATATTGTAAGAGCCCTTCATTCTATTTTAATAAGTAGTGGTGACTAGTAAGATCACTAAGTTAAGTTTAAACTAATTTGACTAGTAAGATCACTAAAAGAAACATAATCACAAGATAGACAGAGATTTTACCCTGGGAAACCCTCATGGGGTAGAAAACCCAGCAAATCTTTCCTCAATAAGATGATCAACCAAAATACAAGATGTGCTCCAAGACTTGACCTCCTTCTCTACCTCCTATGCAGACCTCCCAAACACAAGTGCGCTACTTTATGAGCTATGAAAGTGTAAGATAAGTGAGGAGCATTCTCCTCTACTTATACTAGTTTCCCGACTGACTATTTTCCTTATGGGGCCCACCTCTCCCAATGAATTCTAATAACCCCTAATTCATTAATTTAGGGCCGACCCCCACATGGTGGATCTAATAACCCTGGTTACCACAATTCATCGGAGGAATAAACATCTCCGGATACATAGTAGGATCACCTCGGAGGGATAAAACATCTCCAGAATAATAAAGTACAAATATAATATTGTTAGAAGTTACAATATTCAACAGAAAACACACACTGCATTTTATGCAATATTTACATTGAAGTCAAATTAGCCTAAGGATCAGAATAAGGGATATTACATGCATGTATGATGTAAATAAGAATATATGGGAAATGTGATTTTCTTTTCGTGGGGAAAAGCTATGTAAACATTTTGTTGGAGAGGAAATGGGGCCTATAGGAAAGTAAATTCTCTCATGCCAATTGTTAGCCTTATAACTCAACTAGTTGCTACCATGTTCCTTAAATAATCCATTTAACTCATTCGAATTATTAAATCAATCATTGAATCCAGGTGAGAGTTTGGTGAGCAGCTATTTTCATGTAGTTATGGATCCATAGGCTTAATATATTTCATAAGAATATTGTAAGAGCCCTTCATTCTATTTTAATAAGTAGTGGTGAAGCAATGTCAGTTATATTTTCATGAATCCTGTTATTTTTTCCATTTGACTCTATCACTCACTCTCCAGGAAAAAGTGTGTGAAAATAGACTAGGATGAGAGAGTGTGTGAATTTAGTTGTCAATTTTGGTGCATTTTATGTTTATGCACCATACACATGCATTTCTTAAAATTATAGCCCTGGAAGCTTCTTTTAGGGCCTATTAAGGCCTATGTTCCTACCCCCTACCATGTCTATGCTTCCATGACCCAGTCCTAGTACTAAAAACCTTCTAATGGAGTGTAATACCCCAATTTTGGCCCTTATGAAATATTGGCTTTTAATGTAAATATTGTATACATGCGGTGTATGTTTCCTAGCATGGAGATTAGGGCCAAGGCCCCTCTAGTGTATGCTCGGATTTATTTAGAAAGGCAAGTATTTGATATTTTGCTACCCATGTGCTATTAAGCCATGGAATATTGTAAATTGATGTAAATATTTAATATTGCAATAAAATACCAAAACTGGCTATGGAAGCAAGTTACTAGTGAGAAGGGGCCATGTGTATCGACTAGGGAGTGGTGAGGGGGCTGTGGGATTGAACCATTAGCTACCAAATGTCATCTTGTGAACCCATTTGACTTTCCTTGCTGACATTTAATTATGTTGTAAGGAAGTTGTTGAAGAATTCAGTCCATGACTTCAATGGAGCATGGGCATCCCAGAAATTCGTATGGAAGGTATGGGCTCTGTTTTTCTTGTACCACAAGTCACCCTACCTCATGGGAATGGGTTCTTCCCCATTCCCATTCCATGGTGGAAGATCCCAACATTAGTTTCCATCCATTACGAATGCCCAGCAGTGAGAAAAACCAGAAATCGCAACTTTGCAAGAACCCACGTTTTGAAGTGCCATAAGTGCCCAGAATTGAGTATTGACAGTGAAATCCAATGGGAGATCCATAGATATGAAACTCGGGGTGAAATTGAGAGTATTAGATACCCCGAATCCATTGGAAAACCCAATTTTTACAGCCCAGAATTCAAGTGACGAGATTGAGTTATTGGATGACAGAATTGTGAGAAATCCAAGTGTGAATGATTGAGCAGAGGTTGGGTTTGCTTGATAAACCCAGTGAAGGCTAGACTCTCAAGGAATTAGAAGCTGGACCTTTCTATGCCCACCCTGAAGAGCACTAGAGGGAAGGGACGCCCGAGGGACTGTGCAATAGAGAAGGGGACCGTCCTTGTGTTGGGTGTGGTAGGTATTGTAGGTGCCATGACTGTTGAGTTCATTTGAGATGCCTGTAGCTTTGTGGTTGAGCTCATTGGCTTAGCATCCTCCTCATTTTTCTATGCATGCTTGATAAACCCAACCGTGTGTTGGATTAGCATGATTGTTTGTGCAAAACCATGGCTGTGAGTGAACCTGTTTAGTTCCTCCTTAGTGGATACACAACCCAGCTTGGGGGTGATCTCTCAGCTTAAAGAATATAGGCTGGACAGACATCTATGGTTGGGTGGAACATTGCTCTCACATATCCAGTTGTTTGGACAACTTCATCTCAAAGATAAGTGTTCTCTGTGGTTTAAATTATATGCATTATGTGTTCTGCAATGTATTAATTCTGAATGATAATTGTTCATGTTGATGCAATGAAAGGCATCTTGTTTTATGCAATGTGATAATTGATGAATATTATATGCATGATGAAACTGTGTGTATATATAGTGTTTAATTACATTGTGTTTATTGAGTATGAATTTGTATACAAGTTTTTACTTATCCATGAATTTCTTAGTAATGTATGGGGCTAAGATTGTCAAATAAGCCCAGTATGTTTGGTAATGTTTCCTCCCTTGCACTGGATTAATGGAAGGGGACGTGACATGGATACCATACCCCCTCTTAGAGGCCATAGATGCCATCAAAGGCTCGAACACCTAGATACTAGGTATTGAAAACATCCTAATGCCACCAATATACCCACTTCAAGTCCATGGATACCATAGAAATGTCCTTTGTGATGGCTCAATCTGTCGTTCACGGATTTAGATGCATCTTTAGTTCCTTCGGGAACTAACTCCCAAGTTTACTCCCTTGACCATGTTTGAAGCCCCAATACCATGCATACCTAGTGCACAAAAATTTTGAATGCTTCCCATATCCCCATTTGAAGGTCGTAAATACTCTCAAGAAATCATCTATGGTGGTTCAAGGCATCATTCCAAGACCATGAGCCCTACAATGGTATTTATAAGAGCCTAATGCCCGAGATTCCTTCACCAACCATGGTTAACACCGGGGAACCCATCCCTGGTTCTCACCAACCATAATGGTACCGATATCCACCCTCAAAGTTCAAGGATACACTTAAGAGATGGTGTGTGGTGGTTCCTGGTGACATTATTAGTCCTATAAGTCTGGAAGCTTTTTTATGGCCTACTAAGGCCTATGTTCCTACCCCCTAACATTTCTATGTTTCCATGATCCAATCCTAGTACTAAATACCTTCTAGTGGAGCCCATATCCCCTCTTAGAGGCCATAGATCCCACCAAAGGCTCAAAGATTTGGATACTGGGTATTGAAAACCTGCTAGTGGCACAATTATACCCACTTCAAGTCCATGGATACCCTGAAAAGGTCCTCTATGATGGATCAATGTGTTGTTCATGGATTTAGATGTAGATTTACTTCCTTTGGGGCCTAAGGCCCAAGTTTACTCCCTTGAACGTGTTTAAAACCCCGGTACCATGCATACCTAGTGCACAAATTTTTTGAATGATGCCCCATATCTCCATTTGAAGGGCATAAATACCCTTAAGAAGTAATCTATGGTGGTTCAAGGAATCATTCCAATAGCATGATCCCTATAGTGGTCTTTATAAGATCCTAATGCCTGAGCTTCCTTCACTAACGATGGTTAATACTCGGGAACCCATCCCTGATGCTCACAAACTGATAATGGTACCCATATCCACCCTCAAAGGTCAAGGATACACTCAAGATATGGTGTGTTGTGGTTCCTGGTGCGATTCTTAGTACTAGATGCCTAGAAGCTTCTTTTAGGGTGTACTAAGGCCTATGTTCCTACACCCTACCATGTCTATGCTTCTATGACCCAATCCTAGTACTAAAAACCTTCTAATGGATCCCATACCCCCTCTCAGAGGTCATAGATCCCACCAAAGGCTTGAACACCTGGACACTAGGCATTGAAAACCTCCTCGTTGCACCAATATACCCAATTCAAGTCCATGGTTACTCTGGAAAGGTCCTCTTTGATGGCTTAATGTGTCGTTCATGGATTTAGATGTATCGTGACTTCCTTTGGGACTTAAGGCCCAATTTTACTCACTTGACCGTGTTTAAAACCCTAGTACCATGCATACCTAGTGCACAAAATTTTTGAATGTTCCGATATCTGCATTTGAAGCCCATAAATACCCTCAAGAAGTCATTTATGGTGGTTCAAGGCATCATACCAAGACCTTGAGCCCTATAGTGGTATTGTTAAGATCCTAATGCCCGAGCTTCCTTCACTAACCATGGTTAACACTTGAGCACCCATCCTTGGTTCTCACAAATCGATTATGGTACCCATATCCACCCTCAAAGGTCAAGGATACACTCAAGACACTGTGTGTGGTGGTTCCTGGTGACATTCTTAGTCCTAGATGTCTGGAAGCTTCTTCTAGGGCCTACTAAGGCCTATGTTCCTACCCCCTACCATGTCTATGCTTCCATGACACAATCCTAACTTACTAAAAACCTTGTTATAAATCCCATATCCCTTCTCAGAGGCCATAGATTCCATAGAAAGGTTTTGTTTGGTGCTTTAAGTCCTTGTCCATGTCCCTTGACCCCTAGAAGCCACCTTTACGGCATAAGGCCCAAGTTTCATTCACAAGCCATGGTCAAGAAACCATAACCTATACCAAGTTCTCAAAAACTCCCTATGGTACCCATATCCCAACTTAGAAGTAGATGGTACTCTCAAGAAACCATTGGTGGTGGTATAAGGCATTATTCTTCGAGTTGGATTCATAAAAGCATAATTTAAGTCACGAGGGTTCGGTTTCCTCCCTTAACAATGTCCATGGTGCCATGACCCATCCTTGGTGCTAAAACACCTTCTAATGGTGCCCATCTTTTCACTGAAAGACAAAAAATCCATAAATAACTCATGTGTGGTGGTTTTCAGGCCTTCTTGATGTATTTTGAGCCCTAGGAGCTACTTTTTGGGCCTAATGATTGAGTTTCATTGCTTAACCTTGATACAAACCTTGAGATCATTTCGTAGTTCACTAAAAAAACTAATGGTGCTAATATGCTAACTTGAAGGTGAAGATTTCTCTTGGGAGGTCATGTTTGTAGGTTCACAACATTTTTTTTGGATCTGGATGTTTGAATAACAGGTACATCCATAGAGACCCAACACCAAGGACACCGCTCACATACAAAGATCATAGATTAGTACACCAGATGTTTGATGTGGTTAAAACCCCCTAGAGGGAAACAGTCCACGACCCCGACCAAATAGCTTCTACGGAGTAGTTTATTATGCAAAAGAAAAATGTTACATGAGATTCTCTCAACAATGGATCATTCAAAAAGTGACCCTCCATGCTCTTTAAATAGAGATCATGGACCAATCGGGTGTTAAGCCATGGATCAAGTGCCATTATGATCGAGAGAAGTTGAACCGTCGGATCACTTTATATCTTGACCGTCGGATTATATATATACAAATGCATACCTAATGGATATATTAGACCAAGTTGAACTTAACTAACTCGTAAGTGTCAAAAATATCCTAACATCCCCCCTTAAGAACAACGTGGGATAGGATTGAAGGATTTACAAAGGTGACACAAAATTAGGAGAAGGAAGGAGGCATTAAAGCCTATCCCCCCTTAATAACAACTTCCTATACTCCTAGCATAGTTTGAATTTTGGAAAACTTCGCTTCTATAAGATACTTGGTGAAAATGTCTGCAACTTGATCATTTGTTTGACAATATCACACTTCAAGAACATGATCATGGAGGAGCTTTCTAATGAAGTGCATGTGAATTTCAATGTGTTTGTTGCGCTGATGTTGGACTAGATCTTTGGATAATTGAATGGCACTCTGATTGTCACACCATAGTGTAGTTGGATGCTGCTACTGGAACCCAAACTATGAAAGGATATGACAAAGACACATAGCTTCCTGACTAGCACGAATAGCTGCATGGTACTCGGCTTCAGTTGAAGAAAGAGCAAGTGCACTTTGTTTCTTAGAAGCCCAAGAAATAGGTCTTGAACCCAGAGTGAATACATATCCTCTAGTGGACTTCCAATCATCAGGGTCACCAGCCCAATTGGAATCATTGTAACCAACTAAAGGAGGAGTCCCCCCTGAACTGTAATGTATCCCGAACTGAACTATACCTCAAACATACCGAAGGATTCTTTTTGCTGCTTTCCAATGACTTTCATGAGGGCATTGCATATATAGGGCAACAAAGCCAACAACAAAGGAAAGGTCAGGACGGGTGTGAGTTAAGTGCAAGAGGCTACCAACAAGCTGACGGTACAAAGTAGCATCTACTTCAGGTATTGAACAAGTGGTAGAAAGTTTGACTCCAAACTGGAAAGAAGAGGGAGCTGGTTTACAATCTTCCATTTGAAAGTGGCGGAGAAGATCACATGAATACTTAGACTGGGAAAGGGATATATCTTTCTGGGTTTGCAAGACTTGGAGGCCAATAAAATAGTGCAAGTGTCCAAGGTTTGTCATTTTAAATTGTTGTTTAAGAATTAATCTCACATGGTGGATAAGTTTGGGGTCACTACCATTAAGGATTAGGTCATCAACATAAAGGACTAGGATTATGAGATGGTCATTGACTTTCTTGGTATAGACATTTGAATCAGAATGGCATCTAGAAAAACCAGTATCTAGAAGAAACATGTCCATTTTAGCATACCAGGACCGAGGGGCTTGCTTAAGGCCATAGAGATATTTCTTGAGGCAACAAACAAGGCTTGAGTCAGACTGAATGTAACCAGGAGGTTGTTCCATGTAGACTTATTCTTGCAAATTCCCATGCAAGTAGATTTAACATCCATATGATGGAATTTCCAACGAAAATATGCAGCAAGGGCAAGAACAAGGTAGATGGAATTCATTTTGGCTATGGGTGCAAAGGTTTCGGTGTAGTCTATGCCTTCAACTTGAGAGAATCCTTTAGCAACTAGTCTTGCCTTATGTTTGTCAATACTTCCATCTGGTCCATATTTGGTTCTCTAAACCCACTTACATCTGACAAGTTTTCTGCCTTTGGGAAGAGGAACAAGATCCCAATTGTTATTTGTCATTAAGGAGTTGTATTCTTCATCCATTGCTGCATCCCAATCTGGATGGCCAGAAGCTTCTTTAAATGTCTTTGGATCACAGTTTTGTGGAACTTGAGCCAGAAGTAATGAGGCTCGCTGAAACTAAGAGCGAGTACGACACCGATCTGTAGGATCACTAGCAATATCACCTGCAGCTTCTCTAGTAGAACGGAACCATTTAGGAAGATGTGAAGTTGGTGTTGGAGGAGGTTGAGTAGGCGGAGGAGGATTTTCATCCTTGCTATCATCATCATCTGAAGAAGTAATTAGAGTAGGAGAAATATCAATAGGTGAAGAAGAGGAAGAAGATGATGGCACAGCCAAATTAGGCTCGCAGGACAATACATGTTCATCAAATTTGACATATATTCTTATAATTATATCATGAGAATGTGGCAGAAGGAACCTATAGCCTTTAACATCTTCAGAATAACCAACAAATATACACTTTTCACTTTTAGGTTGTAAAGCTTTCCGTTTTTCATCCGGAATATGAGCCCATTCTTCACTACCAAACACATGGAAATGACTAACATCTAGTTTATTTTTATTCCATGCTTCTTACAGTGTAATCCCTTGTAAATATTTAGTGGGGGTGCGATTAATTATGTAATTTGCACAATTTAGAGCTTTATCCCAATATGGAAGACTTAGTCCTTTAGCTTGGAGCATACAATTAGCCATTTCTTTTAGAGTGCGGTTTCTCCTTTCAGCTACACCATTTTGTTGTGGTGTATATGGAACAGTATGTTGTTGTTGGATTCCTTGTTCATTGCAGAAATTAGTGAACTTGTTGTTAACAAATTCTCCCCCATTATCTGTTGAATCTTGTAACTTCTAAGAATATTATATTTGTATATTATTTATTCCGAAGATGTTCCATACCTCCGATGTGATTATACTATGAATCCGGAGATGTTTATTCCTCCGAATTGGTTGTGGTAACTAGGGTTATTAGACCCACCATGTGGGGGTCGGTCTAGTCAGTTATAATAGGGTATTTAACCTAATGGTTAAATACGAGCCTACATGTACTTGTGTAAAATACATGTCAGTGTAGTGTATAAATAGAGGAGGTATGTTCCTCATTTGATACACTCACACACTTGAGAGAGGCGCACTTGTGGAGGAGAGGTCTTCTATGGTGGAGGAGGAGATCATGTCTTTGGTTTACATATTTGTATATTGCTGGTCATCTATATTGAGGAATCTTGACTGGGTTTTCTACCCCATGAGGGTTTCCCAGGATAGATCTGTGTCTCTTGTGTTTATGCTATGCTTGTTGTTTCTTCAGTGATCCTGTATATGATATTATTGTGAAATGGAATGTAATGCTGCTATTTTCTATATTAACATATTAAATTTTAACATGGTATCAGAGCTAACCTGAAGGAAGACAAGGTATGGCACTTACTACACTTGCTTTACTTACGACAATTTGAAGGTTAGGGTTTTACATAGCAAAAATCAGTCATCGTGGAACTTTCTCTATAAATCCATTTCTGCGAAGGTTCAGGGTCTAAAAAGTTTATAGGTCAAAGATAACATCCCCAGGTACCTTGTGTCCAAAGGGAACCCTCAGATTCGTTGTACTTTATGAGTTATGATCAGTACAAGTTACGGTTTCTGCCTCTTCTAGATCTCAGTCAAATTCAGGTAACCTTGGAAAAAAGGTCATAACTTGGGCTAGGAAGCTCCAAATGAAATTTCGTAAAATGTGACAGGTAGTGCACAGACTGTACTATCTCAGAAAACATTTTCAGAGGCCGAAGGTGAACCGGTGACACGTGGAACGCCGTACAAGTTCGCTATCCTGTTTTATCCCATAAACAGGTCACGTTGCGACACGTGGCATAACTCTCTCTCAGAGAGTCCAATTGAGGTCAGACCTGTCAGGATGGAAATATAACAGGGCGAGCTATCTCAAGAAAAGTTTTCAGAGGCCGAAGTTCAAACAGTGACACGTGGCACGCCGTACAAGTTTGCTCTCCTGTTTTATCCCATAAACAGGTCACGTTGCAACACTTGGCATAACTCTCTCTCAGAAAATCCAATTGAGGTCAGACCTATCAGGATGGAAAGATGACAGGTCAGGCTACTGCAGAAACAGATTTCAGACCCTATGGAGCAAAAATTTCAGAGTTATAGCAGAAACGATCAGGTGCATATTTATGTCAAAACAGTATTTTTTTTTGGAGCACCTTTATTCATGGCTTCCGGAATTTAGGGTTTCGGAGAAAGTTAGAATTTTTCGAATCGGAGTCCACGGCTGAATGCTACTCAGGAAAATCGAAATTTAGAGACCAAGATCGAATTTTTTGATAGGACAAAAGGGTGGGCTTCATCAAACCCTAGTTCGGGTTCCTGTCCAGAAGATCCAGAAGTTTCGAAGGCAATTTTGAGGGGTCAAATTTTGGAGATTTCAAAATTGAAGAATGCTAGTTTGATTAGCTCAGCAAGACACATTCTTCCATCCATTCAGAAGTGTGAAAGTCAAAGATTGAATTTTTAGGGTTTCTCAAGCAAACCCTAATCAAGCTCCAGATCAAGTTTCAGGGGGAGTTGAGGCTAAGGCCTTACATAAGAAGACTACAAAAAGTCTCGACAGGTATGACTTAAGGAGGTTCAGGTATGCCTTGAAATCTGATTCTTGATTAAGTTCATAATGTGTTTGTCTTCATGTTATTTATTAGTACAATCTTGATTAATATTATTAATTGTCTTATCACCATAGTAACAATATAAATGCATGTGAATGATCAAAGAAATTCATTGATTAGGGCTATATGATTGTACTTATGCATTATGGTGTTGTGTGAGGTTGAAGTTGTCTGCTAACAAGATACAGGTACATCACAAAAGACAAATCAAGTTCCATGACCATGACAACATGAAGACAAAGACTCACGAGGTATGTATGACTTTGTTATATTATGTTTAACCTATGAGACATGCAGGTTCTAGCTCAGGATCTCTAAATCATTGAAGAGGTTGTTTAGGTATGTTGTACATAACTAAGCAGGTATACTAATCTAAGTATGTTTTCCTATGTCATGTTAGAATCTTACCTTGTGTAAGTATACTTGGTATGATTGGTTAGTAATCAAGGGTTTATGCATATTATGTCTCTTATCTTGGTTGATGATTTAACTAACTAGATCAAACAAGAATATGCATGAGTAAAAGAAGATTTCCTTGAAACCCTGAATACTAATGATCATGACTGTACATATTCAAGATTATTTAGAATTAGAATGTTTTGATAATATTGAGAATATACTAATGAATGTATGTTTGTGTATGAGATCATGAGGATGACACTAGTGTACACTTGAGCATGCACAGTGGTACAAAATGAATAGAAGTTCAGAAGACATACAGAAGATCAAGCAGGAGGCAACCACACAAACATAAAAGATAAGTATTTGAGTTGTTATTAGAAATAGTAAATGATATTGCTTGTATGCATATTCCTAGAATATATCATGCTGAGTGTAAACATTCATAAAGCATTGAATAGTATACTACTAATATGCATATGATTGGTAAGTTGGACAAACATTCCATTGTTGCTTGTCTAGAATGAAACCTCTTTGCTGACATGCTGAGAGCTATGCACACTCTCGATAGTATGTTCTGGTAGAGATGGAAGGCATCTAGATAGCCACTATATGCATACAGGATATGGGAAAGTGTTATGCCAAAGTATTGGTCAAAATAGTTGCATAACTATGTAAATGATATTTGTATGCATAATAGGTTATCATGTCAATATGATTTGATGATTATGAAGTATTACTAATCATGTACTTAATTTTGATTTGTAGGAAAGATCATGATGAATGATGAACTCTGAACAAGCGATGGATGTTCAACAAAAGATTTACAAATCAAACACACTATAGAAAGCTTGTGGTTAAGAGATTCTCTTAGAAAGAGGAAGAGAATCATGATGAGATGTTTTGCTCCAAGGGACTAGATAAGACCATTCTCTTAATGATGTAATTAAAGAAGAAGTGTGAATCAGGTTCTGTATGGGTACCCATGATCGGTAGTCAATTGATGAGCTTAATGATCATCATGGGTGATGTGGATCTCAACCTTTGCTACAAGGTTGAATATGGCTTCTATACACATATGACATGGATGCAAGAAAGAACTCACCACAGAGTTTGAATGATTTTGAGGCTCATATTAGTAAACCCATCTGACAAGAGATGGAACAGATAGTTATGCAGAAGATCACTCAATGCAGAGTGTGAATAATGGACAATTGACAGCTTCATGACAAAGCTTGGGCTTTACCAGAAGTAAAGCTTATCCTAACCTTTACCTTAAGGTTGTGGATGATGAACCTATCATACCATTATTGTATGACGATGATCTCTTTCTGACAAGGAATGAGAAACAGATCATGAAAATGGCTGCAGAAATGAAAATGAAAGATCTCGGATTAATGCACTACTTCTTAGGTCTAGAAGTATGGCAAGATCCAAAAGGAATCTTTTAAATCAAGGTAAGTATGCTGTGAAGTTTCTAAAAAGATTTGATATGTTGGAGTATAAAGCCATGGCCACTCCCATGGACTCCAACTTGAAGTTATTAGTTAATGACTCATCGTATTTAGTGGACCTAACCCTATATAGACAAATCATTGGGTCATACTAGGCCAGATATATGCTTTGCTGTAAATTACCCTAAGTCAATATCTAGTAGAACCTAGAAAGGTTCACTTAATAGCTACAAAGCATGTAGTGAGGTACCTAAAAGGTACATTAGATTTTATGGTCTATATTATCTTGGAGGTCATGAACTCCATTTACATGGTTACTCAGATTCTGATTGGGCAAGAAGTGTCTCAGACAGAAAGAGTACATCAGATGGATGTTATAGGCTTGAATCTGCCATGATCTCATGGTTCAGCAAGAAACAATCTGGTGTGGCTCTCAATACTGCTGAAGCAGAATATATGGTTGTCTGCTCTGACAGCTATGAAGCAGTATGGCTTCAGAAGCTTTTATATGGAGTGTTTGACTTAGAAATGGATCCCACTGTGATTATGTGTGACAATCTAAGATGCATTAAGATGACTGAAAATCCTGTGTTCCACGATAAGTCAAAACACATAGAGATCCGATACTTCTATATACAAGATATGGTGCAAAGAGGAGCTATCAAGTTCGAATTTATATAAGCACTAAGGATCAGATTGCTAATATCTTGACTAAACCTCTGTCTCGAGTGAAGTTTGAATACTTTCGAGACAAGCTTGGTATAGTTCAAAAGAACTCTCCTCGAAAGGGGGAGTAGCATAGTATCTGATAACAAGTCTGTCTCATCAATGATGAGGTTACCTATTTACTGCACTTAGTTACTTAGAATTATTTTTTTAGGACCCTTATATTTGTTTTTGCTTTTGATGATAGATGTATACATGCTTTTGATGATAGATGTATTAGTGAGAATACATGCTTTTGATGATAGATGTATACATGCCTTTAATGATATATGTATTTGATGCTATTGATGAGGATACATGTTTTGATATACATGTTTTGATGATGAGGTTACATGATGCCTTGATGTATTGATACGTGTTTGTACTTGTATGGATGAAGATACTTGTACCCATAGTGATGTGGGGATTGGATCATCCCTGGACTTCAGTCCTAAAGAGAGCCGTAGACGTATGTCTTTGAGAATGAAGTCCTTGGTGGACTTGTGGGGATTGGATCATCCCTGGACTTCAGTCCTAAAGAGATTCGTAGACGTATGTCTTCGAGAATGAAGTCCTTTGTGGACTTGAGGGGATTGGATCATCCCTGGACTTCAGTCCTAAAGAGAGCCGTAGATGTATGTCTTCAAGAATGAAGTCCTTGGTGGACTTGAGGGGATTGGATCATCCTTGGACTTCAGTCCTAAAGAGAGCCATAGACGTATGTCTTCGAGAATGAATTCCTTGGTGGACTTGAGGGGATTGGATCATCCCTGGAATTTAGTACTAAAGAGATCCGTAGACATGATGTCTCCGAGAACAAAATCCTGAATGAACAGGTAAGGGGATTGGATCGTCCTCGGACTATTAGTCCTTTGAATTGAGCCATAGACATGATGTCTTCGAGAACTAAATCCTGAATGAACAGGTAAGGGGATTGGATCGTCCTCGGACTATGGTCCTTTGAATTGAGCCGTAGACATGAGGTCTCCGAGAATTGAATGATAGGACTGGATCGTACCTGAACTTCGGTTCAAAAGGTACATGATAGGACTGGATCGTCCCTGGACTTCGGTTCAAAACATACATGATAGGACTGGATCGTCCCTGGACTTCGGTTCAAAAGGTACATGATAGGACTAGATCATCCCTGGACTTCGGTTCAAAAGGTACATGATAGGACTGGATTGTCCCTGGACCTCGGTTCAAAATGTACGTGACAAATCCTAGAATTGTTCTAGGTTACATCCAGCATGAAACAGGGATGGCTCTGTAGATGTGATACATCCAGCATGAAACAGGGATGGCTCTGTAGATGTGATACATCCAGCATGAAACAGGGCTGGCTCTGTAGATGTGATACATCCGGCATGAAACAGGGCTGGCTCTGTAGATGTGATACATCCAGCATGAAACAGGGCTGGCTCCGTAGATGTGATACATCCAGCGTGAAACAGGGCTAGCTCTGTAGATGTGATACATCCAGCATGAAACAGGGCTGGCTCTGTAGATGTGATACATCCAGCATGAAATAGGGCTGGCTCTATAGATGTGATACATCCAGCATGAAACAGGGTTGGCTCTGTAGATGTGATACATCCAGCATGAAACAGGGATGGCTCTGTAGATGTGATACATCCAGCATGAAACAGGGCTGGCTCTGTAGACGTGACACATCCAGTATGAAAGAGGACTGGCTCTGTGGCGGTAAATCCTAGAGCTGATCTAGGTCACATCCAGTATGAAAAAGGACTGGCACTGTGGTTGGGATTAGATCATCCCTAGACATGAGACTTGTCTTAAAGAGATAAGGATTGATCATCCTGGAACTTGATCTGGATTGTATCATCCATGGACCTATGTCCTAAAGAGAGCAGGATTGGTCATCCTGTAATATGATTGTGTGATGATGATGCTGATGATCGATGATGATGATCGTGTGATGACGATGTTGATCGTGTGATGACGATGCTGATGATCGTGTGATGACGATGCTGATCATGTGATGTCGATGTTGATGACCGTGTGATGATGATGCTGATCATGTGATGGCGATGCTGATGATCGTGTGATGACGATGCTGATGATCGTATGATGACGATGCTGATGATCGTGTGATGACAATGCTATTGATCATATGATGATGATGCTGATATTCGTATGATGACGATGCTGATGATCATGTGATGACGATGCTGATGATCATGTGATGATGATGCTGATGATCGTGTGATGATGATGCTGACGATCGTGAGGATTCAGATATTGATGTTGATGTAGATGTTTGAGTACTGCAGAAGATAAAGACTCAGTACTGAAGATGTTGATGTTCCAGTATTGAAGATGTTCCAGTAACTGGTTGAGTTACTGATGATGTTGAGAAAGCTTCCAATGATTTATAGATGTATCATGTATGATGTATGACTCGTTGCTTCTGCGGATGTTGTTATAATATCCTTCTCGTTAAGGGGGAGTGTTGAATATTGTAACTTCTAAGAATATTATATTTGTATATTATTTATTCCGGAGATGTTCCATACCTCCGATGTGATTATACTATGAATCCGGAGATGTTTATTCCTCCGAACTGGTTGTGGTAACTAGGGTTATTAGACCCACCATGTGGGGTTCGGCCCAGTCAGTTATAATAGGGTATTTAACCTAATGGTTAAATACGATCCTACATGTACTTGTGTAAAATACATGTCAGTGTAGTGTATAAATAGAGGAGGTATGTTCCTCATTTGATACACTCACACACTTGAGAGAGGCGCACTTGTGGAGGAGAGGTCTGCTATGGTGGAGGAGGAGATCATGTCTTTGGTTTACATATTTGTATATTGCTGGTCATCTATATTGAGGAAGCTTTACTAGGTTTTCTACCCCATGAGGGTTTCCCAGGATAAATCTATGTCTCTTGTGTTTATGCTATGCTTGTTGTTTCTTCAGTGATCCTGTATATGATATTATTGTGAAATGGAATGTAATGCTGCTATTTTTTATCTTAGCATATTAAATTTTAACATTATCAGATCTTAACTTAAGAATTTGATGACCAGATTGTTTCTCAAGAACGAACTTGTAGGCCAAGAACATGCCAAAAACTTCGCTCCTAAGTTTTAAGAAGTCAACCCAAGAGTGTCTAGAGTAATCATCAATGAAAGTCAAGAAGTATTTGAAACCAGAGAAGGAAGTAGAAGGTATAGGACCACACAAGTCACTATGCACAAGCTACAAAGGAGCCGAGGCATGCCAAGAGGCACGTCTGTCAAAACTGTCTCGATGATGTTTTTCGAGTACACAACTAGAATAAACACCATCCTTGTAAGAGACCATATGAAGACCTGTCACCATATTTTCTTTACATATTTGTTGCAATGAGTGATAATTTAAGTGACCAAATAGCTCATGCCAAAGCTTGCTCAATTCATCACTATGAGCAACAAAAACTGATGGAAGTGGAGATGACCCAAAGTTGTCAAACTTGTACAACCTGGTAATATCATCAACTATTCCAGTAGCTAATACATGTCGTGGATCTTTTAAATTTTTTATTAGAACTTGGTGAGGTGAAAACTCTATGGTTTTACCTTCACCAGAATGAGTGATCTGGTATACTGATAAAAGATTACATGAAATAGTAGGAACACATAATACATCATTAAACTGTCCATTATCTAGATGAATAGTACCATACCCTTCAACACTAAGTGATCTATCATCACCAACAAATATTTGTTTGGTGTTACAATTATTTAAATAAGAAAATATGGTTTTATCCTTAGCCATATGATAAGATGCTCCAGAATCTATAAGCCATTCATTTGAAGAAGAACGAGAAGATGATGTAAGTGCAAAACTAAAGGCTGAAAGTGCTTGTCCTGAAGATGAAGTTGAAGAAGAATCAAGCTGAATGTGACGCTTCTTCACTGCTGCTTCCAGAGCTTCCATCCTCTTAAAACACCTTGACTCTTCATGCCCATCGCGATTACAAAAGTTGCAATGTCTTTATGTCTTCTTTCCTTGAAATTTGGCAGCTTTATCTTGTTGAGGATAATTTTGAGGCTGTGAAGATTTAGGACCCTTGTTATTTTGATTTTGCTTCTTTGGATCTTTCTTCTTTGGATTCTTGTAATTCTTCGGACCATGCGACTGCTGAGCTACTAAAGCCTTTTTTGAAGTACTAGAAGTATTAATTAGTCCAAGATGTAAGAGTTTTTCCTGTTCTCTTATTAAAGAATCACAAAAACAATCAAAAGAAAGAGCTTTGTATTGAGCTCCTGAAGAAAGAAGAGCTTCTCGAGAGGAATTAAATGTTGAGACAAATACAAAATATGCAGGCCCCAACTTGGAAAGAATGGCGTAAATAAGGCCATCATCTGCCTTTATGACTTTACATGCAACCAACAAGACTCTAAGGGTCTTAAATTTTGTTATAAAATCTTCCATGCAAGAAAAATTATTAGGATCTAATGAAAGCAACTCATTTTCAAGCTGATGAGCTCTAATCTCATTTTTAATACCAAAAATAGTATTTAGCTTTTGCGAAGCATTATCCAGTGCATGAATGCCTTGAAGATGAAACTGCAGATCAGGAGAAACTGAGAAACCAATTAAACCACGAGCTGAATCATTTCTATTTTCCCATTTTGCTAGTTTATCAGCATCAGAGGGAGGATTTTCCATGCCAAGGGTAAGACGATATAACCCTTTGCTTCTAAGAATATCTTCCATATGAGACTTCCATACAAAATAGTTAGTACTAGTAAGAAGCATATCATTTGAAATTTATATTCTGAAATAAATATTACTTCAAATATGAAAATAAGCTGGAAAAAATAATAGATCTCGAAAAAATAAGCGGTTTAAAAAAAAACGGCACTGCAATTAGCTTCCAGATGAAAACGTTATGCCCTTTTGAAAATAAAATGAAAGAGAAACTAAGGAACCATGTGGTGTGTGGAAATAAGTGCACACCAATAAAAAAAATTCCCCCTTAGTCCTAACTTAACTCCTAAGCTCACTTTTAAATATATATATATATATATATATATATATGCCTTACTTCTATAAATAAGTGAAGGTCACTTTTACATAAAGTTGCTTAAAAAAAAAAAAAAAAAAAACTTAAAAATAAAAGGAAACTTTTGTTTTTGTTTTTTTAAATTTTTTTAGAAAAGAAAATGAAAGAAACACCTTAAAATGAAAGAAATTAGCTTATGTGCTTTTAAGTAACTTTCTTTTCTTTAATATATGAAATCAATACAACAAATACTAAGAGGATTTGAACTTAAGACCTCTTTAATAACTTAAGACTTCTTTAATAAGTAACTTTAAACCAAGTGAGCTAGAATAAAAATATAGAAAATATTGTAAAGGAGGAAGGGGGTTTTGTTTTGATTTCTTTTGTTTTGCCTTGTTGTGAGTGCTTACCCCGGAGAGCCCTGTTTCAGCCCGCAAAACAACTTCGCACACCAGAAACATAAAAACAAGACAAAAAAACTGAAGGGTTTCACGTTCTTTGTTAGCTTTTTGTTAGCCATTCCTGTAAGCGGAATGCATTTCCTGTTGTTTGTGGTTGGTCGAGACTGCCAGCATGTGTAAACAAGAGCCTACCACTTCCAGGAAAAAAAAATAAAAAATAAAAATAATAATAATAATAATAATAATAATAATAATAATAATAAAATAAAAATAAAAATAAAAATAAAAAATAAAAAAATCGAAATGAAATAGAGATAGAGAAAAAAAATGCAGAAACCAAAACAGGGTACCTCAGATCTGTGAAAAAGGCCGCAATTACGGAAAACATAAGCCTTTTTTGTACAAAATGAAAGGCGATCCTTACTGGAACCAACGCTCTGAACACAATGGAGAGCTTAAAACTGTCCAAAAATGGCCAGAAATAGCAAATCTTGGCGGCAGATCCCACATGCACCCGCACAGGCTTTAGATCTAGATCGGAATAAAATGAAGACGAGCCTCAACAGTGCTTTGATACCATGTTTGAATAACATGTACATCCACAGAGACCAAACAACAAGGATACCGCTCACACAAAAAGATCATAGATCAGTACACCAGATGTTTGACGTGGTTAAAAACCCCTAGAGGAAACAGTCCATGGCGCCAACCAAATAGCTTCTACGGAGCCCTTTATTATGCAAAAGAAAAATGTTACATGAGATTCTCTCAACAATGGATCATTCGACAAGTGACCCTCCATGCTCTTTAAATAGAGATCATGGACCAATCAGGTGTTAAGCCACGGATCAAGTGCCATTAAGATCGAGAGAAGTTGAACCGTTGGCTTATCTATATACAAATTCATACCTAACAGATATATTAGACCAAGTTGAACTTAACTAAGTCCTAAGTGTCAAAAATATCCTAACACTGGATGTGCAAAATTATCCTTTAGGGACTAATGCCTAGGTTTCCTCCCATCGCCTTCTTGAGGGCCTTGTGACTCACCCTTTTGCTCGGAAACTCAAAATGGTGCCCATATCCCCTTGGGAGGTCATTTTTTAGGTTTGCGGCATCGATCTTGAGCCTAGATTTCTATCATCTTCATTAGAGCATAAGGCCTGAATTTTCTCCCTCAACCATGTCTAAGACCCTCAGACCTATACTTGGTGATCATACATGCCTAATATCATTAGTATCGCTACTCATAGCAAAGTATATGCTTGAGAGGTCGTCTGTAGTGGACTAAGGCGTTGTTCTTGAACTTGGATGATTACATTCTTATTTTAGGGATTAGATCCAAGGTTCCATCCCTAAACCATGCATAGGGCCCAAACAACCATACCTAGAATCCCATACATTAGAATGACCACACCCATATTCATACTTGGAATCAAGGCTAACCTCAAGAATCATATGTCATGGCTTTAGGTGTTATTCATGGAAACAAATGACTAAATCTCCTAACCCGTGTGGTTAAGGAGAGAGGGGTTGAAGGAGGGAAAATGGATTGGGCGGAGTGGAAGAGAGAGGGGGGATTGGGTGGATAGGAAGAGAGAGAGGGGGGATTGGGTGGATAGAGAGGGATGGGGGGTTTAGGGAAAATGAGAAAAAAAATTTAGGGTATTAAACAACGCATGCATGCAAGTGCGTGTGCACGCTAGTATGCATGCGATCTTATACACGTGTGTGCTAGTACACGTGCGCACCAATACACGTGCACGCATTTGTGCTTACACATGTTTAAATTCAATTTTTTTGGGTGCCCTTGTAGGTTTGGTACTAGGTTTTGATTGCCAAACATTGAGGTTCAAACTTAGTTATAGAAACACACACCAATTTCTGTAACTTCATGTTTTTCACCCTTAGTTCCACATATGCTCCACTTGTGCACTACTGATGAAACTGCACACATTTGTCGAGCTCTGTGTGCATATTCTAACTATATATTTTTTGAATAAATCTGTTATTTTTTTCTATTTTTAATTCATTTTTAATTACACTCATGTCAAATTTGTATAAAGCATAGATAATTTATTTCGGCCATAACTTTTTAGTAGCTTACATATTTTGAAAACACTAGCACAAGAGTACAAGAATACCTACAAGCTAAAAAAAACACTGACTTTATTAATTTAAAAACAATATAAAATTAACTTTTAAAATTTTGGAAAAATAGCCATGCACAAGATTTGCCTGTGTTGGCTACGCCTCTACATATTTTTTTCCACGCAATTTGACAATTTACATAACAAAAACATATGCATTATGTTTTAGAGAAAAAATAACATACCAATCTTAGAATAATGACATTTTTGGGTGGTTATACCACCTTTCCATAAATAAAAGTTATATATTCGTGAAGGTGATCCCATCATCTATGTTTCATCTTTTTACACCTATTTCTAAAAAAATTTGTAGATACCTCTAATAATTTATTTTAATGATCAAATTTATTCATAATTTCAGAAAAAATGAATGGATAGAGTAAATTTTTTGTAAACCTTTCAAAATAAACTTGATTCTTACCTTAAGTTGCCAATTTATAAATATTAAAGAAAAAAATATTCAATGGTTAGCTATATCCTTTCACACTGTTCTTATTGACAACTTTTCTTTGACCTTGTCCACCATTGAACTAGGAAACTATCAACATTGATGCGATTAAAATTACTAATTTTTACATTTTAAGGAAAGAAGAAGAAATCGAAACTTTAAATATTGTTATTTAAAACTCTATGTACAAAAGGGGGCAAGTTAAGTGTTTAATGTTGGACCAATTACACTCGAGAGTTCAAATATTAAAAATAATCTAGAAATAATTTTATATGATTTGTTTTCATGAATAACTTGAGTGTGATGAATTAAGTAAAAAAATTCTATTTACAATTTTAGTATTTTCATAGAAATGTTTATTGGATATTTTGTTTTAGTTATATCTTTGTATATAATTTTTATTTAAACTTTAATAATAATTTTACAATTAACAATAATATTAATTTTTTATTTAGAAAACATAATTTTTTATTTATTAAGATAGTAAACTTTAATATTATTAATTTTTATAAAAATAAATTGATGAATTATTAATTTACGTAAGAGTTATATAAATTAATATATTTCGGTTATTGTTTTATATATGAAATTTTAAATTATTTTTCAATTAATTTATTTTAGTTTGTCAAGGGTTATTAAGATGTTAGCCCTTTAAATTAAAAAATATATATATATTTTAAATTTGATTCCAAAACATTTCTAATTATTAAGTAAAAAAAATTATTTAAAAGTTAGTATTTTTTATTATTTTTTATTAGTCCCTGCCAAGGCAGGGATTATAGCAATGGGTTAATTGTCAAAACTAATTTGACTTTTTTTAATTTTATCAATTTAATAATAGTTTTGTAATGTTAGGCAAAAAAAATACTTATTAATTTTAATTTTTTAAATAATAAAATGTATTTTTTATTTTTGAAATTATAAAATAGTGTTTTGTTATTGGTTACAATACTTGATTTGACAAAATACTCCTGGTTGGAGGTGACAATTATTTTAAAAAAATTTCTCAAATTAACACATCCTACATATAATAACTTTGCACTGGATTCTAGGTTTGCACTGGATTCTAGATTTTTATAAGGTGTGCTGTGAATTCTATAACCGCACGACACCAAAAACCAACAATTTGGTCCGACATCTTTAGTTTGCAACGAGGGTTTCCCAGGCAAATATAAAGGGCAGTCATTGCCTTCGTTAAAAGTGTATACAATGATACTAAAGGTTATATTTTTCCATTATGATGTGACTTAGGTAATTTTTCCATTGTGTAGCGATCTGGTCTGAAACCAAACATCTTTACTTTTTTTTTCATATGAAAATGTATCTTACTATTAATACCGCGAAATAGTAAATAGGAAAACATACGTCAAGTCATCATACCATGAAGGCATGAGTGAAAAACATACACGGGCACATGCTAAGACCTATGATAACCTCCTAGAATCCAGGATCCCACCCACATCCCAAACATAAACAGACAGAAAACCACATCAGTTCCCAACAGCTGCATAACCAGTAAACTAACAGTCCCCAGATGGCAAAGTAACAAATCGCCATGACATAATACATATAAAAAGTCCATAAAAGTCCAAAACAGCCAATGGCCTAGATGTAAGTGACAAATAACAAAAAGTATAGAGCCGCATAAGTCCACCAAGTCAAAAATCCAACAAGTAGTTGGAGGAAGACCACTATGTACCTGCATATATATAGCCGAATATAAACATGAGAGATAAAACAAAAACAAGCCATATGTCCGGATCAAAAGAGTCAGGTCCAAAGCAGATCAACTGATCCCCGAGAGAAAAGTAAATCCTCATGCCATTCCTCCCAAAATATAATACCATACGGCGAGCCCAAAGCCATCTTGGAGAGGATGTCTGCCTCCCGATTTAACTCGCGGTAAACATGGGTAAAGTGAATATGTTGAAAGTCATTGATATATTTCCGAACAGCAGCCATCCAATGTGTGAGGATCAACACATTTAGTGAGGAAGAACCCAAAGCCCATGAAATTATGGATAAAGAATCACCCATAACAACGAGTGAGGAGACCTGCAAGCGCCGAGCAAAGGACAAAAGTAACCGGAGGGCACATAATTCACTGCGAGTATTTGTTCCTCCCCCCAAATTTAAATGGGTTCGATAGGAAACGTTACAGTTTAGATGAAGCACCATACCCGCCCCACAGTTTCCACCCCCACTCACTGCAGCCCCGTCAAAGAATCCGCAAGGATACATCAATACTGGAGGAGTATTACGGTAACCAGAATGTGAAATAATCCTGTCTCCCCCCAGGACAGAGACAGTATGCTTCTCCAAGAATAAAGCAATGATACGGCTGCATAACCAATGTAGATTTATAGCAATACCCTAAAAAACGTAGCGGTTACGGGCCTTCCATAACTCCCACATCATATAACACGGGAGTTCCAACCATGGGATGGAGCGGGAATCGCGTAACCATCGGCCAAAGCTATCCATTAAAGAATACGAGTGCCATGCCACAGATATACCGACCGAGTTGATAATAAGCGTCCAGAGCTCATTAATAATTGGGCACAAGGAGAAGAGATGATCAATCGATTCCAAGTGTGAACAACATAACGAACACCAGCCAGGGCTAGAGAAGCCACGTCGACAGAGATTATCCCAGGTAAGAATATAGTTGCCCAATGCCAACCAGACAAAAACTCTGATCCTTGGAGGAAGGGAAAGCTTCCAGATGACAGGGTGCCACCATTCCACCATTGGATTACAATCAGCAAACATAGAATCATAAGCAAGCTTTGAAGTGACCACTCCACGGGCCACATCCCAAGACCAAACTAACCTGTCCGGGGAGTCGCTCAACAGGATGTTTGCATGACAGAGGAGCTTCGTGTATTCAGTCCATTCCAAAGCCATTGCCCCATAAATGCCAAGTTGACGAGCATTGATCCAACCCCCAGTATAGAAGGAGACAGCATGTGACAAGTTAAAAATCCCCCGAGCATGCAGGTGAGCAAGTAGCTCAAGAGTGAAAGAAAACGTGGGAGAAGCCCCCATAACAGGATCCATTCCAAGTCTGATATCTCTACCATTGCCAGGAATCCATAATAGCCATTTTTCTATAACAGAAAAAGAACCCATAAGCCCGCGCCATATATTTGGAGTACCATTAATCGGATGCCTATCAAACCGAAACCAGGACGCCACCGAAGCATGTTTAAGGTATTTAGCCTGAATGATACAACCCCATTTTGAGTTATTGAATAAAACACGCCACAGGCTCTTAGCATGGAGGGCCTTCACAAACATCTCCAGATTCTTCACATTCTAGCCACCAAGAATATATGGTTGTGCCATACATTGCCACTTAATCAAATGAAACCTGTGCTTCTCACCCCCACCAGACCAAATGAAGCGAACAAATTTCCCCTGAAGGATGTGAATAATTGTAGTCGGTATTTTACATAGGGAAAACCAATATACCCCCAAGTTCTGGAGCACAGCCTTTGCCAAAGTAATCCTGCCACCCAATGAAAGATAACGCAAGCTCCAATGATTGATGCGTTTATCGAAACGATGAACAAGCCACAGCCAGTCATTAATCCTATAACTTGCAGGTTTTATGAAGTATCCCAGATATTTGGAGCCCTCAGATAACTCCTTAAATTCCAAAGGAAGAATATTCCTGATACCATGTTCCGCATCCTCTGCCAGAGAATTTTTCAAAAAAAATGATTTCACCAAACTAATGAGCATACCAGTAACCAGACAGAAGAAGTCAAGAATTCTCTTATACTGTATCCATTCAGCCAGAGTTGCCAGCCCAAAAAGCATCACATCGTCCACAAACAGTGAATGGGTAACTGTTACACCAGCCACTAAACGGATGCCCTCAATAGCGCCTTGTTTTTGGCTTTGTGAATAGAGAGGCTCAACCCATCAATAATCAGCAGAAACAAAAGGGGAGAAAGAGGACACCCCTGCCGGAGGCCCTGAGACGCCTTGAAAAATTCAGTCGGCTGACCATTAATAAGTACTGCATAGTTGACAGAAGAAACACATGCCATAATCCACTTCATAACCTTCCATGGGAGACCAATTTGTATAAGGATCAATTTGAGAAAGGTCCAATTGACATGGTCATAGGCTTTGACAACGAGGGATTCGAGGGAATAAATAATGCACGCCGCTGACAAGTTGATCCACTGAAATTATTAGCATATATCCACTTACATTTATGAGGCATTTAAGAGGACTAAAGCACACTGCAAAAAGTGAATTGCACATGCTGGTCATTACCGCTGTCGCAGGAAAAGTAACTTTAAGTCTAAACTTATGATAAAGAAAATAGAGACAAGTGAATACTTAATTGGGTTTGAATATTTTTATTAATTTAAATATATTATTATCAATAGCTTTGAAAAAATCACATCTAAATTATAATTTGTTAACTTGTAAAGCTAACACCATATGACTATGACCTATGATTTAGAGTCTATATCAAATAGATGATAAAATGAAAATCTATGACTTGAGTTTATATCAAAATAAATGCATTAAAATGAAAAGAATGAGATAAATATTTTAAAATACAATTATAATTTTAAAAGTTATTTATAATCTATATAGATAAAAGATAAAAATAACTTAATAATTTAAATATTTTTTTTATTTTATGAATTTTATCTTTATTTTAATTAATTTTATTTAAAAGTTAATTAATTGTTTTTATTCATAGGTCAATAAAACAAAAAAACATAGTCCTAAGGTAAGGAGTGCTTTGTAGCTATTGTGCTTGTTTAATTATATCTTGTATATATAATTTTTGATTAAATTTAATTATCTTTTTTTGAATTTCATCATTAAAATCAATTATAAATATTTAATTAAAAAACCTATTTTATTATTTATTATAATAGTAAACTTTATTTTATTATTACTAATTTTTATCTAAATAAATGAATTATTAATTAATTTTTATAAAAGTAAATTAACGAATTATTAATTATGTAAAAGTAAAATGGCAAACACAGGAACATCATAATTTTATATAAATATATCAATTATTAATTATTTTTGTATAAAAGTAAATTGATGAATTATTAATTTATGTAAAAGTAAAATGACAAACACAAAAATATCATAACATTAACATCATGGAAAAAAATTGAAAATTTCTAACATGAATTTTTTATTTTTTAATGATAAATTTGAAATTTTTAACACTAGTAACTGGTGAATTTTGTTTTGGTGTAGTTTAAATATTTTATTTTTTCAATCTTGTCTAACCATATTTTCTGTCTTATTTTGTTTAGAGTTTATTTGAAAATCTTTAAAAAAATTTAGAATCACATATTAAGAATGGAAATTGGATAATTTGGATGTGATGAAGACATTAGTAAATGCTGAATCTATTTATGAATTTAAAAAGACAATTTAAACACTTGTAAATTTAAATTTTACTAAATACAAATTTACAGAATTCCAACAAAATTCAAAAAATAAACTACTCCTTTTGTTTTTAATTTATTTAATTGATGATAAATTTCCTTTTATTTTTAATTTATTTAATTGATGGTAAATTTTAACACTGATTATTTGAAAACATCCTAAACGTCACGAAAACATCATAAACAAACATCCTAAACGTCATGACATTTTTATTTATTGGATCAAATTTGTATCGGATAAAATTTGAAAATTAAACATCATAAACGTCATGACATTTTTTATTTATTGGATAAAATTTGTATCGGATAAAATTTGAAAATTTCAACTTTTGTATTTAATGGATAAATTTTATTATTTGGAAATTGGACTGGGTATGGCATGAGTGTGTAATACATTATCTGATGTCAGAATTGGCTTGGATAGAAAAAATCAAGCTCTGCATAGTAGTGATGCTCTTCCGTGATAAGTACAAAAGGAGAATTGTCTTTTTAGGAGGTATTCAGATTTTAATGCTTTCAGTGACAATTGGCGTGTTGCATACACATATCTTTCCATATTCACAATTTTCCATTTTTAATGTGCAAGCGTCCTCCCAGCTTGATTGGTGGCGCATGCCCCCGCTTATAATATGCCTAGGATTTTAAGTTGCAAGATGCTCAACTTCAACGGACAACCTTATATACGTACTAATCCAGTTCATTTCCAGTTTACAAAAGGAATTAGTTAAATCCTATTCCAGGTCGTGATTCTTGAAGGAGAATAAGCAAATTTATAACAATAAATTATTAATGATGATGCTGATGCAGATTGAGGCTTTTAACGGAAAGTCATACCAACTCTTCAAACATTATTCAAGAAAATCTCAAGCTGAGATTCAAAGCAGCAGCGGTTGGTTGCCCCTCCACAGTACGACTAGCCTATTCTATAAATACTGCTAGTATTTCCTCCTCTTGTACACACCACATTTAGCCATTTCCCTTTCTGAGACCACACTCTGAGCAATGGGTTCCACGGCTGATTCTCCACCCTTGCATGCTCTGGTAGTTCCTTACCCAACACAGGGTCATATAACTCCCATGATGCAGTTTGCAAAGAATCTTGCTTCCAGAGGTGTTATTGTCACCTTCGTCACGACTCATTACACCCACGCTAAAATCGCTAAAGCAGAGTCCCGTAATAAAGACTCTCAAGTCGATGATCCGCTAGGTCTTCAAATTCGCTCTGCACAAATCTCCGATGGATTGCCTCTCGATTTCGATCGGTCTGCCAATTTTTTCGATTTTGTTCGCTCTGTGGATAACAATATGGGAGAAGAGTTGGAACAACTTATTCAGAATCTCAACAAGAGCCATCCCATATCCTGCGTCATAGCTGATACCTTACTCTTCTGGTCGCTTGATGTGACCAAGAAATTCGGACTTCCCTGGATTTCATTTTGGACCCAGCCAGCTATTATTTATTCAATTTATTATCACGCCCATCTGTTCGAGGTTCACTGTCAGTCGGTTTTTAAAGGATCTGGTAAGCTAATTTGTGCATTTATTATTCATATAGTTTCTCACCACAAAAAGCCATTTTATGATAAGTACGATGTGATTTACATGCAGGTATTCAGGACAATATTTTGATTGATTATATTCCCGGCGTCCCACCTTTACAACCAAGAGATCTTCCATCCTTCTTCTGGCAGCGAAACCCCGATTCAGACTACACTCTTGATTTATTGCTGAAGTCGATTGAGTCAAGTCGCGCAGCAGATTGGGTTCTCTGTAATTCTTTTGACGGACTCGACAGCCCGGCCGTGAACGCATTGAGTTTAGAACATCCGGTTTTTCTCGTTGGTCCGCAGCTTCCGTCGGGTTATTTTAAGGGTAGAACTACTGAAGAGGACATGAGAGGAACAAGCATTTGGACAGAATCCGACTCTTCGGCGTGGCTGGATACAAAGCCAAATGGTTCAGTTATATACGTTTCGTTTGGCAGCATGACTCGTCCGTCTAAAGCTCAGCTGGAGGAAATAGCAATGGGTCTTAAGAACAGTGGACAGCCCTTCCTCTGGGTCCTTCGTCCCGACATGGTTTCTTCAACAGTCTCAGACTGTCTACCGGACGGTTTTCTCGATGAGATTGGAAGCCAGTGTCTGATCGTTCCGTGGTGCAACCAGCTGCAAGTGCTATCCCATCCCTCTGTTGCCGGATTCATCACCCACTGCGGATGGAACTCAATGCTTGAAAGCATATCTCTTGGAGTTCCGATGATAGGACTTCCTTCTTGGTCGGAACAATACACCAACTGCGTGCTTATGGCCGATGAATGGAAGCTCGGAATAAGTTTGAGGGACGGCGGGGGAGATAACAAGGTAATATCAAGAGATGACATATATAGCGCTGTAAGAAAATTGGTGACGGACGAAGGGAAGGAGATGAAGGAAAACGCAAAAGTGTTAAGAGACAGTGCGAAGACTGCAATGCTGGAAGGAGGATCTTCTCAGAAGAATACTGATAGTTTTGTGCTAGCTTTGAAGGCAAGATGTGTTTAGTTATCGAATAGTATTGAATAATATAAGTACATCCAGAATAACATGACTTGCACCTTCCTGCGTCGTGCTTGTTGAAAATAATACAACTCTCGTAATCAGCGTAATATTTACGATCCTGGCACATGCTATCCTCGATGCAAAATTATGTATATCATTTTATAGAATTGAAATTATGTTCATATTAATAACATGATTTCATTAGATACAGGGGCGTGACTTAATTTAAATACTTCAGATCTTTAACTGAAAGTGGTTTAAAAGTTTTATCATTTGATTATAGTTTTATCACCATTGCATTTCAATTTATTTTTAACTCTCAATCATGGCATGATTAAAATTAAATAGAATTGTAAGGAGTAGTACTGGAATTTTACTACTAACCAGTACGATATATGCAAACCTAAATTCGGAAAATCAAAGTACATACACAAAATGTAAACCTAAATTGTGAAAATCAGTATAACAATATATGTCTTAGTTTTTACTAATTTTATCAAGATAGGGTTAATTCACTTATATTAAAATGAAGTTACTCAAACAATTAAGTTGATTTTATGGATAAAATAACATGGATTACCAAAACTATTAACTATAAATACATTTTTGACTTTTTAATTTACATTTTTTACTCTTTAATGAGTCAATATTAACTTTTAAAATCCCTTTAAACTTGAGATTAAGATCATACATTAATACAATAAATTAGGAATAACAGGTTAAAATCCCTTTTAAACTTGACTTGAAAATAAGGAGAACCATTAATATAATAAATTAGGAATAACACATCTAAGATTGCGGTTATATTTATAATTTTCTTCACCAGAAAAGTGAATCGGTTCTGATCCAAATGCGCATGCAGAGACCGCTGATCCAAACAATGTTGCTCCAAGTTGAAGGGATATAGAGAAATGGCCAATGGTGTGTTCTTTAAGCCATGACAGCCGTGGATGAAGGATAAGAACACTCGGCAAGCGGAGCGAGAATCTCGAAGAATATGTAATTTCTGTACTTAAATTTCTTAACTTTGCATTATGAGATTCGATTCCAGCTGAACAAGTTGAATCCAGATTGAAAGAACTCCAGTCTTAAATCGGAGACAACGAAGAGGATGAGTGGTTTGTTGTCAAACATAAAACACATGAGTGGTTTGTGGTCAATCATAAAACACATATTAGTGTTTTTGCTAGAGTTTGTGTATATAGATTAATCATAAAATGAATACAAATGTATTTAATTGTATATATATGTTTAGGAAAAAATTACACTTCAAGAAATTTGATCTTTTGAATATATAGATAAAAATAAAAAGAATAGATTTGTATTAGATTGAATATATATACATGTCTAAGAAAAAATTACACTTCAAGAAATTTGATCTTTCTGGTTACTTCATAAATCTGAGTTGATAAATCTGAGTTTAAGATGAATCTATGCTGATTTTAATTTGTTTAAATTTATAAGACCATATGGATTTTTTTTAATTATTTTCTGTTTGATTTTAATTATTAATTTTATAAGTTGATATAAAATTTGTATTTTTTTTTTTTTAATATTTAGTAACATTACATAAGATTACCCTAAACAACATCTGCTCCATAAGCTATATACTTGTGGTTTGGAAAAAAAATGTGTCAAAGAACATGTGTAGAATACCATGAGTCTATTTTAAGATCTAGGGATTTAAAAATCAAACCACCAAATCATTTTTGATCAATTAGATCATGGATTATGAAAACCATATACTTATAAACTATAAACACATCCTTAACTCTTTAATCTAATCAAAATTTACTTAACAAATATTGATTACAAAATTACAAACAATTCAATTAATATCTTATTTTTAACTATTTAATCATTTTGAAACTCCAATCAAAATTCGAGTAGGTATGTTTTACCCTTCATCAAAATTCAATGTATGTGTTTGCTACCTTCACCAAAAAGATATTATTAGTCCATGCCATAGGGATTATTGTTTTCAGTTGTTTTAATTATTTTTATGTTTTGATACTTAATGTAGGTATAATTGTTATTTTTTTTCTATTTTATTTTAATTTATGTATATTTTTCTTTGAAATAGTGGTGTTATACTATACAAATTAAGATTAAAAATTTTTTAAAAATCCAAACAATAATATAATATATGTAAATTTCTAATTTTAATAAGAGTTTTTAATTAACTAATGACAATTTTCTATTTTAAATATGGAAAATCAAATTTGCTTGTTCACTTTCATGTTTTTTTTCTCATATGCTAGTAATAGTTCCTTGTTTTAAATATGAAAAAAATTAATATATTATTATTATTTTTAATCTATTTTTTTTTAATATTTTTAATTTAACATAACTTTCCTCACTTTTCTGTATTTTTTAAATTTTATTCATTTTTTATTACTAATTCTTTGTCCATAACAATTTCGGCCTTGGTTAGATTCCTTTCAAAATTGGAAATAGAAAGTTATAAGAAGTTATTCCTTTTTCCTTCATTTTTGTTCTTTGTCAATAACAATTTTGGCCTTGTTAGATTCCTTTCCAAATTGGAAATAGGAAGTTATAGGAAGTTATTCCTTTTTTCTTCATTTTTTTTCTATGATTGGAAATAAGAAGCTAGTTTCCAGTAAAGTAGATCCTTAAGAAATTACAACTGCTTTGGCATTGAGCGCGAGGGAAGGAATGGGGTGTTGTTCTTACTTCCAGCAACACACATGAGTTTCTAGACTTGAAAATTTCACCTACAAGACTGTTGCAGCTAACAGTAATCTACAGCAATATCGCAACTAAGTGTTTCAACTATGTTTTGATGACCCCTTTCGCTGCACCAAAATTGACTGTTCATAATTTGTGTGGATACTCTTCCCTTTCATGAGCTGTAATAGGAACGATGAATGCCCCTTCGATCTTTGATAGGGTGCAACAGAGATGGTAAATTTAATGTGTTGCAACAATGATGACTCTTCAAAAGTGGCTCTTCAGAAAACAATGTAATACTCTGCCCCAATAATTATTCGATGTGCTATGATAGAGGTTGTAACTGCTTCTTCCATAAATCGATTTGGTGTGCTGCCTCTTTGAAAGCTTGACAGCATGACAGAATCAAGAACGGTGTGGCGGTGGTTGGCTCTTCATATTTTTTGGCGGCCACTCAGCAGGGCGGAGAATGTCATTTCATAATTTGTGGCGGTGAAGAAATTAACCACTGCCAACATTCTCCCCCTTAATTACTTCACGAAAAAATAAATCAAACACAAACAACTACTATTTTACAAAACAACATTCCAACTATAATGCGTGTTGGTCTAAGTCTCAGCAAGGCTTACATCAATATAAAAAACGACTCAAAAATTTGTTTCACATTCTTTGTTGCAACTTTTCTTCAACTCTTTCCTGAGCATTTATTTTTCTTTTGACTCCAAACTTTGAAACATATAAACATTGTTTTATGTTTTAGCTTCATCTTTACCTTGATCTTCTTCAGCTCTTACTTCATTCATGGCTTCAGCCATCTCTCCATTTTGACTTTGAATCTTAATAATCTGAAGACCTTCTTCTCAGCAACTCCACGATACTCGTTCTCCTCATTTTCAGTTGGTGGTTCAAAATATAATATTTCATCATTTACTTCAGCATCAAAACCATTGCTTTCAACGTTCTTGGACTTTGCAAGCCAATCATCATTCATAATTTGAATTGCATCATTCTTAGCTTTAGCTTCATCATTACTTGGCTTAGAATGCCAAACTTTCTTCTTTACCTTCAATGTTTCTTTTGAATCCTCAAATTCACTATGATCAGCTTCAACTGCAAATTGTTCTTCAATTTGCTTACCATCATTCAAAATTTTAATGTCCTTTGTGCCAAGGACTCCAATCCAAATCTTATCCTCTAAATACTGTAACGTGGGCATATAAAGATCCCACAATCTATCTTTGACTTCACCAAGAGTAATATGTTCAATGTCTTTCTGTAGACATATTAACTGATAATAATGTTGGATTTCTTGAGGACTCCATGGCATGAAAATTTTTCCAACTGATTCTTCAAACAGTCCATCTTCGCTACAATTTTCTTCATTCAAATCAAACTCATCATCATCTTCGATTGGTTTCTCATCTGCACATTCAAACATTTTGTCGACATTATATAATTTATCATACTGTGAACCATATTGGTTCTTTTCATTTTGTTCTTCTCTTAGAGCTGTCACTATCTCTTCATTCAAATCTGCCTCTGGTGTTGCAACAAGGCAATCAACTTTCTTCATTTCTACTTCCACAACAAGACTATCATCTTTATCATCCAATCTTGGCTTTTCAAGCTATTCTTCCCAAAAATTTAACTGTTCATCAAGAACATCATTCCTTATTCCAGTTGCTCTCTCTGCAATAGAACATACAACATTTTGAATGTTATCATTATGCAACTCTTTTTCTATCACTGCTTCTGCAATCACTGAATCATAAACCTTTTTATTTTCAGCATCATCATAGATTCCTTTTACTTCAATCGCTGCAACTGCTATGCATTCTTCAACAATCTTATCAAATTCATCAACAAAATTAAAATCATCAATATTTTCAAAAAACTCACAAATAGGTTCAAGCACTTCAACACAGTGCACTTTATCTTTCTTAACTTTTGATGTTGCTTCAAATATGGTTGATATGGCAGTCTTCATTGCATCATCATGATCATCATTGACAATTACTTCTCCATGGGGAATTTCATAGATACTGGCTGCTTCATTGGCACCTTCTTCATAGCTGTCAACATCAATAGACATCGCTGGAATATTCAAATAACAAACTACTTACTAGAAGTTACTTCACCTTCAATATTTGACTTGCAAGCCAAGACTTCATTATTTTCTTCCTTTTTCCCTGCACAATAACTAACAAACAAATTATTAGAAAACATCATGTTCTCTTTTCTGTCCTTATCTCCACCATTCCATATCGCAACAAATTATGCTTCAAAAATATCACCAACACTTTTTCCATTAGCAAATACACCATTTTCATAATTGTATTTTTCACCAGCAACTTTATCATCTTCCTTATATGCACCAAATAGATGAGTGCACCAGTCTTCATTTTCTGCAACATGACTACTATAATTTATTTCAAGTTCATCTTGGTCTTCGACTTCTACAACATCTTCAGATTTATCTTCTAGATTCATTGTTCCTACACGTCCACAATCATCAGATTCAATACATGATTTAAATGCCTTCATGGGCATGTCCATCAAGGACTCTTCTTGCGCAAATACTTATTTTTTGTCCTCATAGTTGGGGAATTTATCATCTTTATCAACATTCAGCATGTTAACCATTCCATCATTTTCACAATTCACTTCATTGACATCTAAATTTGAAACTACATCAACATCTTTATCAATAGAAATTTCAACTTCTTCAAATTCTGCTGCTGCTATACAAGATACAACAGCCTCATTTTCTTCTTTAGTTTCAGCAACATTTTCATCAATTGATAGATCAACACAACATTGTGATTCACAAATAATTTGACTATCGTCTGCTACTTATGCAAATTTGTCTACTGAAATGCTAACAGGCCGTGACTCAGCCATATATATCCCCCTTACATCAAACTTTCTCTTCAAACTTTCCCAGGCTTCTGTAGCTGTGTTTGCTTCAACAATTACATAAAAAATATTATCATCCAGAGCCTGTTGGATGTAGTACAAGGAAAATTCATCCTTTGCCTCATCTTGAGGTTTCTTAAATCCATTCTTAACAAAATACCATAAACCTCTATCATGCAAGAAATTTTTCATATAAATTGACCAAAATTCATATGCTATACTTGAGAAATATGGAGGTGGATAATAGATGTTGCTCCATGCATCCTCTACCTTTTCTTGAACTTCATTATCTACATTATCCTCTTCCTTCTCTTGAAATTCCTCTGCTTCAACAAGTTCCATGATGGATTCACCTAATATCTCTGCTATGGCAAAACCAACTTCTTTTGCATTAACAATATCCTTCTTCATTCGTTTAAGCCTTTTGCTTTTCTCCATGTCTTTGTCTTCAAATAAAACTTGCACAGAATTTAAATTTCTTTTGGATACGACCTCATGGTCCTCTTTTATTCATAATGAATTCAACTCAAACCAAGCAAACTTCCCAAACATTGGGAACCAAACTGGTCTACCATTAAACCAAATGGGATCTCTCAACTAGGAAGAATGTCTTCCTTTCAACTGCTCAACCTCTGTCTGAGGGAACACGAACACAAAATCAACTTCATCCACAGACTACGACCATCTCTTCTCTTTACACAAACCACAATCGGGCTTGAACAACTTAACCAATAGATGGTTGACACAAGAAACACTTGATTCAGACTTCAACTGCTAAATGATGACTCAACCTTTACTTAAGGGAGAATGAGAACTCTCTTTCAACATAGAGCTCGACTGAACTTACTTCTGCTCTTTCTACGTAGCAGGAAGGGGGCGCTGGAGTAAAACTCAACAGCAAGATCTCCAAACAAAACATAAAAGGTTCAACATACAATCATACGACTTATTCAGAAGTGAGCACATAAATATAGCATGGGTTTTCACCCTGGCTCGTGCAAAAGGGCACCTACTAAGGGAAAGGACCCTTAGTAGCACGCTAAAAGGAAATAAGCAAAACTAAACTATTCATAAGAAATAATAAGGCATTCGATCTAACATGTGCATGAAATAAAAATAACTTGAAACAACCAACGATACACTTGCAAAACTTGAAGAATAAAGAATCTTTAACTTTGTATTAAGGGCAAGCAAGGGATTGCAAAAAATTTACCTCGAAGGCGAGGGTGAAGAAGCTGGTGGCCGAACAGTGTGCTCCAGAGCTCCTTTGGTTCCGTGCTCTCCTATGCTTTGGTGGTGGCTAAAGATTTTTATCTCTAGGGAGGCCAAAAATCTCAAAGATGGATGGCTTAAGGCTTTGGAAAATATTTTGCAACATAAGGGTAGAGTGATTGAGGGATGTGGAAATGAGGGGCCTCCACCCCTTTTTATAAACTTGGATTAGGGTTTTAGGGTTTTTTAGGGTTTTTTCCCTATTTTCTCTTTTTTTTCTTCTTTTGAGTTTTATTCCTTATTTGTTTGATTTTGACCCCTCTTTTGGGGTTTTAGTATGTTTTTTAGGGAATTTTGGGTATTTTTAATACCCATTTCGGTTTTTTGGGGTTTTGGAGGCGAGGTTGGTAGGAAATTTGGTCAATAGAGGTGTATGTCCAAAGGGATGAGCTAGTGAGCACTTTTTTTGTGTTAAGAGATTTCCCCCTGATGTGTGAGGGAAGGAGCTCATTATATGGTTGATGGACATCATAAGTACTATGGTTTTCCTGGGTGATAAGCATTGCAATGGAGGAGAGCAAAAACCTATTGGAGACCAGAACATGGGGTCTATACTGACTGCCAAGAACTAAAAATACATGTCTCACTGAGGAGTATCTCAACATATGGACGAGGCGGGCATACCCATTCTCGTTGTCAAAATATGATAATGAGGTCCAAGAAGGGGGACCAGAACAATATCTGAAAAAACTATTGTGTACATCATATTAGTCCAGAGGGGATGCAAATCTGGGACATACCCATGGTCTAACCATGTTTGATGTGAAAAACTAATACATTGGAAAACATTCGTCACTCTGATTGTTGTACCAGAATGACTGATAAAAATGATGGATCTAAAGGTGTCCAACAACTGTAAGTGAAAGAAGCATGCCACTCGGGTACTTCCATAAAATTATCGCCATGCACAGCCCGAATATCTATAGGAACATGTGATTGGTTGTTTCCTCAAGTAGACTTAGAGTCAGGTGACATCTGGGGTCTTCGAAGGATAACTGAAACGATCGATACCATGCACGAATCTCAATGATGTGATCAAGGTGTTGACGTCGAGCATGTGAGAAACGATCATTTGGAGAGGTATTAAGGACTCCTTTCAAAATGAATCGTATGCACTCACCGCGGATGGCGATGATTCCAGGGCATAGAACCACTGGGTTTATCCTCTAGAATATATTGGTTGGTGTCGAGAGAAGGATACCTTGCAACTACCAAGGCAATGATGTTTCCCTGATAGGAGAGCGAGGTGTAAAACCAAAATGTGATAGTACTAATGACGAGACTAATACTGTGGGTATGGGGAATAACTGGGGTCATGGAGTGGGAGGACTCAAACTTCCTTTATTCATAGCATGATGATATGGATGACCTGGCAGCATGTGAAAATAACTTTGGGTATGGGGATCATAGCTTAAGGGATCATGGATAAGTATTGCAGTGGGAAAGACTCAGGGGGACAAACTTATGGATCATATCTAGAAACTCTCAAGGTGACATATTACAGAATGCTCTAAACAAATGTCACCAAGCTGGGGGAGTTGCCATATCAGTGGGATTATATATGCTTTGGTGTGGCACCGAGAGGCACTGTTGGGGACTTCTTCATGGTTTAAGGAGCTCGAATAAGGGGTAAAAGGTGTGCTCGAAAAAATGGTACTATCGTGTTGATTTGTGTGTGCCCACGACAGTTAATGCTTGTAAGTGCTTTCAGTTTTAAGGAGTGTGAAAGTGATAAGAAGAATCTGAAATGGTGGAAATGTACCATCTTGTGGATTTATGCGAGCCCAGGATGGTGATTGATCATGGTTTCTTTCACTTTTAGAGAGTTTGAAAGCAGTAAGAAGACTCCAGGGGGGTTCTTTTTCGTGTGTTGGTCTCCAAAGCCCGAAAAAACCGTAAAAGGATGCAGTGAACAACTCTTCTAGCCAATGTGACTAGAGTATTCCTTTTTCGTAATTAGTCTACAAGGTCTAGAAAAGGGATAAACTTATACCAGGTAGACACCCTTTTAGATACTTTTAGCGAACATGAAAGGAAGCAAGATTTCTTGCCGATATTTTCATTGTTTTAGGAGTTAGAAAAGAGCTTAACAGAAACTCCCTAAGTGCCTTTTTCGTAAAGGAATTGATCGCCCCGAAAAAGGGATCAAATTATACCGAACAAAAGTAATGGTGGGGCAAGGAGGAAGTGTTTGATCAAGGGACAAGTATGGGAACCAAAAGCAGTGGTAGGGGGGAACACTGATGGGTCCTCCTTGCGGGTTGATGAATGATAGAAAAAATGACATAATTGAAGTATAGATGGAGTGGATGGCTCATGTATAAGTTGTGATGCACAATCTTGTAAAAAATCAGCAGCGTCCAATGTGGCATGCAAACCGAGGCAACAAGGTGTAGGGACTCAATGTTAAAATGTTTTTATGGTGAGGGAGAGAAATAATCTCAAGCCTCATCATGAGTGCATAAAAATGAATCTGGCGGTATAAATAATGTTAGAAATGGAAAATGGCCGAAGTGGCACGCAAATCGAGGCGATAGGGGGCATGTAAAAAATCCCCGAAAGATTTAGGGGTGAGAGCGAGAAATGATCTCCATCATCATCATGAGCGCGGAAAACTGAATCCAACAATATAAAGCACATACGAAATGGACAACGGCCAAAGTGGCACATAAACTGAGGCGGTGAGGGACATATTAAAGATGCCCAAACGATTTAGGGGTGAGAGTGAGAAATAATCTCCAGCATCATCACGAGCGTGGAAAACTGAATCCGGTGATATAAAGCACGTCAGAAACGGACAACGACCAAGGCGACGGGGGTCATGTAAAAAATGCCCGAAAGATTTAGGGGTGAGAGCGATAAATGATTTCTAGCATCATCACGGGCACAGAAAATTGAATCTGGCGATATAAAGCGAATCAGAAAAGGACAACGACCAAAGTGGCATGCAAACTGAGGCGATGAGGGACATGAAAAATATGCCCGAAAGATTTAGAGGTGAGAGCGAGAAATGATCTCCAGCATCATCACTAGCAGAGAAAACTAAATCCGACAATATAAAGCACGTCATAAATAGACAACGACCAAAGTGGCACGCAAACCGAGGCAACGAGGGTCATGAAAAAGATGCCCAAAAAAGATGACGGTGAAAACTGTAAACTGACTGGACCACCGCGAAGTTCTAGCTGCGCTGAGTTCATTGGTATCAATGGTTTGAGAAATGGGCCTCGAACGATCCCGCAATGGCAAAAGGAGAGTAAGTCCAATGTCTATAAATAGTAATTGGCCCTCCATAATAGGTGTCATTTGTGCGTGGTGAGTTTGACAGAGGATTAGAGGAGGTCAGAGGTAAAAGTTGAGATTGTGGGAGATTTCACTGGTGGATTTTGATTCCGGAAGTTGTAGGTAAGAATTCATGTCCTTAGCCCTAAATGGGAACGTACGTGGCATAACACGGGTTCCGGATGGTTTCGTGCGGTATGGACCGCGACAATGGTCGAGGAAGTTGCATTGCAAAAGGCAGGTTCTTATCCCAAAGGTGCAGTCTAGGGAATGCTTGGGCATCCAAAACGCATGTTGTACACCGTGGGTTCTTCCAGCCTAGTCGCGGTCTGGAGCACAACTTTCAGAGGAGAAAGCACATTGGGGAGCGCAACTGGGGCGGTGGTGTGGCTGCGGTGTGCACCACGGATTTTTGAGAGAAAAGCACGGTGCACAACGCAGGGAAGGGTGTTGTATGTGCACTCTAGAACACACGTTTCAAGGGAGAAAGCATGCTCCAGAGGGGAATTGATTTTTTTTTTTTTTTGGAGCTGATGGACTTCATTGTTGTGGTTGGAAGGATTCCAGAGGTTAGATGGAGAGAGCGGGAGGTGCCTCCCAACATCCGGAGGCGTATCCGGACATATATGGTGGTTCGGGGGGCACTGGCTGATAGTGGGCTTCTGAAGCTTGCTAAGATCTCATATATGCATTCAACACCTATGTTGCTAAAAAAGTTAGTTGACTTTTGGGATTCTAACATTGAGGCCTTTATGATTAAGGGTGTGAGACTGGACCTTACCCTAACAGATGTCTATTTTTTTACTAGGTTTCCTAGGTTGGGCATGGTTGCTGATACCTAGCCGAGGAGGCCGGGGAATGTGTCGATGCAGAATTTATTGGATCGACATTGTTTGCTAGTGGCAGAGGTGAGTGGTTCTTCACTCATGCTATCTGACATAGAGAGTCTGACCACCCAGGCGATTGCGGCGATGATGGTATGAGTTTTGGGTTCTCATGGCCCTAACCAAGTCATGAGCTGTCAGATGTTATTGGTAGAGATCATCCTTAATGGGACATATTGTGCTTGGGGATAGATGTACCTAACTATTGTTTGGCATGAGCTCAGAAAGGTACGACATTTGGGGAAGGAGTTCTGTTATCCTTCCTTTTTATGTGCATTTTTCTTTGAGTGGGTTCAAACATTGCGGCCTCACAGGGCTATGTGAGAGGCACCACCGACAGAGCCGCAAATGTGGCGATGGGGCGAGATGATGACTCACAGGGGTGGATGGATAGCATGCCATTTCTTCACAGAGGAGTTGTTTCTATAGTGGATGCAGATACTGGTATACATTGAGGATTACCCATATGCCCAGATGGAATTTCGAGGAGACCTAGATATGCCGAGGCCTCCTGTTCAAGCTTGGGGACTGGCTGGTATGTGTGTTTTTTGTTTTCTTTAGTTTTAGACATAGTATTTATGTTGTAGGAAGTTGGTATTTTATTGATGTTTTGATGTTTCTCTTTGCAGACATGGGACCTTGACTACCGCTGGGGCATCGGTTGTAGAGAGGCCATGTTGAGGGGATTGATCGAGGATAGGGGCGTCGCCGGAGTGTCGCAGTTATTCTGGATTTTTTGAGGCAAGGGATTGATCAGCTCCTAGAGGGGGTCTCGAGCGATGGCTGGCAGCCTCTGGACCAGGAGCTAATAAATATTTGTTACGATGCTCCATGGGAGAAGAGGCCTATCATGCGGTGCATTGCGATGGCCGCACAGATGGTGAGAGAAATCGCTTGAGGGGATGTACCCTACCTTGGGGAAGAGGACGAGGATGAGCAGGTAGAGGAGGACCCTGAGGAGGATCCTAATGAGGAGTCGCCTGTAGAGGAGTAGGGGGAGGATGAGGAGGTAGCACAGGAAGCTGCGGCCGTTGCTGCTGGGGCAGGGGAGTCAAAGGGGGATGCTGATGATGATGAGGACTACCAGGAGGAGTCTGACTAGGAAGTTGATAGGGCTGCTCCCACTGTGATGATCATGTGGGATTTTTGTATATACGGCTTATGATATTTACCGAGGATGTTGTTGGGGCTCTTCGCTGTGTTTATATGTATATTTGGGTATAGTGGGTACTTATGACATCTTCATGACATATATATATATATTTATGGCACGTGGATGCCTCTATCATGATGTTTGTATTATATGCATGTGGATGCAATTGTGGTGATGATTTCTTTTTGCTATTTTTGTGATGTTTTAATGCCTAAATGAGATTGTTATGTACATGCAGGTGGTATGGTTTTCTATGTATGATTGATGCCCTACATATGGTGATTTGTATGCCAGTCTAGAATATTGTTAGCCATTTGGTCTGCTACACTATTTTGATTTCATGGGACATGAGTGAATGTAATGGACTCAAATTGTTGGATCATTTGTTTAGTGCACAGGAACTTTCTAAAAAGGCAGGGATCCCGTACCTAGTAATGGTTGTTGAGTTGGGAAACAAGTAGTTGGGAGTCAAGGAACACACAAAGGTGGCATATGCCCATATGGAGGGTGACAGTCAATAGACCGACCACGACATCATACTCAGCCTGGTTATTGGTAGTAGCACCTATGCACACTCCATCAAGGTGGATTAGCTTGTGTGAGGAGGAATACAAGACCCAAGCTGCAAAGGTGAGGTTCGGGGACCAACGACTAGTGCCATCAGCAAAACCGATGTATTGCGGTGGTAAGGAGCCCATCTGTGATCATGTAGGGTAAACAAAATGTAAGGTCGTAACAATGAAAAAGGTGGGAAGAAAAAAGGAATGACACTATACAAAAGGGACTGGTGGGTCCAAAAAAGGATGTTATGGGTAGAAACGTTTAAGGTAGAACCCATTTCAAGGGTTGCACAGGGGGTTCCTTCAGAATCGGTGAGGATGTATGCCCCATGTCCCAAACATGTATGTATGATATATGGGCCTTGCCACATGGATTCGAATTTTCCTTTCCTGGACTTATCATGTGCTTGGTCATAAACTATGACAAGGTATCCCTCCCTGAATTTGAGTGGGTGAACTCGTTTATCATAACCCACTTTGGAGTGTTTTTTGCAGCTTCGATGGTTTGGAGGGCCGTTCGGCGATCCTCGTTAGCCTGTTCCAAAAGGATTAGGAGTTGTTCAAGTGGGGAGGTATCGTTAAGGAGTTCTACAACTATGTGGTGGGAGGAAATCTGGCACTCTATGGGGAGGACCGATTCAACGTCATGGACCAAGTGAAAAGGGGTAAACCATGTGGCGGTTTTAGTGGAAGTGCGATAAGCCCAAACTGCTGGAAATAACATGTGATTCCAGTTGGACTTATGGCGATCTACATTATGCTGAAGAATGGTCTTCAGTATTTTATTGATGGCCTCTACTTGACCATTCCCTTGAGGGTAATAGGTAGAAGAGTATTGATGATTGAATTTAAGAAGGATAGACAATTCCTTCCAGATGGCATCCTCAAAGTGGTTGTCGTGGTCAGACACAAGTTGTTGGGGGGCACCGAATCAAGTAATGACATGATTAAAGAAGAAACCAGCTATGGTGTCAGCTTTGCAGTTGAATGTGGGCATGGCTTCGGCCCATTTGGTGAAGTAATCCATAGCAATGATGATATATTTATGGCCACCTATCGAGGTTGGGTTGCATTCCATGAAATCGATGGCCCATTTGCAGAAAAGGCCAACAAAGATGACTGGGTGAAGGGGGGAAGGTGGAGTCCTTGCCTTAGCTGCAAAGAGTTGGCACTTGCAGCAATGCTTAATAGCAGTGATGCAGTCAATGAAGAGAGAGGGCTAAGAATACCCCTCACGGATAAATTTTTGGGCGGTGGCCATCCCTGAAAAGTGTCTACCACAAGCTCCACTATGGCAATCGTTAATGACTTGTTTAGCCTCATCGTGGGTGAGGGAGTTGCGTAGAATAATGTCGATACCGCGACGGTATAACACATCTCCTAAGAGAAGGTAATGTGAAGCATGGTGACGTATGCATTGACGCCCATCGCGGTCAAGATCCAATCGAAATTTCTAAGTGCGAAGGTACACCAAGATATCGTCGTACCAAGGGTCATCTGAAGAAATGATAAATAAATGATCATCCAGGAGACTGGTATTAATGGGGGCTGAACTGGATGACGATGGAAAATCTATCATAAGTTGTACCAAGGAAAGGGCCTTGATGCTCTTTGGTGTCGTAAACGTCAGGTCATACTCTTGGAGAATAACAACCCACTTAGCCACACGACCTTGAAGTAGGCGATGACTCAAGAGGTAAACCATAGGATTAGAGTCGGCCACAACAGTAGTTGGGCTCAGCAATATATAGTGACAGAGCTTTTGTACGAAGAAGACGACAGCTAGGGCCAACTTCTCTTCTGGAGGGTAATGCAACTGTGGGCCTGACAAGGTCTGACTCACGTAGTATATTACGTGCTCTTTTCATCCACTATGTTCTTGAAAAAGCACTCCAGAGATAGCATGTTCTGATGCCGAAACATACATGATAAAATCCTTTGAGAAATCTTGGGGGGGGGATCAAAGGGGCATTAGTTAAGGTTGTTTTAAGGGCTATAAAGGCTGCTTGAGATTGTTCATCCCATAAAAATGGGTTGTGGGTGCAAGTAAGCAGAGAAATCTGTGTACCGTCGTGGCGTATTGAGGAACAAAGCGATGGAGAAAGTTGGCTCTGCCTTATAAACTCTGTAACTGACATACGATGCTGGTGCAAGTCTATTGGACTGCTAGCCATTGGATATTCAGAAGTTAATTGCTACTGCAAAAAGAAGTCCTAAATTCCTAAGTTTCTTCCTCCTGGTGGTTCAGTGAACAGGATCGGGGGTCCTAAGGCAAGTACTTAACTGCTTCAAGGAATTGGTTGGGTGTAACAGTCTTCTTGGGCTATTTGTTTCCCTACAGATTTATCCAGGTTTTACAAATTTTCTACTTTACCTCAATTAATAGTTCTTTTCAGTAAAATTAGTAATCTCTGTTTTCTGTTTGGAAGGAGAATCATTTCTAAATTTGTTTAAAGTTTGAATGTTAAAGCTTAATGATGATTTTAAATTGATAAACCAGTATCTACATTTTTCCACATGTTGTTTTATGCATCATACTCCAATTTAGATACATAAATTAAGAATAGATTACAGGATAGGCAATTTGCCATTTGAATTCGATAGATAGATACAGTAATTTTTATGTTTATCAGTTTCTGTCTTAAGGTAATAACAATAGAAAGTACAGTATAATATTTAAAATGTTTTATAGTACTTCATGAATTCTAGAAAAAAAATATCGATTATTTCCTGTACAGACACTTTGTATTTATTTTTTTATGTTTACTATGTACATAAGAAATAGGTAAAATTCATATTCCTACACATTATATTATGTCTACATTATAAATAAGATAGTTGTAAATGAACAAATGTATTCATTATATCAGAGCTGTAAATAATAGTCTTTTTACACAGTCTTCACACTTTAAACATTCTACACACACATTGTTTTCATTACCCGATTGTAATAATTGCTTTGTTTATTATCCTTTCAAATATTAAAAAAAAAACATGTTAAATCTTGTTTCGTTATTCTTCACCCTATTTGCATATGTTATAAACATTTAATTGCCAAATAGTCATTTTATTCTATAGATATTCTAAAATGAAGGTGTCGATTTCCAAACTAAGACTCGTATAAAAACCTAGTAGTTTTCGATTCCCATTTTTTTATCATTTTGCAAACTCAATCTACATAGGGTTCGGATCAAACCAAAGTTCTTTTGAATTTTCATTTCGAAAATTTAGTATCTATGCAAACAAAACACGATTTAGGGTATGGCCTATTCGTTTCCTTTACCAACAAATTAAATACTTTTCAAACATCATACATTACAGAGTTATCGTTTCACAAACCCTAGTATCGATCGAAGTTTTACGATGTCAACCTACAAAATTAAGTCAAGTAACACAGAAAATTTTTACATAGAATTAAATAGCATACATTCTCATTGCAGAGAAGAGAGCATTGTTTTAACTATAAACGAGCCTCGGCTCCTCTTTTCATTTCTTATAACTTAAACAAAATAGGTCGTGTCCAAATGGCTTAAACCAACACAAGTTCCATTCTCATTAAAACAAATTCGATGTTCTCATAAAACAAATTACAACATGATTTCCAAAACAAAATCATACAGGGTTATCCCCAAGTTCAAACATTTGAAATGAGTCCTTAAACCCTAGGCATTAACCAGTTATTACATTTCCCAGATCGACGAAGTTAAGTATCAAGGTATAAAACCAAGTATTACATAATAAAAAGAGAGTCACAACACTAAACAAACAACATTTGAATAATAAATGTGCTTCGAAGTTCTTCAAATAACAACCACGACGAGTCATGGCCAGGACCAGTTACACAACCCTTGAAACCACTTCAACACACAGACAGAGAGCACCTACGAGGGTTTTGGAAGACCCGAAGCTTACCAGTTTGGAAGCACGCCCTTCTTTCCAAACCCTTGCTCGAACCATTCCTTCATAACCTACAACTGAAAAGACAATTGTTGGATTTAGATAACTGATAATTTTCAAACTTAAAGACGAATTGCAATAAAGGAATATCACTAATATTTACAAGATTATTTACCTTGCTGTAAGAAAACAAAGATTTCCACTTTAACCAGTTAAACGATGATTCCACACAGTAGACGAGACTGGAAACCCTCTATCCATTTTCACCAGGGTGTATCTTTCACTCAATCTAAAACGAAAAGTTCCAAAAACTATCAACCATTGACACTTCAAACTAGTGACTCAAGCTGTTAACACAACGACATTACAGAAGGAAGGAACCTGCAACCTTTCCAAACTAGTAGGTCTCGAGGTTGAAACCTCATACACTTTCTAAACCAGAATTTCGGCAGCCTGTCGGCCCTAACAGACCGAATAATAACAATAACATAGAACACAATAACTTCTATCAACCTAACACTCGTTGCAACGGTAGGGTTAGATCCGACAATCGAGATCAAATATGATCGACGACTGTAAACATGCCAACACTCTTCGCATTGGAACGAGCAACAATCCCACTTATTGCTCATTCAACATCGAAGCACGACCTTACCAACCCATGTACACGGTGGACAATAATTCAGCCATCTCGAAGGACTATCAACGAAATGAGTTACATGGCAGCGTTCACATTCACCATTTGCATTAGTTACATTCACATGGAGCTTGAAGTTCCTCATCATATAGCACACGATGGATGACCATTATTGCAGGAATGAAACACAATAACCAACGTTGATTCGTATCACTTACCTATCCATCAACATTTATTGCATGTCAGTGTTCTTTTTCGAACGTTATAATTTCAAACCCTAATACATGACATTATAACATTATATGTTATGTTAAGTTGAAACCTAAGTTCGTATGGCTCTAAGTTACATTCCACGACATTCATTTTTGTTTTATATCAACCAACTATTACATAGACCAAGATAGGTCGTGTTATAGAGTCATGTGGTTATATAGGATGACCTTTCAAAGTTTATATATTATCAAAGGTAAGCGTTATAGTTTTTAATTATTAGAAATATGTTTTCTTTTGGAATAGTATTAGTACAACCTTGGTCATAAAAATTGACATAGTTCACTTATATGTAATGATACTATATATATGCCCTTAGAAACTTACAAGTGTCAAGTCGAGTTAAACCTGTATAGAATTACAATTAATGTAGTTCATACATAAGAGGATTAAACACTATCATTGTAACAACGATTGCGACCATGCAATTTCTATTATCACAGTTATAAAATTTAAAAGGGTTTGTATAGTAGACATTCATTGGATATAATGATATAAATTTAGCATGAAGACTAACTGAATGATTTGAGTTCTTACCATCTTCTCATATTACAAATGTTTAACGCTTTTTGGGATACATTTATTTCATGAGTAATGGGAAGATAAACAATTATCTTAAGACAACGTTAAAGCCAGCTACAATAACGACAAGGATCACAATGACAAAACTATCAGCATGATGACGTACATAGAGGAATCTATTCCAAACATTGTGGAGTTGTAAGACAACATCTAAAAACAAGAATTATATTTATGAAATCCATACCTGGATACTTTTAGTGGATCGCAACAGAATTCTAACATTTTATTTAATTACGATGTTGAATTTGAACCTTACACGTAGCCATGAAACCTATTACCTATCGTCTGCACATAGGAAATTCATTATGCTTTAGAATTACAGCTAAGTAAGCTCAAATGTACCTCGTAGAAGACCCTTATGCATCAAAATTCAAATTGTCAATGTCTTTGCAAAAGAAAAACGATGCATCATATTTCTGATCGTTTAGTACATTGTTATCATAATCATGTTTACTAATTATGTGTTAAAACTGTCATCATCATGTTGCTACTAAAACATAAATTAAAGCATGTTTAGTACTAACAACTTTACAATTAATGTTGTCACAATATTAATTACTATTTCCGTAATTATTATTATCATAATTAATGTTTTTATCAAAAAATTTAAATTTTTATGAAATTTTGGGATGTTACATGTGGTATCAGAGCTCAGATTCGAACTTTAGGCCTGAAAGAGGTCCAAACACACACAACATAAAATATTATACAGCAGAAAATTGTACTAATTTGAAATTTTAATTATTATGTTATACAGAAATTATTTTTAGTTACAGGTATAGAGAACTCAGCTGAACAATTAGACGACAAATTTCAGCCAAACAGTCACAGCTCGGGACAGCACTATGTAGTAGAAGGCCACGGTGAACTAAATAACAGTTCGACAGAACTGTTACGTGCCTTTCATGAATTAAAAGCAGAAATCAGATTGGTGAAACAAGACAATGAAAGGATTCTGCAAGAACAAGAACAATTAAACCAAGTGTTGTTTGAACAAAGCCAAACTGAGGAACAAGAGAATGATAATGAAGATATTTCCAAAGTTGAGGATCTACCTCATGCTGATAAAAACAAGAAAATCAAAACCAACAAGGTGAATGACAGTTCAACCTCATCAGGAGATGATATTGAAGCATGCAGAAAGAAACATAGCTACACCAGTGATAGCAATGAAGGAGATTTCAAACCCAGAAGGAAAAAATCATAAGGAATATGAGCAGATTTCTGGGGAGTTCAAAAATATTAGACCTCCAACTTTCAATGGAGAAACTAAGAAGGGAGAGACAATTGAAGCTTGGCTGTCCGGTATGAAGAAATACTTTCAAATTTATAACTATTCAGAATCTTTGAAGACAAAAATGGCTATATATAACCTGACAGAAAAAGCGGATATTTGGTGGAAGGACATCAAAAGAGTAAAGGTCATCAAAGATAAAGATGTAAGCTGGAGTACTTTTAAACGATATTTTAAGAAGAAGTATTTATCTGAACAGTACTATGAAGAAAAATCCAAAGAGTTCTACGATTTGAAGCTAGGAGGTATGAACATGAAAGAAATGAAAACTAAGTTTCAGAACTTACTAAGATATGTACCATACCTCATAGAAGAGAAACTGAAAACTCAAAGGTATTTGAGTTGTTTACCTTTCAATATTAAGGATAGAATCGAGTATGACAGTCCTAAGACCTTGGAAGAGTCAATGAGAAAGGCAGTTTTCTGTTATGACACAAATAAAAAAAGAGAGGGAATGTCAAACTGGAAAAGTCATAATCCCAACAAATTTGAGCAGAAATGGAAAAATTTCAGGTTCAGTGGAAATTCTGGGTCTCAAAAGAAAAAAATTTAGAATTAGAATTATCAAGGGAACAACTCCAGAAACAATTCACAACAAAATTCTACAGCACCCAAAAATGCACCTAATAATACCAAAACTAGTGAGCCAAAGGCGCCTATCAAATGTTTTGAATGTCAAGGCCCCCATTATGCCTCAGAATGTCCCTTGAGGAAGCGTAAATCAAACAACATCAACTCTATACAGGCTGAACCTACGGTGGGAGATGTGGCAAGGGAAATGCCCAGAATCAATGCAGCACTTGACAACAGGAAAGCAAATCATCAAATCTCCATGGTAGAGATTGAAGGTATGCTACATGATCATCGTGTTACTGTTTTAATTGATCCAGGTGCTAGCTTAAGTTATATATCACCAGACATTGTGGAAAGTCTTAAGTTGAAAACTGAAAAGTTTAGTAAATCTTGGCTAGTTAGACTAGCAACTAGAACAAAGAGAAAAGTATCATATTTTATAGAAAACTCCTTTTTGTCCATGAATCATTTACAAACACAAATCAAGTTGAATATTCTACCTTTAGGTTCTTATGATATTATAGTTGGGATGGACTGGTTAGAAGCCCATCATGTCACCCTGGACTGTTATGGAAAAAGCCTTACATGTTTAAATGACGAAGGGAAAACTGTAGAAATAAAAGGCATCCCAAGGAAGGTAACCCTTAGACAGATTTCAGCCATGCAAGTTGAAAGGGCAGTTAGGAAAGGATGCCAGATGTTTGCAGTAAACATGGTAAATTGTGAGTTTATGGATAAAGAAGACAAACTGAAATTAGAGGACATACCTGTCCTAAAGGATTTTAAGGATGTATTTCCTAAGGAGATTCTAGGATTACCTCCCAAAAGAGATTTAGATTTTAGCATAGAGTTAATACCAGGAGAAATACCAAATTCGAAAGCTCCATACAGAATGAACATACTGGAGTTAAACGAATTAAAATCATAGTTGAAGGAACTTATTGACAAGAAGTATATTAGACCCAGTGTGTCTCATTGGGGAGCACATGTCATATTTGTTAAGAAGAAAGATAGAACCTTAAGACTGTGCATAGATTATCGCCAGCTTAATAAGATGACAATCAAGAATAAGTATCCGTTGCCCCGCATAGATGATCTATTTGATTAGCTGCATGGAGCAACAATATTTTCGAAGATTGATCTAAGATCAGGATATGATCAAGTACGAGTTAAGGATGAATATATTTTCAAGACAGCTTTCCGAACTCGGTATGGACATTACGAGTTCGTAGTCATGCCATTTGGCTTGACTAATGCATCGACTGTATTTATGTGTCTAATGAATAATATTCTGCAGACAAGTTTGTTGTTGTGTTCATAGACAACATTTTAGTGTATTCAAAAAGTAAAGAAGAGCATGATGAACATTTACGAATTATCTTACAAGTTCTAAGAGATCATCAACTCTACGCTAAGTTTAGTAAGTGCGATTTTCACAAAGACAAGATTCAATATCTAGGACACATAATTTCGGCAGAAGGAATCTCGGTTGACCCCGACAAGATAAAGGCCATTAATGTCTGGTCGGTTCCTAAAGATGTGTCGGATGTAATATCATTTATGGGCAATACTAGGTATTACAAAAAGTTTATCGAAAAAATTTCAAAAATTGCCAACCCCATAACTTCCTTGTAGAAGAAAGGGAAGAAATTTGTTTGGGATCAGAAATGTTCCGACAGTTTTAAGAAATTAAAGGAATTATTGACAATAGCACCTATCTTGAGGATAGCATACTCCAACAAGGATTTTGTATTTTGTACAGACACATGCAATGACGGACTTGGTGGAGTCCTGACACAGGAAGGGCATGCGATGACATATGACTCTAGAAAGTTGAAATTACATGAAAAGAACTACTCTACCTATGATTTAGAGTTATTGGCAGTTATTCATGCCTTAAAAATGTGGCGTCACCACCTTATTGGAAAGAAATTTACATTATTGACAGATAACATGGGATTGAAATATTTATTAGATTAGACAAACCTGAATGCTAGACAAGCTAGATGGTTGATGTTCTTAAGTGAGTATGATTTTGAAATTCAGCATATTAAAGGGAAAGAGAACAAGGTTGCAGATGCCTTGAGTCGTAAGGCAAAACTAAATTTTATTTCAGCAATCAATACTTATTCAACTGATTTGGAAAATCAAATTCTGGAAAAGAGTGAAACAGATGAAGAATAGAGAAAAAATGAAGGAAAAGACAACAAACAACAGTTCTGAAAATTGTATGGCAGATTACAGCATGAAGGAAAACAGTTTATTACTATTTAAAAACAGATTCTATGTACCAAACATACCAAAAATAAACATTCTGATATTAAATGAGATGCATAAAAGTCACTATTTTAGTCATCTAGGTTATCAAAAGACCATTACTATGTTGAGAAAAGAATACTATTGGCCCAAAATGAAAGATGAAGTAGTAGAGTACATAACTAAATGTTTGGATTATCAAAAAGTGAAGGTTGAACACCAACATCCTACTGGATTGTTGCAACCGTTACCGATACCAAGTTGGAAATGGGAAGTGATCAACATAGACTTTATTACTGGATTACCCAAAAATAAGAAACAACATGACTCTATCATGGTAGTAGTGGACAAACTAAGCAAATCAGCACATTTCATACATGTAAAGACTACTCATAAAGCTCCAGATATTGCAGATATCTTTATGAAACATATTTTTAGACTACATGGAATACCGAAAGTAATAATTTCAGATCGTGACTCGAAATTACAGGAAACTTCTAGAGGTCACTGTTTAAGGGGTTGAATACAACTTTAAATTTCAGTACAACATTTCATCCACAAACGGATGGACAGACAGAAAGGGTAAATCAAGTTTTAGAAGACTTATTAAGAATGTATGTTAAGGATCAACCTGGTAAGTGGGAAGACTACTTGCACTTAGCAGAATTTGCTTATAATAATCATTATTATGCATCGGCCAGACTTAGTCCTTTTGAAATTCTTTATGGTAAAAAATGTAATACACCTGTTTTGTGGAATGATCCAGTAAATAGAGTTGTTTTAGGACCTGAATTATTGTAGGAGTTAGAAGTAATTGTGAAGCAGGTGCAAGGACATTTAAAAGCTGCCCAAGATAGGCAAAAGAGTCAAGCAGATTCAAAAAGAACTCATAAAGAGTTCCAGGTTGGTGAACATGTATTCCTCAAGGTAAGACCGAAAAAGAGTTCACTGAAATTGGGGAGCTATGCCAAGTTGGTACCCAGGTATTGTGGTCCTTTTGAAATATTTTATAAGGTTGGAGCAGTGGCATACCAACTGGCTTTGCCACCAAACTTAAAAATACATAATGTTTTTCATATATCATTTTTAAAGAAATATGTGCACAATACTACTCGTGTTATAAAATGGAATGATGTACAGGTGGGACAAGATGGAGATTTTCTGGTGGAACCAGATTGTATCCTCGGAAGGAGAGAAACTATTCTCCAGAATCGCAGCATTGGGCAAGTGAAGGTGCAATGGAAGCACCTTAGCCTAGAGGAGGCAACCTGGGAGTTGGAGATTACTATGCAGGAACCATACCCAAATATGTTTCAAGAACACTCAAGGAGTGATTAACCAACATCTAGGATGATGTTGAGACTTAAGGGGGGGTGTATGTCACCTACCCAAATTTCTGAAAATTATTATTTTATTTGCAAAATACTTTATGTTAAATTTAATTACAAAGTTTTGTAATTATGATCAGTTTTGATCAAGGATGAATGTAATTACTGAATATTATTATTTAGATAAATTTATTAGGAGACAAACACCCAAGGGGACTGTTAAATGAGTGTTCACTGACCCACTGGGAGGAATGAAAGCTGTTGGAAGGTATGAGACAAATGGCAGCAATTGCATCACACCACTAGCTGTTGGTTATGGGACAACTACACCTAAAAATGTGGCATTATCCCCTAGGTGGAAGGAGTGAGCAGACAACTCATTTAATGACCTAGTAACATCTGAAAACGCCTAGGTAGCCTACAAAAGGAAAATTTGAATTGAGCAGGCAACTCTTACCCAATATTTTTCTGCAAAAATATTTTCCTCATGTGCATCAGGTGATGACTGAGAGATTCGAATTAGGGAGGCTAGTTGTGAGTGCAATCTTAAGTTTTCATATTGCTGAGAAGAACCAGAGATGCTCGTGCAGGTCTATTGGACTGCTAGATATTGAATATTCAGAAGTTAATTGTTACTGCAAGAAGAAATCCTAAATTCCTAAGTTTCTTCCTCCTGGTGGTTCAGTGAACAGGCTCGGGGGTCCTAAGGCAAGTACTTAACTGCTTTCAGGAATTGGTTGAGTGGAACAATCTTCTTGGGCTGTTTGTTTCCCTACAGATTTATCCAGGTTTTACAAATTTTCTACTTTACCTCAGTTAATAGTTCTTTTCAGTAAAATTTGTAATCTCTGTTTTCTGTTTGGAAGGAGAAGGCATTTCTGAATTTGTTTAAAGTTTGAATGTTAAAGTTTAATGATGATTTTAAATTGATAAATCGGTATCTACATTTTTCCACATGATGTTTTATGCATCGTACTCCAATATTGATACGCAAATTAAGAATGGATTATAGAATAGGCAATTTTCCATTTGAATTCGATAGAGAGATACAATAATTTTTATGTTTATAAGTTTCTGTCTTAAGGTAATAACAGTAGAAAGTACAGTATAATATTTAAAATGTTTTATAGTACTTCATGAATTCTAGAAAACAAATATCGATTATTTCCTGTACAGACACTTTGTATTTATTTTCTTATGTTTACTATGTACATAAGAAATAGGTAAAATTCATATTCCTACACATTATATTATGTCTGCATTATAAATAAGATAGCTGTAAATGAACAAATGTATTCATTATATCAGAGCTGTAAATAACAATCTTTTTACATAGTCTTCACACTTTAAACATTCTACACACACATTGTTTTCATTACCCGATTGTAATAATTGCTTTGTTTATTATCCTTTCAAAAATTAAAAAAAAAACACGTTAAACCTTGTTTCGTTATTCTTCACCCTATTTGCATATGTTATAAGCATTTAATTGCCAAAAATTCATTTTATTCTATAGATATTCTAAACTGAAGGTGTCGATTTCCAAACTAAGACTCATATCAAAACCTAGTAGTTTTTTATTCCCATTTTTTTATCATTTTGCAAACTCAATCTACATAGGGTTCAGATCAAACCAAAGTTCTTTTGAAATTTCATTTCGAAAATTTAGTATCTATGCAAACAAAACACGATTTAGGGTATGGCCTATTCGTTTCCTTTACCAACAAATTAAATTCTTTTCAAACATCATACATTACACAATTATCATTTCACAAACCCTAGTATTGATCAAAATTTTACGATGTCAACCTACAACATTAAGTCAAATAACACAAACGATTTTTACATAGAATTAAATAACATACATTCTCATTGCAGAGAAGAGAGCATTGTTTTCACTATAAATGAGCCTGGGATCCTCTTTTCATTTCTTATAACTTAAACAAAACAGGTTGTGGCCAAATGGCTTAAACCATCACAAGTTCCATTCTCAGTAAAACGAACTCGATGTTCTCAAAAAACAAATTACAACATGATTTCCAAAACAAAATCATACAGGGTTATCCCCAAGTTCAAACATTTGAAATGAGTCCTTAAACCCTCAGCATTAACAAGTTTTTACATTTCCCAGATCGACGAAGTTAAGTATCAAGGTATAAAACCAAGTATTACATAATCAAACGAGAGTCACAACACTGAACAAACAACATTTGAATAATAAATGTGCTTCGAAGTTCTTCAAATAACAACCACGACGAGTCACGGCCAAGACCAGTTACACAACCCTTGAAACCACTTCAACACACAGTCAGAGAACACCTACGAGGGTTTTGGAAGACCCAGAGCTTACCAGTTTGGAAGCACGCCCTTCTTTCCAAACCCTTGCTCGAACCATTCCTTCATAACCTACAACTGACAAGACAATCGTTGGATTTAGATAACTGATAATTTTCAAACTGAAAGACGAATTGCAATAAAGGAATATCACCAATCTTTACAAGATTATTTACCTTGTTGTAAGCGACCAAATATTTCCACTTTCACCCATTAAACGATGATTCTATGCTATAGACGAGACAGAAAACCCTCTGTCCATTTTCACCAGCGTGTATCTTTCACTCAATCTAAAACGAAAAGTTCCAAAAACTATCAACCATTGACACTTCAAACTAGTGACTCAAGCTGTTAACACAACGCCATTAAAGAAGAAAGGAACCTGGAACCTTTCCAAACCAGCAGGTCTCGAGGTCGAAACCTCATACACTTTCTAAACCAAAACTTTGGCAACCTGTCGGCCCTAACAGATCGTATAATAAAAATTACATAGAACACAATAACTTCTATCAACCCAACACTCGTTACAACACTAGGGTTAGATTCGACGATCCAGATCAAATATGATCGATGACTGTAAACATTCCAACACTCTTCGCATTGGAACGAGCAACAATCCCATTTATTGCTCATTCAATGTCGAAGCACGACCTTACCAACCCATGTACGCGGTGGAGAATCATTCAGCTAGCTCGGAGGACTATCAACGAAATGAGTAACATGGCAGCGTTCACGTTCACCATTTGCATTAGTTACATTCACATGGAGCTCGAAGTTCCTCATCATATAGCACACGATGGATGACCATTATTGCAGGAATGAAACAAAATAACCAACGCCGATTCATATCACTTACCTTTCCATCAACATTTATTGCATGTTAGTGTTCTTTTTCCAACGTTATAATTTCAAACCCTAATACATGACATTATAACATTATATGTTATGTTAAGTCGAAACCTAAGTTCGTATGGCTCTAAGTTACATTCCACGACATTCATTTTAGTGTTATATCAACCAACTATTACATAGACCAAGATAGGTCGTGTTATAAAGTCATGTGGTTATATAGGACGACCTTTCAAGGTTTATATATTATCAAAGGTAAGCATTATAGTTTTTAATTATTTGAAATATGTTTTCTTTTGGAATAGTATTAGTACAACCTTGGTCATAAAAATTGACATAGTTCACTTATATGTAATGATACTATATATATGCCCTTAGAAGCTTACAAGTGTCAAGTCTAGTTAAACCTGTATAGAATTATGATTAATGTAGTTCATACATAAGAGGATTTAACACTATTGTTGTAACAACGATTGCGACCAAGCAATTTCTATTATCATATTTTTAAAATTTAAAAGGGTTTGTATAGTAGACATTCATTGGATATAATGATATAAATTTAGCATGAAGACTAACTGAATGCTTTGAGTTCTTACCATCTTCTCACATTACAAACGTTTAACGCTTTTTGCAATACATTTATTTCATCAGTAATGGGAAGATAAACAATTATCTTAAGACGACATTAAAGCCAGCTACAATAACGACAAGAATCATAGCGACAAAACCATCAGCATGATGATGTACATAGAGGACTGTGTTCTAAACATTGTGGAGTTGTAAGACAAGATTTGAAAACAGTAATTATAGCTACGAATTCCATACTTGCATACTTTTAGTGGATCACAACAGAATTCTAACATTTTATTTAATTACGACGTTGAATTTGAACCTTACACGTAGCCATGAAACCTCTTACCTGTCGTCTGCACATAGGACATTCATTATGCTTTAGCATTACAGCTAAGTAAGCTCTAGGGTACCTCGTAGGACACCCTTATGCATCAAAATTCAAACTGTCAGTATCTTTGCAAAAGAAAAATGTCACATCATATTTCCGATTGTTTAGTACATTGTTATCATAATCATATTTACTAATTATGTGTTAAAAATGTCATCATCATGTTGCTGCTAAAACATAAATTAAAGCATGTTTAGTACTAACAACTTTACAATTAATGCTGTCACAATATTAATTATTATTTCCACAATTATTATTATCATAATTAATGTTGTTATCAAAATTTTAAATTTTTATGAAATTTCGGGATGTTATATGGTGAACATGGTTTTATATTGGTCTTCTTTCCGAATGTGTATTTGGTTATATCCGGAAAAGCCATCCATAAAGGAGAGGACTTCATGTACGACACAAGCGTCAACGAGCTAGTCGATGAAAGGTGTGGGAAAGTTGTCTTTAGGACATGCTTGATTGAGATCTTGAAAATATGTGCAAACACGGAGAGTGCCCTGTTTTTTATTGTTTGGTACAACGTTGGACACCCAGGTGGTGTAAGCGATGGGATAGATGAATCCAGATTTTTGGAGCTTCTCAATTTCCGTTTTGACTGCAGGAAGTTTGGAGGGGTGAATTGGTCTCTACTTCTGGCGAACAGGTGGGACCTTTGGCCATGTATCGATGTGGTGTTCAATGATGGTAGGCTATAGGTCGGGCATCTCGGTATAAGACCAGGCAAAGACATCACGGAACTCCTGAAACAATTTTTTGGATTCCCCGATTTCATACTCCATACAAGTGGCACCTAAGTTGATGATCTCGGTTTGGCCACTTGGGCGAACAATGTCCACTTGTGTAATGGGATAAATATTTTCCATGTTTCCATCTTCGAAGGCATGCGAAGCTAGGATAGGGTTCTTAAACTAGTATACCTTCTCGGGTAGAAAGTATTTTGTTTCAATTTCCAGTTGGTTGGCTGCGATAGGGGTGGAATCACCAGGGATGAAATATGATCGATGGTGCATATCATCCCATGGGTAGTCGGGTTCCGTAAGGGCTTCGACGATTCCCTCATCACTGCGGAAGTGATGAGTGATCAAGTCATACGAGGGAGGGGTAGATGCTAGAGAAGAGTCGTTCTTATCGACCGTAGAGATCGTGTATATGGTATTGACTTCCTCCAAAGGGGAAGATGTTGGAGGGTAAATTTATTCAATGTTAGGAGGGGATGTCTCTAGGTCGGCGTTATTCAACTTGTAGAGGGATGCTCTATAATCCGGGATGTCGGGGCAGTGGTGTGATTTAACAGACACCGTTTTGCTAAAAAACATTTTATGTTGGAAACATTATCTTAACTTGTATTGTAAAGTTTTATATTTGGACAAGTGTCTGAGGATGACTGTAATTTCACAATATTATTATTTAAATAAATAAATTAGGAGACACTCACCCAAGGAGAGCTATTAAAAGAGTTTTTACTGACTCACTAGGTGGAATGGAATCTAGGGTAGAAGGAAATGGATAAATGATTGCTTCATGAGGCAATTAACTAGATGTTGGTATGGGACAACTCCCTTGAATTGTGGTCATGGTTACCTGAAAGATGGGACTGGAGCTTGAGGCTCATTTATTGAAAACTGACCACTAAAGACCTAGGAAATATTTTTAAGAGCCATTGAATTTTGGACTGAGGTTCATCACTTTTCCTGATGAGGAAATTTACCTTGGGGTTCTGCTGCTTGCACCCAAGAGATTCGATGAGGGGATATGCTATGTTTTTTATCATGGTGTAAGTCTGCCTTGTTTACTGTTGTGCAGAGATTGAGGTTTTTGGCAAGTCTCTATTGATTGCTAGTTATACAAAGTTGAGTGCCTTGCTTCTACAAAGATTTCATCTATGTGGTGGTTCAGTAAACAGGATCGGGGGTCCAAAGGAGGCAAGTAGATTGGCTTCTTCTTCTGGAGAATGTTTGGAGGAACATGCCTCCTTGGGTGTTTGTCTATCCTATCTACAGTTACATGTTCTACTTGTTATTTCAGCCTCTAAGTAGTTAAATTATCTTATGTAAATGTTAATTTAGCACCCTTTAGCTAACTAATGATAATGCAAAAGTATAAGTGTGATTATCTGATCTGTTTAGGTTTTGTTATCTGTTGAATAAGTATATGATTTGATAAATGCCTCCATTGTATTTTTCCCCATACTATTTTTTGTATAGTACTCTAGTATAGGGAAGAATAATTAGAATCAGATGAATGATATGAATGAGTATGACGAATGAGAGAACTAACTATGTTCACTTCTCTTAAAGATTTCATTTTCTATTATTTTTTTCTTTAAAATCTTTCTCCTATTTGTTATATTTTGCTAATTTAATCTCAGAAAATGTAATAACATTTCATATTATAGGCATGGTAATATTTCTTTTACATTGCAATAGAAGAAAACATTTCATCTCTGTAAAAACCTAAGGTTTTCACTTTAGGTCATTTATTTCATTTCATAAAATATATGATATACATTCTCTTATCATTCTTTTCAAAACAAGTTTAGTATTGAATTTTCATTTTTATTCCTTTCATCATTATTCATATCTCTTATTTTGACTCAACTATCAAATTGTAGTTATAAATTCAAAACACTTATAATGCAGATTAAAACCCTAAGGTTCTAACCCTAGCTTCTATACTTCAACTTTTAGTATACATTTCAATGTCTATCATATCAAATAAAATATCCAAGACACAGTTAATATAAGACTTCTGTATGCATAACAAACATGGGTTTGAAACCCTAAACAGGGATTTAAATAACCTTAAACATCGTGATAGGTTCATTACTATTTCAGTGATCAAACCCTTAACCGTAAACATTTACCTTTCAGGTTAATAACACAAGTAAGATTCAACACCCTCATTCAAATAGAAGTAAACTTTAGTTACGATTCCATTGCTTAGACTACAACCAAAACAAAGAGACATATTTATCCTAGCATCATTTTTACATAGTGGTTTCACAACCCTATTAGAACTTTACTATGCTTCGACAACCATTTACATAAACGAGATTAAGAATTAGTTCTTAGGTTCGATTTCTCAGAACTATTAAAGCTATCATCAAAACCTATAAGTTCAAGGTTTTCGACTACACAACACGATACTTGAAACTTTGGCTCTTAGCCATCGTACTCACACAACAATTCAAAACATTAAAATATCACATATTCTGGAGCATTGCTCTCAGTGGCATCATATGTAAACAATCTTTAAAGGAACCAAAATATTTTATTTAAACCATAATGGCCAAGGGTTAAACCCTCTCGACTGTTACATTATTTTACAAAGTATCTACGCCGATAACAAATACTATAGCCTTAATGCTGAAGTGCTTTGAGGATTTCATCCTCCCCATGCTTCCAGTCAGTTCACAAAACATCACAACGGTGGTCATCTTACATAGCTTTACTTTTAAAATGAAGTCTTAGTTTAGAACCTAAGAAGGACCAAGAGTCACCGAACCAAAGCCATCAGGGAAACCACCGAAGCTTACCAATTCCATTTCAATTGCCATCATTCACAACTCAAGCTCGGGAATTAAAGCCGAAGGAACCTGCCATACAAATAAGAGTATGGTAAAACGAGTATCATAAAAGAAAGTTCATTGAGACGAAATAACAACAACTGCAACTCATAAACAAATAGAAGAAGATAAGTTCAAAACCTGTACATTACCTTTAGATAGTTGCTGATGGGGTAGAGATGCCATAGCCAGTATTAAACCGTAGCCATCACCTCACTACCAAACAAAACTAAGGTTGGAGACAACTCTAATAATTACTACTTAACATACAAGGAAAACCGACCACTGGTTCAACCTACATGCGAGACTATCATCAACCATGGAGTCTTCCCAACTTCAAACAAATGCTGTAAACTCTCACATTAAGGCTTGGATCTTAAGCTACCAACCGGCATTAGGAAAAACACCTTCAGGTCATGGGTTCGAATCATGGGAGGAGCTTCCAAATATTGCTAATGAAACCCTAAATTTTCTCAAGCCTGTCGGCCTCTCCACCAAGCCACTCTCTAACACATTGAATGCCAAAGGAAGCAACAACCTTGAAACTTAGTGGATATTAGGGTTAAGTCCTAAAGTCTGAGAGTAACATGAGATCAACGATGGAGATCACACATCACAACACCTTGTATTCCCAAGGAATCACCATAGTTATGACTACATTAATAACTATTTCCACCTTGGAGACCAACTAGGATAACCTCCAATAAAACCATGTACAGCTCGACCCCTTCGACTGCATGCTCACTAAGCCTTCACATGTTAAGTACCATGATGGCAGTCACCTAGTTTTTCAACCAAGCTGGTAGGTAGGAGTTTTAAATTCCAAGGTTGGATGCGAATGCCTGCCAGCACATATCCATTAAATCATTTATTACCCTATTCTTCTCACGTTGTTATGTTGTTCATGTTTGCATACCTGTCATAGTATTGCTCTTATGGTAAGTCATAGTTTGTATTTATGGTATCATTTCAACTAGGCTTAGAACATATGTTTAAAAATGGTCACGACGATCCTCACACTTTGTTATATTAATATGCTAATAGTTTATAAGCCCTTGCGTATAGTTTATATGCTATAGGAACTATACGATAATTTGCATACAGTTTATATGCTAATAGGAATTACATAGAATATGCATATAGTTTTTATGCTATAAGAATTACATCAACCTTGGCATATAGTTTACATTATATAAATTAATTGGAAATAGTATATAGTCCATCTATTATAGGAAATCGTACAACCATTTACAAGTAGTTCACCTACTATAGGATTATTATGGTACCTTGCATTTAGCCTAGGTATCAAAAACGTACATCAACATTTTTACAATAATTACATTGACATATTATACTAAACCATTGTTATGATACTCTATTGCATCATTCGAATATTAAACAAGGAAATGCATGAGATGTATAGCTTACAACTGTAAACTTTAGACGAGTCACTTATAAGTACCTTAGAAACTTTACACAAAACCTTTGAAGGCTAACTGAAAGTGCATTTTAAATTATACATGTACTACTGGATCTGATGTGTCACCCTTACCTATAATCTGTGAAAAGGAAGGCTCAGATGCTTTAGCATGAATGCTAAGTAAGCCTTGGGGTACCCTTAGAACCCCTTTCATCACCAAAAGAAGAACAAGAGTTAGCGCTTATAACCATTAATATTAGATTGAGCATTGACATAAGTAATATAAAAATATAGCTGAGACAAGAGAAACATCCAATAGCATCTTAGTGTAGAATTAAATTTCATTTCATAGCAATACGCAAAACATTACATCACATGATTGTTACAACATTTATTCTAGCATAACCACATAGAAGCATTAATTATAATTCTGCACAGTTAGTTTAAGCATTAAATGCTATGTTGAAAATTTTTAATTTTTTGTGAATTTTTGGGATGTTCCATGTGGTATCAGAGCGCGAGTTCAAACTCTAGGCTTGAAATAGGCTCACACACACAAAATAGAAAAGTTAGTTACTGACTTTATTTAAATTTTGTTTCTGTACAGAATAGTTTGACGTTTAAATTGTAGGTATGGATATACCGAAGGAATCAACAGAGGACAGATCTCCTCATCATAATGAACATAATAACAATGCATTTAATAATGGTAATGAAGGAATTTACGTAGAGTTAAATAATCAATCTTTTGAACTACTACGTACTGTAAAAGATTTAAAATCTGAAATAAGGAATGTTAAAGAAGAGAATGAATGAATTATGAAGACACAGGATGAGTTAAATCATATTTTAATGGAGAAATACCATAACAAGGAAATAGGAAGGAAATCAGAAGTAAATTCTGATTCTGATACAATGTCTCATAAGCATAAGAGTAAGAAAGCAAAGAATGGTACAAATAATAGTTACTCTTCATTTGAATCTGATCAAAGTAATTGTAATTCTGATCGTGATAGCAGTGACAGTGATTGATGTTCTAAGAAGAGAAAGAATAAACATTATGAACAAATTACAGGAGAGTTTAAAAGATTAAGCCACTAACCTTTAATGGTGAAAGTGAAAAGGGTGAGACAGTTGAAGCATGGCTGTTCGGAATGAAGATATACTTTCATATTTACGATTACTCTTCTCAGTTAAAAGCCAAGATGGCTATTTACAATCTGACTGGAAAGACAGATATTTGGTGGCAGGATCTTAAAAGAATTAAGAGCATAAAAGAAAGAAAGATAACCTGGAGTATGTTTAAAAATTTATTTAAGAAAAAGTTTTTTGTCAGAACAGTACTATGAAGATAAATCCAAAGAATTTTATGATTTAAAACTGGGTACTATGAGTATGAAGGAGTTGTGCAGCAAGTTCCTTAGCTTGCTGAGGTATGTACCTTACATGGTCGAAGAGAAACCTAAGGTACAAAGGTTTCTAAGCTATCTACCTTTCAACATAAAAGGCAGAATCGAATATGATAACCCTTCAACTTTAGAAGAGGTCATGCGAAAATCTAATTTCTGTTTCGAGCAAAACAGAAAAAGAGAAGGAATATCTGGCTGGAAGAGTAATAAGTCTAATAATTTTGATCATAAAAAGAAGAGTTTTAATCATAATTCTGGAAGTTTTAAGAAAAAAATTAATAACAGAAATTTTTCAAGTAATAATAATTACAGGAGTAATGCACCACAGAGTTTTACTGCTGCAAGGAATGTGCCTAATAATAATAATAGCAATAATAATAACAACACCATATATGATGAACATAAATCACCTTTGGCGTGTTATGATTGCGGTGGGACCCATACTAGAGCTCAATTCCCACGCATCAGAAAGATAGTCAACAACATTCACACCATACAAGCGGAGCCTACAGTTGGTGATGTAGTAAGAGAGATGCCTAGGATAAATGTAGTGCTGGAAAATTGTCAAGCAGATCATCAAACGTCTATGGTCGAAATCGAAGGTATGATACACAACAAATCTATTTCCATTCTAATAGATCTAGGTGCAAGTTTGAGTTACATTTGACCTGAATTAGTGAAAAGTTGCAAGTTAAAGGTAGAGAAATTTGATAATTCATGGTAAGTTTAGCTAGCAACAGGCACTAAAAGAAAGGTTACAGATTTTGTCAAAAGTTGTGATGTATTTACGAGTCAGTTGAAAACGCAAGTTAATTTGAATGTTTTACCCTAAGGGTCATATGACTTGTTGATTGGCATGGACTGGCTTAAACAACATAGAGTAGTACTTAATTGTTATGAGAAATCTTTTACTTGTTTGAATAATGAAGGAAAAACTGAAATAGTAAAAGAAATTCATAGGAAGATTTCAGTAAGAAAAATTTCTTCCTTACAAGTAAAGAGAGCTGCAAGAAAGGGTTGTAAAATGTTTGCTATTAATGATATTAATGACGAATGTTCATCTAAAGAATATAAGTTAAAAATGGAGGATATACCCATCCTTAGGGACTTTTCTGACGTATTCCCAGAAGAAATTCCAGGATTACCTCCGAAAAGGGAACTTGATTTCACCATTGAGTTAGTACCGGGTGCGGTACCAAAATCAAAGGTTCCCTACAGAATGAATATTCTAGTGTTAAATGAACTAAAATATTAGCTGAAAGAATTAATAGATAAAAACTACATAAGGCCTAGTGTGTCCCCTTGGGGAGCACCAGTTATCTTTGTTAAAAAAAAGGACGGTACCATGCGACTGTGCATAGATTACCGTTAACTTAATAAAATGAATATTAAAAATCGATATCCCTTACCCCGCATTGACGCTCTATTCGATCAGGTATGTAGCGCAGAGATATTTAGTGAAATTGATTTAAGGTCTGGATATCATCAAGTTAGAATAAAAGACGAAGACATATTCAAAAGTGCTTTCAAAACTCGTTACAGACACTACAAGTTCGTTGTTATGCCTTTGGGATAACTAACGCACTGGGAGTCTTCATGTGTTTAATGAACAACGTTCTGCATAAGTACTTGGATAAGTTTGTAGTTTTGTTCATTGATGATATTCTAATTTATTCAAAAACTAAAGAAGAGCATGATGAACATTTAAGAATAATTCTGCAAGTATTAAGAAAACATTAGCTTTATGCTAAGTTCAGCAAATGCGACTTTTATAAAGATAAAATACAGTACTTACGTCACATAATCTCTAAAGACGAAATTTCCATGGACCCTGATAAGATAAAAGCAATTAACAAGTGGCCTGTTCCTAAAGACATAACTGACGTTCGGTCATTTATGGGGATAACAGGTTACTACATAAAGTTTATTGAAGGGTTCTCACAAATTGAGAATCCCATCACTTCTTTGCAGAAGAAGGGGAAGAAATTCGTATTGGATCAAAAAATGCCAAGAAAGTTTTAATAAGTTAGAATAATTATTAACAACCACACCCATTTTGAAAATTGATGATCCTAACAAGGACTTCGTTGTATGCACTGATGCGTGCAATGATGGACTTGGTGGGGTCTTAACTCAAGAAGTTCATGCTATTGCTTTTGAGTCTAGAAAGTTAAAAATTCAGGAAAAGAATTACGCAACTTACGATCTAGAGTTGGTAGCCGTGATACATGCACTGAAAATGTGGTGCCATCACTTGATTGGAAGAAATTTTATACTAATGACAGATAATAAGAGTTTAAAATACTTGTTGGATCAGACAAATCTAAACGCAAGGCAAGCTAGATGGCTAACTTTCCTTAGCGAGTATGATTTCGAAATTTAACACATTAAGAGTAAAGAAAACAAAGTTGTTGATGCCTTGAGCCAAAATGCCAAATTAAGTTTTGTGGCAGCAATCAGCACATTTAAAACATATTTGGAAAATCAGATTGAAGAAGGAATTAAGCAAGATGAAAATGATCAAAAATTGCATGATAAGGTTGCTGCAAATTTATCTGAAAATTTAATAACATATTACAACATTAATGAAAAGGGCTTAATGACTTATAAAAATGGAATTTATGTTCCTAATGTTGCAAAAGTTAAACTGCTGATTTTGGATGAAGTTCATAAAAGTCCTTATCATTAGGGGAATTTTGAGGTTTAAAATGAGCCTCATAAAAGATATAATAAAATATTGTGAGTTTATCATTTTGTGGGGAAGGTATATTTACAACTCACCTCTTACACTATAATTCATGTAACTATGGTTAAGTTAAAGTGAAAAAATGTGTACAAATAAAATTAATAAAAAATCATTTTTGATACAACTAAAAACATAATACTTTGAAATACATTGATGTGCTAAAATAAAATATTCTATTTTTGAATTGTACTCCTAAATTAAACTTTTATAAATAAATTATAAGTTATATAAAATAATTTACATTAATAAATATTTATCTTAAAATATATTAAGTTATTCAATATAAAATTATAATCTATATTCATAAATTAAATTTAACATTACATATATTATATTATATTTATTATAACATATAATATAATATATTATAAATTTATAATACCTCTTTATAGCATATAAATATAATATGCTTTACAACAAGTTTTAATAGCTTTATTAATACATTACATATTATAATATAATATAACTCAATATAAAAAGTTATAATAGCTTTTTCATATGTTATAATGGGTTCACGTTATAATCTTGAGATAAATATTAAACCATATCCCTACATAATACCTATAACATACTTTACAATAAGTTATAACATTTTTTCATATATTATAATCACGAATTTGAATAAGTTATAATGGGCTCATGTTATAACATTAAACCATAACCCTACGTTATAACTATAACACACTCTACAATACATTATAATATTTTTTTCATATATTATAATCACGAATTTGAATGGTAATCCATGTTATAAATGTTTATGATCGAAGAACTTATGTAAGTACAAAGTACACGTTATATCGTATAAATGAAAAGTATGTACTCATTTCATTTTCAAATTTAAGTTTGACTTTTAATTGTTTATATATATTTTATATTCAAAATTGAAAATAAGTTGAAGTAAAAGTACTTTAATAGTACTAAGTACATATATATTAAATTTATAAAAAAAAATTCATTATGAGTATGGTTAACAAAGGATTTTCATCCACCATTTATAATTGGATAAGTAGACAACTTTAACTCAAGCAATGCCACCTCAACTATAAGAGATGATGTCATTCTCTAAAATTTTATTGGTTCTTATAAAGTTGATTTTGATAGTACATTTTTTGTTCGAAGGCCCATTTTTTACCTCAAAATTCTCCTCATGTCAGGACATCCTAGTTATCAGGAAAATGATAACTATGTTAAGGAAGGATTATTTTTTGCCCAACATGAAGAATGAAGTGGCTAAGTACATAGCTAGGTGTTTTGAATGTCAGACCATTAAGGCTGAACAACAACACCCAGCTAACCTATTGCAGCCATTGCTAATTCCGGAATGGAAGTGGGAGATTATAAGTATTGATTTTATTACAGGTTTACCTAAGAATCAGAAACATAATGATTCAATAATGGTTGTTATAGATAAACTTAGTAAATCTGCTCATTTTATTTATGTTAAAACTACATTCAAAGCTGTTGACATTGAAGATGTGTTTATGAAGCAAATCTTTCTCTTGCATGGAATTCCAAATGTAATTATTTCTGATCGAGACTCCAAGTTTACTGGAAATTTCTGGACAACATTGTTTAATGGTTTAAATACTAAATTAAATTTCAGTATTGTTTTTCATCCACAAATTGACGGACATACTGAAATGGTTAATCAGATTTTAGAAGACATGTTACGAATGTATGTTAAAGATCAGCCAACTAAATGAGAAGATTATTTACATTTAGCTGAATTTGCATACAATAATCATTATCAAGCATCTTCTAGACTTAGTCCATTTGAGATTTTATATGGAAGAAAATGTTGTACTCCTATTTCTTGGGATAACCTTGTTGACAGATTAATGTTAGGACCAGATTTGTTAAAAGAGATGGAGCTAACCATGAAACGGGTTCAAGGGAACTTAAAAGTTGCACAAGATCAGCAAAAAAGTTATGCAGATCTGAAACACACTGAAAGAGAATTTCAGGTTGGAGATCATGTTTTTGTAAAGGTAAAACCTAAGAAAAGTGCTTTAAAGGTTGGGAGTTGTGCTAAACTAGCACCAAGGTACTGTGGACCATTTGAGGTCCTATCGAGGATTGGACCTATTGCATATCAGTTGGCCTTGCCATCTAATTTAAGAATCCATAATGTCTTTCACATTTATGTTTTAAAGAAGTATGTGTACGATGCTACTCATGTGATAAATTGGAATGGCATATAGGTGGAACCCGAAGGCGATTTTTAAGTGGAACAGACTGTATTCTCGATAGGAGGGAAATTATGCTCCGGAATCATACCATAGGGCAGGTAAAGGTGTAATGGAAGCACCTTAGCCCTGATGAAGCTACCAGGGAATTGGAAAGTAACATGCGGGAAACATATCTAGTTCTATTCCAGGGAGACTCTGACAAAGAATAAGCAACATTGAGGATGATATTGAGCTTGAGTGGGGATGTTTGTAACATACCCCTTTTTTGCTAAAAAACATTTTATGTTGGAAACATTATCTTAACTTTTATTGTAAAGTTTTATATTTGGACAAGTGTCCAAGGATGACTGTAATTGCATATTATTATTATTTAAATAAATAAATTAGGAGACACTCACCCAAGGAGAGCTGTTAAAAGAGTGTTTACTGACCCACTAGGTGGAATGGAATATAGGGTAGAAGGCAATGGACAAATAGTAGCTTCATGAGGCAAGTAACTAGCTGTTGGTGTGGGACAACTCCATTGAATTGTGGTCATAGTGCCCTGAAAGATGGGACTGGAGCTTGAAGCTCATTTATTGAAAACTGACCACTAAAGACTTAGCAATATTTTTAAAAGCCATCAAATTTTTGACTGAGGTTCATCACTTTTCCTGACGAGGAAATTTACCTTGGGGTTCTGCTGCTTGCACCCAAGAGATTCGATGAGGGGATATGCTATGTTTTTTATCATGGTGTAAGTCTGCCTTGTTTACTGCTGAGTGCAAATTTCCTACTACTGAGTGCAGAGATTGAGGTTTTTGGAAAGTCTCTATTGATTCCTGGTTATATAAAGTTGAGTGCCTTGCTTCTACACAGAGTCCATCTACCTGGTGGTTCAGTAAACAAGCTCGGAGATCCAAAGAAGGCAAGTAGAATGGATGCTTCTTCTGAAGAAGGTTGGGAGGAACAGGCCTCCTTGGGTGTTTGTCCACCCTATCTACAACTACAAGTTCTACTTGTTATTTCAGCCTCTAAGTAGTTAAATTATCTTCTGTAAATGTTAATTTAGTACTCTTTAGCTAACTAATGATAATGCAAAAGTATAAGTGCGATTATATGATCTATCTAGAATTTTGTTATCTATTGAATAAGTATATGATTTGATAAAATGCCTCCACTATATTTTTTCCCATACTGTTTTCTGTATAGTACTATAGTATAGGGAGGAGTAATTAGAATCATATGAATGATATGAATGAGTATGACGAATGAAAGAACTAACTACACTTCTCTTAAAGATTTCATTTTCTGTTATTTTGTTATTTTAAATCTTTTTCCTATTTTCTATATTCTGCTAATTTAATCTCAGAAAATATAACAACATTTTATATTACATGCATGGTAATATTTATTTTACATAGCAATAGAAGTAAACATTTCATCTTTGTACAAACCTAAGGTTTTCACTTTAGGTCATTTATTTCCTTTCAGAAAATATATGATATACATTCTCTTATCATTCTTTTCAAAACAAGTATAGTATTGAATTTTCATTTTTATTCCTTTCATTAGTATTCATATCTCTTATTTTGACTTAACTATCAAACTACAGTTATAAATTCAAAACACTTATAATGCAGATTAAAACCCTAAGGTTCCAACCCTAGCTTCTATACTTCAACTTTTAGTATACATTTCAACGTCTATCATATTAAATAAATTATCCAAGACAAAGGCTAATATAATACTTCTGTATGCATAACAAACATGGGTTCGAAACCCTAAATAGAGATTTAAATAACCTTAAACACCGTGATAGGTTCATAGCTATTTCAGTGATCAAACCCTTAACCGTAAACATCTACCTTTCAGGTTAATAACACAAGTAAGATTCAACACCCTCATTCAAACAGAAGTAAAGTTTAGTCATGATTCCATTACTTAGACTACAACCAAAACAAAGACACATATTTCTCCTAGCATCATTTTTACATAGTGGTTTCACAACCCTATTAGAACTTTAGTATGCTTCGACAACCATTTACATAAATGAGATTAAGAATCAGTTCTCAGGTTCGTTTTCTCAGAACTATCAAAGCTATCATCAAAACCTACAGGTTCAAGGTTTTCGACTGCACAACAAGATACAACCTTGGCTCTCAGCCATCGTAATCACACAACATATCAAAACATTAAAACATCACATATTCTGGAGCATTGCTCTCAGTGGCATCGTACGTAAACAATCTTTAAAGGAACCAAAATATTTTATTTAAACTAGAATGGCCGAGGGTTAAACCCTCTCGGCTATTACATTCTTTTACAAAGTATCTACATCGAAAATACACACTACAGGCTTCATGCTGAAGTGGGTTGAGGATTTCATCCTCCCCGTGCTGCCAGTCAGCCCACAAAACATCACAATGGTGGTCATCTTCCACAGCCTTACTTTTAAAATGAAGTCTCGGCTTAGAACCTAAGAAGGACCAACAATCATCGAACTGAAGCCATTAGGGAAACCACCGAAGCTTACCAGTTCCATTGCAGTTTCAATTGCTCACAACTCAAGCTTGGGAACAAAAGCCGAAGGAACCTGCCACACAAACAAGAGTAAGGTCAAACGAGTATCATAAAAGAAAGTTCATTAAGACAAATTAAAAAAACTGCAACTCATAAACAAATAGAAGAAGACAGGTTCGAAACCTGTACATTACCTTTAGATAGATGCTGATGGGGCAGAGACGCCATAACCAGTATTAAACCGTAGCCATCACCTCACTACCGAACACGACGAAGGTTGGAAACAAATCTGAGAATTACTACTTAACATACAAGCATTATCATCAACCCTGGTTCAACCTACACGCAAGACTATCATCAACCCTGGATTCTTCCCAACTTCAAACAAATGTTGTAAACTCTCACATTAAGGCCTGGCTCTTAAGCTACCAACCGGTATCAGGAAAAACACCTTCAAGTCACGGGTTCGAATCATGGGAGGAGCTTCCAAAACCTGCTAACGAAACCCTGAAGTTTCTCAGACCTATCGGCCTCTCCACTGAGCCACTCTCTAGCAGATTGAATGCCAAAGGAAACAACAGCCTCGAAACTTTGTGGAGATTAGGGTTAAGTCCCATATCCCGAGAGTAACATAAGATCAACGGTGGAGATCACACATCACAGCACCTCACATTCCAAAGGAACCACCACAGTTATGACTACATTAATAACTATTGCCATCGTGGAGACCAGGTAGGATAACCTCCAACAATACCATGTACAGCTCAACCCCATCGACTGCATGCTCACTAAGCCTTAACATGTTAAGTACCACGATGGAAGCCACTAAGTTTTTCCACCGATCTGGTAGGTAGGAGTGATAAATGCCAAGGTTTTATGCGAATTCCTGCGAACACATATCCATTACATCATTTATTACCATGTCCTTATCACGTTGTTACGTTGTTCATGTTTGAAAACCTGTCATAGTATCGATCTTATGGTAAGTCATATTTTGTATTTATGGTATCATTTTAACTAGTCTTAGATCATATGTTTAAAAAGGGTCACGATGATGCTCACATTTTGTTATATTAATTTGTACATAGGACCATTGCATAATCCTTTGCATATAGTTTATATGCTATAGGAACTATACGATAATTTGCATATAGTTTATATGCTAATAGGAATTACATAGAATATGCATATAGTTTTTATGCTATAGGAATTATATCAACATTGGCATATAGTTTACACTATAGAAATTAATTGGAAATAGTATATAGTCCATCTATTATAGGAAATCGTACGACCATTTACAAGTAGTTCACCTACTATAGGATTATTATGGTACCTTGCATTTAGCCTAGGTATCATAAAGGCACATCATCATTTTTACAATAATTACATTGTCATATTATACTAAACCATTGTTACGATACTCTATTGCATCATTTGAATATTAAACAAGGAAATGCATGAGATGTATAGCTTACAGCTGTAAACTTTAGACGAGTCACTTATAAGTACCTTAGAAACTTTACACAAAACCTTTGAAGGCTAATTGAAAGTGCATTTTAAATTATACATGTACTACTGGATCTAGTGTGTCACCCTTAGCTGTAATCTGTGAAAAGGAAGGTTCAGATGCTTTAGCATGAATGCTAAGTAAGCCTCGGGGTACCCTTAGGACCCCTTTCATCGCCAAAAGAAGAACAACAGTTAGCGCTTATAAACATTAATATTTGAATTAGCATTCACGTAAGTAATATAAAAATATAGTTGAGACAAGAAAAACATCCAATAGCATCTTAGTATAGACTTAAATTTCATTTCATAGCAATACGCAAAACATTACATCGCATGATCGTTACAACATTTATTCTAGAATAACAACAAAGAAGAATTAATTATAATTCTGCACAATTAGTTTAGGCATTAAATGCTACGTTGAAAATTTTTAAATTTTTGTGAATTTTCGGGATGTTACATGTGAGTAGTGACCGTATATTCCACAGATGGCGCAAGCATGATTAGTACGTAACGCCTTGTTGCGTTCATGGGATGGGGGGTTTAGTATGACTACGGGGATGTTGGGGCTGTCGTCCAAGGTCTGCATGTGTTTTTGGAGATTGGGCAACTGAGGAGAGTTGTGGGTAGCGTGGCCAATATCATCACACAAAGAGAACTTAGGGGGTGCTGACGGGGGTGGTTCGGGTGCTACCGATTTTCTTGCCAGTGGGGCGGTATAGTTTTGCGGGCCTCTACCCCCAGTGTTTTTAGGTGGTGGGGGGGGAGGGTTTGTAGCAGATGTGGATGTTGCACCGGAAGGGGGATAGTTGGGCATGTTGTCAACTCCTGGGGGTGGGCGGTTGGAAGTGTTAATAGGTTGAGCTGGTTGAAGAATGACTTGTGGTCTTGGTGTAGGAGTAGGGGCGGGTAAATACCACACGAGTAGACCTAGGATTAAGCCAGGGAGGTTCAAAGTAGCCATCACCAGTGTACTTATCACTCCAGACGATGGAAATAAAAATGGGATCGTAGGGATGGGTACTGCCCCAATGTAACCTGGTACCTACGGTGGTTGCGGTAGTATAGGTGGTTGTTGGTTGGGTGCTGTGCGGTTGGAGGAAATTGTGCAAAGATCCAATATCTCTGTTATCTTCACAGGGGGTGGAATGGATTGGAACGTGGAGGTCATGGGTGACTCCAAGTATAACCCGAGTCTGATTGTGGAGACTAACCATGTGGGAGCATTGTGCACGGGTTGCTCGATCATGGGGAGAACATTCTCGGGAGCAGTGGGGGCATTGGGATCATATTATGTTATTTAGTCAATTTTGACCACATGTCCCTCATGGGGGAACATCATGATGCGGAATACAGACGAAGAAATGGCCTTCATAACATACATGTAACTACGACCAAGTAAGAGGTTGTAATCATGTTGTGCATTGATAACCTCTATATCGATGAGGACCGTTTTGCCCCCTAGCTGAACGGGAACGTTGGCCAAAAGGCCTTTAGGTTGAGCTACGTGGCCATCGTAAGCTGTTAATGCAGTTGTTGATGGTTGTAGAGTGGGAGATCCAAGCTTCCGCCAAACAAATGTCGACATAACGCAAGTGGAAGTGCCTTCATCGATGATGCATCAATGGATGACTAGGTTCCGAATTGATACAAAAACCTCGAAAGCTAGTGTCGAAGGAAAGCATGGTTCGGCTTGGTCTAAGTTGAATGCCATCAATATTGAGTCGCTAGGGTCTATTGCACCAATGGCAGATAACATAAATTTCCTCTGTGTAGGACAGTTCTTTAGGACTTCCAAGGAAAACATAGTCGCGAAGGACTGTGCTTGATATTCTACAATATTATAATTTGATGCGACATGAGCGTTAGGATTGTTGTTGATCCATTGTAGTGGGAAGCGGGGGGCTTTAGGGGCCCATCGCCTTGTGGCGGGGGTATGGGTAAGGTCTAATCTGTGGGAAGAGATTTAGCAGTAGTTTCTATGGGGGTGGTTTGGGGTTAGGCTCGTATTGATTTCAGCGCATTTGAAGATTGACGTCGATTGATGACATCATGAGGAGATGGTGGGTACCCAAATCCGTCGGTTGGTTTGTATGTGTAGCATATGTGATTTGTTGAGGTGGTTGTGCGGTTCCTTGAGGAGGAGGTAGTGGTTGGGCATTTACTACTCCTTGCACGGGAAAGGGATTTTGTAGCACCATGGGAGGTGGCTGGGGGTTGGGTTGTGTAGGAGGAGAAACTTGTCCTTAGCGTTGGGCGTTGTCCATCTAGAGTTGACAGGCATGATCTAAATGTGGACAATTGTGTGTATAGTGGCCATAGACCCCACCTATGGAACAAGGATGATTTGTTCGTAGATTGGGATTCTTGACCTAACGAGGTGGTCTATCAGGGTTTTGGTAAGGTGGGGAGTCGTTGTTGTTATTGGGAGGGTTTGGTTGTTGACCGTCTTGGTCTTGACGTTGGTTATTCCTACGATTTCTCCCTCTCCCTCTGTTCTGTTGGCCTTGCTGGTTGCAATGAGTGGGCTGTTTTTACTGTGGATGTTGTTGGGCGTAGACTTTCCCTTGAGGGTTGGGAAGATTTTGTGGCTGAGAAGGTGGTGATCGTGCTGGCTGCGAGTAGTAACTGGTATGTGCTTGCGGTTGATCCGGTGCAGGTGGGGTCATCGGTGGATGATAGAATAGGGGATTTTGTGGTTGCACAAGTGGGGCTTGTGGGGGGTAGTACGTCGACTGAACTTGCGGGTGTGGATGTGCTGGCTGAAGAAGGTGTTGATAAAAGGTGGGTTGGCCTGTAGGAGGTTTATAAGGTGAGTGTATATGGCCATAAAAATGTTGTGGGCATGATGGTCCATGAGTATGAGGAGGTCAAATGATAGGGGCATATGATGTAGTCGCTCCAGAATGGGATGTGGCTCGCGAAAGATCAGGGCCAGAAGGAGTAGGCATAGTCATGTACAGTTGGGTGCGTGATGCTACATGCTCGATTATGTCGTTAGCGACATGCGATGCTCCCATGGTGTCACTCCGGGAGGCGTCAGCGCGGGGGGCATCTGGTAAGATAGAGTATAGGTAGCTAGATTGGGCATAGATAAGATCAAATTGTTGCGCTTTGAGGATGGCTTCTTCCTCAGACTGAGGTTGCTAGGAGGCCACATCCTTTGCGATGGTTGGTATGAGAGACTTCAGGAACCAATCTAAGAAGATACATTCATCCAACTTGATATTACATAAAGTGCGCCGTTTACACCACTCATGAATTTGGTCTGTGATATGGGTGGCCGTATTCTGCCTACAAGATAGGAGGATCTCTACACCGACATTGTAACAAACGAGTAACTGGAAACATTGCAGGAAAGTGGAAGCAACGGATGTGAACGTAAGGTGGGTCCCGTGACGTTGGTCAATATACCACTTAGTTGCAGCTCCAGTGAGGGTTCTTTGTAGTAGGCGGAGGCGAATGGAGTCATCCATGATGGAGTTAGAGGAACACCACAAGTGGAAAGACATGATATGATTTTGGGGGTCTTCTCCTCCCTTTCCTTCGAATTTGGGTATGTCCGAGGGGAGTTTGGTGGGCATAGGGGGCCAGGTAGGATCATGTCTTACAGGATCATTAGTCAACCTAGCCAAGTCGGGGAGGTTGAGACAGGCCATGAATGGAATACTAGCAGGAGGATGTGTCGGGGGGGGTGTCTTCTGTGGCGGTGATGGTGTGGCCACTACCCCCAATATGTGGGGCACTGGTATGGACCATAGTGGCAATGGTGAGGTTGCCACCCCCAATGTTTGGGGTAACGGTATGGGCCATAGAGGAAATGGTGGGGAAGCTGCCCCCAATGTTTGGGGCAACAGTATGGGCCATAGTGGCAATGGTGGGGCCGCTGCCCCCAATGTTTGGGGCAACAGTATGGGCCATATCGGCAATGGTGGGGCCGCTACCCCCAAGTATGCTATTGGTCACTAGAGTATTTGTATTGGTGACCAATCCACTCCCTATAAGAATGGATGTGATTGTGGGAATCTTAGGCGTAGATGACATGATAGGGATAGACATTGTTGTGGTATCCGGGTGGTTGTTGAGTCCTGCACCGACCATCCTGCCAAAAAAGGGGTTGGACGTCATACCAACCAAGGGGCTAGATGGAGTGGTGCATGTGTTTTATTTTGGTTCCGTGTCGGATGAGGTATAAGGAGCATCCAGGTCCGGTGACGAAGCTCTACGTCGGTTGTGAGGAGAACCAAGTAAACCGTGTTGCGGGGGTTGGCCCCGTTGGCGGCCGGACTGTCTTTGGGACTCAATGATGATGATGAGGGTATTTCGGGTGGGGTGTGGTGAGTGAAAAGCTCAAGAAATCCTAGTGCATCTAAGTGTGCAGAAGGAGAGCGTAGAAAATGTGGCACTCAGGCCAACAACAATGCTCAAAACACGCATTGCAACAACTATGCTACAATCACACAGAGCGGTAATAAAAATGGTCAGAATACCAATAGACAAAGGCTCCTAAAAAGTGAAAAAGGTCTACTCACTAGACACAGGGGAGGTAAGGGAGCATGCAAACACCTAACTAAGAGGTATGCTGATTCGAACTGGACATATACTTTGCAGGGTGATGAAATCCCAGTTAGACAATACAAAAAGTGGAACCAAAGGCCAATGATATCCCCCTACCAAGAGGGACATTGGGTAGACAATCCTAGAAGAAAGGAAACTAAGATACCCCATTCATGACATGTCCAGAAAGGTGAATCTGTGGCTCCAGTCCTATCACCATGTGGGCCTAAAAGGAATCAACACATGTGGACAACAAGTAGGTATCCTTCAGTGACTGAATGGATTGCGGTATTTCACTCAGGCCTACGGAACCAGTCTCGCCACTTCAACCCTCGTAAGGGAGAGGCCTTTCCGAAAAATTGGTCGTAACCGTGTCAAAAAATACTAGGGGATTTTGGCACCCTATATGACAACAACTATGTCTCAAATGTAAGCGACAAAGGGGTGGTGTTTGGACACCTATCCCCCTTGTCCTACCTAGCTACAAAATTCTTCTGTGTTCCCCAGTGGAGGTAAAAGTTGGTTGAGTTAAGTAGTTTTTTAGGGCTCACTTGATTTAGGTGACAGAGTGTGTGTGATGATAATGTTGGCAGTTAACTAGCAAATAAAAGATGGCAATTAAATGCTAGAAATTTTTTAACAATGCTACCAAGACTAAAAATGAAAAGTAAATAATATATATATATATATATATTTTAACAACAAAAATGGTGAAATTTTGGAAATCAAAATGCGGCTAATGGTCGGATCTACACGGTGTGCAACGCAAGTTTCGGGTCGTCCACTACAGTGTGTAGCACGCATTTCGGGCCGCGGGCTGCACTGTGCAGCACCAACTTCGGTCCGAAATGTGCGGTGTGCAGCACGGCAGGAGCACCAGGCAGTGCAGGAGGAGCGCCGGACAGTGTGGTGTGTAGCGCGGCAGGGGCGCCGAGTAGCGTAGTGTGCAGCGTGAGTTACGCTATGGGTAGCGCAGTTTGCAACGCAAGAAGCATTGGGGACTCTGCGCTCAGGGCCACGGAAATCGCAAGGTGGCGGGCGGTGGGGACCATGTAGGTGGCAGGTTGGTGAGTGGCGCTGCCTGTGTGCAGAGGATGCACCACGGGTAGGTTCATGCAAACTGTGGTGTGGACCACGTTAGTCACTAGGTAACTTGCGGTTTAGAACCACGTGAAGGTGCAGATAAGGTGCGGTGTGCACCGCGGGAAGGCACATAAAGGATGTGCTTTGGACCGCAGCAAAGCGCTAAAGAGCTGAGCTTTTGACCACACAAAAATGGTGAACAACCACGGTTCAGGCCACAACTGTGAGGAAAAAAGATTTGATTTTCTGCACAGTAAACGATGCAAACTGGTTGTACCCGCACATAAAAACTTGTAGACCAATAACTAAGCAAATAAAACCCAAAAATAGAATTTTTAAACAAATAACAATGAAAACTAACAAAGGTTCAGACAATAGTGGAGTCACCAATCTGTAGTAGGGTTTTTCACCTCGTCTCGTGCAAAAGGGAACCTACTAAGGGAAAGGACCCTTAGTAGCAGGCTAAAAGGAAATAAGCAAAACTAAACTATTCATAAGAAATAATAAAGCATTCGATCTAACATGTGCATGAAATAAAAATAACTTGAAACAACCAACGACACACTTGCAAAACTTGAAGAATAAATAATCTTTAACTTTGTATTAAGGGAAAGCAAGGGCTTGCAAGAAATTTACTTCCACGGCAAGGGTGAAGAAGCTGGTGGCCGAATAGTGTGCTTCGGTGCTGGTTTGGTTCCATGCTCTCTTCTCCCATGCTTCGGTGGTGGCTAAAGATTTTTATCTCAAGAGAGGCCAAAAAGCTCAAAGATGGATGGCTTAAGGCTTTGGAAAACATTTAGCAGCATAAGGGTAGAGTGATTGAGGGATGTGGAAATGAGAGGCCTCCATCCCTTTTTTTAAACTTGGATTAGGGTCTTATGGATTTTTAGGGTTTTTTCCCTATTTTCTCTTCTTTTTTTTCTTTTTTTTTCTTTTGAGTTTTATTCCCTATTTGTTTGATTTTGACCCCTCATTTGGGGTTTAAGTATGTTTTGGAGGGAATTTTGGGTATTTTTAATACCCATTTGGGTTTTTTGGGGTTTTGGAGGCGAGGTTGGTAGGAAATTTGGTCAACAGAGGTGTATGTCCAAAGGGATGAGCTAGTGAGCACTTTTTTGGTGTTAACAATAACCAACGAACAAATACAAAAATACTCAGCTCTGATACCAATTGAGGGAAGGCAGTGGGTGTTTCTCTTACTTCCAGCAACACACATGAGTTTCCAGACTCAAAAATTTCACCTGCAAGACTATTGCAGCTGATAGTTGCAACTAACACTAATCTACAACACTGTCGTAGCTAATTGTTTTAGATATGTATTGATGACCCCTTTCGCTGCACCAAAATTGATTGTTCAGAATTTGTGTGGATACTCTTCCCTTTCATGAGCTGCAACAGGAATGATGAACGCCACTTGGATCTTTGACAAGATGCAACAGAGCTGGTAAATTTAATGTGCTTCAACAGTGATGACTCTTAAAAAATGGCTCTTCAGAAAACAATGTAATAGTCTACCCCAATAATTATTCGATGTCCTATGATAGAGGATGTAACTGCTTCTTCCATAAATTGATTTAGTGTGCTACCTATTTGAAACCTTGACAACATGACAAAATCAAGAATGGTGTGGTGGTGGTTGGATCTTCATCTTTTTTGGCGGCCACTCAGCAGGGCGGTGAATGTCATTTCAGAATTTGTGGTGGTGAAGAAATTAACCACTTCCAACAGAGCATTCATGATCCTATGCTACTTGCTAATTTTCTCAATAGGATATTCATTATAGACAGGACAGGACAAGACGACTATATGGGGAATACAATCATTCTCACTTCGACACTTGGTAAGGATTACAAACTTTCAAATGTAAGGTTATACAATTTTTTGGTTATTCATTCACAAATTCTCTATAGATCTTGATGAATTTTTCAACACATCTCTTGTTGTTGTTAATCTTGGGTGTATTAAAATTCAAAGAAATATATAATCTGACAACTCAAGGGAATCGGAAGATAGAACCGGGAAAGAGGTATTAAGCTTTTTATCGTGAAAGCTCTGCTAGATTAAAAATCAAAAGAGATTAATGAAGCTTGCTTCCATATGATTTTAATTTTAATGGAACTGCACTGTGATTTTTGTTTCTCGCGTTCTTTCTTGAGATCATTCTTGGTACAATGATCTCTTCCCATTTAAATTCTACCATTTATATTTCGATTCGAGTATGACACATCTAGTGATCAAATTTGAAGGGTGGGTCTTAATTTCAATTGGAAGGGCATTTGTTCTTGGAGCCCTTCAAAGATGAAGGGCAATATAAATAATTGTACTTCAATTGACAAGTATAAATTAACTAAACTTCTTCCCCCTGAAAAATGCAAAAAGCTAATATTGACCATCCAAAAATTTTACAATCTTAGACAATTGAGCACTCCTTAATATCTACATAAAAAATGATATCTTTTCAATTAAAACCTAATTTGAATACATTAATTTGAAATATATGTAACATTAACTTTATGGTTCATTAAGATAACAACTATTATGTTGTATTTTTCTGGGTTGGAGCACACTTCATTATATAGAAAAACTACTTAGATGATGCAATAACCATATTGGGGCATCTGCATGATCCTTATGCATAGTGTGGGATGTTTTAACTAGATATAGTCTTAAAATAAAATAGGAACCATGAGAAAAGTACCTATAGTTAACTACGTACAAAAGGAATCCACCAAGCCAAACGAGGCTATAATAAACCTTCAACCAAAAAATACATATAAAACCAACCAAAAACCTAATTCAAACCCGAGGGAGGGAGTCCATTCAAGCCTGAGAGATGTAAGAATGATGGGAATTGGGTGCCTGAGAAAAAATAATACATAGCTTAGAAAACATTGAAAAAATCCTCCATAGAAAACATTAAAAAAATCCTCCATACCAAGCAAGTTAGCAACATGAGCATCATAGGGGCTAGGACATCAAGTTTTGTTGTTTAACACTTGTCGCGACAACATACAGGTATGGGTGGAGGGGAATGGAATCAAACCTAAGTCAAATGGAGCCTTGCAACCCAATGCATGTTTGAGTCTCAACAATCTGCATTTTAAATTGAACTAGAACACCGAAATAAGTTTGTTAATGGCTTATTTGAGAAAATTCTAGATGTGAGTAATTAATAGCTCGAAGCTCTAAAAATTTATTTTTGTGTACCAATCCATGATTTGATGAATTTGCAGTCACTAAAATGAAATTTAATTTATTTAATGAAAATAATTATTGTATCTACCTCCATGTCGAACCATTTTCAATGCTGATGTGGGCCACTACCCTCCTTATTGCCTTACCAAAAGGCATGAGAATGAGGAAGAAAACTTAGAAGTATGGACTTCACGTTCAAAGAGTTCCTTACAATCACATCGGTAAGGAGTGATAAGAAGATCACAACAATCCAACGTGTCAAATCTCAGTTGATAGTGTCCATTAAAGACTTATATGGTAAATTTAATAGAAGACTTACTTATAGTTGTCTCTTACTCTTTGCGTCTTGACACATTTTATATTTTATGGTTGTCTCTACACCATGAACCAATTGATATTATAAGGTGAGGATGTGCATGCATAATAGTCCTTGGTTATGGCTATGAGATGAGGATTTAAAGAGAAGAGGATGTAAATACAGGTACTTTTTATACATATTTTGGTGACGAGTGCCGAATAAAAATGTGGTGAGAAAACACATATGTTTGGAAGGATGGAGGAATATTACATCATGATCATGCCACCCATCAAATTGAAGACTATTCCTGGGCCAAAAATTGTTTTTTTAATTATTTTATTAATAACCATTGTGGTGCTTTGGTCCAAATGTTTTTTCTAACTCATTGTTTATCCATATTGTGTGCCCAATGCGACCTCTCTATATCAATGGATAAATATCCCTATGCACGGTTCGTGGCCCTAACTACATGCCATTATTTGGACTTGCATGCCATTGAGTGTTGTTTAGAGTTGCAGTGAGTCTATGACATTCATGCAGGAAATGAAGTCTTGTAGAGGAGGACTCATCAAACTGACCATTTGAATTTCATTTTGATGAAAAACGAGTGGACATTGGTAGCCATGTTCACATAGGTAGTAGGCATAAAGTTCTGGCCTCATTTTGGGCCTAGTAGTAGACTACTAGTGGTTCTTTGGTGTTACGAGTGTAGCAGCTGACACATTGTCACACCTTAGATCTCAACCCGAAGTATCTCAGGATCCAAAGTAAAATCCCAGTGGTCAGTTCCTCATAGGCCTCAATCATCACTCATCATCTTGCATAGATAAGCAATGAGTGAGTGACATGAGTGAGTAAATGATTACAATTTATAATATTTTGAATGACTAGTCAAATTTTATAGCATAGGAATTTTAGCATAGAAATTTAAATTTAAATGGATGGGTGATTTCAAATGTTGCCGTTCTTTTGAAATGTTAATGTAAATTATATCCTTAATTGGAAGGGTAAAATTCAGGTTAATTTTTTTTTTTGAAGGACAATTTTAACTTTACACTTCTAGGAAGGGATAGAACCCTTTGGAAGGCTGCAGAAAAGTTCAAATTTGAATAGTGAATGCATATTTTCTTATAAATATTGCATTGATCATTCTCTCTCCTTTATTTAAGACAATTTAGATTTTATTTATATATTGTTGATACGCTACCAATTATATTTTATGTTGTCTCACTTCCATCATCTCCAAGATTTTCCATTAGTTGAAAGTTATGGTTCACCTTTATCTCAATTTTATCCATCTCACCATAAGATTAACATAACGACCCTAAGTTTCCAATGTTTCAATTCTTGAATACTCACTCCACGACTATTATTCAATATAGAACATCCTCAACTTCGACTTGAAAACTAGTATTTATGATATCTTATTACTTCTATGTATTTTTGAGTAGTTTGTTTACTTGGTTATGAGATCTTCTTATTTCTATGTTTTTGAGTAGTTTGTTTATTTGGTTAGTATGCTTAGCAATATACGTGTCGTTGGAAATATTGGTAATATATTTGGCACGCTTGTTTTAATTTATTTTTTTTAATACTTCTTCTTTTTATAACTAAACACTTTAGTTTTATTTTATAATATCATTATGGATCTTTTTTAATTAAAAGTTAAGGAGGTAGATCAAACAGCCACACATCTCATTTTTCTAATATCATTATGGATCATTTTTAATTAAAGGTTGAGGTAGATCAAATATTATAAAGTGAAAATGTTTCTTTGAATAGTTACACTAGGCAAATTTATTTTAAAAATATTAAAAACATATTTTTATTTATATCTAAATTTAATTACCTTGGACAAAGTTGACCATTAAGGACACACGATGAAAGAAACTCATTTCTATATAGATATCTACATTGTGTATTGACATAAAATACATACATTACGATGTGAGGTCACATGTAACTTATATAGATATGAGCTCATGTGAATTTCTTATTTTGCATCATGGATATTTTGTATACACGGATAATATGTATCCCTTGTGGCATATGAATTAAGGTCTATTGCATTTTATACTATATAAATTCCAAATCTTAACAATTTGTTAAAATGTCACGTTGATCACTCCCTCATCCACATTGCATGTATGTTACCTTCGATACATACAATATCAAGCATGCTTGTCATTCTCCACATTGCATGTATGTTACATTTGATACATACATGTTATGATTTTGATGTTTCACATTGCATGTATGTTAGATTTGATACATACATGTTATGATTTTGATGTTTTAGATGATGTGTTAATTCATTAGGTACCCATTGCATGAGATCGTTTTAAGGTCATAGTATGGTATGAGATACATTTGTTTGTGGGACAATATATGATGTGTTAGTTCATTAGATATGCATCATATGTGTTAGATAACAACAAAAATAACTATTTTTAAGATACTTGGTTGAATGAAAAATTGAAAGATGTGAAATTTTATGTGAAGTTGTTGAATCCAAATAACCCGTAAAGATGGACTTTAGTCAACACCAAAGCTGTAGTTCAACATGTCTCATGGCTAACTATAAAGCCTACTTCTACCATGAATTGATAGAAATATATCTCCCACTATATGTTTATCATTTACTTACATTATATGTTATATGGAACGCCTACCATTACTTGTTGTGCTTGTTCACTCACATTTTTGGCATAAGTTTCTCATCTTTCTATTGCATTTTAGGCATATGGATCTTATTCTATCTTTATATGTAACATGCCTAACCCTTATATTTAACATACCTAAAATTTATATCTTTAATGAATTATGTTTCAATCAATGTGTGTTTTTCAATTACAAGGTAAAAAAACCATAATAACTTTGTTGAATGCAAATAAATATTGAAAAAAATGCCTACCAAATTGTATGAGCAATTTTAAGATAAATACTTTGCTACTAGATGAACATATTTTCATTTATGACAGTTAAACACGACTTATCAATAACTATAATGCCTACTTCTACAATGAATTGATAGAAAAATATATCCAATTGTATGTTTATCAATTAAACTTGTTATATGTTTTATGAAGTGTCGACCTTTACCAATTGTGCATGTTCATAGGATATATATATGCCATTTTTGTAAATGCTAGTATTATCTCACAAAGTGTGGTTATATATGTCTCCAAAGAGCCTTTGAAAATTCCCTTATTACAACTTCAATTGATTCCAAAAAAGGTGTTTCCTATTGTTCATGAAACAAAATGCAGATGTTCAGGTTCCAAGGAACTTGTAATTGGACACAAATTATTTGGGCCTTGTTAAGGTAAAAGATTAATTTGGATTCTTAATTTCTCTTCTTTTATATGAAGCACAAACAACATTACATGGTTCAAGTTTATGTCACTCTCATTGTCTGTGGTATCGACCTATGCCCCCTTGTCAGTGTAGGAGTCCTGGCTAGAGTTGTCAATACTAGAAAGTCACATCTATTTGAAGAGGTTGGTTCAGTTCATCCTGCAATGATTTAGACAACAACTATAGTAAATCATCATGGAAGTGGATGGCAGAATGATCGAATTGGCAACAAGGTATATGTGTATTCTTCTAAATTATTTTTGGATGTTTAGCATAATACATTGGCAGGAAACCGTGGATAAATGTTTTATATATGTACATTTTCTATTGTTTCTTTCATCTTTCATAGTAATTCCAAACATATTGAAGGAACAATTATACCTCATCTCATTTTCAACATACCTTCTATAGTGCTTAAGCCAAGTTTTACGTTTGATAGTGGGAGTAAGTATTTCTTTCTATTTCAGTAGATAGCACGAGTGCTCTTTCTGGAATATCTGCATTGGAGTATTTTTAAGATCAATATTTTTAGTCACTCTTCCTCATTATTATTAAGATTGACATTTCAAACCATATCCTCAAGAATGGTCACAGAAGATTCACCTCAAATGTTCATTTACAAAATACACTAATGCAATTATTCCAAAAAATTATGTATACTACAAATCACTGCACCAACTTCAAATCTTTAATTCTATATTTGGAAAAAATTGTACCAAAGAATTTGTAGAAGTGAAAGTATTCTTTGTGTGTAGTATTAATAATTTGTAAGCCCTTCCCTTTGCATACATGGAGGAGTTATCAATATTACACGGTGTCAATAAGCCAAATTCAATTAATGTATGAAGTGTGGCAATTTCTACCTCCAAATCCACCAAGTCCATAACCATTGCTGCCATTTTTACCATATGCATTTAAAAATGAGAAAATGGTGTTGGATGCTATGTAGAAAGGTTCTTGTTCTACAAAATTTGTTTCTGAAAAGGATGCTCATGTTACTTTCAAACATGATATGTATCGGAAAAATGATCAACAATGTAATGTAAAGGCATTGCCTATTAAAACATCTAGAGAAATTGATTTTCTACATAGTTGATTATGGATTCTAAAAAAATAAAGGATTTCCACATCCTGGAATGGGAATTTATTTAAATAAAATGGTTTTCCCAAATCAAGACCATTGGAAGCCAACTCAAATGTGGATTTATTTATGTATCAAAAGATGTAGGTCATTTTACAATGATACAATTTTTTTGTAGGTTGAAAATTTTGAATAAGAGCTAAACATATGTTTGTCTCATAGTTATATGTACTCTTAAATTATATAAGGCCCTCCTTATTTTGGAAATGTGAATAGCCTACATATAGATATTTGATTCTCACTCAAGATTTAAATCTAACTAGTAGAAATGTAGTAGACATTTTCGCATAGAACTCTGTTTCGAAATACACATTTCGCTTTCATTGCTCTTGCTCATGTAAGTCCTCACTTTCAAAATTATATCATAATTTTATAATTTCAATTCTCCACAACATCTATGCTGGAACAATGGACATAACATCAAAAATACGTTAAGGCGTCTCACATTACTCAATCATGTCATCTAAACAACCAAAAAATATTAGTAGAAATTACACACCAATTTTCAAATATGCTCCATGCATTTCTCATTGTATTCACTTCCAATTTGACACCTATACTATTTCAGAGACAACTTCAGTGATAAAATTAAGAATGATTCAAAACATACACTAATATAAAACATTCAGAAAATACATCATATTTTCTTACAAGAGCTTCCAATCTTATTCCCACTTTTTATTTCAATATTCCCACAAAGGCAGAAACTTTGCTACTCACAACCCTTGTTACTATATTTTTTCCATGTCACCCTTGTTGTTCATGAGTCATGACAATTATGTCTGGATGTCTTCATGAATTTTTCCTTCTGCTTTAATTGAACATTCTTATTTTAAGAATAATGTTTTAATCTTAGTTTTCTCTTTTGGGCAAGTGGAAGGTTTTGCTTTAATTGAATATTCTTATTTTAAGAATAATTTTTTAATCTTAGTTTTGTCTTTTGGGAAAGTGGGAGGTTAAGGTTACTTCCTTATTTGTTTCTATTTTTTAAAAGGAATGTCAAGAAATACATGACAAGAGGGACGAGGAATTTTTGGTCTCTATCCCCTATTTCTTAATATTTGAGGGCATAAAATTGTTTTTGAGTTATTCCTTTCTTGGGATTTCTATAACATGTTTGGATGCATTTGGTACGAACAACTCCATTTTTCAAATTTTCTTTTCCTTGGATGTGAAATGGAACCCTAATTAACGCAATCCAGTAAACCAACATCATATTCTCTAATGGAACAATTTATATGAAGGTTGAATACTTTTTATGTGCATTGCCAATAAAGGGTGGCTTGAATCATAGATTTTGTTTAGAGATTAAGTGTTAAGAAGAACAATTTATTTGAGGATCAATTATTTGTAGAGAAGTTGTACACCTCCATGGTAATGCTTCCACATAGGTATATCCACTTCATTTTAAGGTTAAGAACATTATCCTTTTATTGATAGAATTCACTTTGCTTATGGCCATTCTATTTTATTTCTTTGATTTAAATTTCCTCCCAATGCTAAAGTTTTTTAGCATATTGGTACAATTCCATTGAAATGTTTTTTTCTTACTCATGTTGTTCTCAACATGGAAGGTGGCCTCATGGGGCATGATCTAGATGAAATAAAAGTGCTCCAAGAACATTTTTTATACACTATTCCATGTTGAGTAAGTGTTATAAAACATTTTAAATGTATTATTCCATGTTGAGTTTGAGCAAGTGCATGTGCACCATTAGTGACTAAGGTAATGAACCTATAATGGTGCATTTTTTTCATATTTACGATTCCCTATAACATAGACTTGCAAAAAATCCATACGTCGGTAGATTTTTTTGATTATGTGAAATCTAATGTCACAGCAGATCTAAGAGCTTATGGATACCTCACAAAGAAAGAATGAGCAAAAAATTAGAATAAGAGTGAAAAATGCAGTTAAAAGGAGCAAAAGAATAATAATGCAGTAGAACTCAGATAGGAGTAGAATAATGTCACATGTTCCAATAATTAGTATACTAAACAATTATGTTACAATGGAGAGAATTGGAATCATGCAGGAGAATTCAAACCTCAGTTGGTCTATCATAGTGATTATCACCACTGGAGTGCTCTAGAAGACTCAAATTTAATTGAACTGAACCTAACCTTAGTTAATTGAAGTCACAATCAGTTAACTAACTAAGGAGGGCACAATAATGAGTCTATTATGCATGCCAATCAGAAAAGGGCGTGTGATGCCACAATCAGTGGCATCGAGAGCTATAACGCTCCACAAGAGTCAGATAACTTAGGTGGACTGCACCAGAACACTCAGTATGTTCCTATAAAACAGATCAGAAGGTGGTATATGGATGTTGGATGACATTTGTACACCAGTAGGGGGAAAATGACATCATAAACAACTAGGAAAATAAATGATGCTAGATAGGACAAGGATGGAGTATTGAAATATCCTAACACCCCCCCTTAATCCATACTTTTTCATCATGTGCCCTAGTTACTAAGACCAAAGGTCACCCATACAATCAAATAAATGATAAAAAGAACTGTCCATGAACCAAGGAAATGGGAAAAAACCTCATGGGAAAAATATCCCCGCTAAAAAAAAAAACAATAGGGAACTCAAAGAACCTTCATACTAAGCAGAGAAAGAAACAAATTTCCTCAGTGAAATACTTTCCAAAAACATTGGCAAGATGATCCTCTGTAGGATAGCAATGCAAGTGCTAGATCTGGATCTGCTCCACAGATGTGCCTCCCATTGTGTAGAAGTTGTATTTGCCAAAACAAGTCTTTCAGGAACCCTTCTTTCTACAGGAGCGAATGTCTCATTGTGGTCCAAATCATGAACCTTTGAGTACCTTTTTTCAGACAACCAAGATTGTTTCTTGGTTGTAGATCCACCATGGAAAGTCTCTCCAAGAGATTGTGGATCAAACCCCAACATCATACAACACCTCTCTGAGAGAAGTGGATCTGTATGACATAGTGCAAGTTTTGCGTGATACTGAGATATGGTGGTTATATGGTCAAATGGATCCCCAACTTTGTTCCCAGCAGCTACAAGGACTTTGTGATCCCATATTAGCCTTGGCCATGGATTGGGAGCATGTGTCATATCTGGATCTGAATATGAATCTCCTTGAACTTCATTCTCAACATCAAGATCTTGATCCTCATCTTCATTAGAAAAGGTATCACTTTGATCTTGATCAGATTCCAATGGGGTAGGAAGAGAGTATGGAAACAAGTGTGAGAATTTGTATGCCTTGGAGGCATGGTTTGCAAACCCTTTCGCTATAATCTTCCCAGTGGATATCTCTACAATCTCAACTATGCCAGGACCAAAGAACACTCTCTTCGGTGAACCTGTGTGAGTCATCTGATATATAGACAACAAATAATCCGACAAAGAAGGCACAAATAGAAAATTCGTGAACTTTCCATGCTCCATATGTATTGTGCCCTTCCCTTCGGCAGAGATTTGAGAGTTGTCTCCCATGTGAATAATTGGACCATCTTTGAGATCTAAAGAAGAAAATGATTCTATGGAGGCAATCATGTGGTTGGAGGCTCCTAAATCTATGAGGATGGCTTGTGATTTTGAAAATCCAGCCTTCAGTGCATGGAATCTCTCATGACCACCAGACTTACTTCCAGAGTCAGTCTCTCTTGCACCTCTTGGGAGGGAAATTTTGTGTTGTTCAAGAAGCTCGATCAACTGATCTATCTTATTATGCATGCAAGATCTCTTTGGGTGGTTTCCTTTCTTGCAATAGGAACAATTGGATTTCTCAAATCCCTTATGTTTTTCCTTCTTAGCTGGAGGCTCCTTCTGATGTTATTGACTTGGCATTCAGCTTGGGTTCAGATAGCCTCTTGTCCTTTCCTTTATGCCTCCCTTTCCCATTCAAACTTTTTTCTTCTTTAGCCATAAGAGCTTGATATTTGGAGGCCTTCAAGGAACCCATATGGAGCAACTTGTCTTGTTCTTGGATGAGAGATTCAGTGAAGACATCTAAGGAGGGAATCTTCCAACCAAGGATTGCCATTCTCCCAGAATGGAAGGTAGATACAAATATGGAGAACTCAGTAGCTAGCTTTCTCAGAATGCATAGCACCAACTGATCATCCTTCTTCTCAATTCCACACTACTTTCATTACATAACCATATATTTGAATTTTGAAAAGAACTGCTGAATGGTCTCATAACTGCTCGGTTGTAGAGCAATCAACTCATTTTTCATAATATGGCCTCTTATCTCATCTTGTTTTCCGAAGAGGGTATCTAACTTCAACCATAACTCTCTTGGAGTCTTCAATCCTTCTATGTGGAAGATTATATCTCTAGAAATATGAATACACATGAAACCAAACACTTCAACCAATCTATTCAGATACTTGGTTTTCTCCACAACCGATGTTGGTTCAAGATCCTTCCCCATTGTCACCTTGAAAAATGGTTTTTTTCACATTACCAAATGCATATAATCCCTCCAATCAAGATAATTGGAGGGTGCCAGGATTCTAGGAGAGAGAGGAGAGTTCAAAATTTCCATTACAATTGCTGGAGCGAATACCAGGTGAAACTGCTACTACTGCAGAAAAAACTGCAGCAACTGCAGAAAACTGTTTTAACTAATACAACTGATGCAACTGCAGAAAACTACTGGAGTGAATACAAGGTGAAACTACTACTGCTATAGAAAAAACTGCTGCAACTGCATAAAACTGCTGAAAATGCAGAAAAATGTTGTAACTGCTGCAACTATAGAAAACTGTTGTAACTGCTGTTGCACTCAAAAACTTGAATAACTTGAAAAAAATATCAATAATGGACGTAGAATACTACTGAGCACCACTTTAGGACAATAGGAACTTTTATCCGGATCATTCACACTTGGCTAGACCTCATTGGATTTCTACAATGAATTCAATGCAATGGCACCAAGATTTGCTGTGGAAATCTATATGCTTCTGGTGTACTACTGAAAGAAGATGCTTAACCAGTTAGCTCAAATGTCTCTAATACCATGTGAAATTATATGTAACAGCATATCTAAGAGCTGATGGATACCTCACAAAGAAAGAATGAGAAGAAAATTAGATTAAGAGTGAAAACTGCAGTAAAAAGGAGCAGAAGAATAATAATGTAGCATAACTCAGTTAGGAGCAGAATAATGTCACATGTTCCAATAATCAGTATAATAAACAATTATGTTACAATGGAGATAATTTGAATCATGCAGGATAATTCAAATCTTAGTTGGTCTAGCATAGGGATTATCACCCTGAAGTGCTCCAGAAGACTCAAATTCAACTGAACTAAACCTAAACTCAGTTAACTGAATTCTCAATCAGTTAACTAACTAAGGAGGGCACAATAGTGAGTTTGTCATGCATGCTAGTCAGAAAAGGGCGCATGGGGTGATAATTAATGGAATCTGGATCTCTAACCCCCCACAAGTGTCAGATAACTCAGGTGGACTACACCAGAACACTCAGTAGGTTCCTATAAAATAGGGAACTAAATGAAGTGGTCCTAAAATGATGCATGCAGGGCTCAGAAGGTGGGAGATGGATGTTGGATGACATTTGAACACCACTAGTGGGAAAATGACATCATGAAAAACTAGGAAAAATAAATAATGCTAGGTAGGACAAGGATGGATTATTGAAATATCCTAACCAATTATTTAATTTATTATGTAGTTTAATTTGACTAAACAAATTGTTGTAGGAAAAATCTCTCCTGCGAACATGTTTGGCCTCCTTCGAATATTCCCTTAATCCCAGATAGACTGTAAGATAGTCTACTATAATATTATGTCTAGATTCTGTTAGTCCCTGAGAAATACTAGACTAGAATAGTACTTTCTAGGGCATGACAAAACTCAAATTTTATGGATTTTCAAGCTGAATCTCTATGTAAGTTTAAGTAAAATTGATCTTTCTTGTAAATAAATATTTATAAAACAATTCTAACACTGTAAAACATTTGTAAATAAATTTTGCAGTGTAACATTGTTTGAGATAATAGTGGAGGTGAATTTATATGATGGAAACAAAAACAGAAATAAGAGGTGCCTAAAGGACAAATCTCTTAAACCTAACAACAACATAAACACACAGGGGTCTCACTCAGTGAACTTGTTACATAGCACGATCGTTCGCATGATATTAAAGAATATCCCTAATTTCACTAAATATTGGAAAATGCCTCATAAAATTGTATTGTTGATCCCCCTCCCAATATGCCTCTCCAATTAAGAAAACCCCTAGTTTCACAAGATATTGTAGGTATCCATTTTTATCAACCCATTTTTAATAACCCCTTTATATCATATTATCAAGTTGTAGCAAACAATAACCCTAAACATCTTAGTATAAGCAAACAAGATGCTAAATACAATAATAGTATAATTCTAATAATGGTCCCACCAGGATTGTAGGGGTGATTGATCAATTTGTTGCATTGGATAGTGGAAGACCCAACGAAATAGTACTCGAGAAGGAAAAATGTGTAAAAGGTAATCCATTCAAGAGATCAACAAAACAAAGAATGTAAAAGATTCATAGTACACTAGTTAGTGCAATGGCTAGAAAAGATGAGAATTGCAAATGTTTCACACCACATCCTTCCAATCTACCAATTTTATATCATGTAAATACATGTATAGCCATAGATAGCTCATGTTTTCTATAAGCTTAATAAATTAAACTCCATAAAAATAAAAAATTGAAACTCTTTCATGTGTTAAAATTCAATATGCTAAGACAGAAAATAGCAGCATTACATTCCATTTCACAATAATAGCATATACAGGATCACTGAAGAAACAACAAGCATAGCATAAACACAAGAGACAGAGATTTATCCTGGGAAACCCTCATGGGGTAGAAAACCCAGCAAAGCTTCCTCAATATAGATGACCAACAATATACAAAGATGAAACCCTGAGACATGATCTCCTCCTCCACAATAGCAGACCTCTCCTCCACAATTGCGCTATCCTCAAGTGTGTGAGTGTGTCAAATGAGGATCACACCTCCTCTATTTATACACTACACTGACATATCTTTTACACAAGTACACGTAGGCTCGTATTTAACCAATGGGTTAAATACCCCACTACAACTGACTGGGTCGACCCCTCTAGGGTGGTCTAATAACCCTTTGACACACATAACACATACAGGGCCGACCTCCACTAGGGAAGTCTAATAACCCGAGTTACCACATTCCGATGGAGGAATAAACATCTCCGGATATACAATAAGATCTTTACGGAGGAATGAAATATCTCTAGAATAATAAAGTACAATTATAATATTCTTTGAAGTTACAATATATAAACACTCCCCCTTAATGAGAAGGATATTATAACAACATCTACACGAGCAAGGAGTCATCAACATCATACATGATACATCTATTAATCATTGGAATCTTTCTCAATATCATCAGTAACTCAACCAGTATTGGAACATCTTCAATACTGGAACATCAACATCTTCAGTACTGAGTCTTCATCTTCTGCAACACACGAACAACTACATCGTCATCACATGATCATCAGCATCGTCATCACACGATCATCAGCATCGTCATCACACGATCATTAGCATCGTCATCACACAATCATCAGCATCGTCATCACACGATCATCAGCATCGTCATCACACGATCATCAGCATCGTCATCACACGATCATCAGCATCGTCATCACACGATCATCAACATCGTCATCACACGATCATCAGCATCGTCATCACACGATCATTAGCATCGTCATCAGCATACTCTGCTATACACGTGATCCTTCCTTTCGGAATTACAATCAATATTTGAGACTATCCTTCCTTTTGGAATTACTGGATTTACTGTCTCAAGATGATTAGTCCAATCACAATCATATTTAAGACTGTCCTTCCTTTTGAAATTACTGGATTTACTGTCTAAGGATGATTAATCCAACCACAATCACATTTAAGACTATCCTTCCTGGATTTACTGTCTAAGGATGATTAATCCTACCACAATCACATTTAAGACTATCCTTCCTGGATTTACTGTCTAAGGATGATTAATCCAATCACAATCACATTTAAGACTATCGTTCCTGGATTTACTGTCTAAGGATGATTAATCCTACCACAATCACATTTAAGACTATCCTTCCTGGATTTACTGTCTAAGGATGATTAATCCAATCACAATCACATTTAAGACTATCCTTCCTGTATTTACTGTCTAAGGATGATTAATCCAATCACGTGCATTTTGAACCAAGGTCCAGGGACGATGCAGTCCTATCCTCTATTCTCGGAGACACCTGTCTACGGCTCACTTTAGAACTTGAGTTCAAGGATGATCCAATCCTCTCAAGTCCACCAAGGACTTCATTCTCGGAGACCTCACGTCTACGGCTCTCTTTAGGACTGAAAGTCCAGGGATGATCCAATCCCCTCAAGTCCACCAAGGACTTCATTCTAGGAGACCTCACGTTTATGGCTCTCTTTAGGACTGAAAGTCCAGGGATGATCCAATCCCCTAAACTGTCCACTAAGGACTTCATTCTCAGAGACCTCACGTCTACGACTCTCTTTAGGACTGAAAGTCCAGGGATGATCCAATCCCCTCAAGTCCACCAAAGACTTCATTCTCAGAGACCTCACATCTACGGCTCTCTTTAGGACTGAAAGTCCAGGGATGATCCAATCCCCTCAACTGTCCACTAAGGACTTCATTCTCGGAGACCTCACATCTACGGCTCTCTTTAGGACTGAAAGTCCAGGGATGATCCAATCCCTTCTAGTCCACCAAGGACTTCATTCTCGGAGACCTCACGTCTACAGCTCTCTTTAGGACTAAAAGTCCAGGGATGATCCAATCCCCTCAACTGTCCACTAAGGACTTCATTCTCGGAGACCTCATGTCTACGGCTCTCTTTCGGACTGAAAGTCCAAGGATGATCCAATCCCCTCAACTGTCCACTAAGGACTTCATTCTCGAAGACCTCACATCTACGACTCTCTTTAGGACTGAAAGTCCAGGGATGATCCAATCCCCTCAACTGTCCACTAAGGACTTCATTTTCGGAGACCTCACGTCTACGACTCACTTTAGAACTTAAGTTCAAGGATGATCCAATCCTCATCTGTATTCTCATCTATACAGGTACAAATATCCAAGAGCATGTATCACATCAAAACATGTATACATCACTAATCAAAACATGTATACATCATATCAAAACATGTATACATCTAGCATGTATAATCAAAACATGTATACATCACATCAAAACATGTATACATCTAGCATGTATTCTCACTAATACATCTAACATCAAAACATGTATACATCCCATCAAAACATGTATACATCACATCAAGACATGTATACATCTAGCATGTATTCTCACTAATACATCTAACATCAAAACATGTATACATCACATCAAAACATGTATACATCTAGCATGTATTCTCACTAATACATCTAACATCAAAAGAAAAAGATATAAGAGTTCTAAATCTAAATAATTCTAAGTAACTAAGTGCAACAAATTTAAGGGACAGACTTGTTATCAGATACTATGCTACTCCCCCTTTCGAGGAGGGTCCTTCTGGACTATACCAAGCTTGTCTCGGAAGTATTCAAACTTTACTCGAGATAGAGGTTTAGTCAGGATATCAACAATCTGATCCTCAGTGCTTATATACTTGAGCTTGATAGCTCCTCTCTGCACCATATCTCGTATGTAGAAGTAACGGATCTCAATGTGTTTTGACTTATCATGGAATACAGGATTTTCAGTCATCTTAATGCAGCTTTGATTATCACACATAATCACAGTGGGATCCATTTCTAAGTCAAACACTCCAGATAAAAGTTTTCGAAGCCATACTGCTTCACAGCTGGCAGAGCAGGCGGCTATATATTCTGCTTCAACAGTACTGAGGGCCACACTAGATTGTTTCTTGCTGAACCATGAGATCATGGCATATTCAAGACTTTAAACATCCACTTGATGTACTCGCTCTGTTTGAGACACTTCCTTCCCAATCAGAATCTGAGTAACCATGTAAACGGAGTTCATGACCTCCAAGATAATATAGACCAAAAATCTAATGTACCTTTTAGGTACCTCTCTACATGCTTTGTAGCTATTAAGTGCACCTTTCTAGGTTCTACTAGATATTGACTTAGGGTATTTATAGCAAAGCATATATCTAGCCTATTATTTGTTAAGTACATCAATGACCCAATGATTTGTCTATATAGGGTTAGGTCCATTAAATACGATGAGTCATTAACTAACAACTTCAAGTTGGAGTCCATGGGAGTGGCCATGGCTTTATACTCCAACATATCAAATCTTTTTAGAAACTTCACAGCATACTTACCTTGATTTAAAAGATTCCTTTAGGATCTTGCCATACTTCTAGACCTAAGAAGTAGTGCATTAATTCGAGATCTTTCATTTTCATTTTTTGCAGCCATTTTCATGACCTGTTTCTCATTCCTTGTCAGAAAGAGATCATCGTCATACAATAATGGTATGATAGGTTCATCATCCACAACCTTAAGGTAAGGGTTAGGAACAGTTTTACTTCTGGTAAAGCCCAAGCTTTGTCATGAAGCTATCAATTGTCGATTATTCTCACTCAGCATTGAGTGATCTTCTGCATATCTATCTGTGCCATCTCTCGTTAGATGGGTCTACTAATACGAGTCTCAAAATCATTCGAACTCTGTGGTGAGTTCCTTCTTGCATCCATGTCATATGTGTATAGAACCCATATTCAACCTTGTAGCAAAGGTTGAGATCCACATCACCCATGATGATCATTAATCTCATCAATTGACTACCGATCCTGGGAACCCATACAGAACCTGATTACATTATTAAGAGAATGGTCTTATCTAGTCCCTTGAAGCAAAACATCTCATCATGATTCTCTTCCTCTTTCTAAGAGAATCTCTTAACCACAAGCTTTCTATAGTGTGTTTGATTTGTAAATCTTTTGTTCAACATCCATCGCTTGTTCAGAGTTCATCATTCATCATGATCTTTCCTACAAATCAAAATTAAGTACATGATTAGTAATACTTCATAATCATCAAATCATATTGACATGATAACCTATTATGCATACAGATATCATTTACATAGTTATGCAACTATTTTGACCAATACTTTGGCACAACACTTTCCCATATCCTGTATGCATACAGTGGCTATCTAGATGCCTTCCATCTCTACCAGAACATACTATCGAGAGTGTGCACAGCTCTCAGCATGTTAGCAAAGAGGTTTCATTCTAGACAAGCAACAATGGAATGTTTGTCCAATTTACCAATCATATGCATATTAGTAGTATACTGTTCAATGCTTTATGAATGTTTACACTCAGCATGATATATTCTAGGAATACAAATATGCATACAAGCAATATCATTACTATTTCAAATAACAACTCAAATACTTATCTTTTATGTTTGTGTGGTTGCCTCCCGCTTGATCTTTTGTATGTCTTCTGAACTTCTATTCATTCTGTACCACTGTGCATGCTCAAGTGTGCACTAGTGTCATCCTCATGATCTCATACACAAACATAAATTTCATTAGTATATTATAAACATTATCAAAACATCTAAATAGTCTTGAATATGTATGGTCACGATCATAGGTAATAAACATTAGTATTCAAGATTTCAGGGAAGATTTCGTTTACTTATGCATATCATCAATCAAGATAAAAGACATAATATGCATAATCCCTTGATTACTAACCTTATGAATAAGCATATCTAATCATGCCAAGTATACTTATATAGGGGATCCTTGACATAGGAAAACATACCTGGATTAGTATACCTGCTTAGTTATGTACAACATACCTAAACAATCTCTTCAATGATTTAGAGATCCTGAGCTAGAACCTGCATGTCTCATAGGTTAAGCACAATATATCAAAGTCATACATACCTCGTAAGTAGAACAAAGATTATGGATGAGTCTTTGTCTTCATGAGGAACTTGATTTGTCTTCCGTGATGTACCTGTGTCTTGTTAGCAGACAACATCAACCTTACACAACACCATAATGCATAAGTACAATCATATAGCCCTAATCAATGAATGTCTTCGATCATTCGCATGCATTCATTCTGTTACTAGGGTGATAAGACAATTAATAACATTAATCAAAATTGTACTAATAAATAACATGAAGACAAACACATTATGAACTTAATCAAGAATCAGATTTCAAGGCATACCTGAACCTTCTTAAGTCATACCTGTCGAGATTTCTTGTAGTCTTCTTATGTAGGGCCTTAGCCTCAACTCCCCCTGAAACTTGATCTGGATCTTGATTAGGGTTTGCTAGAGAAATCCTAAAAATTCAATCTTTGACTTTCACACTTCTGAATGGATGGAAGAATGTGTCTTGCTGAGCTGATCAAACTATGATTCTTCAATTTTGAAATCTCCAAAATTTGACCCCTCAAAATTGCCTTCGAAACTTCTGGAACTTCTAGAGAGGAACCCGAACTAGGGTTTGATGAAGCCCATCCTTCTATCCAATCAAAAGGTTTAATCCAAGGCTCTAAACTCTTATTTTTCTGAGGAGCTTCCAACCGTGGTTACAGACTTAAAAAATTCCAACTTTTGTTGAAGCCTTAATTTTCCATCTTTCTGATCAAAATCCCAAAGTAGGGTTTGATCAAGCCCGGTCTTCTACCCAACCAAAAAATTTGATCTTGGTCTCTAAATTTCGATTTTCCTAAGTAGCATTCAGCCATGGACTCTGATTCCAAAAATTCTAACTTTCTCTGAAACCCTAAATTCCGGAAGCCATGAATAAAGGTGCTCCAAAAATAATTATGTTTTGACAGAAATATGCACCTGATTGTTTCTGCTATAACTCTGAAATTTTTGCTCCATAGGGTCTGAAAACCTTTTCTACAGTATCCTGACCTGTCATCTTTCCATCCTGACAGGTATGACCTCAATTGGATTTTCTAAGAGAGAGTTATGCCAAGTGTTGCAACGTGACCTGTTTATGGGATAAACCAGGAGAGCGAACTTGTACGGCGTTCCACGTGTCACTGTTTCACCTTCGGCCTCTGAAAACGTTTCCTGATATAGAACAGTCTATGTAATACCTATCACTTTTTACGAAATTTCATTTGGATCTTCCTAGCCCAAATTATACCAAGTGTCGCAACGTGACCTATTTATGGGATAAAACAGGAGAGCGAACTTGTACGGAGCGCCACATGTCACTGGTTCACCTTCGGCCTTTGAAAACGTTTTCTGAGATATTACAGTCTGTGTACTACTTGTCACATTTTACGAAATTTCATTTGGAGCTTCCTAGGCCAAGTTATGACCTTTTTTCCAAGGTCACCTGATTTTGACTGAGATCTAGAAGAGGCAGAAACCCTAACTTGTACTAATCATAACTTACAAAGTACAACGAATCTGAGGATTCCCTTTGGACACAGGGTACCTGGGGATGTTATCTTCGACCTGTAAATGTTTCAGACCCTGAACCTTCGCCAAAATGGATTTATAGCGAAAGTTCCATGATGACTGGTTTTTGCTATGTAAAACCCTAACCTTCAAATTGTCGTAAGTAAAGCAAGTGTCGTAAGTGCCATACCTTGTCTTCCTTCAGGTTAGCTCTGATACCATGTTAAAATTCAATATTCTAAGACAGAAAATAGCATCATTACATTCCATTTCACAATAATAGCATATACACGATCACTGAAGAAACAACAAGCATAGCATAAACACAAGAGACAGAGATTTATCCCGGGAAACCCTCATGGGGTAGAAAACCCAACAAAGCTTCCTCAATATAGATGACCAGCAATATACAAAGATGAAACCCTGAGACATGATCTCCTCCTCCACAATAGCAGACCTCTCCTCCACAAGTGCGCTATCCTCAAGTGTGTGAGTGTGTCAAATGAGGAACACACCTCCTCTATTTATACACTACACTGACATATCTTTTACACAAGTACACGTAGGCTCGTATTTAACCAATGGGTTAAATACCCCACTACAACTGACTGGGCCGACCCCTCTAGGGTGGTCTAATAACCCTTTGACCCACATAACACATACAGGGCCGACCTCCACTAGGGAAGTCTAATAACCCGAGTTACCACATTCCGATGGAGGAATAAACATCTCCGGATATACAATAAGATCTTTACGGAGGAATGAAACATCTCCGGAATAATAAAGTACAATTATAATATTCTTTGAAGTTACAATATCTCAACATCATGGATGGACTCCGCTACCTTCCTATCAAAACAAACATCTTGGTTCCAGTGAGCCAAGAAAGATTGATTTCACTTTTCTTGGTTTTCGTAGAGAAAGGTTTGATTGAATCTCAATACCCACTTAAACCCCAACCTAAAAATTTAAGAGTTAGATATTTTACTCGAATGCCTACAAAAAATACAATACAATTGTTCAACTCTAGAACTCCCGATTAGCTACCTATCTTAACTTAAATATTAAAAAAAATATAACATTAATTCAAACCAAGCCTGAAGAAGCTATTAAATGAGGATTTATCAAGGATATTAATCCAAAGGGACTTCCATCGATATTATTATTGGTACACTATTATCATATTTATGCAAAACTTAGGACCATAAGAAATATCAAATAAAAATGGAGGGTCTATAAGTTTTAGGTGGGTATGAATTGAGCCCATGATTTGTAGGTATGAATCCATCCCACGATTTGGAGGTTATTCCTCATCCCACTCACATAAAATAACCCGCAATATTTATATTACTATGTCAAATTAAAAAACCCCTTGACCTGTTAATATAGGGAAATATATTTTTGCGGTTTTCAAGGGTATTCAAACGCCCAATATGAATGGACGTGATATGATATTGCCTCGCTAATGAACCCCCCGTGCATAAATGTACCGAGCTTTGATTTAAATAATTGAGTAGTTTGTAAACAAAATGCATGTAAATCATGAGTTCATTTATGATTTTCAAGCAACATGACATTCATGGAAAAAACAGTAAAAGAAGGCTTCAAATAATGATGTATTTCATTAAAGCTTTGAAACTGGACCAAAGGTCAAAAGGTTTGAAATATGTGCAATCAATTTTAACATTCACAATATATCATAACACTAACACAATATGGAGGTGAATCTATTAGTTAGAGCCTTATTGATATCTCATGGAAGTATACATTGACATAGAACTATATGATAACAACAAAGGTATACAAAATTATAGAGGAAAAACATCTCTGTAGCACTCTGCAAGCTTAATCTCAGGCAAAAATATAAAATGACAAAATGGTTCGTCTACTCAAACAACTAATTGATTCCCTATAAAAATTGCTAGGATTTTACAATGACCTTGATGATGATTTTATAACCTTTCACAATGTAACTAAATTATGTTTTCCCTAAGAACGTTTTAATCATATTCTAGCTCTGTATTTTTTACTTCTAATTTAACAACCATTTTCACTTTTAACCTCTATTATTCGAAGTATTCTTTTCCCCCCTTGCTGATGTAGTTTGGCCCCTCATATATCTGAAAATATGTCACAAACTTAATCTAGTTTATTGAAGAAACCTCACAATTAGTTTTTCAAGAATGCAGAGAAGGAGAAAATATTGAGGAGAAAACACTTGAGAAAATAAACTCAATTGGATAAAATTGCATTAATCTATTAATGAACAATGATAGTACATTAAATGATACATCTATGATGAGAGATTCAAATGTGTTAGAGGAAATTCAAAGTTGTCACAAGTGGCAGGATTAAATTGAGGGAAAATCTTTGTCTAGATAATTTACTAACTCCAAATCTAGGCAAGAGGTCACAAATTGGCTAAAAAATATTGGGTAGGCCATGAGTGACCAAAATGAAGCATGTTAGGGGCTTTTCCAAAGAAAAACATGGAAGGAGTTGAGGAAACATCATGAAAAATTTACAAAAACACCAAAACACCCTTGATAAATCCTTAACCATATGAAAAGCATGCTTTAACTCAGTAAAGTAGGATAAAGCACGAATAAAGCAGATTAGCGCACCTAGCTCATAAAAGATGCTTTAAACATCATGTGGGGCGCACTTGTGGATAATTATCACATTTTTGTCAAGTTATGCACTAGGAACAACATCTAACATGGTATACACACATAAGAATCAAACTAAAGTAATAAAATAAGGTCTCTAAGGTCTAAATGGTGGTTAATTATTCCAACACTCCCCTTATTCTTGACATAGTGTGAGTAAAATCTGATTAGGGTACAAGCAACAAATGTTTATCATCACCCCATTACATTTATTATGTCCATGAAAATAGAGGAAACAAGGAAAACCACATGGACACTGTTGGAGTATTTTAAAACCCATCCATGTCATTTAATACTTAGGATAGCATTAATTAGTCATTTTGATTAATTCCTAGGTGTTAGACTAGGTAGTTGGCCAAAATTACCCATTGTGTGGACCACAAGTATCCTTTGTGTGGACCACAAGCATCCACAAGTCACTAGGGTGCATTTATGATATTCTAGATAAGATCTTATCTGATTCTGGTATATTTTATCCAATTCTAGAATAGAAAGGCGCCTTCCTTCTTTTTACTAGTTTTTGTGAAAAGATGAAAGTTGGTTGACTTGCCTTAACTAGTTTTTGGCCAACTCATCCTCCATGATGTTTCCTCTTCCTATGAAATTAGGATTATTTTCCATCATACATCACCATCTGATCACTAATTTACCATATCATGAGCTTTAGAGGTGACTTGGAAAGCACTCTTTGCACCTAGGGGGGTTTTACATAGATTTAGTAAGCCTACTTTTGTGAGTATTTCGAATGGAATATTTAGCCTCCAAATATCTAATGTAATTATATATATTAACAACCATTACCTTACCTAATTTTTTTATGATGTAGACTTATTCAATAGAGTTTTACTATTTGCGTCAAATACATGACTGTTTTCATTGTTCTATGACTTGTTTTTGCAAGGCAATATTTGAGAGTTTGTAATTGCTTGAGTAGATATTGGCGTGTAATAGAATTTCGCATGGTATCAGAGATATCAATATGCTTTATTCTCCTTCTTTTGTCCTACAATATCGAACTAGTCTGAGACAGGGCGCAACCAATCATCTAGGGGGTGCATTCATTCACCCGAAGGGTGCAACTAAGCATCCAGGGGTGCACCCAAACCACTCCAAAATATAATTCAGAGCTTCCATGGATCCCTCACATCAAATAATGCTCACTCCATTCAATTATTTTTACTGGAAGGCATATATGGAGATCCTGTTTAGGAGCAAAGGCCTCTACAGGGTGACTATGGTAACTAAAACTGAGCCTACTACTGCAATAGAGAAGGAAAAGTGGTACAACAGAAGAGATGAAGCTTATGGTCTCTTGTGTCTCAGCACATCCATAGGTATCATTTTCCATCTATCTGGTCTTACCACTCCAATTGAAGTTTGGGAGAAGATCCAATAATTGTTTGGTAAGACAGATGAATCGAGAGGCCACCAATTGGATAATGAACTAGTTTCACTAAGTCCAAATATTTTCGAGAACCTACAATACTTATTCTCAAAGTTCAAGTAACATTTACTTCAATTTAAGCAATGTGTAATTGATAATAAATATGAGAAATTGATCTTGGCCATCCTCTCCAATATTGGCCTAGATTAATTAGCCTTTGTTTCGACCTTTCATGCTACATGAAAGGAAGTTCAAAACATGAAGAGTCCTACTCTGCCATAATTCGTGGAATCTATCACACAAGAACAAGACAAGTAACTTGTCTTGATGGGAGATATCAAAAATCCATCCAAAGATCATTGTTTTGCTACTAGAGATTCAAATAATTCGAAAGGAAAGAAGAAGGGCAACTTCAAGAAGCCACATGATTACAAGAAAGAAAAACAAAAAGCTCATGAAGACTCCTCAAATTTAAAAAAGAATCCTAATAAGAAGCAAGAGAAGGATCAGTGCACCTATTTCAATAGGGGATTTCATCCTGATATTTCATGAATGAAGAAGACCATTGATCAAATGGATCATCTCCTTGAGAAAGCAAATATCCATCTTCCTGAGAGTGCAAGAAAGAAGGAAGGAGGACACAATTCTAAAGACAAGGAGAGAGTGCATGATTTGATGGAAAGCACATCCAAGCATACCTCTTTCATTATAGATTTTGGAACTTCAAGGCATACGGTGTATGCGAGAGATATATTTTCCTCTCTGTATTCTTCTAGTGGTCCAACCATTGTGTTGGGTGATGATTCAAAAACTACTAGCAAAGGTAAAGGCTGTGTTGATTTAGAGTTTGGTTCCTTCACTAATGTGTTGTATGTTCCAGGTCTTGCTGCAAAACTCTTGTCAATTTACCAGATGAATCACACTGGGTCTCCCAAAAAGGTTATCTTTACACCTAATGATGTTGAAATCTATGAGATGTCCACATGCCGAATTGTTTCCTAGGTATTGCTGACCATAGCTCAAAAGTTTATAGATTCTCTCATTTTGTGCCTTTACCATCACCTTCTGATCTACTTACTCATGCTAATGAATCGAGCAAGTTGTGGCATGAGATATTTGGTCATCTAAATTAAAAATATATTTATCAACTCCTTGGGAAGGATATGGTCATAGGGTCTCCCAATATCAAGTTTTCTAAAGGAGTATGTCAAAGCTGCATCCTTGGAAAACACCCTGAGCATAAGTTTGAAAGATACAAAACTGAGAGAACCTCAACACCCCTCGAGCTTATCCATAGTGACATATCAAGTTCATTCCCCCATGATTCTTTGAACCATGAAAAGTATACCCTAACCTTCATAGATTACTTTTCCAGATATTGTTGGATCTTCTTCCTCAAGTTAAAGTCAGAAGTGTTCAATTTGTTCAAGATTTTCAAAGCCTCAGTTGAGAACCAGTCTAGTAGAAACATCACGATCCTTAGATATGATAATGGTGGGGAATATATAAATTATGATTTCCAACAATTTTGTTCTTCTGCTAGCATACATATGCAACACACTATTCCCTACACACCTCAGCAAAATGGTGTTATTGAGAGGAAGAACAAATCTCTCAAACAAATGGCTACATGCATGCTTGAGGCCAAGTCTTTGTCTCCAAGAATTTTGGATGAGACTATAAACTATGCATACTACATACATAATATATTTCCTCACAAAGAATTGAAAGGAACCGCTCCTTTTGAATCTTGGATTGGACACAAACCTGATGTTTCTCATTTCAAGATATTTGGCTCCAAGGCTTCGGCTAGAATTCCACTTGAGAAGAGGAGGGACATGCAACCAAAAATCCAACCATGTATTTTTGTTGGCTATTCAAAGGACTCCAAGGTCTATAATTTTTTGAGGATGCCCTCTCAAAAATCCTTTATTGAGAGGAGTGTTCAATTTGAAGAATAGCCTTTGCAATATGTTGAAATTGGAGAACCATCTACATCACCACCTAAGAGTCTAAGTGATGCTCCTCTTGATTTTTATGATTATGATATTTATGATGATTAATATCATGTTATTGAAGATAAAAGTTCACCTACAATGCCTAATTGGGCTTCTAAGATTGTTCAAGCAACTAGTGAACATGTGGGAAATCCTCAGGATCTTAGGAGTACTAGATCACAATTTGAGAGTGCTCTTACTATGAATGATCCTTATCTATATGAGAAGTGTTTTTTGATGGTTGATTCAAATCCTCAGATGTATTAGGAAGCCTCACATGACCCAATATGGTAAGAATCCATGGATGAGGAGTTTCATTCACTGCAAAAGAATGAAACTTGGGAGCTAGTCAAGCTTCCCCCAAGAAGAAAATTGGTAAGTTGTAAGTGGATAATCAAGACAAAATATGTAGATGATGGTGCAGATGTGAAGTATAAGGTAATTCTTGTGGAAAAAGGATTCTCCCAAGTACATGTCCTTGACTACAATGAGAATTTTGCACCAATTTCACAAAAGGATTTGGTAAGACTGGTTCTGGCAATTTCTGCATCCAAGCACTAGTAAGTGCATCACATGGATGTCAAGAGTGATTTCCTCCATGGGGATATTGAGGAGGTGATATATATTCAATATAAAAAATGGTATACATCATATCGTAACATTATGGTCAAGTTGAGTAAGTCCTTATATGGGCTTAAGCAAGCTCCCAGATCTTGGTATGCCAAGATGGACAACTTTCTCTTGTCACAATCTTTTGCTAGATTCAAGTATTATCCAAATGTTTACATGAAGCCGATTGATGACTCCATATTGATTATTTTGTTATATTTTTATTACATACTAATCATAGGTATCTCTACTGATCAAATAGATTCATTAAATACCTCCTTACATAAAGCCTTTTCCATGTCTGACTTGGGAATTCGTAAGCAATTTTTGGGGCTTGAGATTTCACAATATAAGTTTGGAAGTAAGGTATCTCAGTCAAAATATGATTCAGACATGATAAATAATTTCAATATGGATGATTTCAATTCTTCAAAGAATCCCTTCCTTTCAGGATTCAGACTTGAAGAAGCAGATTCTACACCATTGGTGGACAACACCCTGTATAGGCAGCTAGTTGGAAACTTGTTGTGCTTGACTCATACTCGACCTGATATTGCTTATGATGTGAGTGTGGCCTCAATATACACAGAGAAGACACATGAGATTCATTGGAGGGCTGCAAAAAGAATCTTTCATTATGTGAAAGTAACCAAGTATGATGGGATTCACTATGTTGCAGATTCTAGCCTAGATCTTCTTGGATTTACTGACACACTGTGATGCACCTACAACAATTAATTAATACGAATATGCGAAGTAGCAGAAATGACATAACTCAGAATCACTTTTATATTGATCACAGGCCACTTCGAGGGGGCAACCTACTATGAGCAAGCTCAATACAAATAACTTCACGGTGCCTTCATAGGTCTCAAGACACACTTATATACTAAGTCTAGGCGCCAATACTATGGGTCAAAACCATGGGCCGCTACAAACTATGGATCAACAATACTACGGGCGACTTACAAAGCATATGCACCAACAATAATAACACAAACTATTTATCAACAAATACTACAGGACGAATTACAAAGCATATGCGTCCAATAACAACATACTAACAACGTAAAGACATGGGTTCCTAACATCCTCTCCCCCTTCAAAAAAGCTTTGTCCTCAAAGCTTTAGATGTGGAAATTGTTGTTGAATCTGAAGGATTGGTTCCCATGTAGCATCCTCTGGTTGCATGCCATGCCACTGAATTAAGACCTCTGTGATAAAGCGAGAGCGAAGCTGACGCGTGCGCCGATTGAGAATGGCCTCTGGCTCCAAAAGGATTGATCCTTCATTATCCAGTTTGGGTAAAATCGTTTGTCCACTGATGTTGGTGCCAAGAACTTTCTTCAGACAAGAGACATGAAAGACTGGATGAATGCGGGAGGAAGGAGGAAGTTCCAATTTATAAGCAACGGACCCAATCTTCTGAAGAATTCGATATGGCCCATAGAACTTTGGAGCGAGCTTATGATGCCCTTTGAGTTTCAAGGAGGATTGTTTGTACAGCTGGAGACGAAGAAAAACCATATCGCCGACTTGAAAAGTGCGCTTAGAACAGTGCTGATCAGTTTGTTGCTTCATGCAATTTCTTGCCATGTGAATATTGTCCCGCAAAATGCGAAGAATCTGATCGCGGTTTCGAAGGAACGTGTCAACTTCCTAAACTGGTGAACTGGTGGTGGTGTATGGAAGAAGAGCTGGAGGTGCCTGACCATAGAATGCTTCATATGGGGTCATTTTAGAGGCAGTGTGGTAAGAGGTATTGTACCACCATTCAGCGAGAGGGAGCCACTTTTCCCACTGATATTGTTGTTCCGAGGTGAAGCAACAAAGATACGTTTCTAAGCATTTATTGATAATTTCAGTCTGACCATCTGTTTGTGGGTGATACCCTGAACTCATCTTCAATTTGGTGCCAATGTGGTGAAATAGTTCTGTCCAAAAATGATAGGTGAAAGTCGCATCACGATCCGAGATGATGGAAGAAGGAATGCCATGAAGATGAAAGATCTAGTCCAGAAAAATTTGAGCGACGGAGGAGGCTGTATAGGGATGGCTGAGAGCACAAAAAAGGCTATATTTGGAGAGGCGATCAACCACAACGAGAATCACTGTCTTCCCTCCAGATTTAGGGAGCCCTTCAATGAAATCCATAGAAATATCTGTCCAAATCCGTGTAGGTATGGGAAAGGGTTGAAGCAATCCTGGAAGGAGTGTTGTTTCACCCTTATTGCGTTGGTAGGTATCACATTCGGCCACCATCTGTTGAATTGTCCTTTTCATTCCCTTCCAAAAGAAATTACGCCGTGCTCGTTCATATGTTTTGAGGAACCTGGAGTGCCCTGCCGATGGAGAAGCATGGAGTTCATAGAAGATAGCCTATTGAATATCTGTGCTCTGGGAAAGCACCAAACAACCCTTGTATCGCAAAGAAACACCATCCCAAGAGTAATGTGGTACATCAGAAGGGTTGTTGGTCAAGCGTTGGATGATTTGAGATAAGGAAGAGTCATTGACATAACACTGTTGAACAGATTGCAACCAATTTGGTACAGGCATAGAAATAGCTGAAAGAGAACCTTGGGCATCAAATGTGCGAGAAAGAACATCTGCTACAATATTGTCTTTACCCTTCTTGTAAGTGATCTCATAGTCATAACACATGAGTTTGCTAACCCATTTCTGTTGTGCTGGGGAGGAGACACGCTGGTCTAATAAATATTTCAGACTCTAGTGATCAGTCTTGATGCAGAAATGATTCCCTAATAGGTATGGGCGCCACTTCTGTACTGCATACAAAATAGCCATCATTTCCTTCTCATAGGTAGAGGCAGCTAAATTCTTACCTCAAAGGGATTTGCTGGTGAACGCAATGGGGTGTTCATCTTGAAGGAGAACAACACCAAGTCCATTGCCGTGAGCATCACTCTCAATAGTGAAGGGCTTCGAAAAATCGGGCATGGCTAGCACAGGTGTAGTACACATAGCTTGTTTAAGTTTGTCAAATGCACACTGAGCAGCAGGTGTCCATGTAAAAGCATCCTTTTTCAATAGAGCAGTTAATGGAGCTGCAGTATTCCCATAATCCTTGAAAAACTTGCGGTAGTAGCCAGTCAACCCCAAAAAACCATGAAGGCTCTTGAGTGTCTGAGGATGCAGCCAATTGTTCATGGCATTGATTTTTGCAGGATCCATACGAACCCCTTGTGTTGAGATAATGTGCCCAAGATACTCAACTTCCTTCTGTCCAAAAACACATTTAGACTACTTGGCATGGAGATGATGGTCAGAGAAAAGTTGCATGAAAAGTCCCAGATGCTGGAGATGTTCAGCCCATGTTTTACTGTAGATGAGGATATCATCAAAGAATACCAGAATGAATTTCCGCAAGTAGGGTCGAAATATTCTATTCATTAAGGCCTGGAATGTGGAAGGAGAATTAGTGAGGCCAACGGTCATGACCAAAAACTCATAATGGCCATCATGTGTGTGGAAAGCTATTTTAGGGATATCATCCTCATGAACCCGAATTTGATGATACCCAGAACGAAGATCCAACTTTAAGAAAAAGTGAGCCCCATGAAGCTCATCAACAACAAGAATTGGAAACTTATCCTTGATAGTTAGGTGATTAAGTGCTCGGAAGTCAATGCAGAGGCGCCATGACCCATCTTTTTTGCGGACAAGAATAATTGGAGAAGAAAAGGAACTAGTGCTTGGGCGAATAATACCTTGCTTCAATAAGTCCCGAACGAGCATTTCAATGTCCGCTTTTTGGTGAAATGGGTAGCGATAGGGCCTGATGTTGGGAGGAACGCTACCAGGAAGGAGCTGAATACGATGGTCTTCTGGCCTGGAAGGTGGCAATCCCACTGGTTCAGCAAAGACACCTGTATATCGATCTAGAATTTGTTGTAGATCCAAAGGAGTAGTGGAGACCGTTGATGGTTGCATCTGAATGGAATGGATCTGAGTGATGACACCATGTGAATTATTCTTGAGGATTTTTTCCATGCGATGTGAACTGATGATGCTGAGAGAACCTGGTTGTAATCCTATCAATGTGTGTTTTTGTCCATTGAGGGAAATTTGCATCCAAAGTTCAGCAAAATCCCATAATATAGGGCCAAGTGTGTGTAGCCATTGAGCACCCAAAACCACATCATATCCGCCTAAGGGAAAGGCAAACATGTCAGAGCGCAAGGTATAATCTCCCATAGATATATGCACATTTTGACACTTCCCTTTGCAAGGTAAGGTGCCCCCATTGGCAACCATGACTTCAAAGTTGGAGCAAGGATGGATAAAACAATCAGCTTGTTTGGCGATCCGAGGGTCAATGAAATTATGAGTGCTACAAGAATCAATGAGTATTGTAAGAGGAAGCTTCTTGAAGTAACCCCTGACCCGCATTGTTTGGGGGGTGGTGATTCCAGCTAAAGCATGGAGAGATATCTCTAGCTAGTCATCCTGAGATGGAGGGTCAATAGGCGGTTCTTGAATGTCGACTGGAGCATCCATTGTTTCTGGATCTTCATCACCAATTTCAGAGTCAGGCGGAGACTCCACATCCAAGAGATAGATATTTTTATGAACACATCTATGTCCCCGAGTGAATTTCTCATCATAATTATAGAAAAGCCCTTTTTCTCTGCGTGCTTGCATCTCTGTTTCAGACAAACGCTTGATAGGAGTCGGCCGAGGAGCCTGCGGTATAGGTGGTCACTGAGAACCTATATTTCAGAAGGGAACAAAAGTGGGCTTGGAGCGTTGTTGGGCTACAATCTTGTCTTCTTCCAACTTAGCCAAACCTAGGGCTTCCATCATTGTAGTGGGACATAACATTTTGACCTCATAGCGGATGGCATCCTTTAGACCACTGATAAAACAACTCCGGTAAAATTCATGAGACAATCCTTCGGTGTGGTTGGCTAGGTTCTCAAATTCGGTTTGATACTCTCTCACAGTGCCAATTTGGCGAAGTTTAGTGAGGGCTCCAGTGAAGTCATCAAAAGCACTAGGACCAAATCGTTGCAAAAGGAGCTGGCAAAAGTATGACCATTTGGGATCTGGATGAGCCTTGATGTACCAACGGTACCATTGAAGAGCTTCTTGTTCCAAGTGAAATGATTCCAGCAGAAATTTGTTGACATCAAAAGTATTATGCAGACTGAAATACTGTTTTGCATGATAGATCCATCCAGTTGGCTCAGTACCATTGAAGCGAGGAAAATCAAGCTTCGGACCACGAAAATTGATGGAAGAAGAGAACCCATTGTCTGATGAAGACTCGGAGTGTCGTTTGTTGTTCATAGCTGAATGTTTAAGATGGAGGCCGAGAAATGTTTCATCTAGGTCCTGGAGTTTAGCTTGGATGGCTACAAGTGCTTCTTCCATGGTTTTTGCTCCTGCACAGGTGACAACCATAACCAGGAGGTTTTTTTTTTTTTTTCGAAGACAGGGTAGGAAAACAAAAATAGAAACTGCTTCAGTAAGGGAAAATCTGGAATTGGGAAAAAATCTGAAGGGTAATTGGGGTTTGACTAGTTGTTGGACACTATCGACTAGACTAGGAAGCCAAAAATGAGGGTTTTAGAAGCGGGGTGAAAGAATGGGAAAATTTGGCAGAGGGGGACAAAGAAGCAGAATTCAGAAAGGAACTCTGTGGTAAAATTTGAAGGTGATTGGGTGAAATCTGAGGAAGTTATGGCAAACCCTAAAAATAAACAAAACAATTAAAGTGATATAAGGGTCTCAAAATATCCAGTACAGAGTCAAAGAACCAAGCATATATAGATCCACATGCACTACATCAAGATTTTAGTGCATGATCACATCATTGATCTGCAATATTGCCGATTAGCTAAGCAAATTGCAGACATCTTCACCAAATATTTTACTGAGAAGAATTTAAACCATATGAGATCAATTCTTGGGATGGTTGACAATGTGGTGGATTGAAGGATTGATCAGAAATATTTCAATTTTGTTCATGTCCATTCTTGAGGGGAGATTTTTCCCATGAGGTTTTCCTTCGTTCCTTGTTTTGTGGACAAGGCAGTATGTTAAAGGGTGACCATGCCAAGTTGTTGGGCCCTATTTATTCCTGATTTTTAGAACATAAATTTATGCTTAAGGGGGGGTGTTGGAGTATTTTAAAACCCATCCATGTCATTTAATATGTAGGATAGCATTCATTAGTCATTTTGATTAATTCCTAGGTGTTAGAATAGGTAGTTGGCCAAAATTACCCATTGTGTGGACCACAAGTATCCTTTTTGTGGACCAAAAGAATACATGAGTCACTAGGGTGAATTTATGAGATAATTGATAAGATCGGATCTGATTTTGGTATATTTTATCCAATTCTAGAATAGAAAGGTGCCTTCCTGATTTTTACTGATTTTTACTAGTTTTTGTGAAAAGGTGAAAGCTAGTTGACTTACCTTAATTGGTTTTGGGCCAACTCATCCTCCATGATGTTTCATCTTCCTAAATTATTAACTTAGGATTATTTTCCATCACACGTCACCATCTGATCACTAATTTACCGATTCCTGATATTTAGAGGTGACTTGGAAAGCACTCTTTGCACCTAGGGGGGCTTTGCAAAGATTTAGTAAGCCTGCTTTTGTGAGGATTTCAAATGGAATCTTTAACATTCAAATATTTGATGTAATTATATATATGAACAACCATTACATTTCCTAATTTTGGCTGATGTATACTTATTCAATATAGTTATATTGTTTGCATCAAATACATGACTGTTTCAGTGTTCTATGACTTGTTTTTGCAAGGAAATTTGCGAGAGTTTGTAATTTATCGAGTATATATTGGTGTGTAATAGAATTTCATAGGAACAAATCCCTCCCTCAAAATATGGACATGAAAACACACCCAAAATTAACTGCTCCAAACTCAAGTAGGTGTGATGCTTGATAAGATCTCTGGAGGTATCTTCCTCTTTCGAAGAAGAGGATAATGCTTCCAAACTATGTGATTGAATTCTTCACCAATGGATGCAAGAAAATATAGAAGCTCTTTGAACTTGTCCTTCAGGTCAAGCATGGTGAGAACAAATCCAAAAATCTACGAATCATTCGACAACTTCAATTTCGAGCAAACTGAGGTAGAATCAACTCTAAGAAGGTGTGGATGGTTCCTTGATACATCCTTTGAACCAAAAAGGGTGATATCAAAACCAAATATACCTTGACATGATGGTGGTGTCTTGGAATTCAAATCATCTCCAAGTGTGAGGAGAAAGTGTCCAAGCGAATGCAGAATGTTTCCAACTTCATTTGTAGCTTGAGGAAGTGTGCATGTGACCATTCTCGAATACAGAGGAGACATGGGAGCAAGGACAGCATATGCAATAGCTACAAATACTGAAATAGCTTCCAAATTCTCCAAAGAACAACAAACTTTCACATCAACAAACTCATGAGAAAAGAGATGACATTCTAGAGCACTAACTGATATTTGATCCTCAATAGTAGAAGTGTGATAGGAGATCGACTGTAGGTTCTCATTAGACTTGAAATTCCTAAGATCATGTCCAAATGAGTTAGGATCAGCTTGAAACTTGAAATTTAGATCAAAAGAAGTTAATTCAACTCCAATAAAAAGTTGGTGTCTTCCATCTTCAGTGCAACTTCAAGGAAATGAGCTAGTCATCATCTAGGAATAGGTAAAAGGATTGAGATTACAATCAATAATTGAAAATTGAGCACTCTTGATATCTGATATAGCCTTCAAATCACCCATTATATCAGCATATTGCTTACCATCAACTTGCGAATAATTCACAAGATCATCAATGACTAGTTTGTCATTGTCAAGGTCAAAATATGAAGAATGATAGGAGAACAGTGAATGGTTGGAATCATCTTCAACAACTGTAGCAGCTATGTTAGCTGAAATTTATTCATCATCCGTAGCCACATATGAAGGAGAGAGATCTAATTTCTCAACTTCTAGAGCCACAAAAGAGTTCTCTTCAATTACTGCTTCTTGACAACCAGAGGAAGCATTCGAATTAAGGAGAATATCTTCAACGGGAACTATATGTATTGAGGAATTTTCTGCAATTTCTTCTTCTTATCTTTGAACAACTTATTCATAGAGATTTGAGGTCGAGACTTTAGGAGGGAGAGCACATGATGAGGTGCTATATTTTCGACAAGCATTAGCTTCTTCTTCTTGCACTTCAAAAGCTCTATTCATATTTCTCCAGAGCTAAAATGGATAATCAACAAAATCTATGAGGTAATGCATATTAGGAGACATGTCCAAGAACATAGATTCAAATGCTCTATCATAGTCATTCATCCATTCATTTTTCTATTCAAAGGAATTTGGCTCTACCACAATTCCAATAGACACATCAAAGAGTTCATGGATCTTGAGATATGGAACTATCTTGAATTTCCACTCAGCATAGTTGAATGATGATAGAGGAGGAATTGGTTTTGAATCCCTGAAGTTGTACCTGCACAAAATACTTGCAAAAAACACTCAAGAGGAAATTTAGTAATCTCAATAATTATTTACTTTGACACTCAGCACATTCAAGAGTGTCTCATGGCTGGGTAGACTCCAAAGGTTTGCTCCAATGGATTCAAGGCAATATCCCAAGGACTTCTGTGGAACCTCCACTACTTATGTTGATCAATGGAAGTATTTGAGAGTGATTGAGATCAGCTACCTCTAATACCATGTGAAAATATGTCACATCCTTATTCTAGTTTACTGAAGAAACCTCACAATAAGTTTTGCAAGAATGCAGAGAAGAAGAAAATATTGAGGAGGAAACACTTGAGAAAAGAAACTCAATTGGATAAAATTCCATCAATCTATTAATGAACAATGATAGTACATTAAATAATACATATTTGATGAGAGATTTAAATGCCTTAGAGGAAATTCGAAATTGTCACAAGTGGTAGGCTTAGACTTAGGAAAAATCTCCATCTATAGAACCTACTAACTCCAAATCTAGGCAAGAGGTCACGAATTGGCTAATAAAGCTTGGGTAGGCGACGAGTGACCAAAATGCAGCACGTTGGAGTATTTTCAGGAAAAAAAGATGTAAGGTGTTTAGGAAACATCATGAAAAATTTCCAAATACAGCAAAGCTCCCTTGCTAAATCCTTAACGATTTGAAAAGAAAACAAAAGCAGGATTTAACTCAGTAAAGTAGGATAAAGTAGGAATAAAGCAGATCAAGGTGCCTAGAGCATAAAAGATGGTTTAAATAATCCTACAGGGTGCACATGTGGATAATCATCACATGCTTTTCAAGTTATGCACTAGAAACAACATCTACCATGGTATAAACACCTATGAATCAACCTAAAGTAATAAACTAAGGTATCTAAGGTCTATATGGTGGTCAATTATTCCAACAATATCAACATTCAATTCATTAGTTGATTTTCCACCTGGCTACATTCATGTATGAATTAATTGAGGTATACATGCTTGGTACATTTGATGCATCATTTGAATGTTAACCTGTACTCCAGGTGGCATAAAATTTCAGGAGTAGGTTAATTGGATAATTTACTAGGAATATGCATTGAAGGCTTCCCTACTATTTGACTTGAAGGTTGACTTGATAACTACCGTAATGTTTGTCCTTATGATTTTACTGTTGCTGGTACATTGGATGGAAATACTAACTTATGATACTAGACCAGTGATTTCCACTCTTTCCCTATAGGGAATCTATCTTCCTTTAATGCATCAAGTGATATCTCATCATTGGTGTTTTTTCATAAGAAATTAGACCTAACTTCTTGGAAATACCCTTTAGTAACATAAATATTTCAAAACCATTTTTGATCCATCCCACAGCCCCTTGTCCATTGAATTCTCCTTCTATAACTTCTTGATTTCTTTCATCTCTCTTTTGAGACAGGTGGTGTTTATATACTTCCTTGGGATAAACATTTTCATTACCATCCCAAGGAGAAGGTAATCCAAGGTTCATCATTTCTTTGAAAATTCCCTTGAAAGCAATGCTCTCCTCTGACAACTGATTGATATTACCTTTCATCCTTAGCAAATAAGTTTTCTTCATGAACATGAGCCTAGTTGTTTTTATCATCTGATATCTATTATCAATTCCAAGATCAGCTAGTTGCTTCTTGGTCCTTTTGGTAAGATAGTCAATGATCTGGATTGCCTGCTTGGGCATTTATCCTAATTTTTTTTCAACATATTGGTCCTCCTCTGGGGCTAATTTGTCCATGTATAACTCATCTTGGATAACTTCGAAGTAATCGCACATATTTATAAACCATTGAACTATATTTTCCCACAATGTTTGAGAGGTTTTCCTCAAAATATGCTCCCCTTCAACATCTAATTGCATATTTGTTACTTGACTCTTTAACTCAGTAACCTTAGTTTTCAAATCATTTATGTCATCCTCTTACTTGCAACCTGTCCTTCCAATTCGAGAACTCTTTCATATTTCTAATTTATCTCAATCTCCAACTCTTGATCTTTTTATCTTCATCATCTCCTTCTAGAATTGGTTGTGAATGTTAAATTTTCAGAATTTACTTCAATATGATCTAGGATCTTAACTGAGAGAACAACATGTACAACAAATCTACAGCATATCAATCATGGACACAATAATGCAAGTACACAAGAGACACAGAGTTTACTTGGGGAAAACCATAAAGGTGAAAAATCGCAATAACTTCCTCAGAGATAGATAGAGCAATTATACAACCAGAATACAAGAGATAGTCTTCTCCTAGCAGCAAAGCCTCCTCCTCCACAAGTGTGCCACTCTCCCAAGTGTGAGTGAGAGAATAGAATGTGTAAAATGAGAGAGACACACTCTCTATTTATACACTAACTTGACTTGACCTTTACTCAACTAGGTCAGCCTCAACTTAACCACTTAACATAATGCCAGCTAGGCCGACCCCCACTAGGGTGGTCTAATAACCCTTTGACCCACATGGACGACCCCCAATAGGGTGGTCTAATAACCCTTTGAGCCACATGACTTATACAGGGCCGACCCCAACAAGGTGGTCTAATAACCCATCAAGTATAAGTTATGACACTTACACTATAAATGACGACACTTCTGTATAGAGGAATAATAACATCTCTATAGGAATACAATACACATATATGTGAAATACATTCCGAAGTTACATATACATCAACACTCCCTTTTAACTAGGAAGGTATTTCTCGACACAGGTCTTCTAGCACAAGTCATCTTCTCTGGATCATCATCACTACTGCTGCTATCTCAATCAATATCTGAATCTACTCGTCATAGGAAGTTCTACAGAGTTAGTCCTTTTTCATACTGGATGTAGGCCCACCACCTGCAGGTTTTCGTCATCACTATCCATACTGTGGAAATCTCAGGACTTATTACGTGCGTCACAAAACCTTAAAAGAGTCTCTTGACTAGCAAGAACCCTAAAGAGAATCTAAGGCCTTTTTCATCCTGTCCAGATCTCCAGGACTTATTACATGTGACCCCACCACAAAACCTTGAAAGAGAATCCCAGGACTGATTACGAGCACAAGTCTTAACCTATCGGATCTCCCAGGGCACAAATTACATGTGGTCACAACAAAACCTTGAAAGAGCATCCCAGGAATGATTACGAGCACAAGGCTCAACCTATCGGATCTCCTAGGGCACAAATTACATGTGGTCATGGAAAAACCTCGAAAGAGCATCCGAGGACTGATTACGAGCACACGGCTCAACCTATCGGATCTCCCAGGGAACAATTTACATGCCATTGGACAAAACCTCGAAAGAGAATCTTCCAGATATCCCAGGGCACAAATTACATGCCATAGGAAAAACCTCAAAAGACTATCTGCAGATCTCCTAGGGCACAAATTATATGTACTCCCAAGGAAAACCTTGAAAGATCATTTTCCAGATATCCCAGGGTACAAATTACATGCCATAGGAAAAACCTCGAAAGACTATCTGCAAATCTCCCAGGGCACAAATTACATGCTTATCTACACAACCTATTCCACAACCACAAATTATTAACCTAATACTCACAATACATTATCTTGATGTACACATGATCATCCTGATCATCATCACTGCAACATCTTGAAGCTCGTCATCCATGATCATCCTGATCATACAATGCATCTACCTGATGCATACCAAGTATCTACCTAATACATATCATCATACATGATCCACCTGATCATACAGTGTATCCACCTGATACAAATACAAATACATGATACATATCACCATACATGATCCACCTGATCATACAATGCATCTACCTCATGCATACCAAGTATCTACCTGATACATATCATCATACATGATCCACCTGATCATACAATGTATCCACCTGATACAAATACAAATACATGATACATATCACCATACATGGTCCACCTGATCATACAATGTATCCACTTGATACATATACAGATACATGGTCCAAGCATCCAACATGATGCATATACAAAATACATACAAATGATCCAACCGATCATATCCAACATCCAACATGATGCGTACATACATATACATATAAATGATCCAACTGATCATATCCAACATCCAACATGATGCGTACATATATAAATTATCCAAATTACATATCTAGCATCCAACATGATGCATATACAGAGCAGTAACTAGAGCATCATCCAGTGCTTACATCCACAACCATGTGAAGGATCCTCCTACCAACATGCTTGGAGTGGCTTCTGCAAATGTGTCCATCACTTCTTCCTCGAAGTGTCATCAATCTGAAGAACACCAAGCCTCTCCCTGAAGTACTCGAACTTCACCCTGGCTAGTGGCTTCATCAACACATCTACAATCTGCTCGTCCGTCGCAATGTATAGGAGCTTCACAGCTCCTCTTTGCACCATATCCCTGATATAGTGATATTTGATCTCTATGTGTTTAGACCTGTCATGAAACACTGGGTTCTCGAACAGCTTCACACAACTCTGGTTATCACAAAATATACCAGTAGCATCCAACGGGAGATCAAATAACTCAGACAGTAGCTTCTGTAGCCATAATGCCTCACAACTAGCTGAACAGGTTGCAACATACTCTACCTCAGCTGTACTTAGTGCTACACAAGACTGCTTCCTGCTGAACCAAGAGATCACACCTGATCCCATACTGAATCAACACCCAGATGTGCTCTTCCTATCTGCAGCACTGCCTTCCCAATTTGAATCAACATAACCCTGCAGGTTAAACTTTTGATTCGCTTCATACTTGAGGCCATAGTCCATTGTACCTTTCAGGTACCTCATAATATACTTTACAGCAACCAGGTGAACACTCCTCGGATCTCTCAGGAACTGGCTCAATGTGTTCACCGCAAAGCAAATATCTGGTCTCATGTTCGTCAGGTACATTAAGGACCCAATCATCTGAAGATACATAGTGACATCAACTGGTTCAGATGAAACATCACATAGAAGCTTCAGGTTCGATGCCATAGCGTCGCAGTCCATTACCCCGAACCTCTTCAGGATCTCTACTGCATACTTTCCTTGTCCAAGGAAGATTCCATCTGCACTCTGCCACACCTCCATACCTAGAAAGTGGTGCATCATACCCAAGTTCTGCACATATATAACTCCCTTTCGTGTGTCTCAGAACCAAGTGGCTTCTCCACATACACTTATTCTTCAACTACACCATTGAAGAAAACTGTCTTGAAATCCATCTGGTGTATCTTCTATTTCATCACTTTTATATTTCTCTATGCTGCCATCTGCAGCATGCTTGATCTTGATAGATCCATATGGAAGTCATAACAAAATTCCCTTCAGGTCTTGGGACTACATCCCAAACATCATTCTTCATGATCGATGGATCATGGCATTCTTCCCATATCCTAGGAACTTCAATATCTTCAATAGATAATTTTGTTGCTCAACAAATGTTGTAGTTCTTCTTTTGTAGGTGATGGCATACAATATTTCCTACACAACAAGTTAAATTGCATGATTAGAAAACATCTCATAGTTTTTAGAACAAATTCTTACACATATAAAAATATGTCATACAGTCATGCAATTATCTTAGCCAATGCTTCAATACAACATTTATCCATATCCTGTAACTTTCTAGATGCCTTCCAATCTCTACCAGAACATTGTTAAGAGTGTGCACAAACTCCCAACATGTTAGCAAAGAGGTTTCATTCTAGATAAGTAGCAATGGAATGTTGTACAGTGCCATAAGACACTTACCCACGCATATTAGTAGTATACTGTTCATCAATGAAACTATTCTAATATGCATAATACACAACCTAATTCTAGGAACATCAGTATATACATTATTGAACAGTATTATTTAAACAATAAAATATGCAAGTAATGACAATTCAAATACTTATGTTTGTTTGTTTGTTGGGTTGAATCCCTCTCAGTATTTGCTTCTTTTCTGCAACTCCATTCTTATGTGGATTGTGGGAAGTGGTCAACTCCCTCTGAATATCTGCATCCTTGCAGAAACTACTAAAGTGTGCTCCTTTGCTTTCTTGCAGGAACAACTAGAGTGTGCTCCCTCTTGATCTTTGCTTCCTGGATTACCTGTCCTTGAGCTTACATCCATCCTTAATCACTATGCATGCTTATTAGTATCATTATTGTGTTATCCTTGAGGTCTCATACATAATCACACATTTATTAGTATAATCTTAATTACTATCAAAACACAATAATCTTAAACATGTATATTCATGATTATTCATAGATAATAAACATTAGTATTCAAGGTTTCAGGGAAGTCTTCTTTTACTCATACATATTCTTATTTGATCATAGGACTCTTTTGGTTAGTTGAATCATCAATCAAGATAAGAGATATAATATGCATAAAACCCGTGATTATTCAAACCTATACCTTCATGATTCTTCTGGTTAGTCATATCATCAATTATGGTAAGAAACATAATATGCATACAACCATGATTATTTAAACCTATGACTTCATGAATAATCATTATCAACAACACAACAGTATAAGATCCTAACACAAGGTAGGATTCTAGCTTGATATAGGAAAAACATACCTGGATTAGCATGCTAGCTAGTTATGTCTAACATACCCGCATAATGTCTTCTGGTTCTCTTCAGTGACTTGTGCTAGTAACCTGCATGTCTCATAAGTTAACCATTGTAGAACCAAGTTATACATACCTCGAAAGTAGATCTTGTATGTGATCCATGACAATGGATGAATCTTTGTCTTCATGTCACCATGAGCATATGTTCTTGAAGTAGAACATGATTTGACTTTCTTGGTGTACCTTTTGTGTTAGCAAACAACATAAACCTCATACAACATCACAATGCATTAGTACAATCATAAGTGTCAAAACATTAATCAATGAATATCTTCTATTAAGGTGATACGACAAGTCCAGTAATTAATCAAGATTGTACTGTAATGATATGAAGACAAATATATGATAAACTCAACCATGAAACATACCTGTAAGCCATACCTGTCAATATTGCTTGTAATCTTCTTATGGAAGGCCCTAGCCTCATCTCCCTCTGAAACATGAACTTCTTCACTTATGCAGGTGACCAATCCATCTTCTTCTAGGATTAACCTAATCCACTTGATTTGCAAGAACTAGACCTGGAGCTGGATTAGGGTTTGTCAAAGAAACCCCAAAAATTCAAACTTTGAATTTCAAACTTCTGAAAGGATAGCAATATGCGCCTTGATGAGCTGATCAAGTTGGTATATTCAGAATTTGAAAACTGCAAAGTTTCACCCCTCGAAATTGCCTTTTAGATTTCCGGATTCACTTGGGAGGACCCTGAATTAGGGTTTGAGTTTACCGGAGCTTCACCCAACCAAAATATTTGATTCAAAACTCTAAGCTTCAATTTTTTTGAGGAGCTTCCAGCCAATGTCACAAATTTCCAAAATTCCAATTTTTGCAGAAGCCCTAATTTTCCATCTTTTCGATCAAAGTCCCAAACTGGGGTTTGATCAAGCCCGGCCTTCTTCCCAACCAAAAAATATGATCTTGGTCTCTAAACTTCGATTTTGATGAGTAGCATCCAGCCGTTGTCTCCGATTACAAAAATTCCAACTTTCTCTGAAGCCCTAAATTTCGGAAGCCATGAATGAAGGTACTAAAAAATATTTCTGTTTTGACAGAAATATGTACCTGATTGTTTCTGCTGTAACTCCGAACTTTTCAATCCATAGGGTCTGAAAAATTTTCTTGAGATAACCCGACCTGTTATCTTTCCATCCCGATAGGTTTGAACTCAATTGGATTCTCTGAGAGAGAGTTATTCCAAGTGTCGCAACGTGACCTGTTTATGGGATAATACAGAAGAGCGAACTTGTACGGCATGCCACGTGTCACTGTTTCAACTTCGGCATCTAAAATGTTTTTCTCAGATAACCTAACCTGTTTTATTTCCATCCCGACTGGTCTGACCTCAATTGGATTCTCTGAGAGAGAGTTATGCCAAGTGTCACAACGTGACCTATTTATGGGATAATACAGGAGAGTGAACTTGTACGGCATGCCACATGTCACTGGTTCCACTTTGGCCTCTGCAAAAATTTTATGAGATAGTACAGTTTGTTTAATACCTGTCACTTTTTACGAAATTTCATTTGGAGCTTCCTAGCCCAAGTTATGACCTTTTTCCCAAGGTCACCTAATTTTGACTCAGATCTGGAAGAGGCCGAAACCCTATATTGTACAGATCATAAATAAAAAAGTACAACAAATTAGAGGTTTTCCTTTGGACACAAGGTACATGGGGATCTTATGTTCGACCTGTAAAAGTTTTATATCTGAAACCTTCGCCAAAACGGATTTATAGTGAAAGTTCTACAATGACGGGTTTTTGCTATATCGAGCCCTAGCATCGTAAGTGCAACAAGTGTCATACATGCCATATCATGCCTTCTTTCAGGCTAGCTATGATACCATGTTGAATTTTCAGAATTTACTTCAATCGGATCTAGGATCTTAACTGAGAGAACAACATGTACAACAAATATACAGCATATCAATCATGGACACAATAATGCAAGTACACAAGAGACACAGAGTTTATTTGGGGAAAACCATAAAGGTGAAAAACCTCAATAACTTCCTCAGAGATAGATAGAGCAATGATACAACCAAAATACAAGAGATAGTATTTTCCTAGCAGTAGATCCTCCTCCTCCACAAGTGTGCCACTCTCCCAAGTGTGAGTGAGAGAATAAAATGTGTAAAATGAGAGAGACACACTCTCTATTTATACACTAACTTGACTTGACCTTTACTCAACTAGGTCGGCCTCAACTTAACCACTTAACATAATGCTGACTGGGCCGACCCCCACTAGGGTGGTCTAATAAACCTTTGACCCACATGGACTACCCCCAATAGGGTGGTCTAATAACCCTTTGACCCACATGACTTATATAGGGCCGGCCCCAACAAGGTGGTCTAATAACCCATCAAGTATAAGTTATGACACTTACAATATAAATGACGACACTTCCATATAGACGAATAATAACATCTCTATAGGAATACAACCACTTCCATATAGAGGAATAATAACATCTCTATAGGAATACAATACACATATATGTGAAATACATTCTGAAGTTACATATACATCAACAATGAATTTGACTCCTGAACTAGATTTTCTTCATCCATTAAATCAATTGTTTTAGGGCCTGTAGCTAGCATCTCAAGTTCCTTATGAGCTCCTACTACCTTTGTCTCTGGCTTATTTTCTGCTAGCACTGCAGGTGCTTCTTCTTGAGGATTATTTCCAGACTCCATATTAGTGTTTTGTAATTTCAGAGAGATAATATGCCATTGAAGTTCATCTATTTTATTCATCCTTTCTTCTGCCATATTCTGATATTTTATCGTGATAGCATAGATGTGCTCTTTCTCCATTTGCACTTGCTTTAAATCTGTTGTTTGCATTGGTTCAATGGTTGGCATATTCAATTGTTTCCTCAAAAGAGTTATTTCATTGTCCTTATTTTGGACTAATTATTTGATTTGGGTCTCATATAAGGGATTAACCCCTAGGGCTACAATATTTGCTTCCAGTTCATTTATTGTAACTTGTTTTTACTGAGTGGTCCACTTCTCAACCTTCCATAGTTGTTCAATTTTTTCTAAGGCTACTCTTAGATTTCTATCCTCTTTAACCAATTTTACAACATCAAAGAACATCATGTCACTGGATGTATTTTAAAAATAAGGTTTATCAAGCTTCCAAAATTCTTTAAAATCTATTATGTGCTCCTCATCCTTCCATTCAATTATATTTGTAGGCTTTGGTACCTTTGGTTCTACTATGGAAAACCTAAAGGTATCCTCCTGGTGGTATGCTACTGTAATCAGTCTTTTCTCAACTACAAGGATATATTGTCTGATGTCATTCACCAATCCATGCTTCTTTCTCTAATTCTTATGTAACCTTTCTACAAATATGTCTTAATGGGTACAAGCCCTCCTGAAGGTGATGCTGCTACTCCTTGTCGAATTGTAAATTCGAAGGAGGGATAGTGAGTATATATCATAGGTGTCTCTCATGTGCTAGATGATGGTGCTGCTAGAAATTCTGCAAGCTCCCTTGGGAGTTCATTAGACTCTTCTCCTTCGACCACTTCTAGGATTATTTCCTAAGCTTTTGTTTTGGATTTGTTATGCTAAGGTCCTTGATCAAGATCATCAATGTCCATCTCTATTTGGAGCTCTTATTTTCATTTATTTTTACCTTCTAACTACTCTAATGTAGCTTGCTCTTCTAATATTTTTAATCACTCACAAATTTCCTCCCATGTCTCCTTATTTGCAATCTTTTTGTTAGGAACCTATGTAAACCCTTCTCTTTACTATGTTTGTATATTGTTATTGGACGCATATGCTTTGTAAGTCGTCCCGTAGTATTTGTTGATCCGTAGTTTATATTAACCCATAGTATTGGACGCATATGCTTTGTAAGTCATCCCGTAGTATTATATGTCCCATGGTTTTGACTCATGGTATTGGGCATAGACTTAGTATATAAGTGTGTGTTGAGGTCATTGAAGGCACCGTGAAGTTAATTGTATTGAGCTTGCTCAAAGGAGGTTGCCCCCTCGAAGTGGCTTGTGATCAATATAAAAGCGATTATGTTCTATTATTTCTGATATCTCGTGTATTTGCATTAATTAATTATTGCAGGTACATCACATTTGGTATCAGAGCACTTTTCTTGGCACAAGTGGGAAATTTTTTTTTTTCTCTTTTTTTTGGGCGGCGACTTTCAGATCAATTTCTGAAACTTTCTGCACAAAATAAAAAGAAACTGATTACATATCTGAATTCCTCTTTCAAAAATACGCAGTTTTTAAAAAAAAATCATCTCATTTGGAGTTCTAAAAGTGGAGATATCGCGGATTTAAAATCAGCAATTTTTCAGAATTTCGGTGACGGCCGCGGAAATTGCGGCGAGAAAATCTTTTGACCGAGTGCCCAGATTTCTATTCCGCTTTCATGGGTAGAAACAAAGTGGTTGTTCCAGTTCCGGAAACATACTATAATAGCGATTCTGAGCAATATAGATCCGGTTTTTGAACATTGGGTGGAATTTCTGCCCAAATTTTTTCTGTTGCAGGTTCGAATTTGGGAATCATCCCTATCCGCTTAACTGTGGGAAGTACTTGGGCACAAGCCCTAAAACTCATTGTGAGGAGTACCACAGGAACCCCGAAGTAGCTGGCCCATTGAGAGGACCTGCCAGCGAAAAGGGCAACGACCCCTACCTGATTGACTAGTTCCCACTCGTGAGGTAAACCAAGAGCTGTCGTTTGTGGCAAAGCGGTTATCAGTTTTACCTGAGCCGTGGAGTGAGGGGTACTGCCCCAATACGCAAGCCGTCAGACAGCATTGGTGGCCGAGTGAAACCCTTGAACTGTTAGGAAGCCGCACATACCTGGGGTCCATATCTACTTTCAGCTGAACTGTTGTTGATCACTGCTGCGCCGTTTCCGATCCATTTGCAAGCCGTTCCAGATTCAGCCGTTTTCAATCCATTCGGCGTTGTTCCAGATCCCTTTCGAGCCGTAGTCGCTCCAGTCTGGAAAAAAAAAAAAAAACTAGTTATGGTTGTCACCCGTGCAGGAGCAAGCACCATGGAGGAAGCACTTGCAGCCATCCAAACCAAACTCCAAGATCTGGATGAAAATTTTTTCAGCCTTCATCTTCAACATTCAGCCATGAACAATAACCGACAGCCAGAATCTTTTGCAGCCACCGGGTTCTCTTCTTCCAACAATTTTTGTGGGCCGAAGCTTGATTTTCCTCGCTTCAATGGTACTGATCCGACTGGATGGATATACCGAGCAGAACAATATTTCAGTCTGCATAATACTTTTGATGTCCAGAAAGTTCCACTTGCATCCTTTCATTTGGAACAGGAAGCCCTTCAATGGTACCGTTGGTACATCAAAGCTCATCCCGAGCCAAACTGGACAGATTTTTGCCAACTCACTTTGCCACGATTTGGCCCTAGTGCTTTTGATGATTTCACAGGAGCACTCACTAAACTTCACCAAATTGGCACAGTGAGAGAGTATCAGACAGAATTTGAGAAATTGGCCAATCACACAGAAGGATTGTCTGATGAATTCTACAGGAGTTGTTTTATAAGTGGTCTCAAGAATGAAATTCGCTCAGAGGTCAAAATGTTTTGTCCCAACACAATGATGGAAGTCCTAGGGTTGGCTAAGCTGGCTGAGGACAAGATTGCAGCTCAACAACGCTCCAAACCCACCCTTGTTCCCTTCAGAAATATGGGTTCCCAACGACCTCCCATCACGCCTTCTCCTCAACCAACTCCTATCAAGCATTTGTCTGAAATAGAAATGCAGGCACGCCGAGAAAAAGGGCTTTGCTATAATTGTGATGAGAAATTCACTTGGGGACATAGATGTGTTCAACAAAAGCTCTATCTCTTGGATGTGGATTCTCCGCATGCCTTAGAACTTGGTGAATCAGCTACAGATACAGTGGATGATCAGATCGACATTCAACACCCGCCTGTTGACACCCCATTTCAGGACGACCCACCTGAGATCTCTCTCCATGCTGTAACCGGCGTCACCACCCCACAAACAATGCGGGTCAGGGGATACTTCAAGAAGCTCCCTCTTACCATACTCATTGATTCTGGTAGCACTCATAACTTCATTGACCCTCGGATTGCCAAACAGGCTGATTGTTTTGTCCATCCTTGCTCCAGCTTTGAAGTCATGGTTGCCAATGGGGGCACCTTACCTTGCAAGGGGAAGTGTCACAATGTGCGTATCTCTATGGAAGATTATAACCTACGCTCTGACATGTTTGCCTTTCCCTTAGGCGGATGTGATGTGGTTTTGGGCGTTCAATGGTTACGCACACTTGGCCCCATCTTATGGGATTTTGCTGAACTTTGGATGCAGTTTAAAGTCAATGGGGCACAGCACAAATTTATGGGCTTACAACCAAGGTCTCTCTGCATCATCAGTTCACATCGCCTGGAAAAACTCCTTAAGAAGAATTCACATGGTGTCATCGCTCAGCTCAATTCCATTCAGATGCACCCGTCAACAGTCTCCACTACTTCCTTGGATAGATATGCAGGTATCTTTGCTGAACCAATGCGCTTGCTACCTTCACGAGACCTTTCCGGTAAGAATTTAGCCACATCTACCTCTCAGCAGGAAATGATGGCTATTTTGCATGCAATACAGAAGTGGCATCCATACCTATTAGGGAATTATTTCTGCATCAAGATTGATCTCCCGAGTCTGGAAAATTTTCTGGAACAATGGGTCTCCTCCCCAACACACCTGAAATGGGTTATCCACCTCATGGGTTATCCCTATGTGATCACTTACAAGAAGGGTAAGGACAATATGGTGGAAGATGCTCCTTCTTGCACAATTGATGACCCAGTTTCTCTTACAACTCTTTCTCTGCTTGTTCCAAATTGGGTGCAATATGTTCAACAGGGCTCTCTCTTCTATGAACTCCATGCTTCTTCATCAACAGGGCACTCTGGGTTCTGCAACAGGTATGACCAAGAACAATGTAACTTCTTTTGGCAGGGACTAAAAATGACAATTCAACAGATGGTGGCTGACGATGATACTTTCCAAGTCAACAAGGGTGAAACGACACTCCTTTCAGGATTGCTCAAACCCTTGCCCATCCCTAAACAACTTTGGCCAACTATTTCTATGGATTTCCTAGCAGCGCTCTGGTGGTACAATACCACATCTCACAGAACACCATATGAAGCGGTCTATGGACAAACACCGCCAGTTCTTCTTCCATACACCCTTAGCAGCTCCCCAGTTCAGGCAATTGACTTGGTTCTTCGAAACCGCAATCAGATTCTTCTCATTCTGCAGGACAATCTTCACATGGCCAGAATTCGCATGAATCAACAAGCCGATCAGCACCGTTCTGAGCGCATTTTCCACGCTGCTGACAGGGTTCTTCTTCATCTACAGCCTTCCAAGCAATCCTCCTTGACACTCCAAAGGCGTCAGTGGCCTGAAATGCAACCCGAGGATGCTACCGGGGAACCACTCCTTCAGCTTCTGTAGCAATTTCTCCAACCAAAGCTTTGAGGACAAAGATTTTTCTAAGGGAGAGGGGATGTTAGGAACCTATGCAAACCCTTCTCTTTACTATGTTTGTATATTGTTATTGGATGCATATGCTTTGTAAGTCGTCCCGTAGTATTTGTTGATCCGTAGTTTATATTAACCCATAGTATTGACCCATAGTATTGGACGCATATGCTTTGTAACTTGTCCCGTAGTATTATATGTCCCATGGTTTTGACTCATGGTATTGGGCATAGACTTAGTATATAAGTGTGTGTTGAGGTCATTGAAGGAACCGTGAAGTTAATTGTATTGAGCTTGCTCAAAGGAGGTTGCCCCCTCGAAGTGGCATGTGATCAATATAAAAGCGATTATGTTCTATTATTTCTGATATCTCATGTATTTGCATTAATTAATTATTGCAGGTACATCACACTTTTCTGAAATTGGTATTTGCTAACAAATGTAGGAAATTTTTTTGTTCCATAACCTTTGATTTGACGTTACTTTGTAGGGGTCATAGGATGGCCTTTGTGCCTTCTCCAGGTTCAATTGTTTCATAAATCCTTCCATACATTGTAATGCATTCAGGCCTTTGCCTTGAAAAGGCCCCACTTCTTTAGCTAGAAAAAATGTGATGTGCTACCTAAAGTTCCTGAAATGAATTTTATATTATAACAATATTTGTCTCACATAATCAATTGAAAATATTCTGGGAGTGAGGGAAATTAATAGCTTATAGGGTTCTTGCTAAAATACATATACTCTAATTACTGTATGATCTTCAAACAATAACCAATCTCCAAATTTGGTGTCTAGAGTGAACTGTACGTGTATCTGGTTCTCTGGAAACATTCTAGGATGTGACATGCCAAATATTGAACTGTAGGTAATACTCATTACCTTATTTGTGAACTGTACAAAATTTGAATTGTCTTGTCTTCTCAATACTAACTCATTCCATTCATAGACCAGCATTTTCATTTCATGCTCACTAACTATTTTTAGGTTTAGGTTGTTGTAGTGTTCACGGTTCTGGTCACTACAAGGAAAAGGCCCTATAGCGGAGGTTATAGTGGAAACCCCTAGAAAAAGAGGATGAAAATCCTTTTATAGCAGAGGTTGCTAGAGGAGGCGAGCATGCAAAGGTTTTATCATATTTTTTTTCGATGAGTTTACAACCAAAATGCATGGGTGCATTTATAAACATAACACATCAGTGCAACATGAAATTCTACTGCACCGAGACTGAGAAAAACTATCAATAAACACAATTTAATTAGAAAATCGTATTATTTTAATACCCATTTCGCAGTGTGTTAAGAGATACTACATGCGTTGGAGTGTTATATGATAAAATCCCTGGTGTATTTAATAGATGATAATGCACCACATTATCAATATATTTTTTTAATAGAAAATCTAATAAATGGTGCGTTAGATAACCATAAATGCATCGGTGCGTTTTTCATCAACAAACGCACTGCTTGTCACTATAACTAAATTCATTGCAAAATCCATTAAAATTTTATTAAAAACCCTACTTTACAATGAGCTGTATTAATATGCACCCAATGCACTTTATTGTAGTCTACATAACGACAAAAAAAGGAAGATAAAAAAAATTTAATTAAAAAACACGCATTATTTTAATACCCCTAAATTGGCGTGTTACTAGATACCACATGCACTGGTGAATTTTATAATAAATGACCCTTTGCGTTTAATAGACCATAATGCACCATGTTATCAATATATTTTTAATTGAAAATATTGTAAATGGTGAGCTAGATAACAGTAACACACCAATGCTTTTCTATCTAACAAACGCACCGTTTGTTATTATAAAAAAAAAAAAAAACCTATTTTTTTTTTAAACTACTATTCGGTGCATCGGGTTTATTGTGTGCACTGGTGTGCTTTACTATCGGTCGTACTGGAACAGGGTTTAATAAAAAAAATAACCGCATGGTAAAAATAATTTTTACCCCTTCTAATGTGTTTTATCCCAAGTGCACTGATGCTTTACCTTAGCCACTTGGACACCCTGAAATCCATGGTCCATGTGGACACATTCTTCATCTATATTGGTCGTTGTTGCTAGTTTGAATTTTGACAAACGATGGTCAAAATTGAAAAATTTCCATACATCGCCAGGATTCCTCCCCAATGATTCGTTCAACAGGTAAATTGATTCTTACTTCATAATTTGTTTTTTTAGCGAATTAATTTCAAGAAATAAGCCTTAATTTGTTTTATTTTTGAAAAAAAATAAAAATTATGCACGGTACATTCGAGTCATTTGGCTCGCACTGGCCTATAGTGCACCTTGTAAATTGTTACAAGATGCACCACCAATGGTGTGAGCCGAATGGCTCAAATGCACTTGTATACCATAAAATTTGTAAAGGGTGCGTTTGATATTTTGGAGCACTGGTAATCCGGTGCACTTAAATATATAAAATGCACTAGTAAACATTTCCTTATAAACAAAGAATTAATTTATACAGTGGGCCTAGGGCATGTCATGACAATGGTCTCGGTGCTATGACATGGCATAGGCGCACCGAGAATAAACACATCGCTACACATTAAAATTCATATAAAATGTAAAAAATGGTAATTGATGCGTTCAATATTTTAGAGCATTGGTTAACTAGTGTGCTTAAATATAACTAATGCACGGATTAACATTACCTTATAAATGAATAATTAAATTGTATGGTGCGCCTAGAGAATGTAATTGCACCGGTGCTAGTGCTCTTACGTGCCATAGGTGGACTAGACATATATTTTAATTCCATAATGAAAATTGTTAATAAATGGTGCATTTCATTGACATAAAATTACCGTTAACATTGCGCTTACATGAAGTGAATGCACCATCACCATTTGATTTAATGTTTTTTAGATAATCTAATGACGGTGCACCCATGTCACGTCAATACACCAGTGTCAGTGCTCTGACATGACATGTGCGCACCATCATTAGATTTTTCTAGAATCATTATTAATGTGTTTAGGTCATTAGAAGCACCAATGCTCCAACCTGATTTAGGCACACCCTTAAGTACATTTTATAAATTTTTCCGGTGTGTCAAATATTTGGCGCACCGTTTCAATAAATTTTAAATATATTAAAATATAGTAGTGGTGAGGTAGGATTATTATAGTGCATCGTTAGTGGTGCATTTTTATTACTTAAGCACCTTATGCAGTGCACGCATGCTATTTATGCGCACCGATGGTAGAAATTTACTTTTTTGCAGGAAAAATATATTATTGATGTTATTAAATAGTATTTTAATTGTATGAAATATGTGAAACAAAGACATGAGCAGCGACAAGCTTCTCAATAGGAGCTTGCACACTTGGAACAATACAACATGGTCAAACAATGGGAGGCTAGGGATTTGTACCCTCGCCCCATTACTACTCATACTAGAGAGATCTTGAAGATTGTTGGCCTCTTAAAGTTATATCGGGAGGCTACATCCCTTCAGGGTAACTCTTCATTATTATGTCAGTTCATCCAACATTGGGATCATCATAGGTGGGAATTTCATGTTGGTTCCGATCAGTAGTTCCATCCCACTGAGGAGGATATTTATTTTTTCACTAGGCTATATAGAAGAGGGGAGTATTTACCCTAGTTCCCTGATGTCCCAACTAGTGCTACAATAGAGATTCAACTAGCTTACTCTCTGAGATATATCAGTGATATGGTCATCCATTTGTCTGATTTGCAAGTGAGCAATGGGAAGATTAAGATCTATTCTTTTGATAGAGAGGAGTTTATGTACCTCTCTCTTTTTCTTACGACGTCAACGCACTCCACTAGTTGTGGGAAGAACATTAGTTTCCCTCTATTGTATTATGTTGACACTTTAGTGCAGAGACCTAGATGCATTAGGTGGTCTACCATTTTTTGCAGCAATTTGTTTATGCTATGGATAGATGTCGTGCAGTCATTGATAGGAGGTCCAAAATCCCTTTCGGTTCAAATCTCTTTTGTTTATTTTTTGAGAGGTTTCCGGCCACCAGGCCATCCTTTGAGCACCTACCTTCTAGGTTGGTGATCGAGGTGCATATGCACATGTGGGGGAAGATGATTCCTAAGAGAGGGAAGCCTGAGTTCCTATATAGGGCCACCTCAGATTTGATGGAGATGCTGGGTAGTGAGGAGGACCATGCACTAGTGATGGCGCCATATCCATATGTCGTCTTGGACTAGAGAAGGTTCCCTGAGATCTTCTTCACATCAGGTGAGCCACCTGATGAGAGAGGTAATATTATTGTTATGTTTAAATTACTCTAGTTGCATTTTATTCTCTTTTTAATTTATGCAAATGAAATAACTTATAAATATTAAAAATTTTATTGTCTTTTTAATTTATGCAAATGAAATAACTTATAAATATTAAAAATTTTAATGAAATTGTCTAATTATTATTGTACTGTACTATATATTTTGCATAAATTGGCACATTTGATGTTGAGGTCGTGCTTCCTCCTCCCACTCATGAGAATGAGGATATGGAGAATGTGCACAATCATTCCCGACCATAGATGGCTGGTAGACATCTTGGCCACCATCCACATAGGCCCCATGATAGGTATCAGCAGGAAGTGGTAGACATGTTGGCCACATTGTTGGAAGATGTGGGTGTTCAACCTATGCATGTGCACGATATTATCTGACAACCTCAACTTGCGGAGATATGGAAGATTCTTCCTCGTGATATGAGGTTTCTGATGTAGAATATTGTCGGTGCACACATTCAATTGGATTCTAGGAGGGATGACCATCAGCCTCCTCCTCCTCCTCCTCCTCCACCACCTCCAACCCCTCTTCCATCAAATTTGAAATCTACTACTCCACATTCTACTTCGACTGATTATAGAGCCTCTACATCCCATGCACCTCCTCCTCCACTTCCAACTTCTCATCCACCTCCTCTTGATCCTCCTTTATCATCTTATACATCTCCTTCAACTCCCCCTCATTTGACCGATCCAAATTCTTATCCAAATTCATACCTATCCGACCAACCACCCTCTATAGATCCATCATCTCCCCATGATCCTCATCCACTAGTCTCCTTAGCTTTGGAGAGGATGCTTATATAAGGTGAGATGATCCAAATTCCTAGAGATATTGTTTTTGTTGATCTAGATGCTAGTTTACTTCCTAGCAGAGGTACTGATCATGCCTCTGGCTCTAATATTGGAGGTACCAATACATCTAATGGGTCGACAGATAGTGATGATGATATGCTTCTGGGGGTGGACTAGACATGTATATTTGACATTTATCATGAGTTTCATGTTATTCTCTCTCTCTCTCTCTCTCTCTCTCTGTATATATATATGTATATATATATCAATTCCATTTTCCATTTTGTAGATGTTGATGTTTATTTACGTGTTCATGGCCATGATGTGTATGTTTAAGGTGATTTCGATGATGTTCATTAGATGTTTGTGTTTTCCATTTTGCAAATTTTGATGTTGATGGTCATGGTTATGTTGATGTTCATGATTATGTTGATGTTCATGATTATGTTGATGTTTATTTATATGTTGATGGTCATGTTGTGTATGTTAGGTATGGTTCGATGATCATTGCAGGTTTCTGATGGTTATGTTAGAAAATTGAACTTGTGTTTTGTTACATATTATTGTGAGATTATATGTGTGTTAAATGATTTTTAAATATGTAATATGTATATGTTAGATGAATATGTAGTGTAATATTTATGATGGTACGTTCAATATGCTTATTTTTATTAGTTTTATGTTAATGATGGTATGATTGTGTTTATTTTTATGTTTGTTAGATGGTGACAATGATAATGATGGTATTTTTATGTTAGATGGTGATAATGATAATGAAGGTTTATTTATGTTAGATGGTATGTTTACGCTAGATGGTGATAATGATAATGATGATGTTTAAAATTATCATGCAAATTGCCTATTTGCATGTTTTTAAATGTTATGAAATACTTGAGCTATTTTCTATTGTAAAATATATATTATAACTAACTAATTAATGAATGGGAAGACACATGTTACATTTCCTACTTTTTTTTTATCATATTAACATTTAAGTCATCAAAATCAATTTTTATATTGAAGAGTATATTAATATAAATTGGATTAAATATTAATATATATTAATGAAATAAATTATATATAAATGATTGTAAATTTATATTATTTCAATTAATTATTGATGTTTTATTACGTTGTTAATGTTATTATATTTAAATGATTGTTTTATTAAGTTTTGTTAATATTATTGTTTTTAATTTTTTACTTAATAACATTAAAATATTTTTGTCTTGAATAATAATTTCAAAGCTATTCAAGATTTAGGATATCAAATATTCATGTTTGAGTTTGTGAATGAATATATCTAATTTCTAAAATAGAATAGATTCATATTAGTTTTATAAATTAGATTAACATATAATTATGTTATTATAAATTTATATTAATAAATTCTAAATCAATGATTTTATATTGATACATATATGAAATATTTTTATTCAAATATAAAACCATGGATTTAATTTACAAATCAACGCTACATACTTATTTACAAACCATAAAATATGGTAAATAAATACTAAGCATATATACATTTTTGTTAATTGCTTCATCTAAATCCTTATTGTCTCAACCAATTCTAAGATGGATTTTAACGATCTAGAAAAAGAGAGATTAAGAAATTCAATCCAACTTAAATATTATAACATATTTAATTCTTTTATTATAAAGGGAAAATAAGATTCTCTCTTAAAACCATTTTTTTTCTCCTAAAGAATATTCTGGCATACCTACACCTTCATCTTTAAAGCCATTTTCTCTCTCTTATTTCCATTCAAAAGACATTTGCAAACATTGTAACAAAAGTGTCATAAATTAATGCAATTATAATTATTAGCATTATTTATAACGAAAACATCATGAAATCCAAACATTCAAATAATGATGGAGAAATTAGAGAGCACCATAAATTTGTTGTAAATTTCATTGTTATCAAGGCCATAAATTAAGTCATTGTAGAGCTCAACACTAGTAAAAACATTGTTGAATTTTCAATCTCCATCAAGGTTACATATGTGTCATTTTCCATGTTGTAGTTAACATTATAAATACAATAAAAAAATAAAAAAAATCATTACATTATAAAAAAATCAATTTATCGAATCATATAATAATAAAAATTTACATTCTAAGAGAACAAAACATCATAAAATACAAGCATTAAAATATGAATATAGAAATTTGAGACCACCTTCAAGTCAAGAAGAATATGTTAATAGCCTTTACATTCCCAAAAATAAAAATGAATCATGTCAGTTGTTTCATGGTGTATTTGTATGTATACACAAAATAGAATATGAGTAGTTTGGACAATGACATATAATCATTCCATACAATCATAAATTACCTCATAGAAATTAAACCATGTATATTTCAGATCATATTGGTTGTTAACTAACTGAAAATGTTTAAACACTGCATCCAGCAATCAAATTTCCATTTCCACTGTCATAACATGAAAAATAAAGAATATAATTAGATAATCAAAGATAACAGTAAAAAAATGATATCTCAATTTGTAAATGATGGAATAAAACATGTACATATCACTCTCTATTTCCATCACCCTCATTATCTTCCTCGGTTGGAATGATAGCACAGTTGTTCTCAAAAACATGTTTAGATATATGACCATGTCTTAATATGACCACCAATCTCTATCCAAAAATCCGGGTAAAAGAATACTTGGTTCCATTGTTTTCGGAAAACATAAGGCTCCTTACTTTCATTCCACATATTTCTAGAGTTGATACATATCAACCCACTATCACGATATTCCTTTACATTATTCATGTTGAATGTGTCCCACCATATGCACCTAAAAATAACACAATGGATGGATGATAAATCCACTTCAATAATCACTTGTATATTTCTGACATAACCCCACATCCCTCCTATTAGGTTTCGATATTGGTGGATAGCACGACTAGATTGGTTGAACTCAACTTCCACTCCACTATCTTGTGTAACACTCCCATTATCAACATCTTTAGTGTGAAAATGATATCCATAGTCCCACATAGATGGGAATGAATGAACGTGTAATAAAAGTTAACAAATGATGGTTTCATATGTCTAATAACCCAACCATTAATATATTAAACATAGATATTATAATTCAAAGTTGCATTATAAAGTTAGAAATGCACATAAATATTTTATTATCGAGCTGCTACACCCGATCCCAATGTTTAGTGCATCTTTTTCTTCAGGAGGGTAATGAACATATGCACTGTATTTCTCTCTGACTTGGTTTGCAAACCAATTGTTGGGACACATCATTAGCATATTTCCTTTTAAATGATCTGGAAAAGGCATGCTTCTACCATGCAACCGCCTGAATTCTTTTCTATTAATGTCCCATTTCCTCCTCTTCTCTTCATATAATGTGACGCATGACTGTGTTTCCTTCGCATTATAAAGAATGAATTTATTGATTGCATCAATTTCTGAATTTGTTGTTGTATTCATGGAAACAAAACCACAGTCAGTACGTACGGGATCAAATATATTATATATTGAAGTTTGCTTTGAATAGTTACTATGTGGTATTTTGAAGATCGAAATATAAGTGACTAACTCTTTATCATGTGCCTTTTTCCATTTGTTTCTAGTACCTATCCTTCCCTTTTCTCCTCATGACGTTCATCATCCCAAATCACTACGCCTGGTGTGTGGTCGATTTGCTTGATGTACTCACTAGCATAATAGAACAAACCATATACTATGTATGCCTCTACCATATACCCCTCGGGTTTCACTACTGTATTTTTGTCCTTTAGGGGGGGTTGTCTTCCCCCCCCCCCAAAAGTTACCTACGGTGGGGTTTTTGGCTTTGGGGGCGATTTTGGCAAAACCACCCCTAAAGGCACCAATGTTAAAAGTTTTTCCCTTAAAGGGCGGTTTTTGACGAGATTGGAACCACCCCCAAAAGTGACTTTTGGGGGAGGTTTGTGACCCGCCTCATAGAGGTCTACGGAGGAGGTTTTAAAGACCCCTCATTGACCTCTTCATAGAGACCTACAGGAGCGGTTTTGAACCCCCTTCATAGAGACCTATGAGGGTGGTTGTGAACCCCCCTCATAAGCCCCCTCATACAATCCTACAGGGGCGGTTTGGAACCCCCCTCGCAGAGGACTATAGGGGCAGTTTCAAACCCCCCTCGTAGAGGCCTATAGGGGCGGTTGTGAACCCCCCTCATTGTAACATACAAGGAAAATTTCGAACCCCCCTCGTAGCAACATACAAAGATGGTTTGAAACCCCCTCTATAGCCATAATAAATTATAATAAAATATATTTTATTAAAAATACCAATATTGCAATATCAATAGGGCATGGAGGAATTGAACCACCAACCTCTTGCATGTAAGGAGGCGCTCTTCCATTGATCTAGAACCCTTTCAAAATTGGGGAGAGGAGAATATCAACACCCAGATTGCATCATTTGTAATTATAAGAAAATAAAATAATATCCAAAGACAACCATGCTTAAAATCCAATTTATTTTTCAAAACACATTGATAAGCACAAAAATATACCATAATACGCCTAGAGCTCCTTCTAACTATTGGAACTGTTTGAAGAGACCCCAAATATGTCTAACCACAAAAATCTACATAAGTAATTTCACATAGTATCTATGTTGGTAAATAAACTGGGATTTAAGTCCCTCGTTTACACATAATTAACATTGATCATATACTAGATCCTTAGGGTATACTTCAAAATTGTTGAACACCATAACCATAAAAGCATTACAAGATTATACTAGTCCAATGAAAATGAAAGGAAATGAAAGAAATCATAAAATTATTAATGAACTCACCTTCATTCAGTACTTATACTGGGGTGAATATGGATCTAAACTAGTTGTATTTGACCTCTCCATACAGTGCAGTATGATTCAATCAAATGTTCTGAGAAGGTATCCATGAACTTGTTGATTCTTGTCTATCAAATCCAAATGTCCTCCAAAGTTGTAGAAGTTGCGACAAGGCTTAGAGTGTATTCTTTTGGTGGATGTAGTGCTCTGGTTTTTACAGCAGAGCACTATGTAATATTTCTCAGTTAATTTTCTACTTATTAAACTTTATCAAGTGTATGGGAGTAAATTTCTAAGAATTACTATGTGCCTAAATAATATTTAGTGTTCTGTTGTGTTTTTTTATCAACATTACATTCGTAATTTAAAATAGACAAACATATCAATATTTCCTTTTCAACAATCATGTTCTAGCATAAGAATATGTTTCACAACTCAGTAAATCAGTAAATAGCAAGTTATGCATGTTTACAGTAAGTTTTAGCATAGTAGTCAATAACGGAAATTACCTGATGCTAATGCTAACCGTAAGTTGTAGCAGGTTGTATAACCCCTTAGACAGCCAAACTGAAGTGTCCACCCTACCGACCAGCTATTATCTTGCTGGCCCTTGGAAATCAAAGGATTTCCAAGCCCCCGAGCCCACAATCTGATAATCCCAAGAGCAGTCTTTCCTTCTGTTCTCAAAATCTTTCTGTTCTCCCAACTTCTCTTCTCCAAACTTCTTTTCTTCTCCCCATAAGAAAAGACCTCCCCTTTCTCCAAGCTCTCCCCCTCTATATAATTTTCCTTCCTCGAGAATATCTTGGGCTTACTCCACCGCCCCAAAATCACCCTCTCGAGCCCCTCAACATTTACTCCTATCACCAGTTCATTCATACACGGTTCTTTATAAAAATGTATAATTAATTACTCTCATGGAAAAATTAGTTGGTTTTGGATTGACGGTCGTAAGTATTTATTACGGTGGGGATTATCACCCAAGGGTTATCCATTCGGGACAAGCTTCATTAAATACAAGTCTATTCGCTATCCTTGGTATTTAATGTTATTAATGTAATTAATAAAATATTATATAATTAGTTGCCCCTTTTTAACTTGGACATGATGTGTCTTAATGGTCCACCTTATCCGTCAAGACTACTTAGCTTGAGGTTTAAATTCCAAGATTAACATTGAATAATTAAATAACCATTTTCCATCACATCACGTTCATTCCAAGAAATGATTATCCTATTATGGCTAACTTTTGAAATGGAAATAATCACACAATATTAATTTATAAACCAGTATTTTAAATCTTACACAATATTAATTTATAAATCAGTATTTTAAATCTTACTTATATTGCAATTGTTACGATAGGGATATATAAATGTTGCTGGAATATTATTAATTAAGTAATAATAATAATTAGATCACCATTTATTAATTAATAATAATAATTAAATCACCATTTAACAATAATAAAAGGTGAATTAATCATAGTATTCTTAATTATTTGTTTATCACATGAGTACCCTATCATCAACATAGCATCCTTGTTCTTATAAACAAAGCACTTGTGAGGGCTTAAACAATTTTACTAATTAATTAGACACTATCATTACCCTATTCACAACAGTTCTCCTATGACAATGTTAACTGACGACACTTGTCTTATTATTACAATGTTTTCATATAATTACTAATTCACTTATTTACACATCGACAACCTAACCATTCATTACCTAAGTTGATGGATGTATCCTTAACTGAGTTATCTATGACATTTATACTACTATTCAAGAATGACGAGTATGTTATACACCAGTAATATTGTACACGTACAAGGTGTGCATGCATGGCCAGTGTATGCACATGTCGGATATGTACTATAAACAAACCCCATTCCGCCTATGCATACTTGCTAACTAATAATAGTATCTACCCCCATGCAGAAGAGCAAGCATAATATATAGTATAATTACTTTAACATCCTCGGTTATTTAACAGTTAACCCTTTACGATTTAACATCAGTCTCTTTATATTTACATTAGTTTAATCAATCATGTACAAGGAGGGTGCCTACTTCCACTAACTCGAACTCAAGGAATACTAAACCCCCAACAGTACTAACTAACACATCCTCCCGTCATAACCTACGTCCAGCATCCTCCCTATCCTTCCTCTGCTAGTACAACAGTGGATGTCGGACTCACCGATCTGACCACATAGAACTTGAGAGCGATAGCGTCGGCTGAACAGCGGACCTATCCTCCCCTAGCAGGCATCCAACAATCGTCATCACAACAACATGGGGAGCGTGTCTCAGCACGGCCCTCCCACGACCTCGGGTCTCATGGAACCATAGGGTGGGAAACACATCCATCCCTCTCAACATACTGGGCCTACGCCCTTATCAACTCATACTTGCTGCTATCGGGATTATTAGTTTGTGTTATCGTATCCTGATTTTGGCTGCTAAGGTTTGCTGTATGAACATGTTTTTCCTTTCCAATATATATCAGATCAAGTAACTGGCTATCCCATAGCCCCTGTGTCCTGTAGGTTAGTGTTTTGCAAAATACAATTTATAGAAAGCATTTTCCATTGATCGCCAATTGATCCATGTTATCATTTTATTTCATGTAACCTTTTAGCTCATCATAGATGCGTATGACATATAACATTTCAGCAATTCATATAAGAAGATGGTATCCACGTACCGAATCATATATTTCACATTTCATTAAGGAAAACATATAAACATATACTGCAATCGTAAAATAAGGAAATCATATGATAATCATGACATCATAACTGCATAACATAGTAACATCATAATCATGGTGAAATCATAAGACAGAGTAACATCATATAATGAGGTCCAATATAGTTTACTCAGTCGAGCTGAGTTCGACAAAATATATATAAGAAATAAAGTATGGTGTGTCTAACTAATAAATATGCCGAATCAAAATATGGGCATTACATACACCCACCCTTCGGGAAACTTCGTCCCGAAGTTATGGTCAAAATAGTGAGGGAAAATCTCGACGCATGGTCTCTGCATCCTCCCAGGTAGCAGACCCTGGGCTATACTTGTCCCATTGGACCTTAACTTGGTCCACATGGCGACTACGGAGCTGTCGAACCCTACGATCAAGTATACGTAATGGTTCGACCCTGAAGGTTCCCTCGTCCGAGACCTGCAATTCCTTACAATGAATTTTGTGAGTCTCATCAGCTATGTAATGTCGTAATACAGAAACATGAAATACATTATGAGTTTTATGCAAGTGGGGTGGCAGCGCGAGACGATAAGCAACTGGTCCGATTTTCTCAAGAATCTCAAATGGTCCTATAAAGCGAGGTGACAACTTGTTACCCTTCCCAAACCGAATGGTACTTTTATTTGGTCTGATGCGAATAAATACACGGTCCCCCTACTCCATAAGTTCTATCTGATCTGTGTGCATCAGCGTAACTCTTTTGTCTATCCTGTGCTTCCTTCAGCCGCAGCCTAATCTGTATCACTTGCTCCTCCATTTCCTGAATCAATTCAGGCCCAATTAAAACTCGATCCTCTAACCTGTCCCAACTGAGTGGTGTCCTACACGGCCTCCCATACAATGCCTGATATGGCGGCATACCAATGGAGCTGTGATGACTATTGTTGTATGCAAACTCCACTAAAGGAAGATATTTCTCCCACTGTGTCTGTTGATCCATAACATACATCCTAAGCATGTCCTCCATCACTTGATTCACCCTCTCAGTCTGTCCATCTGTCTCAGGGTGATAAGCTGAGCTTAAGTTCAACTGTGTCCCTAATGCTGACTGCATGCTTGTCCAAAATCTGGAGGTGAACTTAGGGTCTCTGTCAGAGATTATCTTTTTAGGAACTCCATGAAGACGTACAATCTCATTTATGAATACCCTTGCCACATCTGTCACATCATAGGTGTCTTTGACTGGAATGAAGTGAGCACTTTTGGTCAGTTTTTCGACTACCACCAAAATAGCATTATGTCTCAGAGATGTGAGTGGTAATCCTACAACGAAGTCCATGGAAATGACTTCCCATTTAGTCATAGGGATATCATGCGGTTGTAGGAGACCGGCCGGGTGACGATGATCTACCTTCACTTGTTGACACTCAAGGCACTTCGAAACAAAATCCACTACATCCATCTTCATACCTGGCCAAAAGAAGGGTTGCTTCATGTCAGCATACATCTTATTCACCCTTGGGTGCGCACAGTAATGCGATCTATGGGCCTCTCTAAGGATGGTTTCCCTGATATCACCTTCCTTAGGAACATACATCCTTCCCTGATACCGCAACCATCCATCTTCCTCAAGATGGTACCCATCATACTTCAATTCCTGTTTCTTTCCATTCTGAATAGCTGAGGTTACTTTTAGATACCAACTATCGCCCAATAGTTGTCCTAGTACCCTTTCCCTCAAGTCAACCTTCAAGGGAATTAAGGAGAAAAGTCTCGGCCTTCGGCTTAGAGCGTCTGCCACCACATTCTCCTTTCCTTTGATGTAAGAGATACCAAAGTCATATTCACTCATGAACTCACTCCATCTCCTTTGCCTAGCATTCAAATCCCTTTGGGTAAAGATGTACTGCAAGCTCTGATGGTCTGTTTTAAGGGTGAAGCTTCTACCAACTAGGTAGTGCCTCCATAATTTTAGTGCCAACATTACTGCTGCCAATTCTAGATCATGCGTGGCATACTGCTCCTCATGAGGTTTCAACTTTCGAGATGCATAAGCTATTACCCCACCTTCCTGCATCAACACCGCTCCTAATCCTTGCTTCGAGGCATCGGTGCATACCATGAAATCTTTATCCATGTCTGGTACCCACAAGATTGGTGCACTTGTCAACAATCTTTTTAACTCTGTAAAAGCGGCATCGCATTCATCGGTCCATTCATACCGGATTCCCTTGCGTTGCAAGGTGGTAATAGGTTTTGCAATTTTAGAAAATCCTTCCACAAACCTCCGGTAATAGCCTGCTAACCCCATGAAGCTGCGCACCTCATGAGCATTCCTTGGAATTGGCCAATCTTCAATGGTCTTTACCTTTTCTGGGTCTACGGAGATCCCTTCACCTGAGATGATGTGCCCCAAGTAGTGAATCTCTTTTTGGAAGAAGGAACACTTTGACAATTTACCATAAAGTTTATGTTCCCTTAAGCATGTCAAGACTAACCGCAAGTGTTCCTCATGCTCCTTCTCATTCTTAGAATAGATAAGAATATCATCTAAGAAGACCTGAACAAAGCGGTCCAAGTATTTTCGGAAGACCCCATTCATGAGGCTCATGAATACAGCTGGAGCATTGGTCAAACCAAATGGTACCACTACAAACTCGTAATGCCCAAATCGAGTTCGAAAGGCAGTCTTAGGAATGTCGCCTTCCTTGATCCTCAACTGGTGATACCCTGATCGTAAGTCAATCTTTGAGAAGACTGACGCACCTTTCATTTGATCAAAGAGGTCATCAATTCTTGGTATGGGATACCTGTTCTTCACGGTGGCCTTGTTCAAATCTCTGTAATCTATGCACAGTCGCAGAGATCCATCCTTCTTCTTAACGAAGATCACTGGTGCTCCCCACGGTGAGATACTGGGTCTAATCAGTCCCAAATCTAGCAACTCTTTTAACTGGATTTGTAACTCACGGAGCTCTGGAGTTGTCATTCTATAAGGAGTTTTTGAGATAGGTTATGCACCAGGTTTTAGTTCGATTGTGAAATCGAGCTCTCTTTCTGGAGGTAGTCCTGGCAATTCCTTCGGAAAGACATCCTTGAACTCGGAGAGTACTGGGTAAGAATTCAAGGAAGGTCCTTTACTATCGCTCACGGCCTCCACTACGAACAACTGGCATCCTTGTCTTAGGCACCGCTTAGCTTTCACCATAGAGATGAAACGGAGGGATACCTTCCTCTTCAAGCCTTGGATTTGAATTGTCCTTCCCTCGTCATCGAGGCACAACACCTTCTTCGCATAGCAGTCTAAGAAAGCTCTATGGCCTTCTAACCAATCCATGCCAATAATAAGGTCATAAGTCCCCAAATTGGTGACATAAGCATCCAACTTAGTGGTGCACACTCCTAAGTCAACCTCACAACCTGTCACTTTAAGACCTACTGGTTGCTTAGCTCTGGAAGCCATTTCAACCAGTTTGAAATCACCGTGCTTGTAGGCTGCCAACCCACATTTATCTAATGCAAATGGTGAAATAAAACTATCAGTTGCTCCTGGATCAAACAAAATTTTAAGTTTGACATTGTTTACATTACCAGTGGATTCTACTACGGTAGACTGATGTTCTGCTTGGTGGTTATGAACCGCTGCATGAATCCGATGACTGTTACCCGAACTATCCATGGGTGCCTTTCCTTCCCTGTGCCTGCTGCTTGACTGACCCTTGGGACAGTCTCGCTGGAAATGAGGACCTCCGCATCCCCAACAAGAGAGATTGGGAGGGGCTTGCCTGTTGCTCGAAGGAATCCTCTGAGATGAGTTCCTTCCCCTGGTTCCTCTAAAACCCCTTGCTCCTCTATAGGAACTTCCCTGTGTACGTCCCTGGCTTTGGTGGGTTGCGGACGATGCCTGCGAGATTGAGTTAACTGAAGTATTACCCCTCGGTGTGAACCTGTTACCGTAAGGAGGAGGTCTAGATTGTCCTCCCCTGAAGTAAGGACGTGACGCCTTCCCTGAAACATATTGATTGGTTCCTGTCAACTTACTACCCCCTTTTCCATCTGACATATCAGCTGCATAACGAGCATACTCAACTGCCATGGCAACTGAAGTTGGCTTCCACATCCGCACAACAGCTCTAATCTTGTAGTTAAGTCCATACACAAAACGCTCTACCTGACAATCATCTGCATCAAGGTAAGGAACATATTTTACCAGTTCCATAAACCGAGATTCATACTCCTCCACTGTCTTGTCTCGCTGTACTAAGGCATGGATTGCACCTGCCTGTTCTTCCTTGTAATAATTTGGCAAATACTTCATGTGGAGCCTCTCCTCGAACAGTTCCCAAGAAGTTGTAAGAGGAGTAAGGTGCAACTGATTCTCGAGGTCTGACCACCAATTCAAAGCATCACCTTTAAGCTGAAAGACGGCCATCCTAGCCTTGGAACTAGATGTGTACTCATTCAATGCAAAGCATCTCTTCATGCCTTCCAGCCATGCCTCTGCATGCTTACCGGGTCGTCCTCCTGAAAACTCTGGAACTTTTATCTTTTGTAACTCCCTCGATATGTCCTGAAGCGGTTCCAGTCTTGGGCCATGTGCCCTTTCAGAGTTCTCTCGACTCACTTGAGTGGTTTCCACCTTGGCGGCCCTTTCCGAATGCCTGTTCATCGTGGTCATAATAGCCTCCAATGACCTCATTATGATCTGCATTTCTGGTGTTGAGGTTGGTTGTGGCGGTGTTGGCGGTGGCGGAGGTGGTGGTGACGGTGGTCGACCTTGACCCCGACCTCGACCTCTGCGTGTTGTCACCATGATAGTTCCTGAGTTATTAAAATAAAATCATATCCTTAGTTGTTCAATCGAATATACGCGGAACTAAAATGTAGGTATTTAATAACTTGCATCATGAGATAACAAATTGTCAAGATTAGCGCAGTAAAATCTATAGTCGTTTTTATTTAAACAATCTTGTCATGGTGTTCAGCTCGTCGTGCTGGTCTTAATGGTGTCTTGCTTTTGAGATTTCGGGCCTCTTTCATCCCTTCGACTAGGAGTTGAAATCTCGGCAAAATTTTTAATATCTCTATTTTAGTTAACCTTAAATGTTACCCTTTAATCTAAACAACTTAATTAACATTAATTGTTTAAACCTCAACCAATCATAGTTAAGTTTAATACTAAAAACATATATTTTAACAACATATGTTATAACAAAATTAAATTAATTAATTAATTAATTAAAATTAAAATCATAGTAAGGTTTAATACTAAAAATTAAAATTCCTATAAGGCATATATTTTAACAACGTATGTTATAACAAAATTAAATTAATTAATTTTTATAATACATATAATCTAACAAAATATAAATAATTTAAATTTTTTTTATAAAACATACATTCTCTCAAAATATATAAAAATAAATGTAAATTTTGATACAACATATATTATATTCTCCTATACATAATTCACGAACATATCTACCTGTTTTTACAACTATATACAAATATATACGTAGATTTATAACCGTAGATTTTTACCACGCGGCCTTTCACCGCCATGCAAAGAGCGAGTATGCATGAAGGACACGCGGTCTCTCCAAGCAACCCACCGCCCTCGAAAAGTGGGGGAAACCCTAAATAGAGTCAATCCCCAAGGCGCGGCCATTTTCACCCTCTCTCCTGGAGTTTTAGCTCTGCAACTCAAATGCAAGCTCGCTTAGGGTTTCAGAAAGGAAGGAGCTTTCCATTTTTCTACTGCAGAATACTACTGTCAGACCTGCTATTGTAAAGAATGAACGGGATTTACCCTTTCATTTCTGGTGTTTTATGGCTATTGTAGGGTGTTTATCTGATTACTGTTGAGTTTTTTCGTATTCTCAGTGGCTTTATTCTATTTCAAATTCTGGTAGTCCACGGAAATCAAACCTGGGTGGTGGATATGGTGATTTTCGACGTAGCCCTTGTCAAGAAGGTAGAAAGTACTGCAAGATGTTCTCAAGGAGGTTAATGATGTACCATTAGAAGTAGCCAAATTCCCGGTTGGGCTGAGCGAGAGGGTGGAGAAACTTGAGGCATTATTGTTATCAAACCCAGATGGAAATAAAGCCACTGTGGTAGGCATTGCAGGCATGGGAGTGGTGGGAAAAACCACTCTTGCCAAAGCTACATACAATCGAATCCGCTCTAATTTCAGAGTTAGTACCTTCTTATATGATGTCAAAGAATTAATTGACAGAGAAGGGTTAACAGCCGTGCAGGAAATAATTCTGGGGGATCTACTGCGTTTCGAGTGTAAAATTCGGAGTATAGACGAAGGCAAAGTATTATTGAGGAGGCGTTTGAATAAAGCCAAGAACATTCTTATTATTTTGGACAACGTTGATAATTTTGAACAATTAGATACTCTAATGGTTACAAAAGTTCTTGGGCCAAGCTGTACTGTGTTAGTCACGACTCGAGATAAGAGAATACTGGAGCTCGCACAAATTTCTATGGTTTATGAAGCTACAAGACTCAACCATGATTAGGCAACTGAACTCTTTTGCCGTCATGCTTTTCTCAGTCCCCGGTCTAATGTTGGTTTTGATGATTTGGTCATAAAATTTGTAGAGATCTTAGACAGTTTGCCGCTCTCTTTGGAAACATTTGGGAGCCATCTATATGGAAAAACTGATAGAAAGATATGGGAAGCTCTACTGGGCAAGATTTCGAGAATTCTACCGCGGAATATCAAGGAAAGGCTGAAGATCACAGTCGAGGTACTCGATGAAGAAGAGAAATCAATGTTCCTCGACGCTGCTTGCTATTTGGTGGGGGAAGACAAGGATACAGCTATACGGATATGGGGCGCGTCCGGGTGGAGTGGTTGGCTCGGTTTTGAGACTCTTGAACAAAATTGCTTGATTCAGGTGGATGCTAAGAACCGGATCAAAATGAACGATCATCTGCACGACATTGGAACTGTAGTGCTCTTGGCTTGGGTCTCGTTCAGTTGAAAAGCCCTCGGTGCTGGGCCCTCGGTGCTGGGCAAATGAGAAAAGCTTTGGCATTGGGTGTTTGGGCGATGGAGGATTCGCGGGGCTCCTTTGACTTGGCTCGTGGTCCCTAGGTAAAGCCGTGGGTGCTGGGCGCGTCACCTTTGATCTGCGCTAGGGTTCCACAAGTTTCTATGCGCTAGGGTTTCAGTGGTATGATTCTCGCTTAGGGTGCGAGAGGTCCCAAGTTCAATTCTCGGAATGCCCCAGGTTTTTCTTGCAACGAGTTTCGGAATGCCCTAGGTTTTTCTTGCAACGAGTTTTGGAATGCCCCAGGTTTTTTTTTTTTTCTTGATATGAATATTAATAACTCATCCGTTGCAGTCTTGATATATATACATAATCCATTTCTGAAATAAATCTGCAGAGCATTTATTTTTTTTTGACTTAATGAACAGAGTATAATATATATATATATATATATATTTTTCTTCCATTAATCTCTGGTAGCGTTGAAAACACAAAATAGAGTTCCATCATCCCGGTTAAATATAAATCTAAGCCATCCATGATTATGTATATAATATAAAATCGATCTAAGAAGGAGTTTCTTTCTAAAATAATTCAAGCTATATTTTACTCTGTATTTCCTACAGAAACCATAGATCCGAGATCAACACTATAATATTGTTATTTTAAAATTTCGATTCATATATATATATATATATAATATCATTAATATACAACATTCCGTCAATATTTCACAATTGTAGAGAACGTTTTCCAGCAAAACCTACGGTATTCAAAGGAAGTAACACTTTAAACCATTAGGATTATCATATGTATTGTCAATTAGAATAGCATTCACGATTTTCTAAGGTAATGTTAGCAAAGAATTAAAAATGTCGCTATAATAGGATTGTCATTGATGTCAAAGAAGCTCACTAATGACAAAGGAAGAATCAAGGATTGATGGCAAGGCAAATACAAGTGAAGGCAGGGATTTAAAGTTTCTGATATTGTTGGTTCGAAGAAACTAACATTGGCAAATAAATTCTAACATTTGAGTGCTTCCCTTTGAGTTGCCCCACACTAATAAAAGTGATTGTCTCGTGAGATCTTCTTTTCTCTTTTTAACTATAGATTTTTTTTTTGTCTTAAATTCCTTGCTACCTAAATATTTAGGTTCCCTGATTTTCGTTTGCACAAATTTTACCCAAATTTTATCACTTCCAATTTGCTCGGTTAGTTAACAATTTTAACCCAAGCTGTACTAAAAGGAAAAAAAGTTGCTAGCTCGTGTTATTTTTTTTTTTTTTTTCTAACTATATTTGCTCTATTTATTTTTATTTCTAAATATATTTCCAATGTGTATCTATTTTGAAATACAAACACATGCCGTTTTCTAACATATCCAGATTTTCTAATGGTGTTCCAATTTGTGGTCGTGCAGGTAAAAGAGGCTAAAGTTTGGTGCTGTTCATACCTCAATTCTATCCAGGTTTATGTCCTAAGTTCTTGTAGGTTTTAATATCTTGAATCCTCACAATGGTTTAGGCGTGTGCAGGCCCGAAAGGTCCAAAAGTGTCTGAGCCTTAGGCTCTGATACCATCTGTAGTGCTCTGGTTTTTACAGCAGAGCACTATGTAATATTTCTCAATTAATTTTCTACTTATTAAACTTTATCAAGTGTATGGGAGTAAATTTCTAAGAATTACTATGTGCCTAAATAATATTTAGTGTTCTGTTGTGTTTTTTTATCAACATTACATTCGTAATTTAAAATAGACAAACATATCAATATTTCCTTTTCAACAATAATGTTCTAGCATAAGAATATGTTTCACAACTCAGTAAATCAGTAAATAGCAGTAAATCAGTAAATAGCAAGTTATGCATGTTTACAGTAAGTTTTAGCATAGTAGTCAATAACGGAAATTACCTGATGCTGATGCTAACCGTAAGTTGTAGCAGGTTGTATAACCCCTTAGACAGCCAAACTGAAGTGTCCACCGTACCGACCAGCTATTATCTTGCTGGCCCTTGGAAATCAAAGGATTTCCAAGCCCCCGAGCCCACAATCTGATAATCCCGAGAGCAGTCTTTCCTTCTGTTCTCAAAATCTTTCTGTTCTCCCAACTTCTCTTCTCCAAACTTCTTTTCTTCTCCCCATAAGAAAAGACCTCCCCTTTCTCCAAGCTCTCCCCCTCTATATAATTTCCCTTCCTCGAGAATATCTTGGGCTTACTCCACCGCCCCAAAATCACCCTCTCGAGCCCCTCAACATTTACTCCTATCACCAGTTCATTCATACACGGTTCTTTATAAAAATGTATAATTAATTACTCTCATGGAAAAATTAGTTGGTTTTGGATTGACGGTCGTAAGTATTTATTACGGTGGGGATTATCACCCAAGGGTTATCCATTCGGGACAAGCTTCATTAAATACAAGTCTATTCGCTATCCTTGGTATTTAATGTTATTAATGTAATTAATAAAATATTATATAATTAGTTGCCCCTTTTTAACTTGGACATGATGTGTCTTAATGGTCCACCTTATCCGTCAAGACTACTTAGCTTGAGGTTTAAATTCCAAGATTAACATTGAATAATTAAATAACCATTTTCCATCACATCACGTTCATTCCAAGAAATGATTATCCTATTATGGCTAACTTTTGAAATGGAAATAATCACACAATATTAATTTATAAATCAGTATTTTAAATCTTACACAATATTAATTTATAAATCAGTATTTTAAATCTTACTTATATTGCAATTGTTACGATAGGGATATATAAATGTTGCTGGAATATTATTAATTAAGTAATAATAATAATTAGATCACCATTTATTAATTAATAATAATAATTAAATCACCATTTAACAATAATAAAAGGTGAATTAATCATAGTATTCTTAATTATTTGTTTATCACATGAGTACCCTATCATCAACATAGCATCCTTGTTCTTATAAACAAAGCACTTGTGAGGGCTTAAACAATTTTACTAATTAATTAGACACTATCATTACCCTATTCACAACAGTTCTCCTATGACAATGTTAACTGACGACACTTGTCTTATTATTACAATGTTTTCATATAATTACTAATTCACTTATTTACACATCGACAACCTAACCATTCATTACCTAAGTTGATGGATGTATCCTTAATTGAGTTATCTATGACATTTATACTACTATTCAAGCATGACGAGTATGTTATACACCAGTAATATTGTACACGTACAAGGTGTGCATGCATGGCCAGTGTATGCACATGTCGGATATGTACTATAAACAAACCCCATTCCGCCTATGCATACTTGCTAACTAATAATAGTATCTACCCCCATGCAGAAGAGAAAGCATAATATATAGTATAATTACTTTAACATCCTCGATTATTTAACAGTTAACCCTTTACGATTTAACATCATTCTCTTTATCTTTACATTAGTTTAATCAATCATGTACAAGGAGGGTGCCTACTTCCACTAACTCGAACTCAAGGAATACTAAACCCCCAACAGTACTAACTAACACATCCTCCCGTCATAACCTACGTCCAGCATCCTCCCTATTCTTCCTCTGCTAGTACAACAGTGGATGTCGGACTCACCGATCTGACCACATAGAACTTGAGAGCGATAGCGTCGGCTGAACATCGGACCTATCCTCCCCTAGCAGGCATCCGACAATCGTCATCACAACAACATGGGGAGCGTGTCTCAGCACGGCCCTCCCACGACCTCGGGTCTCATAGAACCATAGGGTGGGAAACACATCCATCCCTCTCAACATACTGGGCCTACGCCCTTATCAACTCATACTTGCTGCTATCGAGATTATCAGTTTGTGTTATCGTATCCTCATTTTGGCTGCTAAGGTTTGCTGTATGAACATGTTTTTCCTTTCCAATATATATCAGATCAAGTAACTGGCTATCCCATAGCCCCTGTGTCCTGTAGGTTAGTGTTTTGCAAAATACAATTTATAGAAAGCATTTTCCATTGATCGCCAATTGATCCATGTTATCATTTTATTTCATGTAACCTTTTAGCTCATCATAGATGCGTATGACATATAACATTTCAGCAATTCATATAAGAAGATGGTATCCACGTACCGAATCATATATTTCACATTTCATTAAGGAAAACATATAAACATATACTGCAATCGTAAAATAAGGAAATCATATGATAATCATGACATCATAACTGCATAACATAGTAATATCATAATCATGGTGAAATCATAAGACAGAGTAACATCATATAATGAGGTCCAATATAGTTTACTCAGTCGAGCTGAGTTCGACAAAATATATATAAGAAATAAAGTATGGTGTGTCTAACTAATAAATATGCCGAATCAAAATATGGGCATTACAGTGGAGGTGGTGGAGGAGAAGATTCCTTTGAAGGATCATTTTCAATGGTAGCGCCCTTCCCCAAGGGTGTGTAATCCTTGAATTTTGCAATGTCATCCTCATATTCCACCATAATTTCTATAACCTGATTCAAAACCAATACAATAAAACCTTCCATATTTTGAATAAAACCTACGAGTTCACTATACACAAACCGTTAAAATATCTAGATGCACCAACACATTCACACATAATGTAACAATTATAACTCCTTTTCCAACTCTAAACCCAAATAAAAAATTCAAAACGACAATTGCAACCGTAGAATGAGAAGAAGACTTCTTAATGATTTTGAGTATACCTCCACAACTTTAATTTCCTTTGATCTATCACGATGGAATTTTTTTTCCAAATAGCCATCCTCCATACTCTCCATATCGACAATTTTTTAATCCCAAAACCATTTCTTAACAATCAACATTCTTCAACAACATTACGAAATAAGCAAGGAAAGGAAATTAGTTGAACTTAGGAGTTTATTTGAAAGAAAAAAGAACATAAAAAAATGTAGTAAAGAATACCTATAATTTCAATTTCACAAAGTTCATCTCTAACTGAAACTTTATCTCCCTATTTCTTTTTCCACTTAGCAATGCTATCCTCAGAATACAGATTATCAATATCCTAGGTGCCAATGGTCAGAAATTTCGAATCCTCACTTCATAATTGGGCAATGTTAACAAAGGAAAATGGTACGAATTTGGAGGATATTGAAAGATGCATGGACCTTATTGTTATCTATAAGAAATTGCAAACACCAACAAAATCTAATGTCAGCGTAGGACTTCCGGATGTGACATCAAAATTCACCATTGACATTGTTGGAGAAAGTGAAGGCATTCCAATCTCTTGATGCAAAGGAAGCCCTGCAAGAATTGTTATACAATACATTTTCTTAGAATACTACTTGTAACTCTTCTATAAATCTTAAAATCACCTACTTCCATTTTGCTTGTTAAGATGGAGACTCAAGTAATATTGCACCATAGATGACAAAGCCTCGAGATTTTGCAAAATCCAATTTACCCTGGGTACCATTTTTGGAATGAGGGAAAGAGTGACTGACATGTTTCCCTAGGATGTGTATTTCAAAATGTCATTGTAGTATAGTGACTGACTACTGGAATGAAAGAAGCAAGGCACAATCAAAGCACCATCTCAAAAGAAGTAGGTTGCAACCAAATTAAAAGTATGGATATCCACAACAGGTGAAGATATGCATATCCATTTTTTCTCCATGCTTATTCAGTCATCTATCTCATGATTATAGTTCATTGTTGGATAAAAATGCAATTATCATAGCCCTCCCAGGTATGATTAGATTGACTGACAACTTTCTCCTTACAATTCAGTCTTTCCACCACTTGAAAATATGGATATTTTTAATTTTAAGGGAAGATTTATTGGTTGTTTGTGAAGGTAAATGTGTTTTCTAATGCTCCAGATATTATTAACCAGCAATGTTTATGCTACGCAATGATATTTCCTTAAAAACACCATAACTCCAAAACATTGAAATCAATTGAGTCTCTCATTCCCATGTACAAACATAGTCATCACCATTTTTTCTAATAGACTATATTTTAATTTTCAAATTTGCAAACTAGATAGTCTTTCATCATACTTACATTATGATGAGCATTATGGAGTTGGTAAAAAGATGAGGTGTCTTGCCCAATGACAGAGTTGGTAGAAAGGCTCTAACTTCATTGGAAGCGATTGTTCTATTCTTCACCGATGCTTCTGTTTTTAAAATTAGATTTTCAAACTTTTTTCTTGGTAAGTACTTGTGAATTGACATTTTATTTGTTTTGCAAAAAGCTGATTTAGTTTCATTGGGCTTAATTTTATTACGTAAGAATTAGGATTTCAGTTGTAATTCAACTGAGTGATTAGGTGGGCCACAATTCCCTTTAATTTAATAAGAAAACTCACTAAATTCCCCTTGTTAGTTGGAATGAGTGTATATGCCAAATATTGCCAAATCCAAGCCTCCTTATGCCAAATAAGGCCAACAACTTAAAATGTGATTCACTTTGCATCTATATGAGCTTGAGACTTTAGTTCACAGGCCTTTATTTAATCCTCTTCTCTTCCTTTTATTGTTTTCCTCCTTAATGGATGATGGGATGAACCTACATGGCTGAGTATACCTTGTTTTCTAGAATGCCATGCTGATTTTGTCAAGCAGGATGGAATGGTCGAGTTATGGGAGTTGATCAAGAATTTATATGTCTCATGATAATTCAATGGATATAAACACGATTCTCCTTACCTTCACAATTACCATCTGTTTGGTTCTAGCAAAAAAGAGGTCGGCTTCATCATTTTTGTTTGCAGAGTTAGTGGAAATTTCTGGTCTACTGTTCTGAATTGAATGCAATGTAAAATAGGTCTAATATAATTTTTAAGGAGGGATACGCTGGAGTGGATCATTAATAGAAGCCACTGTACAAGGTTTAATGGGGTGAACATTCAGGTAAACAACACACCGAAGATACATAAGGTGATTCCCAGGAATCAACGATGAGGAAGACTATATTTGGTAGTCTTTCATTCAAGATAGATCCACTCCTTGGTTGCTTACTACAGGAACAATGATCTTCACTAAATGAGAAGTGTTGCATGATGATCATTTGAGTAAAACATGAAACTACAGAAAGTTACACAGTTACAATTAGAGGATTATATTTGTAGATCTTTGTGCATGGAAAACTTAGGACAACACTTTCCCATCAGTTTTAAAGGGATTCTGTTGCTTGGGTTTTCAACCAAGCATGTGCTAATGTGCACCTACTCACTTGTAGTAGCAATTTAGATTAAACAGTAAAAGTAAACAAATATAAAAGATAAATCTTGATCTAACATATGCAATAAAATAATTCTAGATTAAAAACAGTAAACAAAATAGATTCATGAGAGAAATAAATAAAAACTTTGAAAATTTGTATTACCTCAAAGGGTGAGGATGGTTGAGCTTGAGCAGTTGCAATGGTGAGGTGATCTAAATCTCCAATGATATCTTCTTGTCCAAGATGCTAATGGGGATCTTCAAACTCAAAAGGGAGGCAAGGGCTCTCAAAAAGAATTTGGCAGCATAAGGATAGGATGAATGTGGATGAATAGTGAGGAGCCCCTATCACCTTTTTATAGTTTTTTGGTGATGGAGAAAACAACCATGGTTTATGGAAACCAATGGTATTGATGAAAAATGGTTTAGGTTTTTTCCTCTTTTTCCCTCTTTTTCCTTTTTTTTGAATATATTTTGTATTTTATTCCCTTTTAATTGATTTTTGGGAATTTTGGACTCTTTTTGAGGGTTTTTTGTATTTTTTGAGGAAAATTACATGTTTTGAGGGGAAAAAGATGGATTTTGATATTTTTGGTGGCCTTTTGAGGGTTCTAGAGTCTCAAATGCTGGAAAAAGTGGACAAATGGGTCATGTGAATGGGGACATATGTTAAATTTTCAGAATTTACTTCAATCTGATCTAGGATATTAACTGAGAGAACAACATGTACAGCATATCTACAGCATATCAATCATGGAGACAATAATGCAAGCACACAAGAGACACAAAGATTTACTTGGGGAAAACCTTAAAGGTGAAAAACTCCAATAACTTCCTCAAAGATAGATAGAGCAATGATACAACCAACCAAGAGAGATAGCCATAACCAAGCAGCAGATACTCCTCCTCCATAAGTGCGCCACTCCTCCTTGAGTGCATGTGTGAGAAGTGAGTGAGCAAATAGAGTGCCTCCCGCACTCTATTTATACTTGACTTGACTTGCCTTTTTACCTAACTCATGTAGGCTCGAACTTTACCACATAACATAATGCTGAGTGGGCCGACCCCCAATAGGGTGGTCTAATAACCCTTTGACCCACATGACTTATACAGGGCCGACCCCAAATAAGGTAGTCTAATAACCCATCAAGTATAAGTTACGACACTTACAATATAAATGACGACACTTCCTTATAGAGGAATAATACCATCTCTATAGGAATACAATATACATATATGTGAAATACATTCCGAAGTTACATATACATCAACACTCCCTCTTAACTAGGAAGGTATTTCTCAGCACAGTTCTTCTAGCACAAGTCATCTTCTCTGGATCATCGTCACTAGATAATCGTCATCAAGTCATCATCATCGTCACTGCTGCTACTATCTCAATCAATCTCTGAATCTACTCGTCATAGGAAGTTCTACAGAGTCAGTCCTTTTTCATACTGGATGTAGGCCCACCACCTGCAGGTCTTCATCATCACTGGCCATACTGTGGAATCCTCAGGACTTATTACGTGCCTCACAAAACCTCGAAAGAGCATCCCAGGATGTTACGGGTACACAACTCCGACCTGTAGGATCTCCCAGGGCGCTATTACATGTGACCCCACCAAAAAACCTTGAAAGAGCATCTCAGGATGTTATGGGTACACAACTCCGACCTGAAATCTCCCAGGGCACAAATTACATGCGGTCCACCACAAAACCTCGCAAGAGCATCCCAGGCTGTTACGAGCACACAACTCTACCTATAGGATCTCCCAGGGCAACGAATTACATGTGGTCATGGCAAAACCTCGCAAGAGCATCCCAGGACTGATTACGGGCACACAGCCCAACCTATCGGATCTCCCAGGGAACCGAATTACATGCCATAGGACAAAACCTCGAAAGAGCATCTGCCAGATATCCCAGGGAACCGAATTACATGCCATAGGAAAAACCTCGAAAGACTATCTGTAGATCTCCCAGGGCACCGAATTACATGTCCTCCCAGAGCAAAACCTCGAAGGAGCATTTGCTAGATGTCCCAGGGCACCGAATTACATGCCCATCTGCACAACCTGATCCACGGCCATAGAGTATCAACCTGATACTCACCATACATCATCCTGATGTATCCATGATCCTCCTGATCATCATCACTGCAACGTCCTGCTGCATGTCATCTGGAGAAACATCCTGAAGCTCGTCATCTATGATCATCCTGATCATCACTGCAACATCCTACTGCATGTCATCTAGAGCAACATCCTGAAGCTCATCATCTATGATCATCCTGATCATCACTGCATCTACTTGATGCATACCAAGTATCTACCTGATACATATCATCATACATGATCCTCCTGATCATCAATGTATCCACCTGATACAAATACAAATACATGATACATATCACCATACATGATCCACCTGATCATACAATGTATCCACCTAATACATATACAGATACATGGTCCAAGCATCCAACATGATGCATACATACATACATAAAATGATCCAACTGATCATATCCAGCATCCACATGATGCGTACATACATACATAAAATGATCCAACTCATCATATCCAGCATCCACATGATGCGTACATACATACATAAAATGATCCAACTGATCATATCCAGCAGAAACCAGAACATCATCCTGATGCTCATCATCCAGCGCTTACATCCACAGCCATGTGAAGGATCCTCCTTCCAACATGCTTGGAATGGCTTCAGCAAATGTGTCCATCACTTCTTCCTCGAAGTATCCTCGATCTGAAGAACGCCAAGTCTCTCTCTGAAGTACTCGAACTTCACCCTGGCTAGTGGCTTCGTCAGCACATCTGCAATCTGCTTGTCCATCACAACATACAGGAGCTTCACAGCTCCTCTCTGCAATATATCCCTGATATAGTGATATTTGATCTCTATGTGTTTCGACCTGTCATGAAACACTGGGTTCTCGGACAGCCTTACACAACTCTGGTTATCAGAGAAGATACCAGTAGCCTCCAACGGGAGATCAAATAGCTCAGACAGTAGCTTCCATAGCCATACTGCCTCACAACTAGCTGAACAGGCTGCAACATACTCTGCCTCAGCTGTACTCAGTGCTACGCAGGACTGCTTCCTGCTAAACCAAGAGATCACACCTGATCCCATACTGAAGTAGCACCCAGATGTGCTCTTCCTGTCTGCAGCACTTCCAGCCCAATCTGAATCAACATAACCCTGCAGGTTAAACTTTTGATTCACCTCATACCTGAGCCCATAATCCACTGTACCCTTTAGGTACCTCAAAATATGCTTTATAGCAACCAGGTGAACACTCCTCGGATCCATCAGGAACTGGCTCAATGTGTTCACAGCAAAGCAAATGTCTGGTCTCGTGTTCGTCAGGTACATCAAGGACCCAATCATCTGGCGATACATAGAGACATCAATCGGCTCAGATGAAGCATCACATAGAAGCTTCAGATTTGATGCCATAGGTGTGGCCATGGCCTTGCAATCCATCATCCCGAACCTCTTTGGGATCTCTACTGCATACTTCCCTTGTCCAAGGAAGATTCTATCTGCACTCTGCCACACCTCCATGCCAAAAACAAATAGTGCATCATCCCCAAGTTCTTCATCTCAAACTCGGTAGTAAGCTTCCGCTGCGTGTCAGTAATCAATCTATCTTCACCATACCAAGTTCTGCACATATATGATTTCCTATCATGTGTCTCAGAACCAAGTAGCTGCTCTACATACACTTCTTCTTCAACTACACCATTCAAGGAAGCTGTCTTGAATCCATATGGTGTATCTTCTATTTCATCACTTTTATATTTCTCAATGCTGCCATCTGCAACATGCTTGATTTGATAGTTCCATTTGGAAGTCATAGCAAACTTCCCTTCATGTCTTGGGATTACATCCCAAACATCATTCTTCATGATCGACGGATCTTGGCATTTCATTTCTTCATCCCAGATCTTGGGAACTTCAATATCTTCAATATCTTCAATAGATATCTTTGTTGCTGGAACAAATGTTGTAGTTCTTCTTTTGTAGGAGATGGCATATGATCTTTCCTACACAACAAGTTAAATTGCATGATTAGAAAACATCTCATAGTTTTCAGAACAAATTCTTACACATAAAGAAATATGCCATACAGTCATGCAATTATCTTAGCCAATGCTTCAATACAACATTTATCCATATTCCGTAACTTTCTAGATGCCTTCCAATCTCTACCGAAACATTGTTAAGAGTGTGCACAACTCCCAACATGTCAGCAAATAGGTTTCATTCTAGATAAGTAGCAATGGAATGTTGTACAGTGCCATAGGCCACTTACCCATGCATATTAGGAGTATACTATTCATCAATGCAATTATTCTAATATGCATAATACACAACCTAATTCTAGGAACATCAGTATATACATTATTGAAAAGTATTATTTAAAATACTTATCTTTGTTTGTTTGTTGGGTGGAATCCATCTGAGTCTTTACTTTCTTGCAAGAGCTGCTGGAGTCCTAATCTGAAGTAGCTTCTTCTACACCTTTCTGTTGTGGAATGTAGAGAGAGATGGTTGACTCCCTCTGAATATCTGCATCCTTGCATAAACCACTGGAGTGTACTCCCTCTTGATCTTTGCTTCCTGGATTACCTGTTCTTGAACTCATATTCATCCTTGGTCCCTATGTATGCTTATTAGTATCATGATTGTGTTATCCTTGTGATCTCATATAAAATCATACATTCATTAGTATACTATTAAAACACAATAATCTCAAGCATGTATAGTCATGATCATTTCAAACAGAAAATAATAAGCATTAGCATTCAAGGTTTATGTAGGATTCTTATGGTTAGTCAAATCATAAGAAACATAACATGTCTAAACCTGTAATTACTCAAACCTATGACTCTTCAGGTTAGTTGAATCATCAATCAAGATAAGAGATATAATATGCATAAAACCTGTGATTATTCAAACCTATGACTTCATGAATAATCATTATCAACAACAGTATAAGATCCTAACCCAAGGTAGGATTCTATCTTGATATAGGAAAAACATACCTGGATTAGCATGCTAGCTATTTATGTCTAACATACTCACATGATGTCTTCTTGTTCTTCTTCAATGACTTGTGCTAGTAACCTGTATATCTCATAGGTTAACTATTACAAAACCAAGTTATACATACCTCGTAAATGGATCTTCTATGAGATCCATGACAATGGATGAATCTTTGTCCTCATGTTATCATGATCATATGTTCTTGGACCAGAACATGATTTGTCTTTCTTGGTGTACCTTTCATGTTAGTAGACAACATAAACCTCATACAACACCATAATGCATTAGTACAATCATAAGTGTCAACACCCTAACCAATGAATATCTTATATCATGCATTCATAATTTTTTTAAGGTGATACGACAAATCTAAAATCAAAATTGTACTAACCGTAATAACATGAAGACAAACATACAATAAACTTAATCATGGACAAATATCGAAACATACCTCGATGAGTCATACGTGTCGAGATCGCTTGTAATCTTCTTATGTAAGACCTTAGCCTCATCTCCCTCTGAAACAGGAACTTCTTCACTCATGCAGATGATCAATCCATCTTCTTCTAGGGTTAACCCAATCCACTTGATTTGCAAGAACTGGACCTGGAGCTGGATATGGGTTTGTCAGAGAAACCCCAAAAATTCAAACTTCCGAAAGGATAGAAATATGCGCCTTGATGAGCTGATCAAACTGGTATATCCATAATTTGAAAACTGCAAAGTTTCACTCCTCAATTTTGCCTTTGAAACTTCTGGATTCACTGGACGTGACCCTGAAATGGGGTTTGATGAAGCCCACTCTTTTACCCCATCAAAAGGTTTGATCCAAAGCTCTAAGCTTCTATTTTTCTGAGGAGCTTCAAGCCGTGGTCACAGATTGCAAAAATTCCCATTTTTACAGAAGCCCTAATTTTCCATTTTTCTGATCAAAGTCCCGAACTAGGGTTTGATCAAGCCCAGCATTTTTCCCAACCAAAAATTCTGATCTTGGTCTCTAAATTTCTATTTTGATGAGTATCATCCAGCCGTGGTCTCTGATTACAAAAATTCCAACTTTTTTCGAAGCCCTAAATTCCGGAAGCCATGAATGAAGGTACTCAAAAATAATTATGTTTTGACAGAAATATGTACCTGATTGTTTCTGGTGTAACTCCAAACTTTTCAATCCACAGGGTCTGAAAAAGTTTCCTGAGACAGCCTGACCTGTTATATTTCCATCCTGATAGGTCTGACCTCAATTGGATTCTCTGAGAGAGAGTTATGCCAAATGTCGCAACGTGACCGGTTTTGGGATAATACATGAGAGCGAACTTGTACGGCGTGCCACGTGTCACTGTTTCAACTTCAGCCTTTGAAAATGTTTCTTGAGATAGCTTGGCCTGTTATCTTTCCATCCTAATAGGTCTGACCTCAATTGGACTCTCTAAGAGAGCGTTATGCCAAATGTTGCAACGTGACATGTTTATGGGATAATACAGGAGAGCGCACTTGTACGGAGTTCCACGTGTCACTCGTTCAATTTCGGCCTCTGAAAACGTTTTTTGAGATAGTACCGTCTGTGTACTACCTGTCACTTTTCACGAAATTTCATTTGGAGATTCCTAGCCCAAGTTATGACCTTTTTCCCAAGGTCACCTGATTTTGACTCAGATCTAGAAGAGGCAGAAACCCTATATTGTACAGATCATAAATCACAAATTACAACGAATTAGAGGTTGGCCTTTGACAAAAAGGTACCTGAATATTTACTCTTCATCCTGTAACAATTTCAGATCCGAAAAATTCTCCAAAACGGATTTATAGCGAAAGTTCTACGATGACTGGTTTTTGCTATATCAAGCCCTAGCATCGTAAGTGCAACAAGTGTCATACATGCCATATCATGCCTTCTTTCAGGCTAGCTCTGATACCATGTTAAATTTTCAGAATTTACTTCAATCTGATATAGGATCTTAACTGAGAGAATAACATGTACAGCATATCTACAGCATATCAATCATGGAGACAATAATGCAAGCACACAAGAGACACAAAGATTTACTTGGGGAAAACCATAAAGGTGAAAAACCCCAATAACTTCCTCAAAGATATATAGAGCAATGATACAACCAACCAAGAGAGATAGCCATAACCTAGCAGCAGATCCTCCTCCTCCATATGTGTGCCACTCCTCCTTGAGTGCATGTGTGAGAAGTGAGTGAGCAAATAGAGTGCCTCCCGCACTCTATTTATACTTGACTTGACTTGCCTTTTTACCTAACTCATGTAGGCTCGAACTTTACCACATAACATAATGCTGAGTGGGCCGACCCCCAATAGGGTGGTCTAATAACCCTTTGACCCACATGACTTATACAGGGCCGACCCCAAATAAGGTGGTCTAATAACCCATCAAGTATAAGTTACGACACTTACAATATAAATGACGACACTTCCTTATAGAGGAATAATACCATCTTTATAGGAATACAATATACATATATGTGAAATACATTCCGAAGTTACATATACATCAACAACATAAGCCAGTGAGCACTTTTTGGGTGTTAACAGATTGCCCCCTGATGTGTGAGGGAAGGAGCTCATCGTATGGCCAATAGAGACCATAGTTTCTTTGTCTTTTTCATGGGGTTTTGAGGAGGGAAGAGACCGATTAGAGACTGGAACACCGGGCCCATGCAAACTGCAAAAAATGAAAATACATGGCCTCAAAATGAATGAGGAATAATCTCTGATAATGGAGGAGGTGAGCATACCCATGCTCGTATCAAGACATATACATAGCAATGAGGCCCAAAAAGGGGGGGCCTGAACAATACATATAAACCTGTTATGTACATCGTGATGGTCTAGAGGGGACACAACGTTGAGACATACTCATGGTTATACCATGACCGATTTGAAGAACTGATACACTGGAAAAGAGAAACAACCGTTCTGAATGAGATTTCATAGGGGTTGATGAACTGTTGAATCTAAAGGTATCCAACAATTGTAGGGACTCAATAACTGTGAGTCAATATCTGAAGAGTATATGGAACTATATACTCGAGGGAGTATAAAACTGGGGTACTTCTGAATATTATCTCCAAGTGTAGCCCGGATATCCATAGGAACATGTAACTGGTTGTTTCGAAAATAGACTCACCAATGTGCTAGAGTCCGTGACATCCGGGGTCTTCATCAAATAACTAAAAGGACCGATACCCTATACGAATCTAAACGATGCGATCAAGATGTTGACGTCAAGCATGTGAGAAACAATCATTCAGAGAGGAACTAAGGACTCCTTTCAAAATGATCTGTAGGCACTCACCACTGATGGTGGTGAGTGCAAGGTACAAGGACCTCTGGGTCTATCCTTTGGAATAGATTGGTTGGCATTGATGGAGGGAGACCGGAAACTACCAAGGCAATGATGTTTCCTTTATAGAAGCGTGAGGTGTACAACCAAAGTGTGATAGTACAGATGGTGGGACTGACATTTTGTGGGGATGGGGAATAACTAGGGTCATAAAGTGGGTGGACTCAAACTTACTTTGTTTAGAGTATGATGACATGGATGACTTGGTAGCGTATCTAATTGACTTTAGTTTTGGGGATCATAGCTTAAGGGATCAGGGGTATGCACTATAATGGGAGAGACTCTCAGCAGGACAAGCTGATGTATGGTATCGAAAAAATATCAAGGTGGCATATTGAAGAATACTCTGAACAAAGGCAACCAAATTGGGGAAGCTTCCATAATAGAGTGATTACATATGCTTTGTTGTGGCGCCAAAAGGCACCATTGGGGCCTTCTTCATGGTTTACAGAGCTTAAAGAAGGGATAGAAGTGTTCTCAGTAGTGGTACTATCGTGTGGATTTTTACAAACCCGGGACAGCTCACGCTCATGGTTTCTTTCAGTTTTAGAGAGTGTAAAAGCAGTAAGTAGACTCCAAGGGGTTTCTTTTTCATGTGTTAGTCTCCAAGGCCCAAAAAAGCATAAAAGTATGCAATGAAGAACTCTTCTAGCTGATGTGACTAGAGTATTCATTTTTTGTAATTATTCTACAAGGTCCGAAAAAGGGGTAAACTTATACCAAGTAGATGCCCTTTCAAATACATTTAAAGAGCATGAAAGGAAGCAAGATTGCTCAACGATCTTTTCATTGTTTTTGTAAAGGAATTGATCGGCCTAAAAAAGGGATAAAATTATATAGAACAAAAGTAATGATGAGGCAAGGAGAAAGTGTTCAATCAAGGGACAAGCATGGGGATGGAGCATAGTGATAGGTGGGGAACACTGATGGGACCTCCTTGCGGGTTGATGAATGATAGCAAAACAACGCAACAATTTCAGTATGGATGGAGTGAAAGGTTCATATATAAGTTGTGATGCACAAGTTTTGTAAAGTCTGATAGCTGTTGATGTGGCACGTGAATCAAGGCGGCAAGGTGTGAGGACACAATGTCGAAAAAGGTTTCTTTTGAGAGCGAGAAATGATCTCAAGTATCATCACAAGCGAGGAAAACTGAATCCAACGATATTAAATTCGTACAAAATGGATAACGAATGATGTGGCACACAAACCGAGGTGACAAGGGTGTGTCAAATAATGCTAAAAAATGGGATTGGTGAAATTGAGAAACTGACTAGACCACCGTGAAGTTCTCACCACGCTGAATCCAATGGTATCAACGGTTTGAAAAACGAACGTCGTATGGGTCCGGAATGGTTGACTGAAAATGGGTCGAATCTCTATAAATAGCAAGTGGATCCATAATGACATTTGTCATTTTCATGGTTGAGTTTGACAGGATATTTGAGTCAGTCAGAGCAATTTCTTCGTTTTTGCGAGAACCAATTGTCATATTTTCATTCCGTGAGTTTCAAGTAATCCCATTGGCGTTAATATTTAACTTTATTTACTTTTGGGGTAGAATCTAGGTCTCAGGGGTGGCGTAGAGGTCACGTTGGGTGACCAACGTGGTTTATCACGAGTTCTGAGCCCTTTTACGGGATCTGGATCGCGGCTTTTATCCCTCACAGCCACGATGTGGATCGCGGTTGTGGGATTCAGAGCTGCAATGTGGATCTCGACTATGGTTTTCATAGTTGCAATGTGGATCGTGGTTGTGGGATTCACATTCGCAATGTGGATTGCAGCTATGGCTTCCATAGTCGTGATCTGGATTGCGACTATGGGCCCCAAAGCTGCAATCTGGATTGTTTGCTAGGGCGAATTTTATGGCATTTTTCTACAAAAATTTCATGTTGACTTGGCAGGATGCTCAGGCATCCGAGGGCATCTTTGAGGGAGAGAGAGATTCTAGAGTCTTTGATGGAGATTATCTAGGGGAACCATCATGCACAGGTGGCTTTGGCTTTGGTAGGACTGCTGAAGTTTTCTCAGATCCCCCTTATGCATTGGGCAAATTTGTTGCTGAACAAGTTGATTGATTTCTGGGACCCAGAGATGCAGGCCTTTGTGGTTCAAGGTGAGAGACTCGATCTCACCTTGACTATTGTTTATTTTCTGACTGGACTTCCCCATTTGGGTGATATAGGAGACACCCATCCGAGGATACCGGTGGGTATGGAGATAGAGGATCTACTGGAGAGGTTTTTTCGTCTGGGGTTTGAGGTGCATGCCAGTGATTTTCTTGTTCATGACTTGTAGGACCCTTTGATGCGAGTAGTTGTAGCTTGCATACTACGAGTACTTGGTGCACAGGAACCCCATCATTTGTCGGGGAGGGGGGGCAGATGTTGATGGTGCATCAGGTTATGACTGGGACCTATTTTTCCTGGGGGTAGATGTTCCTTGCTTATGTTCGGCAAGAGCTAAACAAGGTGAGGCTACAGGGTGGAGAGTTCAACTATGTTTCATTCTGTGTTGCTTCTTTTTCGAGCAGGTGCCTACATTACGGCCCTGTGTGCCACTTTGGTATGGTTTGATTAGTGAGCCACGGATGGTTTGGTGAGGAGAGATGATGCCCCGGAGTGGTGGAGAGGCAGCTAGACATTGTTTCACGAGAGAGATGTATGAGTAGTGGGAGCAAATGCTAGTTTTATTCGACGACTATCCTTATCGGGCTATGGATTTTCGGGAGGATATCGAGATGCCTCGAGCTCTGCGACATGCATGGGGGATGGATGGTACGTCTTTTTATTTATTTATCATATCATGTGATGATAGCTAGAGGTGTTTACATGATGTTGATGTCTCTTATTATTGGTTATTGCAGATGTGGGTCCATGGCCTTTGCCGGATCATCAGGGATGTAGGGGTCGTGTGGTGGTGGTGGTACCTCCATCGGTTATGGCACCACCACCTCTTGCGCGACAAGTTGTACGCGACCGAGACAATGATACAGAGGATATATGTGAGACCATTGACGAGTTGTTGGATGGTGTGCTGGATGATGGATGGAGAGAGCTAGAGTAGCATGTGTTAGACCGTTTCTACGATGCTCCGTGTGAGTGGAGATCGATTTTGCGGTGGAGAGGAGAGCTAGGGACCAGTATGATCCGGAGGAGGAGCCAGAGGATATAGCGGGCTGGGATGACGAGGATTAGGCTGTCTTTTACTTGCCCCTAAATGATGATGAGCATCTGGGGACATTTTTGTGGATATGTATTTACGTATGGCTGATATACTTTTCGTATATTCGGGTGCTGAGGGCACTCTTGACATTATGACTATATGATGATATATTTATTTATGCACATGGATTAATTTTTTGTGATTATATAGTCATGTATGCACGTGGATGCACATCTGGCATCCTTTATTTTTTGTTGTGCATGGATGCAATTGTTTGTGTTGTGTATGCCCGTGGAGGCATGTTCTTTGCACGTGGATGCAACGCTATGTTTTTTGTATGCCCATGGAGGCACATTTTATGCATGTGGGTGCAATGATGTTTTCTTGATGCATGTTTGATGTGTTACATGGTTTGGTTGACGTGGCAATCTAGAATATTGTTAGCCATTTGGTCTACTATACTATTGAGATTTATTGGGACATGAGTGAATGAAATGGATTCAAAATGTCTAATTGTAGATTTTTTGGGTTTTACTGCTTGCTGGTTTATGTCAACATTTCAGTGATTTTCACCTACAGCCGGTTTTGCATAGGCTGAAGATTACTTTTGAAATTTTCAGTAACAATTAAACACGCTGTAAAATACCACTAACAGGATGAAAATAAATATTTAACACATGCACACCATAAAAGATAGACACTCAGATTTTTCGGCAACTGTGCCCTAGAAAAACCCCCATGGGGAAAACCAGTTAGAGAGAGAGAGATTTTATTAATTCTTCAGCGAAAATTTTAGTACAGAAATACAGTGAAAATTTTAACTTATCTCCACCATAAATTTCATCTCAAAAATTCTAGGAAAATGTGCCCAGCTGATGCCTCGATTTTTGTGCCAAAAGACAAGACCTAGGGATTTGTGCTAGCAGCCTCGAAATGAGTGCAGGCCATACCTCGATTTCCATGCAAAAAGAAATGCATTATTTACAACTATACGGCCCTCGACTTCTGTGCCAAAAAAATGTCTCAAAAATTGTGCAGCAAATTCCTCAATTTCTGTGCCAATATTTTGCCTCGGTTTCTGTGCAACCAACTCCTCGATTTCTGTGCACAAAACAATTACTTGAAAACTAGGCCTGAACCGTACTGTATGGATCCGTACACCTTGAAAACTATGCATCAATTAATGAGCTGTACCTTGCGTCGATTTCTATGCCATCATTAAATGTAGTCCGTACACCTTGAAATCTGTGTAGCAATAAATGTGTTGTACCTTGCCAGGAAAATCATGCCAATGGAAAAGACTCCAAACCCTTGCCTTGATTTCTGTGCCCTTCTTCTCTGCTCTCTCTCCTTCACTTTCCAAAAATCAAAAGTGAGATGAAATGCCTCCCTCAACCCTTTTTGTCTAACCCTAAGTGAGTTCTGATCCAACAGTGGAAAAAGATCCAATCCAATGGACAAGATTCAATGAGAGTAAAAATCACTTTTATTTAAATCACTTAAATAAAAAATTACTCACCCACTTAACTTTAGCAAAAAGTGACTTTCATTTTATAAAGTCTCATTAAGTGCATTTAATGTGAGGGTCACCTTTTTCCCCCTTCTAAATGACATTAGGCAATTGTCACTTGGGGAACACTTCCCTAGGTACAAAACTAACACTCCCTCTTACCGAGGAAGGTGTTCCACACCACTCCCAACTTATCTCTGAAGAAGACAAACTTCCCCCTCCCCAAAGAATTTGTCAGGATATCTCCTACCTTCTCATCAGTGGAAATATGCAACTCAACTGCCCCTCTATGGACGTAGCCTTGGATGAAATGGTACCTGATCTCAATGTGCTTCGACCTGTCATGGAACATCAGATTCTCAGAGAGGTGAATGCAACTCTGATTGTCGCAATAGATCACCATAGGTCTAAGCTGTTGATCAAATAAATCTACCAATAACTTACGAAGCCATAGTGCTTCGCAAGTAGCCTGACTGGCTTCCATGTACTCGGCATCAACAGAACTCAATGCAACAAACTTTTTTTTTCGACGGAACCACGACACTACCGCTGAGCCCAAACTGAAACAACAACCGGAAGTGCTTTTCCGATCCCTCACACAACCTGCCCAATCTGAATCTGTGAAACCAACCAAGTTGATTCCACCCGAACCCCTATAGTCCAACCCATAATCCACTGTACCTGCTAGGTATATCAGAACATGTTTTGCGGTGGTCCAATGTAGACTCCTAGGCTACACCATGAACTTGCTAAGAGTGTTAACCGCAAAACACAAGTCTGGCCTTGTGTTGACCAGATATATCAATGATCCAACGAGCTGATGATAGAGTGTGGGATCCACCAAATTCCCTTGAGAAGCATGAAGTTGCTTCTAGTTGGTGATCATCGGTGTAGACATAGGCCTCCAGTCCTCCATCCGATAACTCTTTAGAATATCAACTCCATACTTCCCCTTTCCTAGGAAAATATGTCGAGGCTCCTGCCAAACCTCCATCCCCAAATAGTAATGCATTAGCCCAATATCAGTCATCTCATACTCAGCTGCAAGGTCTCTCTTGCACTGTGCAATAAGATGCTCATCTCCAATGATAAACAAGTCATCAACATATAACAAAAGAATGAGAGGATCTCCACCAACCACAATGTAGTAAAGGTTGGGATCAACCTCACTCTTCTGAAATCCTATCGAAGTCATGTATGCATCGATCCTGGAGTACCAAGCTCTAGGAGCTTGCCTCAGTCTGTATAAGGATTTCCTAAGCCTGCACACATGAGAATCTCCCCCATGAATCTTGAATCCCTGTGGCTACTCTAAGTACACCTCTTCCTGCAGAAGACCATTGAGAAATGCGGTCTTCACATCCATCTGATTGATCTTCCAACCCATCTCTACTGCTATAGATTACACTACTCTGATGAAAGAATACTGAGCAACTGGAGCAAATGTCTCATCATAGTCAACTCCCTCAACCTGTGAGAATCGCCAAGCCACAATCCAAGCCTTGAATTTCTCCACACTGCCATCTGTAGCATGCTTGATCTTGTAAAGCCACTTGGAAGTCACCACTGACTTCCCCTCAGGTCTCAGCACTATCTCCCAAGCATCATTCTTCATGATGGAATGGTACTCTTCCATAATGGAATCTCTCCATACCTGATGCTGAGAAGCCTCCTCAAATGTAGAAGGCTCAGAGTCACAAAGACTCGCAACAAGAGCCATCCCATATCTGTCTGGCTCAACTACTGTCCTGATCGCCTCCTGAGGTCTACCAAATGCTTCTGCTTCCTTCAAGGTCTCCTGAAGCCACTTAGGCTTCCTCTTCCTTGAAGGATCCTCCCAAACTAGTCTATCCTCATCTGAGGAACTCCCAGAAGCAGAAGGTCCAACACCCCGAGGACCAGTGACTGATGAACCAGTCCCTGAAGAACCTGTAACTTGTGAACTTGAACCTATACTTGTACCTGAACCTGTCCCTGAACCTATCCCTCAAGTACGTATCACCTGAATCACTGAACATGTAGAGTCTATGCCTGTACCTTGTGATCTCGTCACTCCAGAAACCTGTGGACCTGAAACCTGTATCAAAGAAGCCTGTGTCAACTGAGGTGTGGGAGCCGGTGGCTCCCGCTGCTCCATCTCTCTCGACTTCCTTGAGGCTCTCTCCCCATCAAACTTCACTTCCCGCCTCACTACAACTCTTTTATGGCTAGGAATGTAAAGTTGATATGCCTTCAAAGTCTCATCCTAACCCACAAAGATACCTCTCTCTGCAATGGGCTCAAACTTCATCCTCTTCTCAGAAGGGATGTGAGAGTAAGTCAAAGAACCAAATATCTGAAAGTGGCTCACTTCAGGCTTCTTTCCTGTATACATCTCCTTTGGAGTCATCCTCCCCAAAGCACAGTGAGGACTCCTGTTATGTAGATATATTGCAGTGTTGCAAGACTCTGCCCATAGAAAGAACGGTAACCCCTAATCATGAAGCATAGCTCTCGTTGCTCCCACGATCAACCTGTTCTTTCTCTCTGCTACTCCATTCTGCTCAGGAGTGTAGGGAACTGTCAGTTGTTTCTGTATACATCTTGACTGCAAAAATCATTGAACTCCTTGGAGGTATACTCACCCCCATTGTCCAATCTCAACATATGGATCTTCCTCCCCATCTGCTTCTCCACAAGGGCTTTGAAACCTTGGAAGACACTCAACAATAATGGGGACTTCTTGGTCCTCAAGAAGTAGATCCAAGTCTTCCTGGAGTAGTCATCAATGAAGCTAATGTAGTACTCATGACCAGTCAAATATACTGAAGAGATAGGACCGCAAATGTAAGAATGGACCAAGTCAAGCACTCCTGCTGCTCTCATGTCACTGCTTGGAAAAGAAATCTTGGTGTACTTTCCCAAAGCACACCCCCTGCACAGATCACTCTGCTTAGTGCTGAACTTGGGTAAACCTGTAACCATGCTCCTCAACAATTTCAAAGCTAGGTGATGTAGGTGGGCCATCCTTTGGTGCCATAGCTCACATAACTCACTGCTGCTACTGTGTTCTAAAGCATGCAGCGGCTGAAATAATAGCTTCTACAACTTTCCACATCTAATCCCAATGTCCATGGGAGTAGATAAACCTATAGTCTTGGGGAAAACCTGTACTCTCCCATCTGAGAAACACACCCCAAGACCCCTGTCCTCAATAGTGCAAACTAAAACAAGGTTCTTCTTCAGCCCAGGGACATACAACACATCCCTCAGAATCATGGGACTCATAGACTCCCTCTGAAATGTAATGGTCTCTTGACCAACTACTCTAACAATGGTATTGTCACCAAGTACCACCTCCATATCTCTAACAGTTGGTGATATCTCGGAGAACAACTCTCGAGTACCTGTCATGTGTCTCGAGGCTCCACTGTCACTGTACCATGTACTAGTGGTGGATGGACCGGTTTGATGGCTTTCCAACAATGAATGCTCACTCTCCATATCAATATCTTTGCTGGTGGCTAAAGAGACTCTTTCTCTCTCAATCTGTCCAACATATAGGGAAAAATCCCTCTGAAACCTATCACCAAAGTCATCAACATCTACTGAGGCTGCAGTTTGTTGTCCCTATCCCTTCTTCTTTTTCTTGCTTGGACACTGTGAAGCATAGTGCTCAAACGCTTGACGACAATAGCACTTGATTTTACTCAAGTCCTTCTTCTTTCCACACTGTTGCTACTGCTTCTTGACCCCACCCTTCTTGGGACCCTTCTTCTTCTTCCCCTTGGCTATCAAAGCCACGTTCTTCTCATCTACCCCACTCTGTGACGAATTGTCCTCTACGAGACCTCTCCTGGTCTCCTCCTGCACAAAGTCATCCCACAGTATCTCCCAAGAAGGGAGGCTCTCTCTACCCAATATGGCCTGCACAAATGAACCCTAGGACGTTGAAGCCCCATTCACTGTTGTATGTACAAGATTAGTAGCAGATACCAGTTCCCCAACCGCTGCCAGTTCATCCCGAACTACAGAAATCCTAGTGAGGTATGCTGTGACTCCCTGTCCTCCATTCATCTTTATACTCTTGAGTTTCTCTTTGAGAACCATCTTTCTATTCTCATTGGAACTCTCATATAAACTGGTCAAAAAAATCCACATCTCATGTGCCCTAGTCTTCCCATAAATGTGAGGGATTATGTGTTCTTTAACTGCATCAAGGATAATCCTCCTAGCCTTACAGTCCTTCTTGTTGAAGGATGATAGTGTTGTTGCATCTGTAGGAGCGGGAATGGTAACCGGGTTAGCTGTAGTAATTCTCACAACCTCCAGCCATAGCTCATTATCCTCCAATATCAGTAAAATTCTGGCCTTCCATGGCACAAAATTATCTGTCCCATTTAGCCTATCCTCCAACCTAAGACTTGTATCCATCTCAACTTCAACCCAACATAATGCTGATCACTAACAGAAGAAAATCACAAAATTTCTGAGTTCTGGAAATTACTGTGTGTCTGCAAAATATCACTGTTTTCTGCCCCCTCGCTTTGATACCATTTAGATTTTTTGGGTTTTACTGCTTGCCAGTTTATGTCAACATTTCAGTGATTTTGACCTATAGCCGGTTTTGCGTAGGCTGAAGGTTACTTATGAAATTTTCAGTAACAATTAAACAATCTATAAAACACCACTAACAGGTTGAAAATAAATATTTAACACATGCACACCATAAAAGATAGACACTCAGATTTTTCGGCAACTGTGCCCTGGAAAAACCCCCACAGGGAAAACTAGTTAGAGAGAGAAAGATTTTATCAATTCTTCAGCAAAATATTTAGTACAGAAATACAGTGAAAATTTTAACTTATCTCCACCATAAATTTCATCTTGAAAATTTTGGGAAAATGTGCCCAGCTAATGCCTCGATTTTTGAGCCAAAAGATAGGACCTCAGGATATGTGCCAGCAACCTCGAAGTGAGTGCAGGTCGTACCTTGATTTCTGTGCAGAATTAAATGCAGTCCGTACAGTTGTACGATCCACAATTTCTATGTCAAAAAAATGTCTCAAAACTGTGCAGCAAATTCCTCGATTTCTGTGCCAATATTTTGCCTCTATTTCTGTGCAACCAGCTCCTCGATTTCTGTGCACAAAACAGTGCCTCAAAAACTGGGCCTAAACCATACTGTATGGATCTGTACACATCGAAAACTGTGTAGCAATTAATGAGTTGTACCTTGCCTCGATTTCTATGCCAGCATTAAATGCATTCCGTACACCTTGAAATCTATGCAGCAATAAATGTGTTGTACATTGCCTCAAAAATCGTGCCAATGGAAAAGACTCCAAACCCTTGCCTCAATTTTTGTGCACTTTTTCTCTGCTCTCTCTCCTTCACTTTCCAAAAAGCAAAAGTGAGATGAAATGCCTCCCTCAACCCTATTTGTCTAATTGTAAGTGAGTGCTAATCCAACGGTGGAAAAAGATCCAATCCAATGGACAAGATTCAATGAGAGTAAAAATCACTTTTATTTAAATCACTTAAATAAAAAATTACTTACCCAATTAACTTTAGCAAAAAGTGACTTTCATTTTATAAAGTCTAATTAAGTGCATTTAATGTGAGGGTCACCTTTTTCCCCCTTCTAAGTGACATTAGGCAATTGTCACTTGGGGAACACTTCCCTAGGTACAAAACTAACACTAATCATTTGTTTAGTGCACAAGTATTTTCTAAAGAGATAGGGATCGCATACCTGGTAACAATTGTTGAGTTGGGAAACAAGAAGCTGGGAGTCGAGGAAGAAGTGAAGGTGACTTATGCCCATCTGGAGGGCAGCAGTTAGGAGACCAGTCACAATATCATACTCAACCTGGTTATTGGTAGCATCTCCTATACATAACCCATCGAGGTGGATCAAACCATGTGTGGGGGAATATAGTACCCAAGTTGTGGAGGTGATATTTGGAGACCAGTGACTTGCACCATCAGTGAAGCCAACATAGTAAAGTGGAACAGGATCCATCTGTGGTCATGCAGGAAAATATGAAAGTGGAAGGTTTTGAAAGTTTATGGAAAAAAAAATGAATTAAAACTGTACAATATGGACTGTGGTGTCGAGAATATTTTATGGATAAAAGCGTTTGAGGTACAACCCGTTACGAGGGTTGTGCATGGGGTTACCTTCTGAGTCGGTCAATATGTATGCCTTATGTCCAAGGCAAGTGTGTATGATGTATGGGCCTTACCACATGAATTCAAATTTTCTTTTGCCCTTTTTATCATCGGCTTGATCGTAAATGAGTATAAGGTCTCCTTCACTAAATGCTCGTGGGTGAACATGTTTATCATAACTAAGTTTGGATCGGTTCTTTGCAGCTTCAATTATTTGGAGAGCTGTGCAGTGATCTTCGTCGGCCTACTCTAAAAGAAGTAAGCGTTGTTAAATTTGTGAAGTGTCCAGGAGGAGTTCGATCGCGATATGCAATGTCGGGATCTGACACTCAACTGGGAGGACAGATTCTACGCTGTGAACCAAATGGAAAGGGGAGAAACCGGTGGTAATTTTAGTGGACGTGTAGTAAGCCCACAGTGTGGGGAAAAGCATGTGATTCCAATTGGACTTATGTTTGTCGCAGTGCGCTGGAGGATGGTCTTCAAAATTTTGTTAATAGCTTCAACTTGGTCGTTCCCTTGGGGGTAGTAGGTAGAAGAGAAATGATGTTCAAACTTAAGGAGGGTTAATAATTCTCGCCAAACAAAGTCCTTAAAGTGAGAACCATGGTCTGAGACAAGTTTCTCTGGTACACCAAAATGAGTAATAACATGGTTGAAGAAGAAGCGGGCCGTAGTGTCGGCTTTGCAATTGAATGTAGGCATGACTTCTGCCCATTGGGTAAAGTAATCGATGGCCACAACGATGTATTTATGGCCGCCAGTTGATGCAGGATTACACTCCATGAAGTCGGTGGCCCATTTGCAAAATGGTCCAACGGTGACGACTAAATGAAGGGGGGCGGGGGGGGGGGTTCTTTCCTTGGGGGAAAAGAGTTGGCAATTTTGTCAATGTTTGATTGCTATGATCCGATCGGTAAATAGTGAGGGCCAATATTAACCTATGGGGATCACCTTTTGGGCAGTGGCCATTCCAAAGAAATGGCCACCGTAGGCCCCGCTATGATAGTCATTAAGGACTTGTTCTGCTTCTTCTCTAGAGAGGCAACGTCGTAGGATTGTGTCGACACCGCATCGATAGAGGAAATCACCTAAGAGGAGATAACGGGAAGCATGGTGGCGGATGCGTCAGTGTCCGTCATGGTCAAGATCGGGTCAAAAATTCTGTGTATGGAGGTAAGCCAAAATGTCACTGTACCAAGGGTCGTTTGATGAGATGATGAATAAATGGTCGTCAGTTAGATCAGTATTGACAGTTGGTAATGACGATGAGGATGGTAGATCCATAATGAGTTGAGCAAGTGCTAAGGCTTTGGTGCTCTTTGGGGTTTTGAAATTCAGGTCATATTCTTGTAGGATAATCACCCATTTGGCAACACGGCCTTGCAGAAGGTGGCGATTCAATAGATAGAACATTGGGTTGGAATTTGCAACAATTGTGGTGTGGCTGAGAAAGATGTAGTTTCGCAGCTTCTGTACTGAAAAGATGATGGCGAGGGCTAGTTTCTCTTCGTGTGGGTATTGTAGTGGTGAGCAAGATAAGGTTTGGCTCACATAATAGATGATGTTCTCTTGACGAGCAGTATCTTTCTTGAACGAGGACTTCTAAAATGGTATAGTCGGATGCCGAAATGTAAAGAATGAAATATTTAGAGAAATCTGGAGGGGAGATCAGGGGGGGGTTGGTGAGAGATTTCTTCAGGTCATCAAAGGCTAGTTACAATTGATCGTCTCACACAAAAGGGATGTGGGTACAAATAAAATGAAAGAAAACCATTGACCATTGTGGCATAATCAGGTACAAAACGACGAAGGAAATTTTATTTTCCCCGAAGGCTCTGTAATTGCCGAAGCATACGAGGTGATGGGAGGTCCAAGATGGCTTGGACCTTTAATGGATCAACTGCAATACCTTTCTGTGAATTAATGAAACCTAACAACTGGCCTGTTGGAATGCAAAATACACACTTGAGGGGGTTCAAGCAGATTTGGTATTTGCAAGAACGTATGAAGACTTGTGGGAGGTCATTAAGATGATTGGATCATTTCTTTGATCGAGCCGTGAGGTCATCAAGGTAGAAAAGGATAATGTTGACCAAGTCGTGGAAACAATATGTCATGGCTCACTGAAAAGTGGCTCCATTGTTTTTAAGGCCAAAGGGCAGAACCCGGTAAGCAAAAGTGCCCAATGGGGTTGTAAAGGAAGTTTTGTACTGGTATTCCTTGCAAATATGAATTTGGTTATACCCGGAGAAACCATCCATGAAACATAGTATCTCATGCCTCGAACATGCATCGATAAGTTGGTCAATAAATGGTGTTGGAAAGTTATCTTTGGGGCAAGAGAGGTTTAGGTCGCGAAACTTAGTACAGACACGAATGGTGCCTTTCTTTGTGTTAACTGGTACTGGGTTAGAAACCCAGGTGGTATAGGCTATGGGGTAAATGAACCCTGTTGTTCGAAGTTTCTCAATTTCTCCTTTGACGGTAGGAAGCTTGGATGGATGGATGGGTCATTGCTTCTGCCGAACAAGTGGTATGTTGGGCCAAGTGTCAATATGGTGTTCTACAATAGCAAGATCAAGACCTGACATCTCGGTGTAGGACAATCCAAAAACATCTCGAAACTCTTGGAAGAGTTTCTTGTAATTTTGTACCTCATCCTCCGTACATGATGTGCCCAAGGAAATAAGTTCAGGTATTCTAGGCTTAATAGAGATGTAAATTTTGATAACGGGTGAAATGTTGGCCATATTGCCTTCTTCAAAGGCATCAAGGGCTAGGATTGGATCCTTGAACCCGTCAACCTTAGTAGGAAGAAAATATTTGGATTCAATGGACAATTGATTCACCGTGGAAGAGGTAGATGCTTCAGGGATGTAGTATGATCGATGGTGCATATCATCCCAAGGGAAGTTTGGTGTAGTAAGTGCTTGAAGGATTTCATCATCATTGTGAAAGCATTGTGTTGTCAAATCGACTGACTGCGGTGTGCTGGTTGGCGAGATCATATAAATGGTATTGATCTCTTTCGAGGAGGAATATTTTGGGGGGTATATCTCTTCAATGAGGGGAGGGGATATCTCTAGGTCAACATTATTCAATTCATATAGAGCTGCTCTATAATCTAGGAGATCAGGGCAGTGATGTGAGTAATGGCCGTAAATGTCGCATATCGCACAAGGGTGGTTGGTACGCAACGATTTATCACAAGGTTGGGGGGGTAGGTCTAGTTTGACAACATATATGTTAGTGTCATCATCCAAAATTTGCATGTAATATTGAAGTACTGGTAATTGTGGACACTGATGGGTAGCATGGCCTATATCGTCGCACAAGGAGAACTTTGGGGGAGCACAACTTGTTGGGGGATTCTTAGCCAACTTTGGAGTCGATGGGGCGATGCAGGTTGTGGGTCCAGTGGTGTAGGTTTGTGGGCATCTGCCCCCATTGTAGTAGAGTTGAGAGCGAGAATTTATAGATGTTGATGTAGTGGCCCCTGTTGGAGGTGGTCGGTTTTGGATGTTCGCTACACCAGGAGGTGGATGGTTATAAGTATTGATGGGTTGCACTGGTAATAAAATGACGTTTGGTGTTGGGGGTGGGGTTGGGGCAGGTAGGTAACACACAGGTAGTCCTAATGTTAACCCTGGAATATGAAGTGTAGCCATAACTAGTGTGTTGATGACTCATGAGTGAGGAAATAAGAATGGGATAGTGTGTATAGGTGTTGCTCCGATATGACTAGGCACTGTTGGTGGTTGTGGTGTTAAATTTTGAGCATTAATTCACAATACTCTAGGATCATTGCTAAGAGAATAACATCTACAGTATATCAATGCATGACAATCACAATATGAAAAGCATCACAAGAATAAAAAGCATAAGAGACAAGAGACACAGAGTTTCCATGGGGAAAACCCTAAGGTGAAAAACCCCACAACTTCCTCAAAGATAGAGAAAGCAATAGCTCAACCAAAGTACAACCAAATAACACTGAGATAGTCTCCTGATAGCAAATGATCCTCCTCCTCACTAGTGCACCACTTTTCAAGTGAGAGTGAGTTACTTTTCCAAGTCTGTAAAATAGAGATCTCTGATCTCTATTTATACTTAGCTTTTTTCCCAGTGACCTTATGGGGCCGACTTGTCTATCTAGATACATCCACATTATATTTCATATAATTCAGGGCCGACCCCACATGGTGGTCTAATAACCCATCGGCAAGTACACACACTTACGACACTTGTCAATCCACATGAAGACACTTCCTTATAGAGGAATAACACATCTCTTATAAGGGTACAATAAATATATATAAAATACACAGATGAAATACATTCCGAAGTTACATATACATGAACACTCCCTCTTAACTAGGAAGGTATTTCTCGACATAGATCTGCTAGACAAGTCTTCTTCTCAGGATCATCGTCATCGATGCATCGTCATCATCATCATCACTACTACTGCTATGTCAACCAATATCTGACTCTACTCGTCATAGGAAGTTCTACAGAGCCAGTCCTTTTTCATACTGGATGTAGGCCCACCATCTGTAGGTCTTCATCATCACTGGCCATACTGTGGAATCCTCAGGACTTATTATGTGCGTCACAAAACCTGGTTGCAGCATCCCAGGCTATTACGAGCACAAAGCTCTACCTATAGGATCTCCCAGGAGCATATTACATGTGACCCATCACAAAACCTGGCTGAAGCATCCCAGGCTGTTACGCGCACACGGCTCTACCTGTCAGATCTCCCAGGAGCACATTACATGTGATCTCACCACAAAACCTGGCTGAAGCATCTGAGGCATTTTTCATCCTGTCCAGATCTCCTAGGAGCAAATTACATGTGGTCATGGAAAAACCTAGCTGAAGCATCTGAGGCCTTTTTCATCTTGTCCAGATCTCCCAGGAGCAAATTACATGCCATAGGACAAAACCTCGCAAGAGAATCTTCCAGATATCCCAGGGCACCGAATTACATGCCATAGGAAAAACCTCGAAAGACTATTTGCAGATCTCCCATGGCACAGATTATATGTCCTCCCAAGCAAAACCTAGAAAGAGCATTTTCCATATGTCCCAGGGCACCGAATTACATGCCATAGGAATAACCTCGAAAGACCATCTGCAAATCTCCCAGGGCACAAATTACATGCTTACCTGCACAACCTAATCCACGGCCACAAAGTATCATCTGATACTCACCATACATCATCTTGATGTACACATGATCATCATGATCATCATCACTGCAACATCCTGCTGCATTTCATCTGGAGAAGCTCATCATCCACGATCATCCTGATCATACATTGCATCCATCTGATGCACACCAAGTATCTACCTGATATATATCATCACACATAGTGTATCCACCTGATACATAGATACATGATCCACAAAATGTATCCATCAACATACATGATCTACTTGATCATACCTGATACATATCAATATACATGATCTACCTGATCATACAATGTATCCACCTGATACATATATAGATACATGGTCCAAGCATCCAACATTATGCATACACAAAATACATACAAATGATCCAACCGATCATATACAACATCCAACATGATGCATACATACATATGAATGATCCAACGAATCATATCCAACATCCAACATGATGCGTACATACATATTAATGATCCAACTGATCATATCCAGCATCCAACATCATGCATACATAAATACAAATGATCTAATCTGATCATACAAAGCAGAAACTAGAACATCATCCTGATGCTCATCAACATCCAGCGCTTACATCCACAGCCATGTGAAGGATCCTCCTTCCAACATTCTTGGAATGGCTTCAGCAAATGTGTCCATCACTTCTTCCTCGAAGTTTCCTCGATCTGAAGAACACCAAGCCTCTCTCTGAATTACTCAAACATCACCCTAGCTAGTGGCTTCGTCAGCACATATGCAATCTACTCGTCTGTCGCAACATACAGGAGCTTCACAGCTCCTCTCTGCACCATATCCCTGATATAGTGATATTTGATCTCTATGTGTTTCGACCTGACATGAAACAATGGATTCTTGGACAGCTTCACACAACACTGGTTATCACAGAAGATACCAGTAGCATCCAACGGGAGATCAAATAACTCAGACAGTAGCTTCTGTATCCATACTACCTCACAACTAGCTAAACAGGCTGCAACATACTCTGCCTCAGCTGTACTCAGTGCTACATAGGACTGCTTTCTGCTAAACCAAGAGATCACACCTGATCCCATACTGAAGCAGCACACAGATGTGCTCTTCCTATCTGCAGCACTGCCAGCCCAATCTGAATCAACATAACCCTGCAGGTTAAACTTTTGATTCACTTCATACTTGAGCCCATAATCCACTGTACCCTTCAGGTACCTCAGAACATGCTTTACAGCAACCAGGTGAACACTCCTCGGATCCGTCAGGAACTGGCTCAATGTGTTCATAGCAAAGCAAATATCTGGTCTCCTGTTCGTCATGTACATCAAGGACCCAATCATCTGACGATACATAGAGACATCAACTGGCTCAGATGAAGCATCACATAGAAGCTTCAGATTCGATGCCATAGGTGTGGCCATTGCTTTGCAATCCATCATCCCAAATCTCTTCAAGATATCTACTGTGTACTTCCCTTGACCAAGGAAGATCCTACCTGCACTTTGCCACACCTCCATGCCTAGGAAATAGTGCATCATTCCCAAATCTTTCATATCGAATTCAACAACAAGCTTCCTCTTAGTATCTATAATCAGTCTGTCATCTCCTGTTACAAATAAGTCATCCGCATACAGGAGTAGAATCACAGGATTCCCTTCCATAACCTTGTAGTAAAGGTTGGAATCCGCTTTACTGTTGGTAAATCCCAAGCTAGATAGGAAACTGTCCATCCTACCATACCAAGATCCGGGAGCTTGCTTCAAGCCATACAAGGATTTATTCAATCTGCACACATATGACTCCCTGTCATGTATTTCAAAACCAAGTGGTTGTTCCACATATACTTCCTCTTCAACTACACCATTCAAGAAAGTAGTCTTGACATCCATCTGGTGTATTTTCCATTTCATAGCTGCAGCCAGGGAAAGTACTGTTCTGATGGAAGTATACCTGGCTACAGGTGCAAAATTTTTTTCATAATCTATTCCCTCTTTCTGAGAGAAGCCACGAGCTACGAATCTTGCTTTGTATTTCTCCACACTGCCATCTGCAGCATGCTTGATTTTGAAGATCCATTTAGAAGTCACAATAGACTTCTCTTTAGGTCTTGGGACAACATCCCAAACATCATTCTTCATTATTGATTGGTATTCCTCAACCATGGCATCCTTCCATTCTTTCTTTTCCGCTGCCTCTTCATAACTGGAAGGCTCTTTGTTCATAATGTCACAGAGTAAAGGAACATAGCTGGTCTGTGATTTGGTTCTCTTCTTTGCTCTGTGCTCTTCTTCTGGAATACCAAATCTTTCTGCATCTTGAATGAGCTCTCTAGCCCATGCAAGTTTCCTCTTATGAGAGTTATCCTCACGGGGTGGATCTACAGGTTCTTGTGGATCTTCAAACTAACGAACAGCTTCTGGAACTGCTTCAGTCATGGTAGTGTTCTGAAATCTTGTTTCCTTAGGTTCTTCACAAACTTCGGTAGGTGGCTTCCTTGATTTGATGAATGTTGAGTTTTCATCAAATGTTACATCCCTGCTGGCATCAATCTTCTTGAACCCTGGAAAGTATATTTTGCAAGCCTTCGAGCTTTCACTGTAACCCACAAACATACCCTTCTTTCCTGAAGGATCTAGTTTAGTCCTCTTTTCCTTTGGGACATGAGTATATAATGGACAACCAAATATTCTGAGATGACTGACTTCAGGTTTCTTACCAGAAAAGACCTCTTCTGGTGTCTTGTTGTCCAATATCTTGTGGGGTGTTCTGTTTTGCACATATACAGCTGTTCTAGCTGCTTCTGCCCATAGATACATAGGAAGATCCTGGTCATGCAACATTGCCCTTGTTGCTTCCATGATAGTTCTGTTCTTCCTTTCTACAACACCATTCTGTTGAGGATTATAAGGAGCATTCAACTCCCTCTTAATCCCTGAATCATTACAAAGCTTCTTGAAGTCACTTGACGTGAATTCTCCACCATTGTCGGATCTGAATTTTTTGATCTTCTTGTCATTTTGATTCTCCATCAAGGTTTTGAATTCCTTGAATTTCTCAAGCACCTCATCTTTGCCCTTCAAGAAGTATACCCAAGTATTCCTGGAGAAGTCATCAGTAAATGAGACATAGTAAACATACCTACTCAGGAAACTGGATGACATAGGGCCACATACATCTGAGTGGATGATTTCCAGGATGTCTTTTGCCTTGCTTTCACTGCTTGAGAAAGCCTTCTTAATGTTCTTACCTTTTGCACATCCTTTGTAAACACCTTCATGTTTGGTCTTGATTTCAGGAAGACCCTCTACTGCCTTGCTTGCAATTGGAAGTGCTCTATAGTGCATGTGAGCAAGTCTTCTATGCCAAAGTTCACTTGGCTCCATGGATTGATGCACCATGGCATGTTTAGGTTGTCCATTCAATTTATAAAAGCCTCCCTCTTGCTCTCCAATTACTACTGCATCATCCATGGTCTTTCCCTTTGGCCACATTAGGACTTGGCCATCCACAAATGCAACCTTCATACCTTTTGCATCCAATGCAGAAATGGAGAGTAAGTTCTTCTTGAGCCCAGGTACATAAAGTACTTATTTCATCTTCAATGATTTTCCAGAATCTAGGTTGTAGGAATGTTCACCACTTCCTTTGATTGGGTATTGATAATCATCCCCAAGTTTCACCTTATGGGGTGATTCATGTTCAGATAGATTCACAAAAGATTCCTTAAACCCAGTCATGTGTTTGGAAGCCCCACTATCAATCAACTAGTCATTACAACCATGAGAGATGGTACCTGTGAGAGCAGAGATCAGAACATACTCTTCTTCACTTGATGAGTCATCATTGCTATCACTTTCTTCCCTATCCTTTTTCTTTGGGGGTTCATCATCTTCGGCAGCATGAGCATGAAACCTTCTTTTGCTACCCTTCTTCTTCTTGTTGGAGATGTTATTGTCCTTCTTGTTCTTGGGACAATTTATGGCAATATGTCCTTTCTCATTACAGGTGAATCATATTATTCTCTCTTTGAAGTGATGTGAAGATATCTTGGAGTGAGATGGCTCTCTTGTAATGACCCTTTTTCAAAGTTCTATTAAAATGCCAATTTTTCTACTTTTTCCCCAATTTCGACCTTTGACTAGTTTAACTGTTTTGACCTCCAAATCAACCCAAATGCTCCCAAATCTTATGTAGGAGTGTATGCATGGTATTTAGACTTTAATATCAGGTTCAGGGATGTTTTATGGCCCTCCAAATACTGCTTCAAACTTGATTTGTATTCTGATCAATATAGGTAATTTTGACTAGTAATTTGTGCATCAAATCCCCCCCGGGTAACACTGAAAATGGCCTTCCAAATGCCTCCAAACTCCCACAAATTTATAAATAGAGGTATATAATGTGTTAAGTATGTGATTGAGGTCTCATATGCACCATTAATTGATTTTTACTACTGTTCTAACTCTCTCACATTCAACAGCAAAAACCCCCAATTCAACTCTTGGGGAAATGGCACTATTTCACCTCCCAATACAACTAAACTGAGTAAAAATGCTTCAAATGCTCAAGTACAGTATATGAAACTTGTATAAGACATCCATGGCAGTATATTGATCACAAATATATCATAGAATCATCCATCCATTCTAAATAATCAACATTATAGTGTCATACATCAATGCATTGGGGAAATGGACATTGTTTGCTCATTAATCAATAGTTTTGCATACAACCAATGGGTATTTCAACCTGAGACTTTCTGAATATTAATAACAGAGGATATGAAGCTATTAAAATCAGAAATATATAATGAGAAGCTCTCTCAAGAAGCACAAGTGCTCACCAAAAATGCCCTCCCTCAAGGAGCATGAATATGCCTTCAAAACTGGAAACGGTGGAGAGAAAGTGCTGCACTAAACCAAACCATGAAACTTCCTGTAGCTGCTACCTGCAAATACAAACTCCATTAAATCACCATGAAAGACCTGAGTGGCCTCTCCAAACACCAACTTGGATGGGAATCTTTCACCCTCGAAATTGGCTAAGGCAAGAAACTAGTCATCCACTAGCTCTCTCTTCACAAATGCAATTTTTCTCAAATCATCAAAAGCCATTCTCATACTTCATTTATACATTTTATAACCAACATTAGCCTTCTAAGGGTCGAAATCCTCTCAATATATTCAATAGATTTCCATTTAGGAAATATTCCACATTTTCCACTTGTCTCTTAGTTCCAACCTTCCATCTTCTCCCAAATTCGATTTTGAGTCTCTTTGGCTTCTCCAACTCCCAAATTCTCCTTCCTTGAGCCTATTTTTGGTGCTGACATGTCATAGTGGTTAGATTTCAGAGGTCAGGTCTGCAATTTGTCATAGGTGTCATAGATTCTCCATCATTGGTGTCATAGGGGCTAGGGAATCTAGCCCAAGTGTCCACAAACTTCCACTTTGACTCTTTATCTTCCATGGAGGTTACAAATCCTTTCCAATTTGACCTAAGATGCTCAATGACATGTGTTATGACTTACCAAATCACCCAAGAGTGTTCACATTCCCATTAATTCGAATTTGCAAAAGAGAGATACCATGTATTATGAAAAATCAAGCTAGTGTGTGTCCCACATCCTCCATATGTCTCCAAAACCATTTGTCACCTAGGATATCTCTTGAATTTCTTTATTCACTCTATGTAATAAATACTTGAACCCTTCTAATGTCTAAACATCATTTATTAGCTTCCTTATTACCATTCCACATGTGCCCATCCAACCTAGGAAACTAGTAGGATTGATGGGATTGTCTTACTATGAAATTATTGGAATGGGGACATTACATCTCTCTTGGACTTTCCTTTCCTGGTGTGAGATGTGAGAGCTTGATCTTCATTCCCCATATTTTCTTCTCGTGCCACAAGCCTTGCTTCTTCTTGTGAGCATTCTTCCCGTAGTCTACTGAAAGAGATCAACTTCTTCCTTGCACAAATTCCTTGGATAAAGGAATCCCATGACCTGGGTAGGCCATTTAGAGTTGTCATCACCACTTCACCATTCTCCACCATTTCATCCACTGCTTCTAGTTGTTCCTTGATCTGGGAGACCCTTGAAAACTAGGATTGAATGGTTTCTCCATTCTGAAACTTTACTCCTTTCAATTGGTTCCGCAGGGTCATCTTCCGATTTATGTTCTTTCCTTCAAACAACTTGGTCAAAGAGTCAAACATCTCCTTGGGTGTCTTAAGAGAAGACACATGGGGTATGAGATGGTCTTTGATAGAATCAACAATGATTCTCTTTGCCTTGACCAAGTTCTTATTATGCAATGCCTTGGCCTCTTCATCCTCTGGGATAGGGATGTCTTCTTTCACATATGAGTCCAACTCATTCTCTTCCAGGATTAACCCAATTCTATACTTCCAGGCTCAGAATTTATCATCCCCTTCAAGCTTATCCTCAAGCTTGGTGTGGAGAGACATCTTAAAGAGTACTTCAAATGGAAATAGAAAAGATTTATATCTTACCACTTAAAGTGTTGAAAATTGGATCTGGTCCCGGATTAGGGTTTGTAAGAGAAACCCTAAAAATTAAAAATGTGAATTTAAAATTTCTGAAAGGATAGAAAGATGTGCCTTGATGAGCTGATCAGCCTGGTGCATTCAGAATTTGAGATCAGCAAAGTATTGCCCTTCTGCATTTCCTTTTTGTCCTCCCGGGTTCACTAGGGAGAGCCCTGAATTAGGGTTTGAGTTTCCCGGAGATCTACCCAGCCAAAAATCTCGATCCAAAGCTCTAAAATTCGATTTTTGCAAGGCGCTTCCAGCTGTGTCTTTATATTCCAGAAATTCCTATTTTTGTGGAAACCCTAATTTTAAGGGCCAAATCTGAAAATGCTCGGAATTGAAATCTGATTGGACAGATAGATGCGCCTTGATGAGTAGAGTCAATCTACTATACCTATTTGCAAAAATAGGTGGAGAGAAACCCAATAAACAAGGAACTCAAGCTTCCGTCACTACAAAATGTCTTCTTCTCAGGTTAGCTCTGATACCATGTTAAATTTTGAGCATTAATTCACAATAGTCTAGGATCTTTGCTGAGAGAATAACATCTATAGTATATCAATGCATGACAATCACAATATGACAAGCATCACAAGAATCAAAAGCATAAAAGACAAGAGACACAGAGTTTCCATGGGGAAAACCCTAAGGTGAAAAACCCCACAACTTCCTCAGAGATAGAGAGAGAAATAGCTCAAACAAAGTACAACCAAATAACACTGAGATAGTCTCTTGATACGAGATGATCCTCCTCCTCACTAGTGCACCACTTTTCAAGTGAGAGTGAGTTACTTTTCCAAGTGAGTAAAATAGAGATCTCCGATCTCTATTTATACTTACCTTTTTGCGCAGTGACCTTATGGGGCCGACTTGTCTATCTAGATACATCCACATTGTATTATATAATTCAGGGCCGACCCCACATGGTGGTCTAATAACCCATCGGCAAGTACACACACTTGCGACACTTGTCAATCCACATGACGACACTTCCTTATAGAGGAATAACACATCTCTTATAAGGGTACAATAAATATATATAAAATACACAGATGAAATACATTCCGAAGTTACATATACATAAATATGTGGTAGTAGTGGGGGATGTTGACTAGGTGGCTGTGTGTTGTGCGAAACGGTGCAGAAATCAAATATTTCAGTTATCTGCAACGGGGGTGGGATAGATTCAAATGTGGAAGCCATGGGAGTATCTAAGTATATCCCTGGTCCGAATGAGGAGACAAACGATGTAGATGCGCATTGAACGGTTTGTTCAATCATGGGAAGAACATTTTCAGGTGCGACAGGGGCATTAGGATCGTAGTATGTTATCTGATTGATTTTAACTACATGCCCTTCATGGGGAAACATCATGAGGAGGAAGACAGTTGAAGCGACAACCTTCATGGCGTACATGTAACGTCATCCTTATAGGAGGTTGTAATCAAGCTAGGCATTGATAACCTCTATATCTATGAGAACCATTTGCCACCTAATTGCATGGGTACATTAGCTAAAAGGCCCTGTGGTTGAGCTGAACAACCATCATAAGCTCATAATGTGGTAGTTGATGGTTGCAGTGTGGGGGATCCAAGCTTCTACCAAACAAATGTTGACATTATGCAGGTGGAGGCACCTTCATCGATGATGCATCGATGGACAACAAGGTTTCGAATAGATACAGAAACCTGAAAAGCTAATGTCGAAGGAAAATGTGGTTCGGCTTGGTCTAAGTCGAATGCCATCATACGTGAGTTGTTAGGGTCTATGGCACCAATGGCCGATAACAATAATTTCCTTTGTGTAGGACAATTTTTGAGGACTTCTAGGGCGAACATAGCATCAGGGGATTGGGCTAAGTCTTCCACAATGTTATAATTTGATGTGGCACGCGCGTTTGGGTTATTGTTTATCCACCGTAGGGGGAAACGAGGGGCTTTGGGGTCCCCGTCCATTGGCATATTAGGTAAGCATAATGGCTGATCAGTTGGAAGGTTGTTCATGGCTGGATCAATAGACGTGGTTTCAAGGGCTGAGCCATATTGGTTCCGACGAGTTTGGAGGTTGATATCATTTGATGACATCATTAGTAAATGGTGAGTGCCTGAATCCATATGTTGGTAATCAGTTGCAACATAGGTGATTTGTTGCTGTGGTGTAGTGGATCCTTGTGGGGGATCCATTGGATGGGTGTTTACTACTCCTTGGTTAGGTAAAGGATTCTGGAATATCATGGGTTGCGGTTGAGGTGGTGGCACTAGCTATGCAGCGTGCCCTTGGCATTGGGTGTCATTGGTCCAAAGTTGACGTGCTTTCTCCAAATGGGGGAAATTATGTGTGTAGTGGCTATATATCGAACAAAAGGAACATGGATGGTTTGTTCTTAAGTTGGGATTTTTTCCCTGTTTCAATGGAAGATCAGGGTTTTGGTTGGCGAGAGTAGCGTTATTGTTATTGGGAGGATTAGGTTGCTAACTTCCTTGGTTTTGGTGATGGTTGTTTCCGCGGTTGCGTCCTCTTCCGCGATTCTATTGACCTCCTTGATTACGCTGGTTGTTCTGGTTTTAGGGTTGGTTTTGTTGTGCATATACTTGCCCTTGGGTAGTAGGAGGAATTTGAGGTTACGCAGGTGCTTGAGGAGGTTGTGGTGGGTAGTAAGCGGGAGGGTTCGGAGGTGGACCCTGTGCTTGTTGGTAACCTTGAGCTATTGGAAGTGTTGGGGCAGAAGGTGCTGCCTGTTGAGGGTAATAAGACGATTGGGCTTGTGAGTGAACTGGGGTATGATTGGCCTATTGGTTATAATATGTAGGAGGTGCATAAGCTGAGGGTGCGTCCCCATAACATTGTGGTGGACATGAGGGTCAATGAGTGTGGTTAGTGTGTGTCATTGGAGCATACGAAGTTGTAGCTCCAGAATGAGATGTAGCACTTGAAAGATCTGGGGCATTGTTGGTATTCATCATGGTTAAGGGTTGGCTTTGTGATGTAACCTAGCCAATGATGTCATCGGCAGCATGGGATTCCCCTTGTGCATCGTTCCGGGATGAATCGTCATGCGAGGTGTCAAGTAAGATGGTGTATAAATAGCCAGACTGAGCGCAGATTAGGTCAAACTGTTGGGATTTTAAAATGGCTTCTTCTTTCAACTGCGGTCATTCAGAAGCCACATCCTTGGCTATGGCTAGGAGGAGTGATTTGAGGAACCAATCTAGAAAAATTCAATCATCTAGCTTGATCTTGCATAGACTACGGCCTTTATGCCATTCATGGATATGATCTATGATATGGGTAGCCTTATTCTGTGTACAAGACAGTAGGATTTCTGCTCCTGCATCATAGCAGATGGGTAGTTGAAAGAACCGTAGGAAATTCAAGGCAAGGGATGTGAACATAGGGTGTGTCCCATCGGGTTGCTTGATATACCATTTGGTTGTTGAACCGGTGAAATTTATTTGTAACACACAAAGGTGAATAGAATCATCTACTATGGAGTTTGAGGAAGACCATAAGTGAAAAGACATAATATGGTTTTGTGGGTCTTCACTAGCCTTCCCTCCAAACTTGGGGATGTCAGATGGGAGTTTAGTGAGCATGGGAGGCCAAGTAGGATCACGTCTAATGGGGTCATTTGTTAATGTTTCTAGGTATGGTAGGTTAAGACTAGCCATAAATGGAAAACTGGCAGAGGGGTGTGACATGGTCACTGGGGCATAAGTGCTAGTGGTAGCATTATGAATCGGGCCACTGCCCCTAAAGGGAATATTAGACATAAAAGGGATGTGCCACCCAACCAAAGGTGTGTGAGAGGGGCCTGTGCCCCCAAGTGTAACATGGGTTACAGATGGCTTTGGATTGGGTCCAGTAATTGTTGGGATCTGAGTAGTGGCAGGGATGGTAGGTGTGGGTCCCATTGTTGGCATGCTTAGGTTAGGTGTGGGTCCCATATTAGGCATACCTAAGGTAGGTGTGGGTCCCATATTGGGAATACCTAAGGGAGTTGTTGTTGTATTTATGGCTACCGTGGTGGATATTGTGGTGGCAGGGGTGGTTGATGTTCCACAAATAGTCCCTGTGAAGAAGGGGTCAAAATTCATACTAGCCATGGGGCTAGTTGGTGCTGTGTATATAGGATTTTTGGATTCTGCCTCAGAGTCAGATGTGAAATGAGGTGCGTCAGTATCGGATGATGGGGTTCCATGCCGATGACGTGTGGATTCAAGTGACAATGCTCTTCATCTATGATGAGTGGTGTCAAGTGATCTGTACTGCGGGGGTTCACCCTGGAACCTCCGAGAACGTCTCGGGGACTCAATTGTGATAGTTGGCTAGCAAAACTAATGGGTAGTGGTGAGTGAAAAGCTCAAAAACCCTAGTGCAACCATGTGTGGAGGAGGGGAGCACAAAAAACAATGGCACTCAGGCCAACAACCAAACTCAAAACACTTACTATAATAGTTGTGTTATAGTAAGTGGAGTAATAAAAAAATGTGGTCAAAATACCGACAAGCAAACGGCTCCTAAAAAAGAAAATGGTGGACTCACAAAACCAAGGGGAGGTAGGAGAGCATGCAAGCACCTAACTAAAAAGGTATTATGATTCAACAAGATGTATCCTCTACAAGGTGATGAAATCCAAGTCAGACAATATGAATTGTAGAACCAAAGGCTAAAGATATCCCCCTACCGGGATGGACACTGGGTAGACAATCCTAGAATATAGGCCACTAAGATACCCCGTTCATGACACATCCAGAAAGGTGAATCTGCAGTTCCTGTTCTATCATCGCTATACTCCCATACGGGTAGTACACCGAGAACAACGAGTAGGTATCCTTCAGTGACTGAATGGATTGCAGTAGTCCACTCAGGCCTCCGAAACCAGTCTGGCTACTTCGACCCTACTAAGGGAGAGGCCTTTCTGACAAGTTGGTGTATAACTGTGCCAATAAATACTAAGGAATTTTGGTACCCTAAATGTCAACCACTATGTCTCAAAATGAAAGTGAGTGAGGGGTGTTATTTGGATACCTATCCCCTCAATCTTACCTAACTACAATATTATTTTGATGTTCCCCAAGTGGGGTTAGAATGTTGGTTGAGTTAAACAAATTTTAAGGCTCACTTTGATTTATGGTGACAGAGTGTGTGTGGGTGTGGTTATGTACCAAAAAATAAAATGCCTTGATTGGGCGAAATATAAAGCAAATTAAAATTCTGATTTCAATGTGCAAAATATAAAATTTCTAACTGAAAAAATGCTTTAAAACTTTTTCTTTCAATAAACTGAAATTTTTTAAAAATGATGTAGTAAAGAAAATATTAGAAAAGAAAAAGGAATCTCAAAGGTTGCAAGTAAGACAGTGGGCTGTGAAAAAGTAGGGGAGATGGTTTGAAAAAATGGGCCTAAATGCGTGACAAAAAGTCAAATGGAAAGTCGCTAGGTTCGGGACAAAATCACGATTGTTTGTGGAAAATCCCGCGATCTGGATCGCGGCGATCTGGGAAAAATGCACGATGTGGATCGCGACTGGGGGGCCGAAAGTCGCGATGTGAATCATGGCTATGGGTCAAAACCCCACGATGTGGATCATGGCTTTGGGTCAAAAATACACAATGTGAATAGGGGCTAACATGAAAAAACTCGGGATATCAAGGGAAAAAATAGATTTTGGAAATCATGGCTTTCAGCGGAAAACCCGCGATGTGGATCGCGGCTGCGGGTGTAAAAACCTGCGATTTTTGGGATGGACAAAGTCACTAAAAACGAAAGCTGAAAGTCAAATTTTTGGACTGTGTGGGCTTCAGAAAGGGCCAATGGATAGGGCAGTGAGCTATGGGCTTAGTACCAGGCTAGATATACAACATGAAGACTAAATAACAAGCAATCTAGATCTAAAGAGAGATTCAAAGATTCAAAAAATAGCGGAGTCGCCAAAAACTGTTGCTTGGGTTTTCACACAAGTGTGTTGGAGAAAACTTCCTATGGATTGGGGTGGACCACAATAGATAGCTGACTACCAAAAATTAACTCAATTCTCAATGCTATGCTATATAAATGACAATTCTAAGATAATGAAGAATATAACCAACCTCGATCCAAACATTTGATGTAGATCCTCGTTGGAGCTTTCAACACGTGCACTTGAACCTGCAAGTTAGTCTTGACAGCCAATATACAACAAATGCATATAGTATATAAACAACATTAACATCATCAATAACAATGGTCCATGATATTATAAGTAAATGCAACCCAATGTAATATAAACAACATTCACAACATTAATGGACGAGAATATGAGTATTTATATTAATAAATAACATAAGTACAATGTGATACGACCTCTTGTCGACAACCAATCTGAACCAAGATCTAGGTCTCTCCACTTGTGCCTCCACCACTTCAATCCTCCATGGAATGGTAAACTCAAACTATGATAAGAGTTTTGAAGGTGAACATAAGGGGTTCACAACTACAAGGATCAATGAGTGTAGACTCAAGACAGAGCAAAAATCCGCTAGAGTTCTCTTGCTCTCCTTTCTCCTCCCATCCATAAGCCATATGTGCTCAATATATAGTCCTCTCAAAGGTAAGTAAAAGGACACATCGAGGCGTTTCGGGGAAAACGGAGAGCCAAAGGTCACCCTATGACCGCTTTTTGTGAGTAAAAAGTAATTAACTAGTGATTTTTACCATATTACATGCTACCCACTGGCTATAGTGATGCAACTTGTGGGTACGCCCACTACAGTGATACAGCTAGCCCATAGTGTAAAAAAAAGGGAAATAATGTGTCTAAAGGATATAAAGTGGATCTGAGTCAGTAAAATGGATCTTGTAGGCGAAAGAGTGTTGATGCTCACAAGGTGGAAGATTATGTTGTAACAAATGCCCCCTAATGTGTGAGGTCAGAGATTGGTGCTATGATGGTCGAAATACATTGAAAATATCAGAAGTGGAGTGATGGAGACATAAGTGGAAGGAGCCGCTCACTCGTCAAAAGACAATAGTATCCTTGAGTACATGTCGGTATGGTACAACAATATGATACAACGGCCATGAATAGTAAGTATATAGTGAATACATGTCTTAAGTGATCACATCCATGATCCCTCTACAGTAAGATATGGTCTCCTGGTGAAAAGGAAACAACTAGTGCAAATTGGAGGTACAAACTGCTGATAAATGAGAGGTGATATATTAGATGTAAAGTCACGATCATAAGTAGAATACTAAATGCCACTATCACCTAGGGTCTTCTACACAAGTCTTCGACGGTGCAAGTCCCATCAAGTGAATACAGGAGTTGAGGTCGAACCTGATGTGACATCATCTGATTACCAGTCAATGATGTATACCGTTAATGGACGCGAGATACCCCACCAATAATGAAAATGGGAATCGAGGCACATAGCACAATCATCAAAGTGTGAATATATGTGTTGAAGTCGAACACTAAGATGAATCCATCGATCAGGGGACATTGATGTATTCCCAAAACTATCGATGGCGAGAGAACCTACCACTAATGACTGCAAGCCTCAAGCTACTCAACTGAACTCTAAGCCTCAAGTTCCAGAATATATGGGTTGAAGACGACGGAATGAGACTCGCTGGAAGGAGGGCATTAAGGCATCCCCCATCAACCAACACGAGGTACCAGCTACGCTAAAAGATATGGAAGAACTCAGGTGAAACAGATTGACTCAATAAGGATGGATGACATGCAATAGTCAAGAGATCTGAGGAGTGGTCGACTCTGGTTTCAGGACTTCCTTTGAACAAGAGCATGAGTAGATGGATAGACTCTGGAAACACAGACTCAATATAAACTGTGCGATGCAAGAGGCATCACAAAGGGCTCCATAATGACTGGAAGCTTAACCAATTGGTCGAGTAAACTAAGAAACAAGTGGAGCTCCTAAGGTCCAACTATAGTCCTGACTCATAATGTATGGAGTGGAATGAATGCTCTGTTCAAAGGCAACATAATAGCTGCCAACTAGAAGTAGTAACCATAATCCCGTCTGACTTTTTGGAATATTTGATTTTTTTTTTGGTCTTTTTCATATTCGGAAAAGCTTGAAAAAGAATAAAATTGCTTATAGTACAACAAGTGAGGGAACGAGTGTCAAATAGCGAGCAGACTAGTCCCAAGCAGTGGAACATACCTATGATCAATGCAAGGAAGCATGTGCAGAATGTGGACACTCGTGGGGGGTCTTCCCTCAGGGTCAAAAGATCATCAAATTGTGAAGGACAAATGGAAGCTTTGCAGGGCTCGACAGGGAAAGTGCATAGGCACCAGGCTAACAACTGAGTAAGTGGGAGCCGGCACAAGGCTCAATCAACAAACAAGATGATGCAATGCAATCACAACTTGATGAAAATGGGGGATTCCTTATGGGATATGGCCAACATAAAACAAAGTAGAGTATGAGTTTTTATCGCAAAGTCATGACGTAACTACAAAGGACTCCCAATCCTAAGGACAAACAATGACATGAGCACCATAATGCAAGAAGTGGTTCTAACTAGGGTACCCATGTTTGGAAAGGCCCTACCGCCACATAATGACACTTCTATAATAGTGTGAAGGATCTGTGTCAGTTAAGAAGCGGAGTCGCACCTAGGGTTTATGAAAATTGTCAAAAGTTCAAATGCATAATGCATGTGAAAATGACATCTAACCTATATGTCAGGTGTGAAATAAACCTGTCATAGGCGCAAAACGATAAAAAACAAGTTTCTTTAAAGAAATATGGTAAAAAAAGATACTCCAAGACATTATATTAGTCCAAAACAACATATAAAGGTGAAAACTATAGACAAGTGGGTTTTGAAAATTATAAATCGTAACAAAAAAATTACAATTTATAATTCATTTTTACTACTCACCCATTTGGAGCTTTGTGGTTAGTTTTCACCTTGAAGTTCAACTGTTGATTTTAGGAGCTACGGGCATTCGATCAACGAACCGTCAGGAGCAGGTTGGTAGTCTCATCCATACCTTTCATTTTAATGCTTTTATTTTGATTTTCATCGGTTGGATTTTTTATGTGGACAAGCCCTAAATGGTCGTGGCACTCCCCGATGGCTATTACTATGTGGGTCACGAGTAGGGAAAGGTACTCGCAGTCAATGCATGCGTTGATCGTGGGTACCCGGATCTGTAAGAAAAATTTCCCTTGGGTACGGTCGTGAAGTTAGTTTTTTAAATGAAATTCACTAAACACTTTGGTTTTGCTCCCTCCAGGATGGTTCTAGAGTGGAGAGAGATGGAACATGACCTTCTGGATGAGGTCGTTCACAATGATGTGCATGCACAACAAGCGTTACAAGCATGTGGGCTATACAAATTTTGGATCATAGGGGTTTTGAGGGCCCAAAACCTATTGCTTCGTCATTTGATAGATTACTGGGACATCGATGCACAGAACTTCAACCTAGATGGGCAAATACTCTCTTTGGAAGTGGAAGATATCTACTACATTACTAGTTTGTCCCGACGAGGTGAGGTGGCAATCCTTCGATCTCGTTTTGTGGGTGGTTGGATCACCATCCTCGACTATATAGAGTGGTATTGTTTTCCAAATACTCGGGCAGGAGGGAGTCAGGTGCCCATCAGAGCCATAGTCAACCTGATCATGAAGGTTATAGTGGCTGCCTCAGTGCGAATTTCTGGTTCAAAATCTCTTCACCAGGCATCCAAGTTAGTGATGTTATATGCATCACAGTGTATGCAACCCATGATATTTGACTGGTGCACAATGCTACTGGGATCCATGAAGACCCAGTTGATGGAGTGCAAGCAAGGGGAAGAAAAAAACTTCAGATACAGCAGTATCTTATGAAATTTCTTCTTTGAGTGAGTTTCGGGGCTCAGTTTGAGGGTTGAGGCCCCTCCTCATAGTCTCCGCGACCTAGCCCTAACTTGCTGAGAAGAGGTCTTGACGTGACAGGGTGGTGGCCATCAAGAATCACCATACACAGAGGAGTTGTTTCACTGATGGGACTGACAGGTCATAGCTTTAGAGGACTAGCCCTATGCAGCGATAGACTTCTGCCAGGATCATGACATGCCGCTTCCACTAGATGCAGCATTCAGAGACATTGGTGAGTACTCTTTTTATGTTTTTGGTGTATTATATTTTTATGAATTTTTTATTATGAATGTAAATGAAAAAATAGTTTTTGTGGGTAGTATCACATATTAATGTTTCACTGTTTTCTCGTAGACAAGGGCCTAGTGAGACCCGAGGGCTTCCCTAGACATCGTCGCCGGGGGAGGGGTGATGAGGTAGTGGGTGCTGCAACAGAGCGTACACTACAGACTCTGCGGGTCAACCTATCATGGATGACCATTAGGGTACCACAGATAGAGGTGGCGCGGCTACCAGAGGATATGCAGTGCCAAGTAGTGGGGGTGTCAGGTAACTAGGTGTGACTACTGCAGTGTATAGCAAATGCAGTACAATATTACTATCAGACACATCCTGTCAGGGAGGTAGCTAGACCTCCTTGTAGGGATTAGACATCTCAGAGTCCCATTTTTGTATCGATATGTATATTTTTGAGGGCTACGGGCTCTAGTTTTGTATTATGACACTACCATTTTGGACATATATTTATATAAAGCTTTGGTTCTCCGGTTCTACTATATGTGTGTATGCACGAATGAATGAATGTATCTTTTATTTGTGTGCCTCATTATGAATGTGACGAATGCCAATCTAATACATAGTTAGTGTATGCATCAGATATATGATTAAAACTTCTCGGGACATGAATGTATGTAATTGAAACAAAATGTCATTCCAAGAGTCTTACCCTTAGCAATTTCCGTAGTAGCATAGGATCCCTCACACGGTACTGACCTTCAACTGAGACACAACTAGTTGTGAAGACAGGAAGATTTCCAAAGACTGGATATCATGTGAAATAGCATCTTGAAGTAACTCAATCATGGCACTATACTCAACCACATTGTTAGCTGTAGGACCAAGACAAGCACCTCCTAAAGATACAACTAGATGGTCAGGTGAGTAAATAACCTGAGTAGAAGAAGCAAGCTGCTGCGTATCATGGATAGCACCATCCGCGAATCCTAAGAATGTAGGGAACTCTGCTAACATCTATCAATCAAACAAAAGCTAATCAACAGACCCGAAAACCAAAAGAAAGCTAAACTATGTACATAAATAAGTATACAATAGTATACAAAAGTATTAGCCTGAACTAGAACTTCAAGCATAATACCGCTTGAGGTAGAGCCCATTTCTAGGCTCCTTTAAGGCGTTCCCCTCATAGTCCTCTAATTCATAGGCTCCTTTTTCCAAGACACGCCTCACAGTGTAAGGACCATGCCACATGGGGTTAAAATTGCCTGCCCCAAGGGGTTCTTTAGATTGGTAATATAAGAGGACCAAGTCACCTTTAGCATATTGCCGGGGATGGACAATACTATCGTACTGAACCTTAACAAGACGTTTATTGGAATCTATAGCCACGGTGGCATCTCAACGCTGCTCATCAAGTTGCTCAAGGTGGATTAAACGTTGCTCAATACCCGTCATATCAGGGAGGAGCTCTATGGCCATTTTGAGCGAAGGGATTTCACTTTCAAACGGTAAAATCGACTCCAGATAGTGTACTAGCTAAAACGGTGAGAACTTGGTGGTAGTCTTGACTGCAGTTCGATATGCCCACAAAGCAGGATATAACATAATTTGCCAGTTGGTCTTGCTTTGTTGGATGGTACATTGGAGAATGGTCTTTAAAGACTTATTTACTACTTCAACTTTACCATTCGCTTGGGGATAGTAAGAAGATGAGTGTTCTTGACGAAACCCAAGCTTGAGAGACAAATCCTCGATCATTTTGTTCTGAAAGTGACTTCCATGGTCAGTGACAATCTCTTTCGGAATATTGAACCGAGTAATAATATGATTGAACACGAAATGGGTTGTTATAGCACCATCGGCTTTTACACTAGGCATGGCCTCAGCTCATTTGGAAAAGTAGTCTATGGCCACTATAATATGGTGATGCACCCCAGCCGAAGCAGGTTTGCAATCCATGAAATCCACCCCCCACTTGGTGAAGGGACCAATGATGATGACCGAATGGAGGGGCACTAGATGTGAGTGTATATTCTGAGAAAACACCTGGCAAGGGTGACATCTCTTCACAGCGTTCACACAATCTTTAAAGATGGAAGGCCAAAAGTAACTAGCTTGCATAATAAGTTTGGCTATAGCAAGCCCGGATAAGTGACCGCCAGACGCCCTATCATGGAAATCATTAAGCACATGCTTTTCTTCTTCGTGAGTCAAGCAACGACGGAGAATAGAATCCTTTCCTTGGCAATACAAAGTATCACCGACGATAGTATAATCTTTAGCGTGATGTTTCACATGTCATTGCTCGTTTCGTGAATAATGCGAAGGAAACTTCAAAGTTTGGAGATATACAATGACATCCCCATACCAAGGGTCCTTTGACAAGATAAGAAGTAAGTGTTCATCCACAAAGGAATCTTCATGGATGACATCCTCATCAAGTCTCGAAAGGTCCGACAAAATCTCAGCAAACACCAACGATTTCACCGATTTCGCCGAAGCAAAATTGAGATCGAACTCCTGAAGTATCACAATCCATTTATTGTACTTCCCCCCCTATAAGGTGTCATGATAACACCAACTGAAACGGATTGGTGTGCTACAAATGTGGTTGTTCTAAGCAAAATATAGTGTCGTAACCGTTGGACTACATAGACAGTTGCAAGTGCCAACTTCTCCATGTAAGTATATCTCAGTTCAACATCTACTATATTTCGACTAAGGTAATAGATCACATGCTCAACAAGCACATCATCAACCTGAACCAAGACCATGCCAATCGTCTCTTGAGACGCAGCCACATAAAGTATAAAATGTCATGCGAAGTCTAGTGGACTATGTACAAGGGTGATACCAAAGCTTTCTTAAGGGCATCGAAAGACTGATGGGCTCGCTCATCCCAGATAAACGGTGTGTATTTCTTCAACAAACTCACAAAATCTTTGGTAAGATTCGCATAATTGACTACAAAATGACGTAGAAAAGTAGCTCTCCCTTCGAGGCTCTGAAGTTTGAACAAGTTGCGCAAAGGAGGCAATGGAAGTATTGCCTCAACTTTGAGAGGATCGACTTGAATACCCTCTTTCGAAACTTTAAATCCTAGAACGCGACCTGACCTCACCGCAAAAACGTATTTATTGGGATTCAACCAAATTTTCTAGCATATACATTGTACGCGAATCCAACGAAGGTGCTTGGGGTGGTCCATTCTCTTGCGAGAATGGCCTGCAAGATCATCCAAGAATACCTCCATTATACTTTTAAGATCGTGAAAGGCATAGGTCATGGCACACTCAAATGTAGCTCTGACATTTTTAAGACTGAAGGAAATTTTACGATATGCAAATGTACCCCAGGGACAAATGAAAGCAGTCTTATGTTGGTCCTCGGGTTTGATTTGAATCTGGTTATACCCCGAAAAGCCATCCATGAACGAAAAAATATCACATCCCACACAAGCATCCAATATCTGATCAATGAATGGTGTGGGGAAGTTGTCTTCACGCACGATTCAGGTCTCTAAAATCAGTGCATACATGGATCATTCCCTACTTCTTATCCACAGGAACGGGGTATGACACCCATTCGGTAAGGGGAGTGGGGTAGAAAAAAACGGCTCTGAATAGTTTCTCTACCTCTGCCTTTATAGTTGCTGTCTTCTTAGGGTTAACAACACGAAGATGTTTTCGAACCAGTTTAGCATGAGGATACGTTCTAATCTCATGCTCGACAATACTGGGGTCTATTCCCAGCATCTCCTCGTACGACCAGGTGAAATATTCCCGAAGTTCAGTAAACAATTCGGTGTAGATGGAAACCTCCTCAGAAGAGTAATGATCGCTGATGTAAACGTTCTCAATCTTTCTGGGAGTGCGAGAGATGTTGATTGGTTGAGTAGGGGAAATATTAGCTATGTTCCCCTCCACATAAATTTCATGTGAGCCCAAAAGAGCCACAGGGTGACCAACCATCTCTGCAAGAGTCGTCCTAAACTCTTCTTGCTCGGTGAGATCGAGGCTGGGAAGGAAATAATAGTGCTGATGCATATCCTCCCAAGGTCTCTCAGTACCACACATGGCCTTGATAATAGCTTCATCTGAAGGTAAAGTAATATCAAGGAAATCATTTGAACAAGATGAGTCGACTTCCCAAACTGGCAGTGTAATAGGATCTTCCTCAACTGTCCAAGAAGAGGGGAGATCCGGCTCTGTGGTGGCTTGTTGAATATCCTGATAAGAAATCTCAATAGCAGATAGTGGCATATACATCCTGACATGCGCAATGTCTCCAGATGTAGAACTTGTGGATGGTAGAGTCCATGGATCATCGAAATATGAAGTCTGTAATGGTACATTATGCAATGGAGGAGACGCATTGTCGGAAATGGTTCCAATAAAATTAATGGGTGCAAGGAAATCATAAGATCCCATCAATGAAGGATACATACCGACACCATGTTCCCATTTTCCGTCTGAGAATCCATAACCTGTGGGACTACTGATCCCGTGGATGCTGTAGGAGGAGGATTAACGAAATCCAGCTGATCGATGGTCACAATCCTGCCTTCATGTGGAAAGAAAATGATTCCTAATATAGTATATGTGATAGCTTTCATAGTATACATCCAATTACGACCCAGTAAAAGGTTGTAGTCGATGGGTGCATCAACCACTTTGACTTCAATGGGAACAGGTTTACCTCCCAAGCGGACAACAAGGGAAGGGATAATCCCATGCCGCTTAAATGACTGACCATCAAATGCAGTGAGCATGGTCCTAGACATGATTAGAGGAGGAGAGCCAAGAGATTTCCAACAAGCTAATGACAACATTGACGCGAAAGCACCTTCGTCAACCACCGTTCTTTTGACAAAATTACAAAGGCACTCTACATGGATTTGAAAAGCCACGTGGTAAGGTAAGCGAGGTTGAACATCAATAGTGTCGAACTTGATAATGTTGGGACTTCCCCCATGCTAAAATCCTAACGCACACAAAAGGGCATGCATTTCAGAAGGACACGCCTGTAAAACTTCAAGAGCCAACATGGCACACGGAGTTTCTCCCGAATCGTCTACAATGGAGTAGTTTTGGGCGACTCGAGCATTGGGATTATGCGTAGAGCACTTGAGAACACCTTTCGGTATCCATGGCATAATAGAGGGCTTCTTGATATGCAAGGAATTATTAGGAGGAGGGGGAATCTCACTCCCCATATGAGGTTGTGGCGCACCATAATCGCATTGACAAGTGGCAACACTAACCTCTGATTCAACTATATTCATGCATCCATAACCACTAGTATTGGAAGAAGATGTTGTTGTCTCATTAGGTCCATAACCAGTGGCGAGAGCATGCGAAGCCATGTTTTGATGATGAGGAAGGGGATCCTTCAACATAGCTGGGCTCTGTGCAAGATGCTTCGATGCGTCTTCGATTCAAGGACACAAGTGAGTAAGATGATCTTCCCCACAAAGCTTACAAGGAAATTTCACCTTACGCCTTAGTTTACAATCCTCACCAGCATTTCTGCCTTCCCGAGGAGGGTTGGCATTCTCCTTACAAGGGGTATTGCGATTGCTATTATTTTTCCCATTGTTTCCACCCTTACGGTTGTTTCTCCCCTTTTTCTTACCACCAGGCTTCTAGTTACCTGATGGGTTTGTTATTTGCACAGTGTGTACATCGAACGATGGGGTGGAAATGGACAAGGTGTGAACCTATCCAAGAGTAGACTGGTTAAGCGACAAATTTTGCATTTGATTAGCGACCAAATCTACAGGATGAGTACTTGCGGATTCCACAATTCCATCGGCATGCGGTCCAGGAACTGTCTTGGGCTCATGTCGTGTTCGTGGTGTGCCAAGAATAATGTCATATAAAATGCCAGACTGAGAGTATAGTAAACTAACTACGGGAATTTTAAGATGGCTTGTTCCTTAGTCATAATACTAGACATTGAAACATCCTTAACAATATATGGGAGTAGAGACTTGATGAACCATTCCAACAGAAACTTTGGAGGAATGTTGGCTTTCACTAACCTCTTCCACCGACACCACTCTTGAACGTGGTCAAAAATATGTGTGGCCTTATTATGACGGAAGGTAGACAAAAGTTCAATACTAGTATTATAACGAACCGACAACTGGAAATGATCCAAGAAAACCAAAGTGATCTCATTGAATCCCCTATAAGTGTTCCCAGGCAACTCAACATACCACTTCACAACTGCCCCCATGAGGGTGCGTTTAAATAGTCGCAATCTAACGAAATCCTGATTCAATGAGTTGGAAGAGTACCAAAGGTGAAACGATGTGACATGATCACCCCAGTCCTCACCACCTTTCCCCTCAAACATAGGAATGTCCAAAGGGAGCTTGGTAGGGACCGGAGACCAACTAGGGTCATGACACACCGGATCATTCATGAGCTTTGAAATATCTGGAAGATTCATATGTGCAAGGAATGGGAGCTACGGCTGGAAAGCTTGATTATAAGATCCCATAAAAGATTGATTGTAAGAACCAAAAGGATAAGAAGGACCAAATGCTTGAACATGAGCATTAAACTGGTGATTATACAGAACTGTCTAACCATAAGCGTGACCATGGCCATAAGGTTGATAGCGTCCTCTGACCTAACCCATGTGAGAGTAAGCAGGTATATATCTGTTTTGAGCACCATATTGAGGTGGGTTGTATTGGTGTCCAGCATCGACTATACTGTAGTAAGGGTTGACACCATAAGTATGGGGCATATACGTATTATTCATTGTGGGAACCATGTTGTGATGACCATGATGGTAAGGTATGTTCCCACCCCCATTGTAAGCATTAGGATTAGCGTGAGTAGTCATGTGGTGACCATAAGTATGAGATGTATTCCCAGCCCCAACATTGGTGTTACTAGTAGAAGGAATGGTGGCGTTGTGACCATGAGGATAAGGTATATTCCCACCTCCTACATTAGCATTACTAGTAGCGGAAAAAAATGTAAGAGTATATGGTATATGTCCACCCCCGTGATTGGGAGGAATGTTAACATTTGCAAAAGTGGCCCTAGGTTGATGGGTAGCAGCATGTGTGTTAGGTGGTGGATGGTGAGTCGGGTTACGAACAATGTTCCTATTAGGTTGGGTAGTCCTAGGAGGCGGCCGTATTCCAACATTATCTTTGTTAGGAGGAACATGACTAGTGCTTATACTATGTGTGTGAGTGAACAACGTGTGCCCCTAGTGAGGGTATTTCCCCTAGTGGGTGCAGTGTTGCTAACACCATGACTAGTGCCAACATGACTACCAAATGTAGTGGAAGGATCAACTCTGTTGTAATTAGGCATACCAAAAGAGAACGCAGTAGGGTTGATCGTAGGACCTGTTTCATCATGTAACTCTGGCCTCCCGTATAAAAAATTATGTGGAAACGAAGGAATGAAGGGGTCTTCCTCGGGTGGATCTGGACCAAACAAACTAGGTTGGGTCTCGGGTGGATCCGAACTAAACAAACTAGGTTGGGTCTCAGGTGGATCACCCCCCCCCGCCTCACGAGGAGTAGGGGTGTCTGAAGTGTGCTCGAGTCTACCCGATGGACTCGAAGGGATTTCTCCCATGTCAGAGTGTGCATTCATAACGTTGAGGATGTGTTGGAGAAAACTTCCTATGGCTTGGGGTGGACCACAATAGACAGCTGACTACTAGAAAGTAACTCAATTTTCAATGCTATTCTATATAAATGACAATGCTAAGATAATGAAGAAGATAACCAAACTTGATCCTAACGTTTGATGTAGATCCCCGTTGGAGCTTTCAGTCTGTGTACTTGAACCTGCAAATTAGTCTTGACAACCAATATATAACAAGCACATATAATATATAAACGACATTAACATCATCAATATCAATGGTCCATGATATTATAAGTAAATGCAACCCAATGTAATATAAACAACATTCACAACATTAATGGACGATAATATGCGTATTTCTATTAATAAATAACAAGAAGTACAATGTGATACGACCTCTTGTTGGCAACCAATCTGAAACAAGATCTGGGTCAATCTAGTTGTGCCTCCACCACTTCAATCCTCCATGGAATGGAAAACTCAAACTATCGTACCAGTTTGGAAGGTGAACATAAAGGGTTCACAAATACAAGGATCAATGAGTGTAGACTCAAGATAAGGCAAAAATCCACTAGAGATCTCTTTCTCTCCTTTCTCCTCCCATCCATAAGCCATATGTGCTCAATATATAGTCCTCTCAAAAGTAGGTGAAAGGACAGATTGAGGCGTTTCTGGGGCAAATGGAGGGCCAAAGGTCACCCTATGATTGCTTTTTATGAGTAAAAAGTAATTAACTAGTGATTTTTACCATTTTACATGCTACCCACGGGCTATAGTGATGAAACTCATGGGTACGCCCATTGTATTGATGCAGCTAGTGTACAAAGGAAAAAATAGGGAAAAATAGTGTATCTAGAGAATAAAAAGTGGATGTGAGTCAGTAAAATGGATCCTCTAGGCCAAAGAGTGTTGATGCTCACAAGGTGGAGAATTACATTGTAACAGATGCCACCTAATGTGTGAGATCAGAGACTGATGCTACGATTGCCAAAAACATTATAAATCTCAGAAGTGGAGTGATGGAGACACAAGTGGAAGGAGAAGATCGCTCGTCATAATACAATAGTATCCCTGAGTACATGTCGATATAGTACAAAAATCTGATACAATGGCCATGAATAGGAAGTACATATGTCATAAGTGATCATAGTCATGATCCCTCTATAGTAAGATATGGTCTCCTGCTGAAAAAGAAAACAACTGGTGCAAACTGGAGGTACAAAATGTTGATATATGAGAGGTGATATCTCAAATGTAAAGTCATAATCATGAGTAGCATACTGAATGCCACTATTTCCTGGGTTCTTTTACACAAGTCTTCGACGGTGCAAGTCCCATCAAGTGAATAAAGGAGTTGAGGTTGAACCTGATGTAACATTGTTTGAGTACCGGTCTATGATGTATATCGTTAACACACACAAGATAAACCATCAATAATGAAAATGGGAATCAAATCACAGAGCACAATCATCAAAGTGCGAATAGATGTATTAAGTTCAAACACTAGGATGAATCCATTGATCGGAGGATTGATGTATTCCCAAAACTATCGTTGGCAAGAAAAATTGCCACTAATGATTGCAAGCCTCAAGGTACTCAACCGAACTCTAAGCCTCAAGTTCTGAAATAAATGGGCTGAAGTCAATGGAACGAGACTCGTTGGAAGGAGGGAATTAAGGCATCCCCCATCAACCAGCATGAGGTACCATCTATGCTGAAAGATTTGGAAGAACTCAGGTGAAACAGACTGATTCAATAAGGATGGCCCATGTGCAATATTCAAGAGATCTTAGGAGTGTCTGACTCTGGTATCAGGACATCCTTTGAACAAGAGCATGAGCAGATGGATAGACTCAGGAAGCATAGACTCAATATAAATTGTGCAATGCAGGAGGCATCACAAATGGCTCCATAATGATTGGAAGCTTAACCAATCGGTGGAGTAAACTCATAAACAAGTATAGCTCCTAAGGTCCAACTATAGTCCCAATTCGTAATGTATGGAGTGGAATGAATGCTTTGTTCAAAGGTGACACAACAACTGCCAACAAAAGAAAGTAACCATAATCCCATATGTATTTTTGGAATATTTAATTTTTTTTGGTCTTTTTCATATTTGGAAAAGCTTGAAAAATAATAAAATTGCTTATAGTACAACAAGTGAGGGAACAAGTGTCAAATAGCGAGAAAACTAGTTCCAAGTAGTCGAACATACCTATGATCAATGAAAGAAAGCGTGTGCATGATGTGGACACTCTGGGGGTGTTCCCTCAGGGTCAAAAGGTCATCAAACAGTGAAGGGCAAGTGCAAGCTCTACAAGGCTCGACATGGAAAGTGCTCGAGCATCAGGCTAACAGTGGAGTAAGCGGGAGCCAGCACAAGGCTCAAGCGGCAAGCAAGATGATGCAATGCAATCACAACTTGATATAAATGGGGGGGTCCTTATGGGAGATGGCGAACATAAGACAAAGTAGAGTATGAGTCTTTATCGCATAGTCATGGCGTAACTACGGAGGACTCCCGATCCTAACGAAAAACAGTGGCATGGGAACCATAATGCAAAAGGGTTTCAACTAGGGTACCCATGTTCGGAAAGGCCCTACCACCACATAACGACACTTCTATAATAGTGTGAAGGTTCTGTGTCAGTTAAGAAGCAGGGTCGCACCTAGGGTTTATGAAAGTGGTCAAAAGGTCAAATCCATAATGCATGTGAAAATGACATCTAACCTATATGCCAGGTGTGAAACGTACATGTCGTAGGTGTGAAATGTTCGGAAACAACTTTTGCCGAAGAAATCTCGTCAAAAATGCTACTCCATGACATTGTATTAGTCCAAAACAACATTAAATGGAAAAAACTATAGACAAGTGGGTTTTGAAAGTTATAAATAGTAACAAAAATTGACAATTTACAATTCATTTTTACTATTCATCCATTTGGAGTTGTGTGGTTAGTTTTCACCTCAAAGTTCAGCTGTTGATTCTAGGAGCTACGGGCGTCCGATCATCGAACCATCAGGAGCAGGTTGGTAATCTCATCCCTAGCTTCCATTTCAATGTTTTTTATTTCAGTTTTCACCGGTTAAAATTTTTGTTTGGCCATGCCTTACATGGTCACTGTGCTACCCATGGGCTATAACTATGGGGGCCGCGGGTAGGTCTGGGTACACGTAGTTAACGCACACGTTGACCGCGGGTACCCGCCTTTGTGAGCACAACTGTCCACAGGTACAGCCATGAAGCTATATTTTTAAACAAAACTGACTAAATTCTTAGGTTTTTCTCTTTTTAGGATGGTTCTAGAGTGGAGAGAGAGAGAACATGACCTAGTGGATGAGGCTGTCCATAATGATGTGCATGCATAACAAGCACTACAAGCATGTGGTTTATACAATTTTTGGAGCATAGGGGGTTTGAGGGACCAAAACCTATTGCTCCGCCATTTGATAGACCATTGGGATGTCGATGCACAGAACTTCAACCTAGATGGGAAAATACTCTCACTGGAAGTGGAAAATATCTACTTCATTACAGGTTTGTCCTGCCAAGGTGAGGTGGCAAGCCTTCGGTCTCGATATGTGGGTGGTGGGATCACTATTTCCAACTATATAGAGAGGTATTGTGTTCCAAATACTTGGGCAGTGGGGAGTTAGGTGCCCATCAGAGCCATAGCCAACATGAGCATGAAGGTTGTCGTGGCAACTTTAGTGTGGATTACGGGTTCCAAAGCTCTTCACTAGACATCCATGCCAGTTATGTTCTATGCATCGCAGTGTATGAAACCTATGATATTTGATTGGTGTACTACGCTACTGGGGTCCATGAAGACCCAACTGATAGAGTGCAAGCAAGGGGATGCTAAAAACTTTGGATATGACAGTATTTTGTGCAGCTTCTTCTTTGAGCGAGTTCCGGGGCTTAGTTCGAGGGTTGAGGTCCCTCCTCATAGTCTCCACGACCTAGCCATGACCCGGTGGGCCGAGGTCTTGATGCAACAGGGTGGCGGCCGTCAGGCATCACCATATACAAAGGATTTCTTTCGCTAGTGGGACCGTCAGGTCATAGCGATAGAGGACTACCCCTATGTAGGGATAGACTTCTGGTAGGATCGAGACATGTCGCTGCCACTAGATGCAGTGTTCCGGGACATTGGTGAGTACTCTTTCTAGGTTTTTGGCATATGAAATTTTTATGGATTTTTTATTGTAGATGTAAATGCAAAAATAATTTTGGGGGTAGTATCATGTATTAATGTTTGATTGTTTGCTCCCAGACAAGGTCCCAGTGAGACCCGATGGTTTCCCGAGACATCGTCACCGGGGTAGGGGTGATGAGATGGTAGGTGCTACAGCAGAGTGGACACTACAGACTCTGCGGTCCAACCTATCATGGATGACCGCCAGGGTACCACAGGTAGAGGTGGCGCAGCTACCAGAGGATATGCAGCACCAGGTAGTGGGGGTGTCGGGAAACCAGATGCGACTACTGCAATGTGTCGCAAATGCAGTGCATTATTTCTATCAAACACATCCTGTCGAGGTGGAATCTAGGCCTCCTCGTAGGTATTAGACATCTCGGGTTCCCATTTTGTATCGATATGTATATTTTGAGAGCTATGGGCTCCATTTTTGTATCATGACACTACCATTTTTAGACATAAATTTATACAAACTTTGGTTCACCGATTCTACTATATATGTGTATGTGCAAATGTATTAATGTATCTTTTATTTGTGTGCTTCATTGGGAATGTGACAAATTCCAATCTAATACATAGTTAGCATATGGATCAGATATATGATTTAAACTTCTCAGAACATGAATGTATGTAATTGAAACAAAACGTCGTTTGAAGAGTCTTACCTTTAAGAATTTACGTAGTAACGTAGGATCCCTCACACGGTACTGACCATTCAGCTGAGACACAACTAGTTGTGAATCTAGGAAGACTTATAAAGACTAGATACCATGTGAAATAACATCCCGAAGTAGCTCAATGACGACACTATACTCAGCCACATTGTTAGATGTAGGACCAAGACAAGCACCTCCTGAGGACACAACTAGGTGGTCAGGTGAGAAAGTAACCCAGGAAGCAAAAGCAAGCTGCTACATATGACGGCTAGCACCATCCGTGATCCTAAGAATGTAGGAAACTCTTTTGACATCTGTTAATCAAACAGAATCTAATCAGTAGACTCGAAAACCAAAAGAAAGCTAAACTATGTACAGAAGTAACTATACAGTAGTATACAAAAGTATTAGCCTAAACCAGAGGTTCAAGCGTAATACCGCTTGAGGTAGAGCCCATTTCTAGGCTCCTTCAAAAAATTCCCCTCATAGTCTTCTCATTAATAGGCTCCTTTTTCCAGGACATGCCTCACAATGTAAGGACCGTGCCGCATGGGGTTGAACTTTTCTGCCCCCAGGGGTTCTTTAGCTTGGTCATATAAGAGGACCAAGTCACCTTCAGCATATTGTCGGGGATGGATAGACCTATCGTACTGAACCTTAACATGATGTTTATTGGAATCTATAGCCACAGAAACATCTCAACGTTGCTCGTCAAGTTGCTCAAGGTGGATTAAACGTTGCTCAAGACCCGTCATATCAGGGAGATGCTCTATGGCAAGTTTAAGCGAAGGGATTTCTCATTCAATTGGTAAAATCAACTCCACACCATGTACTAGTTGAAATGGTGAGAACCTGATGGGAGTCTTGATTGCTTTGTTGGATGGTATGTTGGAGAATGGTCTTTAAAGACTTATTGAATGCTTCAACTTGATCATTTGCTTGGGGATAGTAAGAGGATGAGTGTTCTTGAAAAAACCCAAGCTTGAGAGATAAATACTCCATCATTTTGTTCTAAAAGTGACTGCCATGGTCGGTGACAATCTCTTTCGGAATACCAAACTGAGTAATAATCTGATTGAATACGAAATGGGTTGCTGTAGCACCGTCTGATTTCATGGTAGGCATGGCCTCAACCCATTTGGAAAAGTAGTCCACGGACACTATAATATGGTGATTCCCCCAAGCTGAAGCTGGTTTGCAATCCATGAAATACACCCCCCACTTGGTGAAGGGACCGACCGTGACGAACGAATGAAGGGGCACTAGATGCGAGTGTATATTCTGAGAATACACTTGGAAAGGGTGACATCTCTTCACAGTGTTTATAGAATCCTTAAATATTGAAGGCCAAAAGTAACCAAATTGCATAATATGTTGGGCTGTAGCAAGTCCAGATAAGTGACTACCCCACGCCCCAGCATGGAAATCATTAAGCACCCGTTCCGCTTCTTCATGAGTCAATCAATGACGGAGAACATAATCTTTTCCTCGACAATACAAAGTGTCACCGATGATAGTATAATCTTTAGCGTGATGTTTCACACGCTGTCACTCGTCCCATGAATAATGCGGAGGAAACTTCAAAGTTTTGAGATATACAATGACATCTTCATACCAAGGGTCCTTAGACGAGATAAGAAATAAGTGTTCATCCACAAAGGAATCTTCATGGATGACATCCTAATCAAGTCTCCGAAGGTCCGACATAAGCTCAGCAAACACCAACGATTTCACCGACTTTGTCGAAGCAAAATCGAGATCGAATTCCTGAAGGATCACAATCCATTTATTGTACTTCCCCCCTATAAGGCGTCGTGATAGAACGAACTGAAACGGATTGATATGTGCTACAATTGTGGTTGTTCTAAGCAAAATATAGTGTCATAACCATTGGATTGCATGCACAGTTGCACATGCCAAATTTTCTACATGAGTATATCTTAGTTCAACATCTACTAAATTTCGACTGAGGTAATAGATGACATGCTCGATGAGTGCATCATTAACCTGAACCAAGACCATGCCAATCGTCTCTTGAGACGCAGCAACATAAAGTATGAAATCTCATGTGAAGTCTGGTGGACTAAGCACAGGGGTTGATACCAAAGCTTTCTTAAGGGCATCGAAAGACTGCTGAGCTCGCTCATCCTAGATAAACGGTGTGTCTTTCTTCAACAAATGCGCGAAACCTTTGGTAAGATTAGCATAATTGACTACAAAAAGACGTAGAAAAGTAGCTCTCCCTTGGAGGATCTGAAGTTGAAACAAGTTGCGCGGAGGAGGAAACCGAAGTATTGCCTCCACTTTAAGAGGATCGACTCTAATACCCTCTTTCAAAACTATGAATCCTAGAAGGCGACCTGACCTCACAACAAAGATGCATTTATTGGGATTCAATCAGATCTTGTAGTGTATACATCGTTCGACAATCCAACGAAGGTGCTTAGGGTGCTCCATTCTCTTACGAGAATGGCCGGCAAGATCATCCAAGAAAACCTCCATTATACTTTTAAGTTCATGAAAGGCATAGGTCATGGCACGCTAAAACGTAGCTCTGGCATTTTTAAGGCCGAAGGGCATTTTCTGATATGCAAATGTACCCCAAGGACAAATGAATGCAGTCTTATGTTGGTCGTCGGGTTTGATTTGAATTGGGTTATACCCCGAAAAGCCGTCCATGAACGAAAAAAACTCACTTCCCGCACAAGCATCCAATATCTGATAAATGAATGGCGTGGGGAAGTTGTCTTTTGGACATGCACAATTCAGGTCTCTAAAATCAGTGCATATGGGGATTGTTCCCTGCTTCTTATCCACACAAACAGGGTTTTACACCCATTTGGTAAGGGGAACTGGGTAAATAAAACAAGCTTTCAACACTTTCTCCACCTTTGCCTTGATAGTCATTGCCTTCCTAGGGTTAATAGCACGAAGATGTTTCCAAACTGGTTTAGCATGAGGATACATCCTTATCTCGTGTTCGACAATACTAGGTTCTATTCCTGGAATCTCCTCGTATGACCAGGCGAAAGCTTCCTAAAGTTTAGTAAACAATTTGGTGTAGATGGAAACCTCCTTAGAAGAGAAATCGTCATAGATGTAAACGTTCTCAATCTTTCCGGGAGTGCAAGAGATGTTGATCGGTTGAGTCAGGTAAATATTAGGCATGTTCCCCTCCTCATAAATCTCACGTGAGCCCAAAAGAGCCATAGGGTAACCAACCATCTCTGCAAGAGTCATCTTGAACTCTTCTTGCTGGGAAAGATTGAGGTTGGGAAGGAAATAAGAGCGATGATGCATATCCTCCCAAGGTATCTCACTACCACACATGGTCTCGATAATAGCTTCATCTGAAGGTAAAGTACCATCAAGGAAAGTGTTTGAACAAGACGAGTTGACTGCCCAAACTGGAATCGTAATGGGATATTCCTCATCTGTCCGAGGAAAGGGGAGATCTGGCTCTGTAGTGGCTTGTTGAATATCCTGATAAGCAAGATCAGCATCAGAAAGTGGCATAGACATCCCGACATGCACAATGTCTCTAGACATAGAACCTGTGGATGGTAAAGTCCATGGATCATCAAAGTATGAAGTTCAGAACGGTACATTACGTAAAGGAGGAGGCACATTATCGGAAATGGTTATGATAAAGTTCACGGGTGCAGGGAAATCATAAGATCCCATCAATGAAGGGTACATACCAACACCCATGCTCCCAGTTGCCGGCTAGGAGTCTGTAACTTGAGGGACTATTGATCCCGTAGATGTTGTGGGAGGATTAATGAAGTCCAGCTTCAATGGTCACAATCCTACCTTCGTATGGAAATCAAATGATCCTGAATACAGTAGACGCAACAGCTTTCATAGCGTACATCTGGTTCCGACCTAGTAAAAGGTTGTAGTTGATGGGCACATCAACCACTTTGACTTCAATAAGAACAGGTTTACCTCCCAAGCGGACAACAAGGGAAGGGATTATCCCATGCGGCTTAAACGACCTACCATCAAATGCAATGAGCATGGTCCTAGACATAAGTAGAGGAGGAGAGCCAAGATCTTTCCAACAAGCTAAAGACATCACTAACGTGGAAGAACCTTCATCAACTGCCATTCATTTGACAAAATTTTTAAGGCACTCCATATGGATTTGAAAATCTACATGGTAAGGTAAGCGAGGTTGCACATCAGTAGTGTCAAACTTGATGACGTTGGGACTCCCTCCATCTTGAACTCCTAACGCACACAAAAGGGCATGCCTTTGAGAAGGACACGCCTGTAAAACTTCAAGAGCTGACATAGAACACAGAGTTTGGCCCAAATATTCTACAATGGAGTATTTATGGGCGGCTCAAGCATTGGGATTATGTGTAGAGCGCTTAAGCACACCTTTCAGTATCTGCGGCATAATAGAGGGATTCTTTATATGCAAGGAATTATGAAGAGGAGGGGGAGGCTCATTTCCCATATTAGGTTGTGGTGCACCATAATCGCGTTGACGAGTAGAAACACTAACCTCCGATTGGACCATATTCATGCATCCATAACCACTAGTATTGGAAGAAGATGTAGGAGTCTCATTAGGTCCATAACCAACGGTGGGAGCATGCAAAGCCATGTTTTGATGATGATGAGGAAGGGGATCCTTCAACACAGCTGGGCTCTATGCCAAATGCTTCGATGCTTCTTCGATTCGAGAACACAAGTGAGTAAGACATTACAAGAAAAAAGGTCATTGGTGAGGGTCCAAAAATGTCATCATAAGCTCATTTGGTGATGGTCAAGAGGGGTCCCATCACCAAAACCTGAGCATCGCCAAAGGCACCGTCACCTTAAGTGGAGGTATGTGGTGACATTCAAGGCCTGCCACCAATAATTATGATTATTCTAGGTTGTGACCGTCACCAATATCTATGAAGTGTTGGTGATGGACCTACATTTCCCCTCACCATTTGATGCATATATGATGACGATCGATGACCAATCATTGGTGAGGGTTGATGCATGTCACCATAATCTCATCAATGTTGGTGAAAAATGAGGATGTCACCAAAATGTGAATGTCACCAAAGGCTATGTCCCCAAAAATAGAGGTGGTGTGGTGACATTCAATGTTCGACACTAATAAGGATTATTAGTGACAAATAGTGATCCTCACCAATTTCAATGTTCGACATTAATAAGGATTATTAGTGACAAATAGTGACCCTCATGAATTTATATGAAATTTTGGTGATGGACCTAAGGGCCTCTATCACCAAAACACTGAACGTCGCCAATGGCATATGATGAGGGCCTTACAATGAGCCTCACTATTGAGGATATTTCCATTAACATATCAATGGTGACAACCACTATGAGATTGTCACCGCTTTTCATTTTGAAAATATCTTGATGACACAACATAAAGTACCGTTGCCATTTCTTATAAAATTGTAAGAAAAATAATTATAATTGTCCTTAAAGGATAAAGGTTCAATGCCACCATTGCTTTCCACAATGGTGGCAATGGTGACAAATAATTGATTAGAAGAGAATTATGTCCACTCATTGTTGATAGAGCACCTTCCTTGCTGTTCTGGGCATCTTTTCAATTTAGCCTACATAGATTTGAAGGGATAGTTTTCTATTGTGTTGATTGTACTTTACAAAGGCATATTTCTGAGTATGCTGGTCGTAGTTTACAGGGGCAATTTTCTGAGTTGTTGGTTGTACTTGGTAGGGGCATATTTCTATTCTTGTTGGTTGTACTTTACAATCATAGGAATTGTTACCTTGCATGGATTAGTTTCAACAGGCCTATAAACTTGCTTGCAAAAAAAATGCATTAGGCCTATAAATATTTAAACACTAAACTATGGTAATTAAAAAAAAATTCTAACTATGATTGCATCATGCCTATTAAAATTCCTGGATCATAATTCTATTGGCCATCATTATTTATGATTTGAGCACATCCTAGGGACATAAAAATTTACTATCTAAACTTAGATTTGTATGTTCCTTCAAAAGAGAATTTTGGAGAATGGATTCAATATGTTGGAATTCATTCCAGTATATCGATTAAAAAACATGCCTGTACTTGCTATATAATTTCATGTTGCCTAACCTACCAGTATTGAATAAAAATGTTGGGTGTGGATGATTTAAGTGGCCTACCATGATGCCATAATGGAAATTAAGTAGTGTGTAAGGTGCTAGAAATGAAGCAAAATCAATGTGCCATTGGGAAGAGCTGATTCAAGTTTTTTCCATGTTTCAAATTGCATACAAGGCAAAGAACAGACATGTTTGACACTGCAGAATTGATACAAGGCAGAAGAATAGTCATGATTGATATTACAGAATCGACACAGGGCAGCATTGGGTGAAGCACGTAGTTTCTCAATGGACTATGACTATCATGAGCAAACTGGTCTTGGAAGCTCCAAGTTACTAGTTCAAAGGAGAGAGCTTTGATCTTCTTAATTTATCTATTCAAATCTAATTAATATTTAAATCCAAAAATAGTTGTAGCAGGAAGAAGGATTTTTAATTTTTTTGTTTGCTGATCGCTGTAGCAAGAAGAATGTGAGAATGACATTCCAAGCTCAGAGGAGTCATAAGAAGTATGTCATATTTCTATCTAAACTATACATGGAAACACACAGTTAAGGGATCAGTCTCCAACAGGTTTTGTTTTGGAAAATTAGAGTTAATAATTTATGTTAGAGACTGGGGAGAGCTAGCTATCAATGGTAGCTCTTAGTTAAGGGATTAGTCTCCCATTCCCTTTATAATTTGATTCATTTTGCTCTTTTTAATAAAAGCTAATTAACCGTCATTGTTAAAAAAAAATACTTGAGAGTTTTCTCTTTATAATTGTCATGTTCCAGAATCCAAGCATTAGTTTCAGCAGGTATATAAATGTGCTTGAATAAACAACAAAGTAGCATATCTTGTGAATTATCGTTGTTATGTCAACTTACATTCATTTTTTAATTCTCATATATAACATAAATGTAGAGCACCTATAAAAGTGCAAAATTCCTAAGATTCATATTGGCATGAAATTACACATTTTTTTTTGGAAATGATTCAATAAACTTCCTCTGATGGGTTACATAAGGTAGAATTTATTTGCTTACCTACCCAATATGAGGTGTAGCTATACCCATCAAAATTGCTTGGGACTAGTACCCAGCCTCATCCCTTTTAAACTCATGTAAGTCAAGTGGAGCAGGTCACAAGCAGAATGTAACCCTAGTAGATGGTGATGACCAATGGCCTCCTGGAATAAATTGAACATTTGTTTATTATTATTATAACATTTTACTAATTTAAAAAAGCAAAAATATCACATTGTTATAAGTAAAGTAAATAGACCTGATTCACTAACTTCTTTACACAATAACTAAAATAGATATCTAAGCTTTTTTAAGCATCTAGAAACAAGATAGCGAAATATGATATAAAATGTTGTAACGACAGTTTAATAATGTATATCTACAGGCTTGGCCTAAGCCTGTAATATGAGTTGTTTTTTACACTTACAGTTGCACAAATGGAAATCATACATATGGGCCTTGTTTGGAATGATGTCACCCAGCTCATCCTCCTGTTTGTTCCTCCAAGTTCGTTCTAATGTTAACTGAGGAGTGGATTTATTGTAGACTGGTCACAGAAAAAAGGAAGCATACTTTATGCTTCTGTTGCGATGAAATGTTAATGAAGGTCAATGGAAACTAAACAAGCACTATAAATCAACACTATTGACAACAACGAAAGCACAAGATATTATTCAAAAAGCTATTCAAACAACTTTTTTGAACTCCAGCGAAAAGCTTGAACCATACCTCAGTCATTATTTATGCCAGTTGCTTGACAGTGACCTCATTATTAGGATTGCCAACATTGAAAATGTGACTGTTTTCCCTGGAAGGAATTTCCTAAAAAATGAAATAGGTAAGTACTATAAATATATAAGCACCATACAAGGTCAGTATAAACCCACAAAGGATTGTTGTTACCTACCATCATCAAGAGAACAGGTTAGCTAGCATATTGTGCCCCATATGTTTAAATATTGTTTATACAATTCCAAGCATGCAAAACCAACACAGAACAACACTAGTTTTTTCCTTAAAGAAATCTATTGTGGAATAACTCTAAGTTAATGATTTAAAAATAAAAAAACAAATGCAAAACACAACCAAAAATACACCACTATAAAATGATATAATTCCATACTTATGTTAACACATCTAGAAAGTCAATATGAAGCAATTACAACCACATAACAGTCCACTTACTTTCCAAGAGCATAATCAAACATAAAGGATGAGCTGTAAATAATCCACTGGATAGTCCAAGAACATCTTAATTCAGTCCAAGACAAAATATCAAAACTAGCATTTATCAAGAACATCATTCATTCAATGTAAATCCAAACCATTAGTGACCCAATATGCAAAGTCTGCAAATGTATAAACCATGTAAAGGTGAATATAGTAGAATTGATATGTTTTATTGTTTAATATTCAACCATATTCCTTCACAATCTGAACGGACATAATCCACGTTCACGTCAACATCGACATCGACTATATCTTCTTCATTTACACATTTTGCTTCTTGAAAGTCTGTAACCCCTGACAAATTTGCATACTTGGGTTCATATGATGTACTGTTTCTCAATCCTTTTGGAGGACATGTTAACACTACATACCAGTCAGTCTCAACTGGATCTTGTACATAGAATACCTATTTAGCTTGTGATGCTAGAATAAATGGATCATCTTGCCAACGATTCTGACTTAAGCATTTCTTCATATTCACCATTGTAAAACCCAAATCATCAGTTTTAATCCCTCTCTTATTGTATACATTGACCCAATTACATTTGAACAATGTGTACTCCATACAAAAATAGTCCAATGTAATTATTTCTTCTATTACTCCATAAAATGTTGTTTTCTAAAGTACAGGGTTAGGATCTTTGGAACTTGAGCGCATCATTGTTTCGGCTTCCAAACACACACCACTATTTTGTGTGGTTCTCTCATTATCCATTCTTTTTGTATGGTATCTATAACCATTGGTTAGGTATCCCTTGTATTTATTCACAAATTTCCTTAGGCCCCGCGCTAGCCATTTAAGTGTATCAGACACATTTCCATCTCCTTCCACCTACATATTTTCAGTTTTTTTAATGTAGTTAGAACACATACATCCAAACTATGATAAAATATTTAAATTTCTACATGACAATATTCAACATGTAATGATTTGTAAGTACTTATAATATAAATAGTATAAAGTGACTTGTTTTTTATCCAACTAGAAAACTGTTGGGTGTGGAGTCTCTGCAATAGAGCTTCATCTTTTTTGGTTTGGGTAAATGAGTTGAGAATATCCATTTTGTGCATCCTAATTTGACAATTATGGACGGTAAAATTGGTTGTTAATGTGTTTTGATAAAATATGAATAAAAATAATTTGAAATGTCAAATACATTATTCTATCCATGGATCTGTGTTTTGTTAAACCACCAACAAACAAAATTTTGAAGGTCAAACATGTTACTTACTATATCCATGGATCAACTTCATTTGTGTCAAATAGAACCCACCTATGGGCTTGTTCCCAACTAATGTTATCCATTTCTGATGGAATTGAAGCAAATAATGGATTTCCATCAAGAATTACTTCTTCAACTTCATCATCCCACACTTCATTTCGACCATTTGTGGTTCCAATAGCTTCCATACCTTTCAAGTATCCTCCACAAAAATTTATTGATTCCTCCACATTGTAGCTTTCAACGATGCATCCTTCATCCCTATTTTTGTTCTTAACATAACTCTTGTATGCTTTCATACACTTACAAAAAGAGCTTATTTTTTAAGTAATGTCAAAAGCTTTGAATAAGTTATTCTTCTTCTGGTTCTTGATAGCAAGTAAAGTTCCATGTGCCTCTCAAAGGAGTACATCCATCTATATGAAACCGGGCCACAATATCGAAGCTCATGTATCAAAAGCACATTCAAATGCATCATTATATCGAAAAATTAAGGAGGGAAGTACTTTTCAAGCGAGCACATTGTCTCCACGATATCATTTTCCAACTTGTCAAGGCTCTCCATTGAAACCGATTTTGCACAAATTTTCCTATAAAAGTAATAAAGCTTACAAAGCGTCTTTCGAGCAATAATTGGTAGCACATGGCGTAGAGATACTAGGAGAAGTTGTTGCATTAGAACATGGCAATCATGTGCTTTCATTCCACGGAACTTAAGCTCTTCCATATATATATGATTTTTTGGATTAGAGCTATAACCATTTGGAACTTTTAATGTGACAAGAACGTGACATAGGGTCTCTTTCTCTTTCTTTGAAAGAGTATGCAGTGCAGGTGGAAGCAATATTTTATTTCCTTTAACTTCTGGCCATAGTGATTTTCTCAAACCCATTTTTTGCAAGTCATCTCGTGATTTATTTCCATGTTTGTACTTCCCTTTTATATCCAAACGAGTTCCAAAAATGCTTTCACACACATTCTTCTCCACATGCATTACATTTAAATTGTGATGGTGTAGGTGTTTCTTCATTCCAACACATTGAGAATATTGGAAAATTATTTAATATGGAGGAAATCATAAGCAATGAATTCAATGAAGACATCTAAGCACAATGACATCATATAAGCATGCAATGTATAATAATTAGGAATGGTTGATGTCTCTACGTACCTCGCAATATGACAGATTGAATAGGATTGATTGTTTCTTCCACACCACAACATTAGTTTTTTCACCTTTTTCCTTATTCATTTTCCTTTTCTTTGATTCACTGTCATGTCCCCACCCGTGGATCCAACTCCGGTAAGGAAACATGAAGCCAATCTACGGGGCTTTCGCAAAAACTCAGCCCATTCATTAGATTCATAGCCATAAAATTAATGTGTGCACATGTAAATCAAACATATATGCACAGCGGAATAAGAACATCACCCACACACATATTTCATATGCATTCAACATATCAATAATAAACATCAAATTAAAACTATTTCAGAAGTAAAATGCACATAGAGAACACTTATCTTCAATGGTGCAATTGTCCCAAGCAACTAGCTATGTTGCTACAACGTTCCATCCAACCATAGGCCAGTTGTGTTCATCATTCTCTCAACACAACTGCCACCCCTGAGCTGGGCATGATTCTTACAACGAAAGGGGACATTCCAACTCATACACATCCAAAGCAATAGATAGCCATCACAACCCCAACACTCGTTTACACACAACAACTCAAACTGGGCATGGATACACTCTTTCAGCAATGGGATTTACTAATAAGATGGCCCTGGAATTTCCAAAATCGTGGGCACATCAAAAATGTATTGGGGAATTTCAATAACAAGATGGCCAGGGGTTTTTCCAAAATGTGGGCACACCGAAAACAGATTTTGGATTGGGGAAATCCTCCACAAGAAACTAGCCTGATTTTCCATGGTATTTTTGGGCATCTAAATGGCCAAAAAGGCTCCAATGAAACCCCAAACCAAGCTCCCATACCCCCAGCCACTCTGCAACCCAAAAACACCTTGTTTCCAGCTAGAAAAATCAGGAGGAACCATAAAAATTTGGAGAGAAAACGCCCAGGCAACCCAAAAACGTGAGAGAGACAAAACTGCTTGATGGGTTATGGCTTGGGAGGCAAATTCATGGCTCTTTTCTTGCCAAGGAAGCCAAACACGTTGTGAGTATCTTATGCATATAATCCTTTCATTGCTACAACAGTCATTTAAGTGATTTCAGAGTTATAACAATCAATAATTCAAACATCTTCAGCTGTTAATATTTGAAATGCAATGAAATATATATATTCCTATATATGCATCATTATCACAATAAAATTGCAAGACACAGGTACATTCTTCATGCAATTAAATAAACTATAATTACTCATTTCTTCACAGCCATATTCTTTTTATGCAACCCCGTCCTTTCAACAGAGTACTCTGGTATCCCATCAACATGTCTACCTTCTTCATGCAATCATTCTCCTGCATTCACAACAGCTCATGGAATGGTCTCAGTACTAACAATAGTTCACCATGCAATCTATTATCTAACTGCATTGAAACATATATATCACAACCATGCATTCACATAATGCACCTCAACATGTGCACTCGCACATATGCATGCACATTCACAACATTTTCATAATCTTTTAATGTGCAGTCACTCAATGCATAGCCCCTCAATACAACCTTGCATTAATCCATGACTACTATGCATTCCAACATATTATGGCCTAACCATGCCTATCTCATATGGCATACACAAATGGCATGATATGATTTCATATGAATGCATTGATATTTCTAAGCAATCATAGGGTGTAAGGATCATTGTCTTCAGCTACCCACACCTCACCATCCTTGGTAGGTCAACATTCCCATTCAGAACTTAATACCACATGCAAACTAAATCAACATAGTTTCTAAACATAGTTGAAGGGATCTTCCCAAATCCTCTTTCAACACTCATGTAATTAAGCACTAATAACCATTACCTGCATGGTTGTTATTAACATCACTTGATGTTACCTGATCAGTTGGCCTCTTACCAAGGCTACATGGTCCTTTTTTCCAACATCATGATCACGGACTTGTTCCACCATCCTCTCTTCATAAGGTTTTTGGTCACGTGCAACAACGTCATCAACTTCTTTAGCCATGCTTTGATTGTATTTTTTCCTACAACCAATGCGGACACAACTAATTATTAGCAACGACAATCATTATCTTAAGTGGCTCATTGCATATGTAAAACCTCACTATTTTACCAATATGCAATATAATATATACACAAAAACATTTTCACATGAACTGTGCAATGTTTACTGATATGCCATCTAGTGCATATTCATCTATGTAATCTCTTGCAGTTTTAACATTCTTATGCCATAGTTTAAATTCATGAAAATTTCATAATTATAAGTACGATAGAAAACAGGGGTTAAGGAATTATCCCTTTCCAATCCCTCATCGTAGCATGGAATCCCTCTTCCATATCATAGTTGGTCCGGTTTCCTTCCAGTCATGCAATTATAGAAATTGCCCATATTGACAACAATTCTCTTTTGTCAAAACAACCGCTGGCACTCTTCTACACCAAATACCTATGATACATGTGGAACTCCTTCAAAATCTGGTAATGCATCCCTGTTGTCCTCTGGACAAGCTTTCCAATGCCTACCCTCGTGCTCCATTCCGACCCAAGACATGGAAGTTACATTCTTCCAAAAATGCAAACTTTGCCCAAATTTCTGCACTTTTATACGGGTGCAATTTTATTCTGGAAGGCCAACTTCAGCTACTTGCAGAAGTAAAATTTAGGAAGAATCATGAAAACTTATCTATCAGGAGAAGATATTCCATATAACAAGGAACATTCAACAACCTCCAGGTCCCTATTCCGATGCACCAGTCAATTTCTATAAAATTCGGGGTTTGGCTACTTTCAAGTTTTCACTTTTTCCCCAAAATCTCAAAATTTGGCCAAAAATGGCTATCTCCCAAACTATGCATTTCTAGAAAATCTTTGTCTAATGGAAACTATCCATCTTAATGAGAAGATGAAATGTCTAGTTTAGTAAAAATTTTGATTCCAACATCTAGGGTCACTTTCACTGCCTACAAGCTTTTCAAAATCTCGGAAAAGTGGCCTGGAACAATGCTTTTTGGCCTTCTAGTTCACCCCGACTACACATCCTTTGGAGCTCGGCTCCAAGATTCCAAACTTAACACTATGCCTGCACCATGGCCGCGCCATATCAATTTCAGCTCAAACTGACCTTCCGTCAAGCCTCGGGACACCGTCTTACAAAAGTCACTATTCTCCATTTTCTGTCAAATTGGAGCACACTGGGTTCGAGACCCTCTCTGGTTCTTTCGTGGACTTCGTTAATGGCCTCCGAACCCCAAAGAAATCATCCCATTCTGAGGCCAATTGCTCCTTCTACCCAAAAATCAAGTTTTTGGCTCTTTACTCGTTTTTTATTTTTTATTTTTTATCTCCTCCCATCGCTGGTCACGGCTCAACCTCTGCAACCATCGCTGGATTTAACCTTAACTCCCCCCATCGCAACACAGGTTTTATCCTTCACATTTCTTCCCTTGGCACTGGATCTAACCTTAAAATTACCGTCGTAGCGCAGGTTTAACCTTAACTTCTATGCCCGTTTCGCCAATCCTGGCCTTATCTCCGCCGCCCACAAGCCTCCGTTGCACAAATTTTAAGGCTAAAATTGCTGCCGCGCTCAAATTATAAGGCTAAAATTGCCGCCGCGCACAAAACTTACCATTAACTTTTCCGCCAGCGCCGCACAAAACTTACCATTAACTTTGTCGTCAGCGCTGCGCAAAACTTACCATTAACTTTGCTGCCAGCGCCGTGCAAAAATTTCAAAAAAGACACTTAGAATTTTTTTTGAATCTCTCTTCCCTTTCAGCGCAACATTTATGCTAATTTTGGCATCGTGCGCGTAGATTTATGCTTAACTCTGCCACCATGCCCGTGGCGCAAAATTTAAAAAAAGACATTTAGAATATTCTTCAAATTTTCAAAAATAGTCAGAAACTTTTCTGAAATATTTTCCTTCTTTTTGATGTTTAGTGCTGGGCAGGAGACATACTTACCTCTGCAACTGTGATAGGTACCCCATGAAGGCCCAATGCTGCAACCAACAGCTCTGATACCAAATGTCATTAATAATTAAATTCAATATGAATTTGCAACTTTGTCTACTACATAAATTGATTTGCTTAGTAATGAGGTTGTCCTCATATTTTTTGGCCCTTGTAAGTGGTATCACTCTGTCCGTTATGGTTTCAACCTTGCTACCATACATGAACAACCACCTACAACATGTCCTCCTGACACAATCTTATATAAGCCAAACAGTCATTAGCAATTATTAGCAAAATTTTGAATTTGAAATTCACAAATCTGTTTCATGCATTAGTTATATTCCACAACCATGAGAACCTTCTCATAACCTTTGGCCTCTATACATGGTAGATCTCGATCTTCACTATGGACTTATCCTCATTGCCATACGCAAGACTTTTCTACCTGAAATATGAAACTTCAATCAGCCAAACATGTTTTTCCATGTAGGGTGGTTTCCCATACTCGAATTTTGGACAACCATACCTCTGATTCCCCAAGGAATTAACTACCTCAACCAGCTTTTGGGAGAAATGAATGATTGGATACAAAAGTCAACATGGGTAGTTGAGTGTTTGATGGGTTATCTCATTTACACTTGACTTGACTTGATTAGCCCAAGGGTTTGAATCCCCCCCCCCAATTCCTTGTAAAATCATGCCCCCATCTCTTGTTTCATTACATAGCTAGTTGTGGGTATTTTATTAAATGCATATTTACATAATATTCACAATTCCATTGCCCATGGCTACCACGTGAACCATATGCATTGATAAACCGATGGCAGGGCCTTGGCCTTAAGCTCCTCACCACGATTTTTTAACAATATTACATCATTTATGATTTGAATGCCATGGGGTCAAGCTGGGGACATTACATTCACTCTTCCCCCAAATTGTTTCGTTTCCCCTTGTTTCCTTAAAAATATCTGACACTCTTACAACTGGAGGGGCATAACGAAGCTCCTCCTTTCCATTAAATGGTCCCTTCTGTGAGCGAAGCTTATGATTTTGAGGAAGAAATCTCCTATGTCCCATGTACACACATTTCTTGCTACAATTGAGGTACTCTGATTCTATGTTCTTTCCACAAATGGGGCATGCATTATAGCCTTTTGTTGTGCAACCAACCATATTCCCATAAGCTGTAAAGTCATGAACCGCCCACATAAGAATCACCTTCATGTTAAAGCATGTGTTATTGTAAGCATCATATGTCCATACTCCTTGGTCCCATAATTCCTTTAGTTCATCTACCAAGGGTTCCTAATACACATCAATGTCATTACCTGGTTGCTTAGGACCATTTATTAACAACGTTAACATACAAAAATTCCTTTTTGTGCACAACCATGGTGGGAGGTTGTATGTAACCAACACCGTAGGACAAACACTGTATGTACTGCTCAAGTCTCCAAATGGATTAAATCCATCTCTTGCCATTGCAAGTCGTACATTGCGGGGTTCATCGGAAAAACCAAGCCATCTTTCATTAATAGTTTTCCAGACTGGGCTATCAAGAGGGTGTCACATATGACCATCATTGCTTGCATTCTCATGATGCCACCTCATTTTTTGTGACATGTCCGCAGAGCTAGAATAACAAATAAAATATTTCATTTATATACAATATTATCATATAATAACACTATGAAAAATGGTAAAGATAATATAAGAACGTGAAAACTTGAATACAATTATGGTGTTGAAAATCATACCTATACATTCTCCTTAGCCTCGATGCTATGGAGAAATATCTTAAAACCTTTGTAGGAACACCTTGACGCACCTTTTGAGATTGAGCATCCACCTTCCATCGAGATTTTCCACATGTTGGGCATTCGTCTTTACTTTCATTACTTCCTCGATATAAAATGCAATCATTGGGACATGCATGTATCATATCATAGTTTAATCCCAATGATTTTATCAACTTTTTTGCATCATATGCAGAATCTGGAAGTGTGTTATCTCTAGGAAGTGTATTTTTATGCAATTTTATCATTTGGCCAAAACTTCTATCAAACCATCCACTATTCACTTTGAGATTGTAATATTCCATGGTTGTTGATAGTTTTGTGAAATCAACACAACCAGGGTACAATGGCATCTTTGCATCTTTGATTAACTTCATTTAGTACATTTGTTGATGCCCACCCCACATTATCACAACCTTCGTTTATGTTTTGATCAAGACATGGATAAGCATCATTCACCATATGAAGCACTTGATCACCAACAATGGTTGTATCATCATCCTTTTCGAGTGGATCATTACCATTCTGAAACGATGTTCCAAGCTCATCAGCCTGATTATTGTAATGGCATTCTACATGTCCATAACCCTATTAATAAGAAAATTAAAATTCATGTCAGTGATTTTATGGTTTTTATGAAAATTAGAATGAATAGATATTGGTCAAATAGGGGCCTTTACCAATGCAAATTAGCTTACCAGTTGAGATGATATATGCTCTATAACTTCATGTGGCTCATTTTCAGAGCGTTGCCTAGCCTCATCAATAACGGATGGAATCTAAAGGTGAGAGTAAAACATAATTAAGCACATATAAATATAATTTATATCTTTAATGTAATACAAGTAAGTTTGAAACTAGATCAATTCATTTATTTCAAGATACCTAACTGTGAATGCTCTCTCCATGAAAATACCAACTTTTATATTGTTCCATTATTCCATCACAAATGAAGTGCTCGCGTATTTTATCAAATTTTTGTGCTTTGACTATGCCACATTTATTACATGGACATTTTATGGACATCTTATTCCTTGAATGTGCCTCGGCAAACTTTAAGAATTCCTCAACCCCATATCTATATTCTTGTAGTGTCCTACACATAACCAATTTCCATTAAGTCACATAAATTTAATTGAGAACAAGTTAGCACTGATATAGTTTTTTGGTATATCACGAAGAATAACCAAATATAAAAACTATACCTATTTTCCAAGTTCATCTAGTTTCTTTTGTCCATTTGATAATATGCTTCAAGCTCCTTTGAAATTATGTCTACAATGAACTAAAAAAGATAGTTGATACTAAACCTCATATATATTGAAAACATACAACTTTGCACTAACAACTTGCGGTCAAACAGCTGCATAAACCCACATTTCTTATTAAGAGGTATTCTGATATAAAAAAAACCCCTAAACTGTTCAAATATCTGACTTAGATCTTCTGGAAATAATCTCTGTGGCTTAATGCATTATTGTAATTGTCTCTTTAGATGTCAATTTGTATAACTATTGAAATTCGAACCAATATGGCATCTAACTTCTAAGAAATTAGATCCCATAAATATTCTACCCAGACTCAAAACTAATTCATTCTAGGCAGCCCTTCAATGCAGAGTGTTCAACATCACTCGTATTCATATTGAGTGTAATTCCAATGTAATCAACACTCAACCTTAGATATTAATTCAACCTTAAAATTAAAATGTATCCCAACAGAGAGTAACACAATTAACTAATTCATTTCCTGGTTAGCTTGTATATTCACCAGAGTTCATTAATCACACAGACATATATGAAATCAGCACACAACATCATGGAAAATAATCCTTTTCCATTTATTACTTGGAAATTTGCAGGCTAATAAACAAACTTTGACCTATCCTCTATTTTTCTTGCCTTGATTCTTACATTGTATAGCTAACCCTCCTAACCATCATTTTTCAAGCCTCTCTCTCTAACCTCTAATTCTCGTAGGCATACAAGATATACTTGGAAACATAACTTGTAGCTAAATAACAAACCTCATACATTTATGGAACTAACTCCTAAAGTTTTTGTAAAGTTCTTGTAATTGTAATTGTCACTATTATGTTAAAATAAATTGATCTTCATCCTTAAGACTATTTAATAACGTATATCTACAGGCTTGGCCTAAGCCTGTAAGTTGAGTTGTTGTTTATACTTACATATGCAGAAATGGAAATCGGACACATGGGTCTTATTTGGAATCATGTCACATAGCCCATCCTCTTGTTGGTTCCTTCGAGTTCATTCTAATGTTACCCGAGGAGTGGATTTATTGCATACTGGTCGCATAACAAATGAATCACTTTTTCTGCCTAGATTAGAGGATCTGTCGATTCTTTGAATCTTGACAGATCCTCCCTGAGCCCAAAGGAAAGAGGTCTACTTATCATATTATTTCTCTCCTCCATTTCGATATATAGTGCTCCATTATTGTTACTCTTTTTTACTTTTTTAACTTGCAAGAGAAATGGAAAAATATCATCTCACAATTCTTGTGGCCAATATAACAAACCCTTATATATGTTGTTGCATACAACAGAAGTCCACGACACAATCAAACCAAGCCACCAGCAGCTGCGGCCTCATCAATCAGGGCACAGAGTAACCCCAGCAGGTGACGGTAAGGCAAATCATACCTCAATAGTCCCTCCTCAGGCCATGGCTCAGCAGATCAGGCTTCAAACAAACTCACATTAAAATATTTTGACAAACCATGAGGTCTTGACTCTTGTCCTTAAAACAAGGAGAGGTTGAATGTAAAAATCTTGTAAATGTTCAATAGTTAGCAAGGTTAAACTAGAAGTTTCCAAGTGTGATGAGGTGTCAATGATGCATCATCCTTTAGGATAGAGCCAGACTCTTATTTAGGGAGACAGTTACAGAAATATAAAAAGGTCGTTAGGGTTAAACCATTAAATTGATTCTTCATATATACAATTGTAAGCCTATGGGCCATAGTAGAGGTAGAGCATAGGTGAGGTAGAGGCAGAGAGGATAGGAAAATAGAGAGGAGAGGACCAGGGTAGAATACTCCCATATTGTGTAATCAGGTCACGAAATTCTGTGTAATTGAATTTGATGAATGAAAGCATTTTATATGCATATGGACTTGTGAATATCTCTTTCTATGTATTTTTTATGAAGTTCATTGTCTCTATTGAATGTGAATGGCGTCCTGCTGAAAACATAAAGTCATTTACTCTGGAATTTGTATGTAATTCCTGCAACGAAAAATGAGTACATAGGATTTGTTAATTTACTGACTTCCTGACAGTAAGCAACTACAGAAATATGTGATTTCTATGAAGTATTTGGAATTGGAAGACCCTTCTGAAAACTAACTTGATGTGATTGTTTATCCCTCGAGTGTCCTTATATTATGAGATCTCAGGTTATGCAAATCGGAAGGAAGTGAAGCAATTGAAATTGGAACATCAAGTTACTTCAATTAGATTGTTTAAAGTACATTCTGCATAAAACCCTAACCCTAACCAAAATTTAACAGAATAAATAAATGTGTTGGGTGAGAATCTACTGTTGTTGAAGGTAAAATATTGGAGATTTTAGCATTTGTTTAAAATTTTTATACAGAGATTGAGTTACAGAATTGATAGCCAGGTTCCATATTTCAGGGTTAGGGTTTGAATATTTGGAAGTGTGTTGAAGGGTAGTAGTTTTTTTTTCGACTTGTTCATGAAAAACTAAGTTTCTCAAATGTTGAAACAAACACTGAAGAAATGAACACTGGCCTGGAGGAAAAATCGTGGCAAATTGTCATTGTGCACAAATTTGAGTACCCAGGTATACTCTGTTTGGGATTCAAACTCCATTTTAGATTCCATTTTTGTACGAGCAGCAGTATATCATGTCCCAATTGTAATCATATTATTAAATGGAAAACGCCATTTCTGAACAAAGAAATTGAATTTATACTCAAGGTAAGAGTTCAAGAATTTGGAGAAGTGTTTCTTGTTGAAATTACAGGTGGTTCCTACATCAAAAATAAAAAGAAGAGCTGCATGGATAGCGTTGGAACCTAATTTCTACAGTTTGTCTCACTCCCTTTCCTTTCGATCAGCACCTATGTCTATCTCTCCATTCGCGGTTCAACCAAACAACATTTCATTGTGATTTTTTGTCTATCTCTCCATGTGCATGGTTTAAGCTAGAGCAAATCATTCCCACCCTAATTTCATCTGCACCAAAATTCAAAAATTGAATTTTTTACTCTTTGAAAATGGTATCTTTTGAATCTTTGAAAATGGTATAAAATTGAGTCTTTTTAATCTTTAAAAATGGTATAAAATTGAACCTTTTTAATCTTTAAAAATGGTATAAAATTGAACCTTTCGAATCTTAGAAAATGCAGGCATCATTTCTTGATGTAATTTAATTTACGATATACAAAGTGACAAAGTGTTACCATTATTGCAGTTTATTATTTAAATATTATTATCTGCAAAATCAAGACTCATGCATGATTTCACAATGTCTCAACTTGCGATAAACCCTAGGAGAAGGCATACCTGGTGGGAGACCATGCGCTACACATCAAAGAATACTCGAGTATAATTGCTCTATTATAGAAGGATAGTGAGCTATAGAATAACGAACCCCAATCATACACACAAGAGGAAGACCAAGTTGATAGAACATGATGAGAACATGACTCTCTCATATATATTATAGAGGTCTAGGGGTATAAAGCCTCCAATAAGTATATGATCCCACACAAGACCGACTTAACGAACGAGTTAAGTTAGGGGTCACACATAATGACCAATACTCCAACGTTAGGTGATCAAGGGCTTCAAACCGCATAAGGACTTATCTATACCTATGACACATGGAACACCCATCAAGGAAACCAACTCAATACACCATCATTAAGTACTACTACCACCATCAAGGGATAAAAACGGCGAGGGCCAACTATTTGCTAAGGGATCCATCGCCTGGATCAGTGGCATTGGAAAATGCTACCGTCTCTTCGACTAGTCCTCTCACTTTTGTTTCCAGTATTAAAATGTAGATGCACTCTCCATTTCATGACAACCCTGTGATAGGTGGGCCACACCCTCCTGTGAATGTGTATTCAGCTATAATGACAAACAACATTATAATATAGGTGGTTATTTCAAAGCTATATTAATGCAAAACAACATGCTTACGTTCCAACTTCATCCCTAGATATGATGGTAGCTATAGAAACAGTAAGCAAATTATAGGATCACATGTCTATAGAAAATGCACAACTACACAACATGTATGATGGGAATCCCTCATGGGGGAGAAAACCCAATTACAACCTTTCAGTGTGATAGAATCTGGAAAATCAAGAGTCATGCATGACTTCACAATGTCTCAGCTTGCCACAAACCCTAGGCAAAGGAATACCTGGTGGGAGACCATGATCAAAGAATACTCGTGTATAATTGCTCTACTATAGAAGGATAGTGAGCTTTGGAATAACGAACCCCAATGATACACACAAGAGGAAGACCAAGTTGATAGAACATGATGAGAACATGACTCTCTCATATATATTATAGAGGTCTAGGGTTATAAAGCATCCAATAAGTGTATGATCCCACACAAGACCGACTTAACCAATGAGTTAACTTAGGGGTCACACATCATGACCAATACTCCAACGTTAGGTGATTAGGGGCTTGCAACCGCATAAGGACTTCTCTATACCTATGACACATGGAACACCCATCAAGGAAACCAACTCAGTCCACCATCATTAAGTACTGCAACCACCATCAAAGGATAAAAGTGGTGAGGGCCAACTATTTTCTGAGGGATCCATCCCTGTTACACCCAAAATCTACTCATGATCAGATTTAGTGTATACACCCCTGAAGATATCTGGACCAAGTAATCATCCTGGGAGGATTTGTACCTAATTGTGCTAGGTTTTGAAGGGTCGTCGCAGGTTGCACACTAGCAACATGCGACGTCACATCTTGCTCCACTGAAGGGTGCTATGAGGTCAGTTAATGGGAAAAAATAGCTTATTCGAGATCCTTCTCGAAACTTGCTCATTTAGGGGCTTATCCATAACCTCTAGGGGAGCTGGTACTCGACCCCTAACTCTTTGGGAGGATCTGCTATCTCTTTCCTACCATCTCTCAACCTATCCTATCAATACCCTGTCCACTTAGTCCTATATAAGTGAGGTTCACTCCCATCCCAAAGGGGGGAAGACTATGGTATCTACATGCTGGTGAAATCTCTCTTAGAACATCTCCACTCACCTATTTGAGAACTCATACTTACTTGCAAGGATATGGAAATCGGCTTTGTCGGAGAAGGGCTACAACGTTAAGCCTTAGTTGTGGTTCTATATCTCTATTATGTACTCCTCTATTTGCAGTAATACAAATGCTTTCCGCCAATGGTGTTCATGTGTGCAATGATATTGAGTAGTTTACCTACTTAACTATTTACTTAGATCGCTTATTGTATAGATGTCTTTTACTGGTTTCTATTGTTTCTTGTCTTGACAGGTCTTGCAGCTTGGATCTGACGATCGTGGGATGTGGATCAACATTCAAGAGAAAGGATTGTGTAATAAAAAGGTAACACACCTGGTACTTGATCCTTAACTAGATCTAAGAAATGCATTGGTAGTCTATTCTATTTGTTCTAAACTCACTTTTAGCTAGGGAGATCCGGCTCGCGTCTGCTTGAGTGGATTGTCCGATAACAAATCTGGCGACCATACTGGGGATCAAAATGACTAGGAACATGTAATATACTATGCAAGTAAGGGTCTCACCGACACTGAAACTAGATATTCACATGTTGAAAAACTTGCTTTTGCGGCAGTCATTGCCGTCCAAAAGTTCTGCCATTACATCTTGCTCCGCACCACCACTATCATCGCCGACTCGAACTCCATGTACCACGTACTGACACATCAGGTATTTAGGGGCAAGTTTTCACACTGGATCATGATACTGCAATAATTTCATCTTCTTTTCAATAAAGCCAAGTCTGAGAAGTCTTTGGTGTTTGTCGAGCTTATTTGTGACCTTCCCCGTCCTGATGTAGAAGTTGAGCACAATGACTCCTTTCCGGATGAATCATTGTTTCTCATTAGTACGACTGATCCATGGTATGGAGATATGTTGTTATATATTCAAACCCAATGATTCGATCCTCAACTATCTCGTGATGATCATCATAAGATACGCCACCATGCAAAGTACTATTTGATCATCAATGATACTTTGTATCGTCGTGGCGTTGATTCAATTCTTCGACATTGTCTAACTCACGATGAGGCCTAAGGCGTTGTCAATGACTGTTACGCTAGGGCATGTGGCGGTCACCTCTATGGGATGGCTACTGCCCAAAATATTTTACGCACAGGATATTACTGGCCTACTATCTTTAAATATTGTATTGAGGCCGTTAATAAATGTCCTCCTTGCCAACACTTCCATACGAAGAAGCGCACTCATCCCGCCCCATTACATCCGGTTATTGCTATTGGACCATTCGCAAAATGGGGCATTGACTTTATGCATTGTAAGCCTACCTCGGACGGGGGGCATAGTTACATCATTGTAGTTGTGGATTACTTCACAAAGTGGGCCGAAGCTATGCCTACATACCAGAACGACGACAAAACTGCCGCACTCTTCATGTTCAATCATGTAATAGCGTTGTTCGGAGTTCCTCAAGCAATTGTTACCGATCATGGTTCTCATTTTCAGAACCATATGGTTGATGATTTGAGTGTTAGGTTGGGTTTTCGCCATGAAAATTCCACACCCTACTACCCACAGTCCAATGGACAGGTCGAGGCCATTAACAAGGTCTTGAAAACTATGGTCCAAAGGATGGTAGGGACACATAAGTCCAATCGGCACAACATGCTCTTTTCAGCGTTATGGGCCTACCGAGCTTCAGTCAAAACCACCACATGCTTCACTACTTTCCAATTGGTATATGGATTGGAGGTTGTCCTACCTATAGAGTGCGAAATTCTGTCTCTACAGCTCGCTGTCGAACTTCTTCCTAACACTACTGCTGAGGAAGAACGTCTCTTGCACTTAGCAAAACTGGATGAGTCCTGCCGAGATGCTACTCTTGCTAATGAAGCACATAAGAAATGCATCAAATCCCAATACGACAAGTCAGTTGAACCTCGTATATTTAACGAGGGTGACCTGGTCCTCACTTATGACCAGAAGCACAACAAACTAGGAGCATGAAAGTTCAAATCCATGTGGCATGGACCTTACATTGTCAAACGTGTTTTGGAGAAGGGAGCTTACGAGCTTGAAGATTACGATGGAATCTCTTTGGGTGAACCCTGCAATGGGATTTACCTGAAGAGGTAGTACGCTTGAATTCATCACGCTTAGACTTTCTTGTATATAATGTACATGGCGTGTTTTTTGTGTTTTTGTGTGTGTTGTGACGCTCTTGTTTTTTAGTGTCTTTAGATCTTGCTTCTGCTTCTTATACCATGTTCTGTCTACAGTCGCAGATGTTAACATGATATGGATTCGCGGACAACGCCATCCAGCATACCCGTAACCTTGCTTCGGCAGCCTGGGTACTATATTCCTCAACAGGTGAGCTCATTAGCTCAGGAGAAAGTTTCCTAGGGTTTGCGACCAACAATGCCGCACAGTATCAGGCAGTAATCAGAACCCTAACTAATGCCATTTCCTTGGGTATGAACCACATTGTCATCCACATGGATTCTCAATTAGTGGTTTCCCATCTAAACTGGGTGTACGCCATTCATGATCCCACCTTACTCCATCTCTTCAGACGAGTATGTCTCCTGGAAAGGTCATTTTTATCGGTTCAATACTTGCACATTCCACAAGAGTTAAACATAGTTGTTGACTCGATGGCCAACTTCATTTTGGATTGGTACATCACACACACATAATATCCATAATATGTAAAAGCATTCACAACATGTAAATAATCTAATGTATAAAAGAAAACATGTAAACAAGATCACATCACTAATCATTTTTTAAAAACACATAAGGTATGAATCACCGATGATGTCTATATAAATATATATATCGCTCAAAAGTAGTGCTAGTACAAAAATATGAAGCACGATGGCTTTCAGTGAGTCTCTACAAAAATCTGAAGCATCATAGCTTTCCGCAGTACAAAATCTGAGGCCTCTAAGCTATCAGTACAAGTATAATAGTGTCATTAGGACTGACGCCTGACCCATACACCACCCCTAGCACAGACGGCATGCTGTCGCTGGGTGAGCAAGTAGTCTATAGTCCGAGCCACCTTACAGAGTAAGGAGTTTAAGCGCACAAATGCGCCAACCCCAAATCTATGCATGGGCATCGGTAAGTCATCAATAGCTGGCTCTAGTACCTCCACAATCAGTTGGGATAGGTTCCTGTAAAACTCCTCCATCTCCTCGATGGAAGCATGAGCACCTTTAGGAACAACTGCCTCCCTGCCTTTGTCTCTCCTCGCCAGAAGGGGGAGAACCACCGGCCGTATAGGGGCCACATCTGCACACACATTATATACTTGTCAACACTACATCAAAAAAATGATATAATATACAAAAATAAAAATACAAGGGTAGTTTTGTTCTCACCTATGTCACCCCATGCTGCACCCTCAAGCAGCACCAAGTTGGGATCCTCTCGGAAGTATGTGCCACTGTATGGAAAGTGCTTGACCATAAGTAACTGGCCTTCTAGCTAGTTGAAAAACTCAAGACCAAAGCTAATGATGGGCCCACCACCATGACGGGTCATGACCTAAGCCCATCTGAGCATATGGGGATCCCTGGGCTCCCTGTCATCAAGTAGCAACTACAGACATAGAAGAGGAATCCGCTCTGAGAGGAACGATACCACGATCGACCCATAACCAAACTGCTTGAGCTCTCCCCGTCGATACTTGTTCAGCTGAGCTTGGAGACCCTTGCACCAATTGAAAACCATGGGGGACATACAGTTCTCCGCATAAAGCAGCTGGGTCCGAGTAGCCATGTGTGGGGCTTGGCTACCCGCCACTCTAGTAATGGTAAGCAATATGGTATGCAGTGGGTGGTTCACCACATCCCTAATGAGAATCTTGCCACTGGAAGGCCAAGAAGTAGTGATACAATGCTGCGACACCATGTCCTCAAGTGTACGGTCATTGGCTCATGTTCCAGTAAGATGTACAATGTATCCTCTTCGGAACAAACCAGTAAGAAAGTAGATATCCTCAATGTCTATCGTGAGGATATGATCACCAACCAAAAAGTATTGTTGGGCCGCATCCCAACTCTGGAGCATGTGTGTCAGTAGTGGGATCTGGGATCTCATCCCCTGGATCTCAAAGAACTTCAATAACCCACAGTTCCTCAAAGCATCCACACATTGTGGATCATTCGCAGCTTATTGATCTGCTAACTCATGTTCTCTCTCTCGCCACTCCAATAGCATATTGGCTAGCTGGTAACCTGCCAAGAGGGACATTTAAACACTGTTAGGTCCTCCTTCAACCCTCACAAGTCCATTTTTAAGATTCGTTTTAATGTTGGGAATTTGAAACTCCCCCGTCGCACTGTACGTTTGTGTACAGTGCGATGTTGTTGCACTTCATACATTCGAGGCTTGTGACGATTCAGCCTTGTTGTAGGTCCCGAAAGGGTGACCTACGACGAGCCGAGGGCACATAAAGCCCTCCATGAACTCATCAAAAACCCAAAAAATGAACATAAAAGAAAAAACTAATCCATTGGAAAGTTGTTGGATGAAGTTTAGGCCTACCTGATCCGGACCGTTGGTGAAATGGTGGATTGTAGCTCCTAGAATTGGCAAATGAAGTTTTGGCTCCAAATTGGTACGTCTCCTCCCAAATTGGCAATTGAAACAATGAAATCTATTTTGGTCCATTTTTCTATTTATAAATAGAATGGAATATTCCTTTTCAAATATTTTGATGATCTTGGACCATTTATCATAGTTTTTTACCATTTTTTCCATATTTGAGGCTATTTGACACATTCTCTAATGTGCAGGAGTTGTAAGTGGTCTTTTGTGTCATTTTTCGTATCCCAACGGTCATCGCAGGTATGAACACTCCCTTGAACGTTTTGTTGTTATTTTTGTAACGATTAGTCTGTAATTATTGCTTGATGATGAGTTTAGTCTTCGTTTGTTCTCGTACTCACGGAACTATGAGAACAAGTACCAAGTTATGATTTATCACTTTTCCGGGCTCGTTAAACTACCACGGAAAAGGACACCCCTAGAGTCTACCATTAAACTCTTTTCAGGCTCTTGAAAAACAAAAAGATTGCCAAGTGAACTTGTCGCGTTCACACTTGTTAAAGTATTTGAATGGTTGTCTTCCTAGTGATAGTTTACCCCTTTTTCAGACCAAGAGGCACTAATTACGAAAAAGAAATGCTCCAGCCAATCATGAATGGAAGAGTCCTCTCCCGCGTTGTTTTACCCTTTTTTGGGCGATGAGGCTAACTTTACAGAAAAGGACCGTTGGAGTCTTCTTTAGTTCTTTTCAGACTCTCTAAACATGAAATGACGACCAAGTTTATCTTCTATGGACACGTTAAAAATTTCACATTGAAGGGCCCATCATGGGATGAACCCCTCCTATCCCAGGTTCAGAATATCTTTGGGATTGGACTCATCTTTGAGATGAGCTATACCGAGCATCTGGTTACCCTCATCAAGCTCGTAAAAAGCACATGAGGCACTCATCATTCATGATGGGGAAAAAGGAAAGTATTTGTGTTACATACCTTAGTGGTAGTATATAGTCGTTCTTGAACATGGAACTCATATGCATTTGCATACGATACTTGGGTCATCTGTTTGTCTATGAGTCCCCGCTTATTTTCTGAGTCCTGTTACTCCTCTGAGTCATTCGGAGAAAGCTTCCATTATCAGTTGCATTAGAAGTCTGCATCATTCTCATCATGTTAATACTGTCGAGTCATGCCATGCCCATGTTCAAGAACACGTCTATCATTTATCATCTGCAGTCAAGTATACCCGTCATCACATCGGTCTACTCTGAGTCTGTCTTGCATGCTACTGTACCATTTGATCGACTCTACACATATTTTGTCGTGTTTCATGTCGATTGATGGGGGATTCATCATGGCCCTCCTTCGACAGATTCATCCTTGTCGACTTCAACTCATCATCCAAGGATCGAATTTAGAAACCAACCAAGTACCTTGGCCCTACATGCCTAAATGGAAGGCTACCTTTCTTTCATCATGAGTTTACATCATCGACTCTTGATTGAAAGATTTCATATTGCGTTCGACTTCAAATCATTTATTCACACTTGATGATATGTACTATGATACCTTGGGAATCATTTACATCAATGGTGATCTCCCTCACACTTGTTAACGGTTTACATCAATGGTTGGTAATCAAGTGGTTTCTACCATGTTCGACATCAAGACATTTGTAATCACATGGATAGATTCATATCATTGCGGGTTCAGCTTGAAGACCCTAGGGAGTCATGTTTTACACAGGTTTCGATGGAGTTTGTATTGAGTCATATTACACAGATCCACTTTTTTCTGCAAAACAGAGCACAAATCGAAACAAAAAAACTTTTCCACACTTGTGGAGTTAGATCTTGTTAGCTTGCCCGGAAAGTCTACGTTTTCTCTCTGTTTCTGAAATGCCGAGATCGCGCAAAGTGCACGGCAAAGAGCATACGTAGCCGAAAAATCCCTTTCCCTTTCTGTTTCTGATTTGCCGAGATCGCTCAAGGTGCACGGCAAAGAGCATACGCAGACGGGAAAGCAACAAGCCGAACCAAAAAAAAATCTAACAGTAAAAAAAAATGAAATATGAGATTTTTTCTTTTCAAAAAACGAAATAAAAAAATGCGTCACTGTAACATTATACCTTCAAATCTGATGAAATACGTGTTTCTGGAGCAACCGGGAACCGTTTTCGATCAAACGAAAAATATTTCCCAATGGAAACGACGCTCCGGACGCAATGGAACACCTCCCACAGCCCAGAAATGCACAGAAATACTAGAACTAGAAACCCTTACGAGTTTCGGCAATAGCAATTCAAGATCTAGATCATAATCGGAAGCGGCACTTCATAAAATCTCTGATACCATGTTCGGGTACACAAGGTACTGCCAAAGGACCGAACACCAAGAGCAACCACTTCACACAAACAGATCACAGATCAACACACTGATGTTTTGACGTGGTTTAAACCCGCTTGAGGGAAACACTCCACGGCCCCGACCAAATAGCTTCTACGGGGCAATTTATTATGCAAAGAAAGAAAGTTACAAATGAGCTTCTCATAATCGATCAACTAAACAATGACCCTCCATGCTCTTTAAATAGAGATCATGGACGAATCGGGTGTTAAGCCACGGATCAAGGTTAGGTTTGATCTAAGAGAAGTTGAGCCATCGGATCACTCTATGTCGGAAACATATCGTGACCGTCGAATTAAGTATTTACAAATGCATGCTAATGCATACTAAAGAAACACACTATCCCTAACGGATATATTACACAAGTTGATCTTAACTAACTCCTAAGTGTCTAAATATCCTAACACATGGCACTCATATGCATTTGCATACGATACTTGGGTCATCTGTTTGTCTATGAGTCCTCGCTTATTTTCTGAGTCCTTTTACTCCTCTGAGTCATTCGGAGAAAGCTTCCATTATCAAATGCATTAGAAGTCTGCATCATTCTCATTATGTTAATACTGCCGAGTCATGCCATGCCCATGTTCAAGAACACGTCTATCATTTATCATCTGCAGTCAAGTATACCCGTCATCACATCGGTCTACTCTGAGTCTGTCTTGCATGTTACTATACCATCTGATCGACTCTACACATATTTTGTCGTGTTTCATGTCGATTGATGGGGGATTCATCATGGCCCTCCTTCGACAGATTCATCCTTGTCGACTTCAACTCATCATCCAAGGATCGAATTTAGAAACCAACCAAGTACCTTGGCCCTACATGCCTAAATGGCAGGCTACCTTTCTTTCATCATGAGTTTACATCATTGACTCTTGATTGAAAGATTTCATCTTGCGTTCGACTTCAAATCATTTATTCACACTTGATGATATGTACTATGATACCTTGGGAATCATTTACATCAATGGTGATCTCCCTCACACTTGTGAACGGTTTACATCAATGGTTGGTAATCAAGTGGTTTCTACCATGTTCGACATCAAGACATTTGTAATCACATGGATAGATTCATATCATTGTGGCTTCAGCTTGAAGACCCTAGGGAGTCATGTTTTACCCAGGTTTCGATGGAGTTTGTATTGAGTCATATTACACGGATCCACTTTTGTATTGGTCATGGCTATGTTATCATCTCATCATGTATCTACGCTTGTATCTAGTAGCCATGATTGTGTTCAGTCGGTCATTGCTACCATGGATCTGCAATGTATTGGTCGGTAGCCATGTTGTACTTCATTTGAGATTGTCAGTTTAGAGTCAGTTGTACTGCAGTAGTGTCCTTCGTCCGATGAGTCTATTGCCATTACTTTTATCAAAGCACTTCACCTGTCTATCTTCAACAGCTTCATGCTTTGTGTGGCATTCTGTTACACCCAAAATCTACTCATCATTAGATTTAGTGTATACACCCCTGAAGATATCTCAACCAAGTAATCATCCTAGGAGGATTTGTACCTAATTGTGCTAGGTTTTGAAGGGTCATCACAGGTTGCACACTAGCAACATGCGACGTCACATCTTGATCCACTGAAGGGTGCGACGAGGTCAGTTAATGGGAAAACATAGCTTATTCGATATCCTTCTCGAAACTTGCTCATTTAGGGGCTTATCCCTGACCTCTAGGGGAGCTGGTACTGGAAACCTAACTCTTTGGGAGGATCACCTATCTCTCTCCTACCATCTCTCAACCTATCCTATCCATACCCCATCCACTTAGTCCTATATAATTGAGGTTCACTCCCATCCCAAAGGGGGGAAGACTATGGTATCTACATGCTGGTGAAATCTCTCTTAGAACATCTTCGCTCACCTATTGGAGAACTCATACTTCCTTGGAAGGATATGGCAATCGACTTTGTCGGAGAAGTGCTACAATGTTAAGCCTTGGTTTTGGTTCTATATCTCTATCATGTACTCCTCTATTTGTAGTAATACAAATGCTTTCTATTGGGTCACGAATTTGTCCATATTTTCATCACGTTTTGGCATATATTTCATCCCGCTTCTTCCTATTATCACCCATTTATCATTCCATTTTCCATCCATTTGCTGTAATTGCTCGAGAAATGCCATATTAATCTTATTGATGCTTTAGTGGTTAATCATGATTATTTTCCTTTATTTTTGATGAATTGAAGACTCTCATGCATAATTTTATTGATGATGGTTTATGGAGTGATTGTTCATATTAGCAGCTGTATCAGCCATGGTTCAAGCCTCCAAAGTTGGCATAATAGCACACGTACACATGGAGATTCAAAACATGTTTTCATTCCTAGGATTGATTATGTGCATTTGTGACTTCAATTCGTGCTCAAGTCTAACTTGGCAGCCTCCAGCTCATACTCAAACAGTTCCAAACAGAAACGCATGTCCAATAAGAACACATTGATTCGTGTCTCGATTTGCGGGCAGCTGGATACGAATCTTGAAAATCTGGGACATGGGTTCTGTGCACAACGGTCTCATTTACCTGAAGCATGTGGAAATCACCAAAAAGAGCTACGGTTTGAGCTATACAACTGGTTCTCTAAGCATGTAATTCCCATATTTCCTGTTGTGGCCGGTTTCAAAGTTATTAGCAGTTACGGCCGTGTTCCAGCTGTTACATATCACAAGTTGGGTTTTTGTTTCTCATTCTCTTGGGAGAATTTTATGTATAAATATGTAATCATTCTGATGTATTGGGGAGGAAGAGAGAAAGAAATGTTATGATGTAGGATTTGATCCAGAACTCTGATGTAATGATTCCATTTTGATAATACATGCTGGCAATTTCATGATCTAGAGTTGTAGACTTTCATTGTGGAGTTCCATCTTTGCTTAGAGGAGGAAGGGCCCTCTTCCCTGAGCAGATGCTGGTAGTGTTGATTATTATTGTGTATATTTGTCTCTTATTTAGTTCATGCTTTCATTTCATTATATTTAACATAGTTGTTGCTTTCATTCATTAGAATTATCACAGTTGTTTTCATGTTAATTTCTTTTCATAGATCGTTGGCCAACATAGCTGTTAACACCCAAAAAGTGTTCACTACCTCATATACCCCATTACATGACTCATTTGTCCATATTTCCTACCATATTAGCCTCCAAAAGGCCAAAAAACCATTAAAAAAGCCTCCAAAAGGCCAAAAAACCCCATTTTCCCCCAAAAATACTCCAAAATTCCTCAAAAATAGCAAAAACCCTCTAAAAAGGGAATAAAAAATACAAAAAGAGGCAAAAGAGAGAAAAAGGAAGCAAAAACCCTATACAGTTGACCTAAACCATATGGTGCCCAAAACCATGGGTCAGCACTCCACCACTAAAAAACCTATAAATAGGTGATGGAGGCCCCTCATTGTTGAATATTGTAACTTCTAAGAATATTATATTTGTACTTTATATTCCGAAGATGTTTCATCCCTCCGAGGTAACCCTATTATGTATCCAGAGATGTTTATTCCTTCGAGGGTTTATGTTAACTAGGGTTATTAGACCCACCATGTGGGGGTCGACCCTGTGGTTATATTTTTGGGGTTATTAGACTTCTCCAAGAGAGGTCGGCCCCATTAGGTCTTTTAGTCAGTTAGGAGTTAGTATAAATAGAGGAGGTGAACTCCTCATTAGATCACTCACTCACTTGTGAAAAGTGGAGCACTTGTCTGGGAGATCTGCTAAGGAGAAAAGGATGGAGGGAGCACATCTTGTATTTTGGTTGGTCATCTTATTGAGGAAAACTTTACTGGGTTTTCTACCCCATGAGGGTTTCCCAGGATATATTCTGTGTCTATCTTGTGATTATGCTTCTTTCAGTGATCGTGCTAGTCTATTTGGTTTAAACTTAACATGGTATCAGAGCTAGACTGAATAGGACATCTTTCACAAGGTAAGAATACTACTCTCTCTCTCTCTGGTGAAGGTTAGGGTTTCAACAAAACGTTGGTATTATTGAATTCTGGTTACATGGATGGCTAGCCCTTCTCAATACCTTTGTTTTGAGCCCTAGATTGAACTTTTTGGTTGGGTAGAACTCCGGGAAAGTCAAACCCTAATTCTACCAAAAGTGCGATAAGTGAGAAATTGGTTTCAACAGAAAATTGGTATTTTTGAAAACTGATTACATGACTGGATAGCCCTTCTCAAGACCATTCTTTTGAGCCCTAGATCGAACTTTTTGGTTGGGTAGAACTCCGGAAAAGCCAAACCCTAATTCTATCAAAAGTGCGATAAACCAGAAATTTCTGTCTCAGAATCCGGAAAGATAAAAAGGTAAATACTTCCGGGTAAGTTCTACTCTGTCTCTTGGACTCCCCCAAGAGAAGATGGCTCCAAACACTAAGCTTGAAGACAAGCTAGAAGGCATAGAGAATTTCCAAGCATGGAAATACAGAATTGGTCTCATTCTTGAAGAGAATGATCTTGCTCATTATATCAAAGATGAAGTTGCAGAACCGGAAGGAGATGAAGCCAACGAGAAGCATAGGAAGGACTTGATTAGGGAAAAGAGAATCATAGCTGATTGTATTAAAGACCACCTGATTCCCCAAGTGGCTTCCAAGAAGACTCCAAAGGAAATGTATGATGCCCTAGGAAGAATGTATGAAGGAAAGATCATCAATAGGAAGATGAATCTAAGGACTCAGTTGAAGAGTACCAAGATGCACAAAGGAGAATCCATTCAAGACTACTTGTTAAGAGTCTCTCTAATCAAGGAGCAACTAGATGCCATTGGTGATACTCTTGATGAAGATGAACTTGTGATGACAACCCTAAATGGTCTCACTAGACCATGGGAATCATTTATACAAACCATGTGTGCCAGAAAAGAAAGCATGAAATTTGATATAGTATGGGAGGATTGTGTTCAAGAAGAAGCTAGGGTTGCCAACAGAGAAGCATTGCTCAAGGAAGATGACCAAGCCTTGGCCACCCATACCAAGAGAAGAAGGAATCGATCCTAGTTTAAGAAGGATAGTCACAAAGAGTCCCATCCTCCACAAAGATTTCAAAAGAAAAGAGAATCCTTCCAAGGAAGAGATTACTCCTCATTCCAATCTTTCATTTGTCACAAATTAGGACGCATTGCTAAGGACTGTCCTAACAAGAAGAAAAATGGTACTTACCACAAAAGACATCAAGCACATCTTGCAGAAGATGAGAGTGAAGAAGAAGTTGAAGAGGAAGAAAGGCCTCACAAGAAAAGATCTAGAAGAGAAGAAGAAGATGAAGAAAGGACCTTCTTCAAGAGAAGACCTAGAAAAAATGAAGAAGAAGATTCAAAATAGTATGTTCTCTTCTCCGCACTCTCTGGATCTATAACACCTGGAGAAGGTACATGGGTCATTGATAGTGGTGCCTCAAAGCACATGACAGGACAAAATGAGACTCTATCAAATCTTGAAGAAAAGACCTCTCCTCTAAAGGTATCTCTTGGAGATAACTATCAATATCCCATCAAGAGAGTTGGTGAAGCAAACTACAAACTTGATTCTGGAACCCCCATGAAGATGAAGGAAGTTTTGTATGTTCCAGGATTGAAGAAGAACTTGCTTTCCATCTCAGCATTGGACAAGAAAGGATATAGAGTTGCATTCATTGATGGACAAGTATTAATGTGGTCCAAAGGTAAATCTATTAAGGATGCAATTGTTATTGGTGAAGAGGAAGGAGGTTTGTACAAACTCAAGGGTCATCCAGAAGCTACCCTTGTTCATGAAACCTCTAGCCCCAGTGAGCTATGGCATAGAAGACTAGCTCACATTAACTACAAAGCCTTACCCTATGTAAGCAAGGTGGTCATAGGACTACCATATTTGAAGGTTGATCATGATGGCTCATGTAAAGGATGTAAGAAATGGAAGAATGTCAAGAACCCATTTCCAAAGAGTGAAACAAAGACTAAGAGTATCTTGGAGCTTATACACATAGATGTATGTGGTCCAATGCCCACCACTTCTTTAAGTGGATTTGAATACTATCTTTCATTCATTGATGACCATTCAAGGAAAACTTGGATATACTTTCTAAAAGGTAAGAATGAAGTCTTTGGAAAGTTCAAAGAGTTCGAGGCTCTAATAGAAAATCTATCAGAAAAGAGAATCAAGATTCTCAGAACAGATAATGGTGGAGAATATACTTCAAAAGAATTTTAATATTTTTGTAAAGAAGCCGGAATCAAGAGAGAACTAACCACTCCCTACAATCCCCAACAAAATGGGGTTGCTGAAAGGAAAAATAGAACCATCATGGAAGCTGTGAAGACTATGATACATGACCAGGATCTTCCCATGTATCTATGGGATGAAGCAGCCAAGATAGCAGTATATGTACAAAATAGATTATCTCATAGTGCTCTTGATTTCAAAACTCCAGAAGAAGTGTTTACAGGAAAGAAGCCCGAGATAAGCCATCTCAAAATATTTGGGTGTCCTGTGTACATCCACATTCCAAAAGAAAAGAGAACCAAGTTGGATCCTTCTGGTAAGAAAGGAATATTTGTTGGTTATTGTGAATCATCCAAATCCTTCAGGATTTACATACCAGGCTTTCATCATATAGAAATCAGTCGAGATGTAACATTTGATGAAGAAGCATCTCTCAAGAAATCTAGAAAATGCCAACTTGAAGAAATCTATGAAGAAGATCCTTCTTATAGAAACTCAGAAGCTGTACACATTCCTGAAGATGATCCACCAGAGGATCATGACATGTTGGAACCACAAGAACCTCCTATCTTAGATGTATCTAAGAAAGGAAGTCCAGCATGGGCTAGAGATATTATCCAAGGGGCTGAAAGATATGGAGCTCCTAAAGGCTCCATCAGAGAAAGAAAGAAACCAAAGCTAGTGTCCAACTATATGGCCCTGATGTGTGATCTTGTGGACCAAATACCTACTAGCTATGTAGAGGCAGCTCAGAATAAAGAATGGGTAAAAGCAATGACAGAAGAATATCAGTCAATAATGAAAAATGATGTTTGGGATATAGTCCCCAAACCAAAAGACAAAAGTGTGGTTTCCTCCAAATGGATTTTCAAGATAAAACATGCTGCAGATGGTAGCATTGAAAAATACAAGGCAAGGTTTGTAGCGAGAGGATTCTCTCAGAAAGAGGGAATTGAATATGAAGAAACATTTGCACCAGTTGCTAGGTATACTTCAATTAGAACTATCATGGCACTTGCATCCATGATGAAATGGAAATTGCACCAAATGGATGTTAAGAAAACTTTTCTGAATGGTGTAATTGAAGAAGAAGTATACTTAGAACAACCACAAGGATTTAAGGTCAAGGACGGAAGGACCCATGTATGCAAACTGAAAAGGGCATTATATGGATTGAAGCAAGCCCCCAGGGCTTGGTACGGAAGAATTGAAAATTTCTTAACAAGCATGGGCTTTACCAAAAGTAAAGCTAACCCCAATATTTATCTCAAAGTGATGGGTGATGAGCCAGTTATATTGTTGTTATATGTAGATGATTTATTTCTAACCGGAAATGAGAAACAAATTATTGAAAGCAAGAAGAAACTTTCTTCAGAATTCGAAATGAAAGATCTCGGATTAATGCACTACTTCTTAGGCTTAGAAGTATGGCAAGAACCAAAAGGAATCTTTCTAAATCAAGGTAAGTATACTGTGGAGATTCTCAAAAGATTCGATATGTTGGAGTGTAAAGCCATGGCCACTCCCATGGACTCCAACCTGAAGTTATTGGTTAATGATTCATCAGAATTAGTGGACATAACTCTATATAGACAAATCATTGGATCTTTGATGTATTTAACAAATACTAGGCCAGATATATGCTTTGCTGTAAATACCCTAAGTCAGTATCTAGTAGAACCTAGAAAGGTTCACTTAATAGCTGCAAAGCATATAATGAGGTACCTAAAAGGTACATTAGACTTTGGTCTATATTATCTCATAGGTCAGGAACTCAAGTTACATGGTTACTCAGATTCTGATTGGGCAGGCAGTGTCTCAGACAGAAAAAGTACCTCAGGTGGATGTTATGGTCTTGGATCTGCCATGGTCTCCTGGTTCAGCAAGAAACAATCTAGTGTGGCCCTCAGTACTGCTGAAGAAAAATATATAGCCGCCTGCTCTTCCAGCTGTGAAGCAGTATGGCTTTGAAAATTTTTATCTGGAGTGTTTGACTTAGAAATGGATCCCACTGTGATTATGTGTGATAATCAAAGCTGCATTAAGATGACTAAAACTCCTGTGTTCCATGATAAGTCAAAACACATTGAGATCCGTTACTTCTATATACGAGATATGGTGCAGAGAGGAGCTATCAAGCTCAAGTATATAAGCACTAAGGATCAGATTGATGATATCTTGACTAAACCTCTGTCTCGAGTAAAGCTTGAATACTTCCGAGACAAGCTTGGCATAGTCCAGAAGGACCCTCCTCGAAAGGGGGAGTAGCATAGTATCTGATAACAAGTCCGTCCCTTCAATTTGCTGCACTTAGTTACTTAGAATTATTTAGATTTATAACTCCTATATCTTTTACTTTTGGTGTTAGATGTATTAGTGAGAATACATGTTAGATGTATACATGCTTTTGATGTTAGATGTATTAGTGAGAATACATGCTGGATTTATACATGCTTTTGATGTTAGATGTATTAGTGAGAATACATGCTAGATGTATACATGCTTTTGATGATAGATGTATTAGTGAGAATACATGCTAGAATTATACATGCTTTTGATGATAGATGTATTAGTGAGAATACATGCTAGATGTATACATGCTTTTGATGATAGATTTATTAGTGAGAATACATGCTAGATGTATACGTGCTTTTGATGATGGATGTATTAATGCGAATACATGCTTTTTGATGTTTGATATATACATACTTTTGATACTGAATGTATGAGTGAGAAATACATATGTTTTATGATACATGTATTGATTAAATGTACTTGTATGGATGATGATACTTGTACCTGTATGAATGAGAATACATGTGAGGATTGGATCATCCTTGAACTCAAGTTCTAAAGTGAGCCGTACACGTGAGGTCTCCGAGAATGAATTCCTTGGTGGACAGATGAGGATTGGATCATCCTTGAACTCAAGTTCTAAAGTGATCCATAGACATAAGGTCTCCGAGAATGAAGCCCTTAGTGGATAGATGAGGATTGGATCATCCTTAAACTCAAGTTCTAAACTGATCCGTAGACATGAGGTATCCGAGAATGAAGTCCTTGGTGGACAGATGAGGATTGGATCATCCTTGAACTCAAGTTCTAAAGTGAGACGTATATAGGTGTCTCCGAGAATGGAGGATAGGACTGCATCGTCCCTGGACCTTGGTTCAAAATGCACGTGATTAGACTAATCATCCCTAGACAGTAAATCCAGTAATTCCGAAAGGAAGGATAGTCTTAAATGTGATTGTGATTGGACTAATCATCCTTAGACAGCAAATCCAGTAATTCCGAAAGGAAGGATAGTCTTAAATGTGATTGTGATTGGACTAATCATCCTTAGACAACAAATCCAGTAATTCCGAAAGGAAGGATAGTCTTAACTGTGATTGTGATTGGACTAATCATCCTTAGACAGTAAATCCAGTAATTCCGAAAGGAAGGATAGTCTTAAATGTGATTGTGATTGGACTAATCATCCTTAGACAGTAAATCCAGTAATTCCGAAAGGAAGGATAGTGTTAAATGTGATTGTGATTGGACTAATCATCCTTAGACAGTAAATCCAGTAATTCTGAAAGGAAGGATAGTCTTAAATGTGATTGTGACTGGACTAATCATCCTTAGACAGTAAATCCAGTAATTCTGAAAGGAAGGATAGTCTTAAATGTGATTGTGATTGGACTAATCATCCTTAGACAGTAAATACAGTAATTCCGAAAGGAAGGATAGTCTTAAATTTGATTGTGACTGGACTAATCATCCTTAGATAGTAAATCCAGTAAGGATAGTCTTAAATATGATTGTGATTGGACTAATCATCCTTAGACAGTAAATCCAGTAATTTCGAAAGGAAGGATAGTCTTAAATATTGATTGAGATAAGGTTGATCCCATAATTCCGAAAGGAAGGATCATGTGTATAGCAGACGATGCTGATGATCGTGTGATGATGATGCTGATGATCATGTGATGACGATGTTGATGATCGTGTGATGACAATGCTGATGATCGTGTGATGACGATGCTGATGATCGTGTGATGACGATGCTGATGATCGTGTGATGACGATGCTGATGATCGTGTGATGACGATGTCGATGATCGTGTGATGATGATGCTGATGACGATACTGATGATCGTGTGATGACAATGTAGTTGTTCGTGTGCTGCAGAAGATGAAGACTCAGTACTGAAGATGTTGATATTCCAGTATTGAAGATCTTGAAGATGTTCCAGTAACTGCTTGAGTTACTGATGATATATAAAGAAAGCTTCTGATGATTTATAGATGTATCATGTATGATGTAGCAGATGACTGCTTGCTCCTGCAGATGTTGTTATAATATCCTTCTCATTAAGGGGGAGTGTTGAATATTGTAACTTATAAGAATATTATATTTGTACTTTATATTCCGGAGATGTTTCATCCCTCCGAGGTAACCCTATTATGTATCCGGAGATGTTTTTTCCTCCGAGGGTTTATGTTAACTAGGCTTATTAGACCCACCATGTGGGGGTCGACCCTGTGGTTATATTTTTGGGGTTATTAGACTTCTCCAGGAGAGGTCGGCCCCATTAGGTCTTTTAGTCAGTTAGGAGTTAGTATAAATAGAGGAGGTGAACTCCTCATTAGATCACTCACTCACTTGTGAAAAGTGGCGAACTTGTCTGGGAGATCTGCTAAGGAGAAAAGGAAGGAGGGAGCACATCTTGTATTTTGGTTGATCATCTTATTGAGGAAAGCTTTACTGGTTTTTATACCCCATGAGGGTTTCCCAGGATCTATTCTGTTTCTATCTTGTGATTATGCTTCTTTCAGTGATCTTGCTAGTCTATTTGGTTTAAACTTAACACTCATTTCATATCCACAATCAACCACACCTTTACTTTGCCAAAATCACTCCTGAAACCCTAGTTCACCCTTAAGCTACTTTCACATTTGAGTGCCCCTTTGGCCCATTTCAAAAACCCTTTGGAGAAAGAGAAAGGAACAACACTTGAGCTTGGAAGCAACCCTCTTGGACTGCTACAAAGGCTTCATCAACCTTCACATTGGAGGTATAATCAATACAAAAACATTTTATTATCTTGTCTTTTCTGTTTATGGACATGCTTAGAGTAGTTACTATTTTATTTACTGTCTTTTATTTACTATATTTTCTGAACTGCTACTAAGGAGTCCCTTCTCCTTAGTAGGTGCTCATTTGCACAAGCTAGGGTGAAAACCCTAGCTACAGTTTTGGCGACTCCCCTAGTGTTCATTTGAATTTCTGGTTATAGTTTTAAACGTTTTTAATTTTCTGCTATAGTTTTTTGTTTTTTCCTTCGGATGTCCCTTTCAGCCGCCGTAAACCGTGTCTTTTTCCCTTCGCAGTTGCGTTTCGACCGCATCTTTCAAACTGTTACCTGTGATCCGATCGCGGCTCTCAGACTGTTACTGGCGATCTACCAGCGATTTTCAGTCTGTTACCTGCAATCTGACCGCAGCTCTCAGCCTATTTCATGTAGTCCAACCGTGGCTGTTGACCCTTTTTCCTGTGGGCCGCTGGCGGCTTGCAGCCCTTTTTATGCTACCTGCCTATGCCTTTCGGCCTTTTTCCCGCATCCTGCCTGCGGCTTTTAGCCATTTTCCTACAACCTTCCTACGCCTTTCGGCCATTTTCCTGTGTTCCTCCTGCAGCTTTCAGTCATTTTCCTGTAACCCGCCTGTGCCTTTCGACCTTTTTCCTGTGTCCCACCTGCGGCTTTCAGCCATTTTCCTACAACCCGCCTGCGTTTTTCGACATTTTTCTCGTGTCCCGCCTGTGGATTTCATCCATTTTCCTGCAACCTGCCGACACATTTCTTCCCTTTTCCCGTGGTCTTCCTACATCTTTTGGCCAAGTTCCCGCAACCTGACCGCGACTGTCAACCTCTTTCCTGCGGTCTGACCGCTTAGATTTGCCACAGACCCGCGGTTTGTTTTCTGCACTTTTTCCACTCTTTCGAACCCAACACTTTAATGCAATATTTTCTGCACCTGTACAGCCATCTGTCCTATCTACAGCCATACTTCCCTACATCCTTTTTTCTGCAGTATTATTTCTGTTCCATTTACAATTTTGTTTTTTAAAATTTCAGCATTTTAATTGAAAAGAGAAAATTTTGCATTTCAAATTTTAATTTCTGTATTGTTATTTTTAGTTAGAAAGTTACCCACCCCTTGGCACTTTTACTTGGGTTCATTATCTCACACGCACACACTCTGTCACCTAATTCAAGTGAGGCCTAAAATACTACTTAACACAACCAACATTCTAACCCCACTTGGGGAACACATAAGAATCTTGTAGTTAGGTAGGATCGGGGGGATAGGCATCCAAATAACACCTCTCGGTTGCTTACACTTGAGACATAGTTGTTGTCCATTAGGGAACCAAAATCCCCTAGTATTTTTTGACATGATTTAAAACCAATTTATCAGGAAGACCTCTCCACTAGGAGGGTTGAAGTCGCCAGATTGGTTCCGGAAGCCTGAGTGGAATACTGCAATCCATTCAGTAACCGAAGGATACCTTTCGCAGTTCTCGGTGTATCACCCGTATGGGGATATAGCGGCAATAGAACCAAATGGCAGATTCACCCAACCAAATGTGTCATGAATGGGGTATCTTAGGTGCTTTTCTTCTAGGATTGACTACCCGGTGTCCCTCCCGGTAGGGAGATATCTTTAGCCACTTGGATCTACTATCCATATTGTCTGACTTAGATTTCATCACCTTGCAGAGGATATGTCTAGTTGAGTCAGAATACTATTTAGCTAGGTGTTTCCATGCTCCCTTACCTCCTTTTGGTCTAGTGAGTCCACTATTTTTATTTTGTAGGAAACCAGCTGCTTGTTGGTATTCTGACCATTTCTATTGATACTCCACTTATTGTATCACAGCTGTTACAGTAAGTGTTTTGAATTGGTTGTTGGCCTGAGTGCCATATTTTTTGAGCTCTCCTTCTACACACTCGGTTGCATTAGGGTTTTTGAGCTATTTTTCACTCAACACAACGCCCAGATACTTGACACCATCTGTCCCCATTGAGTCCCCGAGACATTCTCAGAACCTCTGGGGTGAGCCCCCACAGCACGATTCACTTGACATCAGCCGTCATAGACATAGATCTTTATCACTTGATACCACTCATCATAGATCTCATGCTTTGTCACTTGAATCCACTCGTCAACGACATAGAACTCCGTCACCTGATCTAGATGCCCCTTATTTTACCTCTGATTGTGAGGCAGAGTCCGACAACCCCACTTACATTGCACCAACCAGCCCCATGGCTAGCATGACCTCCACCGCTTTCTTTGTAGGGACCATTAGTGGAGCATCGACCACCACACCAGTTACCACACCTGCTTTGGGTATGCCCTCGATGGGGCCCACATCTACCATTCTGAACACTGTACCCATTCCACTAGCTAGCATACCTATCCCCACTCCATCAGTGACTCACACTACCCTAGGCGGTGCAGGACCGTCCCATACCACTTTTGTTCCTCCACTTGGGGGCAACATCCCAAAACCAACCCCTCCACTTGGGGGCATTGGCCCCAACATGGTCACAACCACTAGTATGTCACATCCTTCTGCTAGTTTGCCATTCATGGATAGTCTCAACCTTCCTGACCTAGCTAGACTAACTAACGATTCCATCAGACACGACCTTGTGTGGCCTCACATGCCCACAAAGCTCCCCTCCGACATCCCTAAGTTTGAGGGCAAGGAAGGTGACGACCCCCAGAACCATATTATGTCCTTCCATCTATAGTGTTCCTCCAAATCCATAGTGGATGACTCTTTCCACCTCCATCTGTTACAGCGCACCCTCACTGGCTTTGCAGCTAAGTGGTACATCGAGTAGACCCATGGGATCCATGCCACCTTTACTTCCCTTGCCTCGACTTTCTTGCAGTTCCTTCAGTTACCTGTCCACTATGATGCAGGAGTTGAGATCCTACTGTCTTGCAGACAGAACACGGCTACCCACATCACTGACCACACTCATGAGTGGCGTCGACGCCGCAGCCTCTGCAAAATCAAGTTAGACGACCGTATCTTCTTAGATTGGTTTCTAAAATCCCTCCTTCCTGTCATTGCCAAGGATGTGGCATCCGAACGACCCCATTCCGAAGAAGAGGCCATCCTCAAAGCCCAGCAATTTGACCTTATTTATGCCCAGTCGGGTTATCTGTATTCCATCATACTTGATGCCCCTCATGATGATTCCTCCCGACACGATGCACCGGGGGCATCCCATGCCGCCGATGGCATCATTGGCTGTATAGCCTCACATAATCAACCCTTTTCAATAGCACGTCCTAGCCATGGCCCTGGCCTTTCACGGGCTACATCTCAGTCCAAAGCAACTAATTCATATGCTCCCATGGCACATCACCATCATTCCGACGGACCCTCGTGTCGACCTCAGTGCTTTGGCCATGCCGCCGCTGCATACACACCAGTCGCACCTCAGCCATATTACCACCCACAGGCTACACCAGCTCCCGTTTCCTCTCAAGCCCAACCTGCTTATTACCCTCCACAGGCAGCCCCTGCGGAAAACCCACAACCCGTTCCACAGATGTATCAGCAACCCCCACAAGGTTCAGCACTTGTGGCGCCTCCACCTACTTATTATCCACCGCAGCCTACTCCCGCACCTGCACAACCCTAGAACCCACCTGCTACCCAAGGGCAAGTGTATGCCCAACAAAATCTGCAGCATAACCAAAATAACCAGTGTTAACAGGGCTAGCAAAACCATGGAAAAGGATGCAACCGTGGGAACAACCCCCCTCCAGACCAAGGCGGTCAGCCTCCCAATCCCCCAAACAACAATAATGGAGCACCTGCCAACTAGAACCCTGATTGGCCTCCCAAGCAGGCCAAAAATCCTAATTTGTGAACTAACCATCCTTGTTCTATTTGCGGGGTCTATGGCCACTACACTCATGCTTGCCCACATTTGGAGCGAGCTCGACAACTCTGGACCTATGATGCCCATCGCCAAGGGCACATGGCTCCTCAAGCACCACCCAACCCCCCACCACCTCAACATCAACCGTTGGTGTTACAAAACCCTTTACCAACCCAAGGCGTAGTGAACACTCAGCCGTTGGCTCCCCCTCAAGGAAACGCGTCACCACAATGGAAAATAACTTTTTCCGCTCCTGATCAACCCATGATAGACTCAGGTACCAACCACTTGTTAATGATGTCATCCACTGATGTCAATCTTCAAACCCGTCGGAACCAATATCGCAACACCCCTGAAGCCCCTCCCGCTGACAAAAACACTAACGCTCATCCCACTGATCAGACGTTACATATACCTCCAGCTCCATTAGATGGCACCTCCAAAGCACCTCACTTCCCACTTCATCGCATCAACAATAATCCTAATGCTCGTGCTACGTCTAATTACAACATTGTAGATGACTTATCCCAATCTCCCGCACCCATGTCTGTGTTAGAGGTCTTAAAAAACTGTCCTTCACAGTGCAAGACTTTGCTCTCCGCCATTGGTGCTATTGACCCAAATGATTCACGACTGATGGCATTCGATTTGTACCAATCCAAACCACGCCTGCCTTCCACTTTAACGTTCCAAGTTTCTATTTCCATTCGGAATCTTGTCATCCATTTGTGCATTATCGATGAAGGTGCCTCTACATGCGTTATGTCCACATTCATTTGGAAGAAGTTGGGATCCCCTACTCTCTAGCAGTCCACCACTGTGTTGCGAGCCTACGACAGTTGTTCGGCTCAACCCCAATGTCTCTTAGCTAATGTCCCTGTCCAGTTGGCTAGAAAAACCATGCTCATTGACATAGAGGTCATCAACTCGTAGCTTGATTATAACCTCTTACTTTTCCGCAGTTACATGTATGCCATGCAGGTGGTTGCCTCATCCATTTTTTGTACCATGATGTTCCCCCATGATCGACACGTGGTCAAGGTCGATCAACTCACCTATTACGATCCCAATTCCCCCGCTGCACCCAAAAATGTTCTCCCCATGGTTGAACAACCTGTTTATGGTGCAACTACCTCATTTGTTTCCTCCGTGGGACCCAGAGTTTACTCAGATACACCGATGACCTCAACATTCCAATCCATTACACCCCTGTCACCCGTGACCGAAGTATCTGACCTATGTACCCTTTCCCACAATACAAAAACACCAAACAATCAAGCGCCCTTATTACCCAAACCTCCGTTGGTACCTAGTCACATTGGTGTTACACCATCCACACAATCCCCTTCCTATTCCCTCCCTCGGGAGTAGTAAGCACCCCGGTTATGGCTACTCTCATCCTCCCCAGGTTAACCTTAGGATTACCCGTGTGGTATATTTTGCCTCTCGTTCCCCCACCGATGCCAAATGTCATCCTACAACCGGTGCAACCCATTGCCACTACTAGTCCACCACCTCCTGGTGTCACTACCCCTTCGTCATCTACGAATCCCCCCCTCTTATCAAGCACACTGGGGGCAGAGTCCCACAACCATACACTACTGTACCCCCACCCAAAACAGTTAAACCTCCCCTCGTGTTTCGTACTCCTCCCAAATGCTCATTGTGTGATGAGTTAGGCCATCCGACTCATGAATGTTCACAATTACTTGCATTATAGGAACACATGCAAATGCTTGACGATGAACTCAACATTCTTGTTGTCCAAATCGATCCAACCCCTAAGCCTCGTGATAAATCACTGCATACCAACCACCCTTGTGCAATATGCAGTATTTACGGGCATTACTCACATCACTGTCCTGATCTCCCAGATTACAGAGCAACTCTCTATGAGATGAATAGTTTGGACCTTGAGACGACACCCCCCACAATTGAGGAGATCCACCCCCTAGTATCACCCTCATCCGGAGATATTAGCACCATCTATATGATCTCTTCCACTACCACTCCCTCGTCAATCGATTTGACAACTCCAAGTTTCGATAATGATGAGGAGATTCTAGAGGCTCTCACTGCCCCCGATTATCCCTGGGAAGACATGCACCATCGTTCATATTTCCTCCCATAAGAGTCCTCCTCCACCACAGCCACGCAATTTGTGGTTGAGTCCAAATATTTCCTTCCCACTAAAGTCGACTGGTTTAAGGATCCCATTCCCACTCCTGATGCCTTTGAGGAAGGTAACATGGCCAACATCTCACCCACAATCCAAATTGATATCGCTGCCCCAGGAGGTGTCCCTGAACTCATCACTTTAGGAGCCTCCTTTAGTGAATATGAGATTGGATAATACAAAAAACTTTTCCAAGAATTCCGTGATGTCTTTGCCTGGTCCTATACCGAAATGCCTGGTCTCGACCCCGCTATCATTGAGCACCACATTGACACCTCTGAGTTAGGGGGCATAATAGATTACCTCGACCCTGGGATAGGGGGCATGATCAATAATTTTGAACCTTCCTCATCACATCTATCTTAGTGTTTCAATGATCCCATTGTTCAAACCAACACATATGTGATCCACAATCACAAACCCCATGTGCATAGCATGGGGGTAGGTCATTAACCCTGCTCACTTTTTCACATACGTGATCTCAACCATTTTGGAGGTCACATGTCACTTGTATATATGATTTGATTCGAGACACCTAGTATTCTTCCCCCGCAGGTCATCATTTTTCCCCACCACTGCATCCTTGGTTTGGTGGGCTCACCTTTATTTGCAACCATTTTTTAACCTAGTTATTTCCTTTGACCATTCCGGAGTCCTTATGACCTCCGTGTTTTGCACCATTTCCACCGCCGGATTCATATTTCCATGCCCATGATGATGCTTGAGATCCTTTCTCGCTCTCACCAAAAACATTTTTAGCATTTTTTAGACACCACTAGTCACCTCAGTTTGCGTGCCACTTCGGCTGCTCTCCATTTTTTATATATTTTATATCATTGGATTCATTTTTTCGAGCCCGTGATGATGCTTGAGACCATTTTACGTGCCACATTGGCTGTTATCCGTTTTTTACACTTTTTATATCACCAGTTCCAGTTTTTCGAGCTCGTGATAATGCTTGAGATCATTTCTTAGTCTCACTAGGTACAATTTCAACATTGTGTCTCGACACCTTGCTACCTCGATTTGTGCACCACATCGGTCACCATCAGATTGTTCCACCTTTTTACATGAGCCATTCACTCCTTTCATACTGCAATTATTTAGTTATTTTTACACCATTCATTATCCCGCAAGGAGGCCCACCAGTGTTCCCCCCTACCCTCATTCTTGGTCATCATCAATGTTCCTTGATTGAGCACTTCCTCCTTGCTTGACCATTCCTTTTGTTCGGTATAATTTTATCCATTTTTCGGGCCGGACAAGTCCTTTACAAAAAAGGCACTTAGGGAGTTTCTGTTAAGCTCTTTTTTGACTCCTAAACCAATGAAAAGATCACCGATCAATCTTGCTTCCTTTCATGCTCGTTAAAGTACCTGAAAGGGCATCTATTTGGTATAAGTTTAACTCTTTTCCGAACCTCATAGACTAATTACGAAAAATGAATACTCTAGTCACACCGACTAGAAGAGTTCTTCATTGCATCCTTTTATGCTTCTTCGGGCCTTGGAGACTAACACATAAAAAAGAAACCCCCTGGAGTCTTCTTATCACTTTAAAACTCTCTAAAATTGAAAGCAACCACGAGCATGAACTGTCCTGGGCTCGTAAAAATCCACACGACAGTACCATTCCATTATTTCAGAGTCTTTTTATCACTTTCAGACTCCTTAAAATTGAAAGCAATCACGAGCATGAACTGTCCTGGGCTCATATAAATCCACACGACAGTACCATTTTAAACACACTTCTTCTAGTTCCTTAACCCATGAAGAAGTCCCCCCGTGCCTCTTGTCACTATGATCGATCATCTCAGCAGCACCGCCAATCAGGTCTCCTTTGTTCAGAGTATTCTACTGTCTCCTGCCATTTTACACCAACTTGAGTATCCCTCACCTTAGTCACTATCCTTGATCCATTACAACTATGATCCCTTTCCCACCAGTCAGTTTCATATGTTTCCTGATCATCCCTGCCATCATCCTCTGAACAAAGGAAGTTTGAATCCACCCACTCTACTTGCCCAGTTATCCCCCACAGTATCACAGTCCTACCATCAGTACTCTCACACTTCGGTTCTCCACCTCGCGCTCCTATCAAGGAAATATCATTGCCTTGCTAGTTGCAGGTCTCCCTCTGTCGACGACAGCCCCTCTATTCCAGAGGATAGACCTAGAGGTCCCTGCGCCTTGGACCCATCACCATCTGTGATGAGTGCCTATGAACCATTTTGAGAGGAGTCATCATTGCCTCTCCGAGTGGTTGTTTCTCACATTCTCGACTTCAGCACCTTGATCGCATCGTTGAGAATCGTGCAAGGTTTATATCCCTTTAGTTATTGGTCGAAGACCCTGGATTTCCCCCCACTCTATCACATTGGTGAGTCACGTCGGAACATCTAGTTATATCTTCTCGTGGATGTCCGGTTTGTGTGGGAGATTGTATTCAGAAGCCATCTAGTTATATGCTTCCTTGAGTACCCAGTTCAGTGTACCATTGAGGGTATGACTCCCTGTCAATATGATCCAGCAGCTCATCACTTCCTCTAGTACCACACTCAGCAGCACTGTTGTTATTCCAGTGTATCAGTTCTTCAGCTCAAACATGGTCAGCCCAGTAGTATGTCCCAGATTTGTGTCCCCTCTGGACCCTTATGATGTACACAGTGGTTCTCTATGTATCTTACAGGTCCCCCTTTTTGGGCCTCATAGTTATTTTGTATGTATCTTGAGACGAGCATGGTTATGCCTGCCTTGTCCATATATTGAGATTCTTCCTCATTCATTGTTTGAGGCCATGTATATTTCAGGTCCCCATATTTTGGACCCCTTTGTTATTGTTGTTCTATATCTTGCTACGAGCATGGGAATGCCTGCCTCATCCATATGTTCATATTATTCCTCATTCATTATTGAAGTCATGTACTTTCCATTTTTGCAGTTTGTTCAGGACCATTGTTCCGGGCTCTAGTTCGTTTCTTCTCTTCTCCACATCCCAGGAAAACCATAAAATACTTATGATGTCTGTCGACCATACGATGAGCTCCTGCCCTCACACATCAAGGGGAAATCTGTTAACATTCAAAAAGTGCTCACTACCTCATCTACCCCATTACATGACTCATTTGTCCATATTTCCCACCATATTAGCCTCTTAAAGCCCAAAAAACCCCTTTTCCCCCAAAAAATACTCCAAAATTCCTCCAAAATAGAAAAAACCCTCTAAAAAGGGAGTAAAAAATACAAAAAGAGGCAAAAGAGGGAAAAATAATCAAAAACCCTATACAGCTGACCTAAACCATATGGTGCCCAAAACCATCGGCCAGCACTCCACCACTGAAAAACCTATAAATTGGAGATGGAGGCCCCTCATTTCATATCCACAATCAACCACACCCTTACTCTACCAAAATCACTCCTGAAACCCTAGCTCACGCTTGAGCTACTTTCACATTTGAGTGCCCCTTTGGCCCATTTCGAAAACCCTTTAAAGAAAGAGAAAGGAACAACACTGGATCTTGGAAGCAACCCTCTTGGACTGCTACAAAGGCTTCATCAACCTTCCCATTGCAGGTATAATCAATACCAAAACATTTTATTATCTTGTCTTTTCTATTTATGCACATGCTTAGAGTAGTTACTATTTTATTTACTGTCTTTTATTTACTGTATTTTCTGAACTACTACTAAAGAGTCCCTTCTCCTTAGTAGGTGTTCATTTGCACAAGCTAGGGTGAAAACCCTAGCTACAATAGAATTTCTTTTAGATTCATGCAAATTTTGATTCATAAGAATTTGTTTTGTTCTAAGTTAGATTTACAGTTTGGTTTTATGAATTAGAATAGGGTTTGATTTACTTTCAAGAAGGTGTGAACTTGTTTACAAAGATATTCAATTTCATACCAATAGATAACAGTGTCAGGTAGAAATTGTGCTTGCATAGATATTGCACGATATCTTTGAAATAAAAGACTTCCTGGGGTTGATAATTTATGTTTGGGAGTTCCAGCTATTCAATTAATTAGACAATTAATCCAACCAACACTTTCCATCAATGTTGTTCATGTGTGCAATGATATTGAGCAGTTTACGTGCTTAACTATTTACTTAGATCGCTTATTGTATAGATGTCTTTTACTGGTTTCTCTTGTTTCTTGTATTCACAGGTCTTGTAGCTTGGATTTGACGACTGTGGGACGTGGATCAACATTCAGGAGAAAGGATTGCATAATAAAAAGGTAAGACACCTAGTACTTGATCCTTAAGTAGATCTAGGAAATGCATTGGTAGTCTGTTCTATTTGTTCTACACTCACTTTGAGCTAGGGAGATCTAGATCACGTTCGCTCAAGTGGATTGTCCGATAACAATCCCATGGCTCAGTGGCGTTGGAAAATGATACTGTCTCTCTGACTAGTCCTCTCACTTTTGTTTCTAGTATTAAAATGCAAATGCACTCTCCATTTCATGACAACCCTGCGATGGGTGGGCCACACCCTACTGTGAATGTGTATTCGGCTATAATGAAGAACAACATTATAATATAGGTGGTTCTTTCAAAGGTATATTAATGCAAAACAACATGCTTACATTCCAACTTCATCCCTAGATATGATGATAGCTATAGAAACAGTAAGCAAATTATAGGATCACATGTTTATAGAAAATGTACAACTACACAACATGTATCATGGGAATCCCTCATGGGGGAGAAAACCCAATTACAACCTTTCAATGTGATAGAATCCGCAAAATCAAAAGTCATGCATGACTTCACAATGTCTCAGCTTGCCATAAACCCTAGGCGAATGCATACATGGTGGGACACCATGCGTTACACATCAAAGAATACCCAAGTATAATTGCTTTACTAAAGAAGGATAGTGAGCTAGAGAATAAAGAACCCCAATCATACACACAAGAGGAAGACCAAGTTGATGGAACATGATGAGAACAAGACTCTCTCATATATATTATAGAGGTCTAGGGCTATAAATCCTCCAATAAGTATATGATGCCACACAATGCTGACTTAACCAACGAGTTAAGTTAGGGGTCACACATCATGACCAATACTCCAACGTTAGGTGATAAGGGGCTTGCAACTGCATAAGGACTTCTCTATACCTATGAAACATGGAACACCCATCAAGGAAACCAACTCAATCCACCATCATTAAGTACTGCTACCACCATCAAGGGATAAAAACGGTGAGGGACAACTATTTGCTGAGGGATGCATCCCCTAGCTCAGTGGCATTAGAAAATGCTACCGTCTCTCTCACTAGTCCTCTCACTTTTGTTTCTAGTATTAAAATGCAGATGCAATCTCTGTTTCATGACAACCCTGTGATGGGTGGGCCACACCCTCCCATGAATGTGTATTCAGCTATAATGACAAACAACATTATAATATAGGTGGTTCTTTCAAAGCTATATTAATGCAAAACAACATGCTTATGTTCCAACTTCATCCCTAGATATGATGGTAGCTATAGAAACAGTAAGCAAATTATAGGATCACATGTTTATAGAAAATGCACAACTACACAACATGTATCATGGGAAGCCCTCATGGGGGAGAAAACCCAATTACAACCTTTCACTATGATAGAATCCGCAAAATCAAGAGTCATGCATGACTTCACAATGTCTCATCTTGCCATAAACCCTAGGTGAAGGCATACCTGGTGGGAGACCATGCATTACACATCAAAGAATACCCTAGTATAACTGCTCTACTACAAAAGGATAGTGAGCTAGAGAATAACGAACCCCAATCATACACACAAGAGGAAGACCAAGTTGATAGAACATGATGATAATATGACTCTCTCATGTATATTATAGAGTTCTAGATGTACATGAAACACCCATCAAGGAAACCAAATCAATCCACCATCATTAAGTACTGCTACCACCATCAAGGGATAATATAGGTGAGGGCTAACTATTTGCTAATGGATCCATCCCTTGGATCAGTGGCATTGGAAAATGCTACTGTCTCTTTGACTAGTCCTCTCACTGGCGTTTGAAATGGACAACTACACAACATGGCTACTACACATTAATGTGTCCTCATCCACAAGGAGTGGGAATCGTTAGGGGCTCTAACCACTATATCGACATCGATAGGGAATGGGACTGATCATCACATAACAACACAATTGTTATAATGTCAGCCCACTCTTCTAGTGCAGGAAGAGACGCACCGTTCTACCAGTCCGTGGAGAATATTGTATCACCGATCCTGCAAACATAAAAAGTATTAGGTTTGATGAATGCATCCATCTTATGGTTCATTTGATTCAAGACATATATGTGGTTACAATAGTCTTATAGTAGATGAAAACACCAAGATTAAAATGCATGATTTTTTGTTTTTGTTTTTGTAAAGGTGTTAATTCCTCAACGTGAAGTCATATTAATGGATAGGGTATTTTTAGAATAGTGATAATTGCAATCCATGAGAAGAACCTTGGATCACACATTTTGGTTTTGTCTTATCTTAGGCATCACTCATGATGTTTGATCAAGGAAGCAAATCACTAGAATGGATGAGGGTGAGAATTTACTCAAGAGACCTTTCGCATTACTAACCAAAAATTTCCGCATATTTAGAGGAACTTTTGCATATTTGAAGGCATAAATCACCATTGAGGTTCATATATATGTTTTTAAATGTCTTTGCTTAGATGGTATACTAGGTCTTGGAACCTCTTTTAGGTTGTGAGAATGTGTTGTAGGAAATGAAGTTTAAGTATGTCCATTTCAACTTTATTTAATTGTTGCATTAGTTTTTGTAGGAGAAGGGTTAACATTAATAGAAAACCAATGCATTACACTCACTATTACAGACCTTTTTTTTCATGCCATTAGTTTGATTAAGAAATTATATTGTTTGACTTATAATGATTTTACTCTTGTACATGTGAGGATGTTAACTTTATGTTTTTTCAAATCCATATGCTTTCGTTCTAGTTGTGCATTTTTTAGTGGATTGTGTATCTTCTATAATCATGACTACCTCTTAAAATTTTAAGGATCCATACTTAAAAATGTTAAATTTTGAGCATTAATTCACAATATTCTAGGATCTTCACTAAGAGAATAACATATACAGTATATCAATGCCTAACAATCACAATAAACATGACAAGCATCACAAGAATCAAAAGCATGAGAGACACAGACTTTCCGTGGGGAAAACCCTAAGGTGAGAAACCCCACAACTTCCTCAGAGATAGAGAGAGCAATGGATCAACCAAAGTACAACCAAAATACGTTGAGATAGTCTCCTAGTAGCAGATGATCCTCTTCCTCACTAGTGTGCCACGTTTTGAGTGAGAGAGATATGAATTTCCGAATTTACATATACATCAACACTCCCTCTTAACTAGGAAGGTATTTCTTGACACAGATCTGCTAGACAAGTCTTCTTCTCGGGATCATCATCATCGATGCATCGTCATTGTCATCGACACTGCTGCTGCTATCTCAACCAATCTCTGACTCTACTCGTCAGAGGAAGTTCTACACAGCCAGTCCTTTTTCATACTGGATGTAGGCCCACCACCTACAGGTCTTTGTCATCACTGGCCATATTGTGGAATCCTCAGGACTTATTATGTGCGTCACAAAACCTTGAAAGAGAATCCCAGTCTATTACGAGCACACGACTCTACCTATAGGATCTCCCAGGGCCATATTATATGTGACCTCACCACAAAACCTCGCAAGAGCATCCCAGGCTATTACGAGCACACAACTCTACCTATAGGATCTCCCAGGGACAGATTATATGTGGTCACCACAAAATCTCGCAAGAGCATCCCATGATGTTACGAGCACACAGATCTACCTATAGGATATCCCAAGGACATATTATATGTGGTCATGGAAAAACCTCGCAAGAGCATCCCAGGACTTATTACGGGCACACAACCAAACCTATCAGATCTCCCAGGGACATATTATATGCCATAGGACAAAACCTTGAAAGAGCATCTTCCAAATATCATAGGGCCAGATTATATTCCATAGAAAAAACCTCGAAAGACTATCTGCAGATCTCCCAGGGCCAAATTATATGTCCTCCCAAAGCAAAACCTCGAAAGAGCATTTTCCAGATATCCCAGGGCCAAATTATATGCAATAGGAAAAACCTCGAAAGACTATCTACAAATCTCCCAGGTCCAAATGATATGCTCATCTGCACAACCTGATCCACGACCATAGATTATCAACCTGATACTCACCATACATCATCCTGATCATCCTGATCATATAATGCATCTACCTGATGCATACCAAGTATCTACCTGATACAAATACAAATACATGATGCATATCACAATACATGATCCACCTGATCATACAATGTATCCACCTGATACATATACAGATACATGGTCCAAGCATCCAACATGATGCGTACATACATATACATATAAATGATCCAACTGATCATATCCAGCATCCAAGATGATACATACATACATATACATATAAATGATCCAACTGATCATATCCAGCATCCAACATGATGCGTACATACATATACATATAAATGATCCAACTGATCATATCTAGCATAAACTAGAACATCATCCTGATGCTCATCATCCAGCACTTACATCCACAGTCATGTGAAGGATCCTCCTTCCAACATGCTTGGAATGGCTTCAGCAAATGTGTCCATCACTTCTTCATCGAAGTGTCATCAATCCGAAGAACACCAAGCCTCTCTCTGAAGTACTCGAACTTCACCCTAGCTAGTGGCTTCGTCAGCACATCTGCAATCTGCTCTTCCGTCGCAACATATAGGAGCTTCATAGCTCCTCTCTGCACCATATCCATGATATAGTGATATTTGATCTCTATGTGTTTCAACCTGTCATGAAACACTAGGTTCTCAGACAGCTTCACACAACTCTGGTTATCACAGAAGATACCAGTAGCATCCAATGGGAGATCAAATAACTCATACAGTAGCTTTTGTAGCCATACTGCCTCACAACTAACTGAACAGGCTGCAACATACTCTACCTTAGTTGTACTCAAAGCTATGCAGGACTGCTTCCTGCTAAACCAAGAGATCACACCTGATCCCATACTGAAGAAGCACCCAGATGTGCTCTTCCTATCTGTAGCACTGCCAGCCCAATCTGAATCAACATAACCCTGTAGGTTAAACTTTTGATTCGCTTCATACTTGAGCCCCTAATCCACTGTACCCTTCAGGTACCTCAGAACATGCTTTACATCAATCATATGAACAATCCTCGGATCTTTCAGGAACTGACTCAATGTGTTGACCGCAAAGCAAATATCTGGTCTCGTGTTCGTCAGGTACATCAAGACCCAATCATCTGACGATACATAGAGACATCAACCGGCTCAGATGAAGCATCACATAGAAGCTTCAGATTCGATTCCATAGGTGTGGCCATGGCCTTGCAATCCATCATCCTGAATCTCTTCATGATATCTACTGTGTACTTCCCTTGACCAAGGAAGATCCCACCTGCAATCTGCGACACCTCCATACCTAGGAAATAATGCATCATTCCCACATATTTCATATCGAACTTGGTAACAAGCTTCCTCTTAGTATCTGCAATCAATCTGTCATCTCCTGTTAAAAATAAGTCATCCACATACAGGAGTAGAATCACAGGATTCCCTTCCTCAACCTTGTAGTAAAGGTTGGAATCCGGTTTACTCTTGGTAAAGCCCAAACTAGATAGGAAACTGTCTATCCTACCATACTAGGTTTTTGGAGCTTGTTTCAAGCCACACAAGCCTTTCTTCAATCTGCACACATATGACTCCCTGTCATGTATTTCAAAACCGAGTGCCTGCTCCACATATACTTCCTCTTCAAAAAAAACCATTCAAGAAAGCAGTCTTAACATCCATCTGGTGTATTTTCCATTTCATTGCTGCAACCAGGGAAAGTATTGTTCTGATGGACATATACCTGGCTACAGGTGCAAACATTTCTTCATAATCTATTCCCTCTTTCTGAGAGAATCCACGAGCTACAAATCTTGCCTTGTATTTTTCTACACTGCCATCTACAACATGCTTGATTTTGTAGATCCATTTGGAAGTCACAACAGACTTCTGTTTAGGTCTTGGGACAACATCCCAAACATCATTCTTCATTATTGATTGGTATTCCTCAACCATGGCATCCTTCCATTCTTTCTTTTGCACTACTTCTTCATAACTAGAAGGCTCTTTGTTCATAATGTCACAGAGTAAAGCAACATAGCTGGTATGTGATCTGGTTCTCTTCTTTGCTCTGTGTTCTTCTTTTGGAATGCCAAATCTTTTTGCATCTTGAATGAGCTCTCTATCCCATGCAGGTTTCCTCTTGTGAGAGTTATCCTCATGGGGTGGATCTATAGGTTCTTGTGGATCTTCAAACTCATGAACAACTTCTGGAACTGCTTCAGTCATGGTAGTGTCTTGAAATCTAGTTTCCTTAGGTTCTTCATAAACTTCGATAGGTGTCTTCCTTGATTTGATGAATGCTATGTTTTCATCAAATGTTACATCCCTACTGACATCAATCTTCTTGAACCTTGGAAAGTATATTCTGTAAGCCTTCGAGCTTTCACTGTAACCCACAAAGATGCCCTTTTTTCCTGAAGGATCTAGTTTAGTCCTCTTTTCCTTTGGGACATGAGTGTACACTAGACAACCAAATATTCTGAGATGGCTGACTTTAGGTTTCTTACCAGAAAAGACCTCTTCTGGTGTCTTGTTGTCCAATATCTTGTGGGGTGTTCTGTTCTGCACATATACAACTGTTCTACCTACGTCTTCCCATAGCTACATAGCTAGATCCTGGTCATGCAACATTGCCCTTGCTACTTCCATGCTAGTTCTATTCTTCCTTTATGCAACTCCATTTTGTTGAGGATTGAAAGGAGCAATCAACTCCCGCATAATCCCTAAATCACTACAAAGCTTCTTGAACTCACCTGAGGTGAATTCTCCACCATTGTCGGATCTGAATGTTTTGATCTTCTTGTCAGTTTGATTCTCCATCAAAGTTTTGAATTCCTTGAACTTATCAAACACCTCATCTTTGTTCTTCAAGAAGTATACCCAAGTCTTCCTGGAGAAGTCATCAATAAATGAGACAAAGTAAACATACCCACTAAGAGAACTAGATGACATATGACCACATACATCTGAGTGGATGATTTCCAGGATGTCTTTGGCCTTGCTTTTACTACTTGGGAAAGCCTTCTTAATGTTCTTACCTTTTGCACATCCTTTGCAAACACCTTCAAGTCTGGTCTTTATTTCAGGAAGACCTTCTACAACCTTGCTTGCAATTGGAAGTGTCCTATAGTGCATATGAGCAAGTCTTCTATGCCAAAGTTCACTTGGCTCCATGGATTCATCCACCATGGCATGTTCAGGTTGTCCCTTCAATTTAGACAATCCTCCCTCTTGCTCTCCAATCACTACTGCATCATCTATGGTCTTTCCCTTTGGCCACATTAGGACTTGGCTATCCACAAATGAAACCCTCATACCTTTTGCATCCAATGCAAAGATGGAGAGTAAGTTCTTCTTGAGCCCAGGTACATAAAGGACTTCTTTCATCTTCAAATATTTTCCATAATCTAGGTTGTAGGAGGATTCACCACTTCCTTTGATTGGGTATTGATAATGATCCCCCAGTTTCACCTTATGGGGTGATTCATGTTCAAATAGATTCACAAAAGATTCCTTAAACCTAGTCATGTGTTTGGAAGCCCCACTATCAATCAACCAATCATTACAACCATGGGAGATAGTACATGTGAGAGCAAAGATTAGAACATACTCTTCTTCACTTGATGAGTCATCATCACTTTCTTCCCTAGCCTTCTTCTTTGGAGGTTCATCATCCTCAGCAGCATGAGCATGGAACTTTCTTTTGCTGCCCTTCTTCTTCTTGCTGAAGTTGTTGTTATTATCCATTTTGTTCTTGGGACAATCTGAAGCAAAGTGACCCTTCTCATTGCATGTGAAGCATCTTAGATCCTTCTTATTATTTTGATAGGATCTTTTGTAGCAAGAGTGCTCCTTCTTGGGCTTGGTTCTTTTTCTGTGAGTTGCAAGAGCTTGATCTTCACCTCCCATCTTTTCCTCATGAGCTACAAGTCTAGCTTCTTCTTGAAAGAATTCCTCCCATAGTTTACTGAAAGAGATCAATTTCTTTCTTGCACAGATTCCTTGAATAAAGGAGTCCCATGACCTAGGTAGGCCATTTAGAGTGGTCATAACAACTTCACCATTGTCCACTACTTCATCCACAGCTTCAAGTTGCTCCTTGATCTGAGAGACCTTGGATAAGTAAGATTGAATGGTTTCTCCATTCAACATCTTCACCCCTTTCAATTGATTCCATAGAGTCATCTTCCGATCTATGTTCTTCCCTTCAAATAGCTTGGTCAAAGAGTCAAACATCTCCTTGGGTGTCTTTAGAGAAGACACATAGGGTATGAGATGGTCTTTGATAGAATCAACAATGATTCTCTTTTCCTTGACCAAGTTCTTCTTATGCAATACCTTGGCCTCTTCATCCTTTGGGATAGGGATGTCTTCTTTTATATATGAGTCCAACTCATTCTCTTCCAGGATTAACCCAATCCTATACTTCCAATCTCGGAATTTATCAGCCACTTTAAGCTTATCATAAAACTTGGTGTGGTGAGACATCTTAAAGAGTACTTCAAATGGAAATAGAAAAGATTTAGGTCTTACGACTTGAAATGCTGAAAACTGGATCTGGTCCCGGATTAGGGTTTGTCGAAAAAACCCTAAAAATTCAAATTGTGAATTTCAAATTTCTGAAAGGATAGAAAGATGCACCTTGATGAGCTGATCAGCCTCGTGCATTTAGAATTTGAGATCAACAAAGTTTTACCCTTCAGATTTGCCTTTTTGTCCTCCCGGGTTCACTAGGGAGAGCCCTGAATTATGGTTTTAGTTTCCCAGAGATCTACCCAGCCAAAAATCTCAATCCAAAGCTTAAACTTCGATTTTTGCAAGGAGCTTCTAGCTGTGTCTTTAGATTCCAAAAATTCCTATTTTTGTGGAAACCCTAATTTTTAGGGCCAATCTAAAATGCTCAGAATTGAATTCTGATTGGACAGATAGATTTTCCTTGATCAGTAGAGTCAATCTACTATACTGCTTTTCCCAAATCTGTGGAGAGAAACCCAATAAACAAGAAACTCAAGTTTTCGTCACTGCAAAATGTCTTCTTCTCAGGTTAGCTCTGATACCATGTTAAATTTTGAGCATTAATTCACAATACTCTAGGATCTTCATTGAGAGAATAACATATACAGTATATCAATGCATAACAATCACAATAAGCATGACAAGCATCACAAGAATCAAAAGCATGAGAGACAAGAGACATAGAGTTTCTGTGGGGAAAACCCTAAGGTGAAAAACCCCACAACTTCCTCAGAGATAGAGAGAGCAATGGCTCAACCAAAGTACAACCAAAATACACTGAGATAGTCTCCTAGTAGCAAATGATCCTCCTCCTCACTAGTGCGCCACTTTCTGAGTGAGAGAGATATGACTTTCCGAATTTACATATACATCAACAAAAAATGTATAAGTCTTGGAAAATCCAACCAATTCTTAAATTCTAACTATAAAATATTTGGTGATACTTTTTAAGTTTTTTTCTAATTTATAAGTATTTTATGTACTTTATATAATAATTTGGACAAAATAGCAACATTTGTAAATGGAAATAGGAACATCTATTGTCAAGAAAAGAATGTTTGGATTTGTATTTCCCTCCATTGTTTTTAATATTTAGATTTCCCTCCAAATTTTTATTCATTTTGTAATATAAATAGGAACAAAGCTCATATGTATTCAACAATATTTTAATTGAAAACATTTTTTGCTTGGCATTGAAGTTAGAAAGCTATGAAGACTAGAGGAAATGAGAAGCAAACTCTCTTACAACATGCAATCTTAACCCGTGGAAACAAAAAGAGGTACCATTGCCTTGTACTATTGTTTGTACTATATTGCTCATACTATTATTTTGTCTTTGTTGTCCCTTTGTACTATATTGCTTATACTATTGTTTTTTCCTTATTGTCCCTTTCGGTCCAGATGAATTATGATGAGTATTTCAAAATTTAATAGTATTTTAAAATCCATATTTGCAAATGACATTTACCGTGGATAATTGGCCTTTTGAAAATACATTTTTTGTTATCTTGTCAGTTGTTTTTGTCCATTCATGAACTAGATATTCAAATACATTACATCATCAAACTATGGATTTGAAATAAGTAGGCCAACATGTAGTGCCACCGGCCGTTTACATCCTTGTTGATGCAAGAGATGGGAAAACTTGCTCCGTTCCCTAATCTTGTAGTATTAGAATAGGGTTACAAGAATTTTCCAAATGTATCGTTACTGGAAATCCACTTACTCACAAATCCAAACAAAAAATGCAGATTCTCTCTTTCCAAAAGTTACATAGGTCTTATAAACACCTGAGTCAGTCTCTCCAACATCTAGTTAGCAAAAATCGCAGAATTTCTTCGAGGAAAAATATTGCATTCTAAATCGAGAGCAAATGGTGAGATTTACTGATTCTAAACCAGTTAAGCAAATTTATATCAAAATTATCAGAACCCCACCTCACATATGCTTAGTATTTAGAGCTGTGCAGCATAATTTACAAACACCCTTCATGAATTAGTAGTCCACAAGAAGATGTTTTGTGGTTTCATCATTCTGCATACATAGACAACATCTACTGGGACCAATCTGGCCTTTTTTTAAAATATTTTCCCATGTATTGAGACACCCCTATTGGCAATATGGTAGTTATGTCCTCAGAATCGCAAACCCTAGAGTCACTCTTGGTTTCTGATGAGTGTAACTTTGTGATCAAACAATAGAGGTGACCAGGTCCTAGTATCTGATCTTGTGGGAAAGATTGTTGCTCTGTTTTTCTGTGACAAGTTTTTCTCCACCATCACTATAGATCTTATAAAGATGGAGATCTTAATAAGAAGAATCCAGAAGATTAAAGAATATCATGCCCAAGTTTTGGGAGAAAGGAAGCCCGTAGAAAGCCCAAGCATGCAGTTTTGAAGGAAATGAAGCCTACGGGCTTGAAGTTAATTTATGAATTAATTGACTAGTTAATTAATTAATTAGTTCATTAAAATGAAGATTTGAAAGGGCATGAAGCCAACAAACCTGGAAGATGTCCATTGAGATTTTAATTGGTTAAATAATCAAAATCTGCAAAAGACAAAAATATGAATTAAAAGGTTTAATAGTAGAAGATTCGATGAAGCATGTGAAGATTACACATCAAAGAATACCCGAAAAATCTAAATAGAAGAAGAGAGTGTGTCTTGGATTCATAAGTTGCAGTAGCATCCTGAGCAGTCCAAGATACAGTAGCAACATGAACCAGTTAATAACATTAGATTTCATATATTTTTCCTGTAAAACTTTTGACCACAGAGTATTCCCAAAAAGCACCCTCTATATTTTAGTATACATCGTTAGACATTCTGTTATGAATGAGTTAAAGATATTTGTATAATGTTCATAAATACTATTTAATTTTCAAGATTGTGTTAGTTGGCTTGTTTCAATGATGTGTTAATAAAAATGATTCTTTTTTTATGCAGTTTATTTGCGGATGTCCATATCAAAGTAAGACATTATTTTTTGTTTGTTTGGGATTTCAATAACTTCAATATTTTTTTAACAATTATTGTCCTTTCTTTTATACCTTAAAAATTGTCTAACTTTCTTTGAGCACGAGTTGCAATCCATATTTGTAGGGAGCTAACAAGATTAAATTAAGACATTGCAATACATCAATTTTAACAAAGTTAGGCCACATTACCAAAAGAAATGACAATGTTATATGTGGCACAACTTTAGGTAAATATTTTAAACATGATGGTAACTTTTTTTTTTTAATAAATAAACAATTATATTAAAGAAGTTCATAGTATACTTGACCATAGGATCGAAGATGGTAAACAAATTCCAACAAAATATAGCATCGGGATCCACTGTCCCATTACAAGGTCAATCTACTTGCCATAGTGTCGACAACAATTCTAATGCACATACTCTTGAGAAAGATGTGAAAGAACCACTAGAAGGTATGATCATTTCTAAACATTTTTTGTCCTATACAAGTATTTCAAGATTTCATATTAACAATTTCATATTGTCATTGTCTCAAGAGGGGTACTGGTTTGTTTTTCCAGAAAATTTTCAACAGGAACCACCACAACAAGATCATGTTTTGGAGGAGGATCCACCACAACAAGAGCATGTTTTTGATTAGGATCCACCACAACAAGAGCATGGTTTAGAAGATGAAAATGCATCTACCCAAGCTAGTACTACAATAAATGTGAAAAGGAGTAGAGGACCAACAAAATGTCTCTTTGGAACAACTATAGAGGGCATTGCATTTCTTGAAATTCAATTTAATGAGAAAGGCCAACCTATTGGTCCACATTCAGAGAACGTATCCTCATTTTTAGGTGTTCTTTCAAGGGAAATTCTAGCATCAAGCACATGGAATGGAAAAAAGTGTCTGAAGTGCAAAAGAAAGACATGTGGAGTGCAATCAATGTGAGCATCAACTTATTCTAAACTTTATATATTGATGCATATTGAGCTTGTGTGTGATAGGTTTAGTGTCAAATAACGCTTGTATCTAATCATGGACTGTTTATATATTATAGCATACCTTCCAAATAGATCCTTCAGCAGAGCAATGGTGTCATAAAGCAATATCTCAACACTTGAGAACCTATAAATATAATTTGTATAAGAAATTATATTTGAAATATGAAACAAATGAGGAGAGGATTGCAAACCTTCCTATTGGAGTAAATGAAACTGATTGGATTGAATTTGTTAGATTACGATCTGACCCTAAATTCAAGGTAAAAATGAAAGACGAATTTGAATGTTATCATCTTTGATTTTGAATCCTCTCATACAATCAACTATAATCATAGCATCTATTTTTTTATTGAGTTCCAAAAGAGGTAAAAAACAAATAAGGAAAATAGGGCATTAGAACAAGAGACCCACACTTCTGGCTGTAGAGGTTACTTTAGGGTTGAAGATGACCTGGTAAGTTACAACAAATTCTATTATTTGTTCACAATTAACAACTTTAAATATAGTTAACTAGATTGTTATATTTGTTGATACTAGAATCAATCTTGTGGTCCAAGTGATAAGCCTATAACTAGGGTTGATGTGTGGATGAAATGCCATAAAAGCAAGGATGACACTCCAATGTCATCATTCATTGCAGAGATAATAGTAAGTTCCGAACCTATTCTTGTATCATTTATGATTTTTTAGAGTTAATGATGTTTCTTATATGAGTTTGTTGAAATGTTGACATTGCTAGAATCAAATTGAATCGGCACAAAATGAGTCAGTGTCTCCTGCATATGCTACAAAGCAATATGCCCTTTCTATAATTTTGGGGCCTGAGAGGAGGGTTCGTGTATGTGGGGTTGGATTCGGAGTCACTCCAACTGTATTATTTGGAAAAGAGCGTTCCTACAAGAAGGAATTTCATAATACTAAAGAGAAATTAAGAGAAAAAGACAAGGAACTCGGAAGATTGAAAAACGTTGTTGAAGAATTAATGGAATGGAAAGCTGGCATGGAGGTGGGGAAATAAAGTGGCAGAGTTGTTCCAAAATCCAACAATGTAAGGATTACATGTGTAGACTTTAATTTTTTTATGTAGGCCATCTTTGAAGTTGGGGATTTCAAAATCATAATCTAACATGAACATGATCGTATTGTTGTAGGGTGTGTAATATATGAATTATTGTTTTTGCATCCTAACCCTTTATCTTCTGATTTCATGATATCTAATGCAAACTATTATATTGGCAGAGTAATATTGCCATGTAAGATGTTGAATCAAATCGAGGACCTCTGCAACTGTCACCTCTTAATCCAGTCACCCCAATCCATGTAGTTTTTTAAACCAACTCTTACTTTTTCCATTTTTATTTTCCATTCTTTGAAAATTCCTCATAGGTATTTATTTTTTAGGAGAGTCTCCAGAATAATCCTAGTCAAGGTTCATTGGAAAAAAATACAATATATCCTAGACCATATAATACATTTAATACTCCAAAGTCTAATACATTTCATACTCTAAAGTCGATGGTGAGTTTTGAAACTATTTAATATTTACTGCAATGGTATAATCGTTATTTCACTATATCTTACAAGTATTTATCTCCTAACAGGCTTCTCTGAGTCCTCATCATTCTTTTCCAAAACAAACTCCTTTGACTTTGGGAGAACATAATTGTGACCCAATTGGAAAATCAATACAATAGGTAAGTTCTAATCCTCTTTATTTCTATATTTAATATTCCATTCTTATTCCGAGGAATCTCACAGGAATTTGTTTATTGGCAGGTTCAACTGCAATTACCATCATCAGATGCGGGATTGAATGGAAAAAAATGTTTACTTACATATTTTAATGGTCAATTGATGGTTGCAAAGGGTTACATCAAAAGAATTGAACCAAACTTTGTCATGCCTAATGGGGAAAAATTAGGTGATGGATATTATCTTGTGTGCCTACAATCAATTCTGGTTGATCCTGATTATGAAATCATGTTTAAGCATAGAAGTAATCAATGCAAGTATTTAGTGGATGCAATTAATAGTTTTATACCTTGGAAAAGCAATGGCATTGAATTGATCAAAGATTGAGAAGAATGTGAACTCGGAGTAAACAACAATAGGATGGGCTAGGTGACAGGATTCCAAATAAGACCCATGTGTCTGATTTCCATTTGTGGATATGTAATTATAAACAACAACTCAGCTTACAGGCTTAGGCCAAGCCTGTAGACAAGCATGGACAAGCATAGCAAGCAAGCTGGAGGACAAAGACATGGCAAATGTGACATGGAGGATTGATGACAGAGAATTCACTGTCATCCGATCCCATGGGAAAGCAACTAGAAGCAATCATGATATCCACAAACATGTATAGATTCTACTTAAAACATGATTCGATGAACTAAATCAACGAAACACAATGTAACTTACTGATATTTTCATTGTTACTTGTGTTTAAACCAATCCATATTCATTGTAATACAGATGTAGTGATGAACCCTATCACACCTTAGAAAAAATGTGAAATGAAACCAAATGAGGGTTCTCAAAACCCATAAAATCTAAGATCAATGAAAGTGGTGGATATCTGGGTGGCGGTGGATATCAGTGCATTAGAATTCAATGGCCACTAAGGTCTACTTGGACACCTATCAGAAGAGTCCCCTGAGCTTATATTTATTGAATACATCATCAGTGAAAAGCCAATGAAAACAATGGAAAAAATCCAAAATTTTATTTCTAATGTCGAACATTGGGTGTGCCTTACGAGAAATATTGAACAGACATATAAGTGTCTCCCTGCAATTGCTATATTTCCCATAGGGACATAAAAATATCAGATATAAAGCCATGGTTCACTATATTTCTTCAATACATAGTTTTCTTATCTAGTTTGGTTCACTGTAATAGTTTGTTGGTTCACTAGTGAGGTGGATGATGATGTATATGTAACTTCGGAATGTATTTCATCTATGTATTTTATATATATTTATTGTACCCTTATAAGAGATGTGTCATTCCTCTATAAGGAAGTGTCGTCATGTGGATTGACAAGTGTCGCAAGTGTGTGTACTTGCCAATGGGTTATTAGACCACCATGTGTGGGGTCAGCCCTGAAATATATATTATAATGTAGATGTACCTAGCTAGACAAGTCGGCCCCATAAGGTCACTGGGCAAACAAATTATTATAAAGAGAGATCAGGTGATCTCCATTTAGATCACTCGAAAAAGTATCTCACTCTCACTCAGAAAGTGGCGCACTGGTGAGGAGGAGGATCATATGCTACTAGGAGACTATCTCAGTGTATTTTGGTTGTACTTTGGTTGAGCCATTGCTCTCTCTATCTCTAAGGAAGTTGTGGGGTTTTTCACCTTATGGTTTTCCCCACGGAAACTATGTGCTCTTGTCTCTCATGCTTTTGATTCTTGTAATGCTTGTCATTCTTATTGTGATTGTCATGCATTGATATACTGTATATGTTATTATCTCAGTAAAGATCCTAGAGTATTGTGAATTAATGCTCAAAATTTAACATGGTATCAGAGCTAACTTGAGAAGAAGACATTTTGCAGTGACGAAAACTTGAGTTTCTTGTTTATTGGGTTTCTCTCCAAAGATTTTGGAAAAGCAGTATAGTAGATTGACTCTGCTCATCAAGGCGCATCTATCTATCCAATAAAAATTCAATTCTGAGCATTTTCAGATTTGGCCCTACAAATTAGGGTTTCCACAAAAATAGGAATTTCTGAAATCTGAAGACATAGCTGGAAGCTCCTTGCAAAAATCGAAGTTTAGAGATTTGGATCGAGATTTTTGGTTTGGTATATCTCCGGGAAACTCAAACCCTAATTCAGGGCTCTCCCTAGTGAACCCGAGACGACAAAAAGGAAAGTTTGAAGGGTAAAACTTTGCTGATCTCAAATTTTGAATACACCAGGTTGATAAGCTCATCAAGGTGCATCTTTCTATTGTTTCAGAAAAATTGAAATTCACATTTTGAATTTTTAGGGTTTTTTCGACAAACCCTAATCCAGGACCAGATCCAGTTTTCAGCATTTCAAGTGGTAAGATCTAAATCTTTTCTATTTCCATTTGAAGTACTCTTTGAGATGTCTCACCACACCAAGCTTAAGCATAAGCTTGAAGGAGCTGATAACTTCCGAGCTTGGAAGTATAGGATTGGGTTAAGCCTGGAAGAGAATGAGTTGGACTCATATGTGAAAGAAGACATCCCTATCCCAGAGGATGAAGAGGCCAAGGTATTGCATAAGAAAAACTTGGTCAAGGAAAAAAGAATCATTGTTTATTCCATTAAAGACCATCTCATACCCCATGTGTCCTCTCTAAAGACACCCAAGGAGATGTTTGACTCTTTGACCAAGCTATTTGAAGGGAAGAACATAAATCAGAAGATGACCGTACGGAACCAATTGAAAGGAGTAAAGTTTCAGAATGGAGAAACCATTCAATCTTATTTTTCAAGGGTCTCCCAAATCAAGGAACAACTAGAAGTAGTGGATGAAATGGTGGAGAATGGTGAAGTGGTGATGACCACTCTAAATGGGCTACCCAGGTCATGGGATTCCTTCATTCAAGGAATTTGTGCAAGGAAGAAGTTGATCTCCTTCAACAGATTGCGGGAAGAATGCTCTCAAGAAGAAGCTAGGCTTGTAGCCCGAGAAGAAAATATGGGAAATGAAGATCAAGCTCTCACAACACATGCCAGGAAAGGCAAGTCCAAGAAGGAATCATCTCATAATAGAATATCCTCACACCACAATTATCATAAGGATAAGAAAGATCTCAGATGCTTCAATTGCAATGAGAAGGGACACTTTGCTTCAGATTGTCCCAAGAAGAAGAAAGACAACAACAACAACTTCAATAAGAAGAAGAAGAATAAAAGAAGATATCATGCTCATGCTGCCGAAGATGATGAACCCCCAAAGAAGAAGGCTAGGGCAGAAAGTAATAGTGATGATGACTCATCAAGTGAAGAAGAATATGTTCTAATTTCTGCTCTCACAGGTACTATCTCCCATGGTTGTAATGATTGGTTGATTGACAGTGGGGCTTCCAAACACATGACTGGGTTTAAGGAATCTTTTGTGAATCTATCTGAACATGAATCACCCCATAAGGTGAAACTTGGGGATGATTATCAATACCCAATCAAAGGAAGTGGTGAAGCCTCCTACAACCTAGATTCTAGAAAATATTTGAAGATGAAAGAAGTCCTTTATGTACCTGGGCTCAAGAAGAACTTACTCTCCATCTCTGCATTGGATGCAAAAGGTATGAGGGTTGCATTTGTGGATGGCCAAGTCCTAATGTGGCCAAAGGGAAAGAACATAGATGATGCAGTAGTGATTGGAGAGAAAGAGGGAGGTTTGTATAAATTGAAGGGACAAACTGAACATGCCATGGTACATGAATCCATGGAGCCAAGTGAACTTTGGCATAGAAGACTTGCTCATATGCACTATAGAGCACTTCCAATTGCAAGCAAGGTTGTAGAGGGTCTTCCTGAAATCAAGACCAAACATGAAGGTGTTTGCAAAGGATGTGCAAAAGGTAAGAACATTAAGAAGGATTTCCCAAGTAGTGAAATCAAGGCAAAAGACATCCTGGAAATCATCCACTCAGATGTATGTGGTCCTATGTCATCCAGTTCTTTGAGTGGGTATGTTTACTATGTCTCATTTATTTATGAATTCTCTAGGAAGACTTGGGTATACTTCTTGAAAAACAAAGATTAAGTGTTTGATAAATTCAAGGAACTCAAAACCTTGATGGAGAATCAAAATGACAAGAAGATCAAAACATTCAGATCCGACAATGGTGGAGAATTCACCTCAGGTTACTTCAAGAAGCTTTGCAGTGATTCAGGGATTAAGAGGGAGTTGACTGCTCCTTATAATCCTCAACGGAATGGAGTTGCAGAAAGGAGCAACAGAACTATCATGGAAGCAGCAAGGACAATGCTGCATGACCAGGATCTACCTATGCATCTATGGGCAGAAGCAGCTAGAACAACTATATATGTGCAGAACAGACCACCCCACAAGATATTGGACAACAAGACACCAGAAGAGGTCTTTTATTGTAAGAAACCTGAAGTCATTCATCTCAGAATATTTGTTTGTCCAGTATACACTCATGTTCCAAAGGAAAAGAGGACTAAACTAGATCCTTCAGGAAAGAAGGGTATCTTTGTGGGTTACAGTGAAAGCTTGAAGGCTTGCAAAATATGCTTTCCAGGGTTCAAGAAGAATGATGTCAGCAGGGATGTAACATTTGATGAAAACTCAGCATTCATGAAATCAAGGAAGGCACCTATTGAATTTTATGAAGAACCTAAGGAAACTAGATTTCAAGACACTACCATGTCTAAAGCAGTTCCAGAAGTTGTTCGTGAGTTTGAAGATCCGCAAGAACCTGTAGATCCACCCCGTGAGGATAACTCTCACAAGAGGAAACCTGCATGGGATAGAGAGCTCATTCAAGATGCAGAAAGATTTGGCATTCCAAAAGAAGAACACAGAGCAAAGAAGAGAACTAGATCACATACCAGCTATGTTGCTTTACTCTGTGACATTATGAACAAAGAGCCTTCTAGTTATGAAGAAGCAACGGAAAAGAAAGAATGAAAGGATGCCATGGTTGAGGAATACCAATCAATAATGAAGAATGATGTTTGGGATGTTGTCCCAAGACCTAAAGAGAAGTCTGTTGTGACCTCCAAATGGATCTACAAAATCAAGCATGCTGCAGATGGCAGTGTAGAGAAATACAAGGCAAGATTTGTAGCTCATGGCGTCTCTTAGAAAGAGGGAATAGATTATGAAGAAACTTTTGCACCTGTAGCCAGGTATACTTCCATCAGAACGGTACTTTCCCTAGTTGCAGCGATGAAATGGAAAATACACAAGATGGATGTCAAGACTGCTTTCTTGAATGGTGTAGTTGAAGAGGAAGTATATGTAGAGCAGCCACTCGGTTTTGAAATACATGACAGGGTGTCATATGTGTGCAGATTGAAGAAAGCCTTTTATGGCTTGAAACAAGATCCCAAAACCTGGTATGGTAGGATGGATAGTTTCTTATCTAGTTTGGGATTTACCAAGAGTAAAGCGGATTCCAACCTTTATTACAAGGTTGAGGAAGGGAATCATGTGGTTCTACTCCTGTATGTGGATGACTTATTTGTAACAGGAGATGAAAGATTGATTGCAGATACGAAGAGGAAGCTTGTTGTTGAGTTCGATATGAAAGATTTGGGAATGATGCATTATTTCCTAGGTATGGAGGTGTGGCAGAGTGCAGGTGGGATCTTCCTTGGTCAAGGAAAGTACACAGTAGATATCCTGAAGAGATTTGGGATGATGGATTGCAAGGCCATGGCCACACCTATGGCATCGAATCTGAAGATTCTATGCGATGCTTCATCTGAGCTGGTTGATGTCTCTATGTATCGTCAGATGATTGGGTCCTTGATGTACCCGACGAACATGAGACCGGACATTTGCTTTGCTGTGAACACATTGAGCCTGTTCCTGACGAATCCGAGGAGTGTTCACCTGGTTGCTGTAAATCATGTTCTAAGGTACCTGAAGGGTACCGTGGATTATGGGCTCAAGTATGAAGCGAATCAAAAGTTTAACCTGCAGGGTTATGTTGATTCAGATTGGGTTGTCAGTGCTGCAGATAGGAAGAGCACATCTGGGTGCTGCTTCAGTATGGGATTAGGTGTGATCTCCTGGTTTAGCAGGAAGCAGTCCTACGTAGCACTGAGTACAACTGAGGCAGAGTATGTTGCAGCATGTTCAGCTAGTTGTGAGGCAGTATGGATACGGAAGCTACTGTCTGAGTTATTTGATCTCCCGTTGGATGCTACTGGTATCTTTTGTGATAACCAGAGTTGTGTGAAGCTATCCGAGAACCCAGTGTTTCATGACAGGTTGAAACACATAGAGATAAAATATCACTATATCAGGGATATGGTGCAGAGAGGAGCTGTGAAGCTCCTGTATGTTGCGATGGATGAGCAGATTGTAGATGTGTTGACGAAGCCACTAGCCAGGGTGAAGTTTGAGTACTTCAGAGAGAGGCTTGGAATTCTTCAGATCGAGGACACTTCAAGGAAGAAGTGATGGACACATTTGCTGAAGCTATTCCAAGCATGTTGGAAGGAGGATCCTTCACATGGCTGTGGATGTAAGCGCTGGATGACGAGCATCAGGATGATGTTCTGGTTTCTGCTCGGATATGATCAGTTGGATCATTTTTATATATGCATGTACGCATCATGTTGGATGCTGGATATGATCAGTTGGATCATTTTTATGTATGTATGTATGCATCATGTTGGATGCTTGGACCATGTATCTATATATGTATCAGGTGGATACATTGTATGATCAGGTGGATCTTGTATGGTGATATGTATCATGTATTTGTATTTGTATAAGGTGGATACACTGTATGATCAGGTGGATCATGTATGATGATATGTATCAGGTAGATACTTGGTATGCATCAGGTAGATGCATTATATGATCAGGATGATCATGGATGACGAGCTTCAGGATGTTGCTCCAGATGACATGCAGCAGGATGTTGCAGTGATGATCAGGATGATCATGTGTACATCAGGATGATGTATGGTGAGTATCAAGTTGATACTCTGTGGCCGTGGAACAGGTTGCGCAGATAAGCATGTAATGTGTGCCCTGGGAGATTTGCAGATGGTATTTCGAGGTTTTGCCTATTGCATGTAATTCGTACCCTGAGACATTTGGAAAATGCTCTTTCGAGGTTTTGCTTGGGAGGACATATAATTTGTGCCCTGGGAGATCTGCAGATAGTCTTTCGAGGTTTTTCCTATGGCATGTAATTTGTGCCCTGGGACATCTGGCAGATGCTCTTTCAAGGTTTTGTCCTATGGCATGTAATTTGTGCCCTGGGAGATCTAATAGGTTGAGCCGTGTGCTCGTAATCAGTTATAGGATGCTCTTTCGAGGTTTTGCCATGACCACATGTAATTTGTGCCCTGGGAGATCAGATAGGTTGAGTCTTGTGCTCGTAATCAGTTCTGGGATGCTCTTTCGAGGTTTTGTGGTGACCACATGTAATTTTTTCCCTGGGAGATTAAATAGGTTGAGCCTTGTGCTCGTAATCAGTCATGGGATTCTCTTTCGATATTTTGTGGTGGGGTCACATGTAATAAGTCCTGGAGATCTGGACAAGATGAAAAAGTCCTCAGATGCTCTTTAGGGTTCTTGCTAGTCAAGAGACTCTTTTAAGGTTTTGGGACGCACGTAATAAGTCCTGAGATTTCCATAGTATGGCCAGTGATGATGAATACCTGTAGGTGGCGGGCCTACATCCAATATAAAAAAGGACTGGCTCTGTAGAACTTCCTATGATGAGTAGAGTCAGAGATTGGTTGAGATAGCAGCAGCAGTGATGATGATGATGACGATGCATCGATGACGATGATCCCGAGAAGAAGACTTGTCTAGCAGATCTGTGTCAAGAAATACCTTCCTAGTTAAGAGGGATTGTTGATGTATATGTAACTTCAGAATGTATTTCATCTATGTATTTTATATATATTTATTGTACCCTTATAAAAGATGTGTCATTCCTCTATAAGGAAGTGTCGTCATGTGGATTGACAAGTTTCGCAAGTGTGTGTAATTGCCAATGGGTTATTAGACCACCATGTGTTGGGTCTACCCTGAATTATATATATTATAATGTGGATGTACCTAGCTAGACAAGTCGGCCCCATAAGGTCACTAGGCAAACAGATTAGTATAAATAGAGATCAGGTGATCTCTATTTAGATCACTCAAAAAAGTATCTCACTCTCACTTAGAAAGTGGCGCACTAGTGAGGAGGAGGATCATTTGCTACTAGGAGACTATCTCAGTGTATTTTGGTTGTACCTTGGTTGAGCCATTGCTCTCTCTATCTCTGAGGAAGTTGTGGGGTTTTTCACCTTAGGTTTTTCCCACGGAAACTCTGTGTCTCTTGTCTCTCATGCTTTTGATTCTTGTGATGCGTGTCATGCTTATTGTGATTGTCATGCATTGATATACTGTATATGTTATTCTTTCAGTAAAGATCCTAGAGTATTGTGAATTAATGCTCAAAATTTAACAGTGGATGCAAGGTTAAATCACGGATTCCCTTCTCATGTTGGTATTCCCTACTTGTATGCCATTATTTTCAAAGGCGTAAGGATAAGTACAATACCTAGACCAGGAACCTAAATAGAAGGAAGTCCACTCTGTTGTGCATACATGTTACTTAAGAACTTTAGGAGTTAGGAGTTAGTTCCATAAATGTAGGAGTTAGAAATAATGAGACAAAGTGGACATGTGGTATTGTTTGCAAGTAACCTGTCAATGTACTCCAAGTGAATGGTAGGCCCATAGACAATTAGTTGCTATAGATTTTCATCTATTTGGTCATCCCCAAGACACATAACACACCTGCAACAACACCCAAATAGATCTATGGGCATTCTCCTTGCCCTCTTGCAGGCATATTAAGCATGTGGATATACAAAAGTATTGACAATAGGCTGCTTGATTTCAAGCTTGATCAAGGACAATATACATCTGAATTAACTCCGAGCAACCGATAGGGGGATGGGATAGGTGACACGATTCCAAATAAGACCCATGTGTCTGATTTCCATTTGTGCATATGTAATTATAAACAACAACTCAACTTACAGGCTTAGGCGAAGCCTGTAAATATACGTTAACTAACTAGTAGGAGGCTACAACCCCCTATTTAGTCATCTACAACTGACAGGGAGCACCTACTCCCCTTTGCAGGCACCAACCTGCCCTAGCACCACCCTGCCACCCTTATTAATTATGCATTTACTTCTTTGACTGCTGCTCTCTTTGGTTTGTTCTCAATCTTCAATGTATCAACCACAGTCACACTTCTTATTCATATGATATCTCCATACTTATACACTTTCCTCACACCTCTTCATGAAACAACATGTCTCCTCATAGACTTCACACCTCTTTCATTAAAACTCTTAATGTGCAAAAAGATTATTAACTAACAAGTAGATTAGTTAAACTAGTTTTAGTTATAACCATACTTAGTCTTTTCTCTATTTGTTTAAACTTTGCTCACAATGTTTTACACTATAACTTAAAGATTTATACTAAAACTTATGATAGCCTTTGGATTTTTACCAAATATATTAGCGTACTGCTAAAACTTATGATAGGATATTGTTTAAACACATCGAACGCTTTTGGAGCTCCGCTATCGTTTTGGCAGTCCACCAAAACTTCACTCACAAATATGGTTGCGAAGTAACACTTTCCATCAACGATACTTACTGCCATGTCTACAACACATCACTACCACATGTGCAACATCTCAACACTATCATATCATCATCCACGTCGAACAAAGATGCCATGTGTAGCAAAAGATAGGGGGCCACACAGGCATCCCGAGCTCCAGGATGGTGTTCTTCTCATGGAGAACCAAACAACCAGTGCTCCCACACTATCTTTTCACTACGTTTCAATGAACATTAGCGAAGCCTGCCATGATAAACACATAAAATACTCATCCACACAACCAATGTGGTTTAAACCTCAACGCCAAATGTGATCTCCATTGTCGATCATCGTGATCGGATGATCCCCGATCCTTTACCCTCGGAAATCTTCCCAGGCACATTTCCTTTCTATTTCTTGCTACAGGTTATGTTCCTTTGGCTTCGATTAGACATTTAACCAGCCTCCTTCCTTCAAGATCTTCCAACAGTTACTTTAAACCTTGCTAATTTGCAGAAATAACCTATTTGCTGCATAGTACCATGTCTGCTTCTCGAGCTTCTGTAAACATGGATTGGGCTTCTTATAGATCCTTTCTCCTCGATCTCCTGCAATGTCTATAGCCTTTTCTTCAAAAACAAGCAAGTTGGATGGATGTTTGGTATCCATTCACTGGTCCATTGAATGCAGAGACTATCTTTACATGTTTTCTCTTCACTGGATTTTTGGGTTTCATTAATAGGATTGATACGAGATTGCAGTGCACCTTCTTCTATAGAAGTATTTTGGCCTTCTATATCTATATTGAGAGAAGTGTGTATTTGCACTTGTTTGTCCATGATTGATAGAGAACAACTTTCATCCTCTTGGTTTGTAATATTCATAGAATAATTAGCATCAACAAGCAATGTAAATGTAGGACTAGAATCCTTGTCACATGTTTCTGCCAAATCCTTTTTACATGCTTCTGCCAAATTCTTTCTACAGGTTTCTGCATCTCTTGTAACCATGACAAGTTTGCTTATCTGATAAGACACATCTATAGAAGTAATTTACATCAGTATCAAAATCCTTCTCTTGGAATGGAATACCATCGATTCCAGCTAGATTTCCATCATCATAGTGCTCTGTCATTTCTACCTATGCATTTCCCTCTCTTCATAATGCATTGGACAAGTCGACAGGTAGACATTCTATTTCCCTTTTTCTTTATTATGATTCTCTTTCATTGCCTCTTCCATAACCATCTACTTTGTTTGTTGCCACTGTCCTCTGCTCTTTTCACATTGCTTTTCATCATTCCTGCGTGTGGCTCTGTCTTCATCCAATTGCCATCAATGAAAACCTACACTACCACATTACCAACAATAGCTCCCTCTCGCAAAAGCCATTTCTGATACAAATAACTAGCTTCACATAGATAAATTAACAAGGGTAGAGACTACAACTATAACCTTTTCAACATTATTTCAGGTTTATGCAAAAAAATGGATCTGTAAGAGGTTGTAGGACTGATTACCTCACAATCAATGATAATAGTTTCATGTGAACGTGGCCCTTCTATAACTACTTGTAAAAAAACAAGTATAGTTTAGTTGGTTCATTTACATGAAATAAAAGGTCGAAGTTTTTCCTAAAATCACTATAAAAATATCAGATTATGGGATTTAGTAAGTTTCCAAGGAAAAATTTATACACTTCTTTTGAACAAGTTCAAATTCACGTTAACAAAAAAAATGTTAAGATTTAATATGCTAAGACATAAAATAGTAGCATTACATTCCATTTCACAATAATAGCATATACAGGATCACTGAAGAAACAACAAGCACAACATAAACACAAGAGACAGAGATTTATCCTGGGAAACCCTCATGGGGTAGAAAACCCAGCAAAGCTTCCTCAATATAGATGACCAGCAATATACAAAGATGAAACCCTGAGACATGATCTCCTCTTCCACAATAGCAGACCTCTCCTCCACAAGTGCGCTATCCTCAAGTGAGTGAGTGTGTCAAATGAGGAACATACCTCCTCTATTTATACACTACACTGACATGTATTTTACACAAGTAAATGTAGGATCGTGTTTAACCATTAGGTTAAAGACCCTATTATAACTGACTGGGCCGACCCCCACATGGTGGGTCTAATAACCCTAGTTACCACAACCAATTCGGAGGAATAAACATCTCTGGATTCATAGTATAATCACATCGGAGGTATGGAACATCTCTAGAATAAATAATATACAAATATAATATTCTTAGAAGCTACAATATTCAGCACTTCCCCTTAACGAGAAGGATATTATAACAACATCTGCAGGAGCCACGAGTCATATATCATACATGATACATCTATAAATCATTGGAAGCTTTCTTAACATCATCAGTAACTCAACCAGTTACTGGAACATCAACATCTTCAGTACCGAGTCTTTATCTTCTGCAGCACTCGAACAACTATAGCAACATCAACGTCTGTATCCTCACGATCAGCATCATCGTCATCATACGATCATCAGCATCGTCATCACACGATCATCAGCATCGTCATCACACGATCATCAACATCGTCATCACACGATCATCAGCATCGTCATCACACGATCATCAGCATCGTCATCACACAATCAGCAGCATCGTCATCACACGATCATCAGCATCGTCATCACACGATCATCAGCATCGTCATCACATGATCATCAGCATCATCATCACACGATCATCAACATCGTCATCACACAATCATCAGCATCGTCATATCACGATCAGCAGCATCTTCATCACACAATCATCAGCATCGTCATTACACGATCATCAGCATCATCATCTCACGATCATCAGCATCGTCATCACACGATCAGCAACATCGTCATCACACGATCATCAGCATCGTCATCACACGATCATCAGCATTGTCATATCACGATCAGCAGCATCGTCATCACACGATCATCAGCATTGTCATCTATATACATGATCCTTCCTTTCAGAATTACTGGATCAATCTCATCACAATCATATTTAAGACTATCCTTCCTTTCGGAATTACTGGATTTACTGTCTAAGGAAGATTAGTCCAACCACAATCATATTTAAGACTATCCTTCCTTTCGGAATTACTGGATTTACTGTCTAAGGATGATTAATCCAACCACAATCGCATTTAAGACTATCCTTCCTTTCGGAATTACTGGATTTACTGTCTAAGGATGATTAATCCAACCACAATCGCATTTAAGACTATCCTTCCTTTCGGAATTACTGGATTTACTGTCTAAGGATGATTAATCCAACCACAATCACATTTAAGACTATCCTTCCTTTCAGAATTACTGGATTTACTGTCTAAGGATGATTAATCCAACCACAATCACATTTAAGACTATCCTTCCTGGATTTACTGTCTAACGATGATTAATCCTACCACAATCACATTTAAGACTATCCTTCCTGGATTTACTGTCTAAGGATAATTAATCCTACCACAATCACATTTAAGACTATCCTTCCTGGATTTACTGTCTAAGGATGATTAATCCTACCACAATCACATTTAAGACTATCCTTCCTGGATTTACTGTCTAAGGATGATTAATCCAACCACAATCACATTTAAGACTATCCTTCCTGGATTTACTGTCTAAGGATGATTAATCCTACCACAATCACATTTAAGACTATCCTTCCTGGATTTACTGTCTAAGGATGATTAATCCTACCACAATCACATTTAAGACTTTCCTTCCTGGATTTACTGTCTAAGGATGATTAATCCTACCACAATCACATTTAAGACTATCCTTCCTGGATTTACTGTCTAAGGATGATTAATCCTACCACAATCACATTTAAGACTATCCTTCCTGGATTTATTGTCTAAGGATGATTAATCCAATCACGTGCATTTTGAACCAAGGTCTAGGGACGATGCAGTCCTATCCTCTATTCTTGGAGACACCTGTCTATGGCTCACTTTAGAACTTGAGTTCAAGGATGATCCAATCCTCTCAAGTACACCAAGGACTTCATTCTCGGAGACCTCACGTCTACGTCTCTCTTTAGGACTGAAAGTCCAGGGATGATCCAATCCCCTCAAGTCCACCAAGGACTTCATTCTCGGAGACCTCACGTCTACGGCTCTCTTTAGGACTGAAAGTCCAGGGATGATCCAATCCCCTCAAGTCCACCAAGGACTTCATTCTTGGAGACCTCACGTCTACGGATCTCTTTAGGACTGAAAGTCCAGGGATGATCCAATCCCCTCAAGTCCACCAAGGACTTCATTCTTGGAGACCTCACGTCTACGGCTCTCTTTAGGACTGAAAGTCCAGGGATGATCCAATCCCCTCAAGTCCACCAAGGACTTCATTCTTGGAGACCTCACGTCTACGGCTCTCTTTAGGACTGAAAGTCCAGGGATGATCCAATCCCCTCAACTGTCCACTAAGGACTTTATTTTCAGAGACCTCAAGTCTACGGCTCTCTTTAGGACTGAAAGTACAGGGATGATCCACTCCCCTCAATTGTCCACTAAGGAATTCATTTTCGGAGACCTCACGTCTACTACTCTCTTTAGGACTGAAAGTCCAGGGATGATCCAATCCCCTCAACTGTATTCTCATCTATACAGGTACAAATATCCAAGAGCATGTATCACATCAAAACATGTATACATCACTAATCAAAACATGTATACATCACACCAAAACATGTATACATCTAGCATGTATTTTCACTAATACATCTAACATCAAAACATGTATACATCACATCAAAACAGGTATACATCACATCAAAAACATGTATACATCTAGCATGTATTCTCACTAATACATCTGTCATCAAAGGTAAAAGATATAAGAGTTCTAAATCTAAATAATTCTAAGTAACTAAGTGCAACAAAATGAAGAGACAGACTTGTTATCAGATACTATACTACTCCCCCTTTCGAGGAGGGTCCTTCTGGACTATACCAAGCTTGTCTCGGAAGTATTCAAACTTTACTCGAGACAAATTTTTAGTCAGGATATCGGCAATCTGATCCTCAGTGCTTATATCCCCTCTGCACCATATCTCGTATATAGAAGTATCAGATCTCAATGTGTTTTGACTTATCGTGGAACACAGGATATTCAGACATCTTAATGCAGCTTTGATTATCACACATAATCACAGTGGGATCCATTTCTAAGTCAAACACTCCATATAAAAGCTTCTGAAGCCATACTGCTTCACAGCTGGCAGAGCAGACAGCCATATATTCTACCACACTAGAATGTTTCTTGCAGAACCATGAGATCATGGCAGATTCAAGACTATAACATCCACCTGATGTACTCTTTCTTTCTTAGACACTTCCTACCCAATCAGAATCTGAGTAACCATGTAAATGGAGTTCATGACCTCCAAGATAATATAGACCAAAAATCTAATGTACCTTTTAGGTACCTCACTACATGCTTTGTAGCTATTAAGTGAACCTTTCTAGGTTCTACTAGATACTGACTTAGGGTATTTACAGCAAAGCATATATCTGGCCTAGTATTTGTTAAATACATCAATGACCCAATGATTTGTCTATATAGGGTTAGGTCCACTAAATACGATGAGTCATTAACTAACAACTTCAAGTTGGAGTCCATGGGAGTGGCCATGGCTTTATACTCCAACATATCAAATCTTTTTAGAAACTTCACAGCATACTTACCTTGATTTAAAAGATTCCTTTTGGATCTTGCCATACTTCTAGATCTAAGAGGTAGTGCATTAATCTGAGATCTTTCATTTTCATTTATGTAGCCATTTTCATGACTTGTTTCTCATTCCTTGTCAGAAAGAGATCATCGTCATACAATAATGGTATGATAGGTTCATCATCCACAACCTTAAGGTGAAGGTTAGGAACAGTTTTACTTCTGGTAAAGCCCAAGCTTTGTCATGAAGCTGTCAATTGTCCATTATTCACACTCAACATTGAGTGATCTTTTGCATATCTATCTGTGCCATCTCTTGTCAGATGGGTCTACTAATATGAGCCTCAAAATCATTCGAACTCTGTGGTGAGTTCCTTCTTGCATCCATGTCATATGTGTATAGAACCCATATTCAACCTTGTAGAAAAGGTTGAGATCCACATCACCCATGATGATCATTAAGCTCATCAATTGATTACCGATCCTGGGAACCCATACAGAACCTGATTACATTATTAAGAGAATGGTCTTATCTGGTCCCTTGGAGCAAAACATCTCATCATGATTCTCTTCCTCTTTCTAAGAGAATCTCTTAACCACAAGCTTTCTATAGTGTGTTTGATTTGTAAATCTTTTGTTGAACATCCATCGCTTGTTCAGAGTTCATCATTCATCATGATCTTTCCTACAAATCAAAATTAAGTACATGATTAGTAATACTTCATAATCATCAAATCATATTGACATGATAACCTATTATGCATACAGATATCATTTACATAGTTATGCAACTGTTTTGACCAATACTTTGGCACAACACTTTCCCATATCTTGTATGCATACAGTGGCTATTTAGATGCCTTCCATCACTACCAGAACATACTATGGAGAGTGTGCACAACTCTCAGGATGTCAGCAAAGAGGTTTCATTCAAGTAACAATGGAATATTTGTCCAATTTACCAATCATATGCATATTAGTAGTATACTGTTCAATGCTTTATGAATGTTTACACTTAGCATGATATATCCTAGGAATACAAATATGCATACAAGCAATATCATTTACTATTTCTAATAACAACTCAAATACTTATCTTTTATGTTTGTGTGGTTGTATCCCGCTTGATCTTCTGTATGTCTTCTGAACTTCTATTCATTTTGTGCCACTGTGCATGCTCAAGTGTACACTAGTGTCATCCTCATGATCTCATACACAAACATACATTCATTAGTATATTCTCAATATTATCAAAACATTCTAATTCTAAATAATCTTGAATATGTACAGTCATGATCATTAGTATTCATGGTTTCAACGAAGTCTTCTTTTACTCATGCATATTCTTGTTTGATCTAGTATGCATAAACCCTTGATTACTAACCAATCATACCAAGTATACTTCCACAAGGTAAAATTCTAACATGACATAGGAAAACATACTTGGATTAGTATACCTGCTTAGTTATGTACAACATACCTAAACAATCTCTTCAATGATTTAGAGATCCTGAGCTAGAACCTGCATGTCTCGTAGGTTAAACATAATATAACAAAGTCATACATACCTCGTGAGTCTTTGTCTTCATGTTATCATGGTCATGGAACTTGATTTGTCTTTTGTGATGTACCTGTGTCTTGTTAGCAGACAACATCAACCTTACACAACACCATAATGCATAAGTACAATCATATAGCCCTAATCAATGAATGTCTTCGATCATTCACATGCATTCATATTGTTACTAGGGTGATAAGACAATTAATAACATTAATCAAGATTGTACTAATAAATAACATGAAGACAAACACATTATGAACTTAATCAAGAATTAGATTTCAAGGCATACCTGAACCTCCTTAAGTCATACCTGTCGAGACCTTTTGTAGTCTTCTTATGTAAGGCCTTAGCCTCAACTCCCCCTGAAACTTGATCTGGAGCTTGATAAGGGTTTGCTAGAGAAACCCTAAAAATTCAATCTTTGACTTTCACACTTCTGAATGGATGGAAGAATGTGTCTTGCTGAGCTGATCAAACTAGCATACTTCAATTTTGAAATCTCCAAAATTTGACCCCTCAAAATTGCCTTTGAAACTTCTGAATTTTCTGGACAGGAACCCGAACTAGGGTTTGATGAATCCCACCTTTCTGTCCAATCAATATGTTCAATCCAAGGCTCTAAACTCTTATTTTTCTGAGGAGCTTCCAGCCGTGGTTACAGACTTCAAAAAATTCCAACATTTGCTGAAGCCCTAATTTTCCATCTTTCTGATCAAAATCGCGAGTTAGGGTTTAATCAAGCCCAGTCTTCTACCCAACCAAAAAATTCGATGTTGGTCTCTAAATTTCTATTTTCCTGATTAGCATTCAGCCGTGGAATCCGATTCCAAAAATTCTAACTTTCTCCGAAACCCTAAATTTCGGAAGCCATGAATAAAGGTGCTCCAAAAATAATTTTGTTTTGACAGAAATATGCACCTGATTGTTTCTGCTATAAATCTGAAATTTTTGCTCCACGGGGTCTGAAACCTTTTTTATGCAATAGCCTGACCTGTCATCTTTCCATCCTGATAGGTCTGACCTCAATTGGATTTTCTGAGAGAGATTTATGCCAAGTGTCGTAACGTGACCTGTTTATGGGATAAAATAGGAGAGCGAACTTGTACGGCATGCCACGTGTCACTATTTGAACTTCGGCCTCTGAAAATTTTTCCTAAGATACCTCGACCTGTTATCTTTCCATATTTATAGGTATGACCTCAATTGGACTCTCTGAGAGAGAGTTATGCCAAGTGTCGCAACGTGACCTGTTTATAGGATAAAACAGGAGAGCTCACTTGTACGGTGTTCCCCGTGTCACTGGTTCACCTTCGGACTCTGAAAATGTTTCCTGAGATAGTACATTCTGTGTACTACCTGTCACTTTTTACGAAATTGCATTTGGAGCTTCCTATCCCAAGTTAAGACCTTTTTTCCAAGGTCACCTGATTTTGACTGAGATCTGGAAGAGGAAGAAACCCTAACTTGTACTGATCATAACTCATAAAGTACAACGAATCTGAGGGTTCCCTTTTGACACAAGGTACTTGGGGATGTTATCTTCGACCTGTAAACTTTTCAAACCCTGAACCTTTGCAGAAATGGATTTATAGTGAAAGTTCCACGATGATTGGTTTTTGCTATGTAAAACCCTAACCTTCAAATTGTCGTAAGTAAAGCAAGTGTCGTAAGTGCCATACCTTGTCTTCCTTCAGGTTAGCTCTGATACCATGTTAATATTTAATATGCTAAGACATAAAATAGAAGCATTACATTCCATTTCACAATAATAGCATATACAGGATCACTGAAGAAACAACAAGCACAGCATAAACACAAGAGACAGAGATTTATCCTGGGAAACCCTCATGTGGTAGAAAACCCAGCAAAGCTTCCTCAATATAGATGACCAGCAATATACAAAGATGAAACCCTGAGACATGATCTCCTCTTCCACAATAACAGACCTCTCCTCCACAAGTGCGCTATCCTCAAGTGAGTGAGTGTGTCAAATGAGGAACATACCTCCTCTATTTATACACCACTGACATGTGTTTTACATAAGTACATGTAGGCTTGTGTTTAACCATTAGGTTAAATACCCTATTATAACTAACTGGGCCGACCCCCACATGGTGGGTCTAATAACCCTAGTTACCACAACCAATTCGGAGGAATAAACATCTCCGGATTCATAGTATAATCACATCGGAGGTATGGAACATCTCCAGAATAAATAATATACAAATATAATATTCTTAGAAGTTACAATATTCAACAAAAAAGACATATTGGGGAAAATCATTATATTTGAAATATCATACGTTAGAGTCTAGATAAACAAAATGCATACTTCCACTATGGTGCAGTGAATAAACCTGAAATCCTGACAAACCAATTACATTTTTTTAACATCCTCTGCTATATTTTCAAGTAACAACACAATGGAGATCCAAGAGAAAACCTACACTTTGGGGAACAGAAAAAAAACACCACAAGATGATATTCCATAGTAGGATGTTATTCAAACTAGATTTTTACAAGGGTTGGTGAATTTAATTTCAAGAGATTGGGCGAAAATTTGCAAGATGTTAAGGTTTCATGATTTGTACTCTAGACCAAGTTAAGGTTTCAAGATCCAAAACATCAACTTATCCTAAGTAATGGTATCCAGAATATCCACCTTAAACCACAAGCATGTTTTCAATAGCAATTGTAGTGTGCCTATCTCTGGGAGCAATAAGATCCCATTCACATCAAGGGAAATCCATTTCATTAGCTTCAGGTCCAGAATATGAACATCAATCAAGTAATTTCCCCCCCCTCTCTCATGGGGATGGTGTAGTTCCTCGAATGCAATCATGCCTCCATTCCTTGGTCTACAAGTCTAAAATGTGCATATCATTTATGTTATTATACCCGTTTGTTCCCCCAAACACTATGATATTGTGGTCTAAGAGAATGGCACTATCGATGTCTCTTGTACCTAGCTCTTTCCTAGTTGATACTAATAGGATACAGTACACCATCCAATGAGGGCATTTGAAGCCCCTTGCATTTAAGGTCTCTAAAAGACCTTACGTACACCTTGAGTTCATTGTTGGAGGATGGACTCAAAGGTATATGGTGGTCACTAAGAAACAGGTCCTAGGATCAGATTGCTAACATTAACAAAAGGAAAATAGGCAGGGATGAAGTTGTAAATGAATTCCTCTAGCCTTGGATATGATTGACATAAATATCTTCACATGTCCTTGGTATCTTATTGTATGACTTAGTTTTTTGTATCAATCATCGATAATACACCTTTTAAATGTCCCGAGAAGAACATTTATCTCTAAACGAAGGAAAAGGAAAGAATAACCTACATCTGATGAAAGTAAGTAGTCTAGAGAGTTATGAGAATAGGAGGATGATCTCTATAGGAACTCTACAAACCTAAGAGCAGAATTGAAGAATTGTTTGAAGCATTTTTTTTGGCACAATAATTTGTGAATGCATTTGAGAACTGTTCGAAGGCAGGTTTGAAGGCTTTGAAGCTAATTGGGAATGTTCTAGTAATTCCATAAACAGTCAAGAATTAGTTGCATGTGGATATACAAAAGCATTGACAATATGTTGATTGAGTTCAAGCTTTCTCAAGGAAAATCTACATCAGAATGAACTCGGAGCAACCAAAAGGAGGAAGGGCTAGGTGACACGATTCAAAATAAGACCCATGTGTCTGATTTCCATTTGTGCTTATGTAATTATAAACAACAACTCAACTTATAGGATTAGGACAAGCCTGTAGATATACGTTATTAAACTGTCTAAAAACACTAAAGAAGACAGTCATCAGATCCCATGGGAAAGCAACTAAAAACAATCATGATATCCAAAAACATGTATAGATTCTACTTAAAACATGATTCGATGAACTAAATCAATGAAACACAGTGTAACTTACTGATTTTTTCTATTGTTACCTGTGTTTAAACCAAGCCATATTCATGGCAATACAGATGCAGTGATGAACCCTATCATGCCTTACAAAAAATGTGAAATGAAACCAAATGAGGGTTCCCAAAACCCATAAAATATAAGATTAATGAAAGTTACGGATCTCTGGGTGGTAGTGGTTATCAGTGCATTAGAATTCAATGGCCACTGATGTCTACTTGGACACCTATCAGAAGAGTCCCCTGAGCTTATATTTATCGAACAAATCATCAGTGCAAAGCTAATGAAAACACAAAAAAATAATTATTTAGATAATGGAGAAAAACCAAAATTTTATTTCTAATGTTGAACATTGGGTGTGCCTTAAGAGAAATCTTGAACATACATATAATTGTGTCCTTACAATCGCTATATTTCCCATTGGGACATTAAAATATCAGAGATAAATCCATGGAATACAATAGGGTATGGAACCATGGTGTGGATACATCCCTAAACACCAAAGAGAACCAGACTAACATGAAATGTAGTCAAAATAGGCAAACAAAATTCCTAGATGTGAAAACACCTCCAGAGATGGATACAGGATAGTCCACATGATAATGAATATGGATATACCTTAAATACATTGTACAATCGCTCAGGAGGCAAGAGGAAGATGAAACACATCGATCAAAAGGATAATCATACTAATTGTCTTCCAATCATATCGAAATTAAAAAGGGCAGTGACTGCAACTATAACCTTTTCATCATTATTTCAGGTTTATGGAAAAAAATGGATCTGTAAGAGGTTGCAAGATTGATTTCCTCGCAATCAATGCTAATAGTTTCATGTGAACATGGCCCTTCTATAACTACTTGTAACAAAACAAGTATAATTCATTTGGTTCATTTACATGAAATAAAAGGTCGAAGTTTTTCCTAAAATCACTATAAAATATCAGATTATGGGATTTAGTAAGTTTCCAAGGAAAAAATTATACACTTCTTTTGAACAAGTTAAAATTCACATAAACAAAAAAAGACATATTTGGGAAAATCATTAGATTTGAGATATCATACTTTAGAGTCTAGATAAACAAAATGGATATTTCCACTATTGTGCGTTGAATAAACCTGAAATCCTGACAAAACAATTACAGTTATTTAACATCTTCTGGTATATTATCAAGTAACAACACAATGGATATCCAAGTGAAAACCTACCCTTTGGGTAACAATTCAAGCACCAAGCATCTTTGCTAGAAGAAAGTTTGTTGCGTGTCCCTATGGAACTTATCCCCCCCGTAGTAAATTCTGATGTAGCTCGGTCCAACTGTAAGATTGGTGACTTACTCCATTTCTTTCCCAAAAGCCTAAATGACGATCCACTTACATCCATGAAGAGTTCTTTGCAAAATTATACCACTGCCCAGCAACAGTGTACTCAGTTTTGCTGCACCAGAGAAAAAGGAAATGGAACCTTAACCCAAGCCATTGAGTACCATTTCTTCATAGAGAATTCACATACAAAATTGTTCTTGAAAACGAAACCTAGAAAAATGGGTATCCCATGGGGTCCCATTGTTTGAGTACTGGAGGAAGAAAATTCCAGCGTGTCTCTGAGGCTTGCAAAGAGGCCAAAGTCCCACAAGATCTAAGTTCTTCAAAACTCTGTAACGCTGATCTCTAATTCATTCTAAATTGTTTCACCCTCATTGGATCCCTGAGGAATTCACTGTGACTAGAAAATGCCACTTCAGGATTTGGATGCTCTCCTCTAACGTGAAGTTTAGATTGGAATTCTAACTTATAAAATAATTTCATCCCTATTTCCCACTTAATTTGATTCTAAATAAAAGATGGAAAGGCTCGTAACTGAATATCTCCTACTACATGATTGGGATTCCATTCCAATTCATGTTCTATAAATAATTTAAACTGATAAAGTTCACACAACAAATCCTTTTCCCTTGTAGATGAGTCATTATAGATATCCACAAAGTCATCAACATTTCATATCATGAACTTTTTGTTATTATTCAATCTAATCATATGAAGGCCTACCCATTGTTCATGCAGGTACATTGAATAAACTCTAGCAGGACTTCTACAAGGAATGGCTTGCTTAGCAAATTGAAACATTTGCCTCTTTTCGTCGTCTTTAATCATTAATTACTGTTTTAAAGACTGTATCTTGGACTTCCACTTTTGTTCTTGAACCAAGCAAGCAGAAAACCAAGTTTCCTGCATACGTTTTACTTCAAATTTATATCGTTGTTGATAAATAATTCCCAAGTCATATAATTCATCATTTCTTCCAGTCCATTTAACATTATTTACTTCGGATGATGCTAAATACAAGGTATTAGTCCAGACATCATCAAGAATTTGATTAAAAAATTCATAGAGAACATCCATGACTTTTTCTTTATCTTCAGAACTTTTGGAGGTACTAGGAAGAATGTTTTCTATAGCTGTTGTAGCTAATAATTCCAAACTTGTATTATCCTCATCCAGTGGTATTAATTCCTTTAGTACTGATTTATCTCTAAGAAATTTATTTTGTTTCCTAAACCTTTTGTTTTGCAAACTCCATCGGTGAGCCCAATTTCTCAAAATTTTCAGTCTTTTCTTAAGAACACCATTCTTTCTATGTAATTGTCTACTCCTCTATTTTAACTTTTCATTTTCATTTTTAACATATCTATCCAAATCTTTAAATTCACGAACTTGCTTCTTAAGTTTCTTAATCCTCTTCTGTAACTTACTTGAAATTAAACCAGAAGAATCAAACCTTACCACTTGATTAGATTCATCTTCCTCCCTTTGAGCTTGGTCTTGAAACTGAGTAGCTTCCAATTCTGTCTTTGTGTATAACGAGCTCTTGGACGTTTGGGTATTGTTGAAAACATATCTTCAGATGTTCCAACTTTTTCAATAAATTCTTCAGAAATGCATTCTAGCCTTGCAGATCTTCTTCTCACCGTAACTGAAATTTTATTAACCTCCTGATCATCTCTATGCCTCTTTGGAGATGGTTGGGATTGAAATGGTTTAGAAAATGTTGGTGCTGGATCAAATTATGTCTGAACTGCTGGAGGGGGTGATACAAAATCTTGTGGATCATAATTAACTTGCTCCAGAAAACCTTTTTCCTCTAAAAATTGTTCCCATGTTAGGTTTCTCTTATGTAATTCCTCCACGATCAACAACTTAATTAATCCATGGTGATACAAGCTATTACCAAGTCGCTAATCAGGCCATTTTTGGGTAGCTGGAGCCATTTTAGATAGGCTCTTCCACAAAAAGTATGGAATATTCATCAATTCTTCTCCTTTAATGTGAAGGAGAAGCCGAATATGATAAAGAAAGATAAGGATATATTGTCCTTCACAAGTCAAATATTTTTGCAAAAAGAAAATGACATTACCCGATTCAGCAGTGAAACAGTTGTGTCCAACTCCCTTCTTCCAACGAATACTAGAATTATCCACCTTCACAAACTGTTTCCAAGAGTCAATGTTTTTCAAACGGCCAGCTTTAAACCATCTTTCTCCCGTTTGTGGTAATCTTGGAGCAAGAGCAATGGACGTTTCTAAAACTAGAAGCAGAAACCCCCGAATGTTAGAACAAGCTCCATCGAAATTGAGAGCAAATTCCTTGATCACATCTTCGTTGTGCCCTGTGAATTTACTAAAAAACACATACAATCCAATTTGTTGAAAAATCCTCTTACTAGAGGGATCTTCATCCAACAGTTCAATGGAATATGGCTCCTCCCTATGTGCAGCACTAGCCATGCCAACTGAAACTTTCTCTGCTGAAAGGAGCTTAGGTGATCAAAACGGTATCCTTTAACCCAAATTGGTATTTACAGGCTTGACTTATGCATAACAAAGAAATACAACTTTCAAATCAGGTATACATATAATTGTTCAGAGATGTAGGGACAAAAGGATAGAGTTAATTACGACAATTGATGGGGTCAAATCAACATATACCCATTCGTCCAAAAAGAAATGAGTTAACGGTCACTCCATTTATGGAAATTATTTGAACCAAAATACTTGGTCTGACATGTCATGATATATAATAACCCATGAAATGACCTTGAAAAGCTAATTGAAATGTCTAAAAATCATTCTTGTATGCTAGAATTTATACACATTATTAGGAAAAATATATTGAATTTAACCTTACAGGAACAATACTTGTCTGGAATTAAGAGAAGACTTTGAATAACATACCACATAGGCAGGGGATAAAATTGAGATCCAATCCTTCCAATCATGCAAATACAGATCCTCCATGGATTTTAAAGATATAACTTTGTTGTAAGAAATCATTATATCTGCAACTTGAAAAGAATAATTCCAAATAGATCTGAAAGTTTGCTTGTACTGTGAGGGATGAATCCAAGAGAGTATCAAGGTTCTGTTCATTTTCAGGATTCCCTTCCCCATACATGAGACATTCCATTTTACCAACAATTTGTTCATCTTCAGTATTTTACTGAAATATTTAAAAAACACAGAAACTGGAGATTCTATAGTCTTGAGTCAAGGTTGTATTTGTCTACTAAAACATGTTGAAATGCAAATTCTTCAACCAAACCATTCGTGATGCAATCCAAACCATGTGAATTAAGGTGTTGGAGTAGAACATGGATGAGTAGACATCCCTCCATTAATTCCAATGGCTTTCAAAGCTTAGAAGTACAATCTAACAGGATATATGAATCAATTTTGTTGATGTCGAATACCCAAAAGATCAGATTGCTTATCGATCCATTTTGGAATAGTACTTATAAATTGCTAGTGGTTTCTTATGGAAAACCACTAGAGGTTGCTTATAGACCTTATGAGTGGGTATTGTGACTAGTATGACCTTGGAAACATATTAATTACAAAGAATCCATAACAATACTAGCTGTCTTAAACCATTATATTCTTCTGTCGAAAAATATAGCAACGCTCACATAGTGTCACCAAAAACCAATTATAATGATAATTGGTGACAAACATTTACTACACTCACCAAAATTAAAATAAACATGTATTAGTGAGGGCTACTAAAATATTGTCACCAAAAGTGTCACCAAAGAGAGAACCAATAATGGAACTTTAACAATCCTCACTAAAAATGTCACTGGAAAGGGATTTGGTGACGAACCTTAAAGGAGAATCTCAAAAGGCCCCTATAACGACGATGTTTTAAGGACCGTCATCATCTGTGACATTCGTGACAACCCTTAAAGGTTCGTCACATGTAGGACCCTCACCAATGACCTTTTTTTTTATAGTGAGATGATCTTTCCCACAAATCTTACAAGGAAATTTCACTTTACACCTAGGTTTATGGTCCTTACCAGCATTTCTGCCTTCCCGAGGAGGGTTGGAATTCTCCTTATGAGGGGTATTGTGATTGCTATTATTGTTCCCATTGTTTCCACCCTTATGGTTATTTCTCCCCTTCTTCTTACCACTAGGATTTTTGTTACCCGATGGTTTAGTCATTTGCATAGTGCATACATCGGACGATGGGGTGGAAGTGGACAAAGTGTGAACCTTTCCGGGAGTAGACTGGTTTAGCAAAATTTTTTGCATTTGATTAGCCACAAAATCTATAGGGCGAGTACTTGCGGATCCCACAATGCCATCAGCATGCTGTCCAGGAACTGTCTTGGGCTCATGTCTTGTTTGCGGTGAGTCAGGGATGATGTCATATAAAATTCCAGACTGAGAGTATAGTAAATCTAATGCTGGACTTTTAAGATGGCTTGTTCCTCAGTCATAATATCGGACATCGAAACATCCTTAGCAATATATGGGAGTAGAGACTTGAGGAACCATTCCAATAGAAACTCTGTAGGAATGTTGGCTTTCACTAGTTGCTTCCGTCGACGCCACTCTTGAACATGGTCAGAAATATGCATGGCCTTATTCTGATGAAAAGTAGACAAACGTTCAGTACTAGTATCGTAATGAACCGACAACTGGAAATGTTCCAAGAAAACCAAAGCAGTCTCATTGAATCCCCTATAAGTGTTCCCAGGAAACTCAACATACCACTTTGCGGTTGCCCCCGTGAGGGTGCGTTGAAATAGTCGTAATCTAACAGAATCATGATTCAACGAGTTGGAAGAGCACGAAAGGTGAAATGTCATGACATGATCACCCATATCCTCACCACCTTTCCCCTCGAACTTAGGAATGTCCGAAGGAAGTTTGGTAGGAACCAGAGGCCAACTAGGGTCGTGACACACCGGATCATTCGTGAGCTTCAAAAGATCCAGAAGATTCAAATGTGCAAGGAACGGGAGTTGTGGCTGGAAAGCTTTATTATAAGCTCCCATAAAAGGTTAATTATGAGAACCTGAAGGATAGGAAGGACCAAATGCTTGACCATGAGCATTAAACTACTGATTATGTGGTCTTGATTGACCATAAGCGTGACCATGGCCATAAGGTTGATAACCTCCCTTGACCTGACCCATATGAGAGTTAGCAGGTATATATGTGTTTTGCGCACCATATTAAGGTCGGTTGTATTGATGGCCAGCACCGACTGTATTGTAGTAAGGGTTTTCACCATAAGTATGGAGCATATACGTAGTATTTGTAGCAGGAACCATGTTGTAATAATGAGGATTATAGGGTATGTTCCCACCCCCAGCGTAAGTGTTAGGATCAACATGAGAAGTCGTGTGGTGACCATAAGCATGAGATGTATTCCCATCCCCAACATTGGTGTTACTAGTAGCATGAATGGTGGCGTTATGACCATGTGGATAAGGTATATTCCCACCTCCTACATTAGCATTACTAGTAGTGGAAACGGATGTAAAAGTATGTAGTATATTTCCACCACCGTGGTTGGGAGGAGCATTAGCATTTGCAAAAGTGGTCATAGGTTGACGAGTAGCGACTTGTGTATTAGGTGGTAGATGGCGAGTCGGGTTGCGAACAATGTTCATATTAGGTTGGGTAGTCCTAGGAGGTGGTCATCTTCCAACATTAGCATTGTTAGGAGGAACGCAGTCGATCCCCATACTATGTGTGTGAGTGGACAACGTGGTGCCCTCGGCGAGGGTGTTACCCCCAATGGGTGCAGTGTGGCTAACACCATGACTAGTGCCAGTGTGACTACCCAAAGTAGTGGAAGGATCAACTATGTTGTAATTAGGCATACCAAAAGAGAATGTGGTAGGGTTTATCATAGGAACTGTGTCATCATGTAACTCTGGCATCCTGTATATATAATTATGCCAAAACGAAGGATCGAACGGGTTGTCCTCGGCCAGATTTGGACCAAACAAACTAGGTTGAGTCTCGGATGGATCCATACCAAACAAACCAGGATGGGTCTCAGGTGGATCACCCCCCCAAGCCTCACGAGGAGTAGGGTTTTCTGAAGTGTGCTCGACTCTACAAAATGGAGTCGTAGGGATTTCTTCAATATTAGAGTGTGCATCAGTCATGACATCTAGGACGTATCTCTCGTAAGAATCCAAAGACTCAGAGGGATCCTGTCGGCGTCCTCTAGCAACATGATGTGAAATCTCAACCGGTTGTAAACCAACCAACCAATGGGATCGACGGAGAGTAGGACTCTGCACCATGATATCTCTGGAGAGAATATAAAATCACAGCATCCCCTAATGGCTAAACTATCGATCAAAAATAGTAAATCGAAACCACACACCTAGAGAAACTACAACCAAGAGCAGACAAACAGAGTGGCTAAATGAGCTCCCGACACTAGAGCCAGTATGTCTCCCCTAGGAGAGGCTTGAGACTCCCAAACTGTAGCCGGAGGTAACAGAATCAATTATAGAGGAACCTAGGGTTCACTGCATGCAAAGGGCCATAACCCTCGACAACAGACAACTGTGTTGTCCAGCCTCTATCTGACTCAGGACATAAATAGTATAACCACTGCAAGTACCCTCTGCAATACCTATATAAGGAAACTATGGTCATCGTAGTATAACTAATGCTCAGGGGGACAATCGCAGGTGGGTTTTGTCGTATCGACAGGGTAGCTAAGCCCGAAACTCAAGAGGTTCAAATCCCCAAAGAGTCCCAAGATATGAACAAACCCTAGAAATATCTCCCATGTTTAGCCTGTATTGGAGGGATATATCCGCAACCAACCTCCCATGACCTTGTGCTTAAATCTAGTATGAGTAGAGATTCCTGAGAACACCGATGTATACCATGGATTTCACCACTCCCTGGTTAGACACATAATGTTTTATCTAGTAGTCTTGGATTTTTTACTCACAATGATCTATTCCAAGACTCTAAACCTATGCTAGTTGGTGTACCCTATAAATAAAATCGTTCTAATCAATTTTATATTAAGCGTTAATTTTAATGGTTATGGTTACTCAAAGGATATGGTCGTGAAACTAGTGATGTATATGACTCAATAGCATGCAAATTCGTCCAAATCTAGGCTCATATATCCAATAAAAACAATGCCACTAACATGGAAAATCAATCCAATAGTTTCGAAATAAAGAAATGCAACTCTTTTATATTTTTAATGCACAAGCAGAACCTAAATGAAAGCAGCAAGCAATCAATGGAAAATTCAGTACATGAATGTAGTTTTTTTTTGTATTTTCACTTATAAACGAAAGGAAAATGCAAAACTATGTTTTTGTATTTTTCAATATAATGAAATGAAAAATGCAAGCAAAATCCTACCATTCAGTTACATAAATGCAAGGGAGATCACTAAGACAACCTACCAGATCCTAAACAGTAAGACTCAGCCAATGGAATGAGCTTACAAATTAAAAATCAATGAGGCTCAAAACCAAGAGAAAAGAGGAGTTCTGGTCACAAACAAGGCTTGGAACGGTCAGGAACAAGGCCAAAGAAGACTCGGGAACACTCAGAATCAACCCAACAACAACCAAAGGTCATGAAACAACCAAAGTCGGAGTTGTACGCTACTATTGAAGGAAAACCTGCAGGTACTTGCAAGCTATAGTTCAAATAGAAGCAGGTAGATGCGGGAAGAGCTAATCTCACCCGCGGGTAGGGAAAATAAAATGAGCAACCAAAGAGTCCAATAGCTCAGAAAAAAGGGTTTTTTCTATAGAGTATCCCAATGGGCAATTAATGACACAGAGCTTCGACAAACAACAACTCTAAATAAGGACTATTGCTCAAAAAATCCCCAAAAATGGATGTTTTCCCGAGCAGAGTCACCATTTCTTTGATGGAGAAAAATTCCTATGGCTTCGGCTGCACCACAACAGACAGCTGACTACGAGAAATTAACTCAATTTTCAATGCTATTCTATATAAATGACAATGCTAAGATAATTAAGAAGATAACCAACCTCGATCCTAACTTTTGATGTAGATCCCTGTTGGAGCTTTCAATCCATGCACTTGAATGTGCAAATTAGTCTTGACAGCCAATATATAGTATATAAACAACATTAACATCATCAATAGCAATGGTCCATGATATTATAAGTAAATGCAACCCAATGTAATATAAACAACATTCACAACATTAATGGACGAGAATATGAGTATTTCTATTAATAAATAACAAGAAGTACAATGTGATACGACCTCTTGTCGGCAACCAGTCTAAACCAAGATTCGAGTCAATCCAATTGTGCCTCCACCACTTCAATCCTCCATGGAATGGAAAACTCAAACTATGGTAGGAGTTTGGAAGGTGAACAAAAAGGATTCACAACTACAAGGATCAATGAGTGTAGACTCGAGATAGGGAAAAAATCCACTAGAGTTCTCTTGCTCTCCTTTCTCCTCCCATCCATAAGCCATATGTACTCAATATATAGTCCTCTCAACGATAGGTGAAAGGACACATCAAGGTGTTTCGGGGGAAAATGGAGGGCCAAAGGTCACCCTATGATCGCTTTTTGGGAGTAAAAAGTAATTAACAAGTTATTTTTACCATTTTACATCCTACCCACGAGCTATAGTGATGCAACTTGCGGGTATGCCCACTGCAATGATGCAGCTAGCATACGGGGAAAAATAGGGAAAAATAGTGTCTCTAGAGGATAAAAAGTGGATCTGAGTCTATAAAATGGATCCTCTAGGCCAAAGAGTGCTGATGCTCACAAGGTGGAAAATTATGTTGTAACAGAGGACATATGTCTCGTAAGAATCTAAAGACTCAGAGGGAGCCCACCGGCGTCCCCTAGCAACATGGTGTGAATTCTGGGCAGGCTGTAAACCAGCCAACTGATGGGATCGGCGGAGAGTAGGAATCCATGCCATGATATATCCGGAGAGAATATAAAATCACAGCATCCCCTAACGGCCAACTATCGATCAAAAATAGTAAATCAAAAGCACACACCTAGAGAAACTACAGCCAAGAGCAAACAAATAGATTGGTTAAATGAGGTCTCGACACTAGAATTGGTATGTCTTGCCTAGGAGAGGCTTGAGACTCCCACTATAGCCGGAGGTAACATATTCAGTTATAGAGGTTCCTAGGCTTCATTTCATGCAAAGGGCCATAACCATCGGCAACAAACAACTTTGTTGTCCAACCCCTATCTGACTCAAGACACAAACAGTATAACCATTGCAAGTACCCTGTGCGATACCTAGGGAAGGAAACTATGGTCACCGCAGTATAATCAATGCTCAGGGGGACAATCTTAGGTGGGATCCATCATATGGGTAGGGTAACTAAGCCCAAAACTCAAGAGGTTCAAATCCCCCAAGAGTCCCCAGATACGAACAAACCCTGGAAATATCTCCCACGTTCAGCCGGTATTGGAGGGCTATCTCTACAACCAACCTCCCGTGACCTCGTGCTTAACTCTAGTATAAGTAGATGTTCTTGAGAACACCGATATATACCATGGATTTCACCACTCCTTGGTCAGACACATAATATTTTGTCTAGTAGTCTTGGATCGTTTACTCATAATGATCTGTTCCAAGACTCTAAACCTATGCTAGTTGGTGTACCCTATAAATAAAATCGTTCTAATCAATTTTAAGATTAAGTGTTAATTTTAATGGTTGTGGTTACTCAAAGGATATGGTTGTGAAACTAGTGATGTATATGACTCAATAGTATGCAAAATCGTCCAACTCTAGACTCATCTATCCAATAAAAACAATGCCACTAATATGCAAAATCAATCCAATGGTTTCAAAATAAAAATGCAACTCTTTTATATTTTCAATGCACAAGCAGAACCTAAATGAAAGCAGCAAGCACTCAATGCAAAATGCAATACATAAAAGTAATTTGTTTTTGTATTTTCACTTATAAGCAAAAGGAAAATGCAAAACTATTTTTTTGTATTTTTCAATATAATGAAATGAAAAATGCAAGCAAAATATCACTATTCAGTTACAGAAATGCACAGGAGATCACTTAGACAACCTAGCAGATCCTAAATAGTAATACTCAACCAATCGAATGATCTTAAAAATTAAAAATGGGTAAAAGCAATGAGTCTCAAAACCAAGAGAAAAGAGGATTTATGGTCACAAACAAGGCTTGGAGAAGTTAGGAACAGAGCCAAAGAAGACTCAGGAACACTCAGAATCAACCCAGCAACAACCAAAGGCCATAAACAAATCACCCCTGGAGTTGTACACTAATATAGAGGGAATACTTGCGGGTACCCGTAGGCTATAGTGTAGATAGGAGCAGGTAGACGCGAGCAGAACTAGGCTCACCCTCGTATAGGGAAAAGCAAATGAGTAGAAAAAGAGTCCAATGGCTCAGAAAAAGGGTGTTTTCTATAGAGTATCCTAATGGCTAATCAATGACACAGAGACTCGACACACAACAACTCTAAATAAGGACTAATGCTCAAAAATACCCAAAAATGGATGTTCTCCCCAGTGGAGTCGCCATTTATATGTTGGAGAAAACTTCCTATGGCTTGGGGTGGACCACAACAAATAGCTGACTACCAGAAATTAACTCAATTCTCAATGCTATGCTATATAAATGACAATGATAATATAATGAAGAATATAACCAACCTCGATCCAAACGTTTGATGTAGATCCCCGTTGGAGCTTTCAACCCGTGCACTTCAACCTGCAAATTAGTATTGACAACCAATATACAACAAGTGCATATAGTATATAAATGACATTAACATCATCAATAGCAATGGTCCATGATATTATAAGTAAATGCAACCCAATGTAATATAAACAACATTCACAACATTAATGGACGAGAATATGAGTATTTCTATTAATAAATAACAAGAAGTACAATGTGATACGACCTCTTGTCAGCAACCAATCTGAACCAAGATATGGGTCTCTCCACTTGTGCCTCCAGCACTTCAATCCTCCATGGAATGGAAAACTAAAACTATGATAGGAGTTTGGAAGGTGAACATAAGGGGTTCACAACTACAAGGATCAATGACTGTAGACTCAAGATAGGGCAAAAATCCGCTAGAGTTCTCTTGCTCTCTTTTCTCCCCCCGTCCATAAGTCATATGTGCTCAATATATATTCCTCTCAAAGGTAAGTGAAAGGACACATCGAGGTGTTTTAGGGAAAATGAAGGGCCAAAGGTCACCCTATGACCGCTTTTTGGGAGTAAAAAGTAATTAACTAGTGATTTGTACCATCTTACATGCTACCCGCGGGCTATAGTGATGCAACTCACAGGTATGCCCACTACAGTGATGCAGCTAGCACACAGGGAAAAAAATAGGGAAATAATGTGTGTTAAGGATATAAAGTGGATCTGAGTCAGTAAAATGGATCCTACATGCCAAAGAGTGCTGATGCTCACAAGGTGGAAGATTACGTTGTAACACCAAGCATGTGCTAATGTACACCTACTAACTTGTAGTAGCAGTTTAGATTAAACAGTAAAAGTAAACAAATGTAAAAGGTAAGCATGATTTAACATATGCAATAAAATAATTCTAGATTAAAAACAGTAAACAAAATAGATTCATGAGAGAAATAAATAAAAACTTTGAAAATTTGTATTACCTCAAAGGGTGAGGATGGTTGAGCTTGAGCAGCTGGATTGGTGAGGTGATCCAAAGCTCCAATGCTCTCTTCTTCTCCAAGATGCTAATGGGGATCTTCCAACTCAAAGGGAGGCAAGGGCTCTCAAAAAAAATTTGGAAGCATAAGGATAGGATGAATGTGGATGAATAGTGAGGATCCCCTATCACATTTTTATAGTTTTTTGGTGATGGAGAAAACAACAATGGTTTATGGAAACCAATGGTATTTGTGAAAAATGGTTTAGGTTTTTTCCTCTTTTTCCCTCTTTTTCCTTTTTTTTTGAATATATTTTGTATTTTATTTCCTTTTAATTGATTTTTGGGAATTTTGGACCCTTTTTGAGGGTTTTTTGTATTTTTGAGGAAAATTACATATTTTGAGGGGAAAAAGATGGATTTTGGTCTTTTTGGTGACCTTTTGAGGGTTTTAGATGCTCAAATGGTGGAAAAAGTGGACAAATGGGTCATGTGAATGGGGAAATGAGCTAGTGAGCACTTTTTGGGTGTTAACATATTCCTTTGGCTTAAAGGGGATTTATAGTGAAACATTAGCGTTGAATTAGAGTTTGTGAAAGCGTTATGTGAAGTCATAGAATTGTAAGTTGGAACGCCAAATATCGCCTCATTTCCATTGGTATTTCATCCTCTTGGAAATTATGTGAAGTTTGAAATGCTTGGGGTCTCGACGGTCAGTGAGTAGCTGCAGTCCTCTTTATAGAGTTTATTTTGTGCCAGCACTGTATGAATAAAGAAATTAGCTCCATGAAAAACCACCTATGTGACTTGTAGATGATGGGTGCCCATATATTGGCAGGAAAGATGGAGTAATTTGTCTTCACCTCCATGCTACAAGGGGATAGTATACCTCTCATAAAGTTCACTTTCAGAGAAGAAGAAGGATGGTTGAAGTTCCTACTTTAAATAGAAATTCAATAAAGGACACATGATTAGCAGTTTCCTTCCAAGTGCATGTTGTTGATTGGCAGTGAATTATGTTGTGTACTGACGGATTCTCTAGTAGGTGCATATAAAGTTATGCATGAAATGGCATGGAAAATAGCTTGTGATGCAATACATATGTGGGAAAAAATGGAAGTTGTTTCTGTATATCCTTCAAGCAGTAATCAATCATGATGCCAAAGTGAGATTAAGCATGTGGATTCACATTTTTTTAGCTGACTTTTCAACGCCAGTTATGTTTTAATGGAAGAAGAAGGCCAAAAATGAACAACCATGCGACTTCTAAGTTTCCTTCTATGCTAGGATATATCAACCTCAAGTTGTGACATTAAATGGTTTTGAGTAAGCTTATAGGGTATGAAGTTAGGATTTCTATTGAAATAAAAGTATCTTTCAAAATGGCAAGAAAGTAAAAAGTCAATTGAAAGGCCAGGAAAATAGTAAAAACAGTAGAGGCCACAATTGGAAAAGAAGTCTTATTTTTAATTAGGAAATTTAGAGTGCTATTGGTGACTCAATTTGGAAGGAAAGAGAGTTGTTTAAAATAGAATGTGAACAAAAAAAATGGATTTTAAAACAACAAATACTAAAGCCACCAAAACAACGAATTTACTCAATTGTAGGCAATGCAGAAGTTGTCCAAATTAGCAGCCTTTCTTTCATGCTTTCTCTATCAGCTAAGGCAAGTTGGCCTCCAACATTTGAGCTTCTAGATATACAGGCTTGGGAGGAAGTATGGGGATTGGACATAGTTAGTATTCGGTAGTTTGTAGCAACACATAGTCATTACTTTTTCACCCACCTTCTAAAGGTCCACCACATCCTATGCATGCCTCCAGAACCATTGCAGTCAACCCTTGTAACTCACTATGATGTCGACAATCTCTTGAATGATATCAATATCAGTTACATTTTCTATTTTCCTAGTTCCTAGAATCTATTGGATTAATGGTCTCATGTTTATTTGTAGATTTGATGGTTTTATGCACTTATTTTGATGTTAATTCACCTAAGGCACATTCATTTATCAACACTTTATTTTATTCATTTACTGTTATAGTTTTTTTGTATGATCTGATCTCAACCAGCAAAAATTATTTATAATAAATCATCATTCTTGGCTATTCACTAATGGCCCAAGAATGACTTATGTATGTTGATTTATCACAAGTTTTTGCATAATTATTATTTAGAATTGACATACAGTAGCTAGGGACACCCCTCTAAGACTGGAAAAGCACCAGTCTAAACAGAGAGGCTTCCAACCGTGACAAGGGTTGGTTTTCCTACAATTATTGTGCGAATCTAATAGTGCAAATTTTTGTGATAACAAATTGGCACCGTTGCCGGGGACTTTGTAAAGCCTCAAATATCTTTAATGACACATTTGAGCTTTCAATAATTGGTTTTATTTTATAACTCACCTGGTGACTCCGCTGTTGTAGGATCAATTCATTATGGAGAACACAATAAAGTCTTCCATATTCAATCATACACAAGGCGTTTTTCCATCCCTTAATGAACCAAAACATCTTCTCCAAAAAAAACAAGATACCATTGGAAATTCCCCCAAATTTGGTAAGCATATCAACCTCTTGAGTGAGTTCATCTCCTATAAGCTCTACGTTTTCAGTAAGTTACCCAGTAAGTATTTCCACACCACCATTGTAATACCCTAAGTAAGTAACCCCAGACATATGTTGTAAGAAATTAAGTGATGTGGCTAGGAAAGCCAGAACAATGGTCTTTAATGACCGAGACATTATTATTTTGTATGTTGCTTTTAAATTAATAAATGATGGTGAAAAAGGGGTCACATGAGCGTTGATGGGGGGCCATGGATCCATCGGCAAGAGGGAAAGGGGTGTTTTTAATCCTAGGAGGCTTTCCTAAGCTAAAGTTTGTACCTTGGGGCTAAACACAATTAAATTGGGGGACTGTTCACCTTATTACCCCCTTTATTTTGGTAAAAGTGCATTTCATTTATAATTTGTGATTTGATGGGCAGCTGAAAAGAATGCTCTTTGGAGGAGGAGGACACTTAGCAATCATTTTTCTTTCATACAAAAACACTCTTCCAAAGGAAAAAGGCAATCCATAATTCATTTGTGTTGTTGTTCTGAAGGAGAGAGAGGGGCCGTACAACCACTTGAGGAAGACATTATGAGTGATAAATTAATGACCAGCAAGCTATAATTGTTGTTTGCCTTAGCTAGAGAGGTCGTACAACAGTGTATCTTTATCATTTATCCCTTTCTAGACATTGGTTTGCATATTTGAGTATTTTTTGTGCATTTATGAGCAGGTCATACCACATGTGCGATTGGTAGGAGAAAGGAAAAAGTCGTACAACACCGAGGTTTGTTGGGAAACACCTGGTTTTTTTTTCGAAACTAGGGAAATATGGCAAACATATGCTGCTAGTTGTTTTATTATTATTTTGATCAGAGTTAGTACAACATTTTATAGCACCAATAAGAGATATGATGCCATTAAGTGTTTATTCACTGATTTTACCAAATGGCCTGGCTTTGCAACTCAGTAATTGAGTGCCCACCAACTTAAAGCTTCTAGGAATAGATGCTATAGTAATGGAGCATGGAATTCTAACTTGCAATATTATGACAGCCTGACAGTCAAATATTTATGTAATACCCCAATTTTGGCCCTTATGAAATATTGGGTTTTAATGTAAATATTGTATACATGCGGTGTATGTTTCCTAGCATGGAGCTCAAGGCCAAGGCCCCGCTAATGTATGCTCGTATTTATTTAGAATGGTAAGTAATTGATATTTTTCTACCCATGTGCTATTAAGCCATGGAATATTGTAATTGATGTAAATATTTAATATTGCAATAAAATACCAAAAATTGCTATGGAAGCAATGAATGAGAAGGGTGTTGGGCCCTGGAAATGCCCCTTTTTTACCATACTTATTACATCATTTTGCCCAGTTACACCCTACTTTCATAAACCATATAGATGCCTTTTTTCCAGATTTAGCAGTAGTCCTAACAAGGTATACATCATTATTGTTTCATTTAATTAAATGCCTAAGATTGTTATGGTTATGAATTCTAGCCTTCGATTTATGCTAACTTGTGTTGATTTCATTAAGTTAAGATCAAAGCACATTTGTATTAGTTGCAATGCCTTGGGAAAGAATCATACGTGGTGCCAGCTGTTACTCTTCTAATTTGATTCCTCATATTTCAAGGGACAGCGCATCTCTCCACGTGAAGCTGTAGCAAGTCGCTAGAACAGAAAATAGCTGCGATAGACAGGACGCCTCCCAATTTGTTAAATCGTTGACCCATTGAATGCTAGTGTAAGAACATCCTTCATGATTAATGAACTCATTCATTATGGTTGTAACAGTTTAGCTGTAACTCTGCAGCATGAATATCGTAGATCTTCACTGCTGCACGAAATTAGTGGACCACGAACTATATTCCTCATGTATAAATATGGGAAGGCTCTTAGAGTCTGGGGTTGGATAATTATCATTTTGTACAGGCTGTAATAGAGAACTGAGACTGTGAATTACCATCTTTAATGAAGAGCAGAGTTACTTCCATTTATGTGTCTTAATTTGTGGTAGTTCACAACGTCTCTGTTAGAAGACCAAGGCCCACCTTCTCAAAGAGATTTCCGAGTTAAGTAGGTAGTTAGATTTATTTCCTGTTGTGTGTTTGTGGAATTGCATTAGGCATATTTTTGATAGATGTAATAGAGTTTATGATTGCATTCTTTATTGGTAGTTTATTCTTTTCATTATGAATAGCTGCAACTGCATGGTGTGACAGTCGACTGTGTAGGTTAGTTTGGTTATGCATGTGTGTTCAATAGCTGTTACAACCAGGGTCATCTTCCATTCCTTTCAGTCATTTGTGCTTCTTAGGATTTCCAATGGTTATCAATTTATAGTTCAGGCTCATTTCTTAATTCTGGTTGCTGTTGTATCTTTTGAATTCATAGATTAGGTAGATTATAGTTGAGTTACAGTAGTTGTTGGATGAATCATTTTGGTAAAGATTGAATACTGTAGTTTGATAATTATAGGATTTAATTTCTTGCAAAAGCAATCTAGTTCATTTCTAGTCTTATATCAGTAACTGCTAGGTTGATATCTGTAGGAAGGTAGTTGCACTTTCAATTCCTAGATGTATGAGTTAGATTAGTTTTCTTGATAGAATGAGTTTGGCTGATCAGATAGATAGGATTATTATCTCCATTCACTCAATCAACTACTGGAAATGTTTATGCATAGATTGTGCTTATTGCCATTGAAATAAAATACCTCCCTGGGTTTGACAATTTATATTGAGAATCTTTTGTGTTAGTTGTAATTAATTGGCATATAGGCTGACCAACATTTTGGTGTCGTTGCTGGGGATGGTAATTGATAGACATAGTTAGTAGTTGGTTTTTTATTTCATTTTAGTTTAATCATTTACAGCATGCGTGAATACAAGACAAAAAAATTGGGAACCCCCTTTGAATACTAACACTGTAGGTGGAAGAGGCTAAGGTTGTAATTCAAGTCTGGGAAGATCAACATTTATTGATGATATAATTTCTAAAGCTGATTCTTCTACTAGACCACGGCAAATGTCTACATGAAGAGGAAATTCTGTTCCTCCCAATCTTGAGAATTCAACATCAACTGTGGAGAATACAATGGGACCATCCACTCCCATTGTAGAAAAGAAACCTCCTGAAGACAAGGGAAGCACCGTGGGTGTACCAGATAGAGAGGATATTTATCATATCAATGGCACCATATTTACTCAAGAAGTGTGGTTGGATACTCGCCGAGAAGCAGAGGAAGAGAGAAGGCGAGAAGAAGAGAGGAGGAGAGAAGAAGAAGTGAGGGCAAAGGAGGAATGCATAAAGGAAGCCATTAAATTTTGGACTAATGACATGAGTAATAGAGAACAGGAAGGCGAGAATGAACATAGGGAGAACCGGGAAGAAGAAGTGGAATATAATAAGCCTGGTAATATTGTGGCTACATTAGAATCCCCTATCCTCCAGACACTTGGAGCAGCTCCCATGAAAAACATCTCACCATCAATTCTCCCAATATTCCATGGTAAGTCTTCTGAAGATCCTGATGAATTTCTTTTTGAATTTGATATCCTTTGTCGTAGCTATGACTATACCTCTAGTGCTCAAAAGATGAAACTATTCCCAGCCACCTTGAAAGGAAATGCTATGCGCTGGTTCATGAGTCTAGGTCGTGAGACCATTACTACTTGGGACCAAATGAAACACACATTTCTTTCTAAATATCAAGAATATTGTAGAACCAAGGATATAAAAGAAGAGTTGTTTAAAATTGTTCAGAAGGAAGAGGAGAGCTTGGAAGACTTTGTGGAAAGATTGTTGTACAATTTACAAAGGTCTGGACACACTGAGAGTGGAAAAGATGTACTTTAGATTATTTTTCTATGAGGAATTAGGGAAGATTTCCTTGATATGTTGAATTTGTTGGGGAAATGGGACATCTCAAAAGAACCCTTCAAGAAGATCGTTGAATTATGTCGAAGGTACTCAAGGGGATCCTCTAGAACTAACAAATGAGACAAGGATCAAGATCAAGATGTCTTCACTAGGACACAGAAGTCAGCTAGTGGAGGAGCCACTCGAGCAGAGATAGGAAACTTGCTAGAGAATTTTAAAACTGATATAATGAGCTCCATTTCCTTAGAGTTAGATGTCTTGAGAGAAAAACAGAGGCAAGTAGTAGAAGATCTTACACTTGGTGTATTCTATCCCAAATGTAGGAAAAAGCACCCATTGAAGGAATGCCCACTAGACAAAGAAGAAATATGTAGAATATGTGAGTTGGAGCATGAAACCAAGGAATGTACCTCACTACCTAAGGCCAAGGAAGTTATGCAGGCATCCACTTCATATGTGGAACAAGCTTACTTGATTGCACAGATGAAACCGTGGAAGCCTCGCAATCAAGGTATGAATCAGGACCGATCATTTTTTCTGAATAATATGAATGGGATGAATAATATGAATACACAATTCCCTTCACATTATTCTAATAATCAGTGGCATCCATCTCAAAAACCAATGCAAAATCCTAATTCTTGGACACCATGGTCACAATAGTCAAATGATCAAGCTCCTTGGAATTCAAACTAGAGAAATTCTTACCAAGGAAATAAATTTCCCCATCACCAAACTCAGTATCAACAGTACCCTCATCAACAGTATCCTCACCAACAATACCAATAGCCACAGCTACAATTCCAAAACAATGTAGCACCTATGAATGCACCACTTCAATCACAGCTACCTGCACAACCTAACCCAAACCATAACAATAAAGCAGTTCATCAGTTTGAGACTGCCAACATGCCTGAGTATTCCATTTCCCAATTTCCTTGCAATGATATACAATTACGATTAGGGAGGGTAGTGGAACCCATTGTGACTGAGGATGTTCCATCGCCAGTGGCTGAAACTGGAGTGAATTAGCACTATGAGAATATGGTTCATTAGAAAATCCCCATCATTGAGGATGCTGACATTCCTACTGAAACAGTGGCTGAAACTCAGGAAGTAACACACGATGAAGCACAACCTACACAATTGATGAGAGAACCACCATACCCTGAACGATTGGCCCTGCAGAAAATAGTGGAACAACCTCGATTCAATCTCTTAGGGGAATTGAAAAATTTGTATGTCAAAATTCCATTGTTACAAGCCCTCCATGACGTGCCCATTTATGCTAAGACTATTAGATATTTGTGTGTCAAGAAACCAAGAAGAAAGCCTAGGGATCCTCCCACTGTCCACGTATTGGGAAAACTTTCTGATTTTATAATGGGGAAGACTCCTGTCGAAAAACATGATGACCCTAGAAATCCTACTGTGACAGTTAACATAGGAAACACACAAATCCCCAACGTCTTGGTAGACTTAGGCGTAGATATTAACATCATGACCATAGAAACTGTGAAGAAACTTGGAATCACTTACCTTCGTCCGACCCCTACTATTTTGGAACTTGCTGACTGTCCAACAATCAAGCCTGAGGGGATCCTAGATGACGTTATAATCTCTTTTGAATCGTGGGAATACCCTACGGACTTCTTGGTGTTACAGCCGAAGTATCAGTTGGGGCGACACCCACTAATCCTGGGAAGACCATGGTTGGCCACAGTAGATGCCTGTATCAACTGTCGGTCAGGATGTATGACTATCTCAGACGAGACTGAGATCAAAAGCCTATCCTTATACCCTCGATCTCGACCAAGCACAGAAGCTGAAACTCCACTTTGGGTTGATTTGAAGGAGGAGGAAGGTGTTCAACCTTTATTAAAGATTAGAAGAGCCTTAACCTTTAAAGATGAAACAGAGGATGATACCATTAACAATTTTATCAGTGAGCCCATGTCCATCAATAAGCATGTTTACCAGATTCTCGGTAGTACATTTGATGAGAAAGAACAAGAAAATCTTATGTAAGAAACTCTAGTCAGTGATGCCATTATAATTCTAGTTATCAAGAATTTGAAAAGTGTCCCAGTGGAAATTGAGCAAGGGAAAACATTGAACATCAATACAAACCTTGCGCCCAGTGAGTTGGAACAGCTAATCACTCTGCTGAAACAACGTAGAGGATATTTCGCTTGGGAGTATACAGACATGAAAGATATTCCTTCTAATCTGTGTACCCATCACATTTATATTAAGAGCAACTCCAGGCCTGTGTGTCAATTACAACGAAGTATGAACTTGAACCTAAGAGACATAGTGAAAGAGGAGATCCAAAAACTTTTGGAAGCAGGATTTATATACCCGATTTCAGACAATGAGTGGGTTTCTCCACTCGTGATTGTGCCAAAGAAGAATGGGAAATGGAGGGTCTGCGTGGATTATAGAGAATTGAACAAGGCAACTCATAAGGACCACTTTCCCTTACCTTTTATCGATTAGGTCCTTGATACCTTGTGTGGGAAGAAGTATTTTTCCTTTCTGGATGGCTTTAGTGGCTATAACCAAATCCAAATCGCTCCAGAAGACCAAGACAAAACCACTTTCACTTGTCCCTGGAGGACTTTTTGTTAAGTTTTAACATAAACTCACTAGCAAGATCACTGAAAGAAACACAATCACAAGATAGACAAAGATTTACCCTGAGAAACCCTCATGGGGTATAAAAACCAACAAAGCTTTCCTCGATATAGATAATCGACCTAATACAAAATGTAGTCCTCAAGAAGAGCTCCTTCACCTCCTATGTAGACCTCTCTCTCTCCTATGCGCCAATCACAAGTGAGTGAATGAAATTGAGATAAGTGAGGAACATACCTCCTCTACGTATACTTGTTCTCTAACTAAATTTTCACCCTAATGGGGCCGACCTCTCTTAAGAGAGTCTAAAAACCCCTAAACAACTAACTCAGGGCCGACCTAACATGGGAGATCTAATAGCCCTAGTTACCACAATCTATGGGAGGAATACATATCTCTAGATACATGACAAAGTCCTGTCGGAGGAATGTAACATCTCTAGAATAATAAAATACAAATATATTATTCTTAGAAGTTACAATATTTCAACACTCCCCCTTAACGAGAAGGATATTATAACAACATCTGCAGGAGCAAGGAGTCATCGACTACATGGTACATGATACATCTATAAATCATTGGAATCTTTCTTCAATCATCATCAGTAACTCAACAAGTTATAGGAACATAATCAATACTGGAACATCATCATCGTCAGTATTGAGTCTTCATCTTCTGCAGCACCTGATCAGCTACAACATCAACTAGATCCTCTCAATCAACAACATCACATCATCAACTAGATCCTCTCGATCAACAGCATCACATCATCAACTGGATCCTCTCGATCAACAGCATCATATCATCAACTGGATCCTCTCGATCAACAACATCATATCATCAACTAGATTCTCTCGATCAACAGCATCATATCATCAACTAGATCCTCTCGATCAACAACATCACATCATCAACTGGATCCTCTCGATCAACAGGATCATATCATCAATTGGATCCTCTTGATCAACAACATCACATCATCAACTGGATCCTCTTGATAAACAACATCACATCATCAACTAGATCCTCTCGATCAACAACATCAGATCATCAACTGGATCCTCTCGATCAACAACATCACATCATAAAATGGATCCTCTCGATCAACAACATCATATCATCAACTAGATCCTCTCGATCAACAACATCATAGCAGCATACCCTTCAACACACATGATCCTTCCTCTCGGAATTACGGGATCAATAATATCACAATCAATATTTAAGACCATCCTTCCTTTCGGAATTACTGGATTTACTATCTAAGGATGATCAATCCTATCTCAATCATTTAAGATAATCCTTTCCTTTGGATTTACTAGATTTACTATCTAAGGATGATTAATCCTCTCACAATCATTTAAGACAATCCTTCCTTTCAGAATTACTGGATTTACTGTCTAAGGATGATTAATCCTCTCACAATCATTTAAGACAATCCTTCCTTTCGGAATTACTGGATTTATTGTCTAAGGATGATTAATCCTCTCACAATCATTTAATACAATCGTTCCTTTCGGAATTACTAGATTTATGGTCTAAGGATGATTAATCCTCTCACAATCATTTAAGACAATCCTTCTTTTTGGAATTATTGGATTTACTGTCTAAGGATGATTAATCCTCAACCACTTACAGGATGGCTAATCCTGATCTCTTTTAGGCCATAGAGTCCAAGGATGATACAATCCCCTCATCCACTTAGACAGAGTCTAAGGATCACACATCGACCTCATATTCGTAACACGTAACCTCATCATCGAAGCAGGTAACCTCATCATCGATACAAGTATCCTCATCATTGATACAAGCATCCACATCATCGATACAGTATTCTCATCAATATAGGTATCCACATCATCGACCTTGTCATCGATATAGGAAATCTCATCATCGATATAGGTATCCATATCGATACCAATATCCAAACACAATCATTGACCAAATCATTCCCCCTTTCGAGGAGAGTCCTTCTGAACTACAACAAGCTTGTCTCAGAAACACTCAATATTTACTAGAGATAGAGGTTTGGTCAATATATCAGCAACTTGTTCGTCAGTGCTTACATACTCGAGCTTGATAACTCCTTTGTGCACCATATCCCATATATAGAAATATCGGATCTCTATGTGCTTTGACTTATCATGGAACACTATATTCTCTGTCATCTTAATACAACTCTGGTTATCACATAGGATCACAATGGGGTCCATCTCTAAGTCAAACGATCCTGATAACAACTTACGAAGCCATACCGCTTCACAACTAGCAGAGCAAGCAGCTATATATTGCACTTCAGTTGTGCTGAGAGCCACACTAGATTGCTTCCTGCTATACCACAAGATCATGGCTGATCCTAGACAATAACATCCACCTGATGTGCTCTTCCTGTCTGATACACTTCTTTCCCAATCAACATCTGTGTAGCCATATAATCTGAAATCATGATCTGCAAGATAATATAGACTAAAGTCTATCATACCCTTCAGGTACCTCATCACATGTTTTGCAGCTATCATGTGAACACATCTCGAGCTTGATAGCTCCTTTTTGCACCATATGCCGTATATAGAAATATCGGATCTCTATGTGACTTGACTTATCATGGAACACTGGATTCTCTGTCATCTTAATACAACTCTGGTTGTCACATAGGATCACAGTGGGGTCCATCTCTAAGTCAAACAATCCTGATAACAACTTACGAAGCCATACCGCTTCACAACTAGCAAAGCAACCAACTATATATTCCACTTCAGCTGTGCTGAGAGCCACACTAGACTACTTCCTGCTATACCACGAGATCATGGCTGATACCGGACAATAATATCCACCCGATGTGCTCTTTTTGTCTGATACACTTCCTTCCCAATCAAGATATGTGTAACCATATAATCTGAAATCATGATCTGCAAGATAATATCGACCAAAGTCTATCGTACCCTTCAGGTACCTCATCACATGTTTTGCAGCTATCATGTGAAATCGTCTAGGTTCCACTAGATACTGACTTAGGGTGTTCACAACAAAGCATATATCTGGCCTAGTATTCGTCAGATACATCGGTGACCCAATAATCTGTCTGTACAGAGTCACATCCACTAATTCTGATGAGTCATCATCTAATAGCTTCAAGTTGGAGTCCATGGGAGTGGCCATGGCCTTACATTCCAACATATCAAATATTTTCAAGATTTCCACAACATACTTCCCTTGATTAAGAAAGATTCCTTCTGGGTCTTGCCATACTTCTAGACCTAGGAAGTAATCCATAAATCCGAGATCTTTCATCTAAAATTCTATAGAAATCTTCTTCTTGCACTTGACAATCTGTTTCTCATTTCCAGTCAGAAATAGATCATTCACATATAGCAACAATATGACAGGTTCATCATCCATAACTTTGAGATAAATATTAGGATCAACTTTACTCTTGGTAAAGCCCAAGCTAGTCAAGAAAATGTTAATCCTTCCATACCAAGCTCTAGAAGCTTGTTTCAACCCATGCAAAGCCTTCTTTAGTTAGCATACATGGGTTCTTCTATCTCCAACCTCAAATACTTGTGGTTATTCTATGTACACTTCTTCTTCAATTACACCATTCAGGAAGGTTGTCTTCACATCTATTTGGTGTAATTCCCACTTCATCATGGATGTAAGTGCCATGATGGTTCTAATGGAAGTATACCTTGCAATTGGTGCAAATGTCTCTTCATAGTCAATTCCCTCTTTCTGAGAGAATCCTCTAGCTACAAACAGTTCCTTATACTTTTCAATACTGCCATCCACAACATTCTTTATCTTGTATATCCATTTGGAGGATACCACACTTTTGTCCTTTAGTTTGGGAACTATATCCCAAACATCATTCTTCATTATTGCCTAGTACTCCTCAGTCATTGCTTCTATCCACTCTTTCTTATGAGCTGCCTCTTCATAACTAGTAGGTTCTTGGTCTACAATATCACACATCAAAGCCACATAGTTGGTAAATGGCTTTGGTTTCTTGCTCACTCTAGTGGAGCCTTCAGGAGCTCCATACTTTTCAGCTCCTAGTATAATATCTCTAGCCCATGCTGGCTTTCTCTTTCTTGAAATGTTTGTGATGGGGGGTTCTTGTCATTCTAACATGTCATGGTCGTAAGGTGTCTCGCCTTCAGGCGGTGGTACAACTTCTGCAGTTCTAGGAGGTGCAACTTCTTCATATACTTCTTCATACTGGCACTTCCTAGACTTCTCCAGAGCTGCTTCTTCATCAAATGTCACATCCCTGCTAATTTCCGTATGATGAAATCCTGGAATGTATATCCTGAAAGCTTTGAATGTTTAACAGTACCCAACAAATATTCCCTTCTTCCGAGAAGGGTCCAACTTAGTTCTCTTTTCTTTGGGTATGTGAATATACACAGGACACCCAAATATTTTGAGGTGACTTACCTCAGGCTTCTTTCCTGTGAATACTTCTTCTGAAGTCTTAAATTCAAGGTCACTATGAGATAGTCTATTCTGTACATAGACTGTTGTCCTAGATGCTTCAACCCATAGATACATAGGTAGGTCTTGATCATGTATCATAGTTTTCACTGCTTCCATAATGGCTCTATTCTTTCTTTCTGCAACATGATTTTGTTGAGGATTGTAGGGAGTGGTTAGTTCCCTCTTGATCCCAGCTTCTTTGAAAAATGATTCAAAATATTTTGAAGTATACTCTCCACCATTATCAGTCCTGCGTATCTTGATCTTCTTTTATGAATGGTTCTCTATCAAGGTTTTGAATTCTTTGAACCTTCCAAAGACTTCATTATTTCCCTTCAGGAAATATATCCAAGTTTTTCTTGAATAGTCATCAATGAATGTTAGGTAGTATTCATATCCACTCAAGGATGTGGTGGGCATGGGACCACATACATCTGAAAGGATCAATTCCAAAGTATTTTTAGTCTTTGTTTCACTCTTTGGAAATGGATTCTTGATATTCTTCCCTTTTGCACAACCCTTGCAAGTTCCTTCATGATCAATCTTTAGATCTAGTAGTCCTACAACTACTTTGCTCACATGAGGTAGTGTTTTGTAGTTAATGGGAGCAATCCTTCTATGCCATAGCTCACTTGGGCTAGTGGATTCATGAATAAGGGAAGCTTCTGGATGAATCTTGAGTTTGTATAGGCCTCCTTCCTCTTCAGCAATGACAATTGCATCCTTGATAGTTTTTCCTTTGGACCACATGAGCACTTGTCCATCAATGAATGCAACACTATAACCTTTCTTATCTAATGTTGAGATAGAAAGTAAGTTCTTCGTTAAACTTGGTACATACAATACTTCCTTCATCTTCATGGGCGCTCCAGAATCAAGCTTGTAGCTTGCTTCACCAATTCCTTTGATGGGATATTGGTAATCATCTCCTAGAGATACGTTCTGTGGGGATGTCTTCTCTTCAAGTTTTGAGGGATTTTTCTTTTGTCCTGTCATGTGCTTTGAATCACCACTATCAATGAGCCATGTATCTTCTTCACGTGTCACAGACCAAGAGAGTGCAAAGAATAGAACATACTCTTCTGCATCTTCTTCTTCTATTCTAGCTCTTTTCTTTTCAGGCCTTTCCTCCTCTTCCTCTTCTTCACTATCATCTTCTACTAGATATGCTTCATTTCTTCTCTGGTGGTGACCCTTTTTCTTCTTTGAAGGACAATTCCTAGCAATGTGTCCTATTTTGTGGCAAATGTAACATTGGAATGTGGAGTAATCTCTTTCTTGATTAGATCCTCTTTTCTTCTGAAATATTTATGGAGGTTGAGACTCCTTGTGGTTATTCCTTTTGAATTTGGATTGATTCCTTCTTCTCTTGGTGTGGGTGGCCAATTCTTGATCATATTCTTTGAGCAAGGCTTCTCTATTGGCAACCCTAGCTTCTTCTTGAATACAATCTTCCCATACAACATAAAACTTCATACTCTCTTTTTTGGCACACATAGTTTGGATAAATGACTCCCATGGTCTAGTGAGACCATTCAAAGTAGTCATGACTAGTTCATCTTCATCAAGGGTGTCTCCAATGGCATCTGGTTGTTCATTGAACTGGGAGACCCTTGTGAAGTAATCTTGGATAGATTCTTATTTATTTGTCTTAGTGATCTTCAATTGAGCTCTTAGGTTCATCTTCCTATTGGTATTATTTCCTTCATACATTCTGGAAAGGACATCATACATTTCCTTTAGAGTCTTCTTGGATGCCACTTGGGCAATCAAGTGGTCCTTGATGGAATCAACAATGATTCTCTTTGCCGTAATCAGATCCTTCTTATGCTTCTCTTTAGCTTCAGCTTCTTTAGGTTCTGCCACTTCAACCTTGATATGTTGAATAAGATCATTCTCTTCAAGGATGAGACCAATCCTATATTTACATGCCCGGAAATTCTGTATACCCTCTATCTTGTCCTCAAGCTTAGTGCTTGGGGCCATCCTATCCAGGGGGTCACCAAAAATTGAAAATTCCAAAAATGAAAAACTGACCTTACCAGGAGATTGGCTTGACTGAGGCGAGGTTGCTGGTGTGCTTACTTTATGAAAACTTCAATTTTTCAACCTCCAAACTTGACCACCGAATTTCGGACCTGCTGTAGAAATCTGGTTCTGGTTTTCTGGTTTTCTTCACTTTTGGTCAAACTAGGGTTTGACTTTCTTGGAGTTCTACCCAACCAAAAATCTTGATCCATGGCTCAAAACTTTGATTTTGAGGAGGGCTATACATCCATGCAATTAGAATCCAAAAATTCCAACTTTTGCAGAAATCGTAATTTTCACCGGAGGAGGAGAGAGAGGTATTTTCACCTTGTGAAAGATGTCCTATTTAGCCTAGCTTTGATACCATGTTAAGTTTTAACATAAATTCACTAGCAAGATCATTGAAAGAAACACAATCACAAGATAGACAAAGATTTACCCTGAGAAACCCTCATGGGGTAGAAAACCCAGCAAAGCTTTCCTAAATATAGATAATTAACCCAATACAAAATGTAGTCCTCAAAAAGAGCTCCTTCTCCTCCTATGCAGACCTCTCTCTCTCCTATACGCCAATCACAAGTGAGTGAATGAAATTGACATAAGTGAGGAACATACCTCCTCTACTTATATTTGTTCTCTAACTGAATTTTCACCCTAATGGGGCTGACCTGTCCTAAGAGAGTCTAATAAACCCTAAACAACTAACTCAGGGACGACCTCACATGGGAGATCTAATAACCCTCGTTACCACAATCTCTCAGAGGAATAAACATCTCCGAATAATGACAAAGTCCCGTCCGAGGAATGTAACATCTCCAAAATAATAAAATACAAATATAATATTCTTAGAAGTTACAATATTTCAACAGTTTTGCATACTGGGTACTTCCTTTTGGATTGTGCAATGCACCAGCCACATTTCAAAGAGCAGTGATTGGAATCTTTTCAAATATGGTAAATGATTGCATGGAGAGTTTTTTGGATGACTTTACTCCATATGGTGATAGTTATGAAGAAGCACTGAAAAATTTAGAAAATGTTTTGAAAAGCTGTGAACAAAGCCAACTCTCTTTAAGCACTTAAAAGTGTCATATGATGATGAGCGAGGGTATAGTTCTGGGGCACTTCATCTCTTATGATGGTATCCAGGTAGATCCATGCAAATATCTTTCGATCTTATCACACCAAGCCCATATTTCTTCCTTTTTTGGGTGCCAATTGTCTAATCCTAATGGGAACTCATTTTCTTCTTTGCACATTACTTTTCAAAACACACTATTGCATCATTGAGTCTTAGGGTTGCAACGAAACCATTTGTTGGAATAAATATTGATCTATAGGTTTTCCAATGTAGAGCTAGGTACTTCACGGTGCGGGATACCAAAACAACCCCTATTCACTGGCCCTTTCGGCAATAGATTCCGAGTAGTCTGAGGTCTCACTCGAGACAAAGTTGAGGGGGTGGTTGTGGAATCAGGTTTCCATAACCTAATGATGCGACTGCATAAAATAACTGATGCATAGCACGACAAAGAACTTCCATGCTATGGACAAAAGACCACGTGAAGTCTTCTACTTCACGCCAATTCCTACTGCACACGGGAGCAATTGTACAACAAGCGCATCCACGGACTGCACAGTACTAATAGGCTACTGTCACAGGACATCGTAATGGATATGAATGCTTCCTTGTAGATATTTCTTTAAGGATTCTTAGGTTTGGTGGTATGACGATAAGCTATCAGCAGCTTGTCATGCAACAATTATAATGGATCAGCGCATCAATCAGACCTCGCGCTCACTTCAAGAGACCATGTGCTCACTTTAAGACTTGATCAAACTAACCAATCTTACTTGGAACTCTTTAATCATTCATCAACACTTAGATTGATTTAATATATGTAATGGAATGAACTATACCGTGTTGCGCACCCAGATGTAGTACTTCAACCTTAATAATTAACTCTATCATTATTTAACAGATCCATACATTCAAAGACTTATAGATACTGAGCATTAACATTCATCTATATATGAGCTACTTAACATCTTATTCCCATCTCTTCTACAATGAATACAGATAAAAGTAACAAATATTAGATTACTGCAACATCAAGCATTCATCTTAAGCAATCGAACAATGGAAAACACACAAAGCAATCACATAACACAGTATTTAACGTGGTTCACCCCCCGGATGGAGGCTACATCCAAAACAACTGTTGTTATATTATCTTTAGGGAAGGGTACAATAGTTCTTCATCTGCGCACTCAACTGTAGACGCTCTTCTCTCTCTCAAAATTAGGTTTTTGCGCACTCACCTACAAAGCCTTTACAATAGATTCAAGCTTACAGACTCTAAAAATATTCAATAATAACCTCACTTCCCTTACAAAATAATGCCTTATTTATAGATCATGCCCGTGGGTCATGTCTTTACATTTCAAAGGAGGAAACCCTTAGGTTTACAAACCTGTCACGGTTTTCCCCAAAACTGGACTGCTGGTGTCTGGTAGCAGATCTTCCGTTGTGACCATCCTCCATGTGTGGACACATCACTATCATCTCCCCCTGTCATGTGTGCGCCAATAGGTTGCTCTCGCTGAGCTATTCCTTCTTTCACAGCCTTTAGATGACTGGTTCAAGTAGTAGTTCTCTGTGTGTGCGACCAGTCACCTTCCTCCCGATCTGCACCTACCCACCACTTGGTAGTTTTTGAGCATCTTTTCCAAACTAGATCTATGAGGCCTAATCGAAAAATGTGATGTCTTTCATCCAACACTCTGGTTAGTTGGATCTTCCATTGACCAAAACATCACAGCGCTGCTATCCTCGTAGTACTAACTTCGTAGCTCTTCCACATTGTGCTGCGCGCAACTTCGCAGCATACAAAAACTTATCCCAAAAATTCCTTTATCTATACTGTGCTTCGCTCTGCAGCTCCAAAAATTTGTTTCTAAAAAATGTCCGACTTGGGCCAGGCCCAACATGCCCCTAACACTTACATGTGGCTCGCCCTCGAGCCACTTGCAATTTCAGCTTCTTCCATCTGTTCGTCCTCTTGTGGAACTAGCATTGCAGCGAAGTCATTGTATGCGACAACCAAATTCTCGACTGCTTCCTTTATTTCCTGCTCGACTTGACGGACAGTGTCCAACATTTCAGCTGTTATTTCCTCTCTGTTCTGTTCTCCTACCTGTTCCTTCCCTTCGCACAACTCCTTCAGTTTGTCCTCAATCTCTTGCGAGATGAGGTCGACTTTCTCTAGCAAAGTTTGTGTTCTATTTTCAATTTCAGCCTCTTTCTCTCTCTTAAGGTCTGGACTTCTTTCCTTAGCGCGTTAACCTCCTTGAACCTGTGGAGTCGATATCTTGCCGACAATGCCTTAAATTCCTCTTTCAACTGCTCGAATGCTATCTACTTACTTTTGGTAGCATTCTTGACTTCTAGCAATTGCAGGTCCTTCTCAAGGGATGTGAATGCCTTCGATGCCTCATCCAGTGGACTTTGGCACTTTGACACCTCTCTAGCTATGCTTTCTACAGCGGCCTTTGCCTCCTGTTCTCTTAACTGCTTCTCATTTGGTGGACTCTTCTACTCCATCTCACCTCTAAGTGTAGAGATCTCAGCTTCATGGATGATCTACATATCATCTATCTCTTCCTTAAGATTTTTGATCATCTGGCCTATTTTAAGGACAATATCTGTGGGGTTTGATTGTACTTCAAATTCTGGTATCTCATCTACAACTGTGGTGATCATGGATTCTAGGTGCTTCCGCCGATCATTCTTATCTTGTAGCTCCATAGTTGTCCGCAAGTTAACTTCTTACAATTTTTTGTAATTTGTCTGCAACTTCACCTATCCCTTTAGTGCGTCTGTTGTTATGTCATGCATTTCTTTAATAACTTGCAACTGTAAATAGTGTAGACTAGGTAGTGGTATCTTCGCGAGGCCAAGCTCTACTCGCTCTACATATTTCATATCTAGTAGTAGTTGCTTAGGTAGGGGTATCCTTATAGTCAATGGGTCTAGGTGGACTATACAGGACCTCGTAGGCACGACTAATGGTAGCTGTGGTGTATTCTGTTACGACGTCCCTCTCGACTTCCCCTCAGACTCTGACTCCCGTGGCAAGGGTAATCTTTTTCTTACTTTGTCAAATTTTTCGAAGATCCCCTGCAATGTGGTCAGTTTCTGGTGCAAACTGTCCATAATTGCTTTGTCCTTTTTCTCTTTATTAGTTGTGATCTCTTCCATCTGCTCTGTGACCTTCGCGGCGATCATTATATAATCATCCTTGCTTAGCACTATTTCCAATTGATCTTTAGTAGATTTCTACTTCTTCCTTGGCCCCTTGGGCTGTGAAGGAATTCCTACTTCCTTCCCTTTTCCTGCCTCTTTGTCTTCTATTATGGGACACGAGATTGCTTCATCCTCGCGAGGGTCGCTTTGGATGTCCAAAACGTCGACTTGGAATTCAACTGGCTATTCCTTCATGATATTCTTAAATCTTCCTCGTACATGTGGTAGTTTCCTAGGTACCAGTCAGGATTCTTTGTCTACGCTTTAGTTGAAACCAAGATGCATTTCATCGTAGCATAAAAGTTGATAATGTGGGTATCTTTGCTTGTTACCTACTTTGTTATCTGAGGCATAAGCATGATGGCCTTGCGCAGCTGGTCATAATATGTGTAAAAGACCAGCGTTGTCTCATGCTATCTTTGGGGATTCAAATTTGCCCAAAGGTTCCGATATCGAGCCCCTCTACAGTATGAAGTGTCCGTGATCACTCCAATGTACTACTTTGGTTCCTTCCATTCCACGAAGGCGATGAGCACTATTATCCAGGTGAAATGGAAGTATCCACCATTGATCTACGTGTCCTTCAGTTCCTCTAGGAACTCATTTAGTAGATATTGACACCAATTAAATTCTTCTCCTTCGGCAGTTGTGGCACCAAGTAGTACTACACCTGCAGAGACTTCTAAAGGTCTACATTTTCTGATAAATTTTCCCGCTAACAGCTGCATTACAAATATTATTGCTTGGTCATTTATGTCATCTGTCTGGAAGCCTCACTTCCCATTGACAACAGAATTTCTTTGCTTTATCAATGCGGCTAACTCTTTATCCTTGTTTTTTCCCTGAAAAAACTTCTTCGGGTCTTCTCCCCTTTTTCTCAACCCAGTTATTCAATAAATCAAGTCAATCGTCAGGTCGATGTTCTGGTCAAGCCATAAATATCCTTGGTGGATGCGTGCCATCAAAGTTTGCACCACCACATTGAGTTCCGACGATATGTCAAAATGTGGAAGCCTGAGGAGATTGAGTAGCCCCGACTTGGCTACTTCGGACAACCAGCTTTCTGCGACCAAAGTGAGGTCACCCCTTACATTCTTCTTCTAGCACATGTATTTTTCAGGATGGAGCTGTTGGAACCTTGGCTCGTTGGGTTTCTCCTTCTGCATTGCAAGTAGATCATAGTCCTCCCATTTACATTTGGGAATCTTACCCAACATATTTTTATCCACCTCGACATGCTTTGATATTGGGGAGAGTGGTATCTCATATTTAGGGCTCTTCAGTAATTTAATGACCGACGTGTCTAGTGCACGCAGTGAAATGTACTATGGAGTCATTGTTAATCGTATTTCCTTATCAGGTATTGGCTTGTTCGGCCCTGCCGAACTCATCTTGGGTGTCTTTATCCTTGGCTCTATTGGATTTTTTCCTTTGTCTTGCATTGATGGGCTGTGCCTTGGTGATCTTCTTGGAACTTGTTCTGATTCGGTGATGACTTTCTTGGTCGGGGTTCTCATTAACTCGTCAATCTCTTCGTATTGGAACAACCTCATAGTCTCCTGGACCGTGAACTCTTTGTCAAAAAGGGAACTCTGTGACATTCACTTGCACTCTACTCAGCAAATAGTGGATAACTTGCAGAAATAACTCAGAACACAATGTCCACAAGAAGTTCTAAGTGGTTTGGTAACGCCCGCAAGTCTAATTGCTGCATAATTTATAAGTGCATTTGAACCCCTCCGTGCTTGTTAATGACTAAATAAGCATTAATTGCAGTATCTGTTAACCAAATCCGACAGATACTTTGGTCAATTCCTTCATTAACTCGTTCAGAATGGTTATCTGTGCCTTAAATGCTAAAGCGGTTGGTAAGAGAGTACTGTATAACGTCTATATTTTTGACCGACAATGTAATGACTATTCTTCTGGGGCATTGCATCGAACTGCGCAACAGGTCATCATTGGTTCTACGTAGTTACTTCGCGATGTCTAATTAATTTATTTTCTTTTCTCATCATATATATATATATATATATATTGTCGCGCAACTTCAGGAGTGTTGTGCGGTACATAGATCTATCTCGACAATTTCGTGTATAGACTTTTCGTATTTTCTAGTGCCCAATTCCAACTATACATGGCACTTAGAAGATTTTCCTTCTTCTTGATCATACAGGATGCTGTGAAGTAGGACTATTGCGGTAAATATTTAGTCTACTTCCATTTATCAAATTGGGAAATGTATTACCGGCTAAAGTAGCTAACTAGACTGCCCCACCATTAGTAACATGTGTAATAGTATATGACCCAAGCCAATGCATTTTAAACTTCCCATGAAACTTTGTGAAATAACTATCGTACAGGAGGACTAGATCACCTACCTAGAAAGACTTGCACTTGATGTGGTGATTGTGCCATGCTTTTTCACGCTCTTTCTGTACTTGTTGGTGGAAGCGTGTGATGAAGCGATCGTCTTCTAGAGAAACCAAGTGTAACAACCTTTCTTCTAGCGCTACGCGGTCTGCCATCCCTGTAAATGCAGCTATTCTCAAGCTGGGAATAATATATTCCATTGGCATTATTGCTTCCTGCCCATAAGCCAATTTGAAAGGTGTATGTCCAGTTAATATCTTGCATGTCATTCTATATGCCCATAATACAGATGGAATGCACATGTCCCAATCATCGTGGTTTACGTTGCATATCTTAGTTAGTGCATTCTCGAGCACTTTATTTAATGCTTAAATAGTTCCATTCGCTTGTGGATGATAAGGTGTACTACACTAATGATGGATGTAGAACTCTTTGGTCAAAGGTTCAATACTTTTGTTCAGAAAATGATTGCCTTGATCACTCATCAAAATTTTTGGGCATCCAAATCGTGTAAGGATGTTCTCAAAGATGAACTTAACAATTGTGTCTGCACTATAGTCTTTTACTGGTTTTGCTTCTGCCCATCTGGTGAGGTAGTCAGTTCCAGTAATAATGTACCTCGCACCAGTTATTTTCTCGGTGGGTTAATAGGTCCCATGAAATCAATTGCCCATTTTTTGAATTCTTGCAAGGTCAACTGAGGGTTCAATGGCATTTCATCTCTTCGTGACGGTTTTCCTGTCCTTTGATAGACATCGCAGCTTCGGAAATATTCCTTCGAATCCTTATGGATTGTTGGCCACCATAGTCCTGCGCACAATACCTTCTGCGCAGTGGCCCTTCGTGCATAGTGGCCTCCTGCTACTCCTAAATGCGCATCGACCAATATATATGGATTTTAATGTTCCAAAATGCACCTTTGCAGTAGTTCATCAGGTCCTAATTTGTACAGTTGACCTACGATAATGGTGAAGTCTACAAGTCACACTACTAGTTGCTTCTTCTGCTGCGTAGTGAATTCTTCAGGTGCCAACCCTGTAGTTAAAAAGTGGATTATGTCTTGATAATATTCATTGGTGACCTGTATAGCAAACAAATGTGCATTAGGTAGATTATCTTCAGTATTTGTAGGCTCTTTTCCTAACTCAATCTTGGATAGATGATCAGGTCCTAATTTTAACCTTCCTAGGTTAACCACTATTTCAAAATCATACTCTTGGAATAGTAACAACCATCTTCATATCAGTCTCCCTAACACTAGCTTATTGACCAAGTATTTCAATGCAGAATGGTCAGTAAACATAGAGAAGTGTGCACTGAGAAAATAGTGCCTGAACTTCTGTAGTGCATATACCATTGCAAGTCCTTCTCTTTTAGTAGTGGTATAGTTCTTCTCAACCGATGACAGATTTCTGCTCGAAAATGCAATGGGATGATCAATGCCTCCTTCTCCTAGCTGAGCAAGAAAAACCTCCAATGTTATACATGAAGCATCAACATGGACGTGAAATGGATTCTCCCAGTCTGGAAAAACTAGGAACGACATAGTGACCATCTTTTCTTTCAATGTGTCAAATCCTTTCTCACAATCCTCATTCCAATTGAATGGTGCATCTTTCTTTAAAAGCTTCTCCATTGCTACGGTTATCTGCACATACCCTTTTATGAATTTTCTGTAGTAACCAATATGCCCTAGTGTAGTGTGTTGGCTTGGTTTTGCAACCAAGCTTAGTGCTATGGGCACCTGCTAACTAGTAGCAGCAGTTTCAATATTAAGCAAAAACAATAAACTAAATCTAAATCTAAAACTAAACTAGCATGTGCATATCATAATAAACTTTTGAATTAAAAAACAAGAACAAGAAATGAAAAAATAACTTTGTATTGAAAATGGGGGCAAGCAAGTGCTTGCAATAATAATACCTCCAAGTGATGAAGATAGTTGAGAAGCTCCAAGGGTGAGCAGCTCCAAACTCCAAAGGGTCCTTTCTCCAAGGTTGCTACAATGGCCAAAAACTCAAGGGAGATTTCGGCAACATGAGGATAGGAAGATGGATGGATGTGAAATGAGGATCCCCTACCACCTTTTTATAGGTTTTGGTGGTGGGGAATACCATTGTGGTTTTGTGGAAACCAATGGTATTGACCAACATGGTTTAGGTACCTTTTCCCTCCTTTTTCCTTTTTTGAATATTTTTCATATTTTTATTCCCTTTTTAATATTTTTGGGAATTTTGGACCCTTTTTGAGGGTTTTTTATGCTTTTTTAGGAAAAATACTCATTTTGAGTGGAAAAAGGGATGTATTAAGGTCTTTTGGTGACCTTTTGTTGGCTTTACAGGCTCAAATGGTGGAAAAGTAGACAAATGGGTCATGTGAATAAGGAAATGAGCTAGTGAGCACTTTTTAGGTGTTAACAGATTGCCCCCTGATGTGTGAGGGCAAGAGCTCGTCGTATGGCCGATAGACATCATAGTTCTTTTGTCTTTTTCCTGGGGTTTTGGGGAGGAGAAGAGACTCATTGGAGACTGGATCCACGGCCCTTGGAAGCTGCAAAAAATAAACAATATTACATGGCCTCAATATGAATGAGGAATAATCTCTGATAATGGACGAGGTGGGCATACCCATGCTCGTATCAAGACATATATAAACAATTAGTCCCAAGAAGGGAGATCTGAAAAATGAATAATATACTGGTACATCATAATGGTACAGAGGGGACATTATTTTGGGATGTACTCATGATCATAACATGACTGATCTCAATAACTGATACACTGGAATAACTGATGAACTGCTGAAACTGAAGGTGTCCAACATCTGTAGGGACTCAATGACTGTGAGCCATCTCTGGGAAGTATATGTAACTGTATACTTGAGGGAGTATAAAACTGGGGTACATCTGAATACTGTCTCCATGCGCAACCCGGATATCTATAGGAAAAGTGTAATTGGTTGTGTCCATAGGTAGACTCTCAAATGTGGAGGAGTTAGATGGTATTCGGGGTCTTCGACTAATAACTGAACGAACCAATGCCCTGTGCGAGTCTCAACGATGCGATCAAGGTGTTGAAGTCGAGCATGTGAGAAACAACCATTTGGAGAGGCACTGAGGACTCTTCTCGAAATGATTCGTAGGCACTCATCATAAATGGTGATGAGTCCAAGACATAGGGACCTCTAAGTCTATCCTCTGGAATAAATTTGTTTGTCGTCGACAGAGGGAGACCAGAAACTAACAAGGCAATGATGTTTCCTTGATAGGAGCGCGAGGTGTAGAACTGAAGTGTGGTAGTACTGATGGTAAGACTAACATACTTGTGGGAATGGGAAGTATCTGGGGTCATATAGTGGGTAGACTCAAACTTCCATTGTTCAGCACATGATGACATGGTTGACCTGGCAGCATAGGGAACTGACTTGTAGGTGTTCGTATCATTGCTGTTAGGGACTGAAGGGTATGTATTGACTCTGGGGGGGGGTCAAGCTGATGGGTGCTGTCGAGGGGTTCTCAGGGTGACATACTGTAGAATACTCTGAACAAAGGCGACCAAAATGGGGAAGCTGCAATATGAGTAGACGTGATCTGTTGTGGCACCGAGAAGCACCATTGGGTCCTTCTTCGTAGTTTTAATGCGCTCCAAGAAGGGATAAAAGTGTGCTCTGAAATGGTACTGTCCTGTGGATTTTGTGAGCCCAGGACTGTTTGTGCTCATTGGTGCTTTCATTTTTAAGGAGTCTGAAAACGATAAGAAGACTCTGCAGTGGTTATGAGTACTGTCCTGTTGGTTTTACGAGCCTAGGATGGTGATTTCTCATGGTCTCTTTCATGTTTAGAGAGTCTGAAAGCGGTAAGTGGACTCCATTGGTGTTCTTTTTCGTAAGTTAGTCTCCAAGGCCCGAAAAAGCATAAAATGATGCAAATGGAGAACTCTTCTAGCCGATGTGACTAGAGTATTCCTTTTTCGTAATTAGTCTAAAAGGTCCGAAAAAGTGGTAAACTTATACCAGGTAGACGCCCTTTCAGATACGTTTAACGAGCATGAAAGGAATCAAGGTTGCTCGGCGATCTTTTCATTGTTTTAGGAGTCAGAAAAGAGCTTAACAGAAACTCCCTAAGTGCCTTTTTCGTAAAAGGGATTGCTCGGCCCGAAAAAGGGATAAAATTATACCGAACAAAAAGGGATTGATGATAGCGAGAAAAGGTCTCAAGCATCATCGTGAATGCGGAAAACTGAATCCGGTGACATACAGATTGTCAAAAAGGGGCAATGGCCAAAATGGCACGCAAACCAAGGTGACGAGGGGTCATGGAAAAAATGCCCGAAAAGTATGGAGGTGAGAGCGAGAAATGATCTCAAGCATCATCACGAGCACGAAAAACTGAATCCGGCGATATAAGGCTTGTCAACAACAGATGACGGCCGATGTGGCACGCAAACTGAGGCGACGAGGGGGCATGGAAAAAATGCACGAAAAATATGGGCGTGAGAGCGAGAAATGATCTCAAGCATCATCACGAGCACGAAAAATTGAATCTGATGATAGAGGGCTCGTCAAAAAATGGACAACGGCTGATGTGCACGCAAACCGAGGTGACGAGGGGGCATGCAAAAAATGCCCAAAAAATTTGGGCGTGAAAGCGAGAAATGATCTCAAGCATCATCACGAGCACGAAAAACTGAATCTGGCGATATAAGACTTGTCAAAAACAGATGACGACCGTTGTGGCACGCAAACCGAGGTGACCAGGGGACATGGAAAAATGCCCTAAAAATCTGGGCGTGAGAGCGAGAAATGATCTCAAGCATCATCACGAGGCACATGTTATGCACTTGGATGCATTATTTGTTTATGGTATGATGTGATTAGTGTGCCAGTTTAGAATGTTGTTGGCCATATGGTCCGCTACACTATTGAGGTTCCTTGGGACGTGTGTAAATGAAATTGATTCAAACTGTCTAACCATTTGTTTAGTGCGCAGGAATTTTCTGAAAAGACAGGGATTGCGTACATGGTAATCATTATTGAGCTGGGAAAAAAGGAGTTGTGAGTCCAGGAAAACGTTAAGGTGACGTATGCTCAATTGGAGAGCTACGGCCAAGAGACTGGTCAGGGCGTCGTATTCAGCTTAGTTGTTGGAGGCATCACCTAAACACACTCCATCGATGTGGATCAACTCATGTGAAGGGGAATATATTACCCAAGCTGCGGAGGCCAGATTGGGGGACCAACGGCTTGCACCATCAGCGAAACCGACGTAGCAGAGTGGAACATGTGTGTAAACGGGATCAGTGGAAGGGGCTGACCGGACAGAAGGGTATCCAGTGAAGATCGTATAAATGGCGGGGTCAAGGCCAGGATTTTTGGTATCTGATCGAGTAAAGACATCAGTGAATTATTGGAACAATTTTTTGTATTCTCCAATTTCATGTTCACTGTGGGAGGCTCCTAATGTAATGGTATGAAGGGCACCAGGTGGGTCAGAGATGTCGATGTGGATGATGGGAGAAATATTGGCCATGTTATTTACCTGAGAGGCATCAGGAGCAGTAGGAGCCTTGAGAATCTCTTCATCATTGTGGAAGCTGTGAGTGGTCAAGTCAGTTGACGAGGTTTGGGTAGTCGAAGAGATCATATAAATGGTGTTAATCTCTCTGGATGAGGATGATACGGGAGGGAAGATCTCCTCAATTGTGGGGGGTGCCGTCTCAAGGTCCAAATTATTCATCTCGTAGAGATCTGCTCTGTAATCTGGGATATCCGAACAGTGATGTGAGTAATGACCATAAACACCGCATATGGCACAAGAGTGGTTGGTGCGCAGTGACTTATCACGAGGCTTGGGGTTTGGGTCGAGTTTGACCAACGGGATGTTGGGGTCGTCGTCCAGCATTTGTATGTGTTCCTGTAATGTAGGTAACTATGGACACTGATGGGTTGGATGGCCTAACTCATCACACAACAAGCATTTGGGAGGAGCACGAAACAAGGGGGGAGGTGTAACTGCTTTGGGTGGGGGTACCGCAGTGTATGGTTGTGGACCTCTTCCCCCAGTGGGCCTGATGAGAGGAGGGGAATTCATAGATGATGAAGGAGTAGTGATACCAGGAGGTGGTTGGGTAGAAGTGACAATGGTTTGCACCGGTTGCAGGATGACATTTAGTGTCGGCGGGGCAACAGGAGGCGAAATATACCACACAGGTAATCGCAGTGTTAACCCGGGGAGACTAAGGGTAGCCATAACCGGAGCGCTTACTACGCCTGAGGGAGGAAATAGAAAGGGGATTGTGTGGATGGGTGTAACACCAATGTGACTAGGGACCAATGGTGGTTTAGGTAATAAGGAGGGTTGATTACCGGGTGTTTGTGTATTCTGTGAAAGAGTACAGAGGTCAGCGACGTGGGTCTTCGGTGACGATGGTGGAATGGATTGGAATGTAGAAGTCATTGGCACGTCGGAGTAAAGTCCGGGTCCCACTAAGGAAACAAACGATGTAGTTGCACCACAAACAGGTTGTTCAACCATGGGGAGAACATTTTCAGGTGTGGCGAGGGCCTTGGGATCGTAATAGGTAAGTTGGTCGACCTTGACCATGCGTCCCTCATGGGGGAACATCATGGTACGAAAAACGGATGAGGCAACCGCTTACATGGCATACATGTAGCTACAACCAAGTAAGAGGTTATAATCGAGTTGGGCCTTGATGACCTCAATGTCAATGAGCACGGTTTTACCCGCCAGCTGGACGGGGACATTAGCTAAGAGACCTTAGGGTTGAGCCGAACGGCCGTCATAGGTCGCAACGCAGTGGTGGACTGCTAGAGAGTAGGAGATCCCAACTTCTGCCAAATGAATGTGGACATAACGCATGTAGAGGCCCCTTCATCGATAATGCACCTATGGATGACAAGATTCCGAACAGAAACGGAAACTTGGAATGCTAAAGTGGAAGGCAAGCAAGGTTCGGACTGGTGTGAATCGAATGCCATCAATTGTGAATCATTGGGGTCAATAGCGCCAATGGAAGAGAGCAGAGTCTTGCATTGTGAAGGACATTTTTTTAAGACTTCTAAAGCAGACATGGCTATAGGAGACTGGGCTAAGTCATCTACAATGTTGTAGTTCGACGCAGCACGTGCATTGGGATTATTGTTGATGCGACGAAGTGGGAGGCGAGGTGCTTTAGAAGCGCCATCGAGTGGAGCCGGAGGTATATGTAACGTCTGATATGTGGGATGAACGTTAGTGTTCTTGTCGGTGGGAGGGCTTTAGGGGTGGAGCCATATTGGTTCCGACGGGTTTGGAGGTTGGCATCTACGGATGACATCATCAACAAGTGGTGAGTATCTGAATCAAACATGGGTTGATCAGGAGCGGCATAAGTGATTTGTTGTGGTGGCGCGTTGCCCTGAGCGGGAGCTAACGGCTGAGTGTTCACTATGCCTTGGGTTGGAAAGGGGTTTTGCAGCACCAAAGGTTGATGTTGAGGTGGTGGAGGGTTAGGTGGCGGCTGAGGAGCCGCTTGTCCTTGACGATGGGCATCGTTAGTCCAGAGTTTCCGAGCTCGCTCCAAATGTGGACAAGCATGTGTGTAATGGCCATAGACCCCGAAAATAGAATAAGGATGGTTTGTTCTAAGGTTACTGTTTTTGGGCTGCATGGGATTACAATCCGGATTCTGGTTGGGAGGAGCAACGTTGTTATTTTGCGGAGGATTGGGAGGTGGAGGACCTTGATGTTGTTGTTGGTTGTTACTGCGGTTATGTCCTCTTCCACGATTTTGTTGCCCACCCTGGTTGCGCTAGTTGTTTTGGTTTTGGGGATGGTTGTGTTGTGTGTACACTTTCCCTTGAGCAGTGGGAGGATTTTGGTTCGCCGCAGGTGCGGGAGCAGGTTGTGGTGGATAATAATCCGGTGGGGCTGGAGGTGGACCAGTTACCTGCTGGGGTTGTTGGTAACCCTGAGCTATTGGAGGTGTTGGGATAGCTGTCGCAGCTTGCTGTGGGTAATACATTGGTTGAGGTGCAACTGGGGGGGCGTATGCAGGTGGTGCATGACCAAAGCACTGAGGTGGACATGAGGGTCCATGGGTATGGTGGTGATGTGCCATGGGAGCATATGAAATGGTTGCTCCAGATTGAGATATAGCCCGTGAAAGGTCGGGACCATGGCTAGGATGTGCAATCCAAAAGGGTTGGGGATGCGAGGTCATACGACCAATGATGTCATCTGCGGCATGGGATGCCCCCGGCGCATCGTGTTGGGATGACTCGCCCCGAGGGGCGTCTGGTATAATGGTTACAGATAACCTGATTGGGCATAAATGAGGTCAAACTGTTGGGCTTTGAGGATGGCCTCTTCTTCAGACTGGGGGTCGTTCGGATGCCACGTCCTTGAACACATATTTCATTAAATTTGGAAACATTTTATTACAAGTGTAACCATATAATTGAGTTTTTTGGTTATTTTTGAATTCTAGATCCACTGTTTAATTTAATGAAATGTGTGTTCTTGGCAATGAGAGGGAGGAGGGATTTGAGAAACCAATTGAAGAAGATACGGTCGTCTAACTTGATTTTGCAAAGGATTCGGCGTCGACGCCACTCATGAATGTGGTCAGTGATGTGGGTGGCCATGTTCTGTCTGCAAGACAATAGGATCTCGACTCCCGCATCATAGCGGACAGGTAACTGAAAGAACTGCAGGAAGGTCGAGGCAAGGGAGGTAAAGGTGGCATGGGTCCCATGGGGCTGCTCGATATACCACTTAGCCGCAGAGCCAGTGAAGGTGCGATGTAACAGACGGAGGCAGACAGAGTCGTCCGCTATGGAGTTGGAGGAACACCATAGATGCAAGGACATAATATCGTTCTGGGGGTCCTCACCTGCCTTGCCCTCAAACTTAGGGATGTCGAAGGGGATTTTGGTGGGCATGTGAGGCCACGCAGGGTCATTTCTGATAGGATCTTTGGTTAACTTGGCTAAGTCTGGTAAGTTCAGACTTTCCATGTATGGTAAGCTAGCAGATGAATGTGGCGTAGTGACTGGGACATGACTAGTCATGGTGGTATGATGTGGGGGTCCCATAGCGCCTAAGGGTATGCTAGGTATTGAAGGTATGTGTCCTCCAATAGCTGTGGTATGGTATGGGCCAGCGTTTCCAAGTGCAACATGGGTTACACCGGGGTTAGGAATAGTAGTAGGGATTCCTGGGATATGGGTTGTGGAAATGAGAGGGGGTGTGACCCCTATGTTCGGCATACCCGTAATAGGAGGGGGTCCTGTGTTGGGCATCCCTAAAAATGGAGTGTCCCCCATATTAGGCATACCCAGGGGGGTGGTTGTTGCCATGGATAGCACCGCAGTAGAAGGGTCTGTGGATGTATCTCCTATGGTGCTAGTAAAAAGTGGGTTGAATTGTGTCCTAGCCATGAGGTTGGTTGGTAATAAATTGGTAGGGTTTTCGGATTCTGCCTCAAAATCAGATGTGAAGTGAGGCGTGTCAGAATCGGATGACTGTCTGTTTGATCGACGATGTGTCAAGTCAAGGGATAAGGCTCGACGTCGGTGACGTGGAGAGCCAAGTAGAATGAACTCTGGGAGTTCACCCTGAAGACGACGAGAGCATCCAAAATTCTCAATGGTGAGAAATAAGTTTTTTGTGTAAAAATCTTCTGTGTAAAATGGTAATGTATAAAAAAATCAAAACCCTAATTCAACCAAGGGTGCAAGAAGGGGAGTGAAAATGAAGGCTCTCAAGCCAAAAAATCAACCTCAAAAAGCATTTATTATAGCAGCTGTGCTATAATAAGTGTAGGGATGCAAAAAATGGTCAGAGTACCAACATGCAAACAGCTTCTAGAAAAAAGAGGTGCTAGTAGACCAAAGGTGGATTGTATCATGAAAACACCTAACTAAAAGTATTGTGAATCAACCAACGATATTCTCTGCAAGGTGATGAAATCCAAGTCAGACAATATTGAGTGTTGAATCAACGGCTAGATATCCCCCTACTGGGAGGGACACCGGGTAATCAATCCTAAAGAATGGCAACTAGGATACTTCGTTCATGTCACGTCCAGAAAAGGTAAATCTGTCGTTTGGTCCTTTTAACGCAATACCCCCATACAGGGATATCCCGAGAACTGCGAATGGTAGCCTTCAGTTACTGAATGGATTTCAGTATTCCACTCAGGCTTCCGGAACCATCCTCGCGACTTCAACCCTCCTAGGGGAGAGGCCTTCCGATAAACTGGTTATGACCATGCCAAAAAATACTAGGAGATTTTGGTTCCCTAATGGACAATAGCTATGTCTCAAATGTAATAACTGAGGGGTGTTATTGGAACACTTATCCCCTCAATACTACCTAGTTACAAAGTTCTTTTAAGTGTTCCCCAAGTGGGGTTAAAAGTTGGTTGAAGTTAGGGTAAGTTTTAAGGCTCAGTTTAAATTATGTGTTTGACTGGGTGCACGTGTGGTATTTTAAACTGGAATTGAAAAAGTAAATGCTTTGCATAAAATATTCAAAAAACAAAGGATCTTTTGAAATAGTAAAGCAAATAATATGACTTCTTCAATAAATGGAAATTAAATGCTTTGCAAAGACTATTCAAAAAACAAATGATCTTTTGAAATAGGAAAGCAAATAATATGACTTCTTTAAGAAATAAATGGATTTCCTTTTCAAAAAATTGCTATGGGCAAAATATCAAAGAAGTAAACAGCAAAATTTTAATCTAGATAAAATGCAAATAAATCCTTCTTTCAATTTCTGAAAATTTTTAAAAAGACTTTTTCAAAGGTGCATTCTAAATAGTAAAATTTTCCTATGGCTTCGCGGTAAAAAATTAATTTTTTAAACGGATTGGCCGAATGGAAAAAATTGGCATCGTGGGTTCTGACAGAACAACTGCGATGGACCGCGCGTGTTTCTGTCGCACAGTCGCGATGGGAAGCGCGGGTTTAAGCCGCGATGGACCGTGCGGGATTTCGTCACACAGTCGCGATGTGCAGCATGGAAAATGTCCGCAAAGCCGCGATGTGCAGTGCGCTAATTGGCCACGAAGCCGCAGTGAACCGCACGGAAAAGGGCCGCGCAGTCGCGATGAGCCGTGCGACTGTTGGGAAAAAAGCCGCGAGGCGAAAGTCGTACGCGGACGCCGAAAAACGAACCCGAAAATTGAGAATTTCGGGCTGTTAATGGCAATAAAATGGGCCGAGATCTAGAACAACAATGGATCTACTGTCTAGGGTGGCAGATCTATGAATTAAACTAACTAATACTATCAAAAACTAAGATCTAAAGTAAAAGTGAGATCTAAAAATTTGAAAGCAGCGGAGTCGCCAAAAACTGTTGGCTTGGTTTTGTAACCAAGCTTAGTGCTATGGGCACCTGCTAACTAGTAGCAGCAATTTCAATATTAAGCAAAAACAATAAACTAAATCTAAATCTAAAACTAAACTAGCATGTGCATATCATAATAAACTTTTGAATTAAAAAAAAAGAACAAAAAATGAAAAAAGAACTTTGTATTGAAGGGGCAAGCAAGTGCTTGCAATAATAATACCTCCAAGTGATGAAGATAGTTGAGAAGCTCCAAGGGTGAGCAGCTCCAAACTCCAAAGGGTCCTTTCTCCAAGGTTGCTACAATGGCCAAAAACTCAAGGGAGATTTCGGCAGCATGAGGATAGGAAGATGGATGGATGTGAAATGAGGAGCCCCTACCACCTTTTTATAGGTTTTGGTGGTGGGGAATACCATTGTGGTTTTGTGGAAACCAATGGTATTGACCAACATGGTTTAGGTACCTTTTCCCTCCTTTTTCCTTTTTTGAATATTTTCATATTTTTATTCCCTTTTTAATATTTTTGGGAATTTTGGACCCTTTTTTAGGGTTTTTTATGCTTTTTTAGGAAAAATACTCATTTTGTGTGGAAAAAGGGGTGTATTAAAGTCTTTTGGTGACTGTTTGTTGGCTTTAGAGGCTCAAATGTTGGAAAAGTGGACAAATGGGTCATGTGAATAAGGAAATGAGCTAGTGAGCACTTTTTAGGTGTTAACATAGTGTGCAATTGCTTAACTGAATTTGGTGTAGGAAAATTTACAATAGCTGCGATCTTCGCAGGATCAACCATCAAGCCTTGTTTGCATATAATGTGTCCCAGCAGAATCCCATAAGGAATACATGAAATACATTTCTTCAAATTCAAAGAAATCTGATGCTATCTGCATTTTTCCAACATCATTCTGAGGTTCGCGGCATGGTTCTTCAATAACCCAAAAATGGTCCAATCATCAAAGTAAACCTCTAAAAACTTATGTATGAATTCTTTAAATGCTGCAATCACCACTCTAGAAAATATGGCTGGTGAATTCTTCAGACCGAACGACATCACTATATACTGGAACAACCCCCATTCTGTTGAGAATGTGGTCTTGTGTCTATCGGTTGGATCAATAATTATCTGATGGTATCCAGAAAATCCATCAGTAAAAGAGTATGCCTCATTCCCTCCAATGTTATCAAGTACTTCGTCGGTAAAAGTAGTAGGAAATTGGTCATCCAATGAAGCATCATTCAACTTTCTGAGATCAACACATATCATGATCTCACCCTTTGTTCTCTTGTCTTGGACAACCATCGAGCTTATCCATTCAGATTCTTCAACTGGCTAAATGATCCTTGCATCGAGCATCATGTCGAGTTCTGCCTTAACTCATTCTTTGTAGCGCGGATTTATTCTATATGGCCTTTGTTTCACGGGTTTAGTTGCATGATTAAGAGGAATTTTCATAACTCCTAAGTCTCCCAAAATTACTTTCATTTGTGTAAACTTGGTGAGAAATACTTCTTGATATTCCTGTAATATAACTGTGACCTCCACAACTGTATCATCATCCCAATAATCTCCTATTGCTGTGAACTTCGGTTCTTCACTGGTGCCGATGTTCACTTTCTTTGTTTTAACCGGTCAACTCATATCTAGAATTTCCAATGGAGGTCCTTCTATCTCACACGTTCCTTCTGATTTAGGAATGTTTATGTTGTGTTGCTCCTCCTCATCACTGTCTTCCTTATCCTAAGCATTTTCAGCTAGGTTATAATAGTCCAAGGCATGCTCTACCTATTCTATCCAATCTGGTTGTAGACTCATAGGTACGTTGTTTGCTCCAAGAAATTCTTCTAGTGTTATATTTCCCTGTGTGCATTCTGGTCTAAATATCTTTTCCTTGATAAGCTGTAGCACGTCATTGATACTAGGATGGTCATCTTTAAAGCTAAAGTCTTTCTGGAAGATCGCAGTGAGGACAGACTAGTCCACGGTTCCTCTGCGCATCTCCACATCTAGATACCATTTCTTTGGAATAAGCTCCTCCAGCGTATGCACAAAAATATGTACCCATTATGTCTGTGGTCTTTCTTTCCAAGCTTCTACACAGGCTGCAATATGATCCCCTAGATCCGTCTGCCCATTGTATTTTTCAAAAGGTAGTGTAACGTTATCAACAAACCTGATCTGCATTTTAATCCTACACTGATCCCAAGTTGTCAATGTTTTCTTATGTGTAGCCCACCATCTGGAAGGTGTCTCACACAGTGCCATGTCTAATGCTGAGACACGGTGTTCATCTGCAACTGCTGCAGTGTATTCTTTGATAAATGAATAAATGTTAGTTGAACCATCAGAAGTGGGAATTATACTCACCTTCTTTCCAATCCAACATAGTGATTTTGTAATTGCCGCGCATCTCCTAGTAGATACTTCATGCATTATGTGTTGCCAGTTTTCCAATCCTACCTGAGATTCCGAGATGCAAAAACTATCACAGCACCAGCTAAGCATTCCATCAGCAGTAGGATGAATATAATCTGTAGCATTGTTTGTCATCTTATAGATACGGTCGAGATCTTGAGATCTGTACTCCTCTTGAATTGGTTCAACATATCGCTACCCTTGCAAAGGGTCCAGTGGTGCGACGACCCTTATGTAATTGCCTTCAAATATCATTTTCATTGTCTTCAGATTTATGATGGTGGAGTTTGTCATTTCCCAATCGTTACCCAGCAACACCGGATAAGGATTGCTATCATCCATAATTTCAATTACCTCGAAGTCTACATAACTTCGCACTGCGTCAATGTCTACAATGGTATTGGGTAACCTTCCTAATGGTATAACTATGCCTCGATTAGCCATTCTTAACTGTATAGGTGACCACTGTAACTTTGGTTTCCCCATTGCCTACCATGTCTGTTTGTGAACCGCATTTCCTTCTTGGTTCTTTTGGGACTCCTAATGTTATGAACTATGCCATGAGCAGTCCTCCCCTCACTGTGTGATTCATACTGATTTAGCAGTTTTTCAAATTCGATAAGAGTGTCTTTGTTCTTCAATAACTTGATGCAGCTCCATAGGAACTGCACAACAAAAGTGGTTGTATCTGGTGCAGCGCTCGTCTGATCATATGCGAGTGGCATGTCTTCTATCTGTGGTATTTCATTGCGCAACGGGATTTTTGGTGAAGTAGGTAGTGTTCATTTGAACATGTCCCGTGCTTCTTCAAATACTTCTTTATTTTTCTGTAAGTTCAAAGGAGGTGCTTTCCCGGGTGTAATGTACCCACCTGCTAACCCAATGCAAGGCAGGAAACATGATGCTAAACTCAGGGATTTTACTATGATCTCAGCCCAATACTAGAATCACCTAAAATAATAAATGGGTGTGCAGATGTAAACAATCAATTATGCACAGCGGAAACAACACCCACACATTCTTCATATAAATTCGACATGTCAATTTCAGTCATTAATAGAAAACATTTCAGAAATAAATACATAGACAGAAACACTTATCTTCATTTCAATTGTCCCAAGCAACTAGCTATGTCGCTGCAACGTTCCACCCAACCGTAGGCTCCTCGACAGCTTATACTGAGTCCGTCCGAAGGCCACCCCCGAGCTGGGCATGATTTTCACAAGGACAAAGGGGACATTCACGCTCACCCACAGTCTATTAACCATTTTTATTCTAGCCAAGCCAGTCTAACTGGGTTTATCAGGCTGCACTTGCACAAGGGATGCTCATTCCCAATCCCAAGCCAGAACCAGGGATTACCCATCATACTCTTCTTTCTCACAGCAAAAACGATTATTGACAGGGTTACACATTTACAACAGAGGTGTTCACAAAACGGGGTCCACATTGGTTCTCCCAACTCGTGGTTCACCCAAACGAATTGTGAAATTTCGATTTCAACCCCAGGGAGCAAAACCGATTTCTCTCCACTGGTTAGGATCCCTTCCAATGGCCTAAACGACCCCCAGGAAGACCCAAAACGTTCTGCTCTCTTTCCCCATGGGTAACCAACACAAAAACGCCCCTTCCCAGCTAAAAGATGGAGGGAGACACAGAAAAACGAGGGAGGAAAACGCCCAGGCAGCTTGAGCTGCGTGAGAGAGCAGGGCCATGGTGAATAATGGCTTAGGCAGCCATTTCGTGGCTCTATTCTTGCCCAAAAAGACCAACACGTTTTCCCATGAAGGGTGGCTTGCCCATACCCGATTTTGGACAGCCATACCTCCCCATTCCCAAGGCAATAACTCCCCCAACCAACTCTTGGGAGAAATCAATGGTTGGGTACAAAAGTCAACATGGGTAGTTGAGGGTTTGATGGGTTCCCTCATTGACACTTGGCTTGACTCTATTAGCTCAAGGGTTTGAATGTTTTCCCTCCCAATTCCTTGTGAAATCATGCCCCCATCTCTTTGTTGCATTGCATAGCTAGTTGTGGGTATTTTTATTAAAAATGCATATTACATGATGTTGAAATTCCAATGTGCCTGGCTAGCACGCAAAGCATATGCATCAATAAATCGATGGCGGGGCCTTGGCCTTGAGCTCCTCACCATGATTTCATAACAAATATTACATTATTTATAATGTAAATGCCATGGGGCCAAACTGGGGACATTACACCGGGAGCTTTTCTAATCCATATTGTTTGTCCAGGGGTCTTCTTAGCATCAGTTGTTCCAGAAGTTGAGGCTTCCGCGCTTCCTCCTGTATCAGTGCCACTTCACATTACTACATTTATAATCGGATCTATAGGTCTGGCCTCTGCTGCGATCAACTGAATGTTAGGGTTCGGCGTTTCTATCCTTCTCTGCTTTTGCATTTCTACCTCAAGCACGGGGAAGTCTTCAATCCCATGGTCAAATGATTTGCAATAGTTGCATGTGGTGCATGGATTAGTACATTCTCTAGATACATGACCCAGCTGGCCACAATTATAGCATATTACCTGGCCTCGGCCTCTCCCTTGAGCTGGGCCATCATTTCTTCCTTTCCCGTGGTATCCACCTCCACGACCTCTCTATCCACCCTGATCGTACTGGGTGTTCTCCCGTTTTGGCTGATTTTCTTCTTGAACACGGTACATTCCAGCACCTCGCATTGCTTCCATATCTCGCTTTCTTTCATTCATCAACTCATAAGCGTGACAGTTGGACTCATCATGTCCAATTGACTTACATAAATTATAGTATAAGTTTTTAGGTGTTTTTACATATTTTTGTATCAGATAACAGTCCTCAGGCCAGTGTCCTCTAGCTCTACAAATTTCACACCATGGTGCTTTGTTCTGATTCAAATTCATTGGGTTTGGTGCACCACCGTTAATATAATCTTGAAATAGAGGGAAGTGTTCTCTGCTGTGGCCCTCTCCTTTGCATCTTGTGCACCAAACTTCATGTCTTTGTTCATGTCTCTGTGTTGGGTGTGTGAGCTATCTCAAACAAAACACCTAATATTTAATTATCGACCAGGATTGGTAATATTAGAGTTGAGGCAAAATATATGCTAAGGTAGAATAGTACCTAATTTTTTCTACTTGTCAGACCTTCAAAATGTTTAATAAAGAAAAGATCGAAATATCTTTCAAAATGAAAAACTGAGTCAAACTTCAGAAAAAAAATAAAATAAGAGAACTAAATGAAATCTAACTAAACAACCGACTAGAATAGTATCAATTTATACTACTCTATTGTTATATTTAAATGATGGAAAGGGATCGAAAAAGAACTGATAACCAAATAAGCATTGCTAGGGAGGACTTGTAAATGTAAATAATTCTAAAACTGAACTTCCTAATTTCAGATGGAGAACAATTGTAAATAAACTATCTATGAGATAATTGAATTTGATGAGAAATGACATAAACGGAAACTATGCTAATCAAAGTAAATTACAAGCTAAATAATTTCAACAACTAGTTCAAGAAGAAACATCTATTCCCATGTAACAGGAATCAAAGTGAATGTATCGTAATGACTTTCAAATGTAATAGCGAAACAGAACGAAAGTAAATCTAATCTAACTTCAATAAAGAGATGTAAACTACAAAGAGAGAAATTATAGTTAACTTTAAACATTCTAATCTATCTACTATCCATGGGAAAAATAATATAAAACTAATGAAAACTAGAAGCAAGTAGACAACTTAATAAAGATATTCACTTCTAAATTTGATTTGGAAGCAAGTAGAAAAATTGATAAAGATGCTTATTTCTAATTCAAATCTCAAATCATGAATGTATTCACTAATTACATGAAATGGAAAAATAATTCTTATGATTAACAAATCAAAACTACTTAAGGGTCTAAAATTAGTCACAACAAATCTATTGAACACGAATATAAATCACAAAGATGTAAAACAATTTGGAGTAAAAATTGTGCAAGAGAGATGCATCAGTGCTCTATAACCCAGAATGGTAGAATTACAATACAATACTGTTGGAACATTTAAAAAATCCACTATGTCATTCTAGACTTAGGATAAAATTAATTAATCATTTATGATTAATTTCCTGAGTTTTGACTAGGTAGAATAGGCCAGTTTTGTCTTTTAGTGGACCACATGCTATCCTCATTCACAAAAACGAATTTGGATAGATTCTGGATAAGATTTCCTTGGATTCTGTATGATTTTATTCTATTCCCGAATTAGAAAGACACTATCCAGTTTTAGTTATCTTTGTCCTGCTTTTTCTACTTTCTAGTGGAAAAGATAAAGCTAGTTAACTTGAAATCTTTTTCCATTTGACCAATTCGACCTCGACATCATATCTAACCTTCTAAAGCCACCAATACATCCTATTTACCTCACTCATGAGCTTCCATACCATACTTTCCAAATTTGTCAGCCTCTAGCATAGTTTTGGAAACTGCTTTTGCCACCTAGGGTTTTTTTTGTCTTTTTCTAAGCCTTTCTTTTTGCTCTTTCCATATTTCCTCAAAGCAATTCGATTTTGTGCATGGAGGATGTGTTATATATTGTTAAAATATCAATGAATAAGATACCGAGTGTTTTCCATAATTTATCCTCTCTATTCTTCTTCTCTTATTGTCTAAAATATTCCATGGTGAAATTGTCTTATGAATCTAGTTCCTAGTAATTGAAAATTTCACATGGTATCAGAGCTAGATTGATTCAAAGCAATTTCCAAGAGTGTTTTTTGTAGGTATTTCCATCACAAGCAGTGCATCAGTATGGAGCAAAATCAATCCAAAGTTGTGACTCTCACTCCCTTCAATTTTTTGACTGGAAGGCAGATATGATCATCCAACTTCGGAGCAAAGGATTGTATAGAGTCACTATGGGGCTTGAAACTGAGCCAGGAGCTATTGCATTAAAATCCAAATGGTTCAATAGGCTTGATGAAGCTTATGGGTTACTTTGTTTCTATGTATCTCCAGATATTCTATTCCATATCGATTCTCTATCAAATCCAAATGAAGTATGGACAAAGCTAGAGTCTCTGTTTGGAAAACAGGACGAGCTCAGGGGTCATTTATTGGAGATTGAGTTGATCTCTCTGTTAGGATATTTAGACACTTAGGAGTTAGTTAGGATCAACTTGTGTAATATATCCGTTAGGGATAGTGTGTTTCTTTAGTATGCATTAGTATGCATTTGTAAAGACTTAATCCGACGATCACGATATGTTCCCGAGATAGAGTGATCCGACGGCTCAACTTCTCTTAGATCAAACCTAACCTTGATCCGTGGCATAACACCCGATTGGTCCATGATCTCTATTTAAAGAGCATGGAGGGTCATTGTTTAGTTGATCAATTATGAGAAACTCATTTGTAACTTTCTTTCTTTGCATAATAAATTGTCCTATAGAAGCTATTTGGCCGGGGTCTTGGAGTGTTTCCCTCAAGAGGGTTTAAACCACGTCAAAACATCGGTGTGTTGATCTGTGATCTATGTGTGTGAAGTGGTTTCTCTTGGTGTTTGGTCCTTTGGTAGTACCGTGTGTACCCGAACATGGTATTAGAGCTTTTATGAAGTGCCGCTTCCGGTTGTGATCTAGATCTTGGATTGTTGTTGCCGAAACTCAAAAGGATTTCTAGTTCTGGTATTTCTATGCATTTATGGGATGTGGGAGGTGTTCCATTGCGTCCGGAGCGTCGTTTCCATTGGGAAATATTTTTTGTTTGATCGAAAACAGTTCCCGGTTGCTCCAAAAACATGTATTTCATCAGATTTGAAGGTATAATGTTACAGTGACGCATTTTTTTTATTTCCTTTTTTAAAAAGAAAAAATCTCATATTTCATATTTTTTTACTGTTAGATTTTTTTTTGGGGTTCAGATTGTTGTTTTCCCGTCTATGTATGCTCTTTGTCGTGCACCTTGAGTGATTTCGGGAAATCAGAAACAGAAAGGGAAAGGGTTTTTCTCGGCCACGTATGCTCTTTGCCGTGCACCTTGCGCGATCTCGGCAAATCCGAAACAGAGAGAAAATGTAGACTTTCCGGAAAAGCTAACAAGATCTAACTCCACAAGTGTGGAAAAGTTTTTTTTGTTTCGATTTGTGGTTTGTTTTGTAGGAAAAAGGGCAAGCACGCAAACTGAGCAAGAAGAATAAAAAAAAAAAAAAGGCCCCCTTCCTCATTCCCATATTTTACATACCTTTTAATCTAGCTCACTTGGTTCAAAGTTGCTTTATTCCGTAATAGGTCTTGAGTTCAAGTCTTAGGAAGTTACTTTTAAAAGAAAAAATGCATGCAATTTCTATTTTCAAGTTATTTTATTGTAAAAGTGCATCTCACTTAAATAATAAAAAATAAAAATACAAGTGAGTCACTTAAGTTTTTTTTATTTGTTGCACTATTTAAAAGTAATATCATTGTAAAAGTGAAATCACTTATTTTACAAAAGTGGTTCACTTAAAGCAACTTTCTTGTAAAGTGATTGTCAAAAGGTTCATCTTGGGAAGAGGGGGGTTCTTTTTTTTGCTGGACATTCTCTAGCTGCCATGTCACTATTGGGGACATCTTCAACAGTTTCTTTGTTCAAGCATACAAAGTTAGTTTTTAGTGCCTTTTTTTTTAAGCCGCCTATTTTTTCGAGATCTTCACATCCAGACTATTGGTTTTTACTTTTATAGTCATTAATTTATAAATATGGCCACCCCTTGTGGTATTCTACTTAACAGTTCCAACTATTTCTCATGGAAATCTCATATGGAGGATGTTCTACGAAGTAGGGGACTTTTCAGAATTACCTCAGGGAAAGAAAAAGAACCCACTGATGATGATAAGAAAATAAAATGGGCAAATAGATGTGATGAAGCTCGTGGATTGATTGGGATGTCAATCTCTACTAATTTGCGATTCCACATATCTGGAATTGATAAACCTAATGCTGCTTGGGACAAGTTGGAATCTGTGTTTGGTAAACACAATGAAATTCGAGGTCACCAACTCGAAAATGAGTTGATTTCTTTAAATCCAAGTGACTTTTCATGCATTCAAGATTATTTATCTAAGTACAAAACTCTTAAACTCTTATGTGCAGAATGTAAGATTGAGAGGGAAGACAAAAAATGCATTTATCATATTCTTTGCAAACTTAGACCTGCATATTCTATTTTTGTATCTACATTTTACTCCATGAAAGCATCCTTGAATGAAGCTAGCTATCAAGAGCCTAGTCTTGAATCATTTTGTGATTCCTTGATTAGAGAACAAGATAAACTCATTCATCTTGGAATAATCAATAATGCAGATACATCTGGGAAAGCCTTATTGTCCCAACAAAAAGAAAATTTCAAGCCTCCCAAGAAACAAATTTTTTGTAATAATAAGTCAAACAAGGGTCCAAAACCCTCTCAGTCAGCTCCTTCTTTAAAAAATGACAAAGCATCCAGGCCAAAAGGCAAGAAGACTGAGCGTCATTGCAACTATTGTGGGAAAGATAATCATGATGAATCTAAGTGTTTCAAGAAGATGGCAGCCTTGGAAGCAGCAATGAAGAAGCACCACATCAGCCTAGATTCGTCTTCAGAATCTGACTCTCATGGACATGCACTTTGTGCTTCTGTTTATTCTTATAATGCATCTTCTTCTTCTACTTCAAATGAATGGCTCATTGATTCTGGAGCATCTTATCATATGGCTAAGGATCAAGCCATCTTTTCTACTATGCATGAATGTAACACCAAACAAATATTTGTTGGTGATGATAGATCTCTAAGTGTTGTAGGAGCTGGAACAGTTCCAGTAGATAATGGTCATTTTAGTGATATACTATGTGTTCCAAGAATTTCCTGCAATTTGTTATCAGTCTATCAGATCACTCATTGTGGTGAAGGTAAAACTGTGACCTTTACACCTCACTTGGTTGTAATCAAGGATTTTAAAGATCCTCAACAGGTCCTAGCTACTAGAATTGTTGATGATATTACCAGGTTGTACAAGTTTAACAACTTTGGGTCATCACCTTTCCCTTCAATGTTTGTTGCTCATAGTGATAAATTGAGCAAAATTTGGCATGAGCGATTTGGTCACTTAAATTATCGCTCATTGCAACAACTATGTAAAGACAATATGGTGACAGGTCTTCCGATGGTATCTTGCAGGGATGGTGTTTGTTCCGGTTGTGTACTCGAAAAAAATCATCGAGACAGTTTTGACAAAAGTGCCTCTTGGCATGCCTTAGTTCCCTTGGAGCTTGTGCATAGTGACTTGTGTGGTCCTCTTCCATCTGCTTCCTTTTCTGGTTTCAAATATTTCTTAACTTTCATTGATTATTACACCAGACGCACTTGGGTTTATTTCCTAAAACTTAAGAGCGAAGTATTTAACATGTTCTTGGCCTACAAGGCCCTTGTTGAAAAACAATCTGGTCATCAAATTGTTAAGTTAAGATCTGACAATGGAGGAGAACATGTTAACAAAAAGTTCACTACTTTCTGCACTGAACAAGGCATCCAACAATAGCACACTGTTCCATATACACCACAACAAAATGGTGTAGTTGAGCGGAAGAACCGCAGTTTAAAAGAAATGGCTAATTGTATGATCCAATCTAAGGGACTAAGTCTTCAATTTTGGGCTGAAGCCATAAATTGTGCAAATTACATAGTTGACCGCATCCCCACAAAAGAATTATAAGGTATAACACTGGAAGAAGCATGGAGTAAAACTAAACCCGATGTAAGTCACTTTCATGTGTTTGGTAATGAAGCATGGGCTCACATTCACGATGAAGAACGGAAAGCATTGCAGCCTAAGAGTGAAAAGTGCATATTTGTTGGATATTCTGAAGATGTAAAAGGTTATAGAGTTCTTCAACCACATTCTCATGATATAATCATTAGAAGAGATGTTAAATTTGATGAAAATCTCTTGGCTTGCGAGCCTAACTCAGCGATTGTGCCATCTTTGGCATGCGAGCCTGATTCGGCGTTTGTGCCTTCTTCTTCTTCTTCCAACTTCATTGACAGGTTTCCAACTCCAGTTTCTGATAATGACAGTGAGGATGACAATCCACCTTTGCCTGCTCATGTTCCTCCAGTTTAACCAACGTAAGTGCTTCCTCGATGGGTCCATTCAACATGTGAAGCAGCTAGTGATCTTGCCGGTGATCCTAGAGATCAACGTTGAACACGTTCTCAGTTTTAGCGAGCCTCTTCTCTTTTGGCTCAAGTTTCCGAGAATCATGATCCAGAAACTTTTGCAGAAGCTTCAGGGAATCCAGATTGGGATGCAGCCATGGATGAAGAATATCGTTCCTTAATGGCGAACGATACTTGGGATCTTGTACCTCTTCCAAAAGGAAGAAAACTTGTCAGATGTAAATGGGTCTACAGAACTAAGTATGCATCATATGGAAGTGTTGAAATACTTAAGGCAAGGTTAGTTGCCAAAGGTTTTTCCCAAGTTGAAGGGATTGACTACAATGAAACCTTTGCTCCCGTCGCAAAAATGAACTCCATCCACCTTGTCCTTTCCCTTGCAGCCTTACATAACTGGGAAGTCCATCAAATGGATGTCAAGTCTGCCTTCTTACATGGTGATTTACAGGAGGAAATTTACATGGAAGAATCTCTTGGCTATGTTCAGAATAACTCTAGCCTTGTCTGCCGCATTAAGAAATCCTTATATGGCCTTAAGCAAGCTCCTAGAGCTTGGTATGCCAAAATGGATAACTTTCTCCTTGGCACTGGTTTTTCTAGATGCCATTCTGACCCCAATGTCTATACCAAGAAAGTAAAAAACCATCTCATCATACTTGTTCTATATGTTGATGAACTTATTATTATTGGTAGTGACCCTAAGCTTATAACCCATGTCAAATCCAGTGTTAAACAAAATTTTGAAATGTCAGACTTAGGACATTTGCATTATTTTCTTGGTCTCCAAGTCCTGCAAACCAAAGAATGAATCTTTCTTTCTCAGTCTAAGTATGCTTGTGATCTTCTTCGTCACTTTCACATGGAAGATTGTACACCAGCCCCTTCTCCCTTCCAGTCTAGAGTCAAACTTTCTGCCACTTGTACTTCACCTGAAGTCAATGCCACCTTATATCGTCAGCTTGTTGGTAGTCTCTTATACTTGACTCATTCCCGTCCTAACCTTTCCTTTGTCATTGGTCGTGTTTCCCGTTATATGCAGACACCTCATGAATGTCACCGGAAAGCAGCTAAAAGAATACTTCGATATATCCGAGGCACAGTTCAGTTTGGGATTCATTACAGTACAGGGGGAAACCTTTGTTGGTTGGTTTCACTGATTCAGACTAGGCCGGCGATCCTGATGATCGAAAGTCTACTGCAGGTTATGTTTTCAGTCTGGGATCTGGACCTATTACTTGGGCTTATAAGAAACAACAAGCTCTTGCTCTTTCTTCAACAGAGGCAGAATATCGAGCAGCAGTTAATGCCAATCAGGAAGCTTTATGGCTTTGAGAGATCCTTTCAGAGTTTGGATTCGAACAGCAGCAGCCTACTCCACTTTGGTGTGAAAATCAAAGTGCCATCAAGCTTGCCAAAGATCCAATTCTACATCAATGCAACAAACACATTGAGCTACATATGCACTTCATCAGAAATCTTGTTCATGATCGTGTTCTTGAAGTGCTCTTTTTCCCTATAGATGATCAAGTTGCAGACATCTTCACCAAGTCTCTTACAGAAGCGAAGTTTTCTAAAATTCTATCTATGTTAGGAGTTCAGGAACTTGTCATTAAGGGGGGATAAGCTCTAATGCTTCCTTCCTTATCCTAATAGTGTCACTTTTGTAAATCCTTCAATCCTATCCCAAGTTGTTCTTAATGGGGGATGTTAGGATATTCAGACACTTAGGAGTTAGTTAAGATCAACTTGTGTAATATATCCGTTAGGGATAGTGTGTTTCTTTAGTATGCATTTGTAAATACTTAATCCGACAGTCACGATATGTTCCCGACATAGAGTGATCCGACGGCTTAACTTCTCTTAGATCAAACCTAACCTTGATCTGTGGCTTAACACCCGATTGGTCCATGATCTCTATTTAAAGAACATGGAAGGTCATTGTTTAGTTGATCGATTATGAGAAGCTCATTTGTAGCTTTCTTTCTTTGCATAATAAATTGTCCCGTAGAAGCTATTTGGTCGGGACCGTGGAGTGTTTCCCTCAAGAGGGTTTAAACCACGTCAAAACATCGGTGTGTTGATCTATGATCTATTCGTGTGAAGTGGTTGCTCTTGGTGTTCGGTCCTTTGGTAGTACCCTGTGTACCCGAACACTCTCTTAGTCCAAGTAATTTCAATTCTATGGAGGATTTCATCTCAAAATTCAAGAACCTGGTGCTTCAAATCAAGCAATGTGGCATAGAGAAGAAGGATGAGCAAATAATCCTTACCATTCTATCAAAACCAAGTTCTGAATACTCAGTATTGTGTCTACTTTTCATTCTATAAGACTTGCAGTTCCAAAGTGGAAGATTCCAACCTTGGATGCATTCATTGTTTCTCTCACTCAAGAAAAGGACAAGCTGGTACAAATGAGGGATCAAACACCCTCCAAAGGATTTTCACTTGTTGCTCATGGAGCAAAGAAGAATGACAAATCCAAACAAAAGACATTGTCAGATGAAGAGGATTTTTATGGAGATTCCAAATCCATGAAGATGAAGAAGGATAATCCCAAGTGTTCTTATTGCTGCAAAGGTACTCATCCTAAGAAATCTTTCTTCAAGAAGAAATTGGACCTCATGGCCGAGATGCTTGAAGAGCATAACATAGATATTCTTGACTTTGCAAAGAAAGAACAAGGCAAGCTTGTTGTAGAACAAGAACATTGTTTCCAAGCCTCTCCCAAAGTTAATCATGCTTATGCTTTGAGTGCTAGAGTGAAATATAATTCTGATGTCTCTGATATTGATTCACATTCTCATATATCAGAATTAGAAACCTCCACTTCTTCCTCAATACATTCTTCAGTCAGTTCACCCAAGTCTACTCTCAAAACTAGTCATTTTTTACTAGCTTCTGACTTGTCTTCTGAAAGCTCTTTTCACCAACATTCAAATATTTTAGATAATGATTTAGAAGATGATTCACAGTTTGATATGTAGGTCATTACATATCCCATACCATTTACCCAACCTTTGGATGCACAAAATACCCTACAAACCCCAAGTTCTCCAGTTAAGAAACTACACAATTCTATGTTTTCCTACACTGTGTCAGTTTCCTCTGTTGCACTTTGTCTTGCATATCTTTCATTGGTTGGAAAACCATTGTTTTGGAATTATTTGTACTGATATTCCACACATCTGGACCTAACCCCATCACTCATGGTTTAAAATTCAAGTCCTCACACTCTCTAGGTTCGCTCAGTTGTCCAAGTGATCTAGTTTCTCAAACGTTTTTCTACTGAAATTGTGTTCGATGATGGAGACTCCACATATTTATTGGCTGCTGCTCCATATGACTTACATTCTAATATTTTAGAGCTGCATGATCTCATTTTAAATATCAGAAAGGTGTTACATCAGTTTGAGAAGAAAATACAAGAAATAGTACACCATATTGCAGCTATAGAAGAAATTGATCCTGTTGAGGTCATTGTTTCTCCTTGGGAAGGAGTATGCATAGATCTTCTTTCGATCATTGATTATTTTTTCAAATTTGATTATGTATTTTATAGCAGTAAGAAAAATTCATTTGATGATCCTCCATCATCAGAAGATGAGCTTCATAGAGGTTCAACACATGGTTCTTGCCTACACAACATTGATGCACTAATGCATGATCATGACATCCACAATCTCTTCATCAAGTCAGTTACTCAGAAGCAGCCCATTCATCTCATTCAGCTCATTCAACTCATTCAAATGAGCAACATGAAAGTATGAATACATCAAGCATGTCCATTTTTGAGGGAGGGTTTTGTTCCCAAGAGGTTTTCCCTTTTTCCTCGGTTTACATGGACTAGTTATTTTTGTATTGGGGTGAACATAAGCCTTGTTGCTTGGGCCCTATATTTTTGATATTTTTCTGATTCCCATCACATAAATTTAGGCTTAAGGGGGGGTGTTGGAACATTTAAAAAACCCATTATGTCATTCTAGACTTAGGATAAAATTATCTAATCATTTATGATTAATTTCCTGAGTTTTGACTAGGTAGAATAGGCCAGTTTGTCTTTTAGTGGACCACATGCTACCTCATTCACAAAAATGAATTTGGATAGATTCTGGATAAGATTTCCTTAGATTCTATCTGATTTTATTCTATTCCTAAATTAGAAAGACACTATCAAGTTTTAGTTAGCTTTGTCTTGCTTTTTCTACTTTCTAGTTGAAAAGATAAAGCTAGTTTACTTGGAATCTTTTGCCACTTGACCAATTCGACCTCCACATCATATATAACCTTCTAAAACCACCAATACAACCCATTTACCTCACTCATGAGCTTCCATACCATACTTTCCAAATTCGTAAGCCTCTAGCATAGTTTTGGAAACTGCTTTTGCCACCTAGGGGGTTTTTTGTCTTTTTCTAAACCTTTCATTTTGCTCTTTCCATATTGACTCAAAGCAATTCAATTTTTTCCATGGAGGATGTGTTATATATTGTTACAATATCAATGAATAAGCTACAAATATTCCAAAATATTCCATTGTCTAAAATATTCCTCTTCATTGTCTAAAATATTCCATGGTGAAATTGTCTTATGAATCTAGTTCCTAGTAATTGAAAATTTCACAAATACTGCCACAATGAGTGAGAAATTAGAATTAGCCAAGGATTTCATTTGAATATACTCCATGGTGTATCTTGGATCCAAATAGGAGTCCTCATCATCAATCAGTGGTGGTCATCAATGCACAAGTCACTATCAGACAGGTGTCAAACTGAGTCTAACTGAGTGTAATAAGTGTAATTGATGGTAATTGGCACTAATGTAGGGATGGAGGCTCAGTGGAGGGTGCATGGGGATTTAATTGGACTCAATAGGTATTCAAGGTTCATCGAAGGTCAATTGGAGTGGTAACAACAGTTATGGGTCAATCAGAGGTCAATCAGAGTGATAACTGAAGTGAACTCGACTGGTAGGTGAGAAAAGGCATCCTTCTACAGTGGAAGGTGAGAAGTAGGCGACTTCCTAACTAGGAGGGATAAATCTGAGTGGAAAGTAGCTCCCCAATGCTAGAAGACTAGGGACTAGGTGCTGGAGGCATCAAACTCGTGATTGGGCAGCATGTGGGTGCATGTAAATGCATGCATGCATGCAAAGTACATACTGAATGATGAGATATCCTAACACCCCTCCTTAAGGTATACTATGATGTAAAAAATAAATGATAGGGCCCTAGTAACTGGGACCAAAGGTCACCCCAATACAATAATAATCCAAATAAAGAACAATCCATGAACCGAGGAAATGGAGAAAACCTCATGGGAAAAACCCTTACTCAAAATGGACTATAACACACCAAAAGATTTAACTGCTCCAAACTCAAGTAGATATGTATGGAGGTATCTTACTCTTGGGAGTAAATGGATCATGCTCCAAAAACATGTGCTTGAATTATCCATCAGTGGATGCAAGCGAATGTGGAGACTTTATGAACTTACTCTTCATACCGGAAATGGTGAGAACAAATTGGAAAATATGAGGATGATCCTAGAACCTGTGATCCGAACCAAGTGAGGTAGGAATAGCTCCAATCGGATCAAATAGATCTTGAAACTTGAACCTCTTATCATTGGAAGTTAAATCAGCTCCAATATTTGACAAATGGTTTCTTGAGATCTCCTTTGAACCAACAGGGGTGAGATCAAAACCAAAATCAGCAAAAATTGCATGAGAATTGAACTCAAGTGAATGGTAGTGCTCTGCATCTTCAGTAAAACTCTGAGAAAGTGTGCAAATGATAGAAAAAAAGTTTATAGGAGGCATGCAATTAAGGAGGATGAATGCTTCACCTCCAAAATCAGAGTTTACCTCCAAAACATCAAGTAGATTCGTATTCTGCATGCCAGCAAGCTCATGTGAAAGAGAGGATCCAAGAACTTCTTCGGAATCTAGAGTATGAGTTGGTTTATTTTGCTCAGAATTCGAAATAGAAGACTTTGAGAGAATGAGTGTTGAATCTACATTTTTTCTTCATCTTGAACAATGGATGATGCCAAGACATAATCGGGGAGAGGACATAAGGAGATCTTACTAGGATTGTTCTCCAAAAGGCTAGCATGTTCCTTTTATTCTTGCTTTCCAAATTCTCTATTGAGTTGGGCCGATAGATCTCTTGGATTTTCAGCAGTAGTACTGAGGTAGCGCATACAAGGAGACATAGCAAGACATATTGTCCCAAAATATCTGTCACAATCATTAAGCCAATCATTCTCCTCTTCATCGGAAACAAAACACTTGTAATACCAATACACATATCAAAGAGACAATGTCTCTTCAAGCATGCTACCATTTTTGGTTTCCATTCATCATAGTTGAATGGAGTAAGAATATTTTTTGAAGAAGAAGTCTCCATCTTTGCATTAGTGAATGAAAATGGAGGAAGTAAGAAACCTGCAAATCACACATAAACAATAACCATTAGGTCGAACAATCCACCCGTTTAGAGTTGCATCACACTTGGGATTGGAGATCAAGCAAGATTGAAGATCCAATGTATCAATTCCAGGAATTATGTGGAAAACTCAAGCTTCTGGAGTGGATTGGAGATTGTTTTTCAGCTTTGCATGCACATGAGATCTTTCATGCCAAAACTTCAGTAATTTTGAGCAAATTCACTCAATTCTTCATGTAGAACACCTGTAGGAGATAGAGCTTGTCCCTGCAATGGCTCTGATACCATGTAAAATTAGTCACAATAGATCTATTGAACAAGAATATCAATCACAATGATGTAAATCAATTTGGAGTAAAAACTGTGCAAGAGAGATGCATTAGTGCTCTATAATCCAGAATGGTAGAATTGCAATACAATACTGTCACAATGAGTGACAATTCGAATTATCCAAGGAGGTCATTCGAATATACTGCATGGTGTAGCTATGCTCCAATTAGGATTCCTCATCATCAATCAGGTCATCAATGCACAAGTCACTGTCAGACAGGTGTCAAACTGAGTCTAACTAAGTGTAATAAGTGTAACTGATGGTAAGTGGAACTAATGTAGGGATGGAGTCTCAGTGGAGGGCGCATGAGGAGTTAACAGGAGTTAGAATAGGTAGTCAAGGCTCATCGGAGGTCAATCGGAGTGGTAACAACAGTTATGGGTCAATCAGAGGTCAATCGGAGTGATAACTGAAGTGAACTGGACTGGTAGGTGAGAAAAGGCGCCCTTCTTCAGTGGAAGGTGAGAAGTGGGTGACTCCCTAACTAGGAGGGATAAGTTTGAGTGGAAAGTAGCTCCTAAGTGTTGGAATACTAGAGACTAGGTGCTAGAGGGATCAAACCGATGACTGTGCAGCATGCGGTTGCATGCATGCATGCAATGCATGCAAATGCATGCATGCATGCAAAGTACATACTAAATAATGAGATATCCCAACAAAGGAATGAAATTATTAACTATGATTTGAAAATAGACTATCTAGAAACAAACTGATGAATTCTGAAACAAAAACTAACTATCAAATCTAATACAAAATATTAACTTTGAAAGAAGGTTAGAAGAAAGTGAAGGAAGGAGATGTGGAAGGAGGAAATAATAAGAAAAACTCAATTAAAAACTATGTAGCATAAAACCAAATTTAAATTACACCTAGAACTATAAATTAGAAGCGAGAAGTATTATATCTAATAAGCAAGAAAGACTAGAATCTAAAAAACATAAAACTAATGTAGAAAGGGTAAACATCTAAGTGACGATCCAAATGCCAGTCCGAATGGCAGTTTGAATGACAGTCAGAATGGAGAAAAACGAGTTAAGTTAAGGAAAATAAGAGTTTTGGATGATTTAATTACTAGTTGGCTTTATGCAAATGATCCTACAGTGAAAAGCAAGGGAGAGATTATTTAGAGGCTAATTTAATAAGAAGCTATCTACTCTAATCATTATCTAAGAGGAAGAATTGTTCTATGAGATGTAGGAAGAAGGTTAAGATAGAATAAAAGAGAGAGAGTTAACCTACAGCTATAGGAAGGAAACTAACAGAGAGGAAGAAGTTGAGGTTGTTGAATATTGTAACTTCTAAGAATATTATATTTGTACTTTATTATTCCAGAGATTTTTCATCCCTCCGAGGTGATCCTATTATGTATCCGGAGATATTTATTCCTCCGATGAATTGTGGTAACCAGGGTTATTAGATACACCATGTGGGGGTTAGCCCTGAGTTAATTAATTAGGGGTTATTAGACTTCACTTGGAGAGGTCGGCCCCATAAGGGAATTAGTCAGTCAGGAACTAGTATAAGTAGAGGAGATTGCTCCTCACTTATCTAACACTTTCTCAGCTAAGAAAGTAGTGCACTTGTGTTTGAGAGGTTTGGATAGGAGGTAGAGAAGGAGGTCAAGTCTTAGAGCACATCTTGTAATTTGGTTGATCATCTTATTGAGGAAAGCTTTGCTGGGTTTTCTACCCCATGAGGGTTTCCCAGGGTAAAATATTTGTCTATCTTGTGATTATGTTTCTTTCAGTGATCTTGCTAGTCAAATTAGTTTAAACTTCACATGGTATCAAAGCTAGCCTGAATAGAACATCTTTCACGAGGTGAAATTATAGTTCTCTCTCGCTCCCAAAATTAGGGTTTCTGCAAAAGTTAGTATTTTTGGATTTTGGTTGCATGGATGAATATACCTTCTAAAGATCTATCTTTTGTGCCCTGGATCAAGGTTTTTGGTTGGGTAGAACTCCAGGAAAGTCAAACCCTAGTTTTACCAAAAGTGCGATAAACTGGAAATTCTGTTGCAGATCCGGAAAAGTGAAAAGGTAAAGTTTTTTGGTAAGTACTACTCTATCTCTTATCTCTTGGACTCCCCCAAGAGAAGATGGCTCCAAGAACTAAGCTTGAAGACGAGCTTGATGGTATAGAGAATTTTCGGGCATGAAAATACAAAATTGGTCTAATTCTTGAAGAGAATGATCTTGCTCAATATATCAAGGATGAAGTTGCAGAACCTGAAGAAGATGAAGCCAAAGCGAAGCATAGGAAGGATTTGATCTGGGCAAAGAGAATCATAGCTGATTCTATTATAGACCACTTGATTCACCAAGTGGCTTCCAAAAAGACCCCAAAGGAAATGTATGATTCCCTAGGAAGAATGTATGAAGGAAAGAACATCAATAGGAAGATGAACCTAAGAACTCAGTTGAAGAGTACCAAGATGCACAAAGGAGAATCCATTCAAGACTACTTCTCAAGGGTCTACCAAATCAAGGAACAACTAGATTCCATTGGTGATACTCTTAATGAAGATGAAATTGTGATGACTACTCTAAATGGTTTCACTAGACCTTAAGAGTCATTTATACAAACTATGTGTGCCAAAAAAGAAAGTATGAAGTTTGATGTAGTATGGGAGGATTGTGTTCAAGAAGAAACTAGGGTAGCCAACAGAGAAGCCCTTCTCAAGGAGGATGACCAAGCCTTGGCTACACACACTAAGAGAAGGAGGAATCAATCTTACTTCAAGAAGGACAATCACAAGGAGTCTCAATCTCCACAAAGATTTCAGAAGAAAGGAAGAAGAAAGTTCTCTTCTTTCCAATGTTTCAATTGTCATGAAGAGGGACACATTGCTAGATTTTGTCCTTCAAAGAAGAAGAAAAATCTTCACTATTAAAGACATCAAGAACATATTGTAGAAGATGATAGTGAAGAAGAAGAAGAAGAGGAAGTAAGGCCTCATAGGAAAAGATCCAAAAGAGATTATGAAGAAGAAGAAAGGCCCCTCCCTAGGAAAAGATCTAGAAGGAATGAAGAACAAGATACAGAAGAATATGTTATATTTTCTGCACTCTCTGGATCTGTGTCTCCTAGAGAAGATACATGGTTTATTCATAGTGGTGCTTCAAAGCACATGATAGGTCAAAAGAAAACTCTCTCAAGACTTGAATAAAAGTCTTCTCCACAAAAGGTATCTCTAGGAGATGATTATCAATATTCTGGAACACCTTTAAAGATTAAATAAATTTTATATGTACTAGGTTTGAAGAAGAACCTACTTTCTATCTTTGCAATAGATAAGAAAGGTTTTAGAATTGCATTTATTGATGGACAAGTACTTATGTGGCCCAAAGGAAAATCAATTGAGGATGTAATTGTTATTGGTGAAGAAGAAGGAGGTCTATACAAACTCAAGGGTCACCCAGAAGCTTCCCTTGTCCATGAAACCACTAGCCCCAGTGAGCTATCGCATAGAAGGCTTTCTCACATTAACTACAAGGCCCTACCCAATGTGAGAAAGGTGGTCATAGGATTACCCGACTTAAATATTTACCATAATGGCTCATGCAAAGGATGTGAAAAAGGGAAAAATGGCAAGAACCCTTTTCCAAAGAGTGAAACAAATACTAAGAACATTCTAGAGTTAATACACTCAAATTTATGTGGACCAATGCCCACCACATCCCTAAGTGGGTTTGAATACTATCTCACATTCATTTATGACTATTCAACGAAGACTTGGATATATTTTCTAAAAGGAAAGAATGAAGTCTTTGGAAAATTCAAAGACTTCAAGGCCTTAATAGAAAATCTCACAGAAAAGAAAATCAATATTCTCAGAACAGATAATGGTGGAGAATATACTTCAAAGGACTTTGAAGACTTTTGTAAGGAAGCTAGAATCAAGAGGGAACTAACCACTCCCTACAATCCCCAACAAAATGGGGTTGCTGAAAGAAAGAATAGAACCATCATGGAAGCTATAAAGACTATGATACATGAACAAGATCTACCCATGTATCTATGGGATGAAGCAGCTAGGAAAACAGTCTATGTACAAAATAGACTATCTCGTAGTGCTCTTGAATTTAAGACTCTAGAAGAAGTATTCATAGGAAAGAAGCCTGAGGTAAGTCATCTTAAAATATTTGGATGTCTAGTGTACATTCACATTCCAAAATAAAAGAGAACCAAGTTGGATCCTTCTGGTAAGAAGGGAATATTTGTTGGATATTGTGAATCATCCAAAGCTTTCAGAATTTACTTACCTAGTTTTCATCATATGGAAATAAGTAGATATGTAACATTTGATGAAGAAGCAGCTCTCAAGAAATCTAGGAAGTGCCAACTTGAAGAAATCTATGAAGATGATACATCTCCTAGAATCACAGAAGTTGTACCCATCCCTGAAGATGATGCACCAGAGGACCATGACATGTTAGAACCACAAGAACCCCCCGTTACAAATTTATCTAGAAAAAGAAGGCCAGCATGGGCTAGAGACATTATTCAAGGAGTTGAAAAATATGGAGCTCCTGAAGGCTCCACTAAAGAAAGAAAGAAACCAAAGCTAGTATCCAACTATGTGGCCTTGATGTGTGATATTGTGGATCAACAACCTACTATCTATGAAGAGGCAGCTCAGAAGAAAGAGTGGGTAGAAGCAATGATAGAATAATACCAGTTAATAATGAAAAATGATGTTTGAGATATAGTTCCCAAACTAAAAGATAAAAGTGTGGTTTCTTCCAAATGGATATTCAAGATAAAACATGCTACATATGGTAGCATTGAAAAATATAAGGCAAGATTTCTAGATAGAGTATTCTCTCAGAAAGAGGGAATTGACTATGAAGAAACATTTGCACCAGTTGCTAGGTACACTTCAATTAGAACTATCATGGCACTTGCATCCATGATGAAGTTGAAATTACACCAGATGGATGTTAAGACAACCTTTCTGAATGGTGTGATTGAAGAAGAAGTGTACACATAACAACCACAAGGATTTGAGGTTAAAGATGGAAGAACACATGTATGCAAGCTGAAAAAGGATTTGTATGGATTAAAGCAAGCTCCCAGAGCTTGGTACGGAAGGATTGAAAGTTTCTTAACAAGCTTGGGCTTTACCAAGAGTAAAGTTGATCCTAATCTTTACATCAAAGTTATGGATGATGAACCTGTTATATTACTGTTGTATGTAGATGATCTATTTCTAACAAGAAATGAGAATCAAATTATCAAATGCAAGAAGAAGCTTTGTTCAGAATTTGAAATGAAGGATCTCGGATTAATGCACTACTTCTTAGGTCTAGAAGTATGGCAAGAACCAAAAAGAATCTTTTTAAATCGAGGTAAGTATGCTGTGGAGATTCTAAAAAGATTCGATATGTTGGAGTGTAAAGCCATGGCCACTCCCATGGACTCCAACTTGAAGTTATTAGTTAATGACTCATCAGAATTAGTGGATGTGACTCTATATAGACAAATCATTGGGTCATTGATGTATTTAACAAATACCAGACCAGATATATGCTTTATTGTAAATACCCTGAGTCAGTATCTAGTAGAACCTAGAAAGGTTCACTTAATAGCTGCAAAGCATGTAATGAGGTATCTAAAGGGTACATTAGATTTTGGTTTATATTATCTTGGAAGTCATGAACTCAGATTACATGGTTACTCAGATTCTGATTGGGCAGGAAGTGTTTCAGATAGAAAGAGTACATCAGGTGGATGTTATGGTCTTGGATCTGCCATGATCTCATGGTTCAACAAGAAACAATCTAGTGTGGCTCTCAGTATTGCTGAAGCAGAATACATAGCTACCTGCTCTGCTAGTTGTGAAGCAGTGTGGCTTCGGAAACTATTATCTAAAGTGTTTTACTTAGAAATGGATCCCAATGTGATCATGTGTGACAATCAAAGTTGTATTAAGATGACAGAAAATCTAGTATTCCATGATAAGTCAAAACACATAGAGATCCGATATTTCTATATACGAGATATGGTGCAGAGAGGAGCTATTAAGCTCGAGTATGTGAGCACTGAGGAACAAATTTCTGATATATTGACCAAACCTCTGTCTAGAGTGAAATTTGAATATTTCCGAGACAAGCTTGGTGTAGTTCAAAAGGACCCTCCTTGAAAGGGGGAGTGACACAGTCACTAATGATGAGATTGCCCTCATCGACAGCAAGGTCGATGATGAGGATACCTTTTTGTTACACTTAGATATTTTTGTATGCTTAGATTACTTAGATTTAGGATACTTATACTTAGAATACTTATATTACTTGTTTTTATATGCATTGATGAGGATACTTGTTTTTTTACTGATGTATTGATGAGGATACATGTTTTGATGATATGTATACATGTATTGATGAGGATATAGGTGCGGATTGTATCCTCCCTGGACTTCGGTCCCTTGAATTGATCCATAGACTTATGTATTCGAGAATAAATTCCTTAGTGGAAAGGTGGGGATTGTATCATCCCCGGACTTCGATTCCTTGAATTGATCCATAGACTTATGTCTTCAAGAATGAAGTCCTTAGTGGACAGGTGGGGATTGTATCGTCCCTAGACTTTGGTCTCTTGAACTGACCCATAGACATGTGTCTTCAAGAATAAAGTCCTTATTGGAAAGGTGGGGATTGTATCATCCCTGGACTTCGGTCCCTTGAATTGATCCGTAGACATGTGTCTTCGAGAATGCATCCCTTAGTGGACAGGTGGGGATTGTATCATCCCCAGAATTCGGTCCCTTGAATTGATCCGTAGACATGTGTCTTTGAGAATGAAGTCCTTAGTGGACAGGTGGGGATTGTATCATCCCCGAACTTTGGTCCCTTGAATTGATCCATAGACGTATGTCTCCGAGAAGTGGTCCTTAGACTTTGTCTAAGTTGACGAGAGGATTGTGTCATCCCTAGGCATGATGAGGTGTATTAAATGATCCATAGACATATGTCTCCAAGAAGTGGCCCTTAGACTCTGTCTAAGTTGACGAGAGGATTGTATCATCCCTAGGCATGATGAGGTGTCTTAAATGATCCGTAGACGTATGTCTCTGAGAAGTGGTCCTTAGACTCTGTCTAAGTTGATGAGAGGATTTATCATCCCTAGGCATGATGAGGTATCTTAAATGATCCATAGACGTATGTCTCCGAGAAGTGGTCCTTAGACTCTATCTAAGTTGACGAGAGGATTGTATCATCCCTAGGCATGATGAGGTGTCTTAAATGAGCCGTAGACAGAGGTCTCTGAGAATTGAATGATAGGACTGGATCGTCCCTGGACCTCGGTTCAAAAGGTACATGATAGGACTGGATCATCCCTGGACCTCGGTTCAAAAGGTACATGATAGGACTGGATTGTCCCTGAACCTCAGTTCAAAAGGTACATGACAGGATTATATCATCCATGGACCTATGTCCTAAAGTGTAATGTCCCCATTCAAATAAGTGCATAGTAAGACAATCCCATCAATCCTACTAGTTTCCTAGGTTGGATGGGCACATGTGGGATGGTAATAAGGAAGCTAATAAATGATATTTATACATTAGAGGGATTCAATCATTTAAAGAATATGGTGAATAAATAAATTCAAGATAAATTCTAAGTGGCAAGTTGTTTTGGAGACATATGGAGGTGGTGGGACCCACACTAGCTTGATTTTTCATAATACATGGTATCTCTCTTTTGCAAATTCGAATTAATGGGAATGTGAACACTCTTGGGTGAGTTGGTAAGTCATAATACATGTCATTGAGCATATTAGGTCGAATTGTGAAGGATTGGTAACCTCCATGGAAGATAAAGAGTAAAAGTAGAAGTTTGTGGACACTTGGGCTAGATTCCCTAGCCCCTATGACACCAATGATGGAGCATCTATGACAACTATGACAAATTTCAGACCTGACCTCTGACATCTGACCACTATGACATGTCAACACCAAAACTAGGCTCAAGGAAGGTGAATTTGGGAGTTGGAGAAGCCAAAGAGACTCAAAATCGAATTTGGGAGAAGATGGAAGGTTGGAACTAGGAGACAAGTGGCAAATGTGGAATATTTACTAAATGGAAATATATTGAATCTATTGAGAGGATTTAAACCCTTAGAAGGATACCAAATGTAGAAATGAAGAATGATAATGGCTTTTGATGATTTGAGAAAAGTTTCATTTGTGAAGAGAGAGCTAGTGGATGACTAGTTTCTTGCCTTAGCCAATTTCGAGGGTGAAAGATTCCCATCCAAGTTGGTGTTTGGAGAGGCCACTCATGTCTTTCATGGTGATTTAACGGAGTTTGTATTTTCAGGTAGCAGCTACAGGAATTTTCATGGTTTGGTTTAGTGTAGCACTTTCTTTCCACCGTTTCCAGTTTTGAAGGCATATTCATGCTCCTTGAGGGAGGGCATTTTTGGTGAGCACTTGTGCTTCTTGAGAGAGATTTTCATTATATATTTCTAATTTGAATAGATTCATATCCTATTTTATTAATATTCATAAATTCTCAGGTCGAAATACCCACTGGTTGTATGCAAAACTATTGATTAATGAGCAAACAATGTCCATTTCCCCAATGCATTGATGCATGACACTATAATGTTGATTATTTCGAATGGATGGATGATTCTATGATATATTTGTGATAAATATACTACCATGGATATATTCTACAAGTTTCATGTACTATACTTGAACATTTGAACCATTTTTACCCAATTTAGTTGTATTGGGAGGTGAAATAGTGCCATTTCCCCAAGGGTCGAATTGGGGGTTTTTGCTGTTGAATGTGAGAGACTTAGAATAGTATTAAAAATCAATTAATAGTTCATATGAGACCTTAATCACATACTTAACACATTATATACCTCTGTTCATAAATTCGTGGTATTTTGGAGGCATTTGGAAGGCCATTTGCAGTGTTACCCGGGGGGGGATTTGATGCACAATTTACTAGTCAAAATTACCTATATTGATCAGAATACAAATCAAGTTTGCAGCAGTATTTGGAGGGCCATAAAACATCCCTGAAACTGATATTCAAGTATAAATACCATTAATACACTCCTACAGAATATTTGGGAGCATTTGGGTTGATTTGGAGGTCAAAACAGTTAAACTAGTCAAAGGTCGAAATTGGGAAAAAGTGGAAAAATTGACATTTTACTAGAATTTTGAAAAAGGGTCATTACAAGTGGTATCAAAGCATGGTATTAGAACCTGATGGTATTAACAAGAATCCAAAAAAATAAAACACCACCCTTTGAATCAGTAGTTGAAGAAGTTTTGGTTGAAGAAGAGATAGTAGCAGAAAAATAGTTTTTTTCTAAAACAATGGGTAGAGAGGAGGAGGAAAAATTAAGACATAAGGAGGAATTTATTGAAGCCTTAAAAACATGTTTTGAAGGAATTACCATGGTTATTCTAGATATGAATAAACAAATGATGAAAGGTTTTGAATTGTTGGGTATCCAACTTTCAGGAAAATGGATGATAGGAGATAATAGTGGTTCACACTCAGGGGAAAAGATGAAAGGGAATGCGCATATTTTCTCAAGTACAGGACCTCATAATAGACCTGATGAATTGCAAATCACACAAAGGCATACTGCACCTAAATTTCTCACATTCAAAGAAGAGCGCAAGAGGTGTACCACTTAGTGACTACATTGATGCTATGAAAAAGATTAAAATGAAGGGAGACAATAGGAGTCCATTCCAAAAAAAAGAATTTAATAGTGCTATTGGAAAAATATCACTTCCTACGTTTGATGGTTCTTCTCAAAATTCTGCTAACACTTGGGTGCAAAAATTGGATGTATATTTTCAGCTGAATCCTATGTTGGAAGAGGATGCATTAAAAATGGCCATTTTGCATTTGGAAGGAGATGCCAATGAATGGTGGTTTCATGGGATGAAAACCTTGGGTCATAATCAAGTTAAAACATATGGAGAATTTGTTTATAGGGTACTAGAAATATTTGAACAAAAAGATCTAGAATTTCCTTTCAAAGAACTAGCTCAATTGAAGCAAACTGGGTCCCCTACCGAATATATGTTGGACTTTCAAAAATTATCAGTCAAAGTGGCTGATGTATCTATGGAAAGATTAGTATTTATGTTCATTGAAGGTTTGGCTGAACCCTTAAGAGGTTTGGTCAAAGCCCACAATCCAACTACATTAAAAGATGCAATTAGCTTGACTAGGGATCTCCAAAATGTGCTTCCTAGAACGAGATTTCCTCCTAAGCCTAGCTACAAATTTGAAAAGAAACCTTGGCAAAGGGATGGATATGATAAGAAACCTTGACAAATAGAGTCATTTGAGAGGAATAAAAAAGAGGTACTAAATAGGGATGAACTTAGAACAAAGAAATTGTGCTTCGCATGCTTCCAACCATGGACACCAGGGCACAAATGTACCAAAGGAAAGGCTCAATACATAGAAGTATTTTCTGACAATGAGGGGTATTATGGGGGAATGGATGAAGATGGACATATTTCATATCAAGAAGAGGCATATGAGGCAGCAGTAGAAGAGTAAAGACAAGAAGAAAATCAGTCTTCAGCGGACAAAGCAAGAATGGCAGTGCTTTCAGCAGTACCTCGCTATCATACTATTTGATGCAAAGGTGTGGTACAAGGACAAAGAACTTCAGTTTTGGTAGATGGAGGATCCACTCATAACTTCATTGATGCAGAGATGGTAGAGAAAAGAAAGATACCTATTGAACCATTTGATGGCTTCACAGTTGTCATTCCTGGTCACAACACAATGCAATGCAAAGCATGGGTTCCAAAGCTGCAAGTCACCGTAGGTAACTATACTTTTGTTGATAGTTTTTATGTGGTTGATGTTGCTGATACTAATGTGGTTTTGGGAGTGCAATGAATGTATTCAATAGGAGAGCATACAGTAAATTATCAAATTCCCGAAATGAAATTCCAAGATTCAAAAGGAGTACAAAGAATTGTGAGAGGGCAACACACTTATCCAAATCAAGTAGTAACTTGCAATAGTATGAGATCTATATTGAGGCATGGGGATATAGAATGGGATGCTGAATTTCATATTACATCTCCCAAGCCAACTAAAAATATTTTCAAACACCCAAAGGAGATAGAGAGACTTTTGCAAAAATATGAAAAGGTTTTTAGAGACCTTCCACATGGTAGGCCACCGGATAGGGGGGTTGAGCACAGTATTATTTTGGAGGAGGGCACTTCACCCATTCAGATACCACCTTTTAGAAATCCTAAAAATTTCATAGGTGATATTGAAAAAGCTATCCAAGAACTCCTAGAGTTGGGACTCATTAGACCAAGCTCTAGCCCTTATGCTTCTTCAGTAGTGCTAGTGAAGAAAAAAGATGGAACATTGAGAATGTGCATAGATTTTAGAGCCTTGAACAAAAAGACTATCAAGAATAGGTATCCTATTCCTAATATTTATGAGCTCATGGATGAGATACATGGGGCCAAATACTTCTCAAAAATTGACCTTAGATCAGGGTATCACGAAATTCAAATGAAAGATGAAGATGTGCAAAAGACCGCTTTTCGATGTCATTTTGGCCACTTTGAATTTCTTGTCATGCCTTTTGGGTTAACTAATGCTCCAGCCACCTTTCAAGCATGTATGAATAGGATATTTTGCAAGAAACTAAGAAGGTTTGTTTTGGTTTTCTTTGATGATATTCTCATTTACAGTAAAACATGGGAAGAGCATTTGCAACAGTTAGAGATTGTGTTGAAAATATTGCAAGAAGAGTCCTTATTTGCTAAATTATCAAAATGTGAGTTTGTGATGAAAGAACTACTGTATCTTGGGAACATTATTGGGAAAGAAGGAGTGAAGGTACACATGGAAAAAATCAGGTCTATCTTGGAATGGCCATCACCAAAAAATATTACCGAATTGAGAGGCTTTATTGGCATATGCACCTACTACAGAAAATTTGTGAAAGGGTTCTCCAAGTTGACTTCTCCACTCACTGATTTGACTAAGAAGGATGCTTTCAAGTGGGATGAAGAGGCTGAAAAGGCCTTCCAAAAAATGAAAGAGGTAATGAGTAGTTGTCCCATACTTGCACTTCCTGATTTTACTAAATCTTTTGTTGTGGAATGTGATGGTTCAGGTGGAGGAATAGGAGTTGTCCTAAAGAAAGGCCAACACCCCATAGCCTTTGAGAGCAGAAAGTTGTAGCCTCATGAAAAACTTTACTCCATCTATGATAAATAAATGCTAGCCATTATGCATGCATTGGCCAAATTCAGACAATACTTGGTGGGCAACAAGTTTGTGGTGAAAACTGACCACAATAGTCTAAGACACTTTCTCACCCAAAAGATCTAAATGAAAGGCAACAAAAATGGGTAAGCAAGATTAAAGATTATGATTTTTATATTGAATATGTCAAAGGAAAGAATAATATAATAGCAGATGCTTTGTCAAGAAGGCTTTCTTTTTCTCTCATGGATATTGCCAAGGATTGGAAAAACATGCTACTAGTTGAATATGCCAAAGACAAATTTGCTTGTGATGTGTTGGATGGAATCAAAGGGGATGATAATTATAGGATTTTGAATGGGTTGATATATTATAAGGGAAGAATTTATTTAGTTCATAACTCCAATCTCAAGTACCTAATTTTGCAAGAAGCACATGATTCCCCACTAGCAGGCCATCCGGGGATCTTCAAAACTTATAGACAGTTGAGGCAAATATTTCTTTGTAAGGGGATGAAGGAATATGTTCAGAAGTATGTGAATGAATGTAAAGCATGTCAATAAAATAAATCAAAACTTACATGTCCAGCCGGCCTATTACACCCATTCCAAAGCAAAAATGGGACAGTATTTCCATGGATTTCATCACCGGATTGCCTAAATCCTTGGGTAAGGATTGCATCTATGTGGTAGTTGATAGGTTGACAAAATTTGCTCATTTCTTTGTTGTTACATCATCTTTTGGTGCTGCACAAGTGGCTGATATTTTTTTCAAAGAAATCTTCAGATTGCATGGGCTCCCCAAGAGCATTGTCAGTGATAGAGATAGTAGATTCATGGGTGTTTTTTGGCAAGAACTTTTTAGATTAGTAGGAACTCAATTGAATCCAAGTACCAGCTATCATCCACAAACTAATGGACAAATAGAGAGGGTAAACCAATGGTTGGAAGGATACCTAAGAAACTATGTGGGAGGGTAGCAAAAAGCATGGGAAAAATGGCTACACTTGGGTGAGTTTTGCTACAACACCACTTATCATATGTGAATAGGAATGTCTCCTTTCAAAGCATTATATGGTTATGATACACTTACATTTGCTGACATTATATTTGGTGATAGTAGAGCCCTAAAGGCTAAATATTGGGTGGAAGAGAGCCAAGAAATTTTAAAGCTCTTGAAAGACAATTTGCAGGTTGCTCAAAATCAACAAAAACAATATGCTAATAGGCATAGAGAAGAAAGAACCTTTCAAGTCAATGATTTAGTATATTTAAGGTTGTATCCTTATAAACAAACATCTCTAAAAAAGAATGGAGCAGAAAAATTAAAACCAAGGTACTATGGGCCATACAAGGTAGTGCGGAAGGTTGGAGAAGTAGCATATGAACTAGAACTTTTGGAAGGGAGTAAAATCCACAATGTATTTCATGTTTCTTGTCTCAATAAAGATCTTGGTCAGCAAATCATCACTTCAGAAATACTTCCTCCTTTGGATGATGAAGGTCAGCTCACACTTGTTCCGGAAAAGATTTTGAAGACACGGGAAAGAAGGTTCAGGAGTAGAATCATCAAAGAATATTTAGTGCAATGGAAGGACTTACCAAATGAAGATGCCACATGGGAAGAGGAGAATATTTTGAAGCATCCAAATCTGAAATTGCTTGAGGACAAAAAATCTTGGGTGGGGAGGACTGTAATGTCCCCATTCAAATAAGTGCATAGTAAGACAATCCCATCAATCCTACTAGTTTCCTAGGTTGGATGGGCACATGTGGGATGGTAATAAGGAAGCTAATAAATGATATTTAGACATTAGAGGGGTTCAATCATTTAATAAATATGGTGAATAAATAAATTCAAGATAAATTCTAAGTGGCAAGTGGTTTTGGAGACATATGGAGGTGGTGGGACCCACACTAGCTTGATTTTTCATAATACACAGTATCTCTGTTTTGCAAATTCGAATTAAAGGGAATGTGAGCACTCTTGGGTGAGTTGGTAAGTATTAACACATGTCATTGAGCATATTAGGTCGAATTGGGAAGGATTTGTAACCTCCATGGAAGATAAAGAGTAAAAGTAGAAGTTTGTGGACACTTGGGCTAGATTCCCTAGCCCCTATGACACCAATGATGGAGCATCTATGACAACTATGACAAATTTCAGACCTGACCTATGACATCTGACCACTATGACATGTCAGCACCAAAACTAGGCTCAAGGAAGGTGAATTTGGGAGTTGGGGAAGCCAAAGAGACTCAAAATCGAATTTGGGAGAAGATGGAAGGTTGGAACTAGGAGACAAGTGGCAAATGTGGAATATTTCCTAAATGGAAATCTATTGAATCTATCGAGAGGATTTAAACCCTTAGAAGGCTAATGTTGGTTATAAAATGTAGAAATGAATAATGAGAATGGCCTTTTATGATTTGAGAAAAATTTCATTTGTGAAGAGAGAGCTAGTGGATGACTAGTTTCTTGCCTTAGCCAATTTCGAGGGTGAAAGATTCCCTTCCAAGTTGGTGTTTGGAGAGGCCACTCAAGTATTTAATGGTGATTTAATGGAGTTTTTATTTTCAGGTAGCATATACAAGAAGTTTCATGGTTTGTTTTAGTGCAGCACTTTCTCTCCACCGTTTCCAGTTTTGAAGGCATATTCATGCTCCTTGAGGGAGGGCAATTTTGGTGAGCACTTGTGCTTCTTGAGAGAGATTCTCATTATATATTTCTGATTTTAATAGCTTCATATCATCTTTTATTAATATTTAGAAAGTATTAGGTCGAAATACCCACTGGTTGTATGCAAAACTATTGATTAATGAGCAAACAATGTCCATTTCCCCAATGCATTGACGTATGACACTATAATGTTGATTATTTCGAATGGATGGATGATGATATGATATATTTGTGATAAATATACTTCCATGGATGTCTTATACAAGTTTAATGTACTGTACATGAGCATTTGAAGCATTTTTACTCGGTTTAGTTGTATTGGGAGGTGAAATAGTGCCATTTCCCCAAGGGTCGAATTGGGGGTTTTTTCTGTTGAATGTGAGAGAGTTAGAACAATAGTAAAAATCAATTAATGGTGCATATGAAACCTTAATCACATAATTAACACATTATATACCTCTGTTCATAAATTTGTGGGAGTTTGGAGGCATTTGGAAGGCCATTTGCAGTGTTACCTGGGGGGGGATTTGATGCACAAATTACTAGTCAAAATTACCTATATTGATCAAAATACAAATCAAGTTTGTAGAAGTATTTGGAGGGCCATAAAACATCCCTGAACCTGATATTCAAGTCTAAATACCATTCATACACTCCTATAGAATATTTGGGTGCATTTGGGTTGATTTGGAGGTCAAAACAGTTAAACTAGTCAAAGGTCGAAATTGGGAAAAAGTGGAAAAATTGGCATTTTAATAGAATTTTGAAAAAGGGTCATTACATAAAGAGAGCAGGATTGATCATCCTATAATATGATCATGCGTATTGCAGAGTGATGATGCTGATGATCATGTGATGACGATGTTGATGATCGTGCGATGACGATGCTGATGATTGTGCGATGACGATGCTGATGATCGTGCGATGACGATGCCGATGATCGTGTGGTGATGATGTTGATGATCATGTGATGATGATGCTGATGATGATGTGATGATGATGCTGATGATTGTGAGATGACGATGCTGATGATCGTGCGATGATGATGATGATGATGCTGATGTTCTAGTAACTGGTTGAGTTACTGATCATGATGTATTGAAGAAAGTTTCCAATGATTTATAGATGTATCATGTATGATGTAGTCGATGACTCCTTGATCCTGCAGATGTTTTTATGATATCCTTCTCGTTAAGGGGGAGTGTTGAATATTGTAACTTCTAAGAATATTATATTTGTACTTTATTATTCTGGAGATGTTTCATTCCTCTGAGGTGATCCTATTATGTATCCGGAGATGTTTATTCCTCCGATCAATTGTGGTAACTAGGGTTATTATATCCACCATATGGGGGTCATCCTTGAGTTAATTAATTAGGTGTTATTAGACTTCATTGGGAGAGGTTGGCCCCATAAGGGAATTAGTCAATTGGGAACTAGTATAAGTAGAAGAGATTGCTCCTCACTTATCTCACACTTGCTCAACTTAGAAAGTAGCGCACTTGTGTTTGAGAGGTCTACATAGGAGGTAGAGAAGGAGGTCAAGTCTTGGAGCACATCTTGTAATTTGGTTGATCATGTTATTGAGGAAAGCGTTTCTGGGTTTTCTACCCGATGAGGGTTTCCTAGGGTAAAATCTTTGTCTATCTTGTGATTATGTTTCTTCCAGTGATCTTGCTAGTCAAATTAGTTTAAACATAACAAAGGCTAATGCTAACTATGGAGGAATTGATAGCAATATCTAATTATAAATGATGGAGGAAAGAGAGGCTGAAAGCAAACTACAAATTATTAAACTATTGGTCGACCATTTCCTAATTCAGAAGATAAATTATATTAATAGCAGAAATATGAATTATAGTGAAGTGAAGGACATGACATATACAGAAAGAACATGATTAATTACACACACAAGAAAACAAATTAACTTTTTTGCAGAAAAGAAAGTATAGAAAAATAGAAACGAAACCTCTAGTTGATGAGGGCCCCTTCCCAGCAATAAGAGGTGAAACTAAATCAGTGCACTACTACCAGCAGAGAATCAACGAACTACTACTTCCATTAACTTGAAAAAATTACAGAACTCTGTCTTCACACTATCTACGATTGGAAATTCTTACGATAAGACTAAAAAACTAACTAGACTTTGACTAACTCGTCTCAGTCATGGAGATGACTATTTATAAGTTACAATATGTGAGCGGGTCGATAGAGTCGGACTCTCTAATAATAGAGGTGTTTAAATGATTGTAACTGTTGATTAAATGGTGCATGCCAATGCAGGGAGCATCTACCCAACTTACACGGGATTGGATTCTTTACGCAGGTGCTGCATCATCAATCTACCTTGGACGTGGGACGAGCTGAATATCGATGGACTAATCGTGGGAAAACGGGCTTATTCAATAATAATGGCATCGATGAGCACGAACAGGTATGTGTGATCATAGGCCATGCGAGCAAGAGAGTCAGCATGTTGGAGTGTTGACGTGGATGTGGGATTGTGTTGGCAGACTGAGCGTGAACAAGCTGGACTCCTTCTAGAATGATGGCGTGCAAGAGCTGAGAAGGTGTGCATGATTCCTGACCAAGCGAATAAGAAAATCGATGTTTGGAGCAATGACGTGGGCATGGTGATGCATTGGAAATCTCAACAAACTTGGGGAAAAATCTTCTAGAGCAACAACTCATCAACCATCAGCACCACATGGCTAACAGAACCCACATTCCCTTCTCTGCATTCAGCAGTCTAAGATATATCAACCATGGATTTCGTGGGCTGAACGAGAGGCTGAATGATGAGCTGAACATGTTTAAGCTTAGCACGTAGCACATAGTCTGAAAGAAGGGTCATTTGCAAAACATAGCCTATCAATTAAAACATAAATGTCACTAATGTCCATAAATTATCATTTGAACATAGATAAACCATAATATAATGAAATATAAACAAGATTTGCGTAATAGGTAATATATACATACCTGGACTATTTGATGGGATGAATGATAAGAAAACAACCTAATATAACAAAGAATGACATAAATAATTCCATTCGAGTAGATTGAATGATAAAAAATAGTGACAAAACAGACACCAACATTCCCCCAAACCGAGGATATTCCAAATCCCAGTAAGCAAAAGAAAAATTAGGAAGAAGGATGAGCTACGGTAGCAGCTGCCTTCGAATGAGATGATGAATATATAGATTTAGCCTCGAGCTCCTTGAATTGGTTTTTTAAGTAACTATATCTCATCCTCGGGGAAGTATGAGATGTTGTTTTGGCGCTAACCAAGCATTCAATGTCTTTTACTTTTGCACGCAGTGCCTTGTTTTCTTCATGAAGCTAAGAAATTGTTTCCACATAGCTTTGATTCTCATATGTTAGTTGTGCTATCAATTGGGTCAATTTATCCCATTTTTTCTGACTCGAAATAGGTTGTTCTATATCATGCTCCAAGTCCAATTGAGGACTCATCTTTTTTGGAGATGTCTCAACATTAATAGTGTGTTCTTCAGAGCTTTTATCTTTGTTATATGTAGGAGAGCTTCTAGCAGCAGGCATTCCACTCATCTAAGCAGATGCATTAGCTAGTGTGAGGAGGGGTGACTCAAAAGTATGATCATCCAACTAAATATTTGAACATGATGGCTGATTAGCAGTTTCCGTGACAGACTAATCAACGGACTAGTCACAATTTATCTCTCTAAGTTCGGTAGGTATTGATGAGAAAAGTGGAGATTCGAGAGCAATCTCAGGAGAGTATAATGAGTGGAGAGAGTGCATATCATCTAAGGAAATTTCATGAAACCCTACACATTTAGCGTTTGATTCTTCTTGCGTAGAAGGGTGATTCTGAGAAGGGGAAGCTTTGAAAGTACGTAAATGAGGGTTCATTATCTCAAAAACAAAGTGATCCCAAGTTTTACCTCTCGCCTCTAATTGATGAATGATCAAAATCTTAATAAGACAATGGTGATAGAGGCTGCCAGAAGGATTAATAGTATTTTTTCTAATTTGACTCGACATCTTTTCCAAAGTCTTTAGGAAGTAAAATGAGAAATTTAAGGTCTGATTATTGACAAAATGAGCTAATAGTCTGACATGAAAAGATTTAAAAATAGTGAACTTACCTTCACAGGTGATTAAGTGGATGATAATGGTCAAAAGATCCAAGTACTTTGGATTAATCCACTCTCTATGGAATCCTTTGGTGCTAGTAGTGTGTTGAAAATTAGGCTTAAGGGAGAATAGGTGATCTTCGCATGGAGAGAATAAATGCTGGTGCCATTGGGCACCTTCTCTAGGGAGCTTCATAGCTAACGCTATTGACTCTTCTGTCATGGGGAAAAAAAGACGACTGACCTTGGCTGTCTTGCTGTCAAAACCTTCGAAAAACAATAACGAAATCTCATGGTCATAGCCATTAAGGTAGTGTAGAAACGGACTCCAACCTGCTTGAGAGAATAACTCATGGCATCTTTTAAACTTAGGGATACGCAGAAGATCTTGATAACTACCAGGATCGCAGTGGTTAGACATTGTTGATGGAAGATGGGGAATACAATGAATAAGTGTGGAAGATACAAGAAATTATAGAGGATGCGGTTCACAGAAAAGAAATGAAGGGAGAATAGAGTGAAGCAGAAGTTCACGCAACCATCAGTTAAATTAGAGTTCATTTAGATGGCTGAATGGTCATAGGTGAGCACACTTAAAAGGATCACGCTTGTACTTCGAAGATCTTGAGTCAAATGCCAGTATTGAAGTGTGTGAATTCAGTGGATGCGTGTTTGGCATAGTGTGTTCAACCATGTCCAAAGCCAAGCTTTGGATAGGTTGAACGAAATTCACGTAACAGGATAGATTACATGTGGGAGATCATAGAGATTTGATCCATATGCTGGCGATTTGTGTGATATCTAGGATCACAACGGTGATGCAATACTTTGAAATGACACAAGATTCATTCGTTCAATGCAGGCAAGATGGGTAAAGGAATAAAACCAAGTGTGAGATTTGATGTTTGATTGATTCCTGTCATCATTGGTTAGTCAAAAACTCTCAAAATATATAACATGCTATTTGACATATATTTAAGCTAATATTTCATTCAACAATTTTTATTCAAAACATCGCTCATCTGTTGCATTCGTCACTTCATTCGGATCGGTGTTCCACCCGTCATTCAGTCCTTCACACAAACTTTTGTCTGTACAAGATTTGCTTACTACTACTTGACTGAAACTAATTTTTCAAAGAATTTATGAAGCTGTTAGCGCACAAAAGATGCTGCAACATTTGCTTTTCTGGATCTTTTAATTGCGTTCCTCTTTTTATTCTTGATTAGATCAATTTTTCTTCTTTTTGCATTAACCTGAAAACACCTATCATTCTGTCAGAGATGAATGAAATTTCATAAATATTCAACAAGTAAGAACAATTATAATCTTCCCCCCCAAACCAAATATATGGTGTGTCCTCAAGCCACAAAAAAGAATGTTAACTATTCAATTATTTTTCCTTAGGATGTTTACCGATAACTAAAAGTGTTATGATACTTTTCTCAAGAAAATGAGATATTAACTAAACATGTAGATGATTCAGATATGTATATTCATAAAAAAAATAATATAATAGTGCTTAAAAAGGACCATATGAAGAATGATAGTACAATTGATATGAAAGATGCCACAAGAAGACTAGCCATCCATGACTCATGCTAATGATTTCTTGTCATCCCAAGATATAGATAAGGTGCCCCCTAAAGCTTGTGAGATTTTTATAATTATGGCTCCCATTTCTAAGATAATCACATCCTAGATATTGTTTTGAATTAGATGACAAGTTCCAAGTTCAACTTATAGTTATTCTCTAATGACAGTATAAATAATTGGCCTCAACATATATTTGTATACTCAGGTTTCTTATATATGAATCATGTGCATAGAATTGCATTAGCCAATCTCTGTTACCCGATATTGACCCGCTGCCAGCAGGCCTGTTCAGTACACCGGTGGGTTTATATTGGTACCATGCAAGCATAGCTTCGCTTCCAACGAGCCTGTTTAGTACCCCAACGGGTTTACATGCATTTACCTAGGTTCCTTGTTTAAGTTTTTACTTAGCATAGACCCGCTACCAGCAAGCCTGTTCAGTACCCCGTCCTACTAAACACATAATCCAAAATATTAGAATGAACCTTTATGAGCAACTTTATTAATAATGGCCAAAGTTCAAGATCATGTCAAAACATAATAACCTAAAGCTGTTCTTTGATCTATATCTATCTTTTTCATAATAAATTAGTAATGTTCCCCACAAAAATAAAAACATCATTCACTTCTAAGCTACCTTTAAAAGATGCTTTAAGAGACAAGTTTTGATAATGAATCTATGGATGAGCTAGTGATCCATAGTTGTAGGATAAAGATTTCTAGAGATCATAATGATGAAAGTAGGTCTTTTAAGCAATTGTTCTAAGAATAAATCAGAAATGTGCATGTCTGAATCAAATACTATATTCATAATCATAAAAGAAATGTTTCGAAATAACATAAAGAACACATTATCTTTTGCTTAAAAAAAATTCAATTTCAAATAATTGAAAGAGAAGGGGGTAGTATATATTGAAAAAATCTTTTAAGCACTTCCCTTCTTCGAATAATATCACATGAGCTGATTACAAAGATAGGTTTCTTGTGATTAGGCTGCAAAACCACTTATCAGATGATTCATATCTTTATTAAAAACAAAACAAAACATATGTATAAAACAAGTCATGTAAAATTTTGAATTTAACAAAAGGAAGAGAGTCTTCCTGTTTTGATTGACAAACTTCTTATGAACTGATCATCATAATTTTCCCTGTAAAAATTCAATCAGTCGTTAGAAATGACTATTATTATTGAAAACAAAAACATATTTACATTTATACAAAGGAATATAAACCAAAATAATTCAAGGACTAGGAGGAGGAGGAATAACTTCCTCTTCTACCAGTTCAATTTCTTCCTGTTGTAAGGTATTTTGTACAAAGTCTTGTTTAGATATTGGTTGATGATAAATTCTAAGTCTATGTCCATTTACAACAAAGGAAATTTGAGAATCATCAATTGACTTGATTTTAACGGATCCATTATCAAAGGCTGTAACAATTTCATATAGACCCATCCAATGAGTAGTTAATTTACCTTTAAAGTACTTATATCTTGAATCAAAGAGTAGTGCCCAGTCTCCAGTTTTGAATTGTTTTTGTTTAATGTATCTATCATGCCACTTTTTACGTTGATTTTGTATTAAGATTGTGCATTGAATAGCATCTTTCCTAATCTCGTCTAATTCATTTATCTACGGGATTCGTTGACTCTGTGCTTCTTCTAAGTTCATCCCTAATTGTGTAGCCATACGAAAGTTTTTGACATGGAATTCAATGGGTAAAATAACTTGTTTACCATAAACGAGTTCATAAGGCATGTGGCTAGTGGTGTTTCTCCAAGTTATTCTATAAGCTCATAAGGCTTCTAGGATCCTATCTTCCCAGTCCTTGTGGTGTAATTGGATAGTCTTGGTCAGGATATCTTCTAATACTTTGTTTGTGATTTCTACCTGACCATTTGCTTGAGGATGATATGGTGATGATTTGCAGTGTATAATACCATATTTATCAGTAAGCTCTTTCATCAATTTGGAGGTAAACTAAGATCCTTTATCAGTTGCAATTTCCCTAGGAACACTGAATCGAGTAAATATTTCTTCATAAATGAATTCTACCACAGATTTCTCTATGGCTCGAAATAAAGCTTTAGCTTCCACCCATTTGGTGACATAATCTGTACATACCAGGATGCACTTCTTCTTGCGAGATATCGGGGAAATTGGTCCAACGAAATCTAGAGCCCATTTTTCAAATGGCTCAACCATAACTTGTGGTTGCAAAGGCATATCATCATATGGTGTAGGTCTATGCATTCTTTGACAATTGTCACATCCCTTGAGATATTTGGCAACATCTTTAAATATGCTTGGCCAATAGTACCCAGAGTGAAATACCTTGTATGTTATTCTTTTATAAGAAAAATTACAACCACAAGGTCCACCATGACATGCATGTAGGATCTCTGCCATCTCGTCCTCTCGTACACATCGTCTAATAATAAGATCAGGACCAGTATGAAAGAGATCATTATCTACCCAAGAATAATTGGAACTTTGAACTATGATCCTACATTTCTTAGGTGGGGAGAGATGGATAGGTAGCTTTCCAGTTTCTAAATAATTGGCTATATCTACAAACTATGGGGTTCGAACAGAGACAACAAACAAATGTTCATCTAGGAAGTTATCATCAACAGGGCTGGCAGTATCGTCAATTTGAATTCGAGAGAGGAAATCAGCTACTACATTGTCATGTCCCAAATTTGGCATTGGGTCACAATGGCCTAATCACATTGGCCCTATTCATTAGAGTTTGTCAAATTGATGCTAAAGGTCAAATAATTGCCAAGGAGGAAAATTACTAGTTTCCTAGGTTTGGGGTGGAAGCTTTGGGATTTGGAATAATGGGGATAATAACTGATGTTTGAACATTAGAATGGAATAAATATTTAATAAAGGAGCTAAATAAATATATACAAGTGAAATTCAAAGTGGCGTTTGATCATGAAGACACATGGAGGAAGTGGGACCCACATATGGCTAGATTTTCCCACTACACTTGGCATCATTCTCTCACCAATTCAAATTCAAGGTGAATGGTAACATACTTGGGGGAGTCCAAAAGGAATTATTCATGGCATGACTCATCCAAGGTCGAAATATAGAGTAAGAGTAACTCCCATGGAAGAAGAAGAGGCAATTTGGACCTAGTGAGACACTTGGGCTATATTCCCTAGCTCTATGACAACAATGATGAAGATGCTATGACACCTATGACACAAATCAGACCTGAAGGCTGGCATATGACATATATGACATGTTAGGTCTAAAAATAGGCTCTAAGAGGGTGCTCAATGGTGTTAGGGAAGCTAATATGCTTCCACATGTGATTTGGTGGAACTGAGAGACTAGGAATTGTTGTACAAGTGGAGTTCTTTGGAATCTCTTCCCAACTTGAGTTGCCATGAGTCTCTTGGAAGGAATTCGACCCATGGAGGACATTAGAACTTTATAAATGTCAATAACAATGAATGAAACCAGATTTTTATCATTTGTAGAATTTGCAATTGCATTTGTGAAGAGGCAGAGCTAGTGGATGACTAGTTGCTTGCCTTAGCCAATTTTTAGGGTGAAAGATTCCCATCCATGTTGGCAATTGGAAAGCCCATTCAGAACTTTCATTTGGATCTTTAATAGATTCTTTATTTGTAGGTGTAAGCTACAGGGAAGCTCATGGTTTCTTCTATTGCATCTCACTCCTTCAACCATTTATAGTTTTGATGGCATATTCTTGATCCTTGAGGGAGGGCGTTTTTGGTGAGCTATTGTACTCTTTGGGGGAGATTCTAATGCCCCATTTCTATTGTAACATGAAATAAATACTTTTTTATTCATATCCAGAAAGTTTTAGGTCTAAATTCCAAGTAGAAATGTATAAATCTCAATTTTAATGAAAGGACAGTGTCATTTCCTCACTACCTTGTTTTGAATCAATGTAATGCTAAATTTTGAATGAATGGATGATTCTCTGATGCATTTGTGATTAATGGAATGCCATGGATGTATTTTACAAGTTTCATGTACTTTACTTGAGCATTTGAAGTATTTTTACTCAGTTTAATTGCACTGGGAGAAGAAATAGTGCCATTTCCCCAAGGGTCAAATTGGTGATTTTTGAAGTTGAGTGGGAGAGGGTTGGAACAGATATAATAATCAATTAATGGTGCAAATGAGACCTTAATAAAATCCTTAATACTTTCCCTACCTCTTTTCAGAAATTTGAGTGGGTTTGGAGGCATTTGGGAATCCATTTTCAGTACTTACTCCAGGGGGATTTGAACCCCAAATTACTAGTAAAATTGCATACTTGATACAAAATATTAAGAGAGTTTGAAGAGGTATTATGGTGGTCATATGTCATCCCTGAAAATAATATTCAAGTCCTAATATCATTCATACACCTTCCTTGAATATTTGAATGCATTTGGAGTCAATTTGGGACCTAGAGACCAATACTAGTCAAAGGGAAATCACTAGTAAAGTTACCTACATTGACCAGAATTGAAAGAGGATTTGAAGAAGTATTTTAAAGGTTCAAAGGAATCCCTGAAACACATATTTATGTTCTAATATCATTAATATACCTTATCAGAAGATTTGGGATCATTTGGGGCAAATTTGGGACCTAGAGATCAAAACTAGCCAAAGGTCGAAATTGGTAAAAAAGTGAAAATTTGCCATTTTAATAAAATTTTGAAAAGGGTCATTACATACATTCTCTCGACCGGGATGATCAACAATGGTAATGTTAAATTCTTGTAACAAAATAAGCCACCGAGTCACTCTTCCATTGGTGATGGGTTTATTCATTAAAACCCTGATGGCAGAGTGGTCAGTGTGTATAAAAATTTCATATCCTGTGATATAATGACAAAACTTGTTGATGGAGTAGACTACTGCTAGAAACTCCTTTTCCGTAATAGTGTAATTTGATTCTACGTGAGTCAAATTTTTACTGGAAAAATAAATGGCATGAGATGTTTGTCCCTCCTTTTGTCCTAAAACTTCCCCTATAGCTATGTTGAAAACATCATTGGATATATGGAATGGAAGGGACCAATTTGGTCCCCTAAGAATTGGTGCGACTGATAACTTGGCCTTCAAAGTTTTGAAGGTTTGTTGACATGGTTCATTCTATTGAAACTATGTGTCTTTCATAAGTAGTTTGAACATCAATGCGGCTATTTTAGTAAAATTTTCAAAGAAACGTCTATAATAGCTGGCATGGCCAAGAAAACTTCTTACTTCCTTTGGCATTTTCAGAGGAGGAAGATTAACAATGATCTTTGTTAACACCCAAAATGACCCCCTAGGTTGTGGGAGAGGGAAAACTAGGGTAACCACTAACCAATCTTTAGACTTAAGCTACTGACCCAACTTAGTCTGAGAGGGATCTCTCTATAAACTCACAGAATACTGGAAATCATCAATATTGTCAATAATGAAGAAACACACCACCATTAATCATTCAAGATATTCAATTACAACAATACAGAAGATCATATTTCTGTTGGAAAACAAAATGGTTTAAATGTAGCTTGGTTGAAACATCTGAATCTTTATTTGGGCAATGGGGTCACATTCAAACAAACTCTGAAAACTCATTCAAAAATGATTCACAAATGCATTTACACAGGGGCAAGATAGAAAATAGCTCGTAGTCAAAGTGATTTTAATTGGTGAAACAGAAGAGAAAGAAACAATCCATTGACATAAGGCATACAATGATGAATCCTAGATCAATTTTAGCAGAGAAGTAATGGTGGAATACTTGGAAAAATATAAGTAGAGCATAATTTCTATGAATTCTACTTAGCTATCACACTGCACCAAGTATGAAAGAATGTTACATAATGGAATTAACAATGAGAGATACACTATTCACATAGTAAAAAGAAGGAACAGACTACGAGACCAGTTACACAAGAATCCCTGAGAAACATTGGCTCAACTCTGCAAATCTTTATTCAAAATATAGCTCAAAATGTCTTACACAACAATACACAAAAATTCCCATAAAGTTTTCAACACTTTATTATTCTATTACATCGCATATATAGATTCCGGGAGTCCTCTTGCTCGACTCATCTAAACCAAAAATCGTTATATAGGAGTGACACCTCATTCAGGTTGTTTTGCCACTATCACAACAAAACAGAAAACAGGTAGAAACTGGCCTAATTGCTTTCTTATAATCCATTGGTATTCTTATTAAGTAACATTTACTTCAAGTAAAAAAGTAAATATAGTAAAATAATAGTTCCAACTGGCTATTTATATAGCTGCCTCAAAAAATATTACAAATTTCTCAAATAATAGGAAATTTTCTTAGAAGTCCCAGATTCCAGACAAGCCTCAACAACTATAAAAAGGTCAAATATCACTGTGGAAGACGGAGATAGTATAGCGATCTTCTATACTTTTCTACATTATCCCATTGGTCCATAGGTGGGAGGTCATAGTCCACCATTTCCTTTACCATCACTCATATCTCAATATGCTCTGCGTAGGAAAATGGGGGAAGCCTTTCGCCAATGGAAATCAACTTATTCATGATTTCAAAGTCCTCTTCAACCAACTCCATTAGAGCCTTGCTTATAAGCAGTTGGTTCATATGTTTGAACTTCGTATGGTCCATCCTTATCGCCCACAGTAGGGTTTTATAAGTGTTATGGGAGATTAGCTCCCAGACACCCTTCCAGAATGAAGGTAACCCCGTTTCAACGAGCTTATCAAAAAACCCTTTGAATTCTGCCACTTGTCCCTTCATTTCTTCGAGTTCAGCATCCACATTCTCGATCTGTGCATATTTCCCCAGGACCCTTCGTGCCTCTACAAGTGTTGTGATTTGGTTCCCAATATTCATCTTAATCCTTTCTTCTTCGGATAGATCATTCAAGAAAGTGATGGCACTTAGTGTCGTTTGTTTAGGCCTTTGTATTAGGGTCTCCTTTGCAACTTTACAACCTTCTAGAGCGTCACTAATGGTCTTCTCTTTTACTCTCATGAAATCTAAATAGGGTCTAAAGTTCTCAGCTTTGTTAGTGATCCAGTCCCATACCAAATGTTTACATCCTTGCAAAGCCACCTACCCGATAACCTGATGAGTGAGCTTTTTATTCATCTCAATCAATTCCTTGTGCTTCTTTTGGAGGACCTTGTATTGGATAAAACTCACTATGGATTGGGAATACCACAATAGATAGATGACTACCAGAAATCTACTCAATTCTCAAAGCAATGCTATTATAAATGACAATGTTAAGATAATGGAGAAATGTAACCAACCTCGATCCAATGTTTGATGTAGATCCACATTGGAGCTTTCAATCCATGCACTTGTAATCTACAAATTAGTCTTGACAACCAATATCCAACAAGTACATATAATATTCAATTGACATTAACATGATCAATAACAATGGTCCATAATATCACAAACAAATGTAACCCAATGTATAATAAATGACATTCATACCATGAATGGACGAGAATATGAGTATTTCTATTAATGAACAAGAAGAAGTACAAAGTGATACGACCTCTTTCTGGCAACCAATCTGAACCAAGATCTAGATCAATCCACTTGTGCCTCCACCACTTCAATCCTCCATGAATGGAAAACTCAAACTAGAAGGAGTTTTGAAGGTGAATATAAGGGGTTCACAACTACAAGGATCAATGAGTGCAGACTCAAGATAGGGAAAAAATCCACTAGAGTTCCTTTACTATTCTCTTCTTTCTCCCATCCATAAGCCATATGTTCTCAATATATAGTCCTCTCAAAGGTAGGTGAAAGGACGCATCGAGACGTTACATGGGAAGATGGAGAGCCAAAGGTCACCCAATGACCGCTTTTTGGGAGTAAAAGGTAATTAATAGTGGTTTTTACAATTTTACTTGATACCCATGGGCTATAGTGATGCAACATGCGGGTAGGAATAAAAATAGGGAAAACTAGTATCTCTGAAGGATATAAGTGGATATGAGTCACTGAAATGGATCCTACAGGCCGAAGAATGTTGATGCTCACAGGGTGGAATATTTCTATGTAACAGATGCCCCCTATTGTGTGAGGTCAGAGACTGAAATGTGCTACGATGGCCGAAATACATTATAAAACTCAGAAGTGGTGTGATGGAGACATAAGTGGAAAGAATAGCTCACTTGTCATAATACAATAGTATCTTTGAATACATGTCGGATAGTACAACAATCTGATACAATGGCCATGAATAGGCAGTACATAATGGATACATGTCATAAGTGATAATAGCCATGATCCCTCTATAGTAAGATATGGTTTTCTGCTAAAAAGAAGACAACTAGTGCAAACTGGAGGTACAAACTGCTGAAATCTGAGAGGTTATATCTCAGATGTAAAGTCAAAGTCATATGTAGCATACTGAATGCCACAATTGCGTAGGGTCTTCTACACAAGTCTTCGACGGTGCAAGTCCCATAAAGTGAATAAAGGAGTTGGGGTCAAACCTGATGAGACATCATCTGATTACCGTTCAATGATGTATATCGTTAACAAATGCGAGATGACCCGCCAATAATGAAAATGGGAATAAAGGCATAGAGCACAATCATCAGAGTGTGAATAAATGGGTTGAAGTCAAACCCTAGGATGAATCCATCGATCAGGGGATATTGATGTATTCCCAAAACTGTCGATGGAAAGAGAACCTGCCACTAATGACTGCAAGCCTCAAGGTAATCAACCGAACTTTAAGCCTCAAGTCCCGGAATAAATGAGTTGGAGTCGACAGAACGAGACTCGCTGGAAGGAGGGAATTAAGGCATCCCCCATCAACCAGCACGAGGTACCAGCAATACTTAAAGATTTGGAAGATGTCAGGTGAAATGGACTGACTCAATAAGGATGGCCGGCATGCAATAGTCAAGAGAACTGAGGAGTGGCCAACACTGGTTTTAGGACTTCCTTTGAACAAGAGCATAGACTCAGGAAGCATAGACTTGACATAAATTGTGCAATGCAGTAGGCATTACAGAGGGCTCCATAATGACTGGAAGCTTAACCAATCGGTGGAGAAAACTGAGAAACAAGTACAGCTCCTAAGGCCCATCTAAAGTCCTGACTCATAATATACGGAGTGGAATGAATGCTCTATTCAAAGATGACACGACAACTGCCAATAAGAAATAGTGACCATAATCCCATCCGGCTTTTTGGAATATTTGATTTTTTTGGTCTTTTTCATATTTGGGAAAAGCTTTAAAAAGAATAAAATTGCTTATAGTACAACGAGTGAGAGAACGAGTGTCAAATAGATAGTAGACTAGTCCCAAGAAGTGGAACATACCTATGCTCAATGCAAGGAAGTGTGTGCAGGATGTGGACACTCGGGGTTGTGTTCCCTCAGGGTCAAAGGGTCATCAAATTGTGAAGGGAAAATATATAAGCTCTGCAGGGCTCGACAGGGGAAAAGTGCTCAGGCACCAGGCTAACAACTGAGTAAGCGGGAGCTGGCACAAGGCTCAAGCAACAAGCAGGATGATGCAATGCAATCACAACATGATATAATTGAGGGGAGTCCTTAAGGGATATGGCCAGCATAAGACAAAGTAGAGTATGAGTCTTTATCACAAATTCATGGCGTGACTACAAAGGACCTCCAATCCTAAGGACAAACAACGACATGGACACCAGAATGCATAAGGGGTTCTAACTAGGGTACCCATGTTCGGAAAATCCCTACCGTGACATAACGAAACTTCTAAAGCAGTGTGAAGGTTCCGTGTCAGTTACGAAGCGAGGTTGCACCTAGGGTTTATGAAAATGGTCAACAGGTCAAATGCATAAATGCATGCGAAAATGGCATCTAACATATATGTCAGGTGGGAAACGGACCTGCCGTAGGTGTGAAATGGTTCAGAACAACTCTCACAAAGGAAATATGATTAAAAAACACTACTCCATGACAATATATTAGTTCATAGTGGCTCAAAATGGAAAAAACTATAGAAAAGTGGGTTTAGAAAATTATAAATAGTAATAAAATTTTCCAAATTACAATTCATTTGCACTATTCACAAATTTGGAGTTTAGTGGTAAGTTTTCACCTGAAACTTCAATTGTCGATCGTGGGAGCTACAAGCGACCGTTCAACGAACCGTCCGGAGCAGGTTGGTGGTTACTCCCATACCTATCATTTTAATGTTTTTATTTCAGTTTTGGTCAGTGTGATTTTTTGTTTGGCCAAGCCCTAAATGGCTTCGGCGCTAGTCGCGGGCTATAACTATTTAGGTCATGGGTAGGGCACCAAATGCGCAGTCAAAAAATAGATTTCCCACGGGTACCTTCCACCGTATACAAATTAGCTCACGGGTACGGTCGTAAAGAAATTTTTAATCATTAAATTGACCAAAATTTACTTGCTTTGAACTCCAGAATGGTTCTAGAGTGGAGGGAAAGAGAGCATGACTAGGTTGATTAGGCCGTGCGCAACAATTTGCAAGCACACCAAGCATTTCAAGCATGTGGCTTATGCAAGTTCTGGAATATAGGGGGTTTAAGGGCCCAAAACCTATTACTCCGTCGCCTGATAGACTACTGGGATGTGGATTCTCAACACTTCATTCTCAACAGGAAAACACTGACACTGGAAGTAGAGGATATCTATTTCATTAGTGGTTTGTCCCGTAGAGGGGAGGTGGCAAGTCTTCGATCACGGACTGTGGGTGGTGGGATCACTGTGCAAGACTACATAGCACGGTATTGTCCCGCCAACACACGAGCAGTGGGAAGCCAAGTGCCAGTCAATGCCAGAGTGGATCTGAGTACAAAGATCATTGTGGCTACTCAAGTGCGGATCATGGGATCCAAAGCACTGCATCAGGTATCCAAACCGGTGATGTTCTACGCATCACAATGCATGCAACCTACCATATTTGACTGGTGTACTACTCTGCTCGTGTCTATGAAGACACAATTGATGGAATGCATAGAGGGTAAGGACAAAAACAATGGGTATGGTAGCATCCTCTGTAACTTCTTCTTTGGGAGGGTTCTGGGGCTTAGTCTCAGAGTGGATGTCCCTCCTCATAGTCTCCATGATCCAGCCTTGACCCGGTGGGCTGAGATCTTGACACAACAGGGTGGTGGCCATCTGGCGTCACCATATACTAAGGAGTTCTTTCGATGGTGGAACCGGTAGGTGATCTCTATAGATGACTACCCTTATGCGGGGATAGATTTCAGACAAGACTGTGACATGCCGCTCCCACCAGGCGCAGCTTTTGGAGACATCGGTGAGTACTCTTTTTAGTTTTTTGTTTATTAAATTTTTATGGATTTTTTTATTATAGTTGAAATGCAAAAAATATTTTTGGTGGTAGTGTCATGTACTAATGGGTGACTGTTTTCTCACAGACAAAGGTCCAGTGCGACCCGAGGGCTTCCCGAGACATGGTCGTCGGGGTAGAGATGAGGTGGTAGCAGATACTGTAGCAGGGTGCACACTTGAGACGTTGCAAAACAACATATCATGGATGGTTGCCCAAGTACCAAAGATAGAGGTAGCCCAACTACCTGAGGTCATGCAGCACCAGATAGTGGGTGTTCCTGGTGAGTTGGTGCGGCTACTGCAGCGGATGGCCAACGCAATACAGTACTACTATGAGACACATCCCGTAGATGCGGAAGCTAGACCTCCTCGGAGGGAATAGATATCCCTGGGTCTCATAATATTTTGTATCGATATCTATATTTTTGAGGGCTATGGGCTCTAGTCTTGTATGACACCACCATTTTGGACATATATATATATATACAGCTTTGGTTCTCAGTTCTACTACATGGTGTATGTACAAATGTATGAATGTCTTTGTTTTGTGCTTCATGATGAATGTGACAAATTCCAATCCAATACATAGCATATACATCAGATATATAATTATGACTTCTCGGAATATGAATATATGTAATTGAAACAAAATGTCTCTCCAAGAGTTGTACCTTAAGGAATATCCGTAGTATTGTAGGGTCTCATACACGGTACTGCCCATTCAGCTGAGACACAACTAGTTGTGAATCCAGGAGGACTTCTAAAGATTGGATGTCATGTGGAATGGCATCCCAAAGTAGCTCAACAATAACACTATACTCAGCCACATTATTAGATGTAGGACCGAGACAAGCACCTCCTGAGGACACAACTAGGTGGTCAAGTGAGAAGATAACCCAGGCAGCAGAAGCAAGCTGCTACGTATGTCGGCTAACACCATCCACAAAACCTAAGAATGTAGGGAATCCCATTGACATCTGTCAATCAAACAAAGGCTAATCAACAGACTCGACAACCAAAAGGCGAGCTAAACTATGTACAGAAAACTATACAATACTGTACAAAAGTATCAGCCCGAACCAAAGGTTCAAGTGTAATACCACTTGAGGTAGAGCCCATTTCTAGGCTCCTTCAAGACAACTCCCTCATAGTCTTCTAACTCATAAGATCCTTTTTCAAGGACACACCTCACAATGTAAGGACCATGCCACATGGGATTGAACTTGCTTTCCCCCAAGGGATCTTTACCTTGGTCATACAAGAGTACCAAGTCACCTTTAGCATATTACCGAGGACAGACAGACCTATCATAGTGGACCTTCACATGACGCTTGTTAACATCAATGGACACAATGGCATCTCGATAGTGCTTATCAAGTTGCTCAAGGTGTACTAAACGTTGCTCAATCTTTGTCGTATCTATGGCTAGCTTGAGCGAAGGGATTTTGCATTCAATCAGTAAAAGTGACTCCACACCATGAACTAACTGGAATGGTGAGAAGCCGGTGGCAGTCTTAACTGTGGTTCGATATGCCCACAAAGCAAGATATAACATGATATGCCAATTGGTCTTGCTTTGTTGGATGGTACGTTGGAGAATGGTCTTCAAAGACTTATTTACTACTTCAACCTGACCATTCGCTTGAGGATAGTAGGAAGACGAGTGTTCCTGACGAAACCCAAGCTTGAGAGTCAAATCCTCCATCATCTTGTTTTGAAAGTGACTGCCATGGTCAGTGACAATCTCTTTCGGGATACTGAACCGAGTGATAATATGGTTGAACACGAAATGGGATGTAGTAGCACCATCAGCTTTAACGGTAGGCATGGCTTTAATGTTAATGTCAATTATATATTATATGTACTTGTTGGATATTGGCTATCAAGACTAATTTGCAGATTACAAGTGCATTTTATTGAAAGCTCCAATGGGGATCTACATCAAACGTTGGATCGAGGTTGGTTACATTTCTCAATTATCTTAACATTTTCATTTATAATAGCATTTCTTTGAGAATTGAGTATATTTCTGGTAGTCATCAAGAAGAAGTACAAAGTGATACGACCTCTTGTCGGAAACCAATCTGAACCAAGATCTAGATCAATCCACTTGTGCCTCCACCATTTCAATCATCCATGAATGGAAAACTCAAACTAAAAATAAGTTTTGAAGGTGAACATAAGGGGTTCACAACTACAAGGATCAATGCGTGCAGACTCAAGATAGGGAAAAAATACACTAGAGTTCCTTTACTATTCTCTTCTTTCTCCCGTGCATAAGCCATATGTGCTCAATATATAGTCCTCTCAAAGGTAGGTGAAAGGACACATTGAGACGTTACTTGGGCAAATGAAGAGCCAAAGGTCACCCAATGACCACTTTTTGGGAGTAAAAAGTAATTAATAGTGGCTTTTACCATTTTACTTGATACCCGCAGGCTATAGTGATGCAACTCACGGGTACGCATGCTATAGTGATGCAACATGCGGGTAGGAATAAAAATAGGGCAAACTAGCATCTTTGAAGGATATAAGTGGATCTGAGTCACTGAAATGGATCCTACAGGCCAAAGAATGTTGATGCTCACAAGGTGGAAGATTTATGTGTAACAGACCTTTAGATCTTCTTCCTTTTTACTACTCTCGTCTTCCAACTTGTGATATTTTTCTCTTAGCTCCTTGATTTCCACATCTTTCAGGCTAATGTGAGACATAGCCTGGACCAGACTGTCAGTACCATTGCTTTCCCCATTTTGGTTCTAATTGGTAGGCCGCATGTCCAAATTGGACAAGTTAGTTTTCAACTCATCAAGCTGTTTTTCTAAGCTTATTCTCTCTTTTTTCCAGCTATCTTCCTTCTCTGTAAACTTTATCAATTCTGCTTTGCAATCACTTATTTCCTTAGACAATTATTCATTTTGTGTTTCAAAGTCTGTCTCTTTAGGAGGTTCGATTAGCCGGATATTTGGAACCTTTTCCTTCTTTTGTAGTTTAAGAATAATATTCTCTTTTTCCGCTAACATCTTGCTCATGCTTTTTCCTCCGCCATCACTTCTAACCATGTCAGATTGTACCTTTCTAAACTGTTGTTGAAGTGCTCGGTTTTCACTTTTCTCTAGATTCAATTGGTTTTCCAGTTTTTTCATAGTAACTAGCAAGTTATCACTTTTCAAGGGTGCTCTCACAAAATCATCATACACAAGGTCAGTAACATGTTTGTGAAACTAGATTTTGTTTGGTACTGGTATCTTTTCCCAATTGATCCTTGTCTCGGTCACTCCATCTTCCATTACCATTGCCAAGTTTAAGACGTTGTCATTTATACTTCTGCTAGTCATCAAGGAAGTCTTAGACAAACCTCTGGCGATAGGCATTGAATCAAACAGCCTCTGGACCGAGGCTTGCTTGTTTTGATCATATTGCTCACAGAGGTCGGCATTGGACTGAAACTTATTACCGACATCTCCCTCTTGAACATCTTGAAACTTGTATTCTACAACCTGGATCTCAGAAGTCGAAGATTCCTCATCATTTTCCCCTCCACTATCCATTTGGACAGTCAATCCTTCTTGAGCTGCTGCAACAACCAACTCCTCTTTACTTGGGGAAGCAATTGAATCGGCTTGAATAGATGCAACAACTAACTCATCCTGTACTTCTAATTTAGGCTGCTTGTCTATATTACCTTCTTGAGTATCCATATCCATGACTTTTTCTCAGTCTCTTTTTCGGCCCACCTCCATGGTGTCCGACACTTGATCTAAATCCATTGTTAAATCGGAAATCATGAGATCTCCTCCCTACATCTCCACTGCTTCCTCCGCCTCGGGTTCCCAACACAACAAATTTCGCCCCTTCAGCACCCCTTCTGGTTCTGTATGCTCAAAAGCACTGAGGTTACATTCTTTCCTTCTCTTTGAAATTATATGCAAGGGGTCATATTTGATGGCCACATCTTTTTTGAACCCTAGCGACTTCAATAACTCTTCCACCTCTGACAAAGCTTCTTTATTCTTCACAATGAAAGGCCGTACCTTCCAAGGACATTTCACATTTGTGCTCTTCTTATGTTTCAGGAATTGTATCTCTTCCAGGGCCAATTTCTGTCTAATAAATTCAAGAGATAAGATCCACAATGTTAGAAAAGCGAGTAGAACATAAGGCTCCTGCACAAAACCATACAAGCTAATAATTGTAGCTTCTTTTAACAAAAACCAGTCACCGACTGCCAGTTCATCCTTCAACTGCATCATTTTTTTCATTTCAAGTAGCACTCTAGGCAATTCTTCCCCAAAAATGATTTTATAAACACGGGGCAAAACATAGTTCAAATAATTGAAAACATTGTCTACCAAAACATCGGTCTCAAGGAGTGAGGAGAAATGTGGGCTTTCGGTGCTGTTGTACATAATAATTTTCATCAACTACATCTGATATCTAAAAAACCTAGTACCTGGGAAATTGCTTAACTGTACATCTATATTTTCCGACAAAAATTCGTGAAACCTCAGAGGTGGGATAAGCCCGCTTTCAGAACTGGCCAAACTGATGCTAATTCTAAAGAGTAAACCTAATTGGACTTCAATAACCCACAAATCAGTATCCAACCATAGAAACGGAGCTAACAAAGAAATAACCAATTGGGAATTGTCATAAAAAAGGCTGACATTTAGGGGGTAGGGTTCCTCAGAGATTTTGGAGTCGGGTTTCATGCATGTGACTAAGAAGGCTTGACGGCTTTCGGGGTTGATTTGGTGGTACAAGGAAACCACCGACTCTTCAAAAAAACCCTCTAACTCTTGGTACTGAGACTCTGGAATGAAAAGGGAATCCCTAACGGCTGATGCATCTATATTATAGACGACTTTGGACCTACGGGCATCCATAATTACTCTTTGAGGTTCTGTGTAATTAGAAGAAAACCATGCTACAAACTTAGGAAAAGAGAACACCTGGTCAAGGCAAAAGAAAATGAACGACGACCTAAAGACTCCATGGATATCTAGTCCCTATTCATGGAAGGTTTTCAGTCTCTTCTTAATTTCCGAAAATGGGAGCCGAATGCATGTGTCAAATACATCTGCGTCTCTATCTTCCAGGGCTATATTAACCCTACAACTAGTAGAATCTTCTCTTCCATCATCTTATGATTGTAAAAGACTTAGATTTTTCATAGAATGGCGGTTACAGACCCTACCTGTCACTTTGGAAGCCCTACACGCACCCTATCAAAGGTTCTGTCACCTTCGTTAACTTCCACATGCCGAGATGCTCCCTAACTTCGATAGGCTTCTGAAACAAATGTCAACCCTCACGGGGGTTCATATATATATAACCAGGTTTCCATAACTTTTTCCCTCTTTGGCCTACTATCCTTTGATCTCAACCATTGAATTCTCACGTGCTCATTTTCAGTCGTCGAATATGTGTTTCCTTTTACCCACTAATTTGACAACCTATCCATTTCCAGCGTATGATCATCTCCGCTAGTCTTCATCTAGTCCATTGATCTCATTTGAATGCATCTAAGGGGTAGCATCGCATGCACCCAAAAAGATTCTCCTATATCACCCTTTCTCTGTGCTAAAAGTTGTGGAGATGACACCAGTCCGAAGGGATCCGGTCCATCACATCTACCCTGCCGCTATTCATCGTGCTACTTCTTGATGTGATGATATATGAGGACCTTCCATTTCTTCTCAGACGTGTATCTATGGTGAGTCCTCATACTCGAATTAGCCTTTATATTTTCGTATGCTTGTGGGGTCTCCCCCGTTATACCTTATGCATTTCAGACTACCCCTAGCCATTGATATGGTTGTTCTTTCCACCTGAACCATAGATCTATCAGAGACTCAGGCCCATTTTTCGGTAAATAGACCCAAACCCTTGGATCTCAAAAAGATCATCTCCACCGTAGATCCTTGTATATGTCCCCTCCATCACATGCACCTAACTGGGCATCGTTCACTGCTCTTTCCTCTTTGCGAGGCGCTCCTAAACCGCTACCTGTCTGGCGGGCTTTGGCCGAGCGCATTCTCATATTCCCTTTCTTCCTCACGAGTTGGCCATGCGACTGTCTTTTTAAAACCGTACATCTTGCTCCCGCCCTTGATCAACGGTGTCGATTTGTGCGACATTTAATCTTTCATAAATTTTCCCAGGGTCTATAGGTTTTAGGGTATTTCTCCATTTATCTTAAGTCATTCTTTTCTCCTGTTAATACTTAGCCCTTGACATTAGCCCTGTATTACATTGGACCACTTCTAGACCATTCTATCTCCTGCCTTAGCACCTGGCCATTGCCGATGGAGATCACTTCAAGCCTTTTTCTTAGGTAGTTGTCTGACCTTCCATCTTTCATGTACAATTCTTTATGCTGTAAAAGAGCAAAAAATATATAGGTGCTAACAACTGGCTCCAACCGAGGAGTCTATCCTCCCAGTGAGATAGCAAATAACTCCGTAGACTAAATGCCTGACCCATTGGGTAGGTTCTGCAAACCCTAGATTGAAAAAATTCTCTAAAAAGTGAGACTGTGCCTGTTTTCTTAGACAGGATGAAAATTCAAACACGAAACATGGCTTCCCCTTCCATACATTAGGGCCTTCACTTCAGGCTTCAAGCCCTTCTGGTTTTTTACGTTAAAAACCCTAAAATGAATGTGAAAAATTGAAAATATATATATACATATATACAGGCTATGGTACATGGGTTACCTGCTTTCTCTTAGGACAGGTAGTGCTTCAAAGACCTTCCATTGACTTCACCCCCCGAACAGGTGGACCCATCTTGGTTTGCTACAATAATAGAGGGACCCATCCACATATGGTGAAATTTCCCATGTTTATCTTCCCTCGGAGCATCCCACTTCAAGACCAGGTCATTTACCTGAAATTGATCTTCTTTTGCTTTTTTGTCAAAGGAATTTTTTATCTTTTGTTGGTGCCCCTGTACTTTGTCGTAGGCGCTACTTCTTAACTCATTCAGTTCGACTATCTGGTTTACCCTTCTGTACATGTGTTTTGGTTCTTCTTCTATCCCCTGCAGCAACCTCATAACCAACAATCCCAGAGACACTGGAGAAACCACCTCGGCTCTATATACCAGCTGGAAAGGGGACATCCCAATGGCCCTCTTTGTACTTATTCTATCGACCCACATGGCATATTTCAGCTTCGTGTTCCAAGCTCTCTTATTATCCTCCAATAGCTTCTTTATGATTCTTACTAGACTTTTGTTGGATGATTCTGCTAGTCCATTTCCCTTAGGGTAGTATGTCGTTGAATGATTCAGACTGATATGGTATTTATGGCAAAAATTTATCATTTTCTTAGAACAAAATGCCGGTGTGTTGTCTGTCACTATTCTTTTAGGACACCTGAATCTTGACAGGATATTGTCTTCCAGAAAATCTATGATAACGCCTTCGGTTTATCTCCTAGTTGGTATGGCTTCTATCCACTTAGTGAAATAGTCTGTGGCTGTCAATATCCATCTATGTTTCCCTAAGGAGTTAGGATTTATCTCCCTAATGAAGTCTAAACCCCACTGTTGGAAGGGTGCTTCTACTATCGCAAGGTGAAGGGGTAGTGAAATGACCTTTCTTTTTCCTTCAAAAATCTGACATTGGTGACAAAAAACTATTTCTTTGTATACATCTGAAAACATGGTAGGCCAGTAGAAACCAACCCTCAGTATTTTGTTGACTGTCACCTTCCATGAATGGTGGACGCCACAGTCACCCTTGTGAAACTCCTCCTTTGTGTGTTTAGCTTCTTCCTCAAGTAAGCAATTCAGTAGCACACCTCTAGGGTCCTTCCAATATAAGAATTGATTCATAATATAGTATTTCCCAGCTTTTAGTTTCACAGCTCTAGCCCTACTTTTGCTCAATCCCAGAAGAGCTTGCAACTTTTGTAATATATACACAATGTCTGCATACCAAGAGGATGCAGATAATTCTGGCCTCACTTGCACTCCCATATCTAGCTAGTTTGAATACCATTGTAAGAATTTCAGTTGCATAGAATCACAGTTGGCCTTGGTCATTAACTTTGCTAACCCTTTCCCTTTCACCAATTTGGTGGGATTTATCTCCAGATCATACTCCAACAATACAACAATCTATTTAGCTCTTCTTCCTTCAGGGTGTTGATGTATATGTAACTTTGGAATTTATTTCATATATGTATATTTTACTCCTATCAAGATGGTATTATTCCTCTATACGGAAGTGTTTGTATTCCTATATAGATGTTATTATTCCTCTATACGGAAGTGTCGTCATTTATATTGTAAGTGTCATAACTTATACTTGATGGGTTATTAGACTACCTTGTTGGCGTCGGCCATGTATAAGTCATGTGGGTCGAAGGGTTATTAGACAACCCTATTGGGGGTCGGCCATGTGGGTCAAAGGGTTATTAGACCACCCTGTTGGGTGTCGGCCCAATCAGCATTATGTTATGTGGTTAAGTTAAGGCTGACCTAGTAAACGTTATTAGGCAAGTCAAGTCAAGTATAAATAGAGTGCGAGAGGCACTCTATTTCATCATTCTATTCTCACACACACTCTTTGGAGAGTGGCACACTTGTGGAGGAGGAGAAGCTACTGCTAGGAGAAGACTATCTTTTATACTTTGGTTGTATCATTGCTCTATCTATCTCTGAGGAAGTTATTGGGGTTTTTCACCTTTATGGTTTTCCCCAAGTAAAATTTGTGTCTCTTGTGTGCTTGGATTATTGTGTCCATGATTGATATGCTGTACATGTTGTTCTCTTAGTTAAGATCCTAGATCAGATTGAAGTAAATTTTGAAAAATTAACATGGTATCAGAGCTAGCCTGAAAGAAGGCATGGTATGGCATGTATGACACTTGTTGCACTTATGATGCTTGGGATTGATATAGAAAAAACTAGTCATCGTAGCACTTTCTCTATAAATCCATTTTGTCAAAGTGTTCGGATATGAAACTTCTACAGGTTGAATATCCAACCACCATATAACTTGTGTCCAAAGGACAATTTCTAATTTGTTTTACTTTGTGTTTTATGATCTGTACAATATAGGGTTTCTGCCTCTTCCAGATCTGAGTCATAAATAGGTGACCTTGGAAAAAAGGTCATAACATGAGCTAGGAAGCTCCAAATGAAATTTAGTAAAACGTTACAAGTAGTGCACGGATTGTACTTTCTCAGATAACGTTTTCAGAGGCCGAAATGGAACTAGTGACATTTGGCACTCCATACATGTTCGATCTCTTATTTAATCCCATAAACAGGTCACGTTGCGACACTTGGCATAACTCTCTCTCTGATAATCCATTTGAGTTCAGACCTATGGATTTGGAAAGATGACAGGTTGGGCGATCACAGAAAAATGTTTCAGACCCTATGGATCGAAAAGTTCAGATTTACACCAGAAACACTCAGGTACATATTTATGTTAAAACATAATTATTTTTTAGCACCTTCATTCATGGCTTCCAGAATTTAGGGTTTCGGAGAAAGTTGTAATTTTTGTAATCAGATACCACGGCTGAATGCTACTCATCAAAATCAAAATTTAGAGACCAAGATCATGTTGGAACATTTAAAAAACCCACTATCTCATTCTAGACTTAGGATAAAATTAATTAATCATTTATGACTAATTTTCTGAGTTTTGACTAGGTAGAATAGGCCAGTTTTTTCTTTTAGTGGACTACATGCTATCCTAATTCACAAAAATGAATTTGGATAGATTCTAGACAAGATTTCCTTGGAATTCACAAAAATGAATTTGGATAGATTCTAGATAAGATTTCCTTGGATTCTGTCTGATTTATTCCATTCTCGAATTAGAAAGACACTATCCAGTTTTAGTTAGCTTTGTCCTATTTTTTATGCTTTCTAGTGGAAAAGATAAAGCTAGTTTACTTGGAATCTTTTGCGACTTGACCAATTCGACTTCCACATCATATCTAACCTTCTAAATCCATCATTACATTCCATTTACCTCAATCATGAGCTTCCATACCATACTTGCCAAATTCGTGACCCTCTAGCACAGTTTTGGAAACTACTTTTGCCACATAGGGTTTGTTTTGGTCTTTTCTAAGCCTTTCTTTTTGCTCTTTCCATATTGCTTCAAAGCAATTCGATTTTCTCCATGGAGGATGTATTATATATTGTTATCATATCAACGAATAAGATACAGAGTGTTTTCCATAATTTATTCTCTCTATTCTTCTTCTCTCATTGTCTAAAATATTCCATGGTGAAATTGTCTTATGAATCTAGTTCCTAGTAATTGAAAATCTCACAGATCATAATTTTTGGTTGGGCAGAAGGTCGAGCTTGATCAGACCTTAGTTCGGTACTTTGATTAGAAAAGTGGAAAATTAGGGCTTTTGCAAAAATGGGAATTTTTGAACTCTATGACCACGGCTGGAAGATCCTCAGAAAAATAGAATCTTAGAGCTTTCGGTCGAACCTTCTAATTGGGAAGAAGGGTGGGGTTTATCAAACCCTAGTTCTGGGTCATGTCCAATGAATTCAGAAGCTTCAAAGACAAATTTGAGAGGTTAAACTTTGTAGTTTTCAAATTCCAAGTATACTAGTTTGATCAGCTCCTCAAGGCACATATTTCTATCCTTTCGAAAGTTTGAAATTCAAAGTTTGAATTTTTAGTGTTTCTCTGACAAACCGTAATCCAGCTCCAGATCCAGTTCCTGCAAATCAAGTGGATTGGGTTAATCCTAGAAGAGAATGGATTGGTCATATTCATAAGTGAAGAAGTTCCTGTTTCAGAGGGAGATGAGGCTAAGGCCTTACATAAGAAGATTACAAGCAATCTCGATAGGTATGACTTATCCAGGTATGTTTCAAGATTTGTTCATGATTAAGTCTATGTTATATTTGTCTTCATATTATTACGGTTAGTACAATCTTGTTTAAATTTAGACTTGTCGTATCACGTTAATAAAGTTATGAATGAATGATAGAAGATATTCATTCATTAGGATGTCAACACTTATGATTGTACTAATGCATTATGCAGGTGTATGAGGTTTATGTTGTCCTCTAACATGAAAGGTACACCAAGAAAGACAAATCATGTTCTAGTTCAAGAACATATGATCATGGTGACATGAAGACAAAGATTCATCCATTATCATGGATCACATAGAAGATCCATTTACGAGGTATGTATAACTTGGTTCTATAATGGTTAACCAATGAGATATGTAGATTACTAGAATAAGTCATTGAAGAAGAACAAGAAGACATCATGTGAGTATGTTAGACATAACTAGCTAACATACTAATCCAGGTATGTTTTTACTATATCAAGTTAGAATACTACCTTCTGATAGGATCTCTTATATAAGTATACATGGCATGATTGATAATGATTATGGAAAGATCAAGCATGTTGCAGGTGTTAGCATAGAGACATTTGCTCCTGTAGCCAGATACACTTCCATTAGATCCGTACTTGCTCTGGCTGCAGTGATGAAATGGAAGATACACCAGATGGATTTCAAGACAGCTTTCTTGAATGGTATAGTTGAATAAGAAGTGTATGTGGAGCAGCCACTTGGTTCTGAGACACATGACATGGAGTCATATATGTGCAGAACTTGGTATGGTAGGATAGACAACTTTCTATCCAGTTTGGGCTTTACCAAGAGTAAAGCGGATTCCAACCTTTACTACAAGGTTGAGGAAGGAAATCCAGTGATACTACTTTTGTATATGGATGACCTGTATATTACAGGTGAAGATAGATTGATTGCCGACACGCAGCGGAAGCTTGCTGCTGAGTTCAAGATGAACAACTTGGATATGATGCACTACTTTCTTGGTATGGAGGTGTGGCAGAGTGCAGTTGGAATCTTTCTTGGACAAGGGAAGTATGCAGTAGAGATCCTGAAGAGGTTTGGGATGATGGACTGCAAGGCCATGGCCACACCTATGGCATCAAACCTGAAGCTTCTGTGTGATGCTTCATCTGAATCGGTTGATATCACTATGTATCGTCAGATGATTGGGTCCTTGATGCACCTAACGAACACGAGACCATATATTTGCTTTGAGGTGAACACATTGAGCCAGTTCCTGATGGATCCGAAGGGTGTTCACTTGGTTGTTGTAAAGCATATTTTGAGGTATCTGAAGGGTACAGTTGATTATGGGCTCAAGTATGATGCGAATAAAAAGTTTAACATACAGGGTTATGTTGATTTAGATTGGGCAGGAAGTGCTGCAGATAGAAAGAGCACATCTGGGTGCTGCTTCAGTATGGGATCAAGTGTGATCTCTTGGTTTAGCAGGAAGCAGTCCTCTCTAGCACTTAGTACAGCCGAAGCAGAGTATGTTGCGATGAATGAGAAGGTTGCAGATGTATTGACCAAGTCGTTGGCCAGAGTGAGGTTTGAATACTTTAGAGAGAGGCTTGGTGTTCTTCAGATCGATGACACTTCGAGGAAGAAGTGATGGAGACATTTGCTGTAGCCATTCCAAGCATGTTGGAAGGAGGATCCTTCACATGGTTGTGGATGTAAGCGCTCGATGATGAGCATCAGGATGATGTTCTAGTTTCTTCTCTATATGATCCGTTGGATCATTTATGTATGTATGCATCATGTTGGATGCTGGATATGATCAGTTGGATCATTTATGTATGTATGCATCATGTTGTATGCTGGATATGATCAGTTGGATCATTTATGTATGTATGCATCATGTTTGATGCTAATGGATATATTGTGTGGATCATGTATCTTTGTATGATCAGGTAGATCATGTACACTGATGGATACATTATGTGGATCATGTATCTATGTATGTATCAGGTAGATACATTATATGCGTTGATATGTGTCAGGTAGATACTTGGTATGCATCAGGTGGATGCATTGTATGATTAGGATGATCATGGATGACGAGCTTCTCCAATTGACATGCATCAAGACGATGCAGTGATGATGATCAGGATGATCATGTGTACATCAGGATGATGTATGGAGAGTATCAGGTTGATACTCTATGGTCGTGGACAGGTTGTGCAGATGAGCATGTCTTGGAGATCCTATAGGTCGGAGTTCTGTATCCATAACAGCCTGGGATGCTCTTTTTAGACATTTCTTTGGGAGGACATATAATAGCACCCTGGGAGATCCTTCAGGTCGGATTTGTGTACCCGTAACATCCTAGGATGCTCTTCCAAGGTTTTGTCCTATGGCATGTAATTTTCTCCTGGGAGATCTAGATAGGATGAAAAAGGCCTCAGATGCTTCAGCCAGGTTTTTCCATGACCACATGTAATTTTCTCCTGGGAGATCTGGACAGGATGAAAAAGGCCTCAGATGCTTCAGCCAGGTTTTGTGGTGGACCACATGAAATGTGCTCCTGGAAGATCCGACAGGTAGAGCTGTGTGCTTGTAACAACCTGGGATGCTTCAGCCAGGTTTTGTGGTGAGATCGCATGTAATGTGCTCCTGGGAGATCCGACAGGTAGAGTTGTGTGCTTGTAACAGCCTGGGATGCTTCAGCCAGGTTTTGTGATGGGTCACATGTAATGTGCTCCTGGGAGATCTGAGAGGTAGAGTTGTGTGCTCGTAATAGCCTGGGATGTTGCAGCCAGGTTTTGTGATGCACGTAATAAGTCCTAAGGATTCCACAGTATGGCCAGTGATGATGAATACCTACAGGTGGCAGGCCTACATTCAGTATGAAAAAGGACTAGCTCTGTAGAACTTCCTATGATGAGTAGATTCAGAGATTGATTGAAATAGTAGCAGCAGTGACGATGACGATGACTCGATGACGATTATCCAGTGACGATGATCCAGAGAAGAAGACTTGTGCTAGAAGACCTGTGTCGAGAAATACCTTCCTCGTTAAGAGGGAGTGTTGATGCATATGTAACTTTAGAATGTATTTCATATATGTATATTGTACTCCTATAGAGATGGTATTATTCCTCTATACAGAAGTGTTTGTATTCCTATAGAGATGTTATTATTCCTCTATACGGAAGTGTTGTCATTTATATTGGAAGTGTCGTAACTTATACTTGATGGGTTATTAGACCACCCTATTGGGGGTCGGCCATGTGGGTCAAAGGGTTATTAGACCACCCTATTGGGTGTCGTCCCAGTCAACATTATGTTATGTGGTTAAGTTAAGGCCGACCTAGTAAAGGTTATTAGGAAAGTCAAGTCAAGTATAAATAGAGTGTGAGAGGCACTCTATTTCATCATTCTATTCTCATACACACTCTTTGGAGAGTGGCGCACTTGTGGAGGAGGAGAAGCTACTGCTAGGAGAAGAATATCTCTTATACTTTGGTTGTATCATTGCTCTATCTATCTCTGAGGAAGTTATTGGGGTTTTTCACCTTTATGGTTTTCCCCAAGTAAACTCTGTGTATCTTGTGTGCTTGCATTATTGTGTCCATGATTGATATGCTATATATATGCTTTACATGTTGTTCTCTCAGTTAAGATCCTAGATTAGATTGAAGTAAATTCTGAAAAATTAACACAAGGTCTGCTTGGTTGAGGATACCTTTCACAACATTGTTTGAGACATGAGCAATGATGTGTGAATGGAGGATGCACACCCTGAAATATTTTAGTGACTTGATCAATGCATAGGCCTGCTTTTCCATGATATCGTATCTCAATTCTACATCTCTAAGTAGCTTGCTGAAGAAAGCAATTGGTTGTTCCGTGTTCTGGGCATTTCTCTATAACAAAACCCCTGCCACGGTGTGATCAGAAGCATAAGAAAAAATAAAAAAATCTTTAGAAAAATTTGGATTGGTTAATACTATGGCTTCAATAATAGCATTCTTAATTCCTTTAAATGAATATCTTACTTCTGCAGTCCACTTAACCTAATTTTCCTTCCTCAACATATTTGTAATACTCACCATGATTTCAACAAAACTGGGAATGAATCTTCTCAGAAAGCCCACTTGGCCGATGAAATACTACACCTCTTTTTTGTTCCTTGGTTCTCCAACTTTCTGAATAGCGCTAACCCTTTCAGGATCGATCTTGATACCTCCCTTGGAAATGATGTGACCCAAGAGCTTAGCTTCTTCTAATGAAAAATGTGATTTCTTAGGATTAAAGGAAATACCGTATTTTATACATTTCTTAAAACCTTGTTCCAAATGCCTTAGATGCTCTTCATCGGATTTTGAGTACACTACTATGTCGTCCATGTATACAACCACAAACTTATCCTTTTCCTCAGTGAATGCTATGTCCATTTCCCACTGGAAAGTAGCTCTTGCATTCATCAGCCCAAAAGGCATCTTAGCATACATGAAAGTACCCCAAGGAGTGGTGAAAGTGGTCTTCTCTTGATCTTCGGGACAGACCTTGATTTGATTGTACCCGGAGAAACCATCCATAGTAGAGATCCTTTCTGCCCCTACTACCTTTTGTAAGATATGCTCCATTTTAGGTAGGGGGTAATTATCCTTTAATGAAGCTCTATTCAGGTTCTTTAAATCTATATAGATTCTAATTTCACCATTCTTCTTCCTTACAGGAACCAGGTTTGCTATCCATTGAGAGATTCTCAAGGTGACAATGATTTTTTCATTAAATAATCTTCTAATCTCTTTTTCTATCATAGGCACCAACTTAGGGTTTATCCTCCTCAACTTTTGCTTGAAGGGTTTCTCTCATGGTCTGATTGGAATAGAATGTTGTATTATTGAGGTATCATATTCCTTCAGTTCTTCATAACTCCATGCAAATGCAGCGGCATATTTATTCATCAACTCTACATACCGCTCCTTGTTTTCAGTAGGTAATTTCTTGGACAAGTTTACCATCTGAGGCTCTTATTTAGTGCCCAAGTTTTGGTCTTCTACCACCTCTTTGGGTGGTTCAAACTTCGGGGTTTTTGCCACATCATTCAGGTCAAATAGCCTCTCCAAGGGTATCAATCCTTTGGGGATATAATTAATTTTCAATTGAACAATATCTTTCCCACCCAACATGTTTTTCCATTGTTTACCTTCTCTGTCTTCTCCCTCTGATTGCTCTTGGTCTATCAATCCTTCTATGTTCTCATTTCCAGCATCAATTTGAACATTACCAAACTCGTCAGACAATTCCAAAAATCTTTTGATTTGTAAATCATTTTCGAATACTTGCCAGTATTTAGCATTGTCTGGGATGGAGGGCCAATTCACCACTTCTACCTCGTATTTTTCTTGAGAAAAAATAGGAGTTTTAAAACCACCGGCAGTGTTAGCCAAAGAGTCCGCCACCCCGATTTTGAAATCTCAGGATCACCCAGATCTTGTGTTGGGTGAAAAAGTTCCCAAGCATATCCCAAACTTCATTCCTATAGGCCCTCATCCTGGGGTGTTTCGCTTGATAACTCTCATTTACTTGACTATCCACTAATTCTGAATCTCCAAAAATGTGTATCCTTTTTTCCCCCAAGTCTTTCAAAGCTCTTAGTCCCAAGAGTAAAGCTTCATACTCAGCCACATTATTAGTACACTCAAAAGTTAGCTTGTATGACAAAGCTTTGGACTCTTGATTGGGAGGTATAATCTAGACTCCGACACCAGCACCATTCTTGCTCAGTGATCCATCAAAGTACATCTTCCATAGTCCTTCTCCATTTTTCTACCTCTCTGATGCCTTAGGCCTTGCTGCAAACTTCTTTTCTTCCTCGACTTCATGGAAAAATGGGGGCACAGGATCAGTATGTGGACCATCATTGAAAAGGATAGAGGAACCTACGTCTGTGTCTACAGTAAATATGGGCTGATTTTCAGGTTTGTCGTCACTATTGACCACGTAAGCCATCCTTTCCTCTCTGTACAACTTCATATTGCTTCCAAAAAGTGGTATAGTTGCGTAAGATAAGTCCATCTGCATGGTCCCTTTCAACTTTTTCACCTAGGATCTTGATAACAACATCCCAAACTTAGCAGGAAAATCATCCACTACTATGTCCTTCATGACGCTCTTCGCTCGGATTTGGGCAAGGATTAATACCACATATTTAATTAGACCCAAACATGGTACCTTTCTGGAATCGAAAGAGTATAGGTCTTTGTAGGGTCTGGTGACTTCTAACCCGAAATGGTCCACCACTGGCTTTGGCATCAAGTTGTGTGAAGCCCCAAAATCTATCAGGGCATTGTGTAATAAATTATCATGGATATTCAAACTCAAGTAAAAGGGAGGGACTTCTTCATCATCTGGATCTTCCATCTTGGAACCAAATATTATAGTGGGGGCATCCTCTGTCACTTCCAACATGTCTTGTGTACTTTCTGCCTACCTCTTTACCAGGCTATTTATCTCTTCCCTATATTCATTGTTTCTTAACAGCTCATTTAAGGGGATAGAGATCTTTACCTTAGAAAGTTCAACCTTCAAGCTGAATGTCGAAGCTGGCTTCCCTACTTCAGTGACTTCTGGACGCCTACCTTCTTTAGAATGTTGTTCCTTATCTTCTGAGGTTTTCTGTGTAGCAACCTCTAGCTGTTTTTCTTTTAATTTCTCCATATTTTGCTGAGTCTTGGAAGAGTGAACATGGGCAGCCTTCCCTTCACTAATCGGTATCTCCCTGCTCCTTAACTTCATCTTCCTTTGAATATCATCCATAGCATTCATGTAACCCATTTGGTACTACTCGGAATCAATTTCAGCAACCTTACCAACATTCTCCATGTTGAAAAAGTCATGCTCCCTTTGGGTTAAATGTATTTCATGGTCCAGAGTGTCAAAGATATGGATTTGGTCTCCAACAAGCTCTTCAGATCCTTCCTCATCCACCAAATTCTCAGAGAAAGGAGGCCTCATCTAGTGGTCTTCCTAATTTCTTGGATTTCTTGGAGGGGGGGGCCTTCTAAAGTTAGTATTTCTTATTTGATTTTCGGGTTGTTCCCTAGCAAGAGGTTTATTTTCCATGGCTAATCTATCCATCAGCTTTTCCATGCTTTTCATCATGGCATCAAACTTGGAATCACAAGAGGAGGAGGAGGCAGGGGTTTGGTTTTCTTGCTTCTTTTTATCTGCTTCTATTTTCCCCTTCATTTTCCCCGAAGCCACCATGTTGGCTTCCACCTCTACTGCATCTTTCAGCATAGAAGGCAGGGTGGAAGATTTCCTCTCTCTTAATGTGCATGAGAAGTCTCCATCAAAATCATCTGTGTAATGGATCTTTGCAGCGCCTACTGAGGGTTTTAGGTCATCTGGAATAGAATTATACGCTTTCATAAACCTGGCAGAAAACTCATGAACTGATTCAAAACCTCCTTTCTTCAGGTGGTTATACTAGGACAAGACTAGGGCGGGGCTCCCTATTGTTTCCCATCTCTCTAAGAGCAGGGTCTTAAAGGCTGCAAAATCATTTATAGAAGCATTCGGCAACTGTCTGAACCATTTCTTGGGTTCTCCAAACAGACTTTGAGAAAATAACCTCATCTTAGCATCATCACGGTCTACTTCCTCCAAATCAATGAAATCTTCAAATCTGTCTACATGCTGCTTGGCAGAAAAACCCCCTTCTCCATCATAAGAGATAATTCTCTGGGCATAGTTATGAGGGAGGTCATGCAAAGCGGTTGGTAGGGCCAATGGTGCAAATCTAGCAGCCATGGGTCTAGGTGGATTTTGAGCTTGGGGATGAATATTTAGGACAGAATTACCTACAGGAATTGTGGTATTGGGTTGAGGGATCCGAGAACCAGTTATAGCTCTTTCTGCTTTGATAATATTTTGTAACTGAAGCCAGACAAGATCTAACAAATAGGATTCAAGGGCATTCAGACCTTCTTCACCCAGACTTAGATAAGATTCAGATATTTATCTTGCCAAAGGTTTCCCGATATCTATCTCTATATCCAATTCTTGTAAAATAGGTAACTCTTCTTTAGACCCAATTCTTTTAAGGTTGGAAGTATTAGCCTTGTCCTTTCCGGTCTTATGTCTAAGTATTATTTTTGGATTTTCCACACTTAACAAAATTTTGGAAACAAGATAACCTCTCGTATGGATCCTTCTTGAGACCACGATGCCTATCTTTGTTAAATTTTCAGAATTTACTTCAATTTGATCTAGGATCTTAACTGAGAGAACAACATGTACAGCATATCTACAGCATATCAATCATGGAGACAATAATGCAAGCACACAAGAGACACAAAGATTTACTTGGGGAAAACCATAAAGGTGAAAAACCCCAATAACTTCCTCAGAGATAGATAGAGCAATGATACAAGCAACCATGAGAGATAGACATAACCTAGAAGCAGATCCTCCTCCTCCATAAGTGCGCCACTCCTCCTTGAGTGCATGTGTGAGAAGTGAGTGAGCAAATAGAGTGCCTCCCGCACTCTATTTATACTTGACTTGACTTGCCTTTTTACCTAACTCATGTAGGCTCGAACTTTACCACATAACATAATGCTGAGTGGGCCGACCCCCAATAGGGTAGTCTAATAACCCTTTGACCCACATGGCCGACCCCTAATAGGGTGGTCTAATAAACCTTTGACCCACATGACTTATACAGGGCCGACCCCAAATAAGGTGGTCTAATAACCCATCAAGTATAAGTTACGACACTTACAATATAAATGACGACACTTCCTTATAGAGGAATAATACCATCTCTATAGGAATACAATATACATATATGTGAAATACATTCCGAAGTTACATATACATCAACACTCCCTCTTAACTAGGAAGGTATTTCTCAGCACAGTTCTTCTAGCACAAGTCATCTTCTCTGGATCATCGTCACTAGATAATCATCATCGAGTCATCATCATCATCACTGCTGCTGCTATCTCAATCAATCTCTAAATCTACTCGTCATAGGAAGTTCTACAGAGCCAGTCCTTTTTCATACTGGATGTAGGCCCACCACCTGCAGGTCTTCATCATCACTGGCCATACTGTGGAATCCTAAGGACTTATTATGTGTGTCACAAAACCTCGAAAGAGCATCCCAGGATGTTACGGGTACACAACTCCGACCTGTAGGATCTCCCAGGGCGCTATTACATGTGACCCCACCACAAAACCTCGAAAGAGCATCTCAGGATGTTACGGGTACACAACTCCGACCTGAAATCTCCCAGGGCACAAATTACATGTGGTCCACCACAAAACCTAGCAAGAGCATCTCAGGATGTTATGGGTACACAACTCCGACCTGAAATCTCCCAGGGCACAAATTACATGTGGTCATGGCAAAACCTCGAAAGAGCATCTCAAGATGTTACGGGTACACAACTCCGACCTGAAATCTCCCAGGGCCCAAATTACATGCCATAGGACAAAACCTCGCAAGAGCATCTCAGGATGTTACGGGTACACAACTCCGACCTGAAATCTCCCAGGGCACAAATTACATGTCCTCCCAGAGCAATGTCTCGAAAGAGCATCCCAGGCTGTTACGGGTACACAACTCCGACCTATAGGATCTCCGAGACATGCTCATCTGCACAACCTGATCCACGGCCACAGAGTATCAACCTGATACTCACCATACATCATCCTGATGTACTCATGATCATCCTGATCATCATCACTGCAACGTCCTGCTGCATGTCATCTGGAGCAACATCCTAAAGCTCATCATCCATGATCATCCTGATCATCATCACTGCAACGTCCTGTTGCATGTCATATGGAGCAACATCCTGAAGCTCATCATCCATGATCATCTTGATCATCACTGCAACATCCTGCTGCATGATCCACCTGATCATCAATGCATCCACCTGATGCATACCAAGTATCTACCTGATACATATCATCATACATGATCCTCCTGATCATACAATGTATCCACCTGATACATGATACATATCACCATACATGATCCACCTGATCATACAATGTATCCACTTGATACATATACAGATACATGGTCCAAGCATCCAACATGATGCATATACAAAATACATACACATGATCCAACTGATCATATCCAGCATCCAACATGATGCATACATACATAAATGATCCAACTGATCATATCCAGCATCCAACATGATGCATACATACATAAATGATCCAACTGATCATATCCAGCATCCAACATGATGCGTACATACATAAATGATCCAACTGATCATATCCAACATCCAACATGATGCGTACATACATAAATGATCCAACTGATCATATCCAAGCAGAAACCAGAACATCATCCTGATGCCCATTATCCAACGCTTACATCCATAGCCATGTGAAGGATCCTCCTTCCAACATGCTTGGAATGGCTTCAGCAAATGTGTCCATCACTTCTTCCTTGAAGTATCCTCGATCTGAAGAACGCCAAGTCTCTCTCTGAAGTACTCGAACTTCACCCTGGCTAGTGGCTTCGTCAGCACATCTGCAATCTACTCGTCCGTCGCAACATACAGGAGCTTCACAGCTCCTCTCTGCACCATATCCCTGATATAGTGATATTTGATCTCTATGTGTTTCGACCTATCATGAAACACTGGGTTCTCGGACAGCTTTACACAACTCTGGTTATCACAGAAGATAACAGTAGCCTCCAACGGGAGATCAAATAACTCAGACAGTAGCTTCAGTAGCCATACTGCCTCACAACTAGTTGAACAGGCTGCAACATACTCTGCCTCAGCTGTACTCAGTGCTACGCAGGACTGCTTCCTGCTAAACCAAGAGATCACACCTGATCCCATACTGAAGCAGCACCCAGATGTGCTCTTCCTGTCTGCAGCATTGCCAGCCCAATCTGAATCAACATAACCTTGCAGGTTAAACTTTTGATTTGCCTCATACCTGAGCCCATAATCCACTGTACCCTTCAGGTACCTCAGAATATGCTTTACAACAACCAGGTGAACACTCCTCGGATCCGTCAGGAACTGGCTCAATGTGTTCACAGCAAAGCAAATTTCTGGTCTTGTGTTCGTCAGGTACATCAAGGACCCAATCATCTGACGATACATAGAGACATCAATCGTCTCAGATGAAGCATCACATAGAAGCTTCAGATTTGATTCCATAGGTGTGGCCATGGCCTTGCAATCCATCATCCCGAACCTCTTCGGGATCTCTACTGCATACTTCCCTTGTCCAAGGAAGATTCCATCACTCTGCCACACCTCCATGCCAAAAACAAATAGTGCATCAACCCCAAGTTCTTCATCTCGAACCCGGCAGTAAGCTTCCGCTGCATGTCGGCAATCAATCTATCTTCACCTGTAACAAACAGGTTATCTGCATACAACTATTCAAGAAAGCTATCTTGAAATCCATCTAGTGTATCTTCTATTTCATCACTTTCATATTTCTCTATGCTGCCATCTGCAGCATGCTTGATCTTGATAGATCCATATGGAAGTCATAACAAACTTCCCTTCAGGTCTTGGGACTACATCCCAAACATCATTCTTCATGATCGACGGATCATGGCATTCCATTTCTTCATCCCAGATCCTGGGAACTTCAATATCTTCAATATTTTCAATATATATCTTTGTTGTTGGAACAAATGTTGTAGTCCTTTTGTAGGTGAAGATATACGGTCTTTCCTACAAAATAGGTTAAATTGCATGATTAGAAACATCTCATAATTTTCAGAACAAATTCTTACACATAAAGAAATATGTCATACAGTCATGCAATTTCTTAGCCAATGCTTCAATACAACATTTATCCATATCCCGTAACTTTCTAGATGCCTTCCAATCTCTACCAGAACATTGTTCAGAGTGTGCACAACTCCCAACATGTCAGCAAAGAGGTTTCATTCTAGATAAGTAGCAATGGAATGTTGTACAGTGCCATAGGCCACTTACCCATGTATATTAGTAATATACTATTCATCAATGCAACTATTCTAATATGCACAATATATATCCTAAGTCTAGGAACATGAGCATATACATCATTGAACAATTTTATTTAAACAAACAAATATGCAAGAAATTAAAATACTTATCTTTGTTTGTTCGTTGGGTGGACTCCCTCTGAGTATCTGCATCCTTGCAGAAACTACTGAAGTGTGTTTCTTTGCTTTCTTGCAGGAACAACTGGAGTGTGCTTTTGAAACTTCTGGATTCACTGGACGTGACCCTGAACTGGGTTTGATGAATCCCACTCTTCTTCCCAATCAAAATGTTTGATCCAAATCTCTAAGCTTCTATTTTTCTGAGGAGCTTCCAGCCGTGGTCACAGATTTCAAAAATTCCCATTTTTACAGAAGCCCTAATTTTCCACTTTTCTGATCAAAGTCCCGAACTAGGGTCTAATCAAGCCCGGCCTTCTGCCCAACCAAAAATTATGATCTTGGTCTCTAAATTTCTATTTTGATGAGTATCATCCAGCCGTGGTCTCCGATTACAAAAATTCCAACTTTCTCCAAAGCCCTAAATTCCGGAAACCATGAATGAAGGTACTCAAAAATAATTCTGTTTTGACAGCAATATGTACCTGATTGTTTCTGGTGTAACTCTGAACTTTTTGATCCACAGGGTCTGAAAAAGTTTTTTGAGATTTATTGACTTGTTATCTTTCCATCCTGATAGGTCTGAACTCAATTGGATTCTCTGAGAGAGAGTTATTCCAAATGTCGCAACGTGACCGGTTTTGGGATAATTCAGGAGAGCGAACTTGTACGGCGTGCCACGTGTCACTGTTTGAACTTCGGCCTCTGAAAACGTTTCCTGAGATATCTCAGCCTGTTATCTTTCCATCCTGACAGGTCTGACCTCAATTGGACTCTCTGAGAGAGCGTTATGCCAAGTGTCCCAACGTGACCTGTTTATGGGATAATACAGGAGAGCGAACTTGTACGGCGTGCCACGTGTCACTGGTTCCACTTCGGCCTCTGAAAACGTTTTTTGAGATATTACAGAATGTGTACTACCTGTAACTTTTTACGAAATTTCATTTGGAGTTTCCTAGCCCAAGATATGACCTTTTTCCCAAGGTCACCTGATTTTGACTCAGATCTGGAAGAGGCAGAAACCCTATATTGTACAGATCATAAATCACAAAGTACAACGAATTAGAGGTTGTCCTTTGGACACAAGGTACCTGGAGATTTAGTCTTCGTCCTGTAACAATTTCAGATCCGAAAACATCGCCAAAACGGATTTATAGCGAAAGTTCTACGATGATGGGTTTTTGATATATCAAGCCCTAGCATCGTAAGTGCAACAAGTGTCATACATGCCATATCATGCCTTCTTTCAGGCTAGCTCTGATACCATGTTAAATTTTCAGAATTTACATTAATTTGATCTAGGATCTTAACTGAGAGAACAACATGTACAGCATATCTACAGCATATCAATCATGGAGACAATAATGCAAGCACACAAGAGACACAAAGATTTACTTGGGGAAAACCATAAAGGTGAAAAACCCCAATAACTTCCTCAGAGATAGATAGAGCAATGATACAACCAACCATGAGAGATATACATAATCTAGAAGCAGATCCTCCTCCTCCATAAGTGCGCCACTCCTCCTTGAGTGCATGTGTGAGAAGTGAGTGAGCAAATAGAGTGCCTCCCGCACTCTATTTATACTTGACTTGACTTGCCTTTTTACCTAACTCATGTAGGCTCGAACTTTACCACATAACATAATGCTGAGTGGGCCGACCCCCAATAGGGTGGTCTAATAACCCTTTGACCCACATGGCCGACCCCTAATAGGGTGGTCTAATAACCCTTTGACCCACATGACTTATACAGGGCCGACCCCAAATAAGGTGGTCTAATAACCCATCAAGTATAAGTTACGACACTTACAATATAAATGACGACACTTCCTTATAGAGGAATAATACCATCTCTATAGGAATACAATATACATATATGTGAAATACATGCCGAAGTTACATATACATCAACAATCTTGAGATCTCTTCAAAAATGAACTTGGCACGTCGATCTTCCCCAGTGGAGTCTTTCTTGAATGTGGATCTTTACGAGTGGAGTCGCTAGGGAAAAATTGCACAACCCTCTATAAATTTGGAAATCTCTGTTCGCCCGTAGGGATCTCTCTTTTCGTCGAATCTTTAGAATTCTTTGTCGTTCTTCTAGGGATAATAAAACAATCACGTCCCTAGCAACGATGCTAATTTTTTAACATCCAAAATGACCCCCCAGATTGTGGGAGAGGGAAAACTGGGGTAACCACTAACCAATATTTATACTTGAGCTATTGATCGAGCTTACTCTGACAGGGCTCTCTCTATAAACTCACAGAATATTGGAAATCATCAAGATTGTCAATAATGAAGAAACACACCAACATTCGTCATTCAAGATATTCAATTACAACAATACAGAAGATCAGATTTCTGTTGGAAAAAAAAAATGGTTTAAATGTAGCTTGGCTGAAACATATGAATCTTTATTTGGGCAATGGAGTCACATTCAAACAAACTCTGAAAACTCATTCACAAATGCTTCACAAATGCATTTACACAGGGGCGAGATAGCAAATAGCTCGTAGTCAAAGTGATTTTAATTGGTGAAACATAAGAGAAAGAAACAATCCATTGACATAAGGCATACAATGATGAATCCTATATCAATTTTAGTAGAGAAGTAATGGTGGAATACTTGGAAAAATATAAGTAGAGCATAATTTCTATGAATTCTACTTAGCTATCACACTGCACCAAGTATGAAAGAATGTTATAGACTGGAATTAACAATGAGAGATACAAAATTAACATAGGAAAAAGAAGGAACATACTACAAGACCAGTTACACAAGAATCCCTGAGAAACATTGGCTCAGCTCTACAAATCTTTATTCAAAATATAGCTCAAAATGTCTTACACAATAATACACAAAAATTCCCACAAAGTTTTCAACACTTTATAATTCTATTACATCACATATATAGATGTCGTGAGTCCTCTTGATCGACTTATCTCAACCAAAAACAGTTATATCAGAGTGACACCTCATTCAGGTTGTTTTGCCACTATCACAACAAAACAAAAAATAGGTAGAAACGTGACTAACTACTTTCTTACAATCCATCAGTATTCTTACTAAGTAACATTTACTTCAAGTAAAAAAGTAAAGATGGTAAAATAATAGTTCCAGCTGGCTATTTATATAGCTGCCTCAAAAAATATTACAAATTTCTCAAATAATAGGAAAGTTTCTTAGAAGTCCTAGATTCCAAACAAGCCTCAACAACTATAAAAAGGTCAAATATCACTGTGGAAGATGGAGATAGTATAGCGATCTGCTATACTTTTCTACATTAGACCATTAGTCTGTAGGTGGGAGGTCATAGTCCACCATTTCCTTTACCATCACTCGTATCTTGATATGCTCTATGTAGGAAAATCAGGGAAGCCTTTCGCCAATGGCGATCAACCTATTCAAGATTTCAAATTCCTCTTCGACCAACTCCATCAGAGCCTTGCCTATAAGCCGTTGGTTCAGACGTTTAAACTTTGTATGGTCCATCCTTGTCGCCCATAGTAGGTTTTTATAAGCATTATGGGAGATTAGCTCCCGGTCACCCTTCCAAAATGAAGGTAACCCCATTTCAACCATCTTATCAAACAACCCTTTGAATTTTTCCACTTGTCCCTTCATTTCTTCGACTTCAGCTTCCACATTATTGGTCTATGCATATCTCCCTAGGACCCTTCGTGCCACTGTAGTTGTTGTGATCTGGTTCCCAATATTCAGCTTAATCCTTTCTTCTTCGGATAGATCATTAAGGAAAGTGATGGCACTTAGTTCCATTTGTTTAGGCCTTTGGATTAGGGTCTCCTTTGCAACTTTACAACCTTATAGAGCGTTGATAATGGTCTTCTCTTTTAATCTCATGAACTCTAAATAGGGTCTAATGTTCTAAGCTTCTTTAGTGATCCAGTCCCATACCAAGTGTTTACATCCTTACAAAGCCGCCTACCCAGTAACCTGATGAGTGAGGTTTTTATTCATCTCAAACAATTCCTTATGCTTCTTTTGGAGGACCTTCAGATCTTCTTCCCTTTTACTACTCTCTTCTTCCAACCCATGAGATTTTTCTCTCAGCTCATTTATTTCCACATCTTTTATGCTGATGTGAGACATAGTTTGCACCAGACTGTCGGTACCATTGCTTTCCCTATTTTGGTTCGAATTGGTAGGCTGCATGTCCAAATTGGACAAGTTGGTTTTCAAGTCATCATGCTGTTTCTTCCTTCTATCGAAACTTCAACAATTCTACTTTGCAATCACTTAATTCCTTAGACAAGTCTTCTTTTTATGTTTCGAAGTCTGTCTCTTCGGGAGGTTCAATTAGCCAGATATTTGGAACCTTTTCCTTCTTCTATAGTTTAAGAATCAGCTTGTCTTTTCCCCCTAACATCTTGCTCATGCTTTTTCCTCCATCGTCACTTATGGCCAGGTCAGATTGTACCTTTTTTACTTGCTGTTGAAGTGCTCGATTTTCACTTTTCTCTAGCTTCAATTGGTTTTCCAGTTTTTTCACAGTAACCAGCAAGTTACCACTTTTCAAGGCTGCTCTCACAAAATCATCATACACAAGGTCAGTAACATGTTTGTGAAACTGGATTTTGTCTGGTACTGGTATCTTTTCCCAATTGATCCTTGTCTCGGTCACTCCATCTTCTATTACCATTGCCAAGTTTAAGACGTTGTCATTTATACTTCTACTAGTCATCAAGGAAGTCTTAGAAAAACCTATGGCGATAGGCATTGAATCAAACAGCCTCTAGGTCGAGGATCGCTTGTTTTGATCATATTGTTCACAGAGGTCAGCCTTGGACTGAAACATATTACCAACATCTCCCTCTTGAACATCTTGAAACTTGTATTCTACAACCTGGATCTCAGGAGTCGAAGATTCCTCATCATCTGCCCCTCCAATTTCCATTTGGATAGTTAATCATTCTTGAGTTGCCGCAACAACCAACTCATCTTTAGTTTGGGAAGCAATTGACTCAGCTTGAATAGCCACAACAACTAACTCATCATGTACTTCTAATTTACGCAACTTGTCTATATTACCTTCTTCAATATCCTTATCCATGACTTCTTCTAAGTCTCTTTTTCGGCCCACCTCCATGGTGTCTGACACTTGATCTAAATCCATTATTAAATCGGAAATCATGAGATCTTTTCCCTGTGTCTCCACTGCCTCCTCCTCCTCGGGTTCCCAACAGAACAAATTTCGCCCCTTCAACACCCCTTCTAGTTCTTTATGCTCAAAAGCACTGAGGTTACATTCTTTCCTTCTCTTGGAAATTATATGCAAGGGGTCATATTTGATGGCCACATCTTTTTTAAACCCTAGCGACTTCAATAACTCTTCCACCTCTAAAAATATTCTTTATTCTTCACAATGAAAGGCCCTACCTTCCAAGGACATTTCATATCTGTGCTCTTTTTATGTTTCAGGAATTGCATCTCTTCCAGGGCCAATTTCTGTCTAATAAATTCAAGAGTAAAGATCCGCAATGTCAGAAAAGCGGGTAGAACATAAAGCTCCTACACAAAACCATACAATCTAATAACTGTAGCTTCTTTTAACAAAAACCAGTCACCGACTGCCAGTTCGTCCTTCAACTGCATCATTGTTTTCATTTCAGGTAGCACTCTAGGTAATTCTTCTCCAAAAATGATTTTATAAACATGGGGCAAAACATAGTTCAAATAATTGAAAACATTGTCTACCGGAACATCGGTCTCAAGCAGTGAGGAGAAATGTGGGCGTTCGGCACTGCTGTACATAATCATTTTCATCAACTGTGTTTGATATCTAAAAGACCTAGTACTCGGGAAATTGCTTAACTGTACATGTATCCTTTTTGGAAAAAATTCATTAAACCTCAGGGGTGGGATAAGCTCGCTTTCGAACCTAGCCAAACTGATGCTAATCCTAAAGAGTAAACCTAATTGGACTTCGGTCACCCGCAAATCAATATCCAACCCTAGAAACTGAGCTAACAAATAAATAACCAATTGAGAATTGACATCAAAAAGGCTAACATTTAGGGGGTAGGGTTGCTCAGAGATTTTGGAGTCGGATTTCAAGCATGTGGCTAAGAAGGCTTGATGGTTTTCGGGGCTGATTTGGAAGTACAAGGAAACCACCGACTCTTTAGAAAAACCCTCCGACTCTTGGTACTGAGACTCTAGAATGAAAAAGGTATCCCTAATGGCTGACACATCTATATTACAGACAACTTTCGACCTAAGTGTTGATATATATGTAACTTCGAAATGTATTTCATCTGTGTATTTTATATATAGTTATTGTACCCTTATAAGAGATGTGTCATTCCTCTATAAGGAAGTGTCATCATGTGCATTGACAAGTGTCACAAGTGCGTGTACTTGCCGATGGGTTATTAGAACACCATGTGTGGGGTTGGCCCTGAAATATATATTATAATGTGGATGTACCAAGCTAGACAAGTCGGCCCCATAAGGTCATTGGGAAAACATATTAGTATAAATAGAGATCAGGTGATCTCTATTTAGATCACTCGTAAAAGTATCTCACTCTCACTCAGAAAGTGGTGCACTAGTAAGTAGGAGTATCATCTGCTACTAGGAGACTATCTCAGTGTATTTTGGCTGTACTTTGGTTGAGCCATTGCTCTCTCTATCTCTAAGGAAGTTGTGGGGTTTTTCACCTTAGGGTTTTCCCCATGGAAACTCTGTGTCTCTTGTCTCTCATGCTTTTGATTCTTGTGATGCTTTTCATGCTTATTGTGATAGTAATGCATTGATATACTGTATATGTTATTCTCTCAGTAAAGATCCTAGAGTATTGTGAATTAATGCTCAAAATTTAACACTACGGGCATCCATAATTACTCTTTGAGGTTCCGAGTAATTAGAAGAACACCATGCTAAAAAATCAGGAAAAGAGAACACCTAGTCAAGGAAAAAGAAAATGAACGATGACCTAAAGACTCCATGGATATCCAGTCCCTATTCATGAAAGGTTTCCAGTCTCTTCTTAATTTCCAGAACTGGGAGTCGAATGCATGTGTCAAATACATCTGCGTCTCTATCTTCCAGGGATATCTTAACCCTAAAACTAGTAGAAGCTTCTTCTTCCGTCATCTTATGACTGTAAAAGACTTAGATTTTTCAGAGAATGGTGGTTACAGACCCTACCTATCACTTTGGAAGCCCTACACGCACCTTGTCGAAGGTTTTGTGACCTTCGTCATCTGCCACATGCCGAGAGGCTCCCTGACTTCGACAGGATTCCAAAACAAATGAAAACCAGGTTTCCATAACTTCCACTTTCTTTGGCCTACTGTCCTTTGATCTCAATCGTTGAATTCTCACGTGCTCATTTTCCATTGTTGGATATGAGTTTCCTTTTACCAATTGATTTGACAACCTATCCATTTCCACCATCGGATCATCTCCGCTAGTCTTCATCTAGGCCGTGGATCTCATTTGAATGCATCTAAGGGGTAGCATCGCATGCACCCAAAAAGATTCTCCTATATCACCCTTTCTCTATGCGACAAGCTGTGGAGCTGACACCTATCCGGTAGGACCCGATCCATCGCATCTACCCTGTCGCTATTCATTGTGCTACTTCTTGATGCGACGATGTATGAGGACTATCCATTTCTTCTCAGATGTGTATCTATGGTGAGTCCTCATACTCAACTTAGCCTTTATATTTTTCATATGCTGGTGGGGTCTCCCCTGTTATACCCTGTGCACTTCAAACTACCCCCAATCGTTGATCTAGATCTTCTTTCCACCTGAACCATAGATCTGTCGGAGACTCAGGCCCTTTTTTTGATAAATAGACCTGAACCCTTAGATCTCAAAAAGATCATCTCTGCCATAGATCCTTGTATATGTCCTCACCATCACATGCACCTAACTGGGCATCATTCACTACTCTTTCCTCTTTGCGACGCACTCCTAAGCCGACACCTGTCCAACGGGCTCCGGTGTAGCACATACTCATATTCCCTTTCTTCCTCGTGACTTGACCATGTGACGGTATTTTTAAAACCGTAGATATTGATCCTGCCCTTGATCAATGGTGCCGATCTATGTGACATTTAATATTTCATAAATTTTCCCAAGGACTATAAGTTTTAGTGTATTTATTATTTTGTCTTAAGTCATTCTTTTCGCCTATTAATACTTATCCCATGACATTATCCCTTTATTACATTGGACCCCTTCTAGACCATTCTGTCTCCTGCCTTAGAAGCAGGCCATTGCCGATGGAGATCACTTCATCCCTTTTTCTTAAGTAGTTGTTTGACCTTCCATCTTTCATGTACAGGTCTTTATGCCGTAAAAGAGAAAAAAATATATATGTGTTAACAATATCGATCTTGGCGGGGTATACTTTGATACCTTGAAGAGAAACATGATGTCCTAGGACTATCCCCTCATTCAGTAACATCTTACATTTTTCATAACTAAGAGCTAAGTTCGTTTCTTGGCACCGAATAAGAACTATTTCGAGGTTATCAAGGGATTCTTGGAATGTATTACCATAAACTGTAAAATCATCCATATAAACTTCTACATAGTCATGTATGGGGTCAGCGAAGATTGCTAGAACTGCACGCTGGAAAGCTGCAGGTGCATTTCATAGGCCAAATGGTAATACTCGATAGGCATACATCCCCCAAGAACAAGTGAAAGTTGTCTCGTCCTGATCCATAGGTGCTATTAATATTTGATTGTATCCACTATACCCATCAAGAAATGATAAACATTGTTTCCCTAATAAGGTGTCTAACACCTGATCAATAAAAGGCAAAGGGAAGTAGTCTTTAAGAGTGGGCTTGTTCAGTTCTTGAAAGTCAACACAGATTCGCCATTTCCCTATGACTTTCTTTGTAACTACCACCAACGGAGAGACCCATTTACTGTTGGAAATTGGGTAAATGAATCCAGCATTAAGGGGATTTTTTAGTTCGTCTTTTACTATGTCCTTTAGTGTTGGGTTCATTCTTCTCTGGGGCTGCCTAACAGGAGGTATGGTTGAGTCTATGTAAATGTGATGGATACGGGTATCTGGGTGTATACCTTTCATATCATTATACTCCCATGCAAATGCTCCAGTTTGACTCTTGAGAACGTTTAGTAATTGTTTTTTTTGATTCTCATCTAAACCTAGATTTATATGCAGAAATTTATGAGAACTAACCTCGCATGGTATGGTATAAGATCGTATATTTTCTTCGATTGCAAAGACACATGGTGTACTCGTGAATGTTCAGAGGCTCATATTTTCTTGGAATTCATCTCCAAAGATATGGTCAAATTGGGAAAGGATTGGGGAAACTCTATACCGGTAGTGGAAGAGAGAAATTGGTTCAGCACGTTCTCAGTGTTTTGTTCTTAAAGTGCCCAGGAGAAATCACTAACAAGGGAAAGTTCTTCCAAGTTCTGATCTCTGAAAGGACAATCTAACCAAAATAAGTTTTCAGCTATTGGTTGAGCTGGTGGATATAAGGCTATTTTTCTTGTAGAAAACCCATCAGAAATAACCATCTCTCCATCCCTACATCCTATAAATGCATTGGTAGTAACTGACCAAGGTATTCCCAAAATAATGGGGTGACCTTTGGAAGGGTCTTTTGATTTAATAACCATGAAGTCCACGGGATATTCCCAAGAAGCTATTGACACAGTTATATCATCTAAGATGCCAGCAGGCTGCACCATCGTGCGATCTGCTAGTTCTAGCATTGTTGGAGTAGGGTGGAGGAATTGTCCTAAATTGAGATTTTCGACAACTGTGGTAGTCATTAAATTGATAGTAGCTCCTAGATCAATAAGTGTATTTCCTATGGCGGTGTTATTATTAATAATAGTCACCACAGGATTCCCTGGGTTGCAATATTTTAGAATTCTAATTTGGTTTTCTATACAATTTGATATTTCTCCTATTACATGAATTGTTGGAGGGTCCTTTTTTTCTTTTCCTAGTCTCTTTATACAGATTTCCTTTATTACCTTTCTATAGATTGGAATATCCTTAATGGCTTGTAAGAAAGGTATCTTAGTGCAAATATTTTTCAATTTGTTAACGATATCGTACTCTAGATAAGTTACAGGTTTCTATATTATTAGACGCTCCAGATATGGGGATGACTTTTTTCCTGAAATTACTTCTTTATGTTGATGGTTGTGTGTTGAATTTTTAGAAACAACCATATCTTCAAGAATGGCATTATTCAAAACTTCACTACATATGTCTTCTCATTATCTTCTTGAATAACAACTTATGACTTGGGCTTATCTTGGAAAACTCTTCCAGATCGTAGTTGTATCTCATGTATTGGTGCAGTCAAAATAACATATGATGGAAGATGTAACAAACCAATGCTATTAAGATCTTGGGTTAGTTTGTTGTTAGGATTAGGTATCAGTTATGCAGGTAATATTGTGGGTCTTGGAGGATTCATGTTCTGGAAATGATGAGGTTGATTAGGGATAGGGGGCAATCAAGGAGGTACAAATCCAGGCAAAAATTGTTGAATATTAGGTGGGTAAGGATAGTTAGCCATAGGAGGAGGTGTTTGAGCATAAGCTTTCTGTCTCCATCCATGTGGCCATTGCTGTTGTTGAGCATTTTGAGGAGGGTACTGCAGTGGCCAATTCTTCCAATCTGAAGTGTTCCATGGTTGAGAGGGTTGATAAGGATAGTAATAGGGTGGAATTTGGGATGAATATTGATATGATGGTTGATATATAGGTTTCTAGGGCCTCCTAGAGGGTTCACCAAAGTTTCCACTCTTGTATATGTTAAATTTTCAGAATTTACTTCAATCTGATCTACGATCTTAACTGAGAGAACAACATGTACAGCATATATACAACATATCAATCATGGAGACAATAATGCAAGCACACAAGAGACACAAAGATTTACTTGGGAAAAACCATAAAGGTGAAAAACCCCAATAACTTCCTTAGAGATAGATAGAGCAATGATAAAACGAAACATAAGAGATAGACACAACCTAGCAACAGATCCTCCTCCTCCATAAGTGTGCCACTCCTCCTTGAGTGCATGAGTGAGAAGTGAGTGAGTAAATAGAGTGCCTCCCGCACTCTATTTATACTTGACTTGACTTGCCTTTTTACCTAACTCATGTAGGCTCGAACTTAACCACATAACATAATGTTGACTAGGCCGACCCCCAATAGGGTGGTCTAATAACCCTTTGACCCACATGACTTATATAGGGCCGACCCCAAACAAGGTGGTCTAATAACCCATCAAGTATAAATTACGACACTTACAATATAAATGACGACACTTCCGTATAGAGGAATAATAACATCTCTATAGGAATATAATATACATATATGTGAAATACATTCGGAAGTTACATATACATCAACACTCCCTCTTAACTAGGAAGGTATTTCTCAGCACAGTTCTTCTAGCACAAGTCATCTTCTCTGGATCATCGTCACTGGATAATCGTCATCGAGTCATCATCATCGTCACTGCTGTTGCTATCTCAATCAATCTCTGAATCTACTCGTCATAGGAAGTTCTACAAAGCCAATCCTTTTTCATACTGGATGTAGGCCCACCACCTGCAGGTCTTCATCATCACTATCCATACTGTGGAATCCTCAGGACTTATTATGTGCGTCACAAAACCTGGCTGAAGCATCCCAGGCTGTTACGAGCACGCGGCTCTACCTGTCGAATCTCCCAGGAGCACATTACATGTGATCTCACCACAAAACCTGGCTGAAGCATCTGAGGCCTTTTTCACCCTGTCCAGATCTCCTAGGAGCAAATTACATGTGGTCATGGCAAAACCTGGCTGAAGCATCTGAGGCCTTTTTCATCCTGTCCAGATCTCCCAGGATCAAATTACATGCCATAGGACAAAACCTCGCAAGAGCATCTGCCATATATCCCAGGGCACCGAATTACATGCCATAGGCAAAGCCTCGAAAGACTATCTGCAGATCTCCCAGGGCACAAATTACATGTCCTCCCAAGCAAAACCTCGCAAGAGCATTTGCCGGATGTCCTAGGGCACCGAATTACATGCCATAGGAAAAAACTCAAAATACCATCTGCAAATCTCCCAGGGCACAAATTACATGCTTACCTGCACAACCTGATCCACGGCCACAAAGTATCATCTGATACTCATCAAACATCATCATGATGTACACATGATCATCCTGATCATCATCACTACAACATCCTATTGCATGTCATCTGGAGAAGCTCGTCATCCATGATCATCCTGATCATACAATGCATTCATCTGATGCACACCAAGTATCCACCTGATACATACATAGATACATGATCCACACAATGTATCCATCAGCATACATGATCTACCTGATCATACTAAGATACATGATCCACACAATGTATCCATCAACATACATGATCTACCTGATCATACAAAGATACATGATCCACACAATGTATCCATCAACATACATGATCTACCCGATCATACAAAGATACATGATCCACACAATGTATCCATCAGCATCCAACATGATGCTTACATACAAAATACATACACATGATCCATCCGATCATATCCAGCATCCAACATGATGCGTATACAAAATACATATAATGATCCAACTGATCATATCGAAGCAGAAACCAGAACATCATCCTGATGCTCATCATCTAGCGCTTACATCCACAGCCATGTGAAGGATCCCCTTTCCAACATGCTTGGAATGGCCTCTGCAAATGTGTCCATCACTTCTTCCTCGAAGTGTCATCAATCCGAAGAACACCAAGCCTCTCTCTGAAGTAATCGAACTTCACTCTGGCTAGTGGTTTCATCAGCACATCTGCAATCTGCTCATCCGCCGCAATGTACAGGAGCTTCACAGCTCCTCTCTGCACCATATCCCTGATATAGTGATATTTGATCTCTATGTGTTTCGACCTGTCATGAAACACTGGGTTCTCGGACAGCTTCACACAACTCTGGTTATCATAGAAGATACCAGTAGCCTCCAACGGGAGATCAAATAACTCAGACAATAGCTTCCATAGCCATACTGCCTCACAACTAGCTGAACAGGTTGCAACATACTCAGCCTCAGCTGTACTCAGTGCTACGCAGGACTGCTTCCTACTAAACCAAGAGATCACAACTGATCCCATACTGAAGCAACACCCAGATGTGCTCTTCCTATCTGCAGCACTGCCAGCCCAATCTGAATCAACATAACCCTGTAGGTTAAACTTTTGATTCACTTCATACTTGAGCCCATAATCCACTGTACCCTTCAGGTACCTCAGAACATGCTTTACAGCAACCAGGTGAACACTCCTCGGATCCGTCAGGAACTAACTCAATGTGTTCATAGCAAAGCAAATGTCTGGTCTCATGTTCGTCAGGTACATCAAGGACCCAATCATCTGACGATACAAAGAGACATCAACCGGCTCAGATGAAGCATCAAATAGAAGCTTCAGATTTGATGCCATAGGTGTGGCCATGGCCTTGCAATCCATCATCCCAAACCTCTTCAAGATCTCTACTGAAGACTTCCCTTGTCCAAGGAAGATTCCATCACTCTTCCACACCTCCATGCCAACAACAAATAGTGCATCATCCCCAAGTTCCTCAACTCGAACTTGGCAGCAAGCTTTCGCTGCGTGTCGGCAATCAATCTATCCTCACCTGATACAAACAGGTCATCCAAATAGTAGTATCGTTGGATTTCCTTCCTCAACCTTGTAGAAAAGGTTGGAATCCGCTTTATTCTTGGTAAAGCCCAAGCTGGATAGAAAGCTATCTATCCTACCATATCAAGTTCTGCACACATATATGACTACACCATGCTGTCTTGAAATCCATCTGGTGCATCTTCGATTTCATCACTTTTGTATTTCTCAATGCTGCCATCTGCAACATGCTTGATCTGATAGTTCTATTTGGAAGTCACAACAGACTTCCCTTTAGCTCTTGGGATCGCATCCCAAACATCATTCTTCATGATCGACGGATCATGGCATTCCATTTCTTCATCCCAGATCCTGGGAACTTCAATATCTTCAATAGATATCTTTGTTGCTGGAACAAATGTTGTAGTCATTTTGTAGGTGAAGATATATGGTCTTTCCTACAAAACAGGTTAAATTGCATGATTAGAAACATCTCATAATTTTCAGAACAAATTCTTACACATAAAGAAATATGTCATACAGTCATGCAATTATCTTAGCCAATGCTTCAATACAACATTTATCCATATCCTGTAACTTTCTAGATGCCTTCCAATCTCTACCAGAACATTGTTAAGAGTGTGCACAACTCCCAACATGTTGGCAAAGAGGTTTCATTCTAGATAAGTAGCAATGGAATGTTGTACAGTGCTATAGGCCACTTACCCATGTATATTAGTAGTATACTGTTCATCAATGCAACAATTCTAATATGCACAATACATATCCTAAGTCTAGGAACATGAGCATATACATTATTGAACAATTTTATTTAAAAAAACACATATGCAAGAAATGATAATTAAAATACTTATCTTTGTTTGTTCGTTGGGTGGACTCCCTCTGAGTCTTCGCTTTCTTGCAGGAGCTGCTGGAGTCCTAATCTGCAGTAGCTTCTTCTACACCTTTCTGTTGTGGAATGTAGAGAGATGGACAACTCCCTCTGAATATCTGCATCCTTTCATAAACCACTTGAGTGTACTCCCTCTTGATCTTTGTTCCCTGGATTACCTGTCCTTGAACTTATATACATTCTCGATCCCTATGCATGCTTGTTAGTATCATCATTGTGTTATCCTCTAGGTCTCATATAAAATCATACATTCATTAGTATACTATTAAAACACAATAATCTCAAGCATGTATAGTCATGATCATTTCAAACATAAATAGTAAGCATTATTATTCAAGGTTTATGTAGGATTCTTATGGTTAGTCAAATCATAAGAAACATAACATATCTAAACCTATAATTACTCAACCCTATGACTCTTTGGGTTAGTTGAATCATCAATTAAGATAAGAGATATAATATGCATAAAACCTGTGATTATTCAAACCTAAGACTTCATGAATAATCATTATCAACAACAGTATAAGATCCTAACCCAAGGTAGGATTCTATCTTGATATAGGAAAAACATACCTGGATTAGCATGCTAGTTATTTATGTCTAACATACTCACATGATGTCTTCTTGTTCTTCTTCAATGACTTGTTCTAGTAACCTGTATATCTCATAGATTAGCCATTATAAAACCAAGTTATACATACCTCGTAAATGGATCTTCTATGAGATCCATGACAAAGGATGAGTCTTTATCCTCATGTCATCATGATCATATGTTCTTGAACTGGAACATGATTTGTCTTTCTTGGTGTACCTTTCATGTTAGTAGACAACATAAACCTCATACAACACCATAATGCATTAGTACAATCATAAGTGTCAACACCCTAACCAATGAATATCTTCTATCATGCATTCATAATTTTGTTAAGGTGATACGACAAATCTAAAATCAAGATTGTACTAACCGTAATAACATGAAGACAAACATACCATAAAGTTAATCATGAACAAATCTCAAAACATACCTCGATGAGTCATACTTGTCAAGATCGCTTGTAATCTCCTTATGTAAAGCCTTAGCCTCATCTCCCTCTGAAACAGGAACTCCTTCACTTATGCAGGTGACCAATCCATCTTCTTCTAGGATTAACCCTATTTACTTGATTTGCAAGAACTGGACCTGGAGCTGGATATGGGTTTGTCAGAGAAACCCCAAAAATTCAAACTTTGAATTTCAAACTTCCGAAAGGATAGAAATATGTGCCTTGATGAGCTAATCAAACTGGTATATTCAGAATTTGAAAACTGCAAAATTTCACTCCTCAATTTTGCCTTTGAAACTTTCGGATTCACTGGACGTGACCCTAAACTGGGGTTTGATGAAGCCCACTCTTCTTCCCAATCAAAAGGTTTGAACCAAAGCTCTAAGCTTCTATTATTCTGAGGAGCTTCCACCCGTGGTCACAGATTTCAAAAATTCCCATTTTTACAGAAGCCCTAATTTTCCACTTTTCTGATCAAAGTCCCAAACTAGGGTTTGATCAAGCCCGGCCTTCTTCCCAACCAAAAATTCTGATCTTGGTCTCTAAATTTCTATTTTGATGAGTAGCATCCAGCCATGGTCTCCGATTACAAAAATTCCAACTTTCTCGAAAGCCCTAAATTTCGGAAGCCATGAATGAAGGTACTCAAAAATAATTCTGTTTTGACAGAAATATGTACCTGATTGTTTCTGGTGTAACTCTGAACTTTTTGATCCACAGGGTATGAAACATTTTCCTGAGATATCCTGACCTGTTATCTTTCCATCCTAACAGTTCTAACCTCAATTGGATTCTCTGAGAGAGAGTTATGCCAAATGTCGCAACGTGACCTGTTTTGGGATAATACAGGAGAGCGAACTTGTACGGCGTGCCACGTGTCACTGTTTCAACTTCGGCCTCTGAAAACTTTTCCTGAGATAGCTCGGCCTATTATATTTCCATCTTGATAGGTCTGACCTCAATTGGATTCTCTCAGAGAGAGTTATGCCAAGTGTCGTAATGTGACCTGTTTATGGGATAATACAGGAGAGCGAACTTGTACGGCGTGCCACGTGTCACTGGTTCAACTTCGACCTCTGCAAATTTTTTTGAGATAGTACAGTCTGTGTACTACCTGTCACTTTTTACAAAATTTTATTTGGAGCTTCCTAGCCCAAGTTATGACCTTTTTCCCAAGGTCACCTGATTTTGACTCAGATCTCGAAGAGGCAGAAACCCTATATTGCACAGATCATAAATCACAAAGTGCAACGAATTAGAGGTTTTCCTTTAGACACAAGGTACCTGGAGATTTAATCTTCGTCTTGTAACAATTTCAGATCTAAAAACTTCGCCAAAACGGATTTATAGCGAAAGTTCTACGATGACTGGTTTTTTCTATATCAAGCCCTAACATCGTAAGTGCAACAAGTGTCATACATGCCATATCATGCCTTCTTTCAGGCTAGCTCTGATACCATATTAAATTTTCAGAATTTTCTTCAATCTGATATAGGATCTTAACTGAGAGAACAACATGTACAACATATATACAACATATCAATCATGGAGACAATAATGCAAGCACACAAGAGACACAAAGATTTACTTGGGGAAAACCATAAAGGTGAAAAACCCCAATAAATTCCTCAGAGATAGATAGAACAATGATACAACCAAACATAAGAGATAGACACAACCTAGTAGCAGATCCTCCTCCTCCATAAGTGCGCCACTCCTCCTTGAGTGTATGAGTGAGAAGTGAGTGAGTAAATAGAGTGCCTCCCGCACTCTATTTATACTTGACTTGACTTGCGTTTTTACCTAACTCATGTAGGCTCGAACTTAACAACATAACATAATGCTGACTGGGCCGACCCCCAATAGGGTGGTCTAATAACCCTTTGACCCACATGACTTATACAGGGCCGACCCCAAACAAGGTGGTCTAATAACCCATCAACTATAAGTTACGACACTTACAATATAAATGACGACACTTCCGTATAGAGGAATAATAACATCTCTATAGGAATACAATATACATATATGTAAAATACATTCCGAAGTTACATATACATCAACACTATACAGCTTTCGTTCCGAAAAACGATGGACAATCATTGGTTGGATGTTCTTCAGTACAAAGGTGACAGACTGAAACATTATTTAATGGACATTCTCATTGAGGATGTTTAGTTCTACACCTAGTGGAAAAAACACTCATTGTTGCATGCTCTTCATCTTGTCTCTTTTTAGCATGTAGTGCATCTAATTGAGAACCCGTGGCCCCTAAAATATCTATTTTGAAATTTTCCAATAGGTTTCCCAATTCTACCCTTGTAACTCCACCAGGACCATATGTGTTTCCTTTGGGGTTTCTAGCATAAGATTCTCAAAAGTGTCTTCCACCTATCCCTCTGCTCCTAGAGTAATTCCTACATAGTTCACAAATCTCTGCAAAAGATTTATGAGAAATGTCTCCTACTGCCATGAGATTAAGGTTATCCAATAATTCTTCTGAGATTCCTTTGAGGAAGAGTGTTCTTACTGCATCTTCTCCAAGATCACTATATTTAGATTTGTGTAACACATAGTTAAACCTCTCATGATAGTATTCTAAGCTCTCATCTTCAAGTTGTTGAATTTTAAAAATCTCATTGTGAGAGTGTTTGGGTATACAGTAATCCTGATATTTCCTAAGAAATGCATTCTTCATGTCTTCCCAAGTTTTAATACTAGATTCTCCTAATCCCATGAACCATCAAAGAGAAGAGTCTTTTAATGTGGCAAGAAAGAGTTTTATTTTTTGTCCATCTTGTAGGTAATTATAACTCCTACACAAAATGTCAAATTCGAACATGAATGTGTTAGGATCCTTACTACGCTTCCCATAGAAGCTTGGTAGTGAGGAGGGATGGATTTTTTTCATAGTAACATCTTGTGCAGTGTCTAAGATAGGGAACCCAAATGCACCTTCAGTTCTAACTTCTCCATCTTCTTCATCTTGTCGGACACGATCTTCATTTTCATCCCCCATGAAGATTCTATTACCAAAGAGAGAAAATCTAGGTGACTCCTTTCTTGGTGAATACAGGATGTCCCAACATTCTATTTCAGGAAGGGTATTCTTCTTTTTAGGATGAGAATGATCAGCTACATGGGAATCAATTTTTGGAGGTCCTACTATCATTGTGTCAATCTGTGAGATAACGATGTTTTTAGAGCTCCCAAAAAGAGCATCTACTTGTGCAGGATTGACAAAATCTACCAAATTTGGACCACCTACTATTGATAAATGTCACGTCCCCTCCCATCATACGAGATAGATGGAGAGGATCGTGATGCTAAACCGGTCATCTAGTCCCATGAACTTATTAAATAAGCATTCACATAATATAAAAGACATATGGAAATGTATAATTATGAGAAAAACACAGTGGAAGTAATATCAATTACTCATTCATCATACATTCAAGATATTCATCAAATAAATAATTGCGAGGTTAACACAAGAGAATACTTATCTTATAGAAAAGTAGTCCCAAGCAACTAGCTATGCATCTGCAACGTTCCACCCAATCATAGGCCAGCTGTGCTTATCAGCCTCTTGATACAACTGCCACCCCCCCAGCTGGGCATGATTTCTACAAGGAACCAAGGAACAACAAACTCACACATAGCCAAGCATACACCAAGATGAGCCAAGCCAATATACAATTGGGTTTATCAGGCTGCTAGGAAATGGAAAGGAAGAGTGGCTAAGCTAGTGAGCTCAAGCACAGAGCCAGGGGTAACCTTACAAGATCTATTCAGCTTGGCACTCACAATGCCTACACACCCAACACAAGGAAGTATTCTCTTCACTGCCACACAGTCCCTCAAGCCATACCTTCCTTTCTAGTGCTCTCAAGTTGTGCATAGAAAAGTAGCCAAAGCCCTCTTGATCTTCTTGAGAGGTTATTTCGCCCCCCCCACAAGGTTTATCAAGCCAATTCTGTCCACTACCACTCCAAATATCTTTCTCACAGATTCAAACCAATACAAGGATGCACATAACAGCAGAACCACAATTATTGGGCATGATAAAAACGTTTTTACAGTGAGATGCCCAAAGATGGAGTTTCTACCAGCCCAGAAAAACATGGGAAGACCCAATAACGAAAAGGCAATTGGGGATTCAACCATGGAGAGCAAAAATCGTTTTTAGAAAAACGCCCATGGGTATTTTGGGGCAAAAGCGACCTCTATAAACCCCCAAAACGTGACTCCCTTTCTCCCAGCTACTGTGTAACACAAAAACGAGCTCCTAGCTATGGTAAAATGCAGGAAATTGGTAAAAACGTGATGGGGAAAGACCCAGTAGTTCAGACTGCGTGAGAGAGGAAAAACTATCTGTTCAGAATGGCTTTGGGCACCATTTCGTGGTTGTTTTCTTGCCCAACAAGAAAAAATACGAATTCCCAGGTTGATGGCTTTCCCATGCATGAAATTGGCTGCCATACCTCTTCATTCCCAAGGCATTAACTACCTCAACCAATTTCTGGAAGAATTAAATGATTGGGTCCATAACCCAAAATGGGTAGTTGGTGGTTTATGGGTTTTCTCATTGACACATGGATTAACACCATTGGCTCAAGGGTTTGAATAATTTCCCTCCCTATTCCTTGTAGAATCATGTCCCCATCTCTTTGTTGCATTGCATAGCTAGTTGTGGGTATTTTCATTAAAATTCATATTTACATGATGTCTTATTTACATTGTGCCTATCTAGCACAAGAACCATAGGCATCTATTTATTTAATTGCCGATACATAAAATGCTAAATCAATGGTGGGGCCTTGGCCTTGAGCTCCTCACCATGATTAAATAACAATATTTATATCATTTACGATTTAATGAAAAAGGGGGTCAAAATGGGGACGTGACAATAAAGTGGTGTCTTTGGGATTTTGGACTATTGGAGGGTTAAGAAGTTATGAAATTTTATCCTTCTAAGTTTCCTCTTGTCTAAGTTCAGTCTCAATATGAGCTTGAGGTTCTTCTAGTGGAATTTCTTTACGAACAGAATGTTCTGATGTCCCTATAAGTTCCCTTAAAATATTTCCAGAAAAGTTTTCTTTAGCCTTCCAAGTACGACTATCCCCTTTAGGTGTCTTCCGATACCTTTCTACTGAGTTAGTAGTTGGGTTGGCATGCCCCCCATATAAGTTAGTAGAGATTTTAGTAGGGTCTTTAGTGAGAGAACTAGTTTTAATAAATCTACCTTGTGAATATCTAGACCTATTCATGAAAACAAATTGAAACTTAAAATAAATTATGACTGCATAATTGCTAATGTTGGGTTTTGGGGATGCCTATTATAACAGATGCGCAGGTTCTTACCTCTCGTCTTACCGCTCAACCGCCCCCAACCTAATCTAAGTTTTAAAGAAAAGAGCTAATTGAAAAGGAAGTTCAACTTATTTATGATTGAATTATACCTATCTTCTACAACTCCTCGACAACGGCACCAAAATGTTGGGTGTGTGAGCTATCTCAAATAAAACACCTAATATTTAATTATCGACCAGGATTCGTAACCTTAGAGTTGAGGCAAAATATATGCTAAGGTAGAATAGTACCTAATTTTTTCAGCTTGTCAGACCTTCAAAATGTTTAATAAAAAAAATATCGAAAGATATTTCAAAATGAAAAACTGAGTCAAACTTCAGAAAAACAATAAGAGAACTAAATCAAATCTAACTAAACAACCAACTAGAATAGTATCAATTTATACTACTCTACTGTTATATTTAAATGATGGAAAGGGATAGAAAAAGAACTGATAACCAAATAAGAATTGCTGGGTAGAACTTGTAAATGTAAATAATTATAAAACTAAACTGCCTAATTTCAGATGGAGAACAATTGTAAATAAACTATCTATGAGATAATTGAATTTGATGAGAAATGACATAAATGAAAACTATGCTAATCAAAGTAAATTACAAGATAAATAATTTCAACAACTAGTTCAAGAAGAAACATCTATTCCCATGTAACGGGAACCGGAGTGAATGTATCGTAATGACTTTCAAATGTAATAGCGAAACAAAACGGAAGTAAATCTAATCTAACTTCAATAGAGAAATGTAAACTAAAAAGAGAGAAATTACAGTTAACTTTAAACATTCTGATCTATCTACTATCCATGGGAAGAATAATATAAAACTAATTAAAACTAGAAGCAAGTAGAAAACTTAATAAAGATATTCACTTCTAAATTTGATTTGGAAGCAAGTAGAAAACTTGATAAAGATGTTTATTTCTAATCCAAATCTCAAATCATGAATGTCTTCACTAATTACATGAAATGGAAAAATAATTCTTATGATTAACAAATTAAAACTACTTAAGGAATGGAATTATTAACTATGATTTGAAAATAGACTATCTAGAAACAAACTGATGAATTCTGAAACAACAACTAACTATCAAATCTAATACAAAAGATTAATTTTGAAAGAAGGTTAGAAGAAAGTGAAGGAAGGATATGTGGAAGGAGGAAATAATAAGAAAAAATCAATTAAAAACTATGTAGCATAAAACCAAATTTAAATTACACCTAGAACTGTAAATTAGAAGCGAGAAGTATTATATCTAATAAGCAGGAAAGACTGGAATCTGAAAAACATAAAACTAATACAGAAAGGGTAAAAGTCTGAATGACGATCTGAATGCGAGTCTGAATGGTGGTCCGAATGATAGTCCAAATGGAGGAAAATGACTTAAGTTAAGGAAAATAAGAGTTTTGGATGATTTAATTACTAGCCGGCTTTATGCAAATGATCCTACAGTGCAAAGGAAGCAAGGGAGAGATTATTTAGAGGCTAAGTTAATAAGAATCTATCTCTCTAATAATTATCTAAGAGGAATAATTGTTCTATGAGATGTAGGAAGAAGGTTAAGATAGAAGAAAAGAGAGAGAGTTAATCTACAGCTATAGGAAGGAAACTAACAGAGAGGAAGAAGTTGAGGCTAATACTAACTATGGAGGAGTTGATAGCAATATCTAATTATAAATGATGGAGGAAAGAGAGGTTGAAACAAAACTACAAATTATTAAACTATTGGTCGACCATTTCCTAATTTAGAAGAGAAATTATACTAACAAAAGAAATACTAATTATAGAGAAGTGAAGTACATAACATATACAGAAAGAACAGGATTAATTACACAGACAGGAAAACAAATTAACTATTTTGTAGAAAAGAAAGTACAGAAACAAAACCTCTAGTTGATGAGTGGCCCTTCCCAGCAATCAGAGGTGAAACTAAATCAGTGCACTACTATCAGCATAGCATCAACTCACTGCTACTTCCATTAACTTGAGAAAATTACAAAACTCTGTTTTCACACTATCTACGACTAGAAATTCTTACAATATGACTGAAAAACTAACTAGACTTCGACTAATTCGTCTCAGTCATGGAGATGACTATTTATAAGTTACAATAGGTGACAGGATCGAAAGAGTTGACCTCTCTAATAATAGAGGTGTTTAAATGACTGTAACTGTTGATTAAATGGTGCATGCCAACGCAGGGAGCATCTACCTAGCTTACAAGGGATTGGTTTCTTTACACAGGTGCTGTAACGTCCATATACCTTGGATGTGGTACGAGCTGAATATCGACGGACTGATCGTGGGAAGACAGGATTCTTCCAGAATAATGACGTGAATGAGCACGGACAGGTATGCATGATCCTAGAATGAACGAGAAAGAGAGTCGGCGTGTTGGAGTGTTGACATGGACGTGGTATTGTGTTGCCAGACTGAGCGTGAACAAGATGGACTCCTTCTAGAACGATGGCATGCAAGAGCTAAGTAGGCGTGCGTCATTCTTGGCCAAGTGAACAAGAGAATCAACGTTTGGAGCAGTGACGTGGGCATGGTGATGCATTGGAAAGCTCAACGAACTTGGGGATGAATCTTCTAGAGAAACAACTCATCCACCATCAGCACGATGTGGCTAACAAAACCCACATGCCCTTCTCTGCATTCAGCAGTCTGAGATATGTCAACCATGGATTTCGCGGGCTGAACGATGAGCTGAACGCGTTTTAGCTTAGCACGTAGCACATAGTCTGAAAGAAGGGCCATTTGCAAAACGTATCCTGTCAATTAAAACATAAATGTCACTAATGCCAAGAAATTGTCATTTGAACATAGATAAACCATAATATAATTAAATATAAACAAGATTTGCGTAATATGTAAATATATGCATAACTGGACTGTTTGATGGGATGAATGATAAGAAAACAACCTAATATAACAAAGAATCACAAAAATAATTCCATTTTGAGTAGATTGAATGATACAAAATAGTGACAAAATGGACACCAACACTCTGTTCCTTTCCATTCTTCATACCTTGCAATTCTAATGTCAAGGTAGACAACTAGTTCTGGGTCTGTAACATCCCAGAACTACTCTCTCCAATTGGTGAAGCCTCCAATTTCATTGCAATCTCCAAGGCCTCAACCTATGATACAAAATTATGTTGCATCAGTGGTTTTTTGATATGGGGAAACAACGCAGCAATGAACCACTCTTGGTGTTGTTGCAGGGCTATAACAAAGCTCACTTGGTCCAACAATGTTTAAAATTTTTGATCGAATTACTAGACCGATTCAGTATCTTTCTGTTTGATTTCTTTCAAATCTGTTATGCACTGTGATTCTGATTTTGGCTTCTTGAATTCTACGAACATCACGGCTTTGATTTCTGCTAGAGTTCTTAGCTGTGTTTGAGAATACTTCATAAGCCAGTGTAATGCTCTATCTCAAAAAGTAGTGATGAGCTATGCTCTTTTCACAATGTCATCCTGAACTTGCTTTACACTCCATATGTATTCACATAGAAACCAATGTTGATCAAGGTCTTCTAGACCCGTTCATTTGAATATCGACAACTTTATATCGTTAGCAGGCATCCTCTTTCCGGATTGTGTATGGTTTTGCGATAGGTTCCTTGCGACAAAAGTAGATGTAGGCTGATGGGTCGTGCTAGGTATAATATTTGACTGTGCGATGCTTGTAGCGGGTGGGTCCTATACTGCTGGAATCTGAGATAGGGGAGGCATTGTATTAACACCCAGCGTATTCTGAGGTGCAATATGGTGGATTGTGGTTGATAATTCCATGGTATGATAATTAAGGTCACGCGGAATTTTGGTATCTATGCAGTTTTTAGATCCTCTGGGATTCTTTTTGTTAGTAAGCTTATATCTCTTTCCACTTCTCAAAGTATGTTTTCTTCGTCAGAATCAATGTATGTATTTTCTACCATGACATATTCAAATTACTACTGCATTCTTAAAACACTTTTCTCAGCTAAAAGCATTTTAATGTAAAGACTGAGATTGTTCAGGAACTTACCTCTGAATCCTTCGAAAAAGTATGCTTAAGCTTGGTTGTAGGATTTCAGCGTGTCTACAGCAAACTCAGTCACAAATCCTTCAAGTATGCTATCAACCCAGAAGTCAACTGCTCGCAACAGTGGGCTGTCTATTGCTTTGAGTTGTTCAGTAAGTTCCGGAGTCCACTCTGTAGGTACTCCTCCTTGAGAACAATTCTTTCTTTTTGCTAGGCGTGATATCCACTCGGGCAGCTCGTTTGGAAACGACGCCTAGAAAATATCATGGATGTACCTCCACAAGTATCTATTCAACCAGCCTACGTCAGATAGACGCGGGTGTTTGTTTTCTTTCTTTCCAAAATATGTTTCGATCTTATCACACCAAGCCCAAATTTCTTCCTTTTTTGGATGCCAATTGTCTGACCCTAATGGGAACTCATTTTCTTCTTCACAAATTAATTTTCAAAGCACACTATTGCATCACTGAGTCTTAGCGCAGCAACGGAACCATTTGTTGGCATAAATATTGATCTAGAAGTTTTCCAATGTAGGCCTAAGTACTTCGCGGTGCAGGATACCAACAAAACCCCTATTCACCGGCCCTTTCGGCAATAGACTGCAAGCAGCCTGAGGTCTCACCAGAGGTGAAGTTGAGGGGGTGGTTGTGGAAGCACGTTTCCACAACCTGGTGATGCAAGTGCCTAAACTGACTGATGCACAGTGTGGCAAAGAAATTCCATGCTGCGGATAAAAGACCGCACGAAGTCTTCTACTTCGTGTCGATTACTACTGCACGTGGGAGAACTTATACAACAAGCGCATACACAGAATGCGTGGTACTAATAGGCTACCGTCATAGGACAACACAATGGATATGTATGCTTCCTTGTAGATCTGTCTTTAAGTATTCTTAGGTTTGGTGGTACGACAATAAGCTATCAACAACTTATCACGCAACAATTATAATGGATCAGTGCATCAATCAGACCGCGCGCTCACTTCAAGACTTGATCAAACTAACCAATCTTACTTGACACTCTTTAATTAGTCATCAAAACTTAGATTGATTTAATATATGTAATGGAATGAACTATACCGTGTTGCGCACCCAGATGTAGTACTTCAACCTTAATAATTAACTCTGTGATTATTTAACAGATCCATACATTCAAATACTTATAGATACTGAGCATTAACATTCATCTATATATGAGCTACTTAACATATTATTCCCATCTCTTCCACGGTGAATACAGATAAAAGTAAAAAATATCAGATTACTGCAACATCAAGCATTCATCTTAAGTAATCGAACAATGGAAAACACACAAAGCAATCACATAACATGGTATTTAACGTGGTTCACCCCCCCGGATGGAGGTGACGTACACAATAACTGTTGTTATATTATCTTTAGGGAAGGGTACAATAGTTCTTCGTCTGCGCACTCAGCTGTAGACGCTCTCCTCTCTCTCAAAATTAGGTCTCTACGCACTCAGATATAGAGCCTTTACAATAGCTTCAAGCTAACTAACTCTAACAATATTCAATAATAACCCCACTTCCCTTACAAAATCATGCCTTGTTTATAAATCATGCCGGTAGGTCATGTCTTTACATTTTGAAGGTGGAAACCCTTACGTTTACAAAACTGTTATGGTTTTCGCCCAAAACGGGTTCCTGGTGTCTGCTAGCAGATCTTCCATTGTGACCATCCTCCTTGTGTGGACATGTCACTATCATCCCCCCTGTCACGTGTGCGCTAATAGGTTTCTCTCGCCGAGTTGTTCCTTCTTTTACGGCCTTTAGACGACTGGTTCAATTAGTAGATCTTTGTGCGTGCGATTAGTCACCTTCCTTCCCATCTGCACCTACCCACCACTTGGTAGTTATCGAGCATCTTTGCCAAAACTAGACCTCCAAGGCCCAACCGGAAAATGTGTTGTCTTTCGTCCAACACTCTGCTGAGATGGATATTCCATTGACCAAACACATCGCAGCGTTGATACTCATAGTACTAACTTCGCAGCTCTTCCACATTGTGTTGCGCGCAACTTCATACCATACAAAAACTTATCCCAAAAATTCCTTTATCTGTACTCGGCTTCGCTCCGCAGCTCCAAAACTTGCTTTCTCAAAAATGCCCCACTTGGGCTAGACCCAACATTAAGGTCTTGAGAATGGGTTATTTCTGGCCCACATTGTTCAGGGACGCAAAGAAGTATCTTTAGGCATGTGATAGCTGCCAAAGGATGGGCCAACCCAACAGACTAGATGAAATGCCTTTCCAACCATAGCTCATGGTGGAACCATTTGACAGATGGGATCTGGGTTTCGTAGGGCCTATCAACCATCCCTCAAAATAGAAAGTTCACATATTAGTTTGCACATATTACATGACCAAATGGGTGGAAGCTATAGCCTTGGTTAAGGCTAATGATCAGGCTGCGATTGATTTCCTGTATGAAGAATTTATTACTTGGTTTGGAGTACCCAAGGAAATCATCAAAGATGGTGGACCGTAGTTTGTGTCTCATAAACTGGAAGCACTATTACAAAAGTTTCATATTTAGCATAGAAGAAGCTCGCCATATCATCCACAGGCCAACGGCCAAGTGGCGAGTTCAAACATGGTCATCGAGGCTATTTTGACAAAGACAATGAAAATCCATCATAAAGATTGGGCTGAGAGACTTCCAGAGGCACTATGGGCCTATCGCACTACATGGCATAACACCACTCATTTTTCCCCATATGAGTTAGTGTATGGTAAGAATGTTATTTTCCCAATTGAATTCAAAATTAGAACTTTGAAGACAGCTGTAGAAGCAAACCTTGATTTATTAGAAGCACAAACGAACCGACTGAATCAACTTAACTAATTGGATGAAAAGCACACAACATTAGTAAATCATACAACTTTAATCCAACGGCAACGCTCTAAATGGCATGATAGATTCATAAAAACGAAAGTCTTCCAGGAAGGAGACTATGCTCTGTTATATGATTCACGATTTAAGAGGGATTTCAAAGGAAATCTACGCACTCATTGGTTGGGACCTTAGCAAATAGATCAAGTATTTGACAATGAAATAGTCTGGTTAATCACCATTGATGAAAACAAGACACCTTTATTCGCAAATGGTCATCGACTGTGACTGTATCAAAAACCGATCTCAAGGGATGCTTTCATTTCACATGTTGCAGCTCATCCAGACTATTAATTAACGCCAGGGCAGGTATTTTTCTCAACCCCTGTGAGTTTTTAAGAACTGCAATATCCACATAATTTGTACATAAATAATTTTTTTTTTCATTACGTATTTTATCTATTTTTCATTTTGCACTTGATTGGGTTTTTTTTGAAGAATTGTGTGCAGGAATTAATTGGAGGAATAGCAGTCGTGACTGGACCAGATGATTGCAGGCACCTTACATTGTTTTCTGATCTAATAAAGCTCTTTTGAAGACGATGGATGATTTGTTAGTTTTCGGCAGCGAGCTGGAAATATGCCCGTTACTCATTTTGGACAGCTGCGACTCCCCACCTTGCTCATTCTTCCAATTTTCGCAGTTGTAACCCCTCTACTTTCCATTCACTTCACTTTTTCAGTAGCTGCGACTCTGCTACTTTTTCTTATTTTTCCATGTTTCGCAGCTGCAACTTCACTATTTTTTATTCCTTTCATTTTTCCAGCAACTGCAACTCCGCTATTTTTTCCTATTCTGCCAAGTCTAGCAGCTGCAACTTCGCTATTTCCATTTCATTTTCTCCTTTTTCCAACAAGTACAACACCACTATTCTTTCCTTTTCTCTAAATTTTTGCAACTGGAACTGTACCATATTTTTCCGAACTATGCTCAAATCCTCTTATTCATCATCTGCAACTCCGCTAGATTGTCTTCCTTTTGGAACAGTCTCACCACTAATGATATGATCTGGCTCGAATTTAAATGATGACTCCACAGTTTCAATCACAGTTTGCCAAGAATGAAGGAAATTGTTGGCTTACAAGTTGATCTAAAGGGTTTTCAAGATAGACCCGGGTTCTTTGCGGTTTCACTTAACCAAAAAAACCCCTGCGCATCGGCCCTTTTGGCATCAACTTGCGAATAGGTTGAAGTCTCACCCGAGGTGTAGATATGGGGGCACTGCGGAACCAGGTTTCCATAGTGGGTAATGAGTTGTTTAACTAGACTAACTGTGCAGTGCACCAATAGAATGGCGCTGCGAACCAAGGACAGCGCGACAATAGACTTTGTCGCTGTCCGCGGTACCCTAGCTGACTGCTGCGATACTTGCGAGTCCAGAGAGTGTGCAGTTCAACCACAATGTTACTAAAGGGGTAGCGTGACTGACTTACATGCCTTCTCACTAGATTTGACAAATACGCCATGTCTATACTTGATATTCCTAGCAATCACCTACCGTCTTAGGCTAAGTGACCTTACCAAAATGACAAGTAGATGGATAATATAATACTGTGCCCAGCCTATGTTGTAGGTCACAAGAGTATACGATCCGACCTTTCATACACAACTGTAATTTTTCTATACACTGATACTTGTGCAAAATTGAGTACTAGGAATTCAACATCCATTCATTCATACAATGCTTAACATATTATTTCCATCTCTCTTTCTTATGGAAAATACATACAAAAACATTAATATACCATTGGTAAATGAAGATCCAACATTCAATATAAGCAAATAAGTAACAACACATACACACAATCACATTACACAAGATTTAACGTCGTTAACCCCCCGGATGGAGGCTATGTCCACAAGAATGGTTGTTCATATTGATCTTTTTGGGAAGGGTACAACCATTCTTAGTCTGCGCACTCAGTTGTAGACTCTCTTCTCTCTCAGGTAGGTCTTTGTGCACTCAGCTGCAGAAGCTTTACAATAGCTTCTAGCTCAACAGACTCTAACAATATGCAACAATGACAAAAATGAAGAGTAACCCTTACAAAATCGTGCCTTACTTATAGATCATGCCTGTCGGTCATGTCTTTCATTCCGCGGGCCAAAAAAACTTAGGGTTTACAAAACAGTTACAGATTCCAACTCATCGAGCTAGTTAGCACCTGGTAGTGAATCTTCCATCATGGCCTGCCCTTCACGCATTCCCACATCGATATTGGTCTTCCTGTCACATGTGTGCCAACAGGTCGCTTTCACCGATCTGTTTTTCCTCTAACGGCCTCGTACGACTGGTTCAGGTAGTGGTATCTTTCGCATGTGCAACCAGTCACTTTCTTCCCCATCTACTCCTGCCCATCGCTTGGCATTCCTAGAGCATCTTTGCCAAAAATAGACCGCCGACGTTCTAACTGGAAAACGTGCCTTTTTCCCGTCCAACACTCTGCTTTGCTGGATCCTTGTAGACTAGACACTTTGCAGTACTGTATCCTCGTAACACTAATATTTGAAGCACTTCTTGTACCACGCTGCATGCATATTCGTAGCATCCCCAAAACATGTACAAAAGAGTACTTTATCTGAACTGCACTCCGCTTCGTAGTTCCAAAATTCCTTTGACAAAATTTCCCCACTTGGGCCAGGCCCAATAGGCCCCTAACACTCACATGTGGCTCTTCCCTGAGCCACTTGTAACTTTAGCTTCCCTGAGCTGTGCTTCCTACTGCGGAGTTAGCTTCGCAGCGAATTCATTGTATATAGCAGTCAACTTCTGGACTGCCTGCTTTGTGTCTTGCTCAATATGGTTTACCATATCCACCATTTCAGATGTGATCTCCTCACCTATCTGTCCTTCCACCTACTCTTGATTCTTGTGAGATCATATTGGCATTTTCTAGTAATGGCTATGATTTGTCTCCCATTTCCGTTTCTTTTTCCCTCAATGCCTGCAATTCCTTCTTCATCGTGTTGATTTCTCTGTACCTCTGCAACCTATCCCGCGGTGGCAGTGCTTTCACTTCTGTATCCAACTGCTCTAATGTAGCTTGCTTTTCCTTCACCAAATTCTTAACTTCTAGCAGTCCTGGGTCTTTTTCGAGGGCAGTGAATGCCTTCGATGCTGCTTCCAACAGATTATGACACTTAGCCACTTCGGCAGCAATGTTCTTTGCAACGGTCTTTACTTCTTTTGCTCTTAGTTGCTGCTGATCTAGTGGGGTCTATGGGTTTATCTACTCTTTCAAAGCAGCAATGTCAGCCTCATGGAGAACCTCCATGTCTTTCATTTCTGTCTTCAGATGGGTCACAAGCTTGCCAATATTGACAATAGTATCCGCTGGTTCTACTTGTAATTCAAATTCATCTATGCCATCGGCGACTGCGGTGATCGTGGATTCGAATCTTAACCGATGATCCTGTTCATACTACAACTGCATAGATTTATGTGAGCTATCTTCCTCCAACTGCCTGTTAGATACTTGCAGTTCATCGCGTCCTTTGATTGCATCAATAGTTCTTTCATGCATCTGTTCTATGCACTGCAAGTGTAAATAATGCAAGTTGGGTAATGGTATCTTCACGAGATCCAGCTCCATGCGCTCTACATCCTTTGTATCCAGAAATAGCTACTCTAACAATGGTAAAGTTACAGTGCTTGTGTCCAGATGGAAGATGCGTGACTTCGTAGGAATGGTCATAGCCAGCTGTGGCTCCTGCGAAGTCCCTCCTGACTTCCCTTCGGACTCTGATTCATGCGGGGGGGAATCTCTTGTGTACTTCGTCAATCTTCAGCGTAATTCCCTCCAGTGCAATCAGGTTCTTCTATAGAGTATCCTGCATGGATTTATCTTTTTTCTTGTTGTCCATCATCAGATCTTCTATTTGCTCGTTCAATACTACACTGATCATTTCATAATCATCGGTCTTGAGGATGGTGTCCAGCTTACCTTTATCAGCCTTCTTCTTCTTGTGTGCTCCCCTTTTCTGCACGGTGCTCTCCGTTGGCTCTTTTCTTTTCCCTGTCTCTTTTTCTTCAACTATTGAGCATGGACTTGGAATCGGATCTTCCTCCTAAGAGTCACTAGGGACATCGACAACCTCTACGTGGAAATTAGCAGGCCATTCCTTCATTATATTGTAGATGTCATCTTCATACATGTTGTAGCTTCCTGTGTACCACTCTGGATTCTTCTTCTGTGCTTTAGGTGAAATATGGATATTGCGCATGTTAGCATAAAAATATAGAATGCGAATGTATTTTCTAGTTACTTGCTTTGTGATGTTGGGGATTGCTACAATCACATCGCCCAGCTAGTGATAGTACCGGTAGAACACTTTTGTTATCGCGTGCTGCCTCTGTGAGTTGAGATTTTCCTAGAGGTTTGCAAAATGGGGTCCCTTGCAATCCTTCGAATCCATGATCATGCCAACATAATCCTTTGGCTCTTTCCATCTGACAAGAGTGATCAGTACAATAACCCAAGTATAGTGAAAATTACTGCCGTTGAGCTGTGTGTCGTTGAGTTCCTCCATGAACTTGTTCAGGAGATACTATGAATAGCTGAACTCGTCTCCTTCTGCTGCCACGACGACAAGTAGTACTACACCCGCGTTTACTTCTAGAGGCCTGCATTTCCTCAGGATTTTTCCTACTAATAGCTGCATGACAAACTTCGTCGTCCTATCCTCAATGTCTTCTCTTTGAAAACCCCTCTTCCCTTTGACAACAGAGTGGGTTTTCTTCATCATGGCCACAACTTCTCTATGTCACTTCCCCACCCATCATACCAGTGCGATGGAGAGGATCGTGATGCTGAAACCGAGCATCTAGCCCCATGCTTATTAAATAAAACATTCACATAATATAAAAAGACATATGCAAATGTATAAATATAAGAAACACAGCAGAATTAGATTCAATTACACATCCATCATACATTCAATATATTCATGAGATTCATCAAATAAATAAATTGCAAAGTTAATACAAGAGAGTAATTATCTTATAACAAAGTAGTCCCAAGCAACTGGCTATGCAACTGCAACATTCCACCCAACCATAGGCCAGTTGCGATCATTAATATCTCAACACACTGACACCCCTGAGCTGGGCATGATCTCTACAAGGAACCATGGAACAACAGACTCACACATAGCCCAAAGATACACCAGAATCAACCAAGCCAATCTACAGTTGGGGTTTATCAGGCTGCTAAGGCAATGGAAGGAATTGAATTGCTAAGCCAGTGGCTCATCCACAGAGCTATGGATACCTCTACCAGATCTATCTAGCTTGGTACCCACATTACCTACACACCCAATACAAGGAAGTATTCCCTTCACTACCACACAGTCCCTCAAACCATACCTTCCAATCTAGTATTGTTCAAGGTGTGCATAGAAGAGTAGCCAGCCCTCTCAATCTTCTTGAGAGGTTACCTCCTCACTAGGCTCATCAAGCCAATTTTTTCCTCTTCCACTCCTAAATTCCTGCTCACAATATCAAACCAAAATAGGGATGCACATAACAGCAAAAACACCAGTGCTAGGCATGAAGAGAGACGTTTTTATAGTGGGATGCACAAAATGGGGATTCCCTGAGCTTCAAAAAAACGTGGGAAAGCATAAACGAAATGGAAAATGGGGATTAAACCCCTGGGAAGGAAAATCCGTTTTCAGAAAATGTTTATGGACAACCCAAGAGCAAAAACGACCTCCATCAAACCCCCAATTCATATTTCTCCTCTCCCAGACACTGTACCAACCAAAAACGAGTTCCCATCCATGGAAAATATAGGAAAATGGTAGAAAACGTGAAGTGGAAAGACCCCGCTAGCTCAGACTACGTGAGAGAGCAAAGGCAATGGGTGAAGAATGGCTTTGGGCACAATTTCGTGGGTGTTTTCTTGCCCCATAAGCAAAAGTACATTTTCCCAGGTTGATCGCTTTCCCATGCATGAAATTTCCTGCCATACCTTTTCATTCCCAAGGCATTAACTGCCTCAACCAACTCTTGAAAGAATTAAATGATTGGGTGCATAAGTCAAAATGGGTAGTTGGGGTTCATTCATTGACAGTTGGCTTATCATCATTGGCTCAAGGGTTTGAATAATTTCCCTCCCTATTCCTTGTAGAATCATGCCCCCATCTCTTTGTTGCATTGCATAGCTAGTTGTGGGTATTTCATTAAAATTCGTATTTACATGATGTCTTAATTTACATTGTGCCTATCTAGCACAAGAACCACAGGAATCTATTTTTAATTGTCGATACATAAAATGATAAATCAATGGTGGGGTCTTGGCCTTGAGCTCCTCACCATGATTAAATAACAATATTTACATCATTTACAATTTAATGCAAAGGGGGTCAAAATGGGGACGTGACATTCCCCTCCCCTTACATTAGCATTGTCCTCAGTGCTCATCAAGACTAAACAAAAATGGATATGCCACTCACATGGCATCCTCCAGCTCCCATGTAGCCTCATCTGGACCGTAGTGCTTCCATTGCACCTTTAACTGTCCAATGGCTCGGTTCTGGAGCGATCTTACCTTCTTGTCTAGGTTGCGCAATGGATCAGTTTGGAACTCTCCCTCGAGTTCCACTTGGATCACATCCCAATTAATCACATGGTTAGGATCATGTACATATTTCTTAAGCAAAGAGACATGAAAAACATTATGAGCTTTAGTGCTAGCAGGCAATGCAAGTCTATATGCAACTGGCCCTATTCTTTCAAGCACTTCAAATGGCCCACAATATCTAGGTGATAGCTTGGCACAACTCTCAAGCTTCAAGGAACCCTTCCTTGGCCTCACTCTAAGATACACATGATCCCCAACACTGAATTGCCTATGCATCATATGCTTATCTGCATAGCTTTTGTGTCTATCCTAGGTTGCTTTCAAATTTTTCCAGATCTTTGCAACCTCTTATTCCATTTCCTTAAGTAATTATGGTCCAAGTACAATTTTTTTCACTGGATTTTCCCAAGTCACTGGTGTCCTACACCTCCTGCCGTACAAAGCCTCATATGGACTCATTCCCAACGATTCTTGCTTCCCATTACTATATTCAAACTCTACCAGGTGTAGATAATCCTCCCACTTGGATGCCTTGTCCATTACATACATGTGAAGCATGTCTTCCAGCACCTGATTTACTCTTTATGTTTTCCCATCTGTTTGAGGATTGTACACGGTACTAAGGTTCAACTGTGTACCCAAATCTGCAAAGAGACCTTTCCAAAAATTGGAAGTGAACTTGGTATCTGTGTCATAAATTATTGCCTTAGGCAACCCATGTAATGTGAAAACTTCCTTCATGAAAATATTTGCAATGGAATCGACTTTATGTGTGGACTTAACCAGTATGAAATGTGTTTCCTTTTGTTAACTTGTCCACCACAACCATGATGGAATCATATTGTCTCACAGTCATTGGAAATCCTGTAATAAAATCCATGGAAATTATTTCCCATTTCCATTTTGGAATCGGCACTGGGTGCAATAAACCTATGGGTTGTTGGTGTTCAACCTTCACCTACTGACATTTCATGTACTTAGAAATGCATTCACTGACATAATTCTTCATCCTTGGCCAGAAATAGTATTTTCTTGCTGTAGTAATTGTTTTCTGATATCCTGGGTGACAAGAGTATGGAGCTTTATGGATTTCATCCATAACAATCCTCCTCAAATCTGCCACATTGGGAATATAGACTCTATTTTTATAGGTAAGAAGTTCTTCTTCCTCCAAATGATAGCCCTCATACTTCTTGCCAAGGTCTTGCTACTGCAATTTGTTCTTTATCTACACGTACACTTCATCCTCAAGAATATGGTTAACAATCTGCTGCCTCAAATCTGGTTGGCAAGTACTAAGTGTCGCCACATGCATTTCATGTACCTTTCTACTGAGTGCATCAGCCACCTTGTTCTCTTTCCCTTTTATGTGTTTGATTTCAAAATCAAATTCACACAAAAATTCCAACCATCTAGCTTGCCTAGCATTTAAAGTTGGCTGATCAAACAAGTATTTCAAACCACAATGGTCTGTCCTTAACTCAAATTTCCTTCCCTTAAGTAATGCCTCCACATCTTTAAAGCATGTACTATGGCTGCAAGTTCTATATCATGAGTAGCGTAGTTATTCTCATGCTCCTTCAACTTTCTTGACTCATAGCATACCACATGGTTGTCTTGCATAAGAACTCCTCCAAGTCCTTGATTGCATGCCCCCATCTCTTTGTTGCATTGCATAGCTAGCTGTGGGTATTTCATTAAAATTTGTATTTACATGATGTCTTAATTTACATTGTGCCTATCTAGCACAAGAACCACAGGAATCTACTTTTAATTGTTGATACATAAAACACTAAATCAATGGTGGGGCCTTGGCCTTGAGCTCCTCACCATGATTAAATAACAATATTTACATCATTTACGATTTAATGCAAAGGGGGTCAAAATGGGGACGTGACACTCTATCCTTTCTCTTCCCCTGGAAAAATATCTTTGGATCTTTACCCCTCTTACTCAATCTCGTAACATGGTGGATTAAATCAATGTTTAGGTCCACGTTGCGGTCTAGCCACAAGTTACATTGATGCATTCTTTCCATCAACATTCTAACTAACATGTTTAGTTCCGGTGTTCTATCAAAATGCGGCAACCTGAGTAGGTTGAGAAGCCCAGATTGGACTACTCTAGACAACCAACTTTCGGCAACCAAGTTAAGCTCACCCTTCGCATCCTTCTTCCAACACATGTACTTGTCAGGATGGAACTGTGGGAACTTCGGCTTATTAGGTTCCTCCTTATGAATTGCCAGCAAATCGTAGTCCTCCCATTTATAGTCTGGGATTTTTCCCAATAGATTCTTATCTACCTCAACGTGCTTGGAGATCGGTGATAGCGAAATATAATAGTTTGCATTCTTTAGCAACTTAAAGACTGGTGCGTCCAGTGCACGCGGTGATATGTAATTTGGCATCATGGTCAGTGGTATCTCTTTATCAACAATCGGCGGATTCTGCACTGTGGAACCCATCTGGGGGACCTTCGTTTGTGGTTGCACAGGATTTTTTCCTCATATTCCATAGCTGGACCGTGCCTTAGCGACCATCATGATGCTTGACCTTGTTCGAAAGAAACTTTCTTAGCTAGGGTTCTCATTAACCCTTCAATCCCTCCGTGCTTGAAAATCCTCACAGTCTCCTCAACTGTGAAATCGTCTTCGATTGAAGAGCTCTCAGACATCCACTGGTTAAAGCTCACACAGAAAATAGCTCACACAAAAATATTTGCTGACATTTCTAATTGTTTGGTAACGCCCGCAAGACGATATGCAACGTTATTTATAGGCGCATCAGATATCCTCCATGCCCCTTAATGGCTAGATGACCATTAATGGCGGTATCTGTTGGCCAAATCCGATGGATCCTTTGGTCTTGTCCTTCAATATTTGGTTCAGAACGGCTATTTTTGCGTTGAATGTCTAAGCGGTTGCTGGTAATGGCTATAGAACGGCTATTTTTGTGAACGTCTCATTGAACTGCGCGGTAGGTTATTCTTGGTCCTGCATAGTGACTTCGCGGTGTCAGAACTCGACCTTCTGACTTAAGTCTCAGCCTCACGTGACTTGATCCTCACAGTTGCATTGTTGAGATTCGCAATGGCGCTATTCTTCTTTCCTTTTTCTTTTCTTTTTCATGTTCTTCTTCTTTTTTTCTTTTTTCTTTTTCTTTTTTTTTCACAGCAGCGCATTCTAATCGTGTTGCGTGGTATATACATACTCCCTAGTATACATTGCATATAGACTCACTCAGCTTTCGAGTGCCCAATTTCAAATGCACTTGGCACTTAGAACTTTTTCTTTTTCTGATCGTCACTGGTTCTACGGAGTAGGACTATCCCGATAGGGTTTTTGTCTACCTTCATTGATCAAAGTAGGAAAGGTATCTCCCGGTAAGGTGGCTAACTGAACTGTGCCACCATTAGTAACATGAAATATAGTATATGGGCCAAGCCAATGCATTTTAAACTTTCCAGAAAATTTCGTAAACTTGCTATCATATAGGAGGACTAGATCACCCACCTGAAAGCTCTTGTTTTTGATGTGGCGATCATGCCATGATTTTTCTCTGTCCTTCTGCACTTGTTGTTGGAATCCTACAATGAAGCGATCCTCCTCCAGACCAACCAAGTGTAAGAGCCTCCCCTCTATTGCTTCTTGATCTTCCATGCCTGTAAAAGAATCTATTCTCAAGCTGGGAACAATATACTCCATTGGCATTATGGATTCCTATCCATAGGCCATTCTAAATGGTGTGTGTCCAGTCAATTTCTTACATGTGGTTCTATATGCCCATAATATTGCGGGAATGTGCATGTCCCAGTCATCTCTATTTACATTGCATACCTTAGTAAGCACATTCTCGAGTATCTTATTGAATGCTTCCACGGTTCCATTCTCCTGATGATGGTAAGGCATACTGTGCTGATGGTGAATGTGGAACTCCTCCTGTTGGTTTCTCTTTCTCCTTTCTAGCAGACTCGGGCTGGCGGTAATCTTTTAGACCAACAGAACCCTTAGCTCACTGGCCCTTTCGGCAACAGGTCGCAGAGGCAACCTGAAGTCTCACCCGAAGTGATTCTAATGGGAGGCAGAAGACTCAAGTGTCCTCAGCCAAGTTCCGAGGCATCCAGGTTGCTTAAACCCACCTTAACCCCTTTCACAGGAGCTGTCTATCTCATTCCATTACTCCGGCTACGCCTCTGTCTTATCGCATTACGCAGGGGATGCGGTAAGTCCTCCCCCTATGTGAAACCGTCTAGCGATACCTAAGATATCGTAGGCGCGATATCTTCCCCTTCTAGTTCCTGCGGTAAGTGAACTTTGACCGCTTCCTGGATTAATAGGTGGTCTCCGCTATCCTTATCCTGGTACTGCAGTTAGCAACAACATTCAGTCTCCAAGCATAACCCTCGCTAATGAACTTGACCCTTGATATCTCGTAACAACGAACTAAGTAGAATATTACTTTGAGCAGTATCTAAGTAGACCATTCATGACTTACATTCAGTTCATACTCGCACATTATCCTCTGTTTAACAATTATCTAGTTGCTATGCGGGTAGCTATGATTATCACAATTATTATACATCATTCGGAAGTTAAACTGACGACCATGTACATTACTTATAATAGAATGAAGCATTCATATATAACACGGACAAGTGAATGAGAGCAGCAGCTACACAAATACAATAGTGCGACTTAGATAAGCACGCTGTTACTCCCAGGGCGAGAACTACGCCCAGGGGAACTGCGGTTCTTGTTTACAACTCTGAAGAATAAACACAGTTCCGTTCCACTCTTTACAACAAGGGTCTTCTGGGAAACTCCACCTCAGTGGGAGCCCTTCTCTATAGACCTCTTTTCTCTTTCTCTCTTTTACAATGCACTCTCTTTCTCTCACAATCCCTGTGGATTGCACTATCTCTCAACAGGTTGGCCCTTGTATTCTCAGGGATGTTCAGACTCTGCAACAACAAAAGGCTTGACTAGCCTCTACCTGATGTCTCTATCACTATGTGGCCAACCCCTTATCATATAAACAGACTCCTATATATAGATGGCCCGAAGGTCTCATCGCAGTTACAAAACTGTGGGCCTTATCCCAATAGTGACTCAACCCTAATCACTTACAGTCAACTGGCTGTACTTCCATGGCCGCCTTCTGTCTCGTCGCCGCTTCCTGCAGTCCTTAGTCTTTAATGCATCGGCCCGTCGCTTCTTCTTGGTTCAAGCAACGCTGACTGTAGTCCTTAGTCTTTATGAGGGTAGCTGAACCCTCTCTTCATCTTCGGCGCCTTTATTGCGGTGGTTGAGCTCTCCCTTCGGCCTCTTCTTTGTACCACCTGCTTGACTTTTCTGTACCTATCGCCGTGATTCCCGTCGGAATTTGCGCCACGGCGATATCTTTGTCTTACCGCCAAAATTGGTACTTTCTCTCCAAAATTAGTTATCCTTCCCAAAATTAGCAGCTTCCTAAATGCTGCGGGAGTTCTCTCCAACAACTCCCCCAACACTTACTTGTGGCTCGTCCCCGAGCCACTCGCAACAACAGCCTGATTCATCTGCCTAAGCTTATCCTTTGCTGCTCGTGAGATTGCTGCGAATTGTGCCTTAAGTGCTTTAATACTTTCATCCATGTGTGTTACTTCTTCCTGCGCTGCGCTGAGCAGCTCAGCAGTTACCAAGGAGTCCTCTGTGCCCTCAATGACTCCTTTACTTGAGGTGAAGCTTTTCACCTTTTGCTCTAGTTCGTCAACCAGATGTGCGACTTTGCTTTCATGCGGGCTAACTTCGTTAGCCAGGTTGATCTGCTGTTCTCTATATTTCTGCACCTGCTGCTGAATTTGTGTGATTTCTCCTTTCTTTCTTATCTTCGCAAGAGCACTCAAGCCCTTGTACTCTTCTTCAGCTCTCGATATCGCATCTTCACAGTGCTTAATGTGCTGATCGAGCTCGGCTTTCTGTGGGAGCTCCTCTAGCTCCAGCCATGTTTTTGATGCATCTTCCAGGATAGCCTCTGCTGCTTCCACCCGACAGTGCATCTGTGTCTGCACAATTCTGAAAGCTTGCACTCGTGCTTCTTGGATTTCCTCTGGAGTAGGTGGCTTATTTGCTTCAAGTGCAGCAATCCTTGCTTCGTATTCTTCCTCCATCTTTTTCTTCTCTTTAGCTAGAGCCTTTGCTCTTTCCGCTATTTTTCTGATCTTTTGAGTTATTTCTAACTCAGGCCTGATATCGCACTGCGGAAGTTCTGCTGCAATATTCTTTAAAACAAGAGAGACATCCTGCTCTCGCTGAACATATTGCGTCAACTGGGCACTCTCTGCCTCATGCTGTGTAATGAGCTGCACATTGTCGTTAGACAGCAAAACATTTTGCTCATATGTGACTTGTTCTCTGTGCCTCAGCTCCGTGCCTATCTGCTGGAAAATTTCGTACAACTGATCCACAGGTACTTCTGGTAGGTTCACCTCAAGAGGATGAACCATCTGCACTTCCATAGGTATAGGGAACTTGATACTTCCCGGCGGTATACGAACAATGTTCGTGCGGTCCCTTGCAATACTTTCTTCTCTGCTCTGTGGAGGGGGCTGCGAACTTTCTGCGACTGCAGTTGGAGCTGGCTGAATCTGCATGGAAGCAGTCTTCTCAGTTATTGCCTTCAGCTCTCGCAATTTCTTGTCAAGGCTGATGCGCATAAGATCCTGCGATGACTGAATCGCAGCGAATTTATCCCGCATCTTCTCCTGTATTCGGCTGGCGATGAGATCATACTCATCCTCTGTCATGATTGATGCCTGCGGTTCGTCGGAAGTAACCGCCTTTGTTCTCTTCTTCTTTGCTCGCACCGAAGAAGGGCCTTCAATAGCCTTTCTCTTAGAACCTATTGGTTCTTTCTCTTTGTATTTAGGATCTACCTCCTGAACATCTTCTGGGTCCTCAGCTGGGGGATCAGCTGGAACTAGGCCGGAGGATAGATCATCATACATTTGTTTCATGTCCTCATCAAAACAATTCTTAATGGTATCTTCAACCTGCTGGATTTCCATGCGATATGGGCCGGGGGCCCATTCGTTATGTTTCCTGAATCCTTTGGGTCTGATGTAGGTTTTATCCCTGTCGACTTTAAATTCCAGCTTGGACTGATAAAGATCCACGACCGGCGAGTCGACACGCGGAATCGTTGCGACGGATTCAAGCAATAGCGTATAATATTCATGGAATACCATTGCGTTATTCTTGTGCTTCTCTGGGTGACTACTCGCCCAAAGATTTGAGTACCTCGACCCTCTGCACGCCCCTGGTGCCAGTTGTGGAAACTGCGAATTGGGCGGCTCTTTCCATCCAATGAAAGCCATAAGGATCAGCAGCCACGAGAAGTGGAAGCTGTGAAGTGGATCCTGCTGCGCCTGCGCACAGTCTTGAAAGAAACTATTCAGCAAAAATAAACTCCAGTTGTAAGGTTTACCTTTTATGACTTCGATCGCTAGGCGGATAACTGAGCCTGTGACCTCCTTCAGCCTCACCTTGAGGAGGAGTTTTCCGGCCAACAGACTAACAGTAAACCGCAAGGCGTCATCCTGTATTGAATTAACATCGTAGGCGCGACCGCCTCTTTGTAGCTTATACTCCGCAACCTGCTTGGTTGAGAGCCTGGTATCCTTTGTGGCGCCATCAATATTTATCTGTGGGTCGAAACCAGTCTTCGACAGACCGGTAATGCGGTGAATGAGGTCAACATTGACATCAATTCGGTTACCCAACCATAAGTAACCACCATGCACACATGACAGTAGCGTCCGCACCACAGCATTGACCTCCGGGCCCCGTCCAAAGTGTGGAATCTCCAGGAGATTGAGCAGTCCCGACGGTGCTAAATGGCTTACATGGTCCATGGGGACGAACTCATCGCGCTGTGTCCTTGGGTTCCTCTGAATCGTCATATAACGATCGCGGCGGAATTGTGGGTACAGCGTATAATCTCTCAGATTATAATCAGCAAACTTGACAGCATGCATATTCCCCCACAAGTTACCTTCTTCCTTTACTCGGTTATCCAACGGTGGGAGTATGAGTTCATATTTAAAGTCTCTTGGAAGAACAATGGCTGGTGCATTTTCTATTCTTGGTGGGAAGTATATGGTAGTGACTGTAACTTCTTCCGGAAGTTCCTGCTCCGGTTCTTCTGACTCTGTGCTATTCGGGGTCTCGCTACGCTCCATATTAGCTAAGGTTCCTGGTGACTGGCGTGTAGACGGAGAACCAGCAGCAATTTTCTTCCCTTTCTTCGCCACAACCGAAGTCATAGCGCACTCGATTCCACCCCTTTGGAATCTCTGCAACACGTCTTCGAGAGGCTCGTCTGGCGCGAGGGATCTTCCCCTATGGTACTCTGGACTTCCTATGATTGCTAATCTTAATGCAAATCAGAGTCTGCAACTGTTTCTGGTTTCCCTGCTCAGAACTCTGCTAAGAATACGCTTGGCTCGGCTCAACTGCGCTCAACTCTTTTGGTGAAAATGACCAAGTAGCCCCGTGCTTTGAATAGAACGTGTATTTATCATAAGGCGGAATTTCAAATGGAAACGGACCAGTAACTGGACCCGTTGGCGGCATTTAATGCATAGACAAGACAGCACCCCGCGCCCATTTATTGCAAACGTCGTTTGAAATTTCGCTGGGAAACTGTGCGCCGGAGTGGTGTCGCATCGGATTTTCCAAATCTAGAAGAATCGTCGTACTGCTGCCAAATCTTAGTACAACAGATACTTGTCAGCCGTGCAGTTAATGCTTATCAGATGGCGAAGTGACTAGCCCTCTGATCAATTCAAAATTTGATATCGCATCAATCTGTTTTCTGTTCTCTGCGATAAGATATCGCATCGTCTGGAGATGGAAAGTGCCAAAAACTCGCCGCTTATCAAAATTATCGCAACCACCAGGAAAACTGGCTGCGAATTCTTACCTAAAGTATTTCCCGGTGTAGACTCCTTAGGGTGCGATGCTTCATTTCAACTACACTGATCATCTGCACCATTTGCTTCCTTTCTGGGCTAGGGCTAGGAGGTGGCATGGCCTTCGCGATACAGCTTAAGCCGACTGCCATTGATCAGGGTAGGAAGAAACTCCCCACTCATAGTACGAAGCTGTATAGCACCTCCATCTGTTATTTGCTGGATTTGATATGGTCCTAACCAATGAGTTTTGAATTTTCCAGGGAACTTTATAAACTTACTGTCATAAAGGAGTACCAAGTCTCCAAGCTGAAAGGTTTTGTTCTTGATATGCCTATCATGCCAAGCTTTTTCTCGTGCTTTCTGCACTTTTTGATGGAATCCTGCGATAAATCTGTCTTCCTCCAGATTGAGCAGCTGCGCCAATCTCTCCTCTAAAGTATCAGAATCAGCCATCTCTGTAAGCTGAGCAATCCTTAGACTGGGTAAGATGTATTCCATAGGCATAACAGCCTCTTGTCCATATACCAGGCTGAAAGGTGTGTGCCCTGTTAGTTTCTTACACGTGGTCCTGTAAGCCCATAATACAGCATTAACTCTGAGGTCCCAATCATCCCTTTGACTATTACAAATCTTTGTAAGAGCATGTTCTAATATCTTATTGAAAGCCTCCACCGTACCATTTGCTTGAGGGTGGTAAGGTGTACTCTTATGGTGCTGTATTTCAAATTCCTCTGTCAAGGCTTCTATGGTGCTATTCAAAAAATGTGTGCCTTGATCACTCATCAAAGTCACTGGGCATCCAAATCTAGTGATGATATTTTCAAAAATAAATTGTGCTGCTGTAGCAGCATCACAATTCCTGACTGGTTTTGCCTCAGCCCACCTGGTGAGGTATTCTGTTGCTGTAATTATATATCTCGCACCAGTTCGTTTTCCTGGGGGGTCAATAGGACCCACGAAGTCTATGGCCCACTTATCGAATGTGCGTAGCGTTATCTGTGGTCGCAACGGCATTTCATCTCTTCTGGAGGGCTTTCCTGTCCTTTGGCAGATATCGCATGATCTGCAAAACTCTTTACTGTCTTTATGTAATGTAGGCCACCATAGTCCGGCTGCTAGGATCTTCTGAGCGGTAGGCTTCCCTGCGAAATGGCCTCCTGCGATGCCCGAATGTGCTTCCTTAAGAATAGTCTGTTTCTCGTGGGGCATAACGCATCTGCGCAAGATTTCATCTGGTCCTAACTTATAGAGGTGTCCTGCAATCAGGGTGAAGTCTGCTGCTTTCACCACTAATTGTTTCTTTTGTTGCTTGGTAAGCTCAGGTGGTGCCCACCCTGTAGTGAGAAATTGAATTATGTCTCCATAATATTCGTCTGCGACCTGAATGGAGAACAATTGCGCATCAGGCAAGTTGTCCTCTAAATTACTTGGTTCTTCACCTGAGTCTAGCCTTGATAGGTGATCAGGTCCTGCATTTAGTCTTCCTGGCTTAACAATGATTTTGAAATCATATTCCTGGAACAACAATAGCCATCTGCATATCCTTCCCCCTAACACTGGCTTATTGACCAAGTACTTTAATGCAGAATGGTCGGTGAACATCTTGAACGGGGCACCCAACAGGTAGTGCCGAAATTTCTGTAAAGCATACACCATTGCTAACCCTTCTCTCTCTGTGGTGGTGTAATTCTTCTCAGCTGTCGATAGTCTCCTGCTCGAATATGCGATAGGGTGGTCAATACCCCCTTCGCCTGGTTGTGTGAGGATAATGCCCAGTGCGATGCCAGATGCATCCACATGAACATGAAAAGGCTTGTTCCAATCTGGAAATACCAGAATAGGTGCTGTAACCATTTTTTCTTTTAGAGCGTCAAGACTCTTCTGACATTCCTCATTCCACTGAAATTTGATATCCTTCTTCAATAATTTCTCCATTGGTGCGGTAATCTTGGCATAACCTTTGATAAACTTTCTGTAATACCCGGTATGACCAAGTGTAGTTCTCAGCTGCTTTACTGAGTTAGGTGCTGGTAAATTGACAATGATGGCGATCTTCGCGGGATCTACCATCAAGCCTTGTCTGCACACAATGTGACCCAACAACGTACCAAAAGGCGCACAAAATATACATTTTTTTAAGTTAAGGGAAATCTGGTGTTGTCTACATTTTTCAAACATTAATCGTAGGTTTCCTATGTGCTTCTTAACTAGTCCAAATACAGTCCAATCATCAAAATAAACTTCTAGAAATTGATGGATGTATTCCTTAAAGACAGCAACAACTACTCTAGAAAAAATTGCTGGGGCGTTCTTAAGACCAAAGGGCATTACCGTATACTGAAAGGAGCCCCATTCTGTCGCAAATGTGGTCTTGTGCCTGTCGTCTGGATGGATTCTTATCTGGTGATAGCCTGAAAAGCCATCAGTAAATGAATAGATTTCTTGTCCTCCAACATTGTCTAAGACTTCATCAGTGAATGGTGTCGGAAATGGGTCATGCAGCGATGCATCATTCAGTTTGCGCAAGTCGACACAGATCCTGATGTCTCCTTTTGTTTTCTTTTCTTGTACTACCATGGGACTAACCCACTCACTTTCTTCAACAGGTTCAATGATGCCTTCTGCTAGCATCTTATCTATTTCATCTTTTACTTTTGCCTTATACCGCGGGTTCAACCTGTATGGGCGTTGCTTAACCGGCTTAGTGTCCTCCTTAAGCGGTATTCTCATGACTCCGAGGTCACCCACTATTCCCTTCATTTCTGTAAAGTTGGTAGGAAATAGGTCCTGATACTCGTGTAATAGGTCTGTGATTTGGCCAGTTGTCTCATCATCCCAATAATCTCCAATAGAGGCAAACTTAGGGTCTGTTTCTGTGCCAATATTGCTCTTTCTAATCTTGATTGGTTCTGTTACAGCTGGGATTTCTAAGTGTGGACCTTCAACTTCACGCGTACCTTCTGTTTCTGCGATATTGATACTGCGAGGATCTTCATCCTCATCGCTTGAGTCTTGTGCGCAGTTGTAACATTCCAGTGCATGTTCCATCTGAATAGCCCACTCGGGTTGCGAATCCGCTGGTAATGGGAAATCCTCAAATATTTTAGTCTTTATGATCTTCAAGGCCCGATCAATGCTTGGATGCTCAGATTCGAAACTGAACGTGACCAAAAAGTTTTTAATCATAATAGGCCATGATATGGTTCCTTTTCTTAGCTCTGCTTCTGTATACCAGTTCCGTGGAACTGTATCCAGTGTGTGGATAAACAAATGAACCCATTCTTCTGCTGGAATTTCTAGCCAACTCTGTTCACAGTTCATAATGTGTGTTCTGGGATCACTCTCCCCTGTGTATTTCCGCTGTGTACAGTCTCTTTCTTTAGAGAATCTAATGCGCATCAATCTCTTACAATCATACCATGATGCGATATGTTCCTTTTGTGTGTACCACCATCTTGCAGGTGTGGCTCGAACTGCAAGGTCAAAAACCTCCATCCTCTGCTCTTGAGGAATCTCTTGTTCAAATTGCTGCAAAAAATCATTGACGTCTGCTAATCCATCAAAAGTTGGAATATACCTGTTTTCTGTCCCAATCCATCGCAGTGATTTAGTCATGAATGCGCATCTGCGAATAGAGACTTCGTGGAGTCTATTTTGCCAATTCTCTAAGCCAACATCTGAATCTGATGTGCAGGAGCTATCACATCTCCAGCTGATATGTCCATCAGCTGTAGGGTCAATGTAATCTGTCTGATTAGAAGTCATTTGGTACAAATTTTCCATGTTATGCACCTCCTCTTCTGCTTTGATTGGCTCAATGTAGCGAGGACCCTGTAAAGGGTCTAATGGTGCGATAACCCGGACTTGAGCATCTTCAAATGTCATCTGCCTTTTCTTTAAGTTGATAACAGCCTTGTTATCAAAAGCCCAATCAATACCTAATAGAGCTGGATAGGGTTTGGTGTCACCAATAATTTCTATGATCTCAAAATCGGCATATGTGTGAACTCCGTCGATGTCCACTGGGACATGCGATAGGCGACCCATCGGTGATATTCTCTGCTGATTAGCTAGTCTAAGATGGATAGGGGATCTGCTTAGTTTTGGACTTCCCATCTGTTCCCATGTCTGCTTAGTCAAGACATTTACTTCTGATCCTAAGTCTAGGATAACCTCATCCATTTCAAATAGTCCGATCTGCGCTGTGAGCCTCATCTCTCTTCCTGTCCTTGTATGGCCCATTATATGGTGAATGGTGCGCTGTGTATTGCTCACAGAAGGGCTCTGTTGACATTGGTCAATAACTTTCTGAAGTTCCTCTACAGCTTTCCCATTTCTTAGAAGTTTCAAACAACTCTGCAAGAAGGACTGTACACTCCCGGTCAATTCCTCTTCGTCGCATCTTCCAGATGTGCTAGCCTGTGGTATCTGCGCAGTACTAACATCCTGCGGTGGTTTCCGTGGTATACCCTGAGATGGTAATAGTGATCTGGGCGGTGTCTGTTCAGCAAAGGAAGTCTTAGTTTGTTGAAATGCCTCCTTATTCTTCTGTAGATCAAGTGCGATAGGTTTTCCTGGAGCTTTGCGCACCCACTGCGTTCCTGTTGTTTTTTCCACGTCCTGCGATATGTTGCTTGTGGAGAGACCACTGCGAGTTACAATATTGACCCGTGGTTCGGTTTCATTTTGCTCAGCAGCGATAAACTGGATAGTCTGATTGGTTGCTGGCTTGGCGTCTTTGATCTTAGCTATCAGTATGGGACATTCCTCTATTGTGTGGTCATAAGATTTACAATACTTGCACGTTGTAGTAGGGTTCTGACAGTCTCTAGCGTAATGTCTTGTGCCTCCACAGTTATAACAGGTGATAGTTCCACGGCCACGGCCAGATTCATAGCCTCCTCCGCGTCCTCGGCCCCTGAAATTTCCTCCATGGCCTCCCTGATTCGGATCAGTTTGTGCACGTACTGCTGGTCCGGATGCTTCTGACTGAACTCTGTAAAGGTCATGCTTCCTTTCTATCATTAACTCATAAGCTCTACAGTTGTTTTCGTCATGTCCCACAGATTTACAGAAGTTGCAATATAGGTTCTTTGGTGTCTGCACATATTTCTGAAGGAGAGGGCATTCCTGAGGACTGTGTCCTCTGGTTCTACAAATCTCGCACCAAGGCCCCTGGTTCTGCATCAACGGGTTAGGAGCTCCACTGGCGATATAGTCAGCAAAGACAGGGCAGTTATCCTTACTGTGTCCCTGCGCTTTACACTTAGTACACCAAATTTCATGCGCAACCTCCTTTCCTTTCTTAATTTCATGCAGCTGTAAGGTGAGGTTAGCTAGCTGATTTTGCAGATTAGTGATACCGGTGCTAGTTTCTGCTAGAGGTGAAGCCTCTAGTTTCATTGCCATTTCTAATGCTTCATCTTGTGTATTTAATTTCTGTTGCATTAGCGGAAGTCTGATGTGTGGTAATATTGCTGCGATAAACCATTCTTTATGCTCTTGAGGCGCAAGCTCAAAGCTTACCTGATCAATGAGGGTCTTGAATCTCTGGTCAAAATCCCAAACCGTTTCCGTAGGCAATTGTTTAATATCTTTAAGTTCTGCTATGCACTGTGACTCGGATTTAGGTTTTTTGAACTCTTTAATCATAGCAGTTCTAACCTGTGCAAGCGTTCTGTTATGGCCAGTGGTATACTTCATATACCAAGTTAATGCTCTTTCTCTAAATGTGGTGGCCAGCTGGACAAGCTTGACATTATCATCTTGTATTTGCTTAATAGTCCATATGGCTTCGCATAAGAACCAGTGTTGCTCAGGGGCCTCCGACCCTGTACCTTTGAATGTTGGTAGCTTCATATCATCTCCCATTCTGTTTCTAGATGGTGGGTTCTGGTTTGTTGTATGATTACCACTCGGTTGTGTAGATGTGGAGGGTGTAGCGGCAGTATTCACTGTATAAGAGCTACTGGACGGGGTTCCTGCGGGATTATTCTGAGTTCCGACTGGCTTTTGAGGAGTCCTAGGGTTCTGACTCTGCTGTCTCGGGTGATCTGAGCTGTCTTCTTCAGAAGAAGATGAATCGTTGACTCTATATCTTTTACCACTACGTGTATGTCCAAGATACACGTAATCACTTTCAGAGTCTACTGACATTACAATATCATGCTACTATTCATCTGAGAGTATATCCAGTACTCCTTTTTCATATAGTAATTGCTTAATGGACAGACTTAGAGAATTTAGGTACTTACCGCGATAACCCTTGAAGAAGTACCGTTCTGCTGCGCTGAAACTCTTTCTCTGATCAACCGCGAACTCTGTGATGAAGCCTTCCAGCAGACTCGCAAGCCAGAAGTCTACTTCGCGTGAGATGGGGTTATCGACACCTTTCAAGGTCTGACTCAGCTCTGCTGTCCAGACAACTTCTCGATTCTTCTTGACACCGCTGTTGTCAGTAAGCTTTGATAACCAACCATATAACTCAATAGCATAAGTTACGAAGAATATCTCATGGAGATCTGTAAAAATGTGCTTCTGTAGCCAAGCCTCAGTGCTCAGTCTAGGATTCTTGTTTTCTTTTGCAGCAAACTCTCTTTCTTTTGACTCAACCCACTGGTTAAGTTCTTGCTTGGTAGGATGCCAACAGAACATCAGCTCAATGTGTTCAAACCGGCAACGGAACCATTTGTTGGTTTCTCTTTCTCCTTTCTAGCAGACCTGGGCTGGCGGTAATCTTTTAGACCAACAGAACCCTTAGCTCACTGGCCCTTTCGGCAACAGGTCGCAGAGGCAACCTGAAGTCTCACCCGAAGTGATTCTAATGGGAGGCAGAAGACTCAAGTGTCCTCAGCCAAGTTCCGAGGCATCCAGGTTGCTTAAACCCACCTTAACCCCTTTCACAGGAGCTGTCTATCTCATTCCATTACTCCGGCTACGCCTCTGTCTTATCGCATTACGCAGGGGATGCGGTAAGTCCTCCCCCTATGTGAAACCGTCTAGCGATACCTAAGATATCGTAGGCGCGATATCTTCCCCTTCTAGTTCCTGCGGTAAGTGAACTTTGACCGCTTCCTGGATTAATAGGTGGTCTCCGCTATCCTTATCCTGGTACTGCAGTTAGCAACAACATTCAGTCTCCAAGCATAACCCTCGCTAATGAACTTGACCCTTGATATCTCGTAACAACGAACTAAGTAGAATATTACTTTGAGCAGTATCTAAGTAGACCATTCATGACTTACATTCAGTTCATACTCGCACATTATCCTCTGTTTAACAATTATCTAGTTGCTATGCGGGTAGCTATGATTATCACAATTATTATACATCATTCGGAAGTTAAACTGACGACCATGTACATTACTTATAATAGAATGAAGCATTCATATATAACACGGACAAGTGAATGAGAGCAGCAGCTACACAAATACAATAGTGCAACTTAGATAAGCACGTTGTTACTCCCAGGGCGAGAACTACGCCCAGGGGAACTGCGGTTCTTGTTTACAACTCTGAAGAATAAACACAGTTCCGTTCCACTCTTTACAACAAGGGTCTTCTGGGAAACTCCACCTCAGTGGGAGCCCTTCTCTATAGACCTCTTTTCTCTTTCTCTCTTTTACAATGCACTCTCTTTCTCTCACAATCCCTGCGGATTGCACTATCTCTCAACAGGTTGGCCCTTGTATTCTCAGGGATGTTCAGACTCTGCAACAACAAAAGGCTTGACTAGCCTCTACCTGATGTCTCTATCACTATGTGGCCAACCCCTTATCATATAAACAGACTCCTATATATAGATGGCCCGAAGGTCTCATCGCAGTTACAAAACTGTGGGCCTTATCCCAACAGTGACTCAACCCTAATCACTTACAGTCAACTGGCTGTACTTCCATGGCCGCCTTCTGTCTCGTCGCCGCTTCCTGCAGTCCTTAGTCTTTAATGCATCGGCCCGTCGCTTCTTCTTGGTTCAAGCAACGCTGACTGTAGTCCTTAGTCTTTATGAGGGTAGCTGAACCCTCTCTTCATCTTCGGCGCCTTTATTGCGGTGGTTGAGCTCTCCCTTCGGCCTCTTCTTTGTACCACCTGCTTGACTTTTCTGTACCTATCGCTGTGATTCCCGCTGGAATTTGCGCCACGGCGATATCTTTGTCTTACCACCAAAATTGGTACTTTCTCTCCAAAATTAGTTATCCTTCCCAAAATTAGCAGCTTCCTAAATGCTGCGGGAGTTCTCTCCAACACCTCCATCAATGCCTCAATAGTCATGTTCAGAAAGTGAGTACCCTGGTCACTCTTTAGAATCTTTGGGCATCCAAACCTTGTAATGATGTTTTAAAAAATGAACTGCGTTGTTGTCGCTGCGCTACAATATTTCACTGGCTTTGCTTCTTCCCATCTGGTGAGGTGGTCCGTTGCAGTGATAATATACCTTGCACCAGTTCCTTTTCTTGGTGGGTTGATAGGTCTCACGAAATCAATGGCCCATTTTTCAAAGTCCTGCAATGTTAGCTGTGGATTTAATGGCATTTTATCTCTACACGATGGTCTTCCTGTCCTCTAACAGACATCGCAGTTCTGGCAGTGTTCCTTTGCATCTTTATGAATAGTAGGCCACCATAGACCTGATCTTAGAATATTTTGCATACTGGCCTTTTTTGCATAGTGACCAGCTGCGTCTCTTGAGTGTGCATCCACTAATACAAATGGTTTCTCATGCTCTAATTCACATCTGCGTAGGACTTCGTCCGGTCCCAACATGTATAGATGACCTATGATGATAGTGAAGTTTGCGGCATGCACTACCAGCTGCTTCTTTTGCTGCATAGTGAACTCCACAGGTGTGAATCAAGTAATTAGAAAGTCTATGATATCCTTATACTAGTCATACGTAACTTGTATATAAAACAACTGCACATTAGGCATATTGTCTTCCAGATTCATCGGATGTTCTCCTGACTCAATCCTTGATAGAAGATCAGGTCCTAAATTCAATCTTCCTAGCTTAACAACAATTTCAAAACCATACTCCTGAAAGAGTATTAACCATATGCATATGCGCCCCCCTAACACTAGTTGATTGACTAGGTATTTCAGCGTAGAATGGTCAGTGAACATGGAAAAGTGCGTTCCAAGCAAGTAATGTCTAAACTTCTGCAATGCATAGACCATAGCGAGTCCTTCTCACTCATTAGTGGTGTAGTTCTTCTCATCTGATGACAGCTTTCTGCTGGAAAAGGAAATGGGATGATCAATACCTTCCTCTCCTGGTTGCGCTAAAACAACCATGAGTGTTATACAGGATGCATCAACATGCACATGGAATGGCTTCTCCCAATCTGGAAAAACTAGGATCAGCACAGTGACCATCTTCTCTTTCAGTGTATCAAAGCCTTTCTCACAGTCGTCATTCCAAACAAACGGTACCTCATCTTTTAATAGATTTTCCATAGTTGTTGTTATCTACGCATACCCTTTTATGAATTTTATGTAGTAACCGGTATTTCCCAATCTGGTGCACAACTACTTGACTGAATTTGGTGTATGCAAGTTTACATTGACTGCGATCTTCACAGCATCAACTAGCAATCCCTATTTGCACATAATGTGTCCCAACAAGATTCCATAGGGAACACATAAAACACACTTCTTCAAGTTCAATGAAATTTGAAGTTGTCTGCACTTTTCCAGCATCATCTTGAGGTTAACGGCGTGGTTCTTCAGTAACCCAAAAATAGTCCAATCATCCAAATAAACCTCTAAGAACTTATGTATGAAGTGTTTAAATGTTGCGACTACCACTCGAGAAAATATGGCAGGTGCATTCTTCAGACCAAAGGGAATCACTATGTATTGGAACAACCCACATTCTATAGAAAAAGCAGTCTTGTGCCTATCTGTGAGATCAATTCTGATCTTATGGTATTCGGAAAACCCATCAGTAAAAGAGTATGCCTCATTTCCTCCAACATTATCTAGCACTTCATCTGTAAAAGGTGTAGGAAATGGGTCATGCATTGAAGCGTCGTTCAACTTTATGAGATCCACACAAATCCTGATCTCACCCTTTGTCTTCTTATCCTGGACAACCATCGGGCTTATCCACTCAGATTCTTCAACTGGCTTAATGATCTCGGCATCGAGCATCTTATCGTGTTCTGCCTTAACTCGTTCTTTATAGCACGAATTCAATCTATATGGTCTTTGCTTCACAGGCTTCGCACCAAGCTTAAGAGGAATTTTCATCACTCCTAAGTCTCCCAAAATACCTTTCATCTCTGTGAACTTAGTCGGGAATAGTTCGTGATACTCCTGTACTATGGCCGCGACCTCCTTGATTGTGTCTTTATCCCAATAGTCTTCGATAGATGCGAACTTTGGCTCTTAACTGGTGCCAATGTTCACTTTTCTTATTTTTACGGGTCCACTCATATCTGGAATTTCTAGTGGAGGTCCTTCTACCTCACGCACGCCCTTTGATTCAGGTATCTTTCTGTTTCGCGGGTCCTCCTCATCACTGTCTTCTTGAGCTGTAGATTCATCAATGAGGTTATAACAATCAAGAGCAGGCTCTAACTGCTCCTCCCATTCTGGGTATAGATGCACAAGTATGCTCTCGGTGCCAAAGAATTCTTCTAGGGTCATATTTCACTCAGCATAGTCTGGTCCTAATATTTGTTTCTTAAGAATATGCAATGCATCATTGATGCTTGGATGTTCATCTTCAAAACTGAAATCTATATCGAAACTCATGGTCAGGGTAGACCAATCTGTTGTTCCCCTGTGCAGTTCTAGGTCTAGGTACCACTTCTTTGGAATTGGTTCTTCCAGCGTATGCACAAACAGATGCACACATTCTGTTTTTGTCCCTTGGGTCTATCTATCTATTATATTTTGCAAAAGGTAATGTAACCTTCTCAGCAAATCTGATTTGCATCTTAATTATGCATTGATCCCATGTAGTTAATGTCTTCTTGTGCGTAGCCCACCATCTGGCAAGTGTCTTGTGCAATGCTACATCTAATGCTTGTAAGCGGTGTTCATCTGCAATTGATGCAATATAATCTCTGATGAAAGAATAAACATTAGATGAACCATCATATGTGGGGATTGGGATTACCTACTTTCCAATCCAGCGTATCAACTTCGTGACCTACATGCATCTCTTTGCAGATACTTCATGCATGCGGCTTTTCCATTTCTCCAAACCTGCATCCGAGTTTGAAATGCAAGAGCTCTCACATCTCCATCTGAGTGTACCATTTGTAGTAGGATTGATATAATCTTCCTGGTTTGCAGTCAGTTTGTACAACTGGTCCAAATCCTAAGCTTGGGATTCCTCTTGAATCCACTCACTGTATCCGTCTCCCTCTGCAGGGTCCAGTGGTGCAATCACCCTGAGATGTTTTCCTTCAAATATCATCTTCCTAGTATTCGGATTTATGATTGTGAGGTTATCAATAGCCTAGTCAATCCCCAATAGTGTCAGGAAAGGTTGACTAACGTCCCCAATCTCAATAACCTCGAAATTGGTGCGACTTTATACTCCATCAATGTCAACAACCACATTGGCGAACCGTCCAAACGGTATGACTTTTTCCTGATTGGCCATTCTCAAATGGATAGGTGACCATGATAGCTTTGGTCGCCCCATCTTCTGCCATGTCTGCTTAGTCATGACATTTACCTATGATCCCAGGTCAAGAATGATTTCATCCATTTCATACTCTCCTATCTGCGCATTAAGTCTCATTTCTATGCTTGTTCTCTTATGTTTCTTGATATGATGAACTGCACTATCAGTAGTGTCCTCTCCACTAGGATGTTCGTACTGATCTATAACCTTTTGCAGTTATGCTATAGCATCCGGGTTCTTTAACAATTTCATGCAACTTCTAAGGAACTGCGCAACAGAGGAGCAGGTCTCTGTTGCGGCACTTGTGTTGTCATAAGTAGTCGACATGTCTTCCACAAACAGTATTTCACTATGCAGCGGGATCCTCAGTGGCCTAGGTGCCGATTCTCTAAGGATATCCCGCGCTTTCGTAAATGCTCCTTTATTCTTCACCAAGTCAAAAGTTGGTGTTTTCTTAGCAGCTTTTCTTATCCATTGTGTCTCAAGGGGTGTTTTCTTAGTCCCAAAATATCTAGAAGTTGAAGCTTCTGCTCCTCGATCGCACCCTGTCACAGCACCACTGCGCGTTACTACATTGATGCTTGGATCCTCAGGTCTTCTCTCTGCTGCGATCCACTGAATGTTTGGAGTAGCTGGGTCTATCCTTCTGCATTTCTACATCTCAACCTCTAGTATGGGGAAATCTTCAATAACATACTCAAAATATTTATAGCAATTGCACATAGTGCATGGATTGGTACAATCCCTAGAAACATGACATGGTTGGCCACAATTATAGCAGATTACCTGACAATGGCCTCTTCCTTTCACTGGGCCTCTTCCTCTTCCATTGTATCCACCACCATGGCCTCTATATCCTCCCTGGTCATACTGCGTGTTCTCTTGCTTCGGCTGGTTGTCTTCTTGGACGTGGTATATTCTAGCACCTCGCATTGCTTCCATATCGTGCTTTCTTTCATTCATCAGCTCATATGAACGGCAGTTGGATTCATCATGTCCAATTGATTTACAGAAATTACAATACAATCTCTTAGGTGTTTTTACATATTTATGTATGAGATAATAGTCCTCTAGTCAGTGTCCTCTGCTTTTGCAGATTTCACACCATGGTGCCTACTTCTAATTAATTGGGTTAGGGGCACTGTTGTTAAGATAGTCATGAAGAAAAGGGAAATGTTCTCTGGTGTGGCCTTCTCCCTTACAAATTGTACACCAGACTTCATGCCTTGGTTCATATATTTGTTCCTTTCCATTCTTCATGCTTTGCAGCTCTGGTGTCAACGTGGTCAACTGGTTCTAGATCTGCGACATCCCAAAGCTAGTCTTGCCGATTGGCAAAGCCTCTAGCTTCATCGCGATCTCTAAGGACTCTGCCTGCGACGCAACCTTCTGCTGCATCAATTGTTGTCTGATGTGGGGTAGCAGTGCAACGATGAACCATTCTTTATGCTGTTGCGGAGCTATTACAAATGTTACTTGGTCTAGGAGTGTTTTAAACTTCTGGTCAAATTCCTAGACCGTCTCATTAGGTTTCTATTTAATCTCTTTCCGCTCTGTGATACATTGGGATTCGGATTTTGGTTTCTTAAACACTGCAACCATCGCAGCCTTTATCTCTGCTAAGGTTCTTGGTTGTGCTTGAGAATATTTCATAAACCAATGAAGGGATCTGTCTCTAAAAGTAGTGACGAGCTGCGCTTTCTTCATAGCATCATCCTGAATTTGCTTTACACTCCATATGGCTTCACATAGAAACCAATGCTGATCAAGGTCTTCCAGACCCGTTCCTTTGAATATTGACAGTTTTCTATCGTTATCTGTCATTCTCCTTCATGGTGGTGTATTGGTGTTCTAATTCTGGGGAGGGTTCTGAGTGGAAAAAGTAAAGGGGGTATTCGGAATAGTGCTAGGGATACCACTCGGTGGACTATTCTGACATTGGGTGTTCTGGACTGGAATGTTCCGAGTCATATTGGTCTGCACACCCGTGCTTGAGGTGCTTCCAGTATTAATATTCTGCGGGGTTGGTTGTGCGACGTTCACAGTGAGTGGTTTCTGAGATAGGGGTGGTGCGGTATCTGCAACTGGTGGGTTCTACGGTGTAATAGGATGGATGGTCACTAATGATGTTGCAGTTTGATTATTAATGTCACACGGGAGTGCAGTATTCACGCAAAGTCTAGGTCCTCCAGTATTCTTTTCTTTATTAAACTTATACCTCTTTCCACTTCTCAGGTTATGTGTCTCTTCATCAGAATCACTATATATGCTATTGACCATGACAAATGCAAAAGTATTACTGCATTCTTACAACACCTTTCTCAGCTAAAATCATTTTAACGTATAGACTTAGATTGTTTAGGAACTTACCTATGAATCCTTTGAAAAAGTATGCTTCTGCTTGGCTGTAGGATTTCAACGTGTCTACAACAAATTCTATTACAATTCCTTCAAGTATGTTGTCGACCCAGAAGTCAACTTCTTGTGTAAGTGGGTTGTCTATTACTTTGAGCTACGCCGTGAGCTCTGGAGTCCACTCTGTAGGAACTCCTCCTTGGAAACAGGTTTTCTTCACTCCAAGTCATGATATCCACACATGTAGCTCGTTTCCAAACGAAGCCTAGAATATCTCGTGAATCTCCTTCCACACGTATATGTTCAGCCACTATATGTCAGTAAGGCACTGATGTCTGTTCTCTTTTCTTGCAAAACCTTTTTCAATCTTATCACACCAGTCCCAGATCTCTTTCTTTTCAGGATGCCAATTGTCTGAACCCAACAAGAACTGGTATTCTGTGATGAACCTGCAATAATTAATTAATGCAAATACACGAGATATCAGAAATAATAGAACTTAGAATCACTTTTATATTGATCACGGTCCACTTCAAGGGGGCAACCTCCTTTGAGCAAGCTCAATACAATTAACTTCACGGTGCCTTCATAGGCCTCAACACACACTTATATACTAAGTCTAGGCACCAATACCATGGGTCAATACTATGTGTCAATACAAACCATGGGCTAAGTCTAGGTGCCAATACTATGAGTCAAAACCATGGGACATATAATACTATGGGACGACTTACGAAGCATATGCGTCCAATACTATGGGTCAATACTATGGGCTAATATAAACTATGGATCAGCAAATACTACGGGATGACTTACAAAGCATATTCGTACAACAACAATATACTAACAAAGTAAAGACATGGGTTCCTAACATCCCCTCTCCGTTAGAAAAAGCTTTGTCCTCAAACCCTTAGATGTGGAAATTGATGCAGAATATGAAGGAGTAAGTCCCTTGTAGCATCCGCGGGTTGAATTCTGAGCCACTGGCGCCTTTGGAGTTTCAGGGAGGATTGCATGGAAGGCTGTAGACGAAGAAGAACCATATCAGCAATGTGAAAAGTGCGCTCAGAACGGTGCTAATCAGTTTGTTGTTTCAGTAGAATTCTTGCCATGTGAAAATTGTCCTGCAGAATTAGAAGTAGCTGATCACGGTTTCGAAGAATTGAGTCAATTGCCTGAACTGGGGAGCTGCTGAAGGTGTATGGAAGAAGAACTGGTGGTGCATGTACAAAGATTGCTTCATATGGTGTCCTTTGAGATGTGGTACTATACGACTGGAGTGCTTCTAGGAAATCCATAGAAATAGTTGTCCAAATCTGTGTAGGGATGGGTAAGGGTTCGAGCAGTCCTGAAAGGAGGGTCGTTTCACCCTTGTTGACTTGGAAAGTATCACAGTCAACCACCATCCATTGAATTTTCATTTTGAGTCCCTACCAAAAGAAGTTACATTGTTCCTGGTTATACGTTTTGAGGAACCCAGAGTGCCCTACTGATGAAGAAGCATGGATTTCATAGAAGAGATAGCCCCGTTGAATAGATTGCAACCAATTTGGAACAAGCAGAGAAATAACTATAAGAGAAACTAGGTCATCAAATATGTGAGGAGGAGCATCTTCCACCATATTGTCCTTACCCTTCTGGTAAGTGGTCGCATAGTCATAACCCATGAGTTAGATAACCCATTTCAGGTGTGTTGGGGAGGAGACCCGTTGTTCCAAAAGAGTTTCTAGACTCTGGAGATCAGTCTTGATGCAGAAATAATTCCCCAATAGGGATGGCTACCACTTCTCGACTGTATGCAAAATAGACATCATTTCCCGCTAAGAGGTAGATGCGGCTAAATTCTTATCGGAAAGGTCTCTTGAAGGCAACAAGCTCATTGGTTCAGCAAAGACACTTGCATATCTATCCAAGGAAGTAGTGGAGACTGTTGATGGGTGCATCTGAATGGAATGGAGCTGAGCAATGACACCATGTGAATTCTTCTTAAGTATTTTTTCCAGGCGATGTGAACTGATGATGCAGAGACACCCTGGTTGTAAGTCCATAAATTTGTGTTGTGCCCCATTGACTGAAAACTGCATCCAAAGTTCAACAAAATCGCATAAGATGGGGCCAAGTGTGCGTAACCTTTGAACGCCCAAAACCACATCACATCCACCTAAGGACAAGGAAAACATGTGAGAGCGCAGGTTATAATCTTCCATAGAGATACGCACATTGTGACACTTTCCCTTGCAAGGTAAGGTGCGCCCATTGGCAACCATGACTTCAAAGTTGGAGCAAGGATAGACAAAACAATCAGCCTGTTTGGCAATCCAAGGATCAATGAAGTTATGAGTGCTACCAGAATCAATGAGTATGGTAAGAGGGAGCTTCTTGAAGTATCCCCTGACTCGCATTGTTTGTGGGGTGGTGATGTTGGTTACAGCATGGAGAGAGATCTCGGGTGGGCCGTCCTGAGATGGGGTGTCAACAGGAAGGTGTTGAATGTCGACCTAATCATCTACTGTATCTGGAGCTTCTTCATTAAGTTTTGAGGCAGGCGGAGAATCCACATCCAAAAGATAGAGCTGTTGTTGAACACATCTATGTCCCCGAGTGAATTTCTCATCATAATTATAACAAAGCCCTTTTTCTTGGCATGCCTGAATCTTTGTTTTAGACAGATGCTTGATAGGATTTGGTTGAGGAGCAGGCATGATGGGAGGTCGTTGGGAACCCATATATCTGAAGGGAACAAAGGTGGGTTTGGAGATTTTTTGAGCTGCGATCTTGTCCTCATCCAGCTTAGCCAACCCTAGGACTTCCATCATTGTGTTGGGACAAAACATTTTGACCTCTCAGCAGATTTCATCCTTGAGACCACTGATAAAACAACTCTTGTAGAATTCATCGGACAATCCTTCTATGTGATTAGCTAGTTTCTCAAATTTTGTCTGATACTCTCTCACTGTGCCAGTTTGGTGAATTTTAGTGAGTGCTCCTGTGAATTCGTCAAAAGAACTAGGACCAAATCGTGACAAAAAGAGTTGGCAAAAATCTGTCCAGTTTGGCTCGGGATGAGCTTTGATGTACCAACGGTACCATTGAAAGGCTTCCTGTTCCAAATGAAAGGATGCAAGTGGAACTTTCTGAACATCAAAAGTATTATGTAAACTGAAATATTGTTCTGCTCGGTATATCCATCTAGTCGGATTAGTACCATTGAAGCGAGGAAAATCAAGCTTCGGCCCACGAAAATTGCTAGAAGAAGAGAACCCAATGGCTGCAAAAGATTTTGGCTGTTGGTTATTGTTCATGGCTGAATGTTGAAGATGGAGGCTAAGAAATTTTTCATCCAAATCTTGGAGTTTGGTTTGGATGGATGCAAGTGCTTCCTCCATGGTGTTTGCTCCTGTGCGAGTGACAACCATAACTAGTAATTTTTTAATTTTTTTTGTTGGGGTGGGGGGGGGGGGAATGGATAGAAAAAACACAAACACAAGCTTATTTAGTAAGGGGAAATTTGGATTTGGGAAAAACTCGGAGGGGTAATTGGGGTTTGACTAGGTTTTCGACACTTTCTGAGGGACAAGGAAGCAAAAAATGGGGATTTCAGAAGCAGGAACTCTATGGTAAAATTTGAAGGCAATCGGGTGAAAAGTGAAGAAGTTATGGCAAACCCTAAAAATATACAAATGTGGAATTTCTAGTCTTGGGAAGTAGAATTTGGGATAGGGTCTTCAAGAATGAAATATGTAGAATGGGATTGCGTGGATTTCAGTGAAGTTTCAGGGAAAATAGAGTTGTAATAAGGGAGATATGGCCGAAAAACAGATTTTTATACCCTTTTTTTTCCAGAAATGGATCGGCAACAGCAGCGCGGAAGGGATCTGCAATAGATGGATTGGCAACGACAAGGAAGGGATCGAAAATGGTTGGATCTGAAAGAGTGACTGGATCTGGAATGACTTTTAGAATAGATCTGAAACGGCTGGATCTAGAGTGGAAGTGATTGGCAACAGTTCAACTGAAAATGGATATGGACCCTAGGTATGTATGGCTTCCTAACAGTTCAGGTGTTTCACTCGGCCACCGATGCTATCTGACGGCTTGTGCATTGGGGCAGTACCCCTCACTCCACGGCTCAAGTAAAACTAATAACCGCTTTGCCACAAACGACAGCTCTTGGTTTACCTCACGGGTGGGAACTAGTCAATCAGGTAGGGGTTGTTTCCCTTTTCGCTGGCAGGTACTCTCAATGGGCCAGCTACTTTTGGGTTCCTGTGGTAATCCTCACAATGAGTTTTAGGGCTTATGCCCAAGTACTTCCCACAGTAAAGCAGATAGGGATTATTCCCAAATCTGAAGCTGCAACAAATGTGAAAAAACAATTTGGCAGAAATTCCACCCAACGAGCCCAAGAAAGTGCTATGATACCAGATGTGATGAACCTACAATAATTAATTAATGCAAATACATGAGATATAAAAAATAATAGAACTTAGAATCACTTTTATATTGATCATGGGCCACTTTGAGGGGGCAACCTCCTTTGAGCAAGCTCAATACAATTAACTTCACGGTGCCTTCATAGGCCTCAACACACACTTATATACTAAGTCTAGACACCAATACCATGGGTCAATACTATGTGTCAATACAAACCATGGGCTAAGTCTAGGAGCCAATACTATGAGTCAAAACCATGGGACATATAATACTATGGGATGATTTACAAAGCATATGCGTCCAATACTATGGGTCAATACTATGGGCTAATATAAACTATGGATCAACAAATACTACAGGATGACTTACAAAGCATATGCATCCAACAACAATATACTAACAAAGTAAAGACATGGGTTCCTAACATATTCTTCTTCACACATTACTGCATCAACTCATCACAGATTCTTATCCCGACAACGGAACCATTTGTTGGCTTACAAGTTGATCTAAAGGGTTTTCAAGATATACCCAAGTTCTTAGCGGTTTCACTTAACCAACAAAACCCCTTCGCACCGGCCCTTTCGACATCAACCTGCGAACAGGTTGAAGTCTCACCCAAGGTGTAGCTATGGGGGCACTGCGGAACCATGTTTCCATAGAGGGTGATGAGTTTTTTAACCAAACTAAATGCGCAGTGCACCGATGGAATGGTGCTGCAAACCAAGGATAGCCCGACAATAGACTGTGTCGATGTCCGCGGTACCCCAACTGACTGCTGCGATACCTGCGAGTCCAGAGACTACGCGGTTCAGCCACAATGTTATTAAAGGGGTAGCGTGACTGACTTACATGCCTTCTCACAAGATTTGACAAATACTCAATGTCTATACTTGATATTCTTAGCAATCACCTACTGTCTTAGGCTAAGTGACCTTACCAAAACCACAAGTAGACGAACAATATAATACTGTGCGTAGACTATGTTGTAGGTCATAAGTGTATATGATCCAACCTTTCATACACAACTGTAATTGTTCTATAAACTGATACTTGAGTACTAGGCATTCAACATCCATTCATTCATACAATGCTTAACATATTATTCCCATCTCTCTTTCCTATGGAAAATACATACAAAAGCATTAATATACCATTGGTAAATGAAGATCCAACATTCAATATAAGTAAATAAGTAATAACACATACACACAATCACATTACACAAGATTTAACGTGGTTCACCCCCCGGATGGAGACTATGTCCACAAGAACGGTTGTTAATATTGATCTTTTTGGGAAGGGTACAACCATTCTTAGTCTGCGCACTCAACTGTAGACTCTCTTCTCTCTCAGGTAGGTCTCTGCACACTCAGCTGCAAATCCTTTATAATAGCTTCTATCTCAACAGACTCTAACAATATCCAACAATGACAAAAATAAAGAGTAACCCTTCCCTTACAAAATCGTGCCTTACTTATAGATCATCCCCGTAGATCATGTCTTTACATTTTGCAGGCCCAAAACCCTTAGGGTTTACAAAATAGTTACAGATTCCAACTCATCGAGCTAGCTAGCGCTTGGTAGCGAATCGTCCAGCATGACCTACCCTTCGTGCATGCCCACGTTGCTATTGACCTTCCTATCGCATGCATGCCAACAAGTGACTCTCATCGAGCCATTATTCCTCTAACGGCCTTGTGCGACTGGTTCAGGTAGTGGTATCTTTCGCATGTGCAACCAATCGCTTTCTTCCCCATCTACTCCTGCCCACCGCTTGGAATTCCTAGAGCATCTTGTCCAAAAATAGACCGTCGACAGTGTAACCAGAATACATGCCATCTTCCCGTCCAACACTCTGCCCTGTTGGATCCTTGTAGACTGGACACTTCGCAGTACTGCATCCTTGCAGCACTGATCTTAGCATCACTTCTTGTACTGCGTTGTGCGCATCTTCGTAGCATCCCCAAAACATCTACAAAAGAGTACTTTGTCTGAACTGTGCTCTTCTTCGCAGTTCCAAAAGTCCTTTGACAAAATTGCCCCACTTGGGCCAGGCCCAACAGAAAGTATTGGGCCATCTTGTTTTCCTATCAGCGTGAATGTACTTATCAGCTTGGTTGGCGGTGTCCAATTGATCTTGGCACATGCGTATTCTACCAAATATGCTACTGTGAAATTCTTGATGTATATGTAACTTCGGAATGTATTTCATCTATGTATTTCATATATATTTATTGTACCCTTATTAGAGATGTGTTATTCATCTATAAGGAAGTGTCGCAAGTGTGTGTACTTGCCGATGGGTTTTTAGACCACCATGTGTGGGGTCAGCCCTGAAATATATATATTATGTTGTGGATGTACCTAGCTAGACAAGTCGGCCCCATAAGGTCACTGGGCAAATAGATTAGTATAAATAGAGATCAAGAGATCTCTATTTAGATCATTCAGAAAGTCATCTCTCTCTCACTCAGAAAGTGGCGCACTAGTGAGGAGGAGGATCATCTGCTTATAGGAGACTATCTCAAGTGTATTTTGGTTGTACTTTGGTTGAGCCATTGCTCTCTCTATCTCTGAGGAAGTTGTGAGGTTTTTCACCTTAGGGTTTTCTCCACGGAAACTCTATGTCTCTTATCTCTCATGGTTTTGATTCTTGTGATGCTTGTGATGCTTATTGTGATTGTTATGCAATGATATACTGTATATGTTATTCTCTCAGTGAAGACCCTAGAGTATTGTGAATTAATGCTCAAAATTTAACATGGTATCAGAGCTAACCTGAGAAGAAGACATTTTGCAGTGACGAAAACTTGAGTTTCTTGTTTATTGGGTTTCTCTCCATAGATTTTGAAAAACAAGTATAGTAGATTGACTCTACTCATCAAGGAGAATCTATTTGTCCAATCATAATTCAATTCTGAGCATTTTCAGATTTGGCCCTAAAAATCAGGGTTTCCACAAAAATAGGTATTTCTGAAATCTGAAGACATAGCTGGAAGCGCCTTGCAAAAATCAAAGTTTAGAGCTTTGGATCGAGATTTTTGGCTGGGTAGATCTTTGGGAAACTCAAACCCTAATTTAGAGCTCTCCCTAGTGAACCCGGGAGGACAAAAAAAGGAAAATCTTAAGGGTAAAGCTTTGCTGATCTCAAATTCTGAATACACCAGGATGATCAGCTCATCAAGGCGCATCTTTCTATCCTTTCAAAAAATTGAAATTCACATTTTGAATTTTTAGGGTTTTTTCGACAAACCCTAATCTAGGACGAGATCCAATTTTCAGCATTTCAAGTGGTAAGACCTAAATCTTTTCTATTTCCATTTGAAGTACTCTTTAAGATGTCTCACCACACCAATCTTGAGGATAAGCTTGAAGGAGATGATAAATTCCGAGATTGAAAGTATAGGATTGGGTTAATCCTGGAAAAGAATGAGTTGGACTCATATGTAAAAGAAGACATCCCTATCCCAGAGGATCAAGAGACTAAGGTATTGCATAAGAAAAACTTGGTCAAGGAAAAGAGAATCATTGTTGATTCTATCAAAGACCATCTCATACCCCATGCGTATTCTCTAAAGACACCCAAGGAGATGTTTGACTCTTTGACCAAGCTATTTGAAGGGAAGAACATAAATCAGAAGATGATCTTGCGGAACCAATTGAAAGGAGTAAAGTTTCAGAATGGAGAAACCATTCAATCTTATTTTTCAAGGGTCTCCCAGATCAAGGAACAACTAGAAGCAGTGGATGAAATGGTGGAGAATGGTGAAGTGGTGATGACCACTCTAAATGGCCTACCCAGGTATTATCTCCCATGGTTGTAATGATTGGTTGATTGATAGTGGGGCTTCCAAGCACATGACTGGGTTTAAGGAATCTTTTGTGAATCTATCTGAACATGAATCACCCCGTAAGGTGAAACTTGGGGATAATTATCAATACCCAATCAAAGGAAGTGGTGAAGCCTCCTACAACCTAGATTTTGGAAAATCTTTGAAGATGAAAGAAGTCCTTTATGTACCTGGGCTCAAGAAGAACTTACTCTCCATCTCTGCATTGGATGCAAAAGGTATGAGGGTTTCATTTTTGGATGGCCAAGTCCTAATGTGGCCAAAGGGAAAGACCATAGATGATGTAGTAGTGATTGGAGAGCAAGAGGGAGGTTTGTATAAATTAAAGGGACAACCTGAACATGCCATGGTACATGAATCCATAGAGCCAAGTGAACTTTGGCATAGAAGACTTGCTCATATGCACTATAGGGCACTTCCAATTGCAAGCAAGGCTGTAGAGGGTCTTCCTGAAATCAAGACCAAACATGAAAGTGTTTACAAAGGATGTGCAAAAGGTAAGAAAATTAAGAAGGCTTTCCCAAGCAGTGAAAGCAAGGCAAAAGACATCCTGGAAATCATCCACTTAGATGTATGTGGTCCTATGTCATCCAGGTCTCTGAGTGGGTGTGTTTACTATGTCTCATTTATTGATGACTTCTCCAAGAAGACTTGGGTATACTTCTTGAAGAGCAAAGATGAAGTGTTTGATAAATTCAAGGAATTCAAAACCTTGATGGAGAATCAAACTGACAAGAAGATCAAAACATTCAGATCCGACAATGGTGGAGAATTCACCTCAGGTGACTTCAAGAAGCTTTGTAGTGATTTAGGGATTAAGAGGGAGTTGACTTATCCTTATAATCCTCAACAGAATGGAGTTACAGAAAGGAAGAACAGAACAATCATGGAAGCAGCAAGGGCAATGTTGCATGACCAGGATCTACCTATGCATCTATGGGCAGAAGCAGCTAGAACAGTTGTATATGTGCAGAATGGAACACCCCACAAGATATTGGATAACAAGACACCAAAATAGGTCTTTTCTGGTAAGAAACTTGAAGTCATCCATCTCAGAATATTTCGTTGTCCATTATACACTCATGTCCCAAAGGAAAAGAGGACTAAACTAGATCCTTTAGGAAAGAAGGGTATCTTTGTGGGTTACAGTGAAAGCTCGAAGGCTTACAAGATATACTTTCCAGGGTTCAAGAATATTGATGTCAGCAAGGATGTAACATTTGATGAAAACTCAGCATTCATCAAATCAAGGAAGGCACCTATCGAAGTTTATGAAGAACCTAAGGAAACTAGATTTCAAGACACTACCATGACTGAAGCAGTTCCAGAAGTTGTTCATGAGTTTAAAGATCCGCAAGAACCTGTAGATCCACCCCGTGAGGATAACTCTCACAAGAGGAAACCTGCATGGTGTTAGGAACCTATGTAAACCCTTCTGTTTACTATGTTAGTATATTGTTATTGGACACATATGATTTGTAAGTTGTCCCGTAGTATTTGTTGATCTGTAGTTTATATTAGCCCATAGTATTGACCCATAGTATTGGACGCATATGCTTTGTAAGTCATCCCGTAGTATTATATGTCCCATGGTTTTGACTCATGGTATTGGGCATAGACTTAGTATATAAGTGTGTGTTCAGGTCATTGAAGGCACCGTGAAGTTAATTGTATTGAGCTTGCTCAAAGGAGGTTGCCCTCTCGAAGTGGCCCGTGATCAATATAAAAGTGATTATGTTCTATTATTTCTACTATTTCGCATATTCTTAGTAATTAATTGTTTCAGGTGCATCTCATCTGGTATCAGAGCACTTTCCTTGGCACAAGTGGGAATTTTTTTTTTCTCTTTTTTTGGGCGGCGACTTTCAGATCAATTTCTGAAACTTTCTGCACAAAATCAAAAGAAACCGATTGCATATCTGAATTCCTCTTTCAAAAATACGCAGTTTCAAAAAAAAAAATCATCTCATTTGGAGATCTAAAAGTGGAAATATCGCGGATTTAAAATCAGCAATTTTTCAGAATTTCGGTGACGGCCGCAGAAATTGCGGCGAGAAAAGCTTTTGACCGAGTGCCCAGATTTCTATTCTGCTATCATGGGTAGAAGCAGAGTGGTTGTTCCAGTTCCGGAAACATGCTATAATAGCGATTCTGAGCAATATAGATCCGGTTTTTTAACATTGGGTGGAAATTCTGCCCAAATTTTTTCTGTTGCAGGTTCGGATTTGGGAATCATCCCTATCCGCTTAACTGTGGGAAGTACTTGAGCATAAGCCCTAAAACTCATTGTGAGGAGTACCACAGGAACCCCGAAGTAGCTATCCCATTGAGAGGACCTGCCAGCGAAAAAGGCAAGGACCCCTACCTGATTGACTAGTTCCCACCCGTGAGGTAAACCAAGAGCTGTCGTTTGTGGCAAAGCGGTTATCAGTTTTACCTGAGCCGTGGAGTGAGGGGTACTGCCCCAATACGCAAGTCGTCAGACAGCATTGGTGGCCGAGTGAAACCCCTGAACTTTTAGGAAGCCGCACATACCTGGGGTCCATATCTACTTTCAGCTGAACTATTTTTGATCACTGCTGCGCCGTTTCAGATCCATTTGCAAGCCGTTCCAGATTCAGCCGTTTTCAATCCATTCGGCATTGTTCCAGATCCCTTTCGAGCTGTAGCCGCTCCAGTCTGGAAAAAAAAAAATCCGTGCAGGAGCAAACTTCATGGAGGAAGCAATTGCAGCCATCAAATCCAAACTCCAAGATCTGGATGAAAAATTTCTCAGCCTCCATCTTCAGCATTCAGCCATGAACAATAACCGACAGCCAGAATCTTTTGTAGCCACCGGGTTCTCTTCTTCCAACAATTTTCGTGGGCCAAAGCTTGATTTTCCTCGCTTCAATGGTACTGATCCGACTGGATGGATATACCGAGCGGAAAAATATTTCAGTCTGCATAATACTTTTGATGTCTAGAAAGTTCCACTTGCATCCTTTCATTTGGAACAGGAAGCCCTTCATTGGTACCGTTGGTACATCAAAGCTCATCCCGAGCCAAACTGGACAGTTTTTTTCCAACTCATTTTGCCACGATTTGGCCCTAGTGCTTTTGATGATTTCACAGGAGCACTCACTAAACTTCACCAAATTGGAACAGTGAGAGAGTATCAGACAGAATTTGAGAAATTGGCCAATCACACAGAAGGATTGTCTGATGAATTCTATAGGAGTTGTTTTATAAGTGTTCTCAAGGATGAAATTCGCTCAGAGGTCAAAATGTTTTGTCCCAACACAATGATGGAAGTCCTAGGGTTGGCTAAGCTGGCTGAGGACAAGATTGCAGCTCAACAACGCTCCAAACCCACCCTTGTTCCCTTTAGAAATATGGGTTCCCAACGACCTCCCATCACGCCTTCTCCTCAACCAACTCCTATAAGGCATTTGTCTGAAATAGAAATGCAGACACGTCGAGAAAAAGGGATTTGCTATAATTGTGATGAGAAATTCACTCGAGGACATATATGTGTTCAACAAAAGCTCTATCTCTTGGATGTGGATTCTCTGCCTGCCTTAGAACTTGGTGAAGCAGCTACAGATACAGTGGATGATCAGATCGACATTCAACACCCGCCTGTTGACACCCCATTTCAGGACGACCCACCTGAGATCTCTCCCCATGCTGTAACCGGCGTCACCACCCCACAAACAATGCGGGTCAGGGGATACTTCAAGAATCTCCCTCTTACCATACTCATTGATTCTGGTAGCACTCATAACTTCATTGACCCTCGGATTGCCAAACAGGCTGATTGTTTTGTCCATCCTTGCTCCAGCTTTGAAGTCATGGTTGCCAATGGGGGCACCTTACCTTGCAAGGGGAGGTGTCACAATGTGCGTATCTCTATGGAAGATTATAACCTACACTATGACATATTTTTCTTGCCCTTAGGCGGATGTGATGTGGTTTTGGGTGTTCAATGGTCACGCACACTTGGCCCCATCTTATGGGATTTTGCTGAACTTTGGATGCAGTTTAAATTCAATGGGGCACAACACAAATTTATGGGCTTACAACCAGGGTCTCTCTGCATCATCAGTTCACATCTCCTGGAAAAACTCCTTAAGAAGAATTCACATGGTGTCATCGCTCAACTCAATTCCATTCAAATGCACCCATCAACAGTCTCCACTACTTCCTTGGATAGATATGCAGATATCTTTGCTGAACCAATGCGCTTGCTACCTTCACTAGACCTTTCCGGTAAGAATTTAGCCACATCTACCTCTCAGCAGGAAATGATGGCTATTTTGCATGCAATACAGAAGTGGCAGCCATACCTATTAGGGAATTATTTCTGCATCAAGACTGATCTCCCGATTCTGGAAAATTTTCTGCAACAATGAGTCTCCTCCCCAACACACCTGAAATGGGTTATTCACCTCATGGGTTATCCCTATGTGATCACTTACAAGAAGGGTAAGGACAATATGGTGGAAGATGCTCCTTCTTGCACAATTGATGACCCAGTTTCTCTTACAACTCTTTCTCTGCTTGTTCCAAATTGGGTGCAATGTGTTCAACAGGGCTCTCTCTTCTATGAACTCCATGCTTCTTCATCAATAGGGCACTCTGGGTTCTGTAATAGGTATGACCAAGAACAATGTAACTTCTTTTGGCAGGGACTAAAAATGAAAATTCAACAGATGGTGGCTGACGATGATACTTTCCAAGTCAACAAGGGTGAAACGACACTCCTTTCGGGATTGCTCAAACCCTTGCCCATCCCTAAAAAACTTTGGCCAACTATTTCTATGGATTTCCTAGCAGCGCTCTGCTGGTACAATACCACATCTCACAGAACACCATATGAAGCGGTCTATGGACAAACACCGCCAGTTCTTCTTCCATACACCCTTAGCAGCTCCCCAGTTCAGGCAATTGACTCGGTTCTTTGAAACTGCAATCAGATTCTTCTCATTCTGCAGGACAATCTTCACATGGCCAGAATTCGCCTGAATCAACAAGCCGATCAGCACCGTTCTAAGCGCATTTTCCATGCAATTGATACAGTTCTTCTTCATCTACAACCTTCCAAGCAATCCTCCTTGACACTCCAAAGGCGTTAGTGGCATGAAATGCAACCGGAGGATGCTACGAGGGAACCACTCCTTCAGCTTCTCCAGCAATTTCTCCAAGCAAAGCTTTGAGGACAAAGCTTTTTCTAAGGGAGAGGGGATGTTAGGAACCTATGTAAACCCTTCTCTTTACTATGTTAGTATATTGTTATTGGATGCATATGCTTTGTAAGTCGTCCCGTAGTATTTGTTGATCCGTAGTTTATATTAGCCCATAGTATTGACCCATAGTATTGGACGCATATGCTTTGTAAGTCATCCCGTAGTATTATATGTCCCATGGTTTTGACTCATGGTATTGGGCATAGACTTAGTATATAAGTGTGTGTTCAGGTCATTGAAGGCACCGTGAAGTTAATTGTATTGAGCTTGCTCAAAGGAGGTTGCCCACTCGAAGTGGCCCGTGATCAATATAAAAGTGATTATGTTCTATTATTTCTGCTATTTCGCATATTCTTAGTAATTAATTGTTTCAGGTGCATCTCACATGGGCTAGAGAGCTCATTCAAGATGCAGAAATATTTGGCATTCCAGAAGAAGAACACAGAGCAAATAAGAGAACCAGATCACATACCATCTATGTTTCTTTACTTTGTGACATTATGAACAAAGAGCTTTCCAGTTATGAAGAAGTTGCGGAAAAGAAAGAATGGAAGGATGCCATGGTTGAGGAATACCAATCAATAATGAAGAATGATGTTTGGGATGTTGTACCAAGACCTAAAGAGAAGTCTGTTGTGACTTCTAAATGGATCTACAAAATCAAGCATGTTGTAGATGGCAGTGTAGAGAATACACAGCAAGATTCGTAGCTCGTGGCTTCTCTCAAAAAGAGGGAATAGATTATGAAGAAACTTTTGCACCTGTAGCCAGGTATACTTCCATCAGAACAGTACTTTCCTTGGCTGCAGTGATGAAATGGAAAATACACCAAATGGATGTCAAGACTGATTTTTTGAATGGTGTAGTTGAAGAGGAAGTATATGTGGAGCAGCCACTCGGTTTTGAAATACATGACAAGGAGTCATATGTGTGCAGATTGAAGAAAGCCTTGTATGGCTTGAAACAAGCTCCCAAAATGTGGTATGGTAGGATGGATAGTTTCCTATCTAGTTTGGGATTTACCAAGAGTAAAGCGGATTCCAACCTTTATTACAAGGCTGAGGAAGGGAATCCTGTAATTCTACTCCTGTATGTGTATGACTTATTTGTAACAGGAGATGACAGATTGATTGTAGATACTAAGAGAAAGCTTTCTTTCGAGTTTGATATGAAAGATTTGGGAATGATGCATTATTTCCTAGGTATGGAGGTGTGGCAGAGTACAGGTGGGATCTTCCTTGGTCAAGGGAAGTACACAGTAGATATCCTGAAGAGATTCGGGATGATGGATTGCAAGGCCATGGCCACACCTATGGCATCGAATCTGAAGCTTCTATGTGATTCTTCATCTGAGCCAGTTGATATCTCTATGTATCGTCAGATGATTGGGTCCTTGGTGTACTTGACGAACATAAGACCAGATATTTGCTTTCTGGTGAACACATTGAGTCAGTTCCTGACAGATCCGAGGAGTGTTCATCTGGTTGCTGTAAATCATGTTCTGAGTTACCTGAAGGGTACAGTGGATTATGGGCTCAAGTATGAGGTGAATCAAAAGTTTAACCTGCAGGGTTATGTTGATTCAGATTGGGTTGGAAGTGCTACAAATAGGAAGTGCACATCTGTGTGCTGCTTCAGTATGGGATCAGGTGTGATCTCTTGGTTTAGCAGGAAGCAGTCCTGTGTAGCACTGAGTACAGCTGAGGCAGAGTATGTTGCATCCTGTCCAGCTAGTTGTGAGGTAGTATGGCTACGGAAGCTACTGTCTGAATTATTTGATATCACGTTAAATGCTATTGGTATCTTCTGTGATAACCAAATTTGTGTGAAGCTGTCCAAGAACCCAATGTTTCATGACAGGTTGAAACACATATAGATCAAATATTACTACATCAGGGATATGGTGCAGAGAGGAGCTGTGAAGCTCCTGTATGTTGCGATGGAAGAGCAGATTGCAGATGTGCTGACAAAGTCACTAGCCAGGGTGAAGTTCGAGTACTTCAGAGAGAAGCTTGGTGTTCTTCAGATTGATGACACTTCAAGGAAGAAGTGATGGACACATTTGTTGAAGCCATTCAAAGCATGTTGGAAGGAGGATCCTTCACATGGTTGTGGATGTAAGCACTAGATGATGAGCATCAGGATGATGTTCTGGTTTCTGCTTTGTATGATCAGTTGGATCATTTTTATATGTATGTATGTATGCATCATGTTGGATGCTTGGACCATGTATCTATATATGTATCAGGTGGATACATTGTATGATCAGGTAGATCATGTATGTTGATATGTATCATGTATTTATATTTGTATCAGGTGGATACACTGTGTGATTAGGTGGATGATGTATGATGATATGTATCAAGTAGATACTTGGTATGCATCAGGTAGATGCATTGTATGATCAGGATGATCATGGATGATGAGCTTCAGGATGTTGCTCCAGATGACATGCAGTAGGATGTTGCAGTGATGATGATCAGGATGATCATGTGTACATCCGGATGATTTATGGTGAGTATCAGGTTGATACTCTGTGGCCGTGGAACAAGTTGTTCAGATAAGCATGTAATTTTTGCCCTGGGAGATTTGTAGATAGTCTTTCGAGGTTTTGCCTACGACATGTAATTTGTACCCTGGGATATCTGGAAAATGCTCTTTCGAGGTTTTGTTTGGGAGGACATATAATTTGTGCCCTGGGAGATCTGCAGATAGTCTTTCGAGGTTTTTCCTATGGCATGTAATTTGTGCCCTGGGATATCTGGCAGATGCTCTTTCGAGGTTTTGTCCTATGGCATGTAATTTGTGCCCTGGGAGATCAATTAGGTTGAGCCGTGTGCTCGTAATTAGTCCTGAGATGCTTTTTCGAGGTTTTTCCATGACCACATGTAATTTGTGCCCTGGGAGATCTGATAGGTTGAGCCTTGTGCTCGTAATCAGTCCTGGGATGCTCTTTCAAGGTTTTGTGGTGACCACATGTAATTTGTGTCGTGGGAGATCCGATAGGTTGAGCCTTGTGCTCGTCATCAGTCCTAGGATTCTCTTTCGAGGTTTTGTGGTGGGGTCACATGTAATAAGTCCTGGAGATTTGGAAAGGATGAAAAAGGCCTCAGATGCTCTTTAGGGTTCTTGCTAGTCAAGAGACTCTTTTAAGGTCTTGTGATGCACGTAATAAGTCCTGAGATTTCCACAGTATGGCCAGTGATGATGAAGACCTACAGGTGGTGGGCCTACATCTAGTATGAAAAAGGATTGGCTCTGTAGAACTTCCTATGACGAGTAGAGTCAGAGATTGGTTGAGATAGTAGCAGCAGTGACGATGATGGTGATGGTGCATCGATGACGATGATCCCGAGAAGAAGACTTGTATAGCAGATCTTTGTCGAGAAATACCTTCCTAGTTAAGAGGGAGTGTTGATGTATATGTAACTTCGGAATGTATTTCATCTATGTATTTCATATATATTTATTGTACCCTTATTAAAGATGTGTTATTCCTCTATAAGGAAGTGTCGTCATGTGGATTGACAAGTGTCGCAAGTGTGTGTACTTTACGATGGGTTATTAGACCACCATGCGTGGGGTCGGCCCTGAAATATATATATTATATTGTGGATGTACCTAGCTAGACAAGTCGGCCCCATAAGGTCACTGGGAAAACATATTAGTATAAATAGAGATCAGGAGATCTCTATTTAGATCATTCGGAAAGTCATCTCTCTCTCACTCAGAAAGTGGTGCACTAGTGAGGAGGAGGATCATCTGCTTATAGCATACTATCTCAAGTGTATTTTGGTTGTACTTTGGTTGAGCCATTTCTCTCTCTATCTCTAAGGAAGTTGTGGGGTTTTTCACCTTAGGGTTTTCCCCACGGAAACTCTATGTCTCTTGTCTCTCATGCTTTTGATTCTTGTGATTCTTGTCATGCTTATTGTGATTGTTATGCATTGATATACTGTATATGTTATTCTCTCAGTGAAGATCCTAGAGTATTGTGAATTAATGCTCAAAATTTAACAAAAATATCATGCCATGGCATAATGGTGGCTTGAGAATTAATTTTGAAGGTACGCGTTCTAACTATAATCATGATTAGGCATCTATTGATAGCGGAAGCAATAACAATTATACTTGTTATCTACCCCTGTCATCGATCCAAAACAAATCAACTAAACCAAAATCACATTTAAAGCTATTACCCGTACTTATGATTTGACCGTTGTTCTACCTGACTTGTGCGATAATCCTGCCATGAGTTTTATCCCAAAACTAACTGTGCCACCTTTCCAAAAATGCTCAGTTCAAGCTTCGACTATCCATCAACCATGTCTGCATGCAGTCAGTTTGATGTTCGAAACTGTAACTAGTGTATTCGTTACGATATTTCACAAAAAGCTCAGTGGTATGGGTATCCCTGTGAGGTGTGAGCCTTTAACAATATAATCTCTGTATAAGAACAAAGATGTCTTCACTATCTTTCAAGAAGCAGGGTGGATGGATTATTTTCAATGCTTGAATGGTTTTCATGAGGAAACAACCTTTGAATTTTCTCAAAACTTGATGAGTACTCATTCAGAGGTTTGAGGCATAAGGGTAGATGTTTCAAACGTAATCCTGGCAGAGGTAATGGGACTTCCCAGAATCGGGCAGCGCTGGTGTAGTCGGAAATGCCATCACTCGACTGTCACTAAGGATTTCCTTGCGGCAGGGGAGAGTGTTCGACCATGGGGTAGAGGAACAATGATGAATACTCTTTCGAGTCCTTGGGACCGAGTTGCGCTCTTCTTAAATAAATATATTACATGTAAAGGGAGGTACAGTGTTGTTTACATTTATTAATTTTTCCTCCTATCACATTTACGTTATCGTAAGATGCTAAGTATGCCATACTATCTTCTTAGATCCTTGCAATGCATGGATTATTATGCTAAAAGAGCTCAACACCCCTTATCATCCCTCTCAAATCATGGGATAGTTAAATTATTGATCTTACGGGCCCTAGCATATAACAAGTTGACCTAGGGGCAACTTCTGGTTCAGGCAGGAGCACCCCGTGAATTCTTTTCAAAGATAGTGGATGAGGATTGGAGTTCTCAAACTCAGTTGGAGGGAGGATTGGAACACTAGAAGTTCGATTGGCGGATGAAGAAGATATGGATGAAGAGGAGATTGAAATTGAGGCATCTAAAATTGCAACAGTAGAAGAGGAATGTCAGGAAAAAGCAGTAACAGAAAGTGATCTAGAAGCTCTGAATGTGGAGACCTTCTCTGAAATAAGAAGAACTTTAATTTGAAAGGAGGGATTTGGCCTTATTTCTAAGGCGATAGAATTTTTTCTGCCCTAGAGAAGAAAATAAGGGCTAATAAGAAAAGGCCAGACATCCAGCTCAACGAAAAGGAGAAAAATCAAAATGGCTACTACAGGAGAAGCAAGTCAAGTTATTGTGGCAGAAATCGGGATTCCCATCTTAAAACTCCGACCACCTACTGATACACAAGAACCTGTTATAGAAGAACCTAAAATAGAGAATCTTCTATTTGAAAATGAGCTGTTAAAGGAGGAGCTACAAGTGCTTCATGCAAAACAAGAAAATGGAAGGAGACATGCCGGAAACAAGCAAAGAAATATGTGATTTCAATGGTGGAAGCTACAGACCAATTCGAGAATTTATCGTCCATTCAATGGAATGAAGGACATCCAGAAATGATATGCTCGAAATGTGGATATATTTTTAATATGGCACGGCATAAAGTTACAGTAGTTGAACTAGCATTATAGAAACCTTCAGGAGCAATACAATCGAAGGAATTATCGCAGGGCACAACCTCATTTTTTCATGAACATTGAACCGATTCAGCAGGCCAAAAGAATCAAGAAATATGATGTTGTTACACAAGAACTAGCACCCTCAAAATTTCTTTTTGTTGAAATTACAACTTAGGAAAAAGACGTTGAGACGGGGACATAAGGAAAAGATATTGTTTCAGAAGGACCAACAAAATTGAAAATCTAGTGAGTTCCAATATAAGACGAAGCTGCTAAGGGTAGGAGAGGCTGTCACACAAGAACCAGCATTTCCAATGGCTAATTGTCAAAATTGATTCCTTCAACTCACTAGCATAAGATGAACGAGGATCAAAGTCAAGATCAAACTAATCGGTTGTTGCATGAGGACATGCAATTGGATAGTTGGGGGGAGATGTTGGGCCCTGGAAATGCCCCTTTTTGACCATACTTATTACATCATTTTTCCCAGTTACACCTTACTTTCATAAATCATATACATGCCCTTTTCCATATTAAACAACAGTCCTAACAAGGTATACATCATTATTGTTTCATGTCATTAAATGCCCAAGATTGTTATGGTTATGAATTCTAGCCTTTGATTTATGCTAACTTGTGTTGATTTCATTAAGTTAAGATCAAAGCACAGGTGTATCAGTTGCAATGCTTTGGGAAAGAATCATACATGGTGCCAGTTGTTACTCTTCTTATTTGATTCCTCATATTTCAAGGGACAATGCATATCTCCACATGAAGCTGTAATAGGTCGCTGGAACAGAACATAGCTGCGACAGACATGACGCCTCCCAATTTGTTAAATCATTGATCTATTGACTGCTAGTGTAACAACATCCTTCATGATTAACGACCTCATTCATTATGGTTGTAACGGTTTAGATGTAACTCTGCAACATGAAGATAGTAGATCTTCATTGCTACACAAAATTAGTGGATCACGAACTGTATTCCTCATGTATAAATACGGGAATGCTCTCAAAGACCGAGGTTGGATAATTATCATTTTGTACGGGCTATAACAAAGAACTGAGACTGTGAATTGCCATCTTTAATGAACAGCAGAGTTACTTCCATTTCTGTGTCTTAATTTGTGGTAGTTCATGGCATCTTTGTTAGAAGGGAAGGGATCGCCTTCTCATAGAGATTGTCGAGTTAAGTAGGTAGTTAGATTTATTTCCTGTTGTGTGTTTGTGGAATTAGATTAGGTGTATTTCTGATAACTGCAACAAATTTTATGATTGCATTCTTTATTGGTAGTTTATTCTTTGCATTATGAAAAGTTGCAACTGTGTGGTGTGACAGTCGACTGTGTAGGTTACTTTGATTATGCATGTGTGTTCAATAGCTATTACATCCAAGCTCATCTTCCATTCCTTTCAGTCATTTATGCTTCTTAGGATTTCCAATGGTTATCAATTTATAGTTCAGGCTTATTTCTTAATTCTGGTTGTTGTTGCATCTTTTGAATTCATAGATTAGGTAGATTATAGTTGTGTTACAGTAATTGTTGGATGAATCATTTTGGTAAAGATTGAATACTGTAGTTTGATAATTATACGATTTAACTTCTTGCAAAAGTAATCTAGTTCATTTCTATTCTTAGATCAGTAACTGCTAGGTTGATTTCTGTACGAAGGTAGCTTCACTTTGAATTCCTAGATGTATGAGTTAGATTAGTTTTCTATATGGAATGAGTTTGGCTGAGCAGATAGGTAGGATTATTATCTCCATTCACTCAATAAACTAGTGGAAATGTTTATGCATAGATTGTGCTTATTGCCATTGAAATAAAAGACCTCTCTAGGTTTGACAATTTATATTGAGCATCCTGTGTGTTAGTTGTAATTAATTGGCATATAGGGTGACCAATAAAGGGGCGATGTATATTCCACTAGGGAGTGGTGAGGGGGTTGTGGGGATGAACCATATGCTGCAAAATGTCATCTTGTCAAACCATTTGAATTTCCTTGCTGACATTTAATTCTTTTGTAAGGAAGTTGTTGAAGAATTCAGTCTATGGCTTCAATGGAGCATGGGCAGCCCAAAAATTCGTATGGAAGGTATGGGATCTGTTTTTCTTGTACCACAAGTCACTATACCTCATGGGAATGGGTCTTCCTCATTCCCATTCAATTGTTGAACATACTAGCATCAGTTTTCATCTATTACGAATTCCCAGCAGTGAAAAAAACCAGAAATCGCAACTTTCCAAGAACCCACGTTTTGAAGAGACATAAACGCCAAGAATTGGGTATTGATAGTAAAATCCAATGCTGGATCCATAAATATGAACCTTGGGGTGAAATTTAGAGTATTAGATACCCCGAAATCCATTGGAAAACTCAGGTTTTATAGCCCAGAAGTCCAGTGACGGGATTGAGTTATTGGATGACAAAATTGTGAGAAATCCAAGTGTGAATGACTGAGCAGATGTTGGGTTTGCTTGATAAACCCAGTGAAGGCTATAATCTCTAGGATCTAGTATCTAGACCTTTCTATGCCCACCCTGAAGATAACTAGAGGGAAGGAACGCCTGAGGGACCGTGCAGTAGAGAAGGGGACCTTCATTGTGTTGGGTGTGGTAGGTATTGTGGGTGTCATGATTGTTGAGTTTAGTTGAGATGCCTATAGCTTTGTGGTTGAGCTCACTGGCTTAGCATCCTCCTCTTTAGTCTTTGTATACTTGATAAACCCAACTGTGTGTTGGATTAGCATGACTGTTTGTGGAAAACCATGGCTGTGAGTGAGCCTATTTAGTTCCTCCTTAGTGGATACACAACCCAGCTCGGGGGTGATCTCTCAACTGAAAGAATATAGGATGGACATAGATCTATGGTTGGTTGTAACGTTGCTCTCACATAGCCAGTTGTTGGACAACTTCATCTCAAAGATAAGTTTTCTCTATGCTTTAAATTATTATCATTATGTGTTATGTTGTGAATGTTAATTGTCCATGTTAATAAAATGAAATGATTATCTTAATAAAATTGACATGAATTCTGTGCATAGTATGAGAATGAGATTGAATTCTCTGTATGTTGATCCATCATATGCATATGATAGATATCTTGATGCATTATTGGTTGTGTGTTTGCAAATATGATTTAATTCCACTGTGTTTATATTGAGTATGAATTTGCACACAGAAATTTTTATTTATCCATGAATTTCTTAGTAATGTATGGGGATGAGATTGTCAAATACGCCCTAGTATGTTGGTCATGTTTCCTCCCTTGCACTGGATTGAAAGGAGGGGGTGTGACAATTTAAATGGTAATTATTACTTTTATAAGAAGAATTTCATTAAAATAAAGGATTCACCGGACCCAATTTATAAGCCAGCGAGTATTGTACTCGGTCTCTTGATCAGCCAGCAAATGAGTGCACCTAGATTTAAATCGATAGAATTATCAGCAAGTTTGGTTGGACAAACATTTAACGACCTCACACCTCATATTGTACACTGCTCAAGTTGGCCCTCAATTAGACCCAATGCAGTACTCGGATTTGACCCAATTAATTAGCCAGCGAGTTAGGACGTAATTGCAACACTACAAGGATTGATCCCGTAGAAAACGAGTTAGGCTATTTCGATAAACCTCCTCAACATAGCCGCTAGAGGGAACATGAATATTTTTGTAGCTGAAGGGAAAGATAGAATGACTTTACAGAAAGAATGCTTAAATTCCGAGGTATACTGGGTGGGATCTCATTAACCATTAATGAGCTACCTAGAAAGTATACTATGTACATCATGCCACACCAAAAGGATCTATCCTAAATATGCATTTTCCCTGTCGGAGACCTACCTCTACTTCCCTTAATAAAATGGACTTTTCCCTAGTCGGAAACCCACCTTTCCTGGTTGGGAAATTTGATTTCATGTTAGAAGGACAGTGACAAAGGCAGGTTAATTCAAGTAACTATAACTTCTCCCAAAATGAGCCTATTTCCATCACCTCCAAAAGTGTCCTTAAAAATACATTTTATATATCAAATTGTCCATTTATCCTCATAACACTACTGACAACCACGATTTAACCATTACTTTGTACCTTGAATACTCTAAACATAAAAGTATACCCTTTAAAATTGCATTTCAAGTGTTCAACAAGGAATCTATCTACAACCTTATTGAACCAAGCTTAAAATGCATTTATATTTAGGAACTCAATTTCAGCCCTCAATTATACCCACCTTATATACATGAAAACATAACTACCTAGATTTATTTATTTATCCATCCTATAGCTTTCAAATGTCGGGTAACGTATTGTACTACTGTAAGACTAATACTAAGGGTAGCATCGTGTACTGCTACCTTTCCTTGAACCACCCTCTTCTTAAAGTATTTGGAGCAACTCTTTGTTTGCTTTATCAGATAGGCAGGAACTGAAGTAAGAGCGATTGTGGCGAATATAAAATAATGATAATTTTATATATGTAGGTATCGGAGAAATACTAGGTTGGATAGATGGCAAATTACAATAATTTCTTATTGATAGCTTCCCTGAATATGTGCAAGGGAAGCTTGCGATAGACACTGAAAGGAGAAGGAGCTTAAATGCCTTATGTTACAACTTTATGGATTACTCTAGGGTGTTAAATTGGGGCCTTGGAGATAAATAAATTTTAGTGAAGGGCTCACCAATTGTCCAAAAGGTAACGGTTGACCTTCCATCCAGTAGTTTCTTTCCAGGGAGAGATAACTTGGCATCTTCGGCAACTCAATTTGAAGATCGTGAATGATTTTAGCGCTTTTACCTGATTAAATGGGATTTCCATTATCCCAAGCCATATGAGAATATTTACTTGTAAATGAAGAGAATATATGTGCTCCAGTGGATGGTGCACAACTCGGTGTTTTTCTGTCGCTGGATAGGTAGCTTCCAACTATGCCTAGTGGGAGTTTATGAAAGTAAAAAAACTCTCTTTTTTTGTACCATGCTTTCCTGTTTCATGAGGGTTTTTTATCCTCCCTTTAAATCAGACAACTTTAGCAGAGAAAATTCCAGGGATGATATCTGGGTCTTCGACAGATGCTCTTCCATCATCTGGAGTGAGGTCTAGGCAAAATTTGTTTTTGCAATAAACTTAAGTAAGTTGCTTGATGGCCAAGAGATGACACTCTTTTGGGTTTGCAATAGTTTTGTTAAAAAAATTAATTAATTGAAAAATAAATATTTCCCGAAAAAGTTATAAGGTCACTTAGTTTTTATAATATAGTGCAACATCCTATCTCAACACCTTTATAGAGAAATTCACTAATGTTAAGATTACAAGGTCATCATCATCCAGCTCTTCCAAATGTCAAAAATCCATGCAATGATTTAACGATCTGGAAAAGGAGGATATCGAGCTCTTTAAAATATTTTAAGCAATACTATGCTTAAGAGTTCTACCATAAACATATATGGTACATACAAGCAAGAGTTGGAAAATAGAAGCTACTCTGTTAAGTGCACCACTACAATTTAAGATTAGTAAATATGATCAAGTTTGTGCATCGTTTAGTGGCAGTGAAAACAAGTACACGGAATGGAAAAATGAACATGGAATGGGAGGCCCAACTTTTATAGGAGATAAAAACTATTGCGGTGAAAATTAAATTATCGTCCCAAGACAGTAGGAAACATATGTTGGTAAACACAAAGAAATGAATATATACCAGTCACGCACCCTTTCATCTCAAATCAGTAGATAAATGATAAATCACATACATGATCAAATACTAACTTTAAATATTAAACATACAAGTAATACTGCACGACTACACATTAGGTTTTCAAAATGTGCCTAGCATTATATTTTCAAGCTCACTTCACTGCATTTTACAATTAATTTTTGTTAAGGACTTTTCATGGGAATCGCTAAATTCTCTTCTTGGAATGGCCTGGAGCTATATTAGCTCCAGGTACAGACAACAATCAACTGGGAAACATACCTTAAATAAATTTGTCCCTTAAATGGATCTGGGATGGGTATGTAGAATGGATATGTTTTGTGTCAAACCTTGTAATTTGTGAAGTGTGATGCCTTTCGGTATCACAAACCATCGCTATAAAGTCTAATGAAGAATCTAGGAAATGAATACCACTAAGCTGTAAACAAGAAGATAAATCCAATTTCAAAAAGAGAAATCAGTTGGCTGAGCATTAAATCCTAAGATAGCCATAACAATCTACGACTATTAGCATATATATAGAAGCCTTTATGCAAAGCAGAAAGGTGACTAAGGTATTATATCAGAATACAATTATTGTAACTATCCGGGAAAAAGACTTGTTTTTAAATGAAACATCAATATTTTTAATAACCAGGCTTATACTGGACCTCAAAATCAATTTTTTTCTAACCACAAAACCCATTTCAAAATTTGAGAGCTATTCTTTGTGAGTAGCTTCTCATTTTTCAACATTCCTTGCATAACTTTAAGATTAGATCTAATATTTTTTCTAATATAGCCCAGCATCTATCATGTCCCCATCTAGACCCTATCACTTTAACATTTTAAATGATGTAATATTGTTATGAAATCATGGTGAGGAGCTCAAGGCTAAGGCCCCGCCATCGATTTATTGATGCATATGGTTTGCGTGCTAGCCAGGCACATTGGAACTTCAACATCATGTAATATGCATTTTAATAAAAATACCCACAACTAGCTATGTAATGCAACAAAGAGATGGGGGCATGATTTCACAAGGAATTGGGAGGGAAAACATGCAAACCCTTGAGCCAATCAGTTCAAGCCAAGTGTAAATGAGAGAACCCATCAGACCCTCAACTACCCATGTTGAATTTTGTACCCAACCATTGATTTCTCCCAAGAGTTGGTTGAGGTAGTTAATGCCTTGGGAATGGAGAGGTATGGCTGTCCAAATTCAGGTATGGGAAAGCCACCATTCATGGAAAATCGTGTTTGTCTCCTTGGGCAAAAAAAGAGCCACGAAATTGCTCTCTAAGCCATTATGCAACCATGGGCCTAGCTCTCTCACGCAGCTCTAGCTTCCTGGGAATTTTCCTCCCTGGGTTTTCTATGTTCCCCTTCATCTTTTAACTGGGAAGGGGCTTTTTTTGTTGATAACCAGTGGGGAAGAGAACAAAATGTTTTTGGGTCTTCTTGGAGGTCATTTATGCCATTGGAAAGGATCATAACTAGTGGGAGAAATCAGTTTTGCTTCCTGGGGTTGAATTCGAAATTTCATAGTTCATTTGGGTGAACCACGAGTTGGGAGAGCCAATGTGGTCCCTGTGTTGTGAGTACCTCGGTTGTAAATGTGTTAGGGTATGGGTAATGGGTAATCCATTGTTTTGGCTTGAACTTGAGAGTAAGCATCCAGGGTTCAAGTGTAGCCTGATAAACCGAGTTGGACTGGCTTGGTTGAGATGAAATGGTTAATGGGCTGTGTGTGAACATGAATGTCCCCTTTTCCTTGTAAGAATCATGCCTAGCTTGGGGGTGGCCTTCGAACAGACTCAGTATAAGCTGTCGAAGAGCCTATGGTTGGGTGGAACGTTGCAGCGACATAGCTAGTTGCTTGGGGCAATTGTAAAAATGGAGATAAGTGTTTTTATGCCTATATATTTACTTCTGCACTATATTAATTCAATGACTATTGATATGCTGTATGAATGAGTAATGTGTGCGGATGTTTTAATTCCGTTGTGCATCATTTTCTTGTTTTCCATCTACACAGATCTCTTTTAATGATATGAATCTAATGAGTGGGCTGAGTTTTATGTGAAAGCCCTAGAGATTGCCATCAGGTACCCTTCCTTGCCTTGGATGGATGGGTGGGTACGTTATAGCATCCTATCTCTACACATTTATAGAGAAATTCACTAATGTGACGATTACAAGGTCATCATCATCCAGCTCTTCCAAATGTCAAAAAGCCATGTAGTGATTTAACGACCGGGAAAAGGAGGTTATCCAGCTCTTTAAAAAATTCTAAGCAATAATATGCTTAAGAGTTCTACCATAAACATACATGGTAGTATGTATATATCTATCTATCTATCTATATATATATATATATATATATATATATATATATATATATATATATATCTTTTCATTATAGTTATACCTAGTGGTTTGCTTGGCTAGACACCTATTTATGTTGCACTCTTTTTCTCTTGCTTTTCAGCATTATCTAGGGGTTGCTACAACACTCACTCCTTGTAACTTACATTGGATGATATTTTTAGTCCCATTGACCTACCATTGTGGTCATTTGTTGGGAATTAATAAAATTATCTTATATTATCTTATCTAGGACTATTCTTAGAATTGTTCTTATCTTATCTTATTGTTAGCTTGCCTAATTTTAGAGGGATAAGAATCTATTTTAACACCTGTACCGGGGTCTAGGGAGTTTTTTTTATGAATCCCTTCCATAGGTAATCTATGAGAGAATAATTCCCTAGCCAAGTGCAATACCCATACTATATTTGAGACTTAGGCCTGAGTTGGTGTCCATACCTCCTTAGGAAAGCTACTTTATCTTATGTAACTATGAAATAATAAAAAGTGACTGTATGAGTCCATTATACAACTTTTTAGTATTGTTCCCTTGACTAATTTTTTTGAGATTTCTTATTAGAAATTCACTTTTCCATTTTCAGTCCAGAAACCTCATGTTTTAGTTTCAGCTGTACGTTCCCTAATTTTTAGCTCAGATTTTAGTACAGGTTTCCTTTTTAGTTATAGAAACAATCTTCCAGTTAGTTTATTAGCAGTTATAATTTGATGCTCATAACAGTGGTATCAGAGCTACTTTGTTGGCCTCGTGGTGGGACATCTGCAAAAGCTTCATTTTCTTATGCTCATGACAATTTCGTTATGCTAAACCCTTTAGAAAATAATCAGATAATTCCATCCGCCATATTACACAAGAGTGACCAGCACTTGATTGGCAGCAGATGGTTGAGCATAAGATGGAAGGGGAGGATGAGGTTGGTGGCCACCCATAGATAACCACTTGGGAAGAATTTGTAATTGCATTTTTTCATAAAATTGAAGCATATACCTAAGAAGATTATTTCTTGGTCCTCATAAATATGAAGTAGAATCCCATGGGGGTGTGGTCTACCAACAAGTTACAACCTAGAGAACCTATTCAAGTATCTAATTAATTATGAGTATTCAACTATGTTATTTTTCCATTTTTTGGATATGACATTGGGTAATTTTTTATATGTATTTGGTTCAAGACTCAAGTGCTATTAATGGGTGCTATTAATTGATTACAAGATTTTGAGTTTACTTCGTTGGTTACAATTGCAGAGTCAATTAATCTAACTTGAGTGAGGGAAATCCATGCTTAAAAATATAATAGTTTTCCAAAGGAGGATCTACTTGAAGCACTGGAAACTATGACCCTGAATATCTCAGTAGTACATGCCTAAAAAGCATCTCTTTGTAGATGTGATTTTTTTAGTGTCATAGGCCATGGGACCCGAGTAACCGAAAACTAGGAGAATTCCAAGATATGATAATGTGGATCTAATTCATACTTGGCCAACTATGATAAACATATTTGTTTTAAGAGAATATGGGAATATATGGCTTGTTATCACCATCAAAGGCTTATCATTATACAATTGAGGCTTTTGAAATGTTCTTGCTTCCAATGGAAAAATATGGAACAAAGTCTCTTGTTTCTATGGGGAATGATGCACCTTTAGCTGTGATGTCACCTAAAATAATATTTGAGTACTTCAAGCAGATGTTTTCTCAAATGACAAATCCTTATATTGATCAAATTCCTGAATCAAATGTCATCTCGATGGACTGCATGATTGGTTTAGAAGATGATCTTACAAAAACTAGCAAGAAGTAGTTCCATCGGATTTCTCTTAAAGCTCCCATTCCTTCCATTGAGAAAACAAAAATACTTTAAGAAATAAATTCTTTATTTAATAGAAATTATGAATTATATTAAAAAATAAAATATAAAACTAATCTAGATAGATTTATAACACATATGGAGGAGGTACAAGAACTTTTCTAGGGGAATAATGATGATGGTGGTTTCGGTATTTCTCTCATAGTACAAAAACCAAAATTCCAGGAATTAACTGTGGGTGTAGAATAGCAGGTGACTTAGAAACTATAGTAGACTAGATTAGTCTGTAAGTCAATCACTAAAGGAAGATGAAGAGCAAGGCATTGTATAGTTTTTGAATCCTAAAATGAACATGAAGTGGATATATATTAATTTGGCCCCATCCATATCATTAAGGCTACTGAACAACAATCTAATTCAAACTCGTTACTGTTCTTGAGCTGAAGTGGCTCTACTGAATCAGGGGGTTGAAGATGAATGGATCAGTGAGACTGAAAATTGAGTTTCTCTTATGTTTTTGAGGGAGGTAATAAATCATTAATTCTTGTAATGTTATGACCTTTGGTGATGTGATCAATCAATGGAAATATTATTGATGGAATTTCTATATTTTGTGGTTTATATCTAATACATTTTGATAAATTTTATACTAGATCATGTTAAACTTTCAATTGGAAATAATAGAGAGAGTAGGGACATCATTTTATATTTTGAACTTACATGGATGGATTTCCAAGCATGGGAACCAAATCATGGCTGAGGAAGGTACAAGATCATCACCAAAGAACATATATCTTCCATCTCTTCCTCCTCCAAAAATGCAGTGGCCTATCACATTCTTGATGAGGCCTCACTTTTCCCATTGAGATAGAAGACTTGTTGTACCATTGACAAGACCCAAATTTCCATCTCTGGGTGTAAGGGACTTTGCAAAAGTTTCGTCCTGGTCATATGCACACCTGACACAAACAAACAACATTTTTCAACATCATTGGACACCTCTAACTAGATTTTAATGAATATTTAGTAACTTTGGCATGCATGGACTAGAAGTGTCATATAACCCTAGAAAATTGGAAATCAGGATATGAGCTTAGCAACTTTGATGTGCTTGTAAGACCTGATCTGTCAAGTGTATTATAATCATAAGAAATTGGAAATCGAACCATTAATGGATGAGAAATTGTTGAGAATCCCAGGATGTCCATTGATACTATAGCAATAAAAAACAATAGGACCACCTCCGGTTTGCAAACCCTGATTGATGACTTTATCTGTATCAATGAAGTATGTCTATAATAAATCATTGATGAATCAATATGAAGTAGGAAAAAAATGAAACAAATTTATAAGTAAATATTGGTGAAATAATGACTTAAATGTACATAGTCATGTCTATTGAAAATCATAGGGACTTCTTTGTGTGGATTTAGAAATGGATAAGGAACATGGAATTTAGGATAGATGATGAATGCACCACATATACTTTCTCTTATCAAAGAGATGTGAGCATGGCACCATAGATTTCCCCTCTTCCTTTTGACAATGAATTTATAGGATTAAGTATGTCCAAGACTAAAAATATCATTGTGATCTTCTTTGCATGTTCATAAAGGGAGAGATCAATTGGATCTTTGTTGATGGCATGATAACATTATACAGAACCATCTGTTTGAAGATGGGGTTAATCACTGGAGTAGAAGAAGATGCAATATTGTGCTTCATTATGTGGTTAAACAAGAAATTATTACATCAAGTAGCCAACATTTTTCTTCTACAATAGATCGAACACAAGGTTGGCATGGAATTAACCAAGACATAACTGAACATCTGAAAAGAAAGTCTACTTATGAAGTAACAATGGTGGTTCGAATCTCTAGCAACATTGCTTCTGCACAAGTGCTTGCCACTATATGTATTCAAACCAGTGACCTACATGAACAATATATTACTACGGACAATATATTGCTTCTGCATACGTAAATTTTGAGGAAGACAACTTTCTGTTATGACACTAATCGGAAAAGAGAAGGAATTTCAAATTGGAAAAGTCATAAACCCAGCAATTTTGAGCTGAAAAAGAAAAATTTCAGGTTTAGTGGGAATTTTGGTTTTTAAAAGAAAAATTTTCAGAATTGAAATTTTCAAGGGAACAACCCTAGAAATAGTCAGTAGTAGAATTTTACAGCACCTAGAAACACTCCCAATGCTACCAGGACTAATGATCAAAAGGAACCTATCAAATGTTTTGAGTGTCAAGGTCCTCATTATGCATCAGAATGCCCCAAGAGGAAGTAGACAACTAACAACATTCATTCTATTAAGACAGAACCTACTGTTGGAGACTTGGCAAGGGAGATGCCCAGAATCAATGAAGCACTTGACAATAGACAAGCAGATCATCAAATGTCTATGGTAGAGATTGAAGGTAAGCTACAAAATCATCCTGTTACTATTTTGATTGATCTAGGTGCTAGCTTAAGTTATATATCACCAGATATTGTAGAAGGTTTTAAATTGAAAACAGAAAAGTTCAATAAATCTTGGTTAGTTAGACTAGCAACAGGAATAAAGAGGAAAGTATCAGATTTTATTGAAATTTGTGCTTTATCCATGAAGTAGTTAAAGACACAAATCAAGTTGAGTATTTTACCTTTAGGATCCTATGATATTATAATCAAAATGGACTGGTTAGAAGCCCATCATGTCATTCTGAACTGTTATGAGAAAATTTTTACATGTTTAAATGATGAAGGAGAAACTGTAGAAGTAAAAGGTATTCTAAGAAAGACAACCCTTAGACAGATTTCAACCATGCAAGTTAAGAGGGAAGTTAGGAAAGGATGTCAATTGTTTGCAGTAAATGATGAGTTTATTTGTAAAGAGGACAAACTGAAACTAGAAGACATACCTATCCTAAAGGATTTCAAAGATGTTTTTCCTCAGGAGATTCCAGGATTACCTCCTAAAAGAGATTTATATTTTTCCATCGAGTTAATACCAGGAGTAGTACAGAATTCTAAAGCTCCATATAGGATGAATATGCTGGAATTAAATGAGTTGAAATCATAGTTGAAGGAAATGATTGATAAGAACTATATAAGACCCAGCATGTCTCCTTGGGGATCACCTGTTATATTTGTTCAGAAGAAAGATGGAACCCTAAGACTATGCATAGATTATCGCCAGTTGAATGAGATGACAATCAAGAATCGATATCCGTTGCCCCGCATAGACGATCTATTTGATCAACTGCGTGGCGCAACGATATTTTCAAAGATTGATCTAAGATCAGGATATCATCAATTGCGGGTTAAGGATGAGGATATTTTCAAAATAACTTTTAGAACTCGATATGGACATTATGAGTTCGTATTCATGCCATTTGGATTGACAAATGCCCCGGCTGTATTTATGTGTTTGATGAACAATATTCTGCACAAATACTTAGATAAGATTGCTGTGGTATTTATAGATGACATTTTAGTGTATTCTATGTTGATGTATATGTAACTTCATAATATATTTCATATATGTATATTGTATTCCTATAGATATGATATTATTCCTCTATATGGAAGTGTTTGTATTCCTATAGAGACGTTATTATTCCTCTATAAGGAAGTGTCATCATTTATATTGTAAGTGTCGTAACTTATACTTGATGGGTTATTAGACCACCAAGTGTAGGGTCGACCCGGATTAAGTTAACCATGGGTTATTAGGCTAAGATAGACAAGTTGGTCCCATTATTTTATTGGGCAGGACAGGACAAGTATAAATAGAGATCGGGAGATCTCTATTTGATCACTCATTACTCACACTTCTCTCATTCAGAAAGTGGCGCACTTGTGAGGAGGAGGACCTGCTACTAGGAGAATACTATCTCTTGTACTTTGGTTGTATCATTGTTCTTTCTGTCTCTGAGGAAGTTGCGTGGTTTTTCACCTTCTTGGCTTTCCCCGGTGAAATTCTGTGTCTCTTATGTGCTTGCATTATTATGTCCATGATTGATATGTTGTAGAGATGTTGTACATGTTATTCTCTCAGTTAAGATCTTAGATCAGATTGAAAATTATGAAAAACTAACATTCTAAAAGCAAAGAAGAGCATGACGAACATATACGGATTATCTTACAAGTCCTGAGAGATCATCAACTATATGCTAAGTTTTGTAATTGTGATTTTCACAAGGAAAAAATTCAGTATTTAGGACACATAATTTCTAAGGAAGGAATCTCAGTTGACCCCGATAAGATAAAAGCCATTAATGATTGGCCGGTTCCTAAGGATGTGTCGGATGTAAGATCATTTATGGGTATTAATAGATATTACAGAAAGTTTATAGAGAGTTTTTCAAATATTTCAAACCCCATAACCTCCTTGTAGAAGAAAGGGAAGAAATTTGTGTGGGATCAGAAATGTTCAGAAAGTTTTAAGAAGTTAAAGGAGTTGCTAACTAGAACGCCTATTTTGAGGATAACAGATCCTAATAAGGATTTTATAGTTTGCACAGATGCATGTAATGACGAACTCGGTGGAGTCCTACCACAAGAAGGGCATGCTATGGCCTACGAAACAAGAAAGCTGAAAATACATGAGAAGAACTACTCTACTTATGATTTAGAGTTATTAGCAGTAATTCATGCTTTAAAAATGTGGCATCATCACCTTATTGGCAGAAAGTTTACCTTGTTGACAGATAACATGGGTCTAAAATATTTATTAGATCAGACAAATCTGAGCGCTAGACAAGATAGATGGTTAACTTTCTTAAGTGAGTATGATTTCAAAATTCGGCATATTAAAGGGAAAGAGAACAAGGTTGTAGATGCATTAAGTCGTAAAGCAAAACTGAATTTTATTTCAGCCATCAGTACTTACTCAACAAACTTAGAAAATCAAATCCTTGAAAGGAGTGAAATGGATGAAGAATACAGAAATTTACAAGAAAAGACAACAAACAACAATTCTGGAAATTCTATGGCAGATTACAGTTTGAAGGAAAATGGACTATTATTATACAAAAATAGATTGTTTGTACCCAACATACCAGAAGTAAAAAAATTTATTTTAAAGGAGATGCACAAAAGCCATTACTCTAGTCATCCAGGTTATCAGAAAAACATCACTATGCTACAGAAAGAGTACTATTGGCCTAGAATGAAAGATGAAGTAGCAGAGTACATAGCTAAATGTTTGGACTGTCAAAAGGTGAAATTTGAACATCAACATCTGGCTGGACTGTTGTAGCCATTTCCTGTACCTAGCTGGAAATGGGAAGTGATAAGAATAGACTTTATTACTGGACTACCCAAAAATCAGAAACAAAATGACTCTATCATGGTCGTAGTGGATAAACTCAACAAGGTAGCACACTTTATACCTATGAAGACTACTCATAAGGCTCCATACATTGCAAAAATCTTCATGAAGCAGATTTTTCGACTACATGGTATACCGAAAGTGATAATTTCATATCGTGACTCTAATTTTACTGGAAATGTTTGGAGGTCTTTGCTTAAAGGGTTGAATACAACCTTAAATTTCACCACAGCATTTCATCCACAAATGGATGGACAGACAGAAAGGGTGAATCAAGTTTTGGAAGACTTACTGAGAATGTATGTTAAGGATCAGCCTGGTAAGTGGGAAGACTACTTGCATTTAGAAGAATTTGCATATAATAACCATTATCATGCATCAGCCAGACTTAGCCCATTTGAAATTCTTTATGGTAGGAAATGTGATACACCTATTTCTTGGAATGACCTAGTAAGTAGAGTTGTTTTAGGACCTGAATTGTTGCAGGAGTTAGAACTAATTGTGAAACGGGTACAAGGAAATCTAAAAGCTTCCCAAGATAGGAAAAAGAGTCAAGCAGATCTTAAAAGGAATCATAAAGAGTTCTAGGTTGGTGAACATGCTTTCCTTAAGGTAAGACCGAAAAAGAGTTCATTGAAATTGGGAAGCTATGCCAAGTTGGCACCTAGGTATTGTGGTCCTTTCAAAATATTGTCCAAGGTTGGACCAGTGGCATACCAACTGGCTTTGCCACCAAATTTAAAGATACATAATGTTTTTCATATATCATTTTTAAAGAAGTATGTACATGATGCTACTCATGTTGTAAACTGGAATGATGTACAAGTGGGACAAGACGGTGATTTTCAGATGGAACCAGATTGTATCCTTGAAAGGAGGGAAACTCTGCTCTGGAATCACACCATTGGGCAAGTGAAGGTGCAATGGAAGCACCTTAGCCTAGAAGATGCAATCTGGGAGTTGGAGAGTAGTATGTAGGAAGCATACCCAACTCTATTTCAGGAACACTCAGAGAGTGATTAACCAACATCAAGGACAATGTTGAGGCTTAAGGGGGGGTGTATGTCACCTACCCAAGTTCTGAAAATATTATTTTATTGGAAAAATACTTTATGTTAAGTTTTAAGTACAAAGTTTTTTAATTATGACTAATTTTGGTCAAGGATGAATGTAATTACTGATTATTATTATTTAATAAATTAAAGTAGGAGACAAACACCCAAGGGAACTGTTAAATGAGTGTTCATTAACCCACTAGGAGGAATGGAAGCTGTCAGAAGGGATGGGATAGATGGCAGCAATTTCACTTCACCACTAGTTGTTGGTTATGGGACAACTACTCCTAAAAATGTGGCATTATCCCCCAGGTGGTGGGAGTGAGCAGGAAGCTCATTAAATGACCAGTTAACCACTAAAAGGCCTAGGCAGCCTCCATAAGGAAATTTGAATTGAGCAGGAAACTTTCTTACAATATTTTCTGTAGAAATATTCCTCAAGTGCATCAGGTGATCACTGAAAGATTCGAATAGGGAGGCTATGTGAGAGTGCAGCTGTAAGTCTACAAATAATTTTGAGAAGGAAAACAGAGGTGTTGGTGCAGTCCCCGTTGACTACTAAGTCTTTAAGACTGGATAACTATTGCTGCTGCAAGTTGAGGTCCTAAGCTTCTATGTTTCTTCCCCCTTGTGGTTCAGTGAACAAGCTCGGGGGTCCTAAGGCAAGTGACTTGGATGTATTGAGGAATTGGTTGGGTGGAAAAAGTTCATTGGGCTGTTTCTTTCCCTACAGTTAACCAGGTTTTGTTGTTCCTACTTTTGTTTATAGTTCAATGCTTCTGTTTAGTGGAATTATTAAACTGTTATGTAAAAGAAGTTATTTTATTTTCTGATCTATGTTTGATTCTGAATGATAAAGCTTTGTCAGATATTTGATTAGATAACCATATCTATATTTTTCCCCATGTTGTTCTCTGCATAGTACTCTAGTATAGAGAAGAAAATTAATGATAGATGAGAGATAGGCAGAATGCCATTGATCGGATAAATGATTTCAGTCTGTGTTCTGTTTAAAATTCTACCCTATAATTAAACATAATAACTATTACAGTTTAACATCAACAGTAGTATAGAATTCTTTTATTAAATGCATGAAAGAAAAACATAGTGTATTTTCTGTATAGTCATATATATTTCTCTTAACTCTAATCATTACAAATAGAAATAAAATGGATCAATATTATACATTTCATGTTTTTCAAGGACATGTAATTCAAGAAATAATAGCAGTTGCAAGAGTTAATTTCTGCATAAGGATTGTTGGGTCCAGGAAATGCCCCTTTTTGGCTACCTCTATTACACCTTTTTGCCCTAATTCCATCCTATTTTCATGAGCTATATCCATGTCTTTCCAGATCAATCTATAACATTGACAAGAATAATTTATTATTACTTTTTTTTTTTATGCCTAAGACTGTTAAAGATTATGGATCTTAGTCCTTCGTTTATACTATTTTATGTGATCTTATTTATCTAAGGTCTAAAAGCATAGGTGCATCATCCCAACAGTGATAGCCGTGACTCTTCAACATCAGTTCCTCATACTCTAAGGAACATCGCATCCTCCATGCAAGCTGTAACAGATTTCCACTGTAGCAGATCTCATTGAAGAAGAGCTTAGCTGCAACAGACAGGTGGCATTCCAGCTATCAAGTCTATTGATCCAATTGCCATCGGGACAACAACATCCTTTGATATTAACATCACTATTCAACACGCTATATCAGTTAGCTGTAACTATGCAGCATGAAGATCATAGATCTTCATTGTTGCGCTATTTTGTGGATCTGAAACTGTCTTTCTTTTTGTATAAATCCCAGAAGGATCTCGTAGCTTGGGGTTGGACAATCATTACTGGTGTCAGCTGTAACAGAGCAATGAAGCTCATGATCTTCCATTAATAATATGAGAGCAAAATTCTTCACTTCTGAGTTTTAATTAGCTATGACTCTCGGCATCTTTGTTAGAAGGCCAGGGCCCTCCTTCTCACAGAGATATCCAATTTAAGTAGGTAGAATAGTTTAAATTCATTTATGTTGTGTGGTGTGGAAAGTTGTAGACATTGTTGATAGCTGTAACAAAGAATAGTTTAATTTCATTTATGTTTTGTGGTGTGGAATGTTGCAGACATTGCTGATAGCTGTAACAGAGATTAGCTTCCTTGCTGGTAGTTTACAATTGCATATTGAATAAGCTATAGCAGAATGGTGTGACAGTTGTCTGTGTAGAACAATTCAATTAAATTGCATGTGTGTGTTAATCAGCTGTAACAGCCAAGCTCGATCCCAATCAATTGGTAGTTATTTATGCTTTCTAGGAATTCCAATAATCATCAATAGAGTTCAAGCTTGTATTTTAATTCTGGTTGTTGTTGTATCTTTAATTGCATACATAGATTAGACAACAATATCTTGGAGTTACAGTAGTCACTGGATAGATCATTTTGGTAAAGGTTGAATGTTGTAATTTGATGATCATAAGGATTTAACTTCTTGCAAAAAAAATCTCATTTCATTTCATTATTAGATCATTAACTTTCTGGATTAATTCTATAAGAAGGATTGTTTCAATTGGGATTTGTAGATGTGTGAATTAGATTAGTTGATTTGGGAATGAGCTGGCTGAGCATCTAGGTAGGATCATTATTTACATTCATTACTCAACTGCTTAATATGTTTATGCATAGATTGTGCTTATTACCTTTGAAATAAAAGACCTTCCTGGGTTTGACAATTTATAATGATCATTCTATGTGTTAGCTTTAATTAACTGACATATAGAGTGCCCAACATTTTGGCACCATTGTTGGGGATGGTAATAGATAGACAGAGTTAGTAGTTGGTTTCATTTGATTTTACTTTAGTTCAATATTCTTTTCACGGCATGCGTAAATACAAGAAAAACAAATCAGGAACCCCCTTTGAATACTAACATAGCAGGTGGAAGAGGTCGAGGTCGTAATGCAGGTCAGGGGAGACACACTTATATTGATGAGATAATTGCTAGAGCTGACTCTTCCACTAGACCACAACAGAACTCTACAGGCAGGGGAAATTCTATTCCTCCTAATCTTGAACATTGAGCATCCACAGTGGAGAATACAACGGGACCTTCAACTCCTGTTGCAGAAAGTAAACCTTTTGAAGATAAGGGAAGTGATGTAGGTGCACCAGATGGAGAGGAGATTTATCATATTGACGAAACCAAAGTTACTAAAGAGGTGTGGTTGGAGACTTGTAGAATAACAGAAGAAGAAAGAAGGAAAAAAGAAGAGAGGAGAAAAGAGGAACAAGCTAAAGTAGAGGAAGAACGCATAAAAGAGACTATTGAATTTTGGACCAGAACCATGGCTGATAGAGAATAGAGGGGTGAGAATGAACATGAGGACCGTCGGGAGGAAGAAAGAGAAAATAATCATCCTGGTAATACTGTGGCTAGATTAGAATTCCCTATCCTTCAGACACCTGGATCAGCTCCTATGAAGAATATCTCACCATCAGTCGTCCCTAATTTCCATGGTAAGTCCTCTAAGGATCCTGATGAGTTTCTTTTTGAGTTTGATATTCTCCATCGTAGCTATGATTACACCTCCAGTGCTCAGAAGCTGAAGCTATTCCTAGCCACCTTGAAAGGAAATGCTTTGCGCTAGTTCATGAGTTTGGGTCATAAGACCATTACTACTTGGGACCAAATGAAGAACACCTTCCTTTCTAAATATCAAGAATATTGCAAAACTAGAGATAGGAAGGCAGAGTTGTTCAAAATTGTTCAAAAGGATGAAGAGAGTTTGGAATAATTTGTGGAGAGATTACTGTACAATTTGCAAAGATCTGGTCATGCTGAGATTGGCAAGGATGTGCTCAAGATCATCTTGCTAAGAGGAATCAGGGAAGATTGCCTTGACATGTTGAATCTACTTGGTAAAGGGGATATCTCGAAGGAACCTTTTGATTTTTTTTTTGAATTATGCCGAAGGTACTCCAGGGGATCTTCCAGAACCAACAAATGAGACAAGGATCGAGATCAAGATGTTTTGAATAGGACTCAGAAGTCAGCTAGTGGAGGTGCCACTCAAGCAGAAATAGGAAACCAACTGGAGAACTTTAAAAAAGATATGATGAGTTCACTATCCTTAGAGCTGGATTCCATGAAGGAAAAACAGAAACAAGTAATAGAAGATCTTACACTTGGAGTATTCTGTCCCAAATGTAGAACAAAGCATCCACTGAAGGAGTGCCCGTTGGAAAAAGCAAAGGTGTGTAGGATATGTGAACTCGTGCATGAAACTAAAGAGTGTCCTTCATTACCTAAGGTTAAAGAAATCCTGCAAGCGTCTATTCCTGATGTAGATCCAGCATACTTTATGGCACAGAAGAAACCATGGCATCCTAGAAACCAAGGTATGAATCCAGATCCAACATTTTTTCTGCATAATATGAATGGAATGAATAACATTCATAGCATGAATACACAATTTTGTTCAAATTTTTCCAACAACCAATGGCATCCATCTCAGAACCCAATGCAAAATCCTAGATCATCGACACCTTGTCCACAACAGTCAAACCAAGCTCCTTGGAATTCCAACTGGAGGAACCCTTACCAAGGAAATAACTTTCCCCATCACCAGACTCAATATCCACAATACCCTCCTCAACAGTATCAGCACCAGCAGTTTCAGCAACCACAACTCCCTTTCCAGAACAATGCTGCACCCATGAATGCACCACTTCAACCCCATCTACCTACACAACCTAACCCGAACCCAAACAATAAAGCAGTCCATCAGTTTGAGACTACCAACATGATTTCATACTCCATTACTCAGATTCCCTGCAATGATATACAATTATGATCAGGGAGGGTAGTGGAGCCTATTATCACTGAGGATCTGTCATCCCCAGTGACTGAAACTAGAGTAAATCAGCACTATTCAACAAGCCCCATTATTGAGGATGTTGATACTCCTACTAAAGCAACAACTGAAACTCAGGAAGCAACACACAATCTGCTACAACCTACAGAGTTGAACAGAGAACCACCATATCTTGAATGATTGAAGCTACAAAAGACAATGGAACAACCCTGATTTGATCTCGTGGGAGAGTTGTAGAATTTATATGTTAAAATTCCACTGTAATAGGCCCTTCATGATGTGTCTATTTATGCTAAGACAGTTAAAGATTTGGGTCTTAAGAAACTAGGAAGAAGGCCCAGGGATCCTCCCACTGTACACGTGCTGGGAAAATTCTCAGAATTAATAATGGGAAAGGCCCCTGTGGCAAAGTATGATGACCCTGAGAACCCGACTATTATAGTACACATAGGGAACACACGGATTCCAAATGTCTTGGTGGATTTGGGCGCAGCTATTAATGTTATGACCATAAAAAATGTGAACGAATTGGGACTCACGAATCTTCATCCAACCCCTACTATTTTGGAACTTGCTGATAGATCAACGATCAAGCCTAAAGGAATTTTATATGACCTTGTAATCTCAGTAGACTCATGGGAATACCCTGCAGAATTTTTTGTGTTACAGCCAAAATCTCAGTTGGGGGGACACCCACTGATCCTGGGAAGACCATGGTTGTCCATAGTTGATGCCTATATCAGTTGTCGGTCAGGTGCTATAGCCATTTTAGATGGGACCGAGATCAAGAATCTAACCCTATACCCTCCAGCTCGACCAAGCACAGAAGCTGATACTCCATTATGGGTAGATTTGGAGGAGGAAGAGAGAGTTCAGCCACGATTAACCATAGGGATAGCCTTAACATTTAAAGATGAAACAGAGGATGATGCAATTAATAGTTTCATCAGTGAGCGCATGTCATTCAATAAGAATATCGGATCTTGGACAGTACTTTAGCTGCAACAAAACAAGAAAACCTTATAGAAGAAACTCTGATCAGTGATGACAATGTAAGTCTAGTACTTAAGAATTCGAAGAGTGTTCTAGTGGAGGTTGAGCCAGGAAAAACATTGAATATTAATCCTAATCTGGCACCTAGAGAGCTGGAACAACTAGTCACTCTGTTGAAACAGCATAGGGGAGATTTTGCTTGGGAGTACATAGATATGAAGGGGATTCCCTCTCATCTATGCACTCATCACATCTATATTAAAAGTGACTCTAGGCCTGTATGCAAACCCCAACAAAGGATGAACCCAAACCTGAGAGACATGGTGAAAGAGGAAATCAAGAAACTGTTGGAAGCTGGATTCATATATCCAATTTTAGACAGTGAGTGGGTTTCTCCACTTGTGATCGTGCCAAAGAAAAATGGGAAATGGAGGGTCTGTGTGGATTACAGAGAATTGAACAAGGCAATGCAGAAAGACCATTTTCCCTTACCCTTCATCGATTAGGTCCTTGATACCTTGTCTGGGAAGAAGTATTTCTCTTTTCTGGATGGCTTTAATGGCTACAACCAGATTCAAATTGTTCCAGAAGATCAGGACAAAACCACTTTCACTTGTCTTTGGGGGACTTTTGCATACCAAGTACTTCCTTTTGGGTTGGGCAACGCACCAGCTACATTTCAGAGGGCAGTGATTGGAATATTTTTAGAAATGGTGAATGATTGCATGGAAATATTTATGGACAACTTTACTCCGTATGGTGACAGCTATGAAGAAGCACTGAAGAACTTAGAAAAGGTGTTGAAATGCTGTGAACAAAGTCATCTCTCTTTGAGCACTGAAAAGTGCCATATGATGATGAGTGAAGGCATAGTGCTAGGGAACTTCATCTCTTCTGCTGCTATCCAGGTAGACCCATCTAAAATCAAGGTAATTGAAAACATACCAACTCCTCAAACTCAAAAGGATGTGCGTAGCTTCTTGGGGCATGCTGGTTATTACAGAAGATTCATAGAAATTTTTTCCAAACCGGATTCTCCTTTGTTCACTTTGTTAATGAAGGATGCACAGTTTATCTAGAATGATGCATGCCAAACAGCATTCACTAAGCTAAAAAAGAGGCTGTCCACAACACCCAACTTGAGAGGACCCAATCGGGCTCTTCCTTTCCATATTTCTTTAGATGATTCAGACACTGCCATTGGAGCATTTTTGGGACAACAAAAAGGTAATGCTCCTTATGCTATTTATTATATTAGTAAAAATCTGTCTCCTACTGAACTGAATTATACAGTTACAGAAAAAGAATTGCTTGCCATTGTTAACGCCATTAATAAGTTTAGGCATTATATTACTGGATATTCTACTTTGGTTCACACTGATCATTCTGCCATCAAGTATTTAATGAATAAACCAATCACAAATGCTAGAGTTACTAGATGGATGTTACTGCTATAGGAATTTGATATCACAATTATTGATAGACCAGGAAAGGAAAATGTTGTTGCAGATTTCTTATCTCGACTTACTAACAGTGATGAAAATTTACCAGTCAAAGATTCCTTCCCTGATGAACAGTTGTTCGCAGTATCAGCTCATTCCCCATGGTATGTAGATATTGCTAAATTTTTGGCTACAGGTAAGCTTCCAGCACATCTATCGAAGAGAGAAAGAAAGAAAATCATACAACATAGTGCTAGGTAATGTTGGATTGATGGCCATCTTTTCTACACTGGGCTTGATTTAGAAATTAGAAGATGTGTTAGAGAGGATGAAATCTTCAACATTCTTAAAGCTTGCCATGATGAGCCCTGTGGGGGACATTTTGCTGACAAGAGGACAGGTCATATAGTTTTGAGAATGGGCTATTTCTGGCCTACATTATTCAGGGATGCAAAGAAGTATGTTTAGGCATGTGATAGCTGCCAGAGGATGGGCCAACCCAACAGATTAGATGAGATGTCTTTACAGCCATAGCTTGTGGTTGAACCATTTGACGGGTGGGCCCTAGATTTTGTGGGACCTATCAACCCTCCCTCAAAGCAGAAAGTTCATATCTTTGTTTGCACAGACTATATGACTAAATGGGTGGAAGCTGTAGCCTTGGTTAAGGCCAATGATCAGGCTGTGATTGATTTCCTGTATGAAGGAATTTTTACTCGCTTTGGAGTACCCAAGGAGATCATTACAGATGGTGGACCATAGTTTGTATCTCACAAGATGGAAGCATTGTTGCAGAAATTTCACATTCAGCACAGAATAACCTCACCATATCATCCACAGGCCAACGGGTAGGTGGAGAGCACAAACAAGGTTATTGAGGCTATTTTGACAAAAACAGTGAAAAGCCATCATAAAGATTGGGCTGAAAGACTTCCAAAGGCACTGTGGGCCTATCGTACTACTTGGAGTAACACCACTGGTTTTTCCCCATATGAGCTAGTATATGGCAAGAACGTTGTTTTTCTAATTGAATTTGAAATCAACACTTTGAAAATAACTGTTGAAGCAAATCTGGATTTATCAGAGGCTCAGAGGAATCGACTGAATTAGCTCAATGAATTGGATGAGAAACACATAGCTACAGTGCATCATACAGCTTTAATCCAACAACAATGCTCTAGATGGAATGACAAATTTATAAAGAAAAGAGTCTTCCAAGAAGGATACTGGGCCCTGTTGTATGATTCAGGGTTTAAGAGGGATTTTAAAGGCAAATTGCGCATCCGTTGGTTGGGACCCTATCAGATAGATCTGGTATTTGATAATGGAACAGTCTGATTGATCACCATTGATGAGAACAAAGTACCATTATTTGCAAATGGTCATCGGCTGCAACTGTATCACAGGCCGATCTCAAGGGAATCTTTTATTTCACAAGTTGCATCTGATCCAGAGTATCAGTTAACGTCAGGACAGGGATTTTAAAACCTGTAAATTCCTAAAAAATTGCAGTTTCTACACATATTTTTGTACATAAATATTCGATTTTTCTTTCATTCTGTATTTTATCTATTTTTAATTTTTCTTACACTTGGCCGGTTTGTTTTTAAGAACTGTGTGCAGGAACATATTGGAGGAGCAGTAGCCATGACTCGGCCAGATGATTGCAAACACCCCATATTTGTTTTTGATCTAATAAATATATTTGAAGAAGATGGATATTTCATGGTCTTTCACAAATAAAATTTGCTTATACTACAGTTGGATGCAACTACGACTCTACAACATTTTCCCATTCTACCAAATTCGTAGCTGCGACTCCACTACATTTTCCTATTCTACCAAATTCGTAGCTGCAACTTTGCTACATTTTCCCATTCTGCCAAAATTCACAGCTATGACTTCGTCACTTTTGCTCATTCGGACAAATCACGCGGCTATGACTGCACTACTTCTGCGTATCTTTCTGATTTGGCAGCTGCTACTTTTCCATTTCTGTCTCATTTTTACTCTTTCCCAGCAGCTACGACTCTGCCACTTTTGTCAATTCCGCTAAGTATAGCAGTTGAGACTCCATGACCTTTGTCCGTTCTACTAAATCTAGCACCACAGCTCCATTCCTTTTACTTCATTATAGCTCCTTCCGTACAGCTGCGACTCCGCCATTTTTTGTTTATTTTGCTAGATTTCGCAGCTAATACTCCGCTAGTTTGTCTGCTCTCCGATTAATGATGCCAATAACGATGTGACTAGGTGTTAGTTTTGGCGCTTGCTCCACATGGTCAAACCATGATCCACCATGAAGGACAATCCGGATGCCTTGAGTAGCTGTCAGCTTGGGTGGCAAGGGCCACGTACTTCGGGACATGTGTATTTACATCCACCGGGACGACGGCCAGCTACAATGATTAATTCATGGCTCAAAGTCATAAACGCAAGCTACGGGTCCTATCTTTTACATGATTTGGCAGAGAATTATTACGTTAATAATAATTATGTCCTGTCATAACCCTCGATCAATGAAACGAATTGAATCACACTTTAAATATTAAGTTAAAGGTCATAATTGTGATTATTTTTTCTATCACCTTACCTGATTTTGCACCTGTTACTCCTATCTTCTAACCTCGTCGCTTCCATAGAACACTCATACTATCATAGACTAGCCTAAAACCTGATTCTTGAACCCCAACGACCCTTTGCATGTTCGTAAGCTGCAACTCTCCACTTCTAAACCAGAAATTGTTGAGGTTTGAACCTTGACGAGAGGTTGAAATGGGAAATCTAGTCAGACACGAGCCTGTGAATATAGACGCTGTGCATGTCAATGCAGAGGTTCTCAATATTTTTATAGCAGCAGGTTGGATGGAGTATTTTGAACGGTTGAATGGTTTTCACACAGAAACCACATTGCAATTCGCCCTCAGCCTAACTAATACTCATGCCGAGGTCAAAGGACTGCACGTGGATGTTACAGAAGAAATCATAGATGAGGTTACTGGTTTTCCCATGGTGGGAAAGAAGTCATTTGGGAGGAAAGTGCATAATGCGAATGTAGTGAGGGAATTTCTATCAGTAGGATAATATGTTATTCCAAAGCTCTGTGGGCTAGAACTGGCATCCTTACCACCACCCTGGAATCAAGTTGCAGTCTTTGTGAAGAGATACATTTCTTATGGAGGTAGGTACCAAGTTGTTTCATTCTCTGAACTTCCCTTACTATCTCATTTACGACATCGTATCTTAGTAAATGTACCATTCTATCTGTTTAAAGCCCTACAAAGCATGGCTAGCTATGCAAGAATAGCCCAGCACCTAGTTTCCTCCCTCACTAATCACGGTTTAATTAAATTATTGATCCTAAGAGCCATTGCAAGTCATCATTTAACTTGGGAGCAATTTTTGGCTAAGGACGCACCAATCAGACAACCTGTATTAGAAGAGGGAGGTGCTGGTGAGGATAGTGAGGAATGGAGTTCCTCAAACCCAGTTGGGGGGGAGGTTAGAATAACAGAAAGTTAGGCCAATAATGAAGGGGGAGTAAGTAAATAAGAGGCTGAAGTAGTAGAAAACCCTATAATTGAAGGAAGTGTGATGGAAAACCTGGAGCAGGAGGTAGAAAAATTGGAATCTGTAATTGCAGAGTCAAGTACTCAATTGAAAGAAGCTGAAACTGGAGCAACTATTGAAGCTGTAATAGTTGAAGCTGCAATTGCAGAAGTAGGGATTCAAAAGGAGGGATATCGGCTAGAAATAGTAGTAGAAGGGACTGTGGAAGTCTTGGAAGTGGAGTCCTCTTCAGAAATAAGGGGCACCATTATTGAAGAAGAAGAAACCATGGTGAACACCCCGGTTTCAAAGAAACAAATAATAGAATCAAGAAACAGGGGTCATACACCCATGGTAGCAAAGAGGAAGAAGAGTTGGACTATCAAAGCATCAGTAGCAGCAACTGGTGAGGAACACCTAGTGGGATTGATGAGTAAAAGAAGAACTCAGTCAGCAGCAGTAGCGGAAGCAGTTGTGACAGCAGCAGCAGCGGAAGCAGCTGTGATAGTGGTAGCAGTAGAAGTAACTATAATGGCAGCAAAATTTACAGTGGCAGCAACAAAAGTAACTATAATGGCAGCAGCAGAAGTAACTGTAATGGCAGCAGAAATAACAGGGACAACAGTAGAAGCTGATACAGTGAATGTTGTTGGGGGTAACAGTGGAACACCCCTATCAGAGATGACATGAGCAGTTAAAGGGAATAGGGGGTCACCTGCGTTAGAAGAAGCACATACAGTAGGGGTAGATATAGAGATTCCTATTTTGAACCCCAAATTGCCTACTGTTACACAAGAACCCTCTAGGGAAGAACCCCAAATTTAGAACTTCCTGTTTGAAAACGAATTATTAAAGGAGGAAGTGCAGACATTAAGAAAATAATTGGAAAAGGGTAAGGGAGCAGTTGGAAGAAAAGTAGAGAAAAATTTGGATACATTAGCAAACGCTGCAAATTTGCTAGAAAACCCATCTTTTGCATTTGAAAATGAGAAGTATGGGGAGTCTGTTTGCTCAGAATGTGGAGATATATTTGCTTCAGCAAGACACAGAGTTGTTGTGTTGGGACTTGCATCCCAGAGTCATGTACAGATAAAGGAGGTGGAAGAAGGAATGCCAGGGATCGAATTGATAGAGGAGAATGAGCCAAGAATGGAAGAAATCCCTGATTTGAATTTAGAGGATGAAATGGTACAGTCCTTTCCATCAGGGGATATTGAGCTCTTTCAGGACAAGTCTTACTAGTCAGAAATATCTGATAAAAATAAGAAACAATCTCATCAGTTTAAAGATATAGAGGAACATGGGACTTTACACAAGAACCAGTACCCTTGAGAATGTTTAAATATGCAACTCAGATAACAACATTTGATGTGGAGAATCAGGAGGGAAACACTGCTACACAAGAACCAGTGTTTCCAAAATCATTTGCTACAGTGGCAACACAAACTGAGATGGCTGAGATTGAAATGAAGGACTTGGGTACTGTTACACAAGAACCAACAACCCTAAAAATACTAACTAAGACTGTAACACTGATTGAGGAAGCTGAGATGGATATGGATATGAAGAATGTTGTTACACAAGAACCAGCATCCTTAAACCCTATGGTTGACACTGCACCACATGCACAGTCCATTGCAATCCCGATAGAAGATAAAGATGTCACAGTGTTGAGGCAAGACAAGGAAGTCATTCATCTAGATTTTGATGATGAAAAGGAGGTAGAAGACAGAAAGATTCAACGACTAGAGAAGAAAATTCTCTGGTTAAACCTTGAACTGGATAAATGGCTCAAATGGATAAAACCATTCAAAGAAAGTATGATCCCTCTCCAAGAGCATAGGAATGTCATTAAGGGACTAAGAGAAAAATGGGCTGAGGAGCTATTCTTCTAGAAACTTCGGTGGGAGAAACTCCAAGAAAAACTGGAAGGTTTGAAGAAGCTTGAGTCGCTACAGCAGGACAAAAACCAAATGTATAATCTTTCTATAGAATTGATGAGTTGCAGAGCTCCATCCCCCTCTTATCCTGTCTTCCTCTATGAGAAGACAACCTTATTTAAATTGAAGGCTCTCAAAGATGGAAGATCATTTGAGTTAGCAACAGCTGATCAATTTCTGGAGACTTTTCAGAAGAGTGACTTTGAGGATCAGCATTTGATATGTGAGTTATATTTGCATGATAGGGCTTGCTATATTTCCGTTCCATCTGAACCTTTACCTGTTCTTGGGGATGTTTAGCTGAGGGAATTTTCCTCCTTTGTCATTAACCATGTAAGATGGAAGTATGCTTTCCAAACCATCATCGAGAATGAGGAGAATTCTACTCTCTGGATTAAGGAGGAACCTCAAAATCCACTAGCATTCATGGCCAGTCATGCTAAATCCCTCAGGGTTCCTTCAATTTCTCAATATTTTGAGAGCCTGCGAGATAAAATCCTTACTACATGTTTACCAATGATACTTAATATGCAACAGGATGCCCTAGAAGGTAGTGAATACAGATGGCTATACTCATCCTCATATCTGAAGGAAATGGATCCATATGGCTTTGAAAATTTTAGGCAAGCCTTTACTAGGGTGCCTAGATATGTGCAGTGCATGCAGAGGTGTGGACCTTGGTGGATTGGTTTAAGATTTAAGTTCCCCCTCATTTGGTTTCCTATAAGCAATTCTTACAGAACCAATTATGCTCTAACATTAGAATAAGAAGAGAGTTGGTGGGAGCATTGTGTATACTGCTATGGGTTTGTCCCTCGAGAGGAGGCACCAAAATTTGCTTATAACATCACCAATCTCCACAGATTTCACTCAGATTCAGATTCAGAATAAAGTAGGTTGTTGCATGAGGACATGCAATTGGATAGTTGGGGCGAGATGTTGGGTCCAGGAAATGCCCCTTTTTGGCTACCTCTATTAAACCTTTTTGCCCTAATTCCATCCTATTTTCATGAGCTATATACATGTCTTTCTAGATCAATCTATAACATTGACAGGTATAATTTGTTATTACATTTTTTTTTAATGCCTAAGACTATTAAATATTATGGATCTTAGTCCTTGGTTTATACTAATCTATGTGATTTTATTTAGCCAAGGTCTAAAAGCACAGGTGTATCATCCCAGCAGTGCCATCCGTGACTCTTCAACATCATCTCCTCATACTCTAAGGAGCAGCGCATCCTCCACGCGAGCTGTAACAGATTTCCACTGTAACAAATCTCATTGAAGAAGAGCTTAGATGCAACAGACAGGTGGCATTCTAGCTATCAAGTCTGTTGATCCAATTGCCATCGAGACAGCAACATCCTTCGGTATTAACAACACTATTCAACACGCTATATCAATTAGTTGTAACTGCATAGCATCAAGATCATAGATATTCATTGCTGCACTATTTTTGTGGATCTGAAACTGTATTTATTTTTGTATAAATCCCAGAAGGCTCTCGTAGCCTGGGGTTGGACAATCATTACTAGTGTAAGCTGTAACAGAGCATTGAAGCTCATGATCTTCCATTCATAATATGAGATCACTATACTTCACTTATGATTTTTAATTAGATGTGACTCTCGGCATCTCTGTTAGAAGGCCAGGGCCCGCCTTCTCATAGAGATAGCCAATTTAAGTAGTTAGAATAGTTTAAATTCATTTATGTTGTGTGGTGTGGAAAGTTGCAGACATTGCTGATAGCTATAACAGAGAATAGTTTAATTTCATTTATGTTGTGTGGTGTGGAATGTTGTAGACATTGCTGATAGTTGTAACATAGATTAGCTTCTTTGCTAGTAGTTTACAATTGCATCTTGAATAATCTATAACAGAATGGTGTGACAGTCAATTGTGTAGAACAATTCAATTAAATTGCATGTGTGTTTTAATCAGCTGTAACAGCCAAGCTCGATCCCAATCAATTGGTAGTTATTTATGCTTTGTAGGACTTCCTGTAATCATCAGTAGAGTTCAAGCTTGGATTTCAATTCTGGTTGTTGTTGTATCTTTAATTGCATACATAGATTAGACAGATAATGTTGGAGTTACAGTAGTCATTGGATAGATCATTTTGGTAAAGGTTGAATGTTATAATTTGATGATCATAAGGATTTAACTTCTTGCAAAAGCAATCTCATTTCATTTCATTATTAGATCATTAACTTTATGGATTAATTCTGTAAGAAGGAATGTTTCAATTGGGATTTGTAGATGTGTGAATTAGATTAGTTGCTTAGGGAATGAGCTGGCTAAGCATCTAGGTAGGATCATTACTTACATTCATTACTCAACTGCTTAATCTGTTTATGCATGGATTGTGCTTATTAGACCTTCCTAGGTTTGACAATTTATATTGATCATTCTGTGTGTTAGCTTTAATTAACTGACATATAGAGTGCCCAACAAGGATTACATCATTTCATTTAAATTACATTCTTTTCAGATAGAAATATCATGTATGTTCATTTGTTAAATCTATTCTCTGCATAAATTTATTTTATGTAAACCTATTAATTCATTATCCATTCATTTCATTATTTTATAAATCTTTTCACGGTAGTATCAAAACCCTATTACTGCAAACCCTAGTTATCGTTTTCTAAACCATACTATATTTTGTATATGGCAAGTTTATCATCAAAGCATTATTTAGCAGTTAGATGAAAGCACAATTTTATATCTATGACTGATCATTAGCTCACAACCCTAACATTAAAACTTATACATTATCGAAACCTTTTCTACACCAGCTAAGTTTTAGGTACGAAAGCTTATTGTAAGCCAGAGATCAATCAAAAGCTATAGATAGGATTCATTCGAGAATTAAATTAGACATTGGCCAAACCATTCCAAAACTTAAATACCAACATCAATGATGAAGCACAAGAAACAACCATCTACATTTGACTTGAGCTAATTTCATATTCGAACTCAAATCAACAGTTTTCCAAACATGCATTCGTTAACAACTATTTAAACAAGACTGTATCATTACAGTATGAGAGAACCAATAGCATAGAAGTAAGTGAAACACGATTCCATTAAGGAATGCTCAACAACATAGTTAAAGCATGACAGAGATTTTTTTATTTCCACTCAAAGTTTCCAAAAACACATTGGGTCTTTTCCCTTAAACAACCAATAGTGTAGAGACCAACTCAAGGTCGGTTCCAATGCTACGGAAAAAACAATAACTGAGTCAAGCCTCAAATACAAGACTAAGGATCAAACCTCTTACAGTATGTTATTGAAACAATATTTAAAACTTTACACTCAGCCATCACCGAACAGGTCGAAAGGTTCCAATTCTCAGCACTCGAAAATCACCATCAAAACCATGTTAAAGAGCACCTACAAGGCTTGAGAACCACCAGAGCTTACTAGGAGAAGTAGAAGCATATTCCATTCTCCATGCTTGCAGAGAAACCTTCCAACAAAGAGGGTACCTTCCAATTTACAAGTTCGACTGGTTAAAAGCCTGCAAACACAAATAAAATACAAGTGCACCATATTACATTTCATCATTAACTTACTTAAGCTTTAGAAGCTTCATTCCAAACAATAATGACAAAACTAAAGGTTGGTTGCAGCATCTATACATGCAGAAACTCAAAAGATGAAACCATCTATTGGAAGAGTCGAAGGTTATCTACAAAACCACTCTCAACAATTGACAGAAAACCACACTTCGTATGACTATATCGTGGCTCTATGGCATGAAGCCAAAGCCTGCAACTAGTTAAAAACTACCTCTCATAGGTATTTGGGTCGAAACCCTTGAAGGGAACTTTCTCCAACCCTACATTTTGGCAGCCTGTCGGTGCAACTCCAACATAACAATGAAAGACCGATAAACACGCTACCATTACATATAATGAGGTTAGGGTTACACAATCAACGATCAAGATCGAGTTAGATCAATGGGAAAAGAGATGCAAACAATGCTACATTGAAAGATGAGGAAACATCGCATTAATATCTCATAAATTACAACAACCACAAAGTTTCCAACCATGCATGCCAAATAACATTACCGTGTACAGCTCGGAGGAGAGGCGATATGGCAGTCCTGCTAGCTAGGATTCCTAGTGGTGTCATCAACCAAAGTTCACGTGGATGGACTACGTGGGTTGACAACCATGTTTTCCAATATGAAGTTTGGTCCGAACATTTAATTCATGATCGCTACACTATCAACCTATCAATAGTAAATTCAATGCACATCAACTCATCAACTCTTAATGAGATTTTGTAAATACAAAACATACGTTAATCATACTTAGGACAAGAGCTAAGTCATATCGTATAGTTCAAAGGTTTGTTTACATTGTATTCACTGTTTGCATAGGATAATATCCTATAGTGCTAAAGCATAGCTAGGATTTCATATTGATAATCATATGATTGCATATTGCGATCATATCATTACATAATGAAAACCATATCGTTGTAATTGTAGTGCATATTTTATATAATTCCAAGTTTAAAACTTAGGCATCGTAATATTTGAATTACATGTCCATGCAATATGTAGCTACATAGCAACTATAAGATATATCTAGTTCATTTCTATAGTTTGTATAAGTATAAGAATGAAGTTTCATAATGCTAGTTCATAGCATATATATACCATAATTACGATAAATTTTCTATGATGACCATGTAGGGAAAGAATTTTGTATTATCATAAATATAGTTTAAGTGTCGGCAAGGAACACTCAAATAGCTAAGTTCATAATACCAGTGCTAGTCACTAAACCTTACTTATTCAAAATGATAAATTTAGGACTCAAAGTAGTTGAAGTGCTGAAGACACAAAATATAATGATAGCTCAAAAACATAAACACTTCTACTAGAAGTTTTCTAATAATTGTTATCAATAGATATTCGTATTACTGTTTCGATAATAATTGTAAAATTAGTCACAACAGATCTAATGAACAAGTAAATCAATCACAACAGATGAATATAGAAAATATGGTGTAAAACTGTGCAAAACATGCAGCAGTGCTCAATATCCCAATAAGGGTGAATAATTACAATACAATCTGACCATGTGAGTGAGCAATTCGAATTGACTAAGTAGGCCATTCGAATCACTGAATGGAGTAGCTTGACTCCAACTAGGAGTCCTCATCATCAATCGGTGGTTCTCATCAATGCACAAGAACCAGTCATCCAGGTGTCAATCTGAGTCTAACTGAGTGTAACAAGTGTAACTGAAGTGTGTAGCACTGATTAAGGGAAGGAGGCTCAGTGGGGGGCGCATGGGAGGCTACCTGAAGTTAGAACAAGTCATCTAGTCAATCTGGAGGTCCAACGGAAGTGAAACAGTCAGTCGGGAGTGAAACTAGCCTCAAATAAGGGAGAATCGGAGCTAACTGAATGTAACTGAAGTGGAACTGCAGTGGTAGGTGAGAAAGTGCGCCCTTCTCTGGCAGTAGGTGAGAAGTGGGCGCATTTCAGACTAGGAGGGCTCAAGGACTGAAGTAAGTGGCTCCCGGGTGCTAGAAAGAGGTGGCTAAGGTGTTGGAGGCATCAACCTGGTGACTGGGATGCACGCAAAGTTCATGCAAACCCTAGAATTTGCATGCAAACCCTAATTGCATGCAAGATCCTGAAAAAGATGATGTGGATATCCGAACACCCCCCCTCAAGCTATACTATGATGTGCAAAAAAAAAAAATGTAGGGCCCTGGTAACTAACACCAAAGGTCACTCCAATACAATAATAATCCAAACTAATAACAGTAAATAAACCGAGGAAATGGGGAAAACCTCATGGGAAAAATACCCCCCCTCAAAATGAACTGTAACACACCAAAAGATTTAACTGCTCCAAACTCAAATAGATATGTCTGGAGGTATCTTACTCTTGGGAGTAAATGGATTATGCTCCAAAAACATGTGCGTGAATTCTCCATCAGTGGATGCAAGCGAATGTGGAGACTTTATGAACTTGCTCTTCATACCGAAAATGGTGAGAACAAATCTGAAAATATGAGGATGATCCTGGAACCTGTGATTCGAACCAAGTGAGGTAGGAATAGCTCCAATCGGATCAAATAGATCTTGAAACTTGAACTTCTTATCAATAGAAGTTAAATCAGCTCCAAAAATAGATGAATGGTTTCTTGAGATCTCCTTTGAACCAAAAAGGGTGAGATCAAAACCAAAATCAGCAAAAAGTGCATGAGATTTGAACTCAAGCGAATGGTAGTGCTCTTCATCTTCATTAAAAATATGAGAAACTTTGCAAATGATACAACATAAGTCTATAGGAGGCATGCAATGAAGGAGGGCGAATGCTTCACCTCCAAAATCAGATTTTACCTCCAAAACTTCAAGTAGATCATTATTCTGCATACCGGAAAACTCATGTGAAAGAGAGGATTCAAGAACCTCTTCAGAATCTAGAGTATGAGCTTGTTTATCTTGCTCAGAATTTGAAATAGAAGACTTTGAGAGAGTGAGTTTTGAATCTACAATTTCTTCTTCATCTTGAACAATTGTTGAGGCCAACACATGATCGGAAAGAACACATAAGGAGATCTCACTGGGCTTGTTCTCCAAAAGGCTAGCATGATCCTCTTCTTCCTGCTTTCCAAATTCTCTGTCAAGTTGGACCCATAGATCACTTGGATTTTCAGCAGTATTACTGAGGTAGCGCATACAAGAAGACATAGCAAGACACATTTCTCCAAAAGTTCTATCACAATCATTGAGCCAATCATTCTCCTCTTCATCAGAATCAAAATCTCTTGTATTAGCAATGCACATATCAAAAAGACATTGTCTCTTCAAGAATGCAATGATCTTTGGTTTCCATTCATCATAGTTGAATGGAGTAAGAATATTTTGTGAAGAAGAAGTCTCCATCTTTGCATTAGCGAATGCACATGGAGGAAGTAAGAAACCTGCAAATCATACACAAACAAACACTATGTTTTCAGCCTTGCATGCACATGAGCGAATGCACATGAGATTTTGCATGCCGCTGCTGAAATATATTGGTGAGCAAAGATTGCTCTCTCTTCATGTAGAACACCCGTAGAAAAGAAATCTTGTCCCTGCCATGGCTCTGATACCATGTAAAATTAGTCACAGCAGATCTAATGAACAAGTAAATCAATCACAACAGATGAATATAGAAAATATGGTGTAAAACTGTGCAAAACATGCAGCAGTGCTCAATATCCCAATAAGGGTGAAAAATTACAATACAATCTGACCATGTGAGCGAGCAATTTGAATTGACTAAGTAGGCCATTCGAATCACTGAATGGAGTAGCTTTAATCCAACTAGGAGTCCTCATCATCAATCGGTGGTGCTCATCAATGCACAAGAACCAGTCATCCAGGTGTCAATCTGAGTCTAACTGAGTGTAACAAGTGTAACTGAAGTGTGTAGCACTGATTAAGGGAAGGAGGCTCAGTGGGAGGCGCATGGGAGGCTAACTGAAGTTAGAAAAAGTCATCTAGTCAATCTGGAGGTCCAACGGAAGTGAAACAGTTAGTCGGGAGTGAAACTAGCCTCAAATAAGGGAGAATCGGAGCTAACTGAATGTAACTGAAGTGGAACTACAGTGGTAGGTGAGAAAGTGCGCCCTTCTCTGGCAGTAGGTGAGAAGTGGGCGCCTTTCAGACTAGGAGGGCTAGAGGACTGAAGTAAGTGGCTCCCGGGTGCTAGAAAGAGGTGGCTAAGGTGTTGGAGGCATCAACCTGGTGACTGGGATGCACGCAAAGTTCATGCAAACCCTAGAATTTGCATGCAAACCCTAATTGCATGCAAGATCCTGAAAAAGATGATGTGGATATCCGAACACCCCCCCTCAAGCTAGACTATGATGTGCAACAAAAAAAAATGTAGGGCCCTGGTAACTAACACCAAAGGTCACCCCAATACAATAATAATCCAAACTAATAACAGTAAATAAACCGAGGAAATGGGGAAAACCTCATGGGAAAAATACCCCCCCTCAAAATGAACTGTAACACACCAAAAGATTTAACTGCTCCAAACTCAAATAGATATGTCTGGAGGTATCTTACTCTTGGGAGTAAATGGATTATGCTCCAAAAACATGTGCTTGAATTCTCCGTCAGTGGATGCAAGCGAATGTGGAGACTTTATGAACTTGCTCTTCATACCGAAAATGGTGAGAACAAATCTGAAAATATGAGGATGATCCTGGAACCTGTGATTCGAACCAAGTGAGGTAGGAATAGCTCCAATCGGATCAAATAGATCTTGAAACTTGAAATTCTTATCAATAGAAGTTAAATCAGCTCCAAAAATATATGAATGGTTTCTTGAGATCTCCTTTGAACCAAAAAGGGTGAGATCAAAACCAAAATCAGCAAAAAGTGCATGAGATTTGAACTCAAGCGAATGGCAGTGCTCTTCATCTTCATTAAAAATATGAGAAACTTTGCAAATGATACAACATAAGTCTATAGGAGGCATGCAATGAAGGAGGGTGAATGCTTCACCTCCAAAATCAGATTTTACCTCCAAAACTTCAAGTATATCATTATTCTGCATACTGGCAAACTCGTGTGAAAGAGAGGATTCAAGAACCTCTTCGGAATCTAGAGTATGAGCTTGTTTATCTTGCTCATAATTTGAAATAGAAGACTTTGAGAGAGTGAGTTTTGAATCTACAATTTCTTCTTCATCTTGAACAATTGTTGAGGCCAACACATGATCGGAAAGAACACATAAGGAGATCTCACTGGGCTTGTTCTCCAAAAGGCTAGCATGATCCTCTTCTTCCTGCTTTCCAAATTATCTGTCATGTTGGACCCATAGATCACTTGGATTTTCAGCAGTATTACTGAGGTAGCGCATACAAGGAGACATAGCAAGACACATTGCTCCAAAATCTCTATCACAATCATTGAGCCAATCATTCTCCTCTTCATTAGAATCAAAATCTCTTGTATTACCAATGCACATATCAAAAAGACATTGTCTCTTCAAGAATGCAATCATCTTTGGTTTCCATTCATCATAGTTGAATGGAGTAAGAATATTTTGTGAAGAAGAAGTCTCCATCTTTGCATTAGCGAATGCACATGGAGGAAGTAAGAAACCTGCAAATCACACACAAACAAACACTATGTTTTCATCCTTGCATGCAAATGAGCGAATGCACATGAGATTTTGCATGCCGTTGCTGAAATATATTGGTGAGCAAAGATTGCTCTCTCTTCATGTAGAACACCCATAGAAAAGAAATCTTGTCCCTGCCATGGCTCTGATACCATGTAAAATTAGTCACAGCAGATCTAATGAACAAGTAAATCAATCACAAGAGAAGAATATAGAAAATATGGTGTAAAACTGTGCAAAACATGCAGCAGTGCTCAATATCCCAATAAGGGTGAATAATTACAATACAATCTGACCATGTGAGTGAGCAATTCGAATTGACTAAGTAGGCCATTCGAATCACTGAATGGATTAGCTTGACTCCAACTAAGAGTCCTCATCATCAATCCGTGGTGCTCATCAATGCACAAGAACCAGTCATCCAGGTGTCAATCTGAGTCAAACTGAGTGTAACAAGTATAACTGAAGTGTGTAGCACTGATTAAGGGAAGGAGGCTCAGTGGGGGGCGCATGGGAGGCTAACTGAAGTTAGAACAAGTCATCTAGTCAATCTGGAGGTCCAACGGAAGTGAAACAGTCAGTCGGGAGTGAAACTAGCCTCAAATAAGGGAGAATCGGAGCTAACTAAATGTAACTGAAGTGGTAGGTGAGAAAGTGCGCCCTTCTCTGGAAGTAGGTGAGAAGTGGGCACCTTTCAGACTAGGAGGGCTAAAGGACTGAAGTAAGTGGCTCCCGGGTGCTAGAAAGAGGTGGCTAAGGTGTTGGAGGCATGAACCTAGTGACTGGGATGCACGCAAAGTTCATGCAAACCCTAGAATTTGCATGCAAACCCTAATTGCATGCAAGATCCTGAAAAAGATGATGTGGATATCCGAACACCCCCCCTCAAGCTAGACTATGATGTGCAAAAAAAAAAAATGTAGGGCCCTCGTAGCTAACACCAAAGGTCACCCCAATACAATAATAATCCAAACTAATAACAGTAAATAAACCGAGGAAATGGGGAAAACCTCATGGGAAAAATACCCCCCCTCAAAATGAACTGTAACACACCAAAAGATTTAACTGCTCCAAACTCAAATAGATATGTCTGGAGGTATCTTAATCTTGGGAGTAAATGGATTATGGTCCAAAAACATGTGCTTGAATTCTCCATCAGTGGATGCATGTGAATGTGGAGACTTTATGAACTTGCTCTTCATACCGAAAATGGTGAGAACAAATCTGAAAATATGAGGATGATCCTGGAACCTGTGATTCGAACCAAGTGAGGTAGGAATAGCTCCAATCGGATCAAATAGATCTTGAAACTTGAACTTCTTATCAATAGAAGTTAAATCAGCTCCAAAAATAGATGAATGGTTTCTTGAGATCTCCTTTGAACCAAAAAGGGTGAGATCAAAACCAAAATCAGCAAAAAGTGCATGAGATTTGAACTCAAGCGAATGGCAGTGCTCTTCATCTTCATTAAAAATATGAGAAACTTTGCAAATGATACAACATAAGTCTATAGGAGGCATGCAATGAAGGAGGGCGAATGCTTCACCTCCAAAATCAGATTTTACCTCCAAAACTTCAAGTAGATCATTATTCTGCATACCGACAAACTCATGTGAAAGAGAGGATTCAGGAACCTCTTCGGAATCTAGAGTATGAGCTTGTTTGTCTTGCTCAGAATTTGAAATAGAAGACTTTGAGAGAGTGAGTTTTGAATCTACAATTTCTTCTTCATCTTGCACAATTGTTGAGGCCAACACATGATCAGAAAGAACACATAAGGAGATCTTACTAGGCTTGTTCTCCAAAAGGCTAGCATGATCCTCTTCTTCCTGCTTTCCAAATTCTCTGTCAAGTTGGACCCATAGATCACTTGGATTTTCAGCAGTATTACTGAGGTAGCGCATACAAGGAGACATAGCAAGACACATCGCTCCAAAATCTCTATCACAATCATTGAGCCAATCATTCTCCTCTTCATCAGAATCAAAATCTCTTGTATTACCAATGCACATATCAAAAAGACATTGTCTCTTCAAGAATGCAATCATCTTTGGTTTCCATTCATCATAGTTGAATGGAGTAAGAATATTTTGTGAAGAAGAAGTCTCCATCTTTGCATTAGCGAATGCACATGGAGGAAGTAAGAAACCTGCAAATCACACACAAACAAACACTATGTTTTCAGCCTTGCATGCACATGAGCGAATGCACATGAGATTTTGCATGCCACTGCTGAAATATCTTGGTGAGCAAAGATTGCTCTCTCTTCATGTAGAACACCCGTAGAAAAGAAATCTTGTCCCTACCATGGCTATGATACCATGTAAAATTATTCACAATAGATCTAATGAACAAGTAAATCAATCACAACAGATGAATATAGAAAATATGGTGTAAAACTGTGCAAAACATGCAGCATTGCTCAATATCCCAATAAGGGTGAATAATTACAATACAATCTGACCATGTGAGTGAGAAATTCGAATGGACTAAGTAGGCCATTCGAATCACTGAATGGAGTAGCTTGACTCCAACTAGGAGTCCTCATCATCAATCGGTGGTGCTCATCAATGCACAAGAACCAGTCATCTAGGTGTCAATCTGAGTGTAACAAGTGTAACTGAAGTGTGTAGCACTGATTAAGGGAAGCAGGCTCAGTGGGGGGGCGCATGGGAGGCTAACTGAAGTCAGAACAAGTCATCTAGTCAATCTGGATGTCCAACGGAAGTGAAACAGTCGGTCAGGAGTGAAACTAGCCTCAAATCAGGGAGAATCGGAGCTGACTGAATGTAACTGAAGTGGAACTGCAGTGGTAGGTGAGAAAGTGCGCCCTTCTCTTGCAGTAGGTTAGAAGTGGGTGCCTTTCAGACTAGGAGGGCTAAAGAACTGAAGTAAGTGGCTCCCGGGTGCTAGAAAGAGGTGGCTAAGGTGTTGGAGGCATCAATCTGGTGACTGGGATGCATGCAAAGTTCATGCAAACCCTAATTGCATGCAAGATTCTGAAAAAGATGATGTGGATATCTGAACAATAATGATGATAGTCATATGATAATAATTACAACGTTATGACATGTACTAGGACAATGTGAAACGATAGTATAAAAACTATGATTAGAACCATGTATCCATACCTCTAGTAACTTGTGTCGCAAGGAAGTACTTAGCATTCTAATTTTACATTGACGATGAATTGAAAGACACAAGTACTCTTATTACATGTTGTCTTATAAGATATATTACCTACAGTCTGCACATGGAAACAAGATTCAAATTCCTTAGCTAAACGTAGCTAAAGTAAACTCCAGGGTACCTCGTAGGACCCCTTCATCATCATACAAACAGATAGTCAGCATTTCATCAAGAACATCACAATAGTACAACATGTAATTATATTCAAGGACTTAAGCAAATCCGTAAACCGTACTCATATGCATAATCATAAAATATCTTTCGTTAAGGAGATTAACATCCGATTAATTCAGAAGTAGCAAATACAATTTTATCTTAATTATTAGAGATGCATGATGTGTCAACGCCATTAATTATCTTAGTTAAGAGTTCAAATTAATATATATGTTCCGCATTCAAATGACTTTGCTAATTATTGCTATTATAAAGTTTTTTTAAATTTTAGTAATTTTTTGGATGTTACACGAACTCATGGATTAGGTTAGCCACGTGGTGGTTATGACTGATGAGCCTTGGAACTAGAAGATTTGCCTCCTTGCCTCTTGATCTTGACAGCACACGACCTCCCCACGTCAACACTCCAGTGTTCCAACTTGTATGTTCGTTTAGCCTGATATCACGAACGCCTTCTCATGCCAACATTCTAGAGAAGCCTCATCCACCCACGCTCAGTCCGCCAGCACATGCTCTGTCCACGTCGATGCTCCAACAACCCTCTCCTCCATCCATCCAACTCACCAGCATGCATTCTGCCCATGCCTGAAAGGAACAAACACATAGTTGTTCGCATTGGGTAGGGTCGACTCTATGAAAGCAGGAAGGAAACCTCTGTATTGTCATGGATTACAAGCAGCTATTTTACAGTCTTAAATACTGCCTATTATTAGAGTAGTTGACCACTAAAGCGGTTGAATTGCTCTCCCCATTGTAAAATTGTATATATACACCTCTATGTGACTGAGATGAGTTAGTCTCCGAATCTCCAAGTCTCTAGAGATTAGGCAATTAATCTACAAGCACTGTGTAATTTTCTCAGTTAATGGAAGCTCCTGCGTTTTATTGTTAATGCTCTGTTGTTGGTGACTAAATTGATCTAGTTTCCATCTTTGATTGCTAGGAAGGGCCCCTCATCAACCGAAGGTTTTTATGTTTTATGTATTTTCTTTTATGCAAATAGCTAGTTTATTTTACAGTTTATATAATTAACTTTGTTTTCATGTACATGTCATTTCCTTACTTCTTTCTAATCTGTATTGTGCTGCTAACCTAGTTTGCTTTCCAGAATTGATAATGGTTGACCAAGCATAGAAATTTTAGATAGTTGTTTACAGTTTCCTGCAAATTAGATAGTTGTTTAGTTAGTTTATGTTTCCAACTTAGTTATAATTAGAGTTAGTTCTATTAGCTTCTCTTTCTTTATATGTAGGTTAAGTTTTATTCCTAGCTTAGTTTTGCTTAACAATGTTATAGAAGTAGTTCATCTTTTCAATAATAATTAGAATAGGTTGCTTCTACTATCTTAGCTTCTCAACAGGATTCTCACTGACTTATTTGCATTGTAGGTTCATTTTCATTGGCCAACTGACGATTAAGATCATCAAAACTGCCTCTTTCTTTAGTTTAATTCATTTTTCTTCCATCCGAACTATCATTCGGACAGTCATCCGGATCATCATTCGAACTTTCATTCTTTCTGCACTATTTTTGTGCTTATTTTGAATTCAGTTTCTTAGGATCTTTAAATTGTAATATTTCTTGCTTCTAATCAGTATTTTTAACTATAATTAGGACCTTGCTTCATATTCCATAAAGTTTTAATTAAGTTTTTCATTATTCTTAGTTTCCATCTCATTTTCCTTAGCTTCGTTTTAACTGTTTTTCGAATTATGTCTTTCATATTTGATTTACCAATATGTTACTGTTTTAGAATTTATCTGCCTTAGTCTTAATATAGTTTATCTCATGTTCTTAAGGTTTATTTTCAAATTAGAGTTAATAATTTCATTCTCCAAATTATCTGAATTTCGATAGTATAGGATCAGTTTTTCATTCATCCAGATAATGAAGATGTTCATGAAATAAAATTTGGATCAGAAATACATATCTTTATCAAGTTTTCTACTTGCTTCTATATAACATATCTTTATCAAGTTTTCTACTTGCTTCCAAATTGAATCCAAAAATAATTATCTTTATTAAGTTTTCTACTTGCTTCTAGATTTCATTAGTTTTATATTATTTTTCTTATGGATAGAAGATAGATCATAATTTTTAAGGTTAATTGTAATTGGTCTCTTTGTAGTTTACATCTCTTTGCAGAGATTAGATTAGATTTACTTCCATTTTTTTTTGCTATTACATTTGAAAGTCATTACGATTCATTCACTCCAGTTCCTATTACATTTGACATATAACATCAAGGAGAATGGACTTAGAATTAGATGCTTTAATGTAGTTTTGAAATATTAACTGAATGCATAAGTAGTTATTTAAATTCATCAAGTAGTTTGTAATTTTTGTCTTAAGTTGAGTAATTTTCATTTTCGTAATAAGTAGTTTTCCTTTAAATCAGTATTTGTTCTTTTTCCATTGTTTAGTCATTGTTATAGCTTGAAATGACACCTCTCCGTCCGTGATGACACTTGCTTCCCTTGGTCGCATGACGACACTTCTTGAGATCAAGTTCAGTCACACAACAGGACATTTGTGGATGGAGGAGTCATTTGGGACACTAAAAATGGTTGAAATTACCTCATTCTTGACCCATTTGATGTATATGACCCTTAGGAACATTTTTCCAGACCAAACCATCTCCTGAAAATGAGTAGAAAAGCCTGTTTTTGGCCATTTTTCAACATGAGCACGACTCCACTGTTATAATAGTAGCGTGTGTACGCGACTTTACCTCATTCAAAGTAGCGCCCATTGCCATGTGTACGCGACTTTGTCTACGATAGAGTAGAGTACACACTTGTTTTGGTCAAAATCTCGAAATTTGAGTAAGTTAAGTTGGTTGGGAAACCTCTTGAGTGGTTATAACTTCTTTTCCTCTTCCTCATTGATTATATAAGAAGGGTAGAAGGGTCTTGTGAAGGGAGAAGCCCAATTACAAAGTTATGCTGGAGGAATGGAGACCCTCATCCCCCTCTCTTGTGCTTCAGTTTTGTTAAACCCTAGTACAATTGCTTAGAGGTTGGGATCCTTGGAGAACAGAAGCAGGAAACCTAGATTCAAGGTCTCCTGCTTCTGTTCTCCAAGGATCCCAACCTCTAAGCAATTGTACTAGGGTTTAACAAAACTGAAGCACAAGAGAGGGGGATGAGGGTCTCCATTCCTCCAGCATAACTTTGTAATTGGGCTTCTCCCTTCACAAGACCCTTCTACCCTTCTTATATAATCAATGAGGAAGAGGAAAAGAAGTTATAACCACTCAAGAGGTTTCCCAACCAACTTAACTTACTCAAATTTCGAGATTTTGACCAAAACAGGTGTGTACTCTACTCTATAGTAGACAAAGTCGCGTACACATGGCAATGGGCGCTACTTTGAATGAGGTAAAGTTGCGTACACACGCTACTATTATAACAGTGGAATCGCGCTCATGTTGAAAAATGGCCAAAAACAAGCATTTCTGCTCATTTTCAGGAGATGGTTTGGTCTGGAAAAATGTTCCTAAGGGTCATATACATCAAATGGGTCAAGAATGAGGTAATTTCAACCATTTTTAGTGTCCCAAATGACTCCTCCATCCACAAATGTCCTGTTGTGTGACTGAACTTGATCTCAAGAAGTGTCGTCATGCGACCAAGGGAAGCAAGTGTCATCACGGACGGAGAGGTGTCATTTCAAGCTATAACAGTCATAGAGTAGAGTAGTATGATTTGATACTATTCTGATATGTTGGTTTAATTAGCTCAATTATTATATTTTCTGAAGTTTGACTCGGTTTTTCATTTTGAATGATCTTTCGATCTTTTCTTTATTAAACATTTCTAAGGTCTGACAAGCCGAAACTTAGGTACCGTTATACCTTAGCATATACTGTGCCTCAACTCCAAGATTACCAACCCTAGTTGATAATTAAATATTTAGGTGGTTCTTTTAGACAGCTCACACACCTCAACACCCACTGAGTTGCGGAGGTATTCCATGGTGCCGCATCTGTCAGGTCTATGGGCATCGACATGAGGAGTGTGAATACATGCAGAAGATGGTCACGAAGCTGATGAATTTATACTGTACATTCTACAAGTTTGTTGAGCATGAAGATAAGGATTTCCGTGCATATGGCCTACTCTAGGAAAGAGAGTACGACTCATACTATGTGAAGGATGACCATCGTGTAGTACAACAACAACAACTGAAGCCACAGGTAGCCCAACCGCCACCTCAACTATACATGCAATTTGTATCGCAGTCGCAACCACAACAACAGTTTGTACCACAACCGCATTATAATCAGATGTAGATGGATTTGCAGTAGCCACAATATGTTAATCCAAAGTCATATGCTCAGCCAGGGAAGTCTGTTCAACTGCAACCAAATCCCTTGTAGAAACAATTTAATCAACCGCAATATCAACAGCAAGGAGGATTCCGCGAAGGACAAGGTGGAGGATTTGGTCGCAGACCTATCCAATGTCATAACTGCAGAGTATTGGGAAACTATCAGAGAGATTTCCCATAGTTGCAAACATGATGTACGTATTGCTTTGGTATTGATCACACTGTTGAGAACTATCCACAGCTGATCGCAAGAAGGAGGCCAGAAATGTTCCGCAGTTGCAGAACAAGAACCAGAACCAGTTTTAGAATCAAAGTCAGGTTCATAATCAACAACCGCTGCAGAATCAGAATCAGATACAGAACTAGAATTAGTGGCAGAATCATAATGAAAATCAGAATGTGAATCAACCTGTGAACCCACCTTTGAACCAGAATCAGGGATGAACTACCGCGATGATTTCTGCAGACCCCAGGACGTAGGATGTTGTTGTTGTTGTTATCACTCGTGGCGGTGCGACAACACGAGAAGATGGTTTGCATCCGTTGATCTAGCTGGCTAGGAAGAAGAAGGTGTAGTTTTATATTGATGCTGAGCGAGATACGTTCTTTAAAGCACATGATGCGATATGACGAAATTCTAGTAAGTCAATTGTCTACGACATGCCTCCTACTTTTGATTCAACTTCAAGCAAAGGACCACCACAATAGTATGGTACTTTGTGAAACTTCTTTGAAATATGCTTGTAACTAGTGAGAGATCCCGATGCTCTTGTTGCAATCGACAGTATGTTGCATCGACCAACCAGGGGATGGAAAGAGTCTGCAGTGAACTCTTTACAGCAGAAGAAGACGAAAAAAAAGATGTGCATGAATGTCCAGATTGGGGACTACGACGTAGATTCAGTTATTCTGGATCTAGGATTAGATGTCAACATTCTAACAAAGCAGGCATGGCAAAAAATGGGGAGCCCAATGCTGAGATGGTCTCCTATGTAGCTGCGATTGGCGAATCAAGCCAAGGTAACACCAATTGGGAGAGTTTCGTGCCTCATTGTGGATATTGAGGGGATGAAAAAATATGTTGATTTCGATGTTATTGAAGTCATCAATGAGGGAATATCCTATCCCGCGTTGCTAGGGATCGGATGGGCCAATGACAATATGGCAGTCATTAATTTCAAGAAGCGGGTGATTACCTTCGAAAACCACAACCTCAGAGTCATAGCTTCATTGGATCAAACTGAAGGACATAGGTATGTTGAACCTGTAAAGGATGAAGTTGGAAGGGGATGGGATCATGCATATAACATTTTAGAAGATTACATCCATCTGAATAACGATGGTGAACTCGGATGGCACAGCTTTAGCTCGACGTCTTCTGATTCTGATGATGCCTTAGAGAATTGGAAAAATTGCATGCATGAGGTGTCATTCAGGAAGTGTTGTTTTCTCATGCAATCTCTGTGCCATATCGCAACTAAAACTGTTGAATTGCCAGTATACGAAGGATTACCTGGGTTGTCTGAATTTCTAGTGGCATTTGAAGACAAGGTTTCAGAACCATAGCGGTTGCTGGCCCTAGAGGAGGTGCTAAAGGATACTCCAGCACGTTGGTGGGAAACTCATAAGAAGTCAATTACCGGGTGGTTGCAGCGTCGAATACTGATGACGGTTCACTTTGGTGACAAAAAAATATACCACACCAGAAAGTACAATGGGAGGAATGACCCTAGCAGTCATCTGATGGAATGTCAGACTCTGTGGTCCTCGCGACCAAGGGATGAATGTTCCATGCCTTCGTCCACACTTTGGATGAAATGCTGTGATCGTGTTATGCCATAGTTGAGTTACGCAGCGAGATTACCACTTGGTTAGAGATGATGGTTTGCTTCACTCATACCTTCAGTTTCATGGATGCCAATCTGGATGTTCACAATTCCCTACAGCTCATCCGCGATTTCATTCTGAAGGTGGTTCCAGTTTCCTACCCCATCAATCCTTATACGCATTGGAAAATGCAATCAATGATGGAATGCTATAATATCACTGGAGGGATAGAGGATGGTGATGACCCGCAAAATATCAATATTCTGGAATCAGAAGGGAATCGGGATGTCATAGCACCTGATGCACCAGTCGATCCGATAAGTCAGTCGTTGAAGCTTAGGAAGGTCAACATTGGGACAGAGGATAACCCATAGCTTGCGAATGTTGGGGACTACTAGGATGAAGAGTTGATGGCGAAAGTCACAGACCTATTGCATGAGTTCCAAGAGTTGTTCCCTACAAATTTTTCTAAAATGAAGGGAGTCCTGGGGGATCTAGGGGAGATGACTGTATCGATTGAATCCATGACACAAGGAAAGGGTCAAAGTTGAACTTGACCGCATGCTAGATGATGGAATAATTTAGCCAGTTGAAGAATCATAATGGATTATTCCAATGGTGGTGTAAGACAAAAAGACCAGCAAGGTATGCATTTTTGTTGACCTGAGGAAGTTGAATGACGCATGTATGCATGACCCATTTTCGACGCCATTCACTGATGAGGTGCTGGAAGGAGTGGGCGGTCAAGAGATGTATTCTTTCATCGATGGCTTCTCTGGTTATCACTAGATCAGGATCATGAAAGAGGACCACCACAAGACAACGTTTGTGACTGAATAGAGCTATTTCCAGTACATGGTGATGCCATTTGGGCTTAAGAATGCCCCTGCAGTTTTCTCCCGGGTTGTTGTCAATGCATATCGATATTTTATGCAGAATTTTTTGCAAGTGTATATGGACAAATGGACAATTTATGTATTAATCAACGATCATTTGGAAATCCTATGACTGACGTTGGAGCATTGTCGGCAGCATCATATATCGCTGAACTTGAAGAAGTGCATTTTCTATGCACCATTCAGGATGTTGTTGGGTCACATTGTTTGCAAGCAAGGGTTGTTGGTTGACCCAGCCAAGATTGCGCTGATTTTGATCTTGACACGCCGAAAAATGTAAAGAAGTTGAGAGTGACGCTGGGGCACATAGGGTACTATCGCAACTTTATCCGTGTATACGTCGCGATCACAGCTCCTATGGAAAAGTTGTTAAAGAAGGATGCGATATTCTTATGGAGCCCAGAATGTCAAGCACGTTTCGAGACACTGAAGACTGAGATGGATTCTACACTGATATTGGTATTTCTTGTGGAGCAAGGAATTCCATGTCCATGTGGATGCATCATTGATTGCACTCAGAGTAGTGCTCGTGCAACTAGGGGAAGGAGTTCTGGATCACCCATTTGGTTTTGCAAGTCGCAAGTTGTCCTCTATGGAGAGGAATTATATGACTACCAAGAGGGAAGGTTTGGCGATGGTATATGCGCTACAAAATTTTAGGCATTACCTATTGGGGGTTCATTTCAAGATTTTTACAGACCATTTTGCTTTGAAATATATGGTAAATAAGGCTGTGTTGGGGGGGAATATATGCTGCTGGCTACTTCTCTTTCAAGAGTTTGATTTTGAGGTAATTGTGTAGCCAGGTCGCTTGAATGCAGGGCCAAATCATCTATCACAAATTGAGATAGGTAAGGAACCAACCCACATTGAAGATGGGTTGTCGGATGCGTAGCTATTCAAATTCGAGGTGGCTGATGACTACTATGAAGAGATAATTTAGTTTTTGGCAACGGGAACCACACCAGAGGAGTTTACCACAAGTCAGAAGAAGCAATTGATGGTTAAGGCTGCAGATTTCTTGTTGATCACCAGACACCTATATCAACTAGGACCAGACGAGATCTTGAGGTGATGTGACCTGCCTCACTAACAAGGGAAGATATTGGTCGAGGCACATGAAAGAGTGGCAGGTGGAAATTATGGCAGTCGTGCTACTGCTAGGAAGGTGCTTCGTGCAAGGATTTGGTGGCCCACTCTTCACAGCGATGCGATGGATTATGCGCAGACTTGCAATGTCTATCAAAGAACTGGAAACCTTCCAGGAGGGATGATATGTCACTGGTACCTCAAGTGACATTGCATCCATTTGATAAATGGGTTGTGGATTTCATCGGACCAATCGACCCACTTGGGAAGAGAACTAACGCGCGGTACATCATTACCGCCACTGATTACTTGACAAGGTGAGCAAAGGCCGCACCAGTTATAGATTGCACCGCTGCGACAATAACGTGATTCTTGTTCAAGAATATTGTTACTTGGTTTGGATGTCCGAAGGTATTGATGAGTGATTAGGGGAGTCACTTCATCAATCGCACAATCAGCGCATTGACAGAAGAGCTTCAGATACAGCATAAGAAGAGTACGTTGTATCATCCGTAAGCAAATGGAACAGTGGAGGATTTCAAAAAATTGTTGGAGCATGTGCTTACAAATTTTTTTAACATGAATCACCATGATTGGGATTTGAAGGTTTCAGTAGTCTTGTGGGCATATCGCACCACTTGTAAAATATTGACAGGACAAAACACTATTTAAATTGGTGTATGGGCAAGAGTCGGTTATGCTTATGGAGTACATTGTTCCGAGTCTACGCATAGTGGTAGTGACAAGCATGATTGATGAGGCAGCATTGGCAGATGACTGGAGCAACTGGTACAACTTGAGGAAGACCGGTTTATCGCAGGTTTTCACCAGTACGTGGAGAAGGGTCGGCAAAAACCTTGGCATGATCGCCATATAAAAAACAAACAATTTTAGTAAGGCAACTTGGTGTTGTTGTATGACAACAAGTTCATGAAGCATCGATGGAAGTTACAGACGCATTATCTCGGTCCATATCTCATTAGTTGGATAAATTCGGGAGGCACAGTACAGCTGTCGCAGTTAGACGGCGTGATGCTACTAAAGTTGGTGAATGGTAGCTGGCTGAAGTGATAAAAGATGGGCCAAGAGCCACGCAATGCTTAACCGCATTATGGAAAAAAAATGAAGGATGCTAGGTGGCAAGATGGCACACCGGCACGAACATAATGCGCAAGTAGGAGCGATGATAGCGTGATGCTGTGACAACTACAAGGTCGCGACGTAGTCAAATCAACAATAAATGCATATGGTTAAATGCAGTTAGATGCCAACGCTCGGTGAAGTGAAATGTAGTTATGGCAGATCCGACCGTTAGATTGACAGTATCAACGATGGATTTGGTCAGTTAATGTGTGATTTGGTCATAGTGATTGGTGTGATTTGGTCATAATGATGAAGGGATCAATTTGGTGCTATAAGAATGGGTTGAGGCTGGTCAAAAGCCATCCGTTTGCAAAGAGTGAATTGAGATGAATAATGTTGTGTTGAATTGTGCAAGGTTAAGTAGAGTTGAATTGTGCATGAAATGTCAAGTGACTCAGATACGGTTGAGATTTCGAGCGAAGTAGAGTCACCTGTCATCCCTGTCACTATCGAAAAGGAAGTTGCTAGTATGTTGGTCAGGTCATCGTTAGTGATGCAGAAGAAGAGGGGGAGGACATGGCCTAGTTCCCCACCACCAAGGAAGTGGTAGACAAGAGCATCGACACAATTAGCAGGGGAGGTACCTGAGGTGAGTCGATCGAGCGCAGGAATTGTGGAGTCTGCGGCTCAAGCAGGGGTATTTGCTGTGGATATTTTGGGGTATATACCTCCCTGTAGACTGGGAGCCCAACCCTAGAAGCCCACCAAGAACCAACGGTACCAAATCAGGATGCCGACGATCCCACAAGGCATGGTCTACACTACAGACATTGTTCCTGCATTGATGCAGTTGAAGTATGATGATCATGATTTGCTGGCGCTGCAGGATGTTATGACGAACCCCTTTGTGCCGAGAACAACAAGGGAAGGTAGACCGACGCCGTGCATTCCACATGATTGGGTGCGCGGCTTGGACAAAGCAAGACCATTAGGTTTGATTAACATGCCGCACTTTGGGTGGTTGACAGAGGGAAATGCCTACTTGAAGCAGCTTTTGGCTTGCTTTCATGGTGGAATTTTGTGGTTGGACAGACCAGTCACCGTCATAGTCGACCTAATTTCTGAGATCAAAGGATTGCAGAAGGATGGGTCGGACCCTTCGCAATATTTCAGAGGGAAGGAGAATGATAAAGAGAGGGAAAAAAGGTTGGTACAGTGCTATGGCTTAGAACGCGACAGTTGACCCTACCACAGTGACAGTATTAATGACATGGTGGTTTGTACCGAGGCGAGGATTCTATGTTGTAAATTCATACAGAAAACCCGACCCAACCAGTGCAATTCGGGGGTCGTGGCATGGGCGGAGCATTGCGTGGAAGGCATATAGATGAGCTAGTCAACTTTCTTGTTGAACCAGTTAATCGAGAATGCAGCTGCTGTCCAAGGGGGCAAGGGGGCATTCATGTACAACTAGCTTTTGATTTTAATTTGACTTGTAGCGTGGATGGGGCCTGACGATTACCAAGGGATGGAAGTTGATGTCATGAATGACCATAAGTGTGCACGCTATTAGAATCTGTAGTGGGTGCAGGAACTTGAGGGACTGAAGGATTGCATAGCGTGGTTTTGGTTCTATTGGGACGCATTGCAGGAAGCAGCTGAGCATGTTCCGTGGTTGTCCAAGGCAGCCGTCGTGAAATATAAAGCGATTTACAGGTTTGCGATTGGCCTGCACAACATTCATGAGCAAGTGCGGCGTGATACAGGGATGCAGTCATTGCATACCCCCTACAAATTTTCCGATGAGGAGCTGGATGCGATCATCAACGAATGGCTCGTAGACTGGTAAGAACTGGTTAGTCTGGAAGAAGAATCGATGGGGCTACCACTTGATGCACCAGAAATGGAACCATAGCATAACCCTGATTTAGATCAAGAGTCATCGCAGACACCCATGGACGATGAGATAGACCACATGGTTGACGAGGGTAGAACGAATATGCATCATGAGTGGGGTATGACCAGTGGCACAAACCCAGTGATGTAAGTGTAGTTGCAGTGGCCTATTGCGGTGCTAACAAATGCAATGAATGCGACATCCCAAGTAATGAAGACACAGGTGGAAGAAGGTTTCAACGAGGTAAAAGCTTGACTTGATTCCTTATTTGATATTTTTTTGAAGAAGGCACCAAAGGTAGGAACTATGCAGGAAGTTGGCACAATCAGCACTGAGCCGCGAGTCCAGAATGTGCAAATTCCCCCGACTATGATTGCGGCCAACAACGAGGCTCTCCAGCCTTCGCTGCAATAGTTACAAGGTTTGTCCATCGACATCAACTCACTATAGTAACAAAATTTGGTGCAGATGCAGGTGGTTTCTATCTAGGAGATGGAAAACAGGGTGACAGATATCAACGGCCAGGTCTTGCGATCACAAGAGGCAATGGCAGTGGCCCAGAAAGAGGTCGAAGAATTAAAGGGGAAAGTTGTAGTAGCCCGGGAATTTGTAGACGAGTTGGAGAACAAGCTAGAGTAGCTAGTTGCGGAGAAGGCATGCCCGATAGAGGAGCTAAAAAAGGAGTAGGACTATTTAACGGTGGAGAAAGCCACCGTTTGGGACAGTAGTTTGCGGTTGGAAGAAGCAGTTGCTGAATCTTGTCAGTGTATGTTGGAGCCCACTACAACGTTGGATGTAGTTGAAAGAGTGCAGCAACTTGGGGCCGTTTTTTCCCAGTTGCAATGAGACAATGCTGACTTGCAGGCTACGGTACAACCAAGCACACTGCTGGAGCAAGTTACCGATAGGAAATGCGCCATGGAGGAGTTGGCGACCTAGCTGGGAGAGCTAGAGCAAGTAGCGAGAAAAATCACTGCCGAGACTACACAATTTTGGGGCAGAATAGTCCAAGATGAGTAATTAGAGTAGCTAACCAAGTTGTGGCGAGAGGCAGAAGGGCAGCTGGAAACACTGAAGATGTTGATGAGAATGCTACCACCAGTTGTTCAAGTCACCAAATATGTGGAGCTAAAGGAGTTACAATAGCATGTTGCAAAGGCGTAGTACCGTCAACAAAATCGCACTACGCAGTTGGAGGAGTTCCAAGAGATTGGAGCACAGGTTTCTCAAGGCAATTTTTACACTACAGGAAGTACATGAAGGTCAGAGGAACGTTGTTGATAAGATGACTGAGCAACCATTAGCGCAGGACTTGGAAGAGAGTCAAGAGATCACTGTGGCGGCGAAGAAGCAAGTCAGGGAAATCGACTATCAGTACAAAGACTTCAGGATGAAGATCCCTGAGTACACCATGTCCATCTAACGTGGCTCGAGGGAGAGCCACAAGATTGTGTTGGGGGCCTGTTGGCAGGTGGTTTGGATGAGTCAGCTGCGCAACATCACGGATGCTATGAAAGGTCAAGATGCCACACAAGAACGGAAAACATGTGCAATTCAATAGTATTTTATGTATTGTAGGGTCATTTGGACTGCATTATGCGGGCTTTGGGTCATTTGGACCACAAGATGTGGGTTTTGGGTCATCTTTTCTTGGAGAGTTTGTTATGAAGTAGTTAGGCGGTCAACTAAGGTGACCACAAATGTAAAGGTGCAAGCCTATAAATAGGTGTTCATTTACAAGTACTAGATCATATATATCAGGAGAATTGTTATTGCGGGATCTTTTGGATATTGATCTGAGTCTGTTTGAATCTGGGTATGCGACAGAAGAACTATATTGTTGTATCTATGGTTTAATGCAAAGGTTAATATGACATGATGGATTTTTTGACCAAAATCACTGTGTCTCTTTCTATTTTCCTGCTATGAATGTGATATGCAATATGAATCTATAAATGATGCGATGTTTTCCTATTTCAAATGATGTTATGCTACTAGATCTACTTGCGCAGTGATGGGTTTATTTGCAATGAATGATGCTTTGACTATGTTTAATGCATAAGTAGAATAATTAGATATGATATGTAATACTGCACTAAGTTGATAAGTAGCCACACATGGTCCTTCTCCATTCGGCAAAAACATGGTTCCATAAACTCTCCCTCCAACATCTTGGGTGAGACTTCATCTGCTCCGTAGGTGTTGCTGGACAGGGTAAAACTTGTCTGGGCCGATGCTCAGGGAGATCACGGTGGGTTTGGGTGTCGATAGGGTGAGGAACCCCTGTCGACTGGGTTTGTGTTTGAGGTAACTAACCATCAACTACATGATATTTTGAGGAATCTTTTGACATGATCATCATTGAAAATGGTCGATTTTATGAATTTTAAATGACGGACCTTGGTCGATTTTAGGGATAAATCATCGCTACCCTCCAACAATTAATGGACGGACCTTGGTGTGTACTTGGACAATTTTGCTCTCAAATAATGCAACTTTTTCGATCTTCTAGTAGAGATGGGTTGGGTGGCATTCATAACATATTGGATCACTAGAACTTTCAATTGACTGAAGATAAGCATATGTGTTCATCAATTTAGGATGAGACATAGTTGTTTTGGCTTCTAACGTTTTCAAAAATTCGTAGGGAAGTGTTCCTGCATGTCTTTTCTATATCATCTATTGGATATTTTACTATAGTGGTGGGTATTAGACCATCGATATTTGGTGATTTATCATTGGTGTAATGGGTGAATGTGACACGAAGAGGTTCTCCTTCAACCCTTGACATTTTGAACAACCATAAAATACTAGGGTGTCATAAAAGAGTTCCAAGTCATGATGAATTATCGTTGATGAACTAGGATGGTGGCTTGAAGATGGCATATTAGAATTTGTGGGGTAAAGTGGATTCCCATTTACATCCATAGAATTCTTGCAGTATCTTTCTCCTAATAATACCTTACAACATTTTAAAACTGGTGGAATGCCTTGTGCATTGGAATTCGAACCTAAATCATGATCCTGCAATATAGAATAAATCGATATTGATATTCACATGAATAAGTAAGATAAATTCAAATAAGTAGTCAAGATATAAATAAAACCTAAAATTACTGGGGATGAAAGGGAGAACTTGTCGATCTTTGAAAAAGCTGGAATGAACTGGAATCTGAAGAATTGACCATTTGATGCCACAAACTTTTCTTCTTGTATTTGAGACAAATCAACAATCACTATACATCTCTAAAGTCCTAAGATATTTTTAATAAATATATCACAATATAACTTCCAATATAGTTTGGAAACCATTTTGTAAACATAAAGTGAGTTTAAGCAACAAATATATACTATGAAATATTGTAGTTGGCGTGGTTAATGTTGGAATCAATTTAATACTAAGAGGGGGGGTTGAATCAGTATTAGTGCAATTATCATCAATTTTTACCTTCTTTAACATATTAGTATTAACTTAATCTTGATATTTATTTATGCATCCAATATATCTAAAATCATTCATCCATATATGCACCAAGACAAAGAACAAAAAACACACAGGATTTTAACGTGGAAACCCAAACAGGAGAAAACCACATAATTCTCTTTTGTAATGAAAATATTACATTCAAGGAAGCACTGAATTTCTGTGTTTACCAACACCAACTGGAAAGAGACACTGACCCCCTCGTTTTACAGGCACCTACCTAAATGAAGCACCAAATACGTGTTTTATCTACCACCAACTGGAAGGAGGCTATGAACTCCTGCTCCTTTCCCTATCCTACTGCCCAGATATACAAAATAAGATTTTTCCTTACTGAACTTCCAACACGCACACACTTCGGATTTTCTGATGTTCATTCTATTGTGTGCACCTTCTATATGAAGTCTTATTGTAGTCACTTCCCTACATACATCACTTGACTTCTCATTCCATTCAATTCTTCACTTTTGTTAATGACTGACTTCATATATTGTGTGCCACTTCATCTGCTGCAGTCGGCACCACTGATTAGCTGTGTCATTCTACTACTGTACAACTACACTAACCAACTGATAATTTGCTTCAATTGATAGCTTGTTGATCTAATATTGTGCACAGGTATCAGATGGAACTGCACACTTACTTAGATGTGTCCTTTCAATTTAAGTGCCACAGTCTTTTAGACAATCTACGATCTGTTGTGCATCATATGATTCTTCCTTTCGGTTTAATGCATTTGTCTCAGATCACCTCATCATGATGCACATACAATATTATGTTGTTGTTCTGTCATCACGAAACAGATGGACCTATCTACTTTGCACACTTCACTTTGACCTTTGTGCACCAACCACAATTCCGTGCATATTCTGACATAATTCAGTTTTGTCTCTATGCTTCCTTCTTTCAAAACATATGTGACTTTATGCATGCTATCTGCAATATGATCATTCACTCCTCATGCACTTTTTCATACTTCTGCATTCTACACTTCTGTATTTTCCTAATCATCACAGATCTAGAACATCACTATGCACACCATCAATTGTATCATTCCTCTTCATGTGCGCACTCGGCTCCTCGCTAGATCATCTTGTTCTGTACCTTGAGCCCTTGATGCCCTGAATATAAACCCGTATCTTGCACTTAGATTCTCTTCTCCCTCTCCATTAATATTAATTCAAATCTCCAACTTGCTTCCATATTTATACATGTCCTGTATGGATTGTATTTCCACAAGTTGGTTGTTGAATTCCTTCTTTCTTGTCTCACGGATTATGCATATGCCACATGTCATGTTAGATGCCACTGATGTGTCCTTTCTTTGTGGGTTTTGCGCATACATGGTCCCTGACTTGGTGGGACTTTCACCTTTGTTGTACCATCATCTGTGTGTCGTGTGCACTTGTTATGTCCTCGGTTGTTTAATTTTCTCATATGCTAACTTCAACCCCTATAACCTTCATGGAACTTGTGCGTGTTTCAGCAACTGAAATCATCTTCTGATTGGTGATGACTTGTGCACTTCTAGGGCTTGTAGATATGTTCAACCATCTCTTGTTTCATGCTACTTGTGCACTCCACTTTAGTTTCTTGCACACACTAAAATTTTTCCTATGTATTCTTTGGATTTCTTGCGCATTATTTATCCATCTGTCCAACCAACCCTTTTTCTTGTACCTTGAATGACTATGATTGGATGGACTTGTGACCTTATTAGGTACATGTGCCTTATGTACTTCTTCACACTAGATATTCATGGTGTACCCTTGGGCACACTTATTCATACTAGATGTCGTTTCTAGATATTCTTCTTCACACTTGCATCCATATGCTTCACCCTCTTGCTTGTGCATATAATTATTCAATGTGGCTTTTCATTACTTCTTCAAGATGGCATGGGAATACTAAATACACTTGAGTTCAATTGACATTAACGAATAAAAATAAATCAGTTGACATCAATGACAACCAAAGTTCAACAATCTCCTCCTTTGGCATTGATGTCAATACCTTATGAAGTAGTGCATAATCACCTTCTTGGAATTGTATGCTTCATCTGTACTTGTTGCAGTACCCCCTATGTATATGCTCCCCATGAAATCTTTGCTAGTTTGAACCTTTGACATCTACATTTGTGCATTCTATTGTTAATTATTCTTCTACTTTATTTTACTTCTTCTCATATTTCATCAATCATTGTTGGGCATGGCCCAAGTTGGCACAATTTTGATGAAGCACAGTTTTGGCAATAGCGAAGTTTGGACTGCGAAGTTCAAGTGGCACCATGTTGTCAATAGTGCAGCTCAAATTGTGAAGTCCAATTAGTGCAGTGGGGAGTGTGAAGTCTAAGCATAATGCAGTTTTGTTGATGTGTAGCACCAGCGTAATAGGTAATTTTGGGCATAGAATATAAGTAAAGGTTGAGCAGATGAAAGCGACCTGTTTTCAGTAAGTGACTCCAGAATTCCTGAGAGTTGGGTAAGGAGACACGTGGAAATGGTTGAAAGCGACATGGAAGTCAGAGCGGTGGAAGCCGTTAGAAGAAAAGCCATGGGTCGAAAGCAATAGGAAATCCAGAGGGGCGGAAAGTGACACGCCACTATGCAGTTAGAGATGTTCTGGGAGGACTACAGCTGCCAGAAGGGCGTCACAGCCAGGAGTGGCACAACAAGGAACCTAGAGTCAAGTGGAACAATTGTCGACTACAACAAGCCGGGTTGGTGGGGTAATCGCACCAGTTTTTGTAACTCGAGGGTTTTGGCACATATTCATTGTAAAGACGTGATCTAAGGGCACGATCTATAAAAGGGGAATTTTTGTAAAGGGAAGGGTTGATTTTTGAAGGGTTTTTTTTATATCTAAATTGTTTTGTTGATCTCTGTTAAGAGGCTGAGTATTGTAAAGAGACTTTGCATCTGTGTGCCCAGAGACCCACTGAAGAGAGAAAGAGGCTCTATAGCTGTGCGCACAGAGACCTATTGTAGATAGAAGAGCCTCCAAATAAGTGTGCAGATGGAACTGTTGAACCATTCAAATTAATATAATCAACAGTTCCTGTGGACGTAGCTCCCATCCCAGGGGTGAACCACGTAAATAGCATGTTATGTGATTGAATCTGTGTGTTTTCTTTTGTTTATGGTTAAGTTCATGCTTATATTTATATGTATCTTTGCTTTTATATGTATTTTCCACATGAATCAGTGCTGAGAATAATATGTTAAGTGTCGAACATATGTGATTGAATGTTGAATTTGCAAGTAATTTCGAATATTAAGAATCCATGAGTTATTTGGGTAACACTAGTCAGCGAAGTCTGTGTTAAGTGCGATTCCCTGAAAGCGCAGCACTGGAAGTGCATTGTTGCATTGTATTTCACCGTCGTGCATGACTTCTCGAAGTGCACAATCCCGTATATTGAATGCATAATAACACTAATTCAACGAATCCTATAAAGTGCGTGGTTGCTAAGAAGTAGCACAACTTGGAGTTGCGTTGTCCTATTGTTTAAGTGGCCAGTTCGAAGTGCGCAGTCCCAGTGTGCACCATAGTATAAGTGATAGACACAAAGTCAGTTAAAATTCATGCAATCTCCCAGTCTGTTAACTGTGCATCACCTAATTGCAGAAACCTGATTTTGTAATTCCTGATAAACTTCACCTCAGGTGAGACCTCAGCTTGTTTGCAGGTTGTTTCCGAAAGGGCCAGTAAAGAAGCGTTTTGTTGGACCATAACTGTGCAGAACCTGGGTCAACACAAGAAAGTTAAAGAACGAGGTTATTGAAACCCAGCAAATGGTTCCATTGCCGCACTTGAACTGGTGATGTGTTCTTAATATTGGAATCCTAAGAGGACAGAAATGCAGAACTGGGTGGATAATACAGAAAAGGAGTTTGCAAGAAACGAGAACAAACATCTGCATTTATCTAATGAATAATGGTTGTAGAGATACCTATATTCTGATATTTATGAAATTTTCTTATCATCCTTCGGCAACGACCTATATGAGTGGTTGTCGAGACTAGCAGAACAAAAAAATTGCAATTAGGGAGGAGAACCTACGACATGGACTCCAGAACTGATTCAGAGACTTAAAGCGGTGGATAGCCCAATATTAAGAGCAGTGTACTTCTGGCTAGACAATATAATAGAAGGATACATTACAGAATTTGCGGTGGACACTCTGAATTGTTACAGCTCAGCAGAGGCAGATTTATTCAAAGGATTCAGAGGTAAGTACGTAAATAATCTCACTCTATACATTAAAATGTTGTTAGTAGAGAAACGTGTCTTAAGAATGCAATAAGATCCCTAGAATTTTGTATTCTGTAATGCTTGGTAATTTAGATAGTGATAACGAGGAAAAAATTCACAGATTAAGAAGTGGTAAAAGATACAAGTCTAGTACAAAGAAGAGGCCTAATGAACATTGTTAGAATTTTGATAATTTCATTCAAATATTGTCTAGGATCATTAAGAGAATAACAAGCAAAGCATAAAAATCACAAGAGACATTGGACAGAAAGCATTCCACTGGGGAAAACTAAGAAGGTGAAAAGCCTCGCAACTTCCTCAAAGATAGAATGATCACCAATACAAAGATCACAAAGATAAAACCCCAAAAGATAGATGTCTTCAGCAGCTACTCCTACTCCACTTGTGGGCACTCCTCTCTCTCAACTATGCAAGTTGGATGAGTGAGTGAATTAGTAAATAGAGTGGTGCAACCACTCTATTTATACTTTAACTTAACCTGCCTTTAACCCTAACCGAGATGACTTCCTAAGGAATCCTAATAACCCTTCAACATAGCTCATATAGGGCCGACCCCACCAAGGTGGTCTAATAACCCATCAAATATAAGTTACGACACTTACAATGTAACTTGCGAAACCTGCAAATACAAATGATGACACTTCCAATTGGAGGAATAATACATCTTTGTTAAGGATACAAGAAAGTACAAATGTAATGCATACAATATACAAGTGAATATCTTCTGAAGTTACAAATACATCAACAAAACTTTACTGAAATCACAATATGAATGACAGACACAGTGTAGAGTTCCGATATTGAAATATTAATGGGCAATATTTCAATGTGCAAAGAAATCAGACTTTTGAGTAACAGATGGAAATGGAATGGTGCAAGATAAAGGTACTGTGAAAGTAAATCTTTATTTTACATTTACAGAATGGCGTGTTGAACCTGTTAGAGGAATTCAACAGACTTAACAAAATGGTTACAGAACACCATTTGAATAATACGAGGATATAACTTCAAGATAAATCAGCATGAAAAATTCAAGTACTAATCACCATTGAAGAAACAAATTTAAGCAAGTGCACTCACATAAATTCAAAACAGTTCTGCAACTCATAGATAAATGGAGATATGAAATACAACATGAGATACTAGTTGTGCACATCAAAACTTTGAATCCATAAAGCTCCAAGATAGGGTAAAATATGTATATGTATATTGATCAACTGTCTAACATAGGAGAAATACTTCTTACATCAAAGAGCCAACCCTCTGGATACTGCCTATTTGGCTATATATATCCTTCGTACTGTCTAAACAGAATTTGTTACAATCTGTTCAGCTCAACAACTTAAAAGAAATAGTTTATACTCCTCAACATAGTTGGTTACAATATTAGATATAGAAAACTACTGGTCACCCCTTCGACCTTGAACCCGGTACCACCTTGCTAAACAAAGTAGTACATCCGGCTAGACGAGTTTCGCGTCACTTTAAAATGGATTCGTGATGTAACGTCCTTCAAAACTGTGAGGAGACTCTTACACACTAGTTGAACTATCTGCGACCTGCTGGAGAAGTTAGTCATTTCACCCAGTCCAAGCCCTTTTCTCTCAGACTCTGCTTTTAACGGGATGAAAGCTTAGTTCTGATGCTGAGTTGTGGAACAGGACCTAATGTAGAAGTTGCTTTGTCAAGACTGCTCATGCTTTTATGCGAACTGCACATTCCCTTCTTCCGTGATTCTGAATATGGAAGTGTTGGCAGCCAGCAACAACCTCTTCATTTCTTGACAAAATGAAGAGAGATCAGCTCTTTATGTGATTTATCAATTCAAAAATTATGTTAGAGCACCTTCAGAATCTTTGAATCTGAAGGTACTCTTAATCAAAGGAAAGTAATTTAATGATTCTAGAGCTGATAGGAACTTGATCATAAAAATTGGCTTTTAAACGAATGTCAGACAAGTTTCGTAAATTCTCATTAAAGCTATTTAAAACATCAAAATGAATTTATGTGACTTAAGGGATTTGTGCCAAGAGAAATATCATAAAACACATTATTTAGGGTATTATTAGTCCTAAGACTAAAATTTTTTTGGAAGTTAACATCGTATGTAATACCCTATTATGAACTTTGTAAATATCATAGTTAATGGATAAATGAGGTTTGTATAGGCAATTTTTACATATGATAAATACCCTATATGATGGTATAATGTATCAATAGGATGTTTAAAGGTTTTTAAACTTAGTGTTGTACATATATATATAGCTTTGTACATATACATAGAATAAACATTAAGCTAGCCATTTGATTAATGCCTCCTTAACATTAAAATGCGATTTATTACTCTTCATACCACTACGTAACATGATAAAACAGGGATGATTGTTTGATTAACTGGCCATGCAATAAACCAATGGTTAAATCAATAAACGTTTTGGATCGATGAGCTGGTATGAAAACGTGGCTTTCACCCCTTGACAGAATCAACAGTTGTATGCATTTGGTAAAATCGTGTTGACAGGGTTAAATGCTAACAGTCATTTCAAATTACGCCATTGTACCTATTAATTATGAACCACTGTCAATAATCAATGATTGTAATGATGATTCTATCAGTCTTCGTATCGCTGGTTCGCCAAGTTAAGTGGTTATCACTAACAGGCATGGTCAAACGTAAATAAATTGGCATAAATCATGGTGTAGTGTGAAAGTTGTAACATTTATCACTGCTCGAAATCTCGCTAAAATGGTAGGTTCAGAGATTAGATTTCTAATTAGATTTGAAGCATGTGAAGATTATCTATCATGTCGTGTGTATGGATACCTATTCCCTCTATTTTCACTTTCCCATTCATTTCGCGACGAAGCTCAGAAAGTGCTGGAGAAACCATGTCTCCTCTGAATCATTTTGAGATCTCGGGGTTTGAACTTATTGAAGCCAACCAGGAAGCTGTCGAGAGATTTGAGAAAATGGGATGGACACATTTCTTTCGAAGCTTTGATGGTCACCATGCGGAGATTACTAAGATGTTTGCGATGAGTTTTGAAGATGACAGGGTGTGAATTGGGGGTTTCGAATTTGTTATCAATGAAGACAAAATTGCTGAAGCCACGAAACTTCCCCAAGTGAGAGAACGCTGGTTTAAGGGCACTATGGTTAACATGAAGAAGAATCAACTCAAGAAATCCAAGAAATCAATATTAAATACGAATCAACTGTTATTGGAACGAATTGAAAAACAAAATGTTAAAATTATCATGTTGAAGGCTAAATTAGCCGAAGCTAGAAGAGTAGTCGCTCTTCATAATGAGGCTTAATAGTTTTCTCTTCTCTTATGTCACAGTATAACAGGTAATGGTTATTTCGATTTTGCATGCCTGTAAAATCGGAGATTTAACAGGCATGCATTTATAATTTTTAAGTATTTCTGTTAACTGTGTTAAATTGATTTTAATATAATGCATTGATTGAATTTAATGCAGGAAGTTTTATCACCCCCTTCTTCCAAGAATACAGGACGTGGTTGATGCGATGGCATGGAGATGTAGCTGATTTGTTACAAGCTAGAGTTTTGTGAATGGGCAAGAACTTTCTGAGATACCTCGACTCAGGGCAGTCGATTTTTATTTTTAGTAGTAGGTGTAATTAGATGCCCTTTTGGTTAAATAGTTCCTATAATGTTGCATGCAACATTTATAGCAAAACTGACTCTCAGTAGTATATAAGTGGAGATTTTTGATGAACTCAGGGGGGATGGAGTGTGGAAGAAAACTGGTTGAAATATATTTTGTTACTAGTACTACATCAAACTTGAAGCTGAAGCTTTCATGTGGATGATACTTGATATCTGCAAATGATACTGTGACTGGTATTCATTTTTGGATTTATAAATATATATATATATATATTTCAGTTTGCTGTCTTCTGTTTATACGTGAACTCTGTGTGCTGTGACACATTGATGTTTAAATATTTTTCTCACTTTATCATCTCAAGTTAGTTGTTGAATAAATATTTAATTATGGTTTTGTTTATTAGTGTGTTCACTATAAACATCAGTTTTAATGATATACTTTTCTGTTTATTTAAAATTTCATTTGTATGTTAACGGTGAATTTTAAATGAGCATTATTTCAAATTCAAATGACTATCTTGATAGTTAATTATTAATCAGTTTTGGAAGTGGAATTTGACTGTGTATGTAGAGGTTAAATCTCATTTCTATTATTATATAGCAGAATTACTTTCGTTATGATTTAAATATGTTTATTTAGAGCATACTTCAGTTTTCTGTTATTGACTAATAATTAATATAGTTTCAAATTTGCTCTCAGCTGAGATAGAGTTAAATAGGATCGATAGATTAATTAGTTTTAAAGTTTATTTTATTATTGATTTAGCACTGTTAAATCATTCTGCATACTATAAGTAAGTTTTCATATTTAGAAAATTTCCCAAAAATCGAAGTCTTTCCTTACGAAAGCAACCTTAGGACATTTGTAGATATATAGATAGGATAAACGTTAGAATAGGTTAGATTTTGCTAGTTTTAAGGTTTCCTTAAAAGACAAACTAGCTGGTAGCAGGACCATAACCTGCGAGGTCTTGTTAATCCAAACACACCGGACGCTGATTTAAGCCGATTGTGTGGACAAAACCTCCTTATTGGCTCTGATTCATAAAATCAGGCTAACAAATGGCGCTAGAAGGAGGGCTTGAATTAAGTAATGGCAGGTGAAACTAATGAAACATTTCCAACTAGCCAACAATCTTCGGAAGTTAGTAGATCACCTTTTATCGAAGCTGTTAGGAATATCCTTGAACGTGATCCTATTACTTCTCCCTTTACTCCTGCACAAAGTGCTCAAACTCTAGAAGAATCCAGACATATCCTTACTAGAGCTTACGCTAATCAGTTAGGTATTTCTCCAATAGATTATGGTCTTCCTAGACAACAGCGACACAATCCACAATTGACCATAGTTACGGAAGATTTGGAGATAACTGGTAGTACTCCTCAACATCAAGTTGAAAGATATCAAAGACAGATTACACAAACCAATACCGCAAGGAGGTTAATCTCAGGAAGTGGTTCTGATCAGCCACCTTCTCCTCCTGAGTCACCACCCAATAGTCCAAGACCTTCTCATTCAGAGAGTTCCTCTAGTTCTCAAGGAAGTCCAATGGCAGGAAATGTAGGAGGAGGAGGTAATCCTCCACCCCCTCCACCTAATCCACAGCTCCCTTGGTTAAGGGCAGCTGCTGTAGCAATTCCTGGGGTACAACACCCATTACCAAAACATTCAGATAAAATTCTTCCTAAGTTTAACCCAATGACAAAGAACCTGGAGAGGTGCATATTGATAAATTCATGTTGGTTGTTCAAACTTTAAATGTTCAGCATGAAGATGTTGTTTGTCGATTGTTTCCTTTCACTTTTGAGGGAAGAGCTTCTACCTGGTACTTTTCATTAGTACAAGGATCTATTAAAAATTGGGGGGAATTTAATAAAGCTTTTCTAGATAAATTCGGGGAAGATAAAACACCTTCTCTTTTAGCCCTAGAATTATCTAGAATTAAAATGGAACCCAAAGAAAGGATTAAAGACTTTAATCAAAGGTTTATAACATTGAAAAATAAAATTCCAATTGCTTCTCAACCTCCGGAAGATATAATCATTGCACATTATACATCAGCCTTACCTAGGAATTCCGGAATGTTTGTGAAGAGAGCTGGAAAAACAACTTTAATAGAAACATTTGAGGAAGCAATTAAAGTAGAAAAAGATTTCATGTCTTATGAACCAGATAGAAGTGGTAAATCTGATTCTTTTCCTCGAAGGAAAATAGAAAAATCTAGTTCAGATAAAGATAAAGCTTTCGATATAGAACAGCTGCAGAACGCTATTCGAACGTTAACCAATGAAGTTATAGGGTTAAAAAAGACTAGTTCTGAAGCTTCTCCTTCTAGGGATTACTTCAGAAACCAATTTAGACAAAACCCAAACACGAATAATAAGAATACACCCCCAGATGTAGCTGCTAATGAAGAGATCTTTAATACAATTCGAGCTGTTCTATCTTTGTCTGAAACACCTAGTCAAGAGATAAATGAAAATAAAGAAGATGAAGAATCTGAAAATGAGGATGAATCAGAAGAACCTCAACAAATTAATGGTCATTTCTGGGATAATTTTGTAAAAAAACATGAGAACAGAAGTCCACCTTCAGGACAACACGCATATAATACACGTAGTAAAGCAATTGCAAATACTCCTGGTGCTTCAAGCTCCACTTCAAACACTGATAATAATAACTCACAACCAAACAAACAAACTCAATCCGGCAAGCAAGCTCAGCCAAATAAGGGTACCCAAACCATTCAAAACGCTCCAAAGTTGGATTTACAATATGACATAATTGAGGATTTGAAGAAGACACGTGCAAACATTAGTATGTACGATCTCCTTCAAATCTATCCAATGCCTAATAGTCATATTATTAATCCTGCAGTAAGTTCAATCGTCCCTAATACAAAGCAAAATGTTGCTGCAAACAGTTCAAACAATGATCCAACAACAACTGATAAAGGGAAAACATCAACCGATAAAGCTTCTTTGATAGGTAATAATTCTAAGACAACTACACCTCCATTCTTACTTACCTTTGAAATTTTTAATAGGAATGTCCACAACTGCATGGTAGATTCAGGAGCATCTTCTAATGCTATGCCTTTATCTGTGTGTAAGAAATTAAATGGAAAATTTGTTCCATCTAATTCACAAATAACTCAATTAGATAGAACAAACGTTAAAGTTGTCGGAGAGATGAAAGATGTCTTAATTAGGATTGCTTGTAATCCTTTAGTTTATCAAATCATAGACATCGTAATTGCTGATATTCCAGATGCATATGGACTATTCTTAATTAGGGATTGGTTTCTCAGGGTACAACCAAATACTAGTCTCCCCGGATGATCAATTAAAAACAGCTTTTAGAACTCCATGGGGAACGTACGCATACCGTAAGATGCCCTTTGGGTTAATCAATGCGGGAGCAACATTTCAACGAGCAATGGATAGTGCTTTTAGAGGCTTAATCAGTCATTCAGTCGTTGTCTATTTGGATGACGTTACTGTCTACTCTAAACATCGGCCTGATCATTTTAACCATTTGAGAAAAGTGTTTGAACGATGTAGAAAATTTGGAATATCTTTAAATCCTAAGAAAACAATATTTGTTGTTTCAGAAGGTATCTTGTTAGGATGTGTAGTATCAAAACACGGAATCATGATTGATCCTGAAAGAACACAAGCTATTTCAAAGATTACTTTCCCTTCCAGCAAGAAAGGAATGCATTCATTCTTAGGGAAAATTAACTTTGTTAGGAGATTCATTCCTAGTTTTTCAGAGATCATTCGTCCTTTGCAGAAAATGATTAAAAAAGATGCTGTGTTTAATTGGGGACAAACTGAAAAAGAATCCTTTCAGAAAATTTTAGAAGCTATTTCAGAAGCTCCTAGTCTTCTAAGTCCAGATTTTAACAAGGATTTTATATTATATACCTTTGCTTCTGATATTGCGTATGCAACAGTATTAACCCAATTAAATCAAAAAAATAATGAGGTTCCAATTTCGTTCATGAGTTCGAATTTCAAAGGTGTTGAACTAAACTATCATGAAGTGGATAAACAAGCTTTTGCCGTTTTTAAAGCGGTAAAACATTTTCGTCCATACTTGTTAAAATCTAAAACAAAAGTAATTGTAACTTATTCTTCAGTAAGAAATTTGTTGGTACAAAAAGATTTAGGAGAAAAAAGGGCACCTTGGATGAGAGCTCTTCAAGAATATGACTTAGAAATCAAACCATCAACGATAATTAAAGGACAAGGGTTGTGTAAACTGGCTGCTGAAGCTGCTCATTTGCCTGATGATAAAACTGAAATTGTCATTAATGAAGATTTACTTACCAGAGAAATTTATTTTTATCACCACCTCAAGATTCCTAGTACACAGACATACGAGTACTTCTGGAAACGGGGACTGCCCCTGATTATTTAGACCCGAAAAAGAAAAGAGCCCTCAGATTGAAATCTGCCCCGTACTTATTAATAGATAATGTCCTCTTTCGAAAAAATTCAGATGGGGTATACCTTCGATGTTTAGATAAAGATGAAACAGAAACAATTCTGAAAGAATTGCATTCTGGACCAGCAGGAGGTCATTTCGGTGGAGAAACCACAGCTCATAAAATTCTTAGGGCTGGTTATTATTGGCCTACCTTGTTTCGAGATTCTTATACTTTTGTCAGAAGGTGTCAAGAGTGTCAACTTGCCGCAGAAAGAGTTAAAAAATATGCTTTCCCTTTACAACCTGTTTCAGCTGAAAGACCCTTTCAGCAGTGGGGTATCGATATAGTAGGTCCAATAAACCCTCCCTCATCAATGCAACACAAGTATATAATAACTGCAACTGATTATTTCACTCGTTGGGCTGAGGCTGCACCGTTAAAAGTTGTGAATACTAATCAAGTTATATTATTTTTGGAGTTCTTTATCATAACAAGATTTGGTGTTCCTGATTCTTTAGTCTTCGATAATGCATCATATTTTTCATTAGTTGAATTGACTCAGTTTGCTTTAGAAAAAGGAATAAGAATCAGATATTCAACTAATTACCATCCTCATGGGAATGGTCTAGCTGAATCAACAAACAAAAATTTATTGAAAATTCTTAAAAGAACTGTTTCAGTTCACCATCGGAATTGGCATACAGAATTGGTTAATTCTCTTTGGGCAGACCGAGTAACTCCAAAAGTTGCAATAGGTAACTCACCATTTTTCTTAGTGTATGGAACTGAAGCTATTCTTCCACCAAATTTGTTCTTACCTTCATTATAGTTAGCTCAGTATGTCCAAGAAGAAGAATGCCCAGCAATGGAAAAAAGAATTAATGCATTGCTAAAATTAGAAGAAGATAGAGAAAAGTCAAAACAACACTTTAACAAACATCAACAGATTGTTAAGTCATGGTTTGACCAATCATTTAGTTCTGATCGCGAATTTCAGGTAGGAGACTTGGTCTTAAAATGGGATAAAGCTCATGAAGATAAGGGTGATCATACTAAGTTTCAAAAAATGTGGTTAGGTCCCTTTGTTATTTCTGAAAAAATAGGTCCAAGTACCTTTCGATTGCAAACACTTGAAGGACAGTCCGAGACATTCCCTGTAAATGGACTGATTCTTAAGAAATATTTCTGTTGATAATTTGTTGTCTAAAAATGTATATACTTATTCGCTGTTTGTAAATAATTTGTATTTCTGTATATAAACTAGCAAACTGTATATGAATCAAATTTTTGTCAAAGTCAAATATTTCAGATTGTTAAAATTTATGTATATAACCAGTCTTTAGACAGAAATATGTAATTAACAACTGTAATTAGTATAAATAAATAAGATCAGTTTACTCATCAGTCTTTAAAGTTTTGATTTAGACTGAAATCTTTTAAAATTTGTTCAGATTGATCAAAATTTCTTGAATTTGTAAAAAACCTTCGTTATTTCTATTTATAAGTGTTTCTCGGATTTTCCTTCATCTGGTTATTTTCTTAAATAAGGATAGTTTATTATATATCTTTTTCGAAGCTTGTACTTTTGAAAAATATTTATAGATTTCTATCATCAGTTTTAGAAAAATTTTGTCATTTGAGAACTGTCTAGCATCTATTCCAGTCAATAAGAAGCTAAAGTGAGAGACGGAAGGTCTCAGTAATGAGCCGTTCTGATCAGAATCACAAATATCACTGGTATGACATTATTAGGAAACTAGTAATGGCTTTTGGTCTTGAAACCAAAAGATAAGGGGTCTCATCACGAGCCAGCTGATTCATTTTCTGGTGATATTAATGACTGACATTACCATTTGGTTACCATGCTAGGTGATGATCTCTCATTTTAGTTGAAAGAAAAATAATGAAAATCGCAATAAAACACAACTTTTGCCTAAAGAATAGGAGGTCTCAGTAATGAGCGGGCCTAATCATGATCATCAGTGTTGCCTGGAATAACTTCATTTCTGATCACCAGGGTGATGGATTTTGATTTTAAATTAAAAGACAGGAGATCTCATCACGAGTCGGCCTGCTTATTTCAGACAACTCTCGTGAATGATACTATCACATTGGGACACCAAACCTAGGTAGTAGTCTTCAGACAGAATTATTATTTTAAAAGAACAGCAAAAGCAAGAAACAAGAAAATTACTATGCCATGGAACAGGTTCTAGATAGTTTTCAGAGGAACAGTATTCGATGCTGATGGTAAGATCATCTTTACTAAGAAGTACTGGTTTCGATGAAGATATTTGTAAGCCTATCTCTAATCAAATGTTTGTTTCAAAAAGATGAAATATTTCTGAGTTATACTTATGAATCTGAATAAATAAAGGTTTGACATGAATAAAGGATTTTGATTATTTTTAACAGATTTCTAAGATTTCGTTTTGATCATCTTGTTTTAAGCAGAGATAACTGGTTCACCCATGTCGACACCATTTGTTGGCAGCCAGCAACAACCTCTTCATTTCTTGACAAAATGAAGAGATATCAGCTCTTTATGTGATTTATCAATTCAAAAATTATGTTAGAGCACCTTCAGAATCTTTGATTCTGAAGGTACTCTTAATCAAAGGAAAGTAATTTAATGATTCTAGAGCTGATAGGAACTTGATCATAAAACTTGGATTTTAAACGAATGTCAGACAAGTTTCGTAAATTCTCATTAAAGCTATTTAAAACATCAAAATGAATTTATGTGACTTAAGGGATTTGTGCCAAGAGAAATATCATAAAACACATTGTTTAGGGTATTATTAGTCCTAAGACTAAAAGAATTTTGGAAGTTAACATCGTATGTAATACCCTATTATGAACTTTGTAAATATCATAGTTAATGGATAAATGAGGTTTGTATAGGCAATTTTTACATATGATAAATACCCTATATGATGGTATAATGTATCAATAGGATGTTTAAAGGTTTTTAAACTTAGTGTTGTACATATATATATAGCTTTGTACATATACATAGAATAAACATTAAGCTAGCCATTTGATTAATGCCTCCTTAACATTAAAATGCGATTTATTACTCTTCATACCACTACGTAACATGATAAAACAGGGATGATTGTTTGATTAACTGGCCATGCAATAAACCAATGGTTAAATCAATAAACGTTTTGGATCGATGAGCTGGTATGAAAACGTGGCTTTCACCCCTTGACAGAATCAACAGTTGTATGCATTTGGTAAAATCGTGTTGACAGGGTTAAATGCTAACAGTCATTTCAAATTACGCCATTGTACCTATTAATTATGAACCACTGTCAATAATCAATGATTGTAATGATGATTCTATCAGTCTTCGTATCGCTGGTTCGCCAAGTTAAGTGGTTATCACTAACAGGCATGGTCAAACGTAGATAAATTGGCATAAATCATGGTGTAGTGTGAAAGTTGTAACATTTATCACTGCTCGAAATCTCGCTAAAATGGTAGGTTCAGAGATTAGATTTCTGATTAGATTTGAAGCATGTGAAGATTATCTATCATGTCGTGTGTATGGATACCTATTCCCTCTGTTTTCACTTTCCCATTCATTTCGCGACGAAGCTCAGAAAGTGCTGGAGAAACCATGTCTCCTCTGAATCGTTTTGAGATCTCAGGGTTTGAACTTATTGAAGCCAACCAGGAAGCTGCCGAGAGATTTGAGAAAATGGGATGGACACATTTCTTTCGAAGCTTTGATGGTCACCATGCGGAGATTACTAAGATGTTTGCGATGAGTTTTGAAGATGACAGGGTGCGAATTGGGGGTTACGAATTTGTTATCAGTGAAGACAAAATTGCTGAAGCCACGAAACTTCCCCAAGTGAGAGAACGCTGGTTTAAGGGCACTATGGTTAACATGAAGAAGAATCAACTCAAGAAATCCAAGAAATCAATATTAAATACGAATCAGCTGTTATTGGAACGAATTGAAAAACAAAATGTTAAAATTATCAGCTTGAAGGCTAAATTAGCCGAAGCTAGAAGAGTAGTCGCTCTTCATAATGAGGCTTAATATTTTTCTCTTCTCTTATGTCACAGTATAACAAGTAATGGTTATTTCGATTTTGCATGCCTGTAAAATCGAAGATTTAACAGGCATGCATTTATAATTTTTAAGTATTTCTGTTAACTGTGTTAAATTGATTTTAATATAATGCATTGATTGAATTTAATGCAGGAATTTTTATCACCCCCTTCTTCCAAGAATACAGGACGTGGTTGATGCGATGGCATGGAGATGTAGCTGATTTGCTACAAGCTGGAGTTTTGTGAATGGGCAAGAACTTTCTGAGATACCTCGACTCAGGGCAGTCGATTTTTATTTTTAGTAGTAGGTGTAATTAGATGCCCTTTCGGTTAAATAGTTCCTATAATGTTGCATGCAACATTTATAGCAAAACTGACTCTCAGTAGTATATAAGTGGAGATTTTTGATGAACTCAGGGGGGATGGAGTGTGGAAGAAAACTGGTTGAAATATATTTTGTTACTAGTACTACATCAAACTTGAAGCTGAAGCTTTCATGTGGATGATACTTGATATCTGAAAATGATACTGTGACTGGTATTCATTTTTGGATTTATAAATATATATATATATATATATATATATATATATGTGTGTGTGTATTTCAGTTTCTTGTCTTTTGTTTATACATGAACTCTGTGTGCTGTGACACATTGATGTTTAAATATTTTTCTCACTTTATCATCTCAAGTTAGTTGTTGAATAAATATTTCATTCTGGTTTTGTTTATTAGTGTGTTCACTATAAACATCAGTTTTAATGATATACTTTTGTGTTTATTTAAAATTTCATTTGTATGTTAACGGTGAATTTTAAATGAGCATTATTTGAAATTCAAATGAGTATCTTGATAGTTAATTATTAATCAGTTTTGGAAGTGGAATTTGACTGTGTATATAGAGGTTAAATCTCATTTCTATTATTATATAGCAGAATTACTTTCGTTATGATTTAAATATGTTTATTTAGAGCATACTTCAGTTTTCTGTTATTGACTAATAATTAATATAGTTTCAAATTTGCTCTAAGCTGAGATAGAGTTAAATAGGATAGATAGATTAATTAGTTTTAAAGTTTATTTTATTATTGATTTAGCACTGTTAAATCATTCTGCATACTATAAGTAAGTTTTCATATTTAGAAAATTTCCCAAAAATCGAAGTCTTTCCTTACGAAAGCAACCTTAGGACATTTGTAGATATATAGATAGGATAAACGTTAGAATAGGTTAGATTTTGCTAGTTTTAAGGTTTCCTTAAAAGACAAACTAGCTGGTAGCAGGACCATAACCTGCGAGGTCTTGTTAATCCAAACACACCGGACGCTGATTTAAGCCGATTGTGTGGACAAAACCTCCTTATTGGATCTGATTCATAAAATCAGGCTAACAGGAAGGACCATGTCCATTTGAAAAGACATAATGAATAAACTCTCCTTAGACATCTCGGGTGAGACCTCGGGTTTTTTCCGTCTAGCTACTGGTGGGTCTTTGTCTACGAGTTCATGAACATTGGTCATTCGAACTCCGGGTGCTCCCAGTGAACCACCTTATGAAATGAAATGAACCATAGAGGATGCTCTACTGACTGACTAGGAAAGATATGCAAGCACCAGGCTTTGAGTTCTGCACAAATGGAGCATAAGAGCTTTGAAATGTCGACGAAACCAACCCAGGTATTTATAGAGCTATCTCGACCTTCCTGGGTAGACGAGCCCGTACTGCTTGCAATACTTACCTGACCACCTTTTTCGGTTTCACACGCTAGGATTTAATGATAGCTGGTACAACATCGACAATGTAGATGATTACTTGAGGGGATTACTTCCACGTGACAGGAGGAGGTGACAAGGAAAAAAATCGCTTACGATATTCGGACTCCTTCAAAACTGGTTTTGGAAAACCCCCTTAATCCCTATGAATGATACTGGTAGAACCATGTGGAATCAGTGGTTTTTGCCTCAGGGGAGGACCACCCCTCATATATTTCACATGCCTTCCCTTCCTTGATACTCTTGCAACCGTTGATTTCTGCCCAGCTGCCTCGAGATGAGCATCTAAAAATGCACAACTCTGGGGAATAGGTCCTGCTATGCTTGTGGTCCCCGAGTCTAATGCTCCACATCACACAATAGCACTGAGGTCCTTTGGATGGTTTCAGGGTCTCCAAAATGTGGTATGGGAAAACTACCTTTAGGACCCTGACTGGTTGAGAGCATGACACGCGTCCTTGGCGGTTTTCTATCAGGGATGAATCAAGCCAAAATAAATGTAGCCTGCTCCTGCCTCCTGACTGTGCTCTTGTGACGCGGGTCCGGGTTCATTAGCATGGCAGGCTCCCTATGTGTCACCTAATCTGTATGACAGCCTCCCTGTGTCATTTTTTACGATCTTAATTCTTCTCGAGCATATGCCTTTTTTAGCCAGCTAATGACTTCCCTTTAGCTGAAAATATTACTAACATTGGCTTCAGTGGGGACAGCCTCTTCCTTCAATGAGAGACTGAGAACAGTGGACTTAGTGCCTTTATACCATTGGGTTATGGAGTCATGACTGCTCAAAAATAACCAGCAAAACACAAGTACATAAAGATAATCATAGAATAGGCTAACACAAAACCTCTACTGACAAAGAATAGAAAAGAAACAAGAAATATGTTACAATCATGATACAACGGTCTTGCTTTCGAGATAAAAATAGAGCTTAATAATGAAAAAACTATGTTAGGAATCTCCCATTTACGGGATTCCCAAAAATTTCACCATTAAGTTGAGCAAGTTCATATGTGTTGTTGTCCTGGACCGTGATGATTTTGAAAGGGCCCATCCATAGATTATCAAACTTTCTGTGTTTAGACTTTGGTTCCATTCTGGCATACCATTTTAGAATGAGATCTCTAGGTTGAAAATATTGGGAAATTGCCCTTTAGTCAAAAGTTTCTTTCATCTTATCCTCGTATATTTTAGTGGAATCATCCAATTCCTCCCTGACCTACTGAACTTCTATTAACTGTTGAATTCTTCTTTCCATTCCATCGGGCTCTTCACTTTCTAGTTGTAACAGTTTCATCACAGGGAGGCCCAATTGGATCGGAATAATAGCCTCATTTCCATAAACCAACTGAAATGGTGAAGTTCCTATAGCCCTTTTGACGCCGACTCTATCTTTCCACAATGCAAACTTCAGATGGTAGTCCCATGCCTTTTTGTTTGTGCTAAGCAATTTTTTTATAATAGTGACCAAAATTTTATTTGAAGATTTGGCTAAGCCATTTCCCTGTGGGAAATATGCAGTTAAATGGATTAATTCAGTATTATACTTTTGGCAGAAGTCCATCATTTTATATGACTTTAAATCTGGAGCATTATCTGTAAGTATTTTCCCTAGATAGACAAATCTTGCTAATATGTTTTCTTCTAGGAAGTTTATAATGATTGCTTCAGTCGCATTCCTAGTGGGAATGGCCTCTACCAACTTTGTGAAGTAATCGGTGGCCATAAGAATCCATCGGTGCTATCCACTGGTATGAGAATTGATCTCTCCAATAAAGTCAAGGCCCCACTGTTGGAAAGGCACATCCACCCTAATGGGTTTCAGAGGCAGTGGTTGCAGTTTTAGCTTCCTGGCAAACATTTGGCATTCCTTGCAAGCTCTAACGATCTTGATGGTATCAGTGAATAAAGTGGGCCAGAAATACCCTTCTCACAATATCTTATGAGTGATTTCTCTCCAGGCGTGATGTCCTCCACACAGTCCTTTAGGGAATTCATTAATTATGCCTTTAGTTTCTTCCTCAATAATATAATTCAACAAGATGCCCAATGGATCTTTCTAGAACAAGTATCCATCAAAAACACAATATTTGACAACTTTATGTTTCAGGGACCTTATCTTAGACTTTTCCATTTCAGGGGGATGAGTAAGATGCTTCAAATAGTAAACTATGTCTTTGTACCATTCTGATCCCTCAAACTTTTCCGATATCTGCTCAGGGAGGTTCTGTTGATCTTCCCTGATCGCCTGTTCGGAAATTTGATCGATCAATTTTATTTCTAAATATTGGTAATTTGATGTTTCCAGCAATTTAGCTAACCCCTGTCCTTTTACCAACTTAGTGGGTTTGATCTCCATATCATATTCTTGGATCTTATAAATCCATTTTCCTCTTCTCCCCTCACCATCGGGTTGAGATAATATATCCTTGATGTTGCTTCCTGGGACATGAGTGATTGCCTTGGAGTGCAGGAAATAGCTTCTGAAAGACTTGAGTGCTTTGACCAATGCATAAGCCTGCTTTTCCATTGTATTGTACTTTAATTCCACATCTCTCAGGGATTTTCTAAAGAAATCAATGGGTTGTTCATGCCCCTCCTGATGTTTTTGCAAAAGGACTGCAGCAATAGTAACCTTAGAGGCAAAAGTGAAAATAAAAAAATCTTTGGTGTAATCTGTGCTGGTCAGAACAGGTGCCTCTCCCAAGGAATTTTTAATCTGATTAAAAGAGTTTCTTGCAGCTGTAGTCCATTTTATCTTAGCGTCTTTTATTAGCATGTCAGTAATTTCTTTATTTATTTTGGCAAAGTTAGGGATAAATCTTCCAAAAAAATTAATTTTTCCAATGAAAGATTGTACCTCCTTTTTATTTCGTGGGAGATCGATCAGCTTGATAGCAGCTACTCTCTTTGGGTCTATCCTCGCGCCATCTTTGGAGACAATATGGCCCAGCAACTTTCCTTCTGTCGTGGCAAAAAAGGATTTCTCTGGATTGAGAGACAAGCCATACTTTCTACATTTCTAGAAAGTCTACTTTACGTGTTGAAGGTGCTCATGGTTAGAATTAGAAAAAAAATGCCATGTCATCATGGTATATGACAATGAATCTGTCCTTTTCTCATATGAATGCTATATCCATGGCCCTTTGGAATGTTGCCCCAACATTCATAAGCAGAGATAATTTTAAGAACCCATACTTATTTAAAACTGTATAAACCTTGGCGAATCTTACCAGTTCTTAAAATTTCAACTATAAAATATCTGGTGATATTTTTCTAAAATTATTTCAATTTCTAATGATTTTATATAGTTTATATAATAATTTGGCGATTTTTAGAGTGAAAAATGTTTACCCCATCAAAATTAGGCAAACCGGGGCTTCAAAAAATGCAAATTGGTGAATCGTTTTTTGGAAAACAACATGGAAAAATAGCCCATGGGCTAAATTTCTCCCATAAAATTATCCTTGTTCATAAGTCCGAAAATTTGTCATACATGAACGTTCCCCACGGTGTAGTGAAGGCTGTCTTTTCCCGGTCATCGAGGTGCATTGCTACTTTGTTATAGCCTGATAACCCGTCCATCATAGATACCTGAGTCGCTCCTACCACCTTTTGCAGGATATGGTCCATTTTGGGCAAGGGATAGTTATCCTTCAATGAGCACTTATTTAGGTTTCTGAAATCAACACATAGATGGATCTCGGCATTATTCTTTCTGACTGGGACTAGGTTAGCTACCCATTCAAAATATCTCAGAGGAATAATGATCTTCACATCTAACAGCTTCCTTATTTCTTTTTCAATTACTAGCAGGAGAAGGGGGTTTACCTGTCTCGGATTTTTTTTTACAGGCCTAGCCTCAGGATTTAAAAGGATCCTATGTTGTATGATGGTAGTATCATAGGTCTTGAGGTCCTCCTACCTCCACGCAAACATATCAGCATAATCTTTAAAAAATTGCTCATACCTTCGCCTCTACTCACTCGTAAGGGACTCAAATAGATTGATGAACCTGTGATCTTCCACGATTCCAAGATTTACTTCCTGTATGGCTTCGGTGGTCGGTTGTATCGCTGGTTTGACCAGGACATTGTTTTTGTCGAACAACTGTTCTAGTGGAACAAGGTCTTTTGGAATAAAATTGTTTTGTAACTGCAGAACCTTATGACTGGTTATCTACTGCATAAGTTTAGTCCTTCAACATCTGTTTCCTGCGCATAACTTCCTTCTACTTTCTCAGAATCACTATCTGCCTCCGTATTTGAGAATTCTTCGACCAGGTGCAGAAAGTGCTTAATTTGTTGGTCATCTTCAAAAACCTGCCAACTTTTAACATTGTCAGAAATGGAGGGGTGGTACCTCACTTCAACTTCATAGTTTAGCCTTGGATTGTTGTGGGGGTGGAACGAGCCAGCCATCATAGCCAAAGCATCGGCCTGTTGATTTTATTCTCGAGGCACGAATGTAAGGTTGGAAGCCTCAAAGAAGTTATCTATAAGGTCCCAAGATAGATTGCGATATGCTCTGAGTCTGGGATGCTTGGTCTGGTAAACATCTCTGATCTAATTCACCGCGAGTTCAGAGTCCTCGAAAACTAACAATTTAGTAATTTCCAATCTTTCGCTGCTCGGAGACCCAGGATGAGTGCTTCATACTCGGCTACATTGTTGGTGGTGTCGAAATTAAGCTTGTAAGACAAGTTAATTTCATATCCCAATGGTGATGTCAAAATGGCAGCTACTTCGGACTCGTCTTTTGCGGAAGCTCCATCAAAAAAGAGTTTCCAGACTTGGTCTTGGACTTGTTCAGTTGCTGGTTCTATTACTTGAGCATGCTCGATTTCTCCTTCAGCTGGGTCTCCTACAGATAATATATAGCAACCCATTTTATTGTTAGCAGCATATATAGGATAATTCATGGGACTATCTTGATCGCTTATAACATAGGAGAACAAAGCTTCCCTATACATTCACCTAGTTTCTTCGGTAAAAACAGGTATGGTGGCATACTTCATATCCATCTACATGGTTCCTCCTAGCTTTTTATCCCAACTTCTTGACATGAGCATACCATATTTAGCCAGAACGTCATCTACCACCACGTCCATCATTATGCTTTTTGCTGGTATCTGAGCCAAAGTGACCACCATGTCTTTTATCATCCCGATGCACTTTACCTTTCTAGAATTAAAACTATAAAGATCATGGTACGGGCTGGTGATTTCCAATCCCAACTGTTCCATTATGACTTTCGGCATTAAATTGTGAGATGCCCCAGAGTCCAATATGCAATTGTGGAGAAGCTTTTCATGCACATTCAGGGTGACATAAAATGGGGTAGTCGGTTCTTCTTTACTATCAATGCGTGGGCCGCACTGAAAAGAAGGAGATTCATCATTAAGATTTATAGAATCTTGCTAATCCATGCTTTCAGCTCGGTACAACATCTTGTCGATCTGGCCCTGATCATAGGATTATTTATTCGCTCAGTCAATGGAACCGTTATTTTAAATTTGTTCAGCTCTTGTTCCATACTGAAAGAGGTGTGACCTTCTCTGGAGGTCGGTTTGGTTCTCATATGGGGGCTTATGCTTGGTTGATTTAGGATGCTTGGGATGATAGTATCAACTTCTTTCTCTTTAGGGAGGTCTTTTTTTTGGGCATAGAGGCGACTTGAGGGGGGTTTATGTTAGCTGGTTTCTGTGGGGACTTTCTTGGAATGGACTCACTCTGTTTGTGTGATGCTTCAAGCCTTGGTCTCAAGTTGTACTTCCTTCCATTATTCACAGGTTGAGCACTGTTAGAGACAAGATGATCATTAAAGAACTCATCACTTTCTTGGGAATACTGAAGATCTGAGATGTCCCCCTCATACAATAATGAACTCTCAGAGGTGCATGAGATGTGAATCTTCTTCCACCCAATTTAGTTGTTTTCCAAAATCATCATAACCTTCCTCTGTAGCAATTTCGACCAGATTATTTTCCTTTTCGCGAACAGGAGGTCTCAATGGCTCCTCGTCTCCTCTTTTTTCCCTATATGCCATATGTGGATTGAAATTTCTTCTGAACTAATTAAGAGGATGAGGAGGATACTGTCGATTAGGACTGCTACCTTCTAATTCCATTCTAGTGACCTTATTTGATAGGTTCTTGATGATACGAGTCATCTCATCGATCTTTGCATCTTGGGACTCTCTAATTTCTGAATACATCTCTTCCTCTTTGGCTTTCCCTTTGTCTTTATGTTCAGCATCACTAATAATTTTAATCTTGCCTCTGGCTCTCAGATTTCCATCCACGTCAATGGCATCATCCTACATATATCATAGCGAGACTGGTCTTCTTTCCCTCAAATTTATGGAAAAATATGAAGGGAAAGTGGCTACATAAGTGACCCGAGATGCGGCTTTAGTAGGATGAATGTCCTCGGGGATTCTAAAATACTGCTTGTTAAATTTTGCTGTGAGGTCAACCACGTTTTTAGAGCCTCCTTTCTTTAAAGTAGATAATTCTTTCAAATAAGATAGACTGTCCCGTTTAACTCCCCATTTTTTGACAAAGGTAGATTCCAAGATTTCCATAGTTTCTATGGAGGCATTAGGCAAAGACCTGAACCATTTTCTGGCCTCTCCTTCCGACGATTGAGCAAAAATTCTCATAAACACATCATCATGCTCAATCAGGATGTTATCTGTAAAACCTTGAAACCGATCTACATGATCTTCGGTGGGTGTCCCTCTACTGCCATCATACTTTGGTAGTAGCTTCAGATAATAGGTAGGCATGTCATTCAGGGGTGTGGGTAACTGCAAGGGTCTGTGCCGACTCGCCACCCATCGAGGTGTTCTTGGTGGTGGTGGCAGCCCTCCCCCTCCTCCCCCCGACATATAATGGGTGATGTTCGGAATATTTTCTTTGATATTGGTGAGGAGTTTGTCCGGAATAGTATGGGATACAAGGTCCTCGTTTACAGCAGGAATTATTCAGAAGCTTGAAAAATCAGAAGGCGTATTAGGATCTTGATGGAAAGTTTCGTTATCAAGGGTTCAGACAATAAATTCAGACTGGGGAAACTGAGGGTCAAACAAAGGAGAGGAGAAACTGCATTGATAACTTGGTGAGGTAGATTGATATCTTCCACGTCTCTATCTCCAAGAGACTAAATCTCCCAGAGCCACAAATTCTTTGTAGCTAGGGTTCTGGCGAGTGTGTCTTTGTCCATATGCCAGGTTTGCTATTGTGGAGTCGCCAGATGGATAACAGCCTGCAACTCAATTTCATCCACCATGAAATTGAGAGCATATGATCTTGTTGTTATAGCCAAGGAAGATATATCTTCTTGATTTCGTTCCCCAGTAATGACGCCAAAAAAGATGTTAGTCCAAGAGACGTTCTAAAGCGGTTTTTTAGAACTGTGCCTGGGCATCAATAATCACTTCAACAAAACTTTAGTGAAATCACAATATGAATGACAGAGACAGTGTAGAGTTCCGATATTGAAATATTAATGGGCATTATTTCAATGTGCAAAGAAATCAAACTTTTGAGTAATAGATGGAAATGGAATGGTGCAAGATAAAGGTATTGTGAAAGTAAATCTTTATTTTACATTTATAGAATTGCATGCTGAGCCTGTGAGAGGAATTCGAAATCCTTAACAAGATGGATACAAAACACCATTTGAATAATACGAGGAAAAAAATTCAAGATAAATCAGCATGAGAAATTCAAGTACTAATCACCATTGAAGAAATAAATTTAAGCAAGTGCGCTCACATAAATTCAAAATAGTTATGCAACTCATAGATAAATGGAGATATGAAATACAACATGAGATACTAAGTGTGCACATCAAAAATTTGAATCCATCAAGCTCCAAGATAGGGTAAAATATGTCTTTGTATATTGATCAACTGTCTAACAAAGAAGAATACTTCTTACATCAAAGATCCAACCCTCTGGCTACCACCTATTTGGCTATATATAGCCTTCCTACTTTCTAAATAGAATTTGTTACAATATGTTCATCTCAACAGCTTCAAAGAAACAGTTTATACTCCTCAATAGAGTTGGTTACAATATTAGATATAGAAAACTACTAGTCTCCCCTTCGACCTTGAACCCGAGACCACCTTGCTAAACAAAGTAGTACATCCAGCTAGACAAGGCTCGCGTCACTTTAAAATGGATCTGTCACGTAACGTCCTTAGGAACTGCGAGAAGACTCTTACACCCTAGTTGAACTACTAGCGACATACTGGAGAGGTTAGCTGCTTCACCCAGTCCAATCCCTTTCCTCTCGGAATCTTCTTTCGATGGGATGAAAGCTCAATTCTGATGCTGAGTTGTGGAACAGGACCTGATGTAGAAGTTTCTTTATCAAGACTGCTCAAGTGCTACCGTTCCACCGTCTACTCATGCTTTGATGCAAACTATACATTCCCTTCTTCCATGATTTTGAATACGGAATGACCATCTCCATTTGAAGAGACACAATGACTGAACTCTGCTTACACATCTTAGGTGAGACCTCGGGTTTTTCCCCTCTGGCTGCTGGTGGGTGTTTGTGCCCAAGTTCATGAACGCTGGTCGTTTGAACTCCTGGTGCTCTGAGTGAACCACCTCATGAAATGAAATGAACCATAGAGGATGCTCTGTCGACTGGCTAAGAAATATATGTAGGCACCAGGCTTTGAGTTCTGCAAAAATGGAGCATAAGAGCTTTGAAATGCCGATGAAACCAACCCAAGTATTTATAGAGCTATCTCAACCTTCCTGGGTAGACGAACCCATACTGCTTGCAATAATCACCTGACCACCTTTTTTCGATTTTGCACATTGGCAGTTAATGATAGCTGGTACAATGCCAGTGACATAGATGATTACTTGAGGGGATTACTTCCACATGACAGGCGGAGGTGACAAGATAGAAAACCGCTTACGATATTCGAACTCCTTCGAAACTTGTTTTGGAAAACCCCCTTAAGCCCTCTGAATGATACTAGGAGTGACACGTAGAATCAGTGGCTTTCACCTCAGGGGAGGACCACCCCTCATATACTTCGCGTGCCTTCCCTACCCTGATACTCCTCCAACCGTTGATTTCTTCCTAGCTTCCTGGAGATGAGCGCCTAGAAATGCGCAACTCTGGGGATTAGGTCTCGCTCTGCTCGTGGTCCCTAGGTCTAATGCTCCACATCACACAATACCACTGAGGTCCTTTGGATGGTTTCAGGGTCTCCAAAATGTGGTATGGGAAAACCACCTTTAGGAACCTGACTGGCTAAGAGCACGACACGCGTCCTTGGCGATTTTCTGTCAGTGATGACTCGGGCCGAAATAAACATAGCCTGCTCCTGCCTCCTGACTATGCTCTCTTGACGCGGGTCTGGGTTGATTAGCATGGTGGGCTCCCTGTGCATCACTTGGTCTGTACGAAATCCTCCCCTGCATCATTTTTTATGATCTAATTCTTCTCAAGCATATGCCTTTTTTAACCAGTTGATAACTTCCCTGCAGCTGAAAATATTACTAACAGTCAGGTGAAATCCGAGGTCTTCGACTAATAACTCAAAGGACCGATACCCTTTACAAATCTCACGATGCAATCAACGTGTTGACGATGAGCATGTGAGAAACAATCATTTGGAGAGGATTTAAGGACTCCTTTCAAAATGATCCATAGGCACTCACCACTAATGGTGATGAGTCCAAGGCTCAGGCACCTCTGGGTCTATCCTCTGGAATAGATTGTCTGGCGTCGACAGAGGGAGACTAGAAACTAATAAGGCAATGATGTTTCCTTAATGGGAGCATGAGGTGTACAACCAAATTGTGATAGTATTAATAGTGGGACTGACATAATGTGGGGATGGGGAACAACTGAGGTTGCAGAGTGGGGAGAATCAAACTTCTTTTGCTTAGAGCATGATGACATGGATGACCTGGAAGCATATAAAAATAACTTTTGGTATTGGCATCAAAGCTTAAGGGATCATGGGTAAGTACTGCTATGGGAGAGACTCAGGGGTACGAACTGATGTATGGTATCAGGAAACTCTCAAGGTGACATTTGGAGAATACTCTGAACAAAGGAGACCAAATTGGGGAAGCTTCTATGATGGTGTAATTATATATGTTTTGTTGTGGCATTGAGAGGCACCGTTGGGGCATTCTTCATTGTTTAAGGAGCTCAAAGAAGGGATAGAAGTGTGCTCAATATTTGTACTATCGTGTGGATTTTTGCAAGCCCAGGACAGTTCATGCTTGTGGTTGCTTTCATTTTTAGAGAGTCTAAAAGCAGTAAGTAGACTCCAAGGGGTTTCTTTTTTGTGTGTTAGTCTCGAAGGCCCGAAAAAGAATAAAAGGATGCAATGAAGAACTCTTCTATCCGATGTGAATAGAGTATTCCTTTTTCGTAATTAGTCTACAAGGTCCAGAAAAGGGGTAAACTTATACCAGGTAGACGCCTTTCAAATACATTTAATGGGCATGAAACGAAGCAAGATTGCTTGGCGATCTTTTCATTGTTTTAGGAGTCAGAAAAGAGTTTAACACAAACTCCCTATGTCCCTTTTTCGTAAAGGAATTGATCGTCCTGAAAAAGGGATAAAATTATATTGAATAAAAGTAATGGTGAGGCAAGGAGAAAGTGTTCAATTAAGGGACAAGTATGGGGATCAAGTACACTGGTAGCATGGGAATAGTGATGGGGCCTCCCTGTGGGTTGAGTAATGATAGAAAAACAATACCATAATTGCAGTATGGTTGGAGCAAAGGGATCATGTATAAGTTGTGCTGCACAAATTTTGTAAAATTCGATAGATTCCAATGTGGCACGCAAATCGAGGCATCAAGGTGTGAGGACACAATGTCAAAAAGGGTTTCTAGTGAGAGAGAGAAATTATTCCAAGCATCATCACGAGCACGGGAAACTGAATCTAGCGATACAAAAATCATCAAATATTGTTGGTGTTTATTATGTGTTAAATAATTCCAATAGTTAAATTGTCAACCCATGGAGGGAGCTTATGAGATGCAATCACTATATGTGCAGGATTAAAGGCTTGAACTATCCTAACCTAACTAAATATGCAAATGTGCTAACATGCAACTATAGGATTTTAAACTACTCGCACGAATTTCAAAATTCAAATGCAAGAATTTGTTCTATCTATGAAAACAGGAAACTGATTAACGAATGAAGCAAGTAGAAAACTTAATAAAGATGTTCAACTGAATTGTATATGATTTGGAAGCAAGTGGAAAACATGACAAAGATGTTTAATATGAAAGCAAGTAGAAAAATTGATAAAGATATTGATTATTAATCCAAATCTTAAAACATGAACATCTTCATTATTTGGCTGAACGGAAACTAAACCTATGATAAACAAACTAAAACTATCAAGCTAAAACAACTTAGAAAATAGAATTATTAATTATTACTAGAAAAATAAACTATCTAGAAACAAGATTAATAAATTCTAAATAGTAACCAATTAGCAAATCAGATATTAAGACTGAAGTTTGGAACAAGGTTGAGAAGAAAGTTTAAGAAGAAGGAGGAGAAAGGAGGAAATAATGATGAAGTTTAAGTAAGAAGTCTAAATAACATAGAACAAGAATTAAATTACATCCAAAACTATTAATTCGGAGTAAGAAGAATTATAATTGACAGGTAGAAGAAATTAGATTCTGAAAAAGACCTAAAACAATGCAAAAAATACATAGGTTCGAATGACGATCCGAACGCATGTCTGAATTGCAGTACGAATAGAGGAAAACGAGTTAAATTAAGGAAAAGAATAATTTTGGATGATTTAATTACCAGTTGGTTTTATGCATATGATCCTACAGTGCAAAGGAAGCAATGGAGAGATTAAGTAGAGGCTAAACTAACAAGAAGTTAATTACTCTAATGATTATCTAAGAAGAATTATCTCTATGATATGTAAGAAGAAGATTGATGATGTTAGTTTTTTCATAATTTACTTCAATCTAATCTAGGATCTTAACTGAGAGAATGACATGTACAACATATGTACAACATATTAATCATGGACACGATAATGCAAGCACACAAGAGACACAGAGTTTCACCAGGGAAAACCAAGAAGGTGAAAAACCCCGCAACTTCCTTAGAGATAGATAGAGAAATGATACAACCCAAGCATAACAGATATACTCCTAGCAGCAGCTTCTCCTCCTCCAAAAGTGCGCCACTCTGCAATGAAAGTATGAGTGAGAAAGTGAATGATCAAATAGAGTGCCTCCCGCACTCTTTTTATACTTGACTTGACTTGCCTAATAACCTTTACTAGGTCGGCCTTAACTTAACCACATAGCATAATGCTGACAGGGCGGACCCCCAATAGGGTGGTCTAATAACCATTTTACCCACATGCCTCATACAGGACCGACCCCATCAAGGTGGTTTAATAACCCATCAAGTATAAGTGTCGACACTTACAATATAAATGACGACACTTCTTTATAGAGGAATAATAACATCTCTATATGAATACAAACACTTCCGTATAGAGGAATAATAACATCTCTATAGGAATACAATATACATAGGTGAAATACATTCCGAACTTGCAATTACATCAACACTCCCTCTTAACTAGGAAGGTATTTCTCGACACAGGTCTTATAGCACAAGTCTTGTTCTCTGGATAATGGTCACTGGATCATCGCCATTGAATCATCCTCATTGTCACTACTGCTGCTATCTCAGTCAATCTCTGAACTACTCGTTGTTGGAGAGAACTTCCGCAGCATTTAGGAAGCTGCTAATTTTGGGAAGGATAACTAATTTTGGAAGGAAAGTACCAATTTTGGAGGTAAGACAAAGATATCGCCGTAGCGCAAATTCCGGCGGGAATCACGACGATAGGTACAGAAAAGTCAAGCATGTGGTACAAAGAAGAGGCCGAAGGGAGAGCTCAACCACCGCAATGAAGGCGCCGAAGATGAAGAGAGGGTTCAGCTACCCTCATTAAAGAAGAAGGACCACAGTCAGCGTTGCTTGAACCAAGAAGAAGCGACGGGCCGATGCATTAAAGACTAAGGACTGCAGGAAGCGGCGACAAGACAGAAGGCGGCCATGGAAGTACAGCCAGTTGACTGTAAGTGGTTAGGGTTGAGTCACTGTTGGGATAAGGCCCACAGTTTTGTAATTGCGATGAGACCTTCGGGCCATCTATATATAGTAGTCTTTTTATAGGATAAGGGGTTGGCCACATAGCGATAGGGACATCAGGTAGATGCTAGTCAAGTCTTCTGTGTTGCAAGTCTGAACATCCCTGAGAATACAAGGGCCGACCTGTTGAGAGATAGTGCAATCCGCAGGGATTGCGAGAGGAAGAGAGTGCACTGTAAAGGCAAGAAGAGAAAAGAGGTCTATAGAGAAGGGCTCCCACTGAGGTGGAGTTTCCCAGAAGACCCCTATTGTAAAGAGTGGAACGGAGCTGTGTTTATTCCCCAGAGTTGTAAACAAGAACCGCAGTTCCCCTGGGCGTAGTATTTGCCCTGGGAGTATCAATGTGCTTATCTAAGTAGCACTATTGTAATTGTGTAGCCATTGTTCTCATTCACGTGTTTATGCTATATATGAATGCTTCAATCTGTTATAAGTAATATACATGGTCGTCAGTTAACTTCTGAATGATGTATAATAAGTGCGATAACCGTAGCTAACCTCTTTGCGAACTAGATACTTGTTAAACAGAGGTGAATGTGCGAGTAAGAACTGAATATGAGGCATGAATGGTTTAATTAGACATTGCGCAAAGTAATGTTCTACTCAGCACGTGTGGCGAGATATCAAGGGCCGACTTCAGTAGTGAGGGTTAGGCTTGTAGGCTGAATGTTGTTGCTAACTGCAGTACCAGGATAAGAATGGCTAAGATCACTTGTTAACCCAGGAAGCGGCCATAGTTCGCTTGCCGCAGGAGCTAGAAGAGCAAGATATTGCACCTACGATATCTTGGGTATCGCTAGACGGTTTCACCTAGGGAAAGACTTATCGCATTCCCTGCGTACTGCGATAAGACAGAGGCGTAACCGGAGTAATGGAATGAGATAGACAGCTTCTGTGAAAGGGGTTAAGGAGGGTTTACCCACCCTGGATGCCTCGGAACTTGGCTGAGGACACTTGAGTCTTCTGCCTCCCATTAGAATCACTTCGGGTGAGACTTCAGGTTGCTTCTGCGACCTGTTGCCGAAAGGGCCAGTGAGCTAAGGGTTCTGTTGGTCTAAAAGATTACCGCACGCCCGGGTCTGTCTAAGAGAAATTAGAGATCCAACAAATGGTTCCGTTGCCGGTTTGAACACATTGAGCTGATGTTCTGTTGGAATCCTACCAAGCAAGAACTTAACCAGTGGGTTGAGTCAAAAGAAAGAGAGTTTGCTGCAAAAGAAAACAAGAATCCTAGACTGAGCACTGAGGCTTGGCTACAGAAGCACATTTTTACAGATCTTCACGAGATATTCTTTGTAACTTATGCTATTGAGTTATATGGTTGGTTATCAAAGCTTGTTGACAACAGCGGTGTCAAGAAGAGTCGAGAAGTTGTCTGGACAGCAGAGCTGATTCAGACCTTGAAGGGTGTCGATAACCCCATCTCACGCGCAGTAGACTTCTGGCTTACGAGTCTGCTGGACGGCTTCATCACAGAGTTCGCGGTTGATCAGAGAAAGAGTTTCAGCGCAGCAGAACGGTACTTCTTCAAGGGTTATCGCGGTAAGTACCTAAATTCTCTAAGTCTGTCCATTAAGCAATTACTATATGAAAAAGGAGTACTGGATATACTCTCAGATGAATTGTAGCATGATATTGTAATGTCAGTAGACTCTGAAAGTGATTACGAGTATCTTGGACATACACGTAGTGGTAAAAGATATAGAGTCAACGAGCCATCTTCTTCTGAAGAAGACAGTTCAGATCACCCGAGACAGCAGAGTCAGAATCCTAGGACTCCTCAAAAGCCAGTCGGAACTCAGAATAATCCCACAGGAACCCCTTCCAGTAGCTCTTATACAGCGAATACTACCGCTACACCCTCCACATCTACACAGCCGAGCGGTAGTCATACAGCAAACCAGAACCCACCATCTAGAATCAGAATGGGAGATGATATGAAGCTACCAACATTCAAAGGTACAGGGTCGGAGGACCCTGAGCAACACTGGTTCTTATGCGAAGCCATATGGACCATTAAGCAAATACAAGATGATAATGTCAAGCTTGTCCAGCTGGCCACCACATTTAGAGAAAGAGCATTAACTTGGTATATGAAGTATACCACTGGCCATAACAGAACGCTTGCACAGGTTAGAACTGCTATGATTAAAGAGTTTAAAAAACCTAAATCCGAGTCACAATGCATAGCAGAACTTAAGGATATTAAACAATTGCCTACGGAGACGGTTTGGGATTTTGACCAGAGATTCAAGACCCTCATTGATCAGGTAAGCTTTGAGCTTGCGCCTCAACAGCATAAAGAATGGTTTATCGCAGCAATATTACCACACATCAGACTTCCGCTAATGCAACAGAAATTAAATACACAAGATGAAGCATTAGAAATGGCAATGAAACTAGAGGCTTCACCTCTAGCAGAAACTAGCACCGGTATCACTAATCTGCAAAATCAGCTAGCTAACCTCACCTTGCAGCTGCATGAAATTAAGAAAGGAAAGGAGGTTGCGCATGAAATTTGGTGTACTAAGTGTAAAGCGCAGGGACACAGTAAGGATAACTGCCCTGTCTTTGCTGACTATATCGCCAGTGGAGCTCCTAATCCGTTGATGCAGAACCAGGGGCCATGGTGCGAGATTTGTAGAACCAGAGGACACAGTCCTCAGGAATGCCCTCTCCTTCAGAAATATGTGCAGACACCAAAGAACCTATATTGCAACTTCTGTAAATCTGTGGGACATGACGAAAACAATTGTAGAGCTTATGAGTTAATGATAGAAAGGAAGCACGACCTCTACAGAGTTCAGTCAGAAGCATCCGGACCAGCAGTACGTGCACAAACTGATCCGAATCAGGGAGGCCGTGGAGGAAATTTTAGAGGCCAAGGACGCGGAGGAGGCTATGAATCTGGCCGTGGCCGTGGAACTATCACCTGTTATAACTGTGGAGGCACAGGACATTACGCTAGAGACTGTCAGAACCCTACTACAACGTGCAAGTATTGTAAATCTTATGATCACACAATAGAGGAATGTCCCATACTGATAGCTAAGATCAAGGACGCCAAGCCAGCAACCAATCAGACTATCCAGTTTATCGCTGCTGAGCAGAACGAAACTGAACCACGGGTCAATATTGTAACTCGCAGTGGCCTCTCCACGAGCAACATATCGCAGGACGTGGAAAAAACGACAGGAACGCAGTGGGTGCGCAAAGCTCCAGGAAAACCTATCCCACTTGATCTACAGAAGAATAAGGAGGCATTTCAACAAACTAAGACTTCCTTTGCTGAACAGACACCGCCCAGATCACTATTATTACCATCTCAGGGTATACCACGGATTCCACCGCAAGATGTTAGTACTACGCAGATACCACAGGCTAGCACATCTGGCAGATGCGACGAAGAGGAATTGACCGGGAGTGTACAGTCCTTCTTGCAGAGTTGTTTGAAGCTTCTAAGAAATGGGAAAGCTGTAGAGGAACTTCAGAAAGTTATTGACCAATGTCAAAAGAGCCCTTCTGTGAGCAATACACAGTGCACCATTCACCATATAATGGGCCATACAAGGACAGGAAGAGAGATGAGGCTCACAGCGCAGATCGGACTATTTGAAATGGATGAGGTTATCCTAGACTTAGGTTCAGAAGTAAATGTCTTGACTAAACAGACATGGGAACAGATGGGAAGTCCAAAACTAAGCAGATCCCCTATCCATCTCAGACTAGCTAATCAACAGAGAATATCACCGATGGGTCGCCTATCGCATGTCCTAGTGGACATCGACGGAGTTCACACATATGCCGATTTTGAGATTATAGAAATTATTGGTGACACCAAACCATATCCAGCTCTATTAGGTATTGATTGGGCTTTTGATAACAAGGCTGTTATCAACTTAAAGAAAAGGCAGATGACATTTGAAGATGCTCAAGTCCGGGTTATCGCACCATTAGACCCTTTACAGGGTCCTCGCTACATTGAGCCAATCAAAGCAGAAGAGGAGGTGCATAACATGGAAAATTTGTACCAAATGACTTCTAATCAGACAGACTACATTGACCCTACAGCTGATGGACATATTAGCTGGAGATGTGATAGCTCTTGCACATCAGATTCAGATGTTGGCTTAGAAAATTGGCAAAATAGACTCCACGAAGTCTCTATTCGCAGATGCGCATTCATGACTAAATCACTGCGATGGATCGGGACAGAAAGCAGGTATATTCCAACTTTTGATGGATTAGCAGATGTCAATGATTTTTTGCAGCAGTTTGAACAAGAGATTCCTCAAGAGCAGAGGATGGAGGTTTTTGACCTTGCAGTTCGAGCCACACCTGCAAGATGGTGGTACACACACAAGGAACATATCGCATCATGGTATGATTGTAAGAGATTGATGCGCATTAGATTCTCTAAAGAAAGAGACTGCACACAGCGGAAATATACAGGGGAGAGTGATCCCAGAACACACATTATGAACTGTGAACAGAGTTGGCCAGAAATTCCAGCAGAAGAATGGGTTCATTTGTTTATCCATACACTGGATACAGTTCCACGGAACTGGTATACAGAAACAGAGCTAAGAAAAGGAACTATCTCATGGCCTATTATGATTGAAAACTTCTTGGTCACATTTAGTTTTGAATCTGAGCATCCAAGTATTGATCGGGCCTTGAAGATCATAAAGACTAAAATATTTGAGGATTTCCCATTACCAGCGGATTCGCAACCCGAGTGGGCTATCCAGATGGAACATGCACTAGAATGTTACAACTGCGCACAAGACTCAAGCGATGAGGATGAAGATCCTCGCAGTATCAATATCGCAGAAACAGAAGGTACATGTGAAGTTGAAGGCCCGCACTTAGAAATTCCAGCTGTAACAGAACCAATCAAGATTAGAAAGAGCAATATTGGCACAGAAACAGACCCTAAGTTTGCCTCTATTGGAGATTATTGGGATGATGAGACAATTGGCCAAATCACAGACCTATTACATGAGTATCAGGACCTATTTCCTACCAACTTTACAGAAATGAAGGGAATAGTGGGTGACCTCGGAGTCATGAGAATACCGCTTAAGGAGGACGCTAAGCCGGTTAAGCAACGCCCATACAGGTTGAATCCGCGGTATAAAGCAAAAGTAAAAGATGAAATAGATAAGATGCTAGCAGCAGGCATCATTGAACCTGTTGAAGAAAGTGAGTGGGTTAGTCCCATGGTAGTACAAGAAAAGAAAACAAAAGGAGACATCAGGATCTGTGTCGACTTGCGCAAACTGAATGATGCATCGCTGCATGACCCATTTCCGACACCATTCACTGATGAAGTCTTAGACAATGTTGGAGGACAAGAAATTTATTCATTTACTGATGGCTTTTCAGGATATCACCAGATAAGAATCCATCCAGACGACAGGCACAAGACCACATTTGCGACAGAATGGGGCTCCTTTCAGTATACGGTAATGCCCTTTGGTCTTAAGAATGCCCCAGCAATTTTTTCTAGAGTAGTTGTTGCCGTCTTTAAGGAATACATCCATCAATTTCTAGAAGTTTATTTTGATGATTGGACTGTATTTGGACTAGTCAAGAAGCACATAGGAAACCTACGATTAATGTTTGAAAAATGTAGACAGCACCAGATTTCCCTTAACTTAAAAAAATGTATATTTTGTGCGCCTTTTGGTACGTTGTTGGGTCACATTGTGTGCAGACAAGGCTTGATGGTAGATCCTGCGAAGATCGCCATCATCGTCAATTTACCAGCACCTAACTCAGTAAAGCAGCTGAGAACTACACTTGGTCATACTGGGTATTACAGAAAGTTTATCAAAGGTTATGCCAAGATTACCGCACCAATGGAGAAATTATTGAAGAAGGATATCAAATTCCAGTGGAATGAGGAATGTCAGAAGAGTCTTGACGCTCTAAAAGAAAAAATGGTTACAGCACCTATTCTGGTATTTCCAGATTGGAACAAGCCTTTTCATGTTCATGTGGATGCATCTGGCATCGCACTGGGCATTATTCTCACGCAACCAGGCGAAGGGGGTATTGACCACCCTATCGCATATTCGAGCAGGAGACTATCGACAGCTGAGAAGAATTACACCACCACAGAGAGAGAAGGGTTAGCAATGGTGTATGCCTTACAGAAATTTCGGCACTATTTATTGGGTGCCCCGTTCAAGATGTTCACCGACCATTCTGCATTAAAGTACTTGGTCAATAAGCCAGTGTTAGGGGGAAGAATATGCAGATGGCTATTGTTGTTCCAGGAATATGATTTCGAAATCATTGTTAAGCCAGGAAGACTAAATGCAGGACCTGATCACCTGTCAAGGCTAGACTCAGGTGAAGAACCAAGTAATTTAGAGGACAACTTGCCTGATGCGCAATTATTCTCCATTCAGGTCGCAGATGAATATTATGGAGACATAATTCAATTCCTTACTACAGGGTGGGCACCACCTGAGTTTACCAAGCAACAAAAGAAACAATTAGTGGTGAAAGCAGCAGACTTCACCCTGATTGCAGGACACCTATATAAGTTAGGACCAGATGAAATCTTGCGCAGATGCGTTATGCCCCACGAGAAACAGACCATTCTTAAGGAAGCACATTCGGGCATCGCAGGAGGCCATTTCGCAGGGAAGCCGACCGCTCAGAAGATCCTAGCAGCCGGACTATGGTGGCCTACATTACATAAAGACAGTAAAGAGTTTTGCAGATCATGCGATATCTGCCAAAGGACAGGAAAGCCTTCCAGAAGAGATGAAATGCCGTTGCGACCACAGATAACGCTACGCGCATTTGATAAGTGGGCCATAGACTTCGTGGGTCCTATTAACCCCCCAGGAAAACGAACTGGTGCGAGATATATAATTACAGCAACAGAATACCTCACCAGGTGGGCTGAGGCAAAAGCAGTCAGGAATTGTGATGCTGCTACAGCAGCACAATTTATTTTTGAAAACATCATCACTAGATTTGGATGCCCAGTGACTTTGATGAGTGATCAAGGCACACATTTTTTGAATAGCACCATAGAAGCCTTGACAGAGGAATTTGAAATACAGCACCATAAGAGTACACCTTACCACCCTCAAGCTAATGGTACGGTGGAGGCTTTCAATAAGATATTAGAACATGCTCTTACAAAGATTTGTAACAGTCAAAGGGATGATTGGGACCTCAGAGTTAATGCTGTATTATGGGCTTACAGGACCACGTGTAAGAAACTAACAGGGCACACACCTTTCAGCCTGGTATATGGACAAGAGGCTGTTATGCCTATGGAATACATCTTACCCAGCCTAAGGATTGCTCAGCTTACAGAGATGGCTGACTCTGATACTTTAGAAGAGAGATTGGCACAGCTGCTCAATCTGGAGGAAGACAGATTTATCGCAGGATTCCATCAAAAAGTGCAGAAAGCACGAGAAAAAGCTTGGCATGATAGGCATATCAAGAACAAAACCTTTCAGCTTGGAGACTTGGTACTCCTTTATGACAGTAAGTTTATAAAGTTCCCTGGAAAGTTCAAAACTCATTGGTTAGGACCATATCAAATCCAGCAAATAACAGATGGAGGTGCTATACAGCTTTGTACTATGAGTGGGGAGTTTCTTCCTACCCTGATCAATGGCAGTCGGCTTAAGCTGTATCGCGAAGGCCATGCCACCTCCCAGTCCTAGCCCAGAAAGGAAGCTAGTGGTGCAGATGCTCAGTGTAGTTGAAATGAAGCATCGCACCCTAAGGAGTCTACACCGGGAAATGCTTCAGATAAGAATTCGCAGCCAGTTTTCCTGGTGGTTGCGACAATTTTGATATGAGGCGAGTTTTTGGCACTTTCCACTTCCAGACGATGCGATATCTTATCGCAGAGGACAGAAGACAGATTGATGCGATATCAAATTTTGAATTGATCCGAGGGCTAGTCACTTCGCCATCTGACAAGCATTAACTGCACGGCTGACAAGTATCTGTTGTACTAAGATTTGGCAGCAGTACGACGATTCTTCTAGATTTGGAAAATCCGATGCGACACCACTCCGGCGCGCAGTTTCCCAGCAAAATTTCAAACGGCGTTTGCAATAAATAGGCGCGGGGTGCTGTCTTGTCTATACATTAAATGCCGCCAACGGGTCCAGTTACTGGTCCGTTGCCATTTGAAATTCCGCCGTAGGATAAATACACGTCCTATTCAAAGCACGGGGCTACTTAGTCATTTTCACCAAAAGAGTTGAGCGCAGCTGAGCCGAGCCAAGCGTATTCTTAGCAGAGTCTGAGCAGGGAAATCAAAAACAGTTGCAGACTCCAATTTGCATTAAGATTAGCAATCATAGGAAGTCCAGAGTACCACAGGGGAAGGCGCCTCGCGCCAGACGAGCCTCTCGAAGACGTGTTGCAGAGATTCCAAAGGGGTGGAATTGAGTACGCTATGACTTCAGTTGTGGCGGAGAAAGGAAAGAAAATTGCTGCTGGCTCTTCGACCATACGCCAGTCGCTGAGAACCTTAGCTAATATGGAACGTAGCGAGACCCTGAATAGCACAGAGTCAGAAGAACCGGAGCAGGAACTTCCGGAAGAAGTTACAGTCACTACCCTATACTTCCCACCAAGAGTAGAGAATGCGCCAGCCATTGTTCTTCCACGAGACTTTAAGTATGAACTCATACTCCCGGCGCTGGATAACCGAGTGAAGGAAGAAGGTAACTTGTGGGGGAATATGCATGCTGTTAAGTTTACTGATTATAATCTGAGAGATTATACGCTGTACCCACAATTCCGCCGCGATCGTTATATGACGATTCAGAGGAACCCAGGGACACAGCACGATGAGTTCGTCCCCATGGACCATGTAAGCCATTTAGTACCGTCGGGACTGCTCAATCTCCTGGAGATCCCACACTTTGGACGGGGCCCGGAGGTCAATGCTGTGGTGCGGACGCTACTTTCATGCGTGCATGGCGGTTACTTATGGTTGGGTAACCGAATAGATGTCAATGTTGACCTCATTCACCGCATTACCGGTCTGTCGAAGACTGGTTTTGACCCACAGATAAATATTGATGGCGCCACAAAGGATACCAGGCTCTCAACCAAGCAGGTTGCGGAGTATAAGCTGCAAAGAGGAGGTCGCGCCTACGATGTCAATTCAATACAGGATGACGCCTTGCGGTTTACTGTTAGTCTGTTGGCCGGAAAACTCCTTCTCAAGGTGAGGCCGAAGGAGGTCACAGGCTCAGTTATCCGCCTAGCGATCGAAGTCATAAACGGTAAACCTTACAACTGGAGTTTATTTTTGTTAAATAGTTTCTTTCAAGACTGTGCGCAGGCGCAGCAGGATCCACTTCACAGCTTCCACTTCTCGTGGCTGCTGATCCTTATGGCTTTCATTGGATGGAAGGAGCCGCCCCATTCGCAGTTCCCACAGCTGGCACCAGGGGCGTGCAGAGGGTCGAGGTACTCCAATCTTTGGGCGAGTAATCACCCAGAGAAGCACAAGAATAACGCAATGGTATTCCATGAATATTATACGCTATTGCTTGAATCCGTCGCAACGATTCCGCGTGTCGACTCGCCGGTCGTTGATCTTTATCAGTCCAAGCTAGAATTTAAAGTCGACAGGGATAAAACCTACATCAGACCGAAAGGGTTCAGGAAACATAACGAATGGGCCCCCGGCCCATATCGCATGGAAATCCAGCAGGTTGAAGATACCATTAAGAACTGTTTCGACGAGGACATGAAACAAATGTATGATGATCTATCCTCTGGCCTAGTTCCAGTTGATCCCCTAGCCGCGGACCCAGAAGATGTTCAGGAGGTAGATCCTAAAGACAAAGAGAAAGAACCAATGGGTTCTAAGAGAAAGGCTATTGAAGGCCCTTCTCCGGGGCGAGCAAAGAAGAAGAGAACAAAGGCGGTTACTTCCGACGAACCGCAGGCACCAGTCATGACAGAGGATGAGTATGATCTCATCGCCAGCCGAATACAGGAGAAGATGCGGGATAAATTCGCTGCGATTCAGTCATCACAGGATCGTATGCGCATCAGCCTTGACAACAAATTGCGAGAGTTGAAGGCAATCACTGAGAAGACTGCTTCCATGCAGATTCAGCCAGCTCCAACTACAGTCGCAGAAAGTTCGCAGCCCCCTTCGCAGAGCAGAGAAGAAAGCATTGCAAAGGACCGCACGAACATTGTTCGTATACCGCCAGGAAGTATTAAGTTCCCTGTACCTATGGAGGTGCAGATGGTTCATCCTCTTGAGGTGAACCTACCAGAAGTACCTATGGATCAGTTGTATGAAATTTTCCAGCAGATAGGCACGGAGCTGAGGCACAGAGAACAAGTCACATATGAGCAAAATGTTTTGCTGTCCCACGATAATGTGCAGCTCATTGCGCAGCATGAGGCAGAGAGTGCCCAGTTGACGCAATATGTTCAGCGAGAGCAGGATGTCTCTCTTGTTTTAAAGAATATCGCAGCAGAGCTTCCGCAGTGCGATATCAGGCCTGAGTTAGAAATAACTCAAAAGATCAGAAAAATAGCGGAAAGAGCAAAGGCTCTAGATGAAGAGAAGAGAAAGATGGAGGAAGAATACGAAGCAAAGATTGCTGCACTAGAAGCAAATAAGCCACCTACTCCAGAGGAAATCCAAGAAGCACGAGTGCAAGCTTTCAGAGTTGTACAGACACAGATGCACTGTCGGGTGGAAGCAGCAGAGGCCATCCTGGAAGATGCATCAAAGGCATGGCTGGAGCTAGAGGAGCTCCCACAGAAAGCCCAGCTCGATCAGCACATTAAGCACTGTGAAGATGCGATAGCAAGAGCTGAAGAAGAGTACAAGGGCTTGAGTGCTCTTGCGAAGATAAGAAAGAAAGGGGAAATCACACAAATTCAGCAGCAGGTGCAGAAATACAGAGAACAGCAGATCAACCTGGCTAACGAAGTTAGCCCGCATGAAAGCAACATCGCACATCTGGTTGATGAACTGGAGCAAAAGGTGAAAAGCTTCGCCTCAAGTAAAGGAGTCATTGAGGGCACAGAGGACTCCTTGGTAACCGCTGAGCTGCTCAGCGCAGCGCAGGAAGAAGTAACACACATGGATGAAAGTATTAAAGCGCTTAAGGCACAATTCGCAGCAATCTCACGAGCAGCAAAGGATAAGCTTAGGCAGATGAATCAGGCTGTTGTTGCAAGTGGCTCGGGGACGAGCCACAAGTAAGTGTTAGGGGAGTTGTTGGAGAGAACTTCCGCAGCATTTAGGAAGCTGCTAATTTTGGGAAGGATAACTAATTTTGGAAGGAAAGTACCAATTTTGGCGGTAAGACAAAGATATCGCCGTAGCGCAAATTCCGGCGGGAATCACGGCGATAGGTACAGAAAAGTCAAGCATGTGGTACAAAGAAGAGGCCGAAGGGAGAGCTCAACCACCGCAATGAAGGCGCCGAAGATGAAGAGAGGGTTCAGCTACCCTCATTAAAGAAGAAGGACCACAGTCAGCGTTGCTTGAACCAAGAAGAAGCGACGGGCCGATGCATTAAAGACTAAGGACTGCAGGAAGCGGCGACAAGACAGAAGGCGGCCATGGAAGTACAGCCAGTTGACTGTAAGTGGTTAGGGTTGAGTCACTGTTGGGATAAGGCCCACAGTTTTGTAACTGCGATGAGACCTTCGGGCCATCTATATATAGTAGTCTTTTTATAGGATAAGGGGTTGGCCACATAGCGATAGGGACATCAGGTAGATGCTAGTCAAGTCTTTTGTGTTGCAAGTCTGAACATCCCTGAGAATACAAGGGCCGACCTGTTGAGAGATAGTGCAATCCGCAGGGATTGCGAGAGGAAGAGAGTGCACTGTAAAGGCAAGAAGAGAAAAGAGGTCTATAGAGAAGGGCTCCCACTGAGGTGGAGTTTCCCAGAAGACCCCTATTGTAAAGAGTGGAACGGAGCTGTGTTTATTCCCCAGAGTTGTAAACAAGAACCGCAGTTCCCCTGGGCGTAGTCTTTGCCCTGGGAGTATCAATGTGCTTATCTAAGTAGCACTATTGTAATTGTGTAGCCATTGTTCTCATTCACGTGTTTATGCTATATATGAATGCTTCAATCTGTTATAAGTAATATACATGGTCGTCAGTTAACTTCTGAATGATGTATAATAAGTGCGATAACCGTAGCTAACCTCTTTGCGAACTAGATACTTGTTAAACAGAGGTGAATGTGCGAGTAAGAACTGAATATGAGGCATGAATGGTTTAATTAGACATTGCGCAAAGTAATGTTCTACTCAGCACGTGTGGCGAGATATCAAGGGCCGACTTCAGTAGTGAGGGTTAGGCTTGTAGGCTGAATGCTGTTGCTAACTGCAGTACCAGGATAAGAATGGCTAAGATCACCTGTTAACCCAGGAAGCAGCCATAGTTCGCTTGCCGCAGGAGCTAGAAGAGCAAGATATTGCACCTACGATATCTTGGGTATCGCTAGACGGTTTCACCTAGGGAAAGACTTGTCACATTCCCTGCGTACTGCGATAAGACAGAGGCGTAACCGGAGTAATGGAATGAGATAGACAGCTTCTGTGAAAGGGGTTAAGGAGGGTTTACCCACCCTGGATGCCTCGGAACTTGGCTGAGGACACTTGAGTCTTCTGCCTCCCATTAGAATCACTTCGGGTGAGACTTCAGGTTGCTTCTGCGACCTGTTGCCGAAAGGGCCAGTGAGCTAAGGGTTCTGTTGGTCTAAAATATTATCGCCAGCCCGGGTCTGCCCAGAAAGAAGGGATAAAAGATCAACACTCGTCATAGGAAGTTCTACAGAGCCAATCCTTTTTCATATTGGATGTAGGCCCACCACCTGCAAGTCTTCATCATCACTGGCCATACTATGGAATCGTCAAGACTTATTATGTGTGTCAAAAAAACCTCGAAAGAGCATCCCAGGAATTTTACGAGCACACAGCTCAACATATCGGATCTCCCAGGATCTTTTACATGTGACTGTCAGAAAACCTTGAAAGAGTGTCTTGCCAAGCAAGATCTCTAAAGAGCATCTAAGGCCTTTTTCATCCTGTTCAGATTTCCAGGACTTATTACATGTGACCCCTACCACAAAACCTTAAAAGAGTATCTTTCCAAGCAATATATCTAAAGAGCATCTAAAGCCTTTTTCATCCTGTCAAGATATCTAGGACTTATTACATGTGGTCCCCACAAAACCTTAAAAGAGTGTCTTTCCAAGCAAGATCTCTAAAGAGCATTTGAGGCCTTTTTCATCCTGTCCAGATCTCCAGGACTTATTACATGTGGTCTAGCAAAACGTTAAAAGAGTGTGTTTCCAAGCAAGATCTCTAAAGAGCATCTGAGGCCTTTTATGTGACTAGCACAACCTGTCAATATCTCTAGGACTTATTACATTCTACCCTTGCACAACCTATCCACGGCCATAGAGTATCAACCTAATAATCACCATACATCGTCCTGATGTACATGATCATCCTGATCATCATCACTACATTGTCCTGATGCATGTCATCTGGAGCAACATCCTGAATCTCCTCATCCATGATCATCCTGATCATACAATGCATCCAGCTGATGCATACCAAGTATCTACCTGATACATATCATTATACATGATCCACCTGATCATACAATGTATCCACCTGATACATACATAGATACATGATCCACTTGATCATACAATGTATCCACCTGATATATATCAACATTTATGGTCTACTTGGTCATACAACGTATCCACCTGATACATATACAGATACATGTTCCAAGCATCCAACATGATGCATATACATATACATGATCCAACTGACCATACCAAGCATCCAACATGATGCATATACATATACATGATCCAACTGACCATGCCAAGCATCCAATATGATGCATATACAAAGTAGTAACTGGAGCATCATCCTGATGCTCAACATCAAATGCTTACATCCATAGCCATGGCAGGATCCTCCTCTCACCATGCTTGGAATGGATTCTAGCAAATGTGTCCATCACTTCTTCCTCAAAGTGTCGTCAATCTGAAGAACACTAAGCCTCTCCCTGAAGTACTCAAACTTCACTATGGCTAGTGGTTTTGTCAGCACATTTGTAACCTACTCATCCGTGGAAACATACAGGAGATTCATTGCTCCTCTCTACACCATATCCCTAAAATAGTGATAATTGATCTCAATTTGTTTCGACCTGTCGTGGAACACTGGGTTCTCAGATAGCTTCACACAACTCTGGTTGTCACAAAAGATACCAGTAGCCTCCAGCGGGAGATCAAATAACTCATACAGTAGCTTTCGGAGCCATACTGCCTCACAACTAGATGAATAGGCCGCAACATACTCTACTTCGGCTGTACTCAGTGCTACACAGGACTGCTTCCTGCTAAACCAAGAGATCACACCTGATCCTATATTGAAGAAGCACCCAAAAGTGCTCTTCTTATCTATATCACTGCCTGCCCAGTCTGAATCAACATAACCCTACAGGTTAAAACTTTGATTCGCATCATACTTGAGCCCATAATCAACTGTACACTTCAGGTACCTCAAAATATTCTTTACGGCAACCAGGTGAACACCTCTCGGATTCATCAGGAACTAGATCAATGTGTTCACCACAAAGAAAATATATGGTCTCATGTTCGTCAGGTACATCAAGGACCCAATCATCTGATGATACATAGTGACATCAACCGGCTCAGATGATGCATCACACAGAATCTTCAAGTTTGATGCCATAGGTGTGGCCATGGCCTTCCAGTCCATCATCCCGAACCTCTTCAGGATCTCTATTGCATACTTCCCTTTTCCAAGGAAGATTCCATCTGTGCTCTGCCGCACCTCCATACCTAGAAAATAGTGCATCATCCCCAATTCCTTCATCTCAAACTCGGCAGCAAGATTCCTCTTGGTGTCGGCAATCAACCCATCCTTACCTCTTACAAATAGGTCATCCACATGCAATAGTAGTATCACAGGATTTCCTTCCTTAACCTTGTAGTAAAGGTTGGAATCTACTTTACTCTTGGTAAAGCCCAAACTGGATAGAAAGTTGTCTATCCTACCATACCAAGTCCTAGGAGCTTGCTTCAAGCCATACAGGTCTTTCTTCAACTTTCACACATACGACTCCCTATCATATGTCTCAAAACCGAGTAGCTACTCCACATACACTTCCTCTTTGACTACCCCATTCAAGAAAGCTGTCTTGACATCCATCTGGTGTATTTTCCACTTCATCACTACAGCCAGAGCAAGTACGATTCTGATGGAAGTGTATCAGCCTACAGGTGCAAAAATCTCTTCATAGTCTATTCCCTCTTTCTGAGAGAAGCCAGGAGCTACAAACCTCGCTTTGTATTTTTCTATGCTACCATCTGCGGCATGCTTGACCTTATAGATCCACTTGGACGTCACAACAAACTTCCCTTCAGGTCTTGGGATTGCATCCCAAACATCATTCTTCATGATCGACTGGTACTCCTCGATCATGGCATTCTTCCTGAATCTTGGGAAATTCAATATCTTTAATATCTTCAATAGATAACTTTGTTGCTGAACAAATGTTGTAGTCCTTCTTTTGTAGGTGATGGTATACGATCTTTCCTACAAAACAAGTTAAATTGCGTGATTAGAAACATCTCATAGTTTTTAGAACAAATTCTTACACATAAATAAATATGTCATATAGTCATGCAATTATCTTACCCAATGCTTCAATACAACATTTATTCATATCCCGTAACTTTCTAGATGCCTTCCAATCTCTACCAGAACATTGTTAAGAGTGTGCACAACTCCCAACATGTCAACAAAGAGGTTTCATTCTAGATAAGTAGCAATGGAATGTTGTACAATGCCATAGGCCACTTACCCATCAAATGCATATTAGTAGTAAACTGTTCATTAATGCAATTATTCTAATATGCATAATACACAACCTAAGTCTAGGAACATAAGTGTATACATCATTGAACAATATTAATCAAATATACAAGAAATGAAAATTTAAATACTTATCTTTGTTTGTTGTTGTTGGGTTGACTCCCTCTCAGTCTTTGCTTCCTTTCTGCAACTCCATTTTGATGTGGATTGTGAGAAGTGGTCAAATCCCTCTGAATGTCTGCATCCTTGCATAAACTACTGGAGTGTGCTCCCTCTTGATCTTTGCTTCCTAGATTACCTATCCTTGAACTTATATCTATCCTCGATCACTATGCATGCTTACTAGTATCATCATTGTGTTACCCTCGAGATCTCATACATAATCATACATTTATTAGTATAATCTCAATACTATCAAAATACAATAATCTTAAACATGTATAGTGATGATCATTTCAAACACAGATAATAAGCATTAGCATTCAATGTTTTAGGGAAGACTTCTCTTACTCATGCATATTCATATTTGACCAAAGGACTTTTCTGGTTAGTCATATCATCAAGCAAGGTAAGAGACAAAATATGCATAAACCCTTGATTACTTACATTTCTAACTTCATGAATAATCATTATCAACCATGCAACAGTATAAGATCCTAACACAAGGTAGGGTTCTAACTTGATATAGGAAAAATACCTGGATTAGCATGCTAGCTAGTTATGTCTAACATACCCGCACAATGTCTTCTTGTTCTCTTCAATGACTTGTGCTAGTAACCTGCATATCTCATAGGTTAACCATTATAGAACCAAGCTATACATACCTTGTAAGTAGATTTTTTATGTGATCCATGACAATGGATGAATATTTGTCTTCATGTCAACATGGTCATATGTTCTTGAACTTAGAACATGATTTGTGTTTCTTGATGTACCTTTCATGTTAGCAGACAACATCAACCTCATACAACACCACAATGCATTAGTACAATCATAAGTGTCAAAAACCCTAATCAATGAATATCTTCTATCATGTACTCATATTTTTTTATTAAGGTGATACGACAAGTCTAAGATTAATCAAGATTGTACTAACCTTAATGATGACAAACAAATCATAAACTTAGTCATGAATAGAATTCGAAACATACCTATAATTCATACTTGTCGAGATTGCTTGTAATCTTCTTATGTAAGGCCTTAGCCTCATCTCCTTCTGAAATAGGAACTTCTTCACTTATGCAGGTGACCAATCCATTCTCTTCTAGGATTAACCCAATCCACTTGATTTGCAGAAACTAGATCTGGAGCTGGATTAGGGTTTGTCAGGGAAACCCTAAAAATTCAAACTTTGAATTTCAAACTTCTGAAAGGATAGAAAGATGTGCCTTGATGAGCTGATCAAGATGGTATACTCAGAATTTGAAAACTGCAAAGTTTCACCCCTCAAAATTGCCTTTGAAACGTTCGGATCTTCTTAACAGGATCTCGAACTAGGGTTTGATAAAGACCACCCTTTTTCCCAACCAAAAGGTTCGATCCAAATCTCTAAACTTCAATTTTTCTGAGGAACTTCTAGCCATGGTCACAAACTTCAGAAATTCCAACTTTTGCAGAAGCCATAATTTTCCACCTTTCAGATCAAAATCCCAAACTAGGGTTTGATCAATCCCGACCTTCTGCCCAACCAAAAAATTTGATCTTGGTCTCTAAATTTCGATTTTTATGAGGAGCATCCAGCCGTGGTCTCCAATACAAAAATTCCAACATTCTCTGAAACCCTAAATTCCCGGAGCCATGAATGAAGGTGCTCAAAATCCAATTTTGTTTTGACAGAAATATGCACCTGAATGTTTCTATTGTAACTCCGAAATTTCAGATCTACAGGGTCTGACAATTCTTCTTTTTGTAGTCTAACCTATTATATTTCCAACCCCATAGGTCTGATCTCATATGGATTCTCTGAGAGAGAGTTATGCCAAGTGTTGCAAGGTGACCTGTTTATGGGATAAAACAGGAGAGCAAAAGTGTACAGCGTGCCACATGTACCTAGTTCAGTTTCGGCCTCTGAAAAACTTACATGAGAAATTACATTCCATTCCCTACCTATAACTTTTTATGAAATTTCATTTAGAGCCTCCTATCCCAAGCTATGACCTTTTTTACTAGGTCACTTGTTTATGACTCAGATCTGGAAAAGGCAGAAACCCTATATTGTACAGATCATAAATCACAAAGTACAACGAATTAGAGGTTGTCCTTTGGACAAAAGGTACATGAGGATCATATCTTTGACCTGTAATATTTTTATATCTTCAAACCTCTCCAAAATAGATTTATATCGAAAGTGCTACGATGACTGGTTTTTGCTATATCAAGCCCTAGCTTCGCAAGTGCAACAAGTGTCATAAATGCCATATCATGCCTTCTTTTAGGCTAGCTCTGATACCATGTTAGTTTTTCAGAATTTACTTCAATATGGTCTATCATATTAACTGAGAGAACAACATGTACAGCATATTTACAGCATATTAATCATGGACACAATAATGCAAGCACACAAGAGACACAAAGTTTCATCGGGGAAAACCACAAAGGTGAAAAACCCTACAAATTCCTCAGAGATAGATAGAGCAATGATACAACCCAAGCATAATAGATATACTCCTAGCAGCAGCTTCTCGTCCTCCACAAGTGTGCCACTCTCCAATGAGAGTATGAGTGAGAAAGTGAATGATCAAATAGAGTGCCTCTCGCACTCTATTTATACTTGACTTGACTTGCCTAATAACTTTTGCTAGGTCGGCCTTAACTTAACCACATAACATAATGCTGACAGGGTCGACCCCCAATAGGGTGGTCTAATAACTCTTTTACCCACATGACTCATACAGGGCCGACCCCATCAAGGTGGTCTAATAACCCATAAATTATAAGTTACGACACTTACATTATAAATGACGACACTTCTGTATAGAGGAATAATAACATCTCTATAGGAACACAAACACTTCTGTATAGAGGAATAATAACATCTCTATTCTAATACAATATACATAGGTGAAATACATTCCGAAGTTACAATTACATCAACAGATGGTGGGAGATAGAAGTAACCTGTAGCTATAGAGGAAGAAAAACTAATCAGAGACGAAGAAACTAAGGAAACTATGCTAACTAAGGAAGAATTTGCGGCAATATTTAATCTACAGATGATGGAAGAAGAGAGATTTAGCCTACAGCAATAGGAAGAAAGACTAATAGAGAAGAAGCAAAAGAGACTAAGGCAAACTATAGAGGAATTTGGAAGCAATATCTAACTAAAATGATGAAAGAAGAATTGGAAACAAACTGCAAATTATTAAACTATTGGTTGACCATTCCTAGCTCAGAAGAAAGGAGATTATATTAACAACAGAATATTAATTACAGAGGAACGAAGAAGATGACATCTATAGGAAAAGGAAATTGATTACAAACATAGGAAAATAAACTAGCTATTTGCAAGACAAGAAATGCATAAAAAGATAAATAAAACCTCCACTTGATGAGGGGCCCTTCCTAGTAATCAGAGGTGAAACTAAATTGGCTTAATCACTATCAACATAGCATCAACGTACTACTACTTCCATTAACTGAGAAAATTACAATGTTTACAAAGAACAAACTATCTATCTATGTTGTTGTTGCATCTTTTGAATTCATAGATTAGGTAGATTATAGTTGTGTTACAGTAATTGTTGGATGAATCATTTTGGTAAAGATTGAATACTGTAGTTTGATAATTATACGATTTAACTTCTTGCAAAAGTAATCTAGTTCATTTCTATTCTTAGATCAGTAACTGCTAGGTTGATTTCTGTACGAAGGTAGCTTCACTTTGAATTCCTAGATGTATGAGTTAGATTAGTTTTCTATATGGAATGAGTTTGGCTGAGCAGATAGGTAGGATTATTATCTCCATTCACTCAATAAACTAGTGAAATGTTTATGCATAGATTGTGCTTATTGCCATTGAAATAAAAGACCTCTCTAGGTTTGACAATTTATATTGAGCATCCTGTGTGTTAGTTGTAATTAATTGGCATATAGGGTGACCAATAAAGGGGCGATGTATATTCCACTAGGGAGTGGTGAGGGGGTTGTGGGGATGAACCATATGCTGCAAAATGTCATCTTGTCAAACCATTTGAATTTCCTTGCTGACATTTAATTCTTTTGTAAGGAAGTTGTTGAAGAATTCAGTCCATGGCTTCAATGGAGCATGGGCAGCCCAAAAATTCGTATGGAAGGTATGGGATCTGTTTTTCTTGTACCACAAGTCACTATACCTCATGGGAATGGGTCTTCCTCATTCCCATTCAATTGTTGAACATACTAGCATCAGTTTTCATCTATTACGAATTCCCAGCAGTGAAAAAAACCAGAAATCGCAACTTTCCAAGAACCCACGTTTTGAAGAGACATAAACGCCAAGAATTGGGTATTGATAGTAAAATCCAATGCTGGATCCATAAATATGAACCTTGGGGTGAAATTTAGAGTATTAGATACCCTGAAATCCATTGGAAAACTCAGGTTTTATAGCCCAGAAGTCCAGTGACGGGATTGAGTTATTGGATGACAAAATTGTGAGAAATCCAAGTGTGAATGACTGAGCAGATGTTGGGTTTGCTTGATAAACCCAGTGAAGGCTATAATCTCTAAGATCTAGTATCTAGACCTTTCTATGCCCACCCTGAAGATAACTAGAGGGAAGGAACGCCTGAGGGACCGTGCAGTAGAGAAGGGGACCTTCATTGTGTTGGGTGTGGTAGGTATTGTGGGTGTCATGATTGTTGAGTTTAGTTGAGATGCCTATAGCTTTGTGGTTGAGCTCACTGGCTTAGCATCCTCCTCTTTAGTCTTTGTATACTTGATAAACCCAACTGTGTGTTGGATTAGCATGACTGTTTGTGGAAAACCATGGCTCTGAGTGAGCCTATTTAGTTCCTCCTTAGTGGATACACAACCCAGCTCGGGGGTGATCTCTCAATTGAAAGAATATAGGATGGACATAGATCTATGGTTGGTTGTAACGTTGCTCTCACATAGCCAGTTGTTGGACAACTTCATCTCAAAGATAAGTTTTCTCTATGCTTTAAATTATTATCATTATGTGTTATGTTGTGAATGTTAATTGTCCATGTTAATAAAATGAAATGATTATCTTAATAAAATTGACATGAATTCTGTGCATAGTATGAGAATGAGATTGAATTCTCTGCATGTTGATCCATCATATGCATATGATAGATATCTTGATGCATTATTGGTTGTGTGTTTGCAAATATGATTTAATTCCACTGTGTTTATATTGAGTATGAATTTGCACACAGAAATTTTTATTTATCCATGAATTTCTTAGTAATGTATGGGGATGAGATTGTCAAATACGCCCTAGTATGTTGGTCATGTTTCCTCCCTTGCACTGGATTGACAGGAGGGGGTGTGACAATTTAAATGGTAATTATTACTTTTATAAGAAGAATTTCATTAAAATAAAGGATTCACCGGACCCAATTTATAAGCCAGCGAGTATTGTACTCGGTCTCTTGATCAGCCAGCAAATGAGTGCACCTAGATTTAAATCGATAGAATTATCAGCAAGTTTGGTTGGACAAACATTTAACGACCTCACACCTCATATTGTACACTGCTCAAGTTGGCCCTCAATTAGACCCAATGCAGTACTCGGATTTGACCCAATTAATTAGCCAGCGAGTTAGGACGTAATTGCAACACTACAAGGATTGATCCCGTAGAAAACGAGTTAGGCTATTTCGATAAACCTCCTCAACATAGCCGCTAGAGGGAACATGAATATTTTTGTAGCTGAAGGGAAAGATAGAATGACTTTACAGAAAGAATGCTTAAATTCCGAGGTATACTGGGTGGGATCTCATTAACCATTAATGAGCTACCTAGAAAGTATACTATGTACATCATGCCACACCAAAAGGATCTATCCTAAATATGCATTTTCCCTGTCGGAGACCTACCTCTACTTCCCTTAATAAAATGGACTTTTCCCTAGTCGGAAACCCACCTTTCCTGGTTGGGAAATTTGATTTCATGTTAGAAGGACAGTGACAAAGGCAGGTTAATTCAAGTAACTATAACTTCTCCCAAAATGAGCCTATTTCCATCACCTCCAAAAGTGTCCTTAAAAATACATTTTATATATCAAATTGTCCATTTATCCTCATAACACTACTGACAACCACGATTTAACCATTACTTTGTACCTTGAATACTCTAAACATAAAAGTATACCCTTTAAAATTGCATTTCAAGTGTTCAACAAGGAATCTATCTACAACCTTATTGAACCAAGCTTAAAATGCATTTATATTTAGGAACTCAATTTCAGCCCTCAATTATACCCACCTTATATACATGAAAACATAACTACCTAGATTTATTTATTTATCCATCCTATAGCTTTCAAATGTCGGGTAACGTATTGTACTACTGTAAGACTAATACTAAGGGTAGCATCGTGTACTGCTACCTTTCCTTGAACCACCCTCTTCTTAAAGTATTTGGAGCAACTCTTTGTTTGCTTTATCAGATAGGCAGGAACTGAAGTAAGAGCGATTGTGGCGAATATAAAATAATGATAATTTTATATATGTAGGTATCGAAGAAATACTAGGTTGGATAGATGGCAAATTACAATAATTTCTTATTGATAGCTTCCCTGAATATGTGCAAGGGAAGCTTGCGATAGACACTGAAAGGAGAAGGAGCTTAAATGCCTTATGTTACAACTTTATGGATTACTCTAGGGTGTTAAATTGGGGCCTTGGAGATAAATAAATTTTAGTGAAGGGCTCACCAATTGTCCAAAAGGTAACGGTTGACCTTCCATCCAGTAGTTTCTTTCCAGGGAGAGATAACTTGGCATCTTCGGCAACTCAATTTGAAGATCGTGAATGATTTTAGCGCTTTTACCTGATTAAATGGGATTTCCATTATCCCAAGCCATATGAGAATATTTACTTGTAAATGAAGAGAATATATGTGCTCCAGTGGATGGTGCACAACTCGGTGTTTTTCTGTCGCTGGATAGGTAGCTTCCAACTATGCCTAGTGGGAGTTTATGAAAGTAAAAAAACTCTCTTTTTTTGTACCATGCTTTCCTGTTTCATGAGGGTTTTTTATCCTCCCTTTAAATCAGACAACTTTAGCAGAGAAAATTCCAGGGATGATATCTGGGTCTTCGACAGATGCTCTTCCATCATCTGGAGTGAGGTCTAGGCAAAATCTGTTTCTGCAATAAACTTAAGTAAGTTGCTTGATGGCCAAGAGATGACACTCTTTTGGGTTTGCAATAGTTTTGTTAAAAAAATTAATTAATTGAAAAATAAATATTTCCCGAAAAAGTTATAAGGTCACTTAGTTTTTATAATATAGTGCAACATCCTATCTCAACACCTTTATAGAGAAATTCACTAATGTTAAGATTACAAGGTCATCATCATCCAGCTCTTCCAAATGTCAAAAATCCATGCAATGATTTAACGATCTGGAAAAGGAGGATATCGAGCTCTTTAAAATATTTTAAGCAATACTATGCTTAAGAGTTCTACCATAAACATATATGGTACATACAAGCAAGAGTTGGAAAATAGAAGCTACTCTGTTAAGTGCACCACTACAATTTAAGATTAGTAAATATGATCAAGTTTGTGCATCGTTTAGTGGCAGTGAAAACAAGTACAGGGAATGGAAAAATGAACATGGAATGGGAGGCCCAACTTTTATAGGAGATAAAAACTATTGCGGTGAAAATTAAATTATCGTCCCAAGACAGTAGGAAACATATGTTGGTAAACACAAAGAAATGAATATATACCAGTCACGCACCCTTTCATCTCAAATCAGTAGATAAATGATAAATCACATACATGATCAAATACTAACTTTAAATATTAAACATACAAGTAATACTACACGACTACACATTAGGTTTTCAAAATGTGCCTAGCATTATATTTTCAAGCTCACTTCACTGCATTTTACAATTAATTTTTGTTAAGGACTTTTCATGGGAATCGCTAAATTCTCTTCTTGGAATGGCCTGGAGCTATATTAGCTCCAGGTACAGACAACAATCAACTGGGAAACATACCTTAAATAAATTTGTCCCTTAAATGGATCTGGGATGGGTATGTAGAATGGATATGTTTTGTGTCAAACCTTGTAATTTGTGAAGTGTGATGCCTTTCGGTATCACAAACCATCGCTATAAAGTCTAATGAAGAATCTAGGAAATGAATACCACTAAGCTGTAAACAAGAAGATAAATCCAATTTCAAAAAGAGAAATCAGTTGGCTGAGCATTAAATCCTAAGATAGCCATAACAATCTACGACTATTAGCATATATATAGAAGCCTTTATGCAAAGCAGAAAGGTGACTAAGGTATTATATCAGAATACAATTATTGTAACTATCCGGGAAAAAGACTTGTTTTTAAATGAAACATCAATATTTTTAATAACCAGGCTTATACTGGACCTCAAAATCAATTTTTTTCTAACCACAAAACCCATTTCAAAATTTGAGAGCTATTCTTTGTGAGTAGCTTCTCATTTTTCAACATTCCTTGCATAACTTTAAGATTAGATCTAATATTTTTTCTAATATAGCCCAGCATCTATCATGTCCCCATCTAGACCCTATCACTTTAACATTTTAAATGATGTAATATTGTTATGAAATCATGGTGAGGAGCTCAAGGCTAAGGCCCCGCCATCGATTTATTGATGCATATGGTTTGCGTGCTAGCCAGGCACATTGGAACTTCAACATCATGTAATATGCATTTTAATAAAAATACCCACAACTAGCTATGTAATGCAACAAAGAGATGGGGGCATGATTTCACAAGGAATTGGGAGGGAAAACATGCAAACCCTTGAGCCAATCAGTTCAAGCCAAGTGTCAATGAGAGAACCCATCAGACCCTCAACTACCCATGTTGAATTTTGTACCCAACCATTGATTTCTCCCAAGAGTTGGTTGAGGTAGTTAATGCCTTGGGAATGGAGAGGTATGGCTGTCCAAATTCAGGTATGGGAAAGCCACCATTCATGGAAAATCGTGTTTGTCTCCTTGGGCAAAAAAAGAGCCACGAAATTGCTCTCTAAGCCATTATGCAACCATGGGCCTAGCTCTCTCACGCAGCTCTAGCTTCCTGGGAATTTTCCTCCCTGGGTTTTCTATGTTCCCCTTCATCTTTTAACTGGGAAGGGGATTTTTTTGTTGATAACCAGTGGGGAAGAGAACAAAATGTTTTTGGGTCTTCTTGGAGGTCATTTATGCCATTGGAAAGGATCATAACTAGTGGGAGAAATCAGTTTTGCTTCCTGGGGTTGAATTCGAAATTTCATAGTTCATTTGGGTGAACCACGAGTTGGGAGAGCCAATGTGGTCCCTGTGTTGTGAGTACCTCGGTTGTAAATGTGTTAGGGTATGGGTAATGGGTAATCCATTGTTTTGGCTTGAACTTGAGAGTAAGCATCCAGGGTTCAAGTGTAGCCTGATAAACCGAGTTGGACTGGCTTGGTTGAGATGAAATGGTTAATGGGCTGTGTGTGAACATGAATGTCCCCTTTTCCTTGTAAGAATCATGCCTAGCTTGGGGGTGGCCTTCGAACAGACTCAGTATAAGCTGTCGAAGAGCCTATGGTTGGGTGGAACGTTGCAGCGACATAGCTAGTTGCTTGGGGCAATTGTAAAAATGGAGATAAGTGTTTTTATGCCTATATATTTACTTCTGCACTATATTAATTCAATGACTATTGATATGCTGTATGCATGAGTAATGTGTGCGGATGTTTTAATTCCGTTGTGCATCATTTTCTTGTTTTCCATCTACACAGATCTCTTTTAATGATATGAATCTAATGAGTGGGCTGAGTTTTATGTGAAAGCCCTAGAGATTGCCATCAGGTACCCTTCCTTGCCTTGGATGGATGGGTGGGTACGTTACAGCATCCTATCTCTACACATTTATAGAGAAATTCACTAATGTGACGATTACAAGGTCATCATCATCCAGCTCTTCCAAATGTCAAAAAGCCATGTAGTGATTTAACGACCGGGAAAAGGAGGTTATCCAGCTCTTTAAAAAATTCTAAGCAATAATATGCTTAAGAGTTCTACCATAAACATACATGGTAGTATGTATATATCTATCTATATATATATATATATATATATATATATATATATATATATATATATCTTTTCATTATAGTTATACCTAGTGGTTTGCTTGGCTAGACACCTATTTATGTTGCACTCTTTTTCTCTTGCTTTTCAGCATTATCTAGGGGTTGCTACAACACTCACTCCTTGTAACTTACATTGGATGATATTTTTAGTCCCATTGACCTACCATTGTGGTCATTTGTTGGGAATTAATAAAATTATCTTATATTATCTTATCTAGGACTATTCTTAGAATTGTTCTTATCTTATCTTATTGTTAGCTTGCCTAATTTTAGAGGGATAAGAATCTATTTTAACACCTGTACCGGGGTCTAGGGAGTTTTTTTTATGAATCCCTTCCATAGGTAATCTATGAGAGAATAATTCCCTAGCCAAGTGCAATACCCATACTATATTTGAGACTTAGGCCTGAGTTGGTGTCCATACCTCCTTAGGAAAGCTACTTTATCTTATGTAACTATGAAATAATAAAAAGTGACTGTATGAGTCCATTATACAACTTTTTAGTATTGTTCCCTTGACTAATTTTTTTGAGATTTCTTATTAGAAATTCACTTTTCCATTTTCAGTCCAGAAACCTCATGTTTTAGTTTCAGCTGTACGTTCCCTAATTTTTAGCTCAGATTTTAGTACAGGTTTCCTTTTTAGTTATAGAAACAATCTTCCAGTTAGTTTATTAGCAGTTATAATTTGATGCTCATAACAGTGGTATCAGAGCTACTTTGTTGGCCTCGTGGTGGGACATTTGCAAAAGCTTCATTTTCTTATGCTCATGACAATTTCGTTATGCTAAACCCTTTAGAAAATAATCAGATAATTCCATCCGCCATATTACACAAGAGTGACCAGCACTTGATTGGCAGCAGATGGTTGAGCATAAGATGGAAGGGGAGGATGAGGTTGGTGGCCACCCATAGATAACCACTTGGGAAGAATTTGTAATTGCATTTTTTCATAAAATTGAAGCATATACCTAAGAAGATTATTTCTTGGTCCTCATAAATATGAAGTAGAATCCCATGGGGGTGTGGTCTACCAACAAGTTACAACCTAGAGAACCTATTCAAGTATCTAATTAATTATGAGTATTCAACTATGTTATTTTTCCATTTTTTGGATATGACATTGGGTAATTTTTTATATGTATTTGGTTCAAGACTCAAGTGCTATTAATGGGTGCTATTAATTGATTACAAGATTTTGAGTTTACTTCGTTGGTTACAATTGCAGAGTCAATTAATCTAACTTGAGTGAGGGAAATCCATGCTTAAAAATATAATAGTTTTCCAAAGGAGGATCTACTTGAAGCACTGGAAACTATGACCCTGAATATCTCAGTAGTACATGCCTAAAAAGCATCTCTTTGTAGATGTGATTTTTTTAGTGTCACAGGCCATGGGACCCGAGTAACCGAAAACTAGGAGAATTCCAAGATATGATAATGTGGATCTAATTCATACTTGGCCAACTATGATAAACATATTTGTTTTAAGAGAATATGGGAATATATGGCTTGTTATCACCATCAAAGGCTTATCATTATACAATTGAGGCTTTTGAAATGTTCTTGCTTCCAATGGAAAAATATGGAACAAAGTCTCTTGTTTCTATGGGGAATGATGCACCTTTAGCTGTGATGTCAAATAGACCTAAAATAATATTTGAGTACTTCAAGCAGATGTTTTCTCAAATGACAAATCCTTATATTGATCAAATTCCTGAATCAAATGTCATCTCGATGGACTGCATGATTGGTTTAGAAGATGATCTTACAAAAACTAGCAAGAAGTAGTTCCATCGGATTTCTCTTAAAGCTCCCATTCCTTCCATTGAGAAAACAAAAATACTTTAAGAAATAAATTCTTTATTTAATAGAAATTATGAATTATATTAAAAAATAAAATATAAAACTAATCTAGATAGATTTATAACACATATGGAGGAGGTACAAGAACTTTTCTAGGGGAATAATGATGATGGTGGTTTCGGTATTTCTCTCATAGTACAAAAACCAAAATTCCAGGAATTAACTGTGGGTGTAGAATAGCAGGTGACTTAGAAACTATAGTAGACTAGATTAGTCTGTAAGTCAATCACTAAAGGAAGATGAAGAGCAAGGCATTGTATAGTTTTTGAATCCTAAAATGAACATGAAGTGGATATATATTAATTTGGCCCCATCCATATCATTAAGGCTACTGAACAACAATCTAATTCAAACTCGTTACTGTTCTTGAGCTGAAGTGGCTCTACTGAATCAGGGGGTTGAAGATGAATGGATCAGTGAGACTGAAAATTGAGTTTCTCTTATGTTTTTGAGGGAGGTAATAAATCATTAATTCTTGTAATGTTATGACCTTTGGTGATGTGATCAATCAATGGAAATATTATTGATGGAATTTCTATATTTTGTGGTTTATATCTAATACATTTTGATAAATTTTATACTAGATCATGTTAAACTTTCAATTGGAAATAATAGAGAGAGTAGGGACATCATTTTATATTTTGAACTTACATGGATGGATTTCCAAGCATGGGAACCAAATCATGGCTGAGGAAGGTACAAGATCATCACCAAAGAACATATATCTTCCATCTCTTCCTCCTCCAAAAATGCAGTGGCCTATCACATTCTTGATGAGGCCTCACTTTTCCCATTGAGATAGAAGACTTGTTGTACCATTGACAAGACCCAAATTGCCATCTCTGGGTGTAAGGGACTTTGCAAAAGTTTCGTCCTGGTCATATGCACACCTGACACAAACAAACAACATTTTTCAACATCATTGGACACCTCTAACTAGATTTTAATGAATATTTAGTAACTTTGGCATGCATGGACTAGAAGTGTCATATAACCCTAGAAAATTGGAAATCAGGATATGAGCTTAGCAACTTTGATGTGCTTGTAAGACCTGATCTGTCAAGTGTATTATAATCATAAGAAATTGGAAATCGAACCATTAATGGATGAGAAATTGTTGAGAATCCCAGGATGTCCATTGATACTATAGCAATAAAAAACAATAGGACCACCTCCGGTTTGCAAACCCTGATTGATGACTTTATCTGTATCAATGAAGTATGTCTATAATAAATCATTGATGAATCAATATGAAGTAGGAAAAAAATGAAACAAATTTATAAGTAAATATTGGTGAAATAATGACTTAAATGTACATAGTCATGTCTATTGAAAATCATAGGGACTTCTTTGTGTGGATTTAGAAATGGATAAGGAACATGGAATTTAGGATAGATGATGAATGCACCACATATACTTTCTCTTATCAAAGAGATGTGAGCATGGCACCATAGATTTCCCCTCTTCCTTTTGACAATGAATTTATAGGATTAAGTATGTCCAAGACTAAAAATATCATTGTGATCTTCTTTGCATGTTCATAAAGGGAGAGATCAATTGGATCTTTGTTGATGGCATGATAACATTATACAGAACCATCTGTTTGAAGATGGGGTTAATCACTGGAGTAGAAGAAGATGCAATATTGTGCTTCATTATGTGGTTAAACAAGAAATTATTACATCAAGTAGCCAACATTTTTCTTCTACAATAGATCGAACACAAGGTTGGCATGGAATTAACCAAGACATAACTGAACATCTGAAAAGAAAGTCTACTTATGAAGTAACAATGGTGGTTCGAATCTCTAGCAACATTGCTTCTGCACAAGTGCTTGCCACTATATGTATTCAAACCAGTGACCTACATGAACAATATATTACTACGGACAATATATTGCTTCTGCATACGTAAATTTTGAGGAAGACAACTTTCTGTTATGACACTAATCGGAAAAGAGAAGGAATTTCAAATTGGAAAAGTCATAAACCCAGCAATTTTGAGCTGAAAAAGAAAAATTTCAGGTTTAGTGGGAATTTTGGTTTTTAAAAGAAAAATTTTCAGAATTGAAATTTTCAAGGGAACAACCCTAGAAATAGTCAGTAGTAGAATTTTACAGCACCTAGAAACACTCCCAATGCTACCAGGACTAATGATCAAAAGGAACCTATCAAATGTTTTGAGTGTCAAGGTCCTCATTATGCATCAGAATGCCCCAAGAGGAAGTAGACAACTAACAACATTCATTCTATTAAGACAGAACCTACTGTTGGAGACTTGGCAAGGGAGATGCCCAGAATCAATGAAGCACTTGACAATAGACAAGCAGATCATCAAATGTCTATGGTAGAGATTGAAGGTAAGCTACAAAATCATCCTGTTACTATTTTGATTGATCTAGGTGCTAGCTTAAGTTATATATCACCAGATATTGTAGAAGGTTTTAAATTGAAAACAGAAAAGTTCAATAAATCTTGGTTAGTTAGACTAGCAACAGGAATAAAGAGGAAAGTATCAGATTTTATTGAAATTTGTGCTTTATCCATGAAGTAGTTAAAGACACAAATCAAGTTGAGTATTTTACCTTTAGGATCCTATGATATTATAATCAAAATGGACTGGTTAGAAGCCCATCATGTCATTCTGAACTGTTATGAGAAAATTTTTACATGTTTAAATGATGAAGGAGAAACTGTAGAAGTAAAAGGTATTCTAAGAAAGACAACCCTTAGACAGATTTCAACCATGCAAGTTAAGAGGGAAGTTAGGAAAGGATGTCAATTGTTTGCAGTAAATGATGAGTTTATTTGTAAAGAGGACAAACTGAAACTAGAAGACATACCTATCCTAAAGGATTTCAAAGATGTTTTTCCTCAGGAGATTCCAGGATTACCTCCTAAAAGAGATTTATATTTTTCCATCGAGTTAATACCAGGAGTAGTACAGAATTCTAAAGCTCCATATAGGATGAATATGCTGGAATTAAATGAGTTGAAATCATAGTTGAAGGAAATGATTGATAAGAACTATATAAGACCCAACATGTCTCCTTGGGGATCACCTGTTATATTTGTTCAGAAGAAAGATGGAACCCTAAGACTATGCATAGATTATCGCCAGTTGAATGAGATGACAATCAAGAATCGATATCCGTTGCCCCGCATAGACGATCTATTTGATCAACTGCGTGGCGCAACGATATTTTCAAAGATTGATCTAAGATCAGGATATCATCAATTGCGGGTTAAGGATGAGGATATTTTCAAAATAACTTTTAGAACTCGATATGGACATTATGAGTTCGTATTCATGCCATTTGGATTGACAAATGCCCCGGCTGTATTTATGTGTTTGATGAACAATATTCTGCACAAATACTTAGATAAGATTGCTGTGGTATTTATAGATGACATTTTAGTGTATTCTATGTTGATGTATATGTAACTTCATAATATATTTCATATATGTATATTGTATTCCTATAGATATGATATTATTCCTCTATATGGAAGTGTTTGTATTCCTATAGAGATGTTATTATTCCTCTATAAGGAAGTGTCATCATTTATATTGTAAGTGTCGTAACTTATACTTGATGGGTTATTAGACCACCAAGTGTAGGGTCGACCCGGATTAAGTTAACCATGGGTTATTAGGCTAAGATAGACAAGTTGGTCCCATTATTTTATTGGGCAGGACAGGACAAGTATAAATAGAGATCGGGAGATCTCTATTTGATCACTCATTACTCACACTTCTCTCATTCAGAAAGTGGCGCACTTGTGAGGAGGAGGACCTGCTGCTAGGAGAAGACTATCTCTTGTACTTTGGTTGTATCATTGTTCTTTCTGTCTCTGAGGAAGTTGCGTGGTTTTTCACCTTCTTGGCTTTCCCCGGTGAAATTCTGTGTCTCTTATGTGCTTGCATTATTATGTCCATGATTGATATGTTATAGAGATGTTGTACATGTTATTCTCTCAGTTAAGATCTTAGATCAGATTGAAAATTATGAAAAACTAACATTCTAAAAGCAAAGAAGAGCATGACGAACATATACGGATTATCTTACAAGTCCTGAGAGATCATCAACTATATGCTAAGTTTTGTAATTGTGATTTTCACAAGGAAAAAATTCAGTATTTAGGACACATAATTTCTAAGGAAGGAATCTCAGTTGACCCCGATAAGATAAAAGCCATTAATGATTGGCCGGTTCCTAAGGATGTGTCGGATGTAAGATCATTTATGGGTATTACTAGATATTACAGAAAGTTTATAGAGAGTTTTTCAAATATTTCAAACCCCATAACCTCCTTGTAGAAGAAAGGGAAGAAATTTGTGTGGGATCAGAAATGTTCAGAAAGTTTTAAGAAGTTAAAGGAGTTGCTAACTAGAACGCCTATTTTGAGGATAACAGATCCTAATAAGGATTTTATAGTTTGCACAGATGCATGTAATGACGAACTCGGTGGAGTCCTACCACAAGAAGGGCATGCTATGGCCTACGAAACAAGAAAGCTGAAAATACATGAGAAGAACTACTCTACTTATGATTTAGAGTTATTAGCAGTAATTCATGCTTTAAAAATGTGGCATCATCACCTTATTGGCAGAAAGTTTACCTTGTTGACAGATAACATGGGTCTAAAATATTTATTAGATCAGACAAATCTGAGCGCTAGACAAGATAGATGGTTAACTTTCTTAAGTGAGTATGATTTCAAAATTCGGCATATTAAAGGGAAAGAGAACAAGGTTGTAGATGCATTAAGTCGTAAAGCAAAACTGAATTTTATTTCAGCCATCAGTACTTACTCAACAAACTTAGAAAATCAAATCCTTGAAAGGAGTGAAATGGATGAAGAATACAGAAATTTACAAGAAAAGACAACAAACAACAATTCTGGAAATTCTATGGCAGATTACAGTTTGAAGGAAAATGGACTATTATTATACAAAAATAGATTGTTTGTACCCAACATACCAGAAGTAAAAAAATTTATTTTAAAGGAGATGCACAAAAGCCATTACTCTAGTCATCCAGGTTATCAGAAAAACATCACTATGCTACAGAAAGAGTACTATTGGCCTAGAATGAAAGATGAAGTAGCAGAGTACATAGCTAAATGTTTGGACTGTCAAAAGGTGAAATTTGAACATCAACATCTGGCTGGACTGTTGTAGCCATTTCCTGTACCTAGCTGGAAATGGGAAGTGATAAGAATAGACTTTATTACTGGACTACCCAAAAATCAGAAACAAAATGACTCTATCATGGTCGTAGTGGATAAACTCAACAAGGTAGCACACTTTATACCTATGAAGACTACTCATAAGGCTCCATACATTGCAAAAATCTTCATGAAGCAGATTTTTCGACTACATGGTATACCGAAAGTGATAATTTCATATCGTGACTCTAATTTTACTGGAAATGTTTGGAGGTCTTTGCTTAAAGGGTTGAATACAACCTTAAATTTCACCACAGCATTTCATCCACAAATGGATGGACAGACAGAAAGGGTGAATCAAGTTTTGGAAGACTTACTGAGAATGTATGTTAAGGATCAGCCTGGTAAGTGGGAAGACTACTTGCATTTAGAAGAATTTGCATATAATAACCATTATCATGCATCAGCCAGACTTAGCCCATTTGAAATTCTTTATGGTAGGAAATGTGATACACCTATTTCTTGGAATGACCTAGTAAGTAGAGTTGTTTTAGGACCTGAATTGTTGCAGGAGTTAGAACTAATTGTGAAACGGGTACAAGGAAATCTAAAAGCTTCCCAAGATAGGAAAAAGAGTCAAGCAGATCTTAAAAGGAATCATAAAGAGTTCTAGGTTGGTGAACATGCTTTCCTTAAGGTAAGACCGAAAAAGAGTTCATTGAAATTGGGAAGCTATGCCAAGTTGGCACCTAGGTATTGTGGTCCTTTCAAAATATTGTCCAAGGTTGGACCAGTGGCATACCAACTGGCTTTGCCACCAAATTTAAAGATACATAATGTTTTTCATATATCATTTTTAAAGAAGTATGTACACGATGCTACTCATGTTGTAAACTGGAATGATGTACAAGTGGGACAAGACGGTGATTTTCAGATGGAACCAGATTGTATCCTTGAAAGGAGGGAAACTCTGCTCTGGAATCACACCATTGGGCAAGTGAAGGTGCAATGGAAGCACCTTAGCCTAGAAGATGCAATCTGGGAGTTGGAGAGTAGTATGTAGGAAGCATACCCAACTCTATTTCAGGAACACTCAGAGAGTGATTAACCAACATCAAGGACAATGTTGAGGCTTAAGGGGGGGTGTATGTCACCTACCCAAGTTCTGAAAATATTATTTTATTGGAAAAATACTTTATGTTAAGTTTTAAGTACAAAGTTTTTTAATTATGACTAATTTTGGTCAAGGATGAATGTAATTACTGATTATTATTATTTAATAAATTAAAGTAGGAGACAAACACCCAAGGGAACTGTTAAATGAGTGTTCATTAACCCACTAGGAGGAATGGAAGCTGTCAGAAGGGATGGGATAGATGGCAGCAATTTCACTTCACCACTAGTTGTTGGTTATGGGACAACTACTCCTAAAAATGTGGCATTATCCCCCAGGTGGTGGGAGTGAGCAGGAAGCTCATTAAATGACCAGTTAACCACTAAAAGGCCTAGGCAGCCTCCATAAGGAAATTTGAATTGAGCAGGAAACTTTCTTACAATATTTTCTGTAGAAATATTCCTCAAGTGCATCAGGTGATCACTGAAAGATTCGAATAGGGAGGCTATGTGAGAGTGCAGCTGTAAGTCTACAAATAATTTTGAGAAGGAAAACAGAGGTGTTGGTGCAGTCCCCGTTGACTACTAAGTCTTTAAGACTGGATAACTATTGCTGCTGCAAGTTGAGGTCCTAAGCTTCTATGTTTCTTCCCCCTTGTGGTTCAGTGAACAAGCTTGGGGGTCCTAAGGCAAGTGACTTGGATGTATTGAGGAATTGGTTGGGTGGAAAAAGTTCATTGGGCTGTTTCTTTCCCTACAGTTAACCAGGTTTTGTTGTTCCTACTTTTGTTTATAGTTCAATGCTTCTGTTTAGTGGAATTATTAAACTGTTATGTAAAAGAAGTTATTTTATTTTCTGATCTATGTTTGATTCTGAATGATAAAGCTTTGTGAGATATTTGATTAGATAACCATATCTATATTTTTCCCCATGTTGTTCTCTGCATAGTACTCTAGTATAGAGAAGAAAATTAATGATAGATGAGAGATAGGCAGAATGCCATTGATCGGATAAATGATTTCAGTCTGTGTTCTGTTTAAAATTCTATCCTATAATTAAACATAATAACTATTACAGTTTAACATCAACAGTAGTATAGAATTCTTTTATTAAATGCATGAAAGAAAAACATAGTGTATTTTATGTATAGTCATATATATTTCTCTTAACTCTAATCATTACAAATAGAAATAAAATGGATCAATATTATACATTTCATGTTTTTCAAGGACATGTAATTCAAGAAATAATAGCAGTTGCAAGAGTTAATTTCTGCATAAGGATTGTTGGGTCCAGGAAATGCCCCTTTTTGGCTACCTCTATTACACCTTTTTGCCCTAATTCCATCCTATTTTCATGAGCTATATCCATGTCTTTCCAGATCAATCTATAACATTGACAAGAATAATTTATTATTACTTTTTTTTTTTATGCCTAAGACTGTTAAAGATTATGGATCTTAGTCCTTCGTTTATACTATTTTATGTGATCTTATTTATCTAAGGTCTAAAAGCATAGGTGCATCATCCCAACAGTGATAGCCGTGACTCTTCAACATCAGTTCCTCATACTCTAAGGAACATCGCATCCTCCATGCAAGCTGTAACAGATTTCCACGGTAGCAGATCTCATTGAAGAAGAGCTTAGCTGCAACAGACAGGTGGCATTCCAGCTATCAAGTCTATTGATCCAATTGCCATCGGGACAACAACATCCTTTGATATTAACATCACTATTCAACACGCTATATCAGTTAGCTGTAACTATGCAGCATGAAGATCATAGATCTTCATTGTTGCGCTATTTTTGTGGATCTGAAACTGTCTTTCTTTTTGTATAAATCCCAGAAGGATCTCGTAGCTTGGGGTTGGACAATCATTACTGGTGTAAGCTGTAACAGAGCAATGAAGCTCATGATCTTCCATTAATAATATGAGAGCAAAATTCTTCACTTCTGAGTTTTAATTAGCTATGACTCTCGGCATCTTTGTTAGAAGGCCAGGGCCCTCCTTCTCACAGAGATATCCAATTTAAGTAGGTAGAATAGTTTAAATTCATTTATGTTGTGTGGTGTGGAAAGTTGTAGACATTGTTGATAGCTGTAACAAAGAATAGTTTAATTTCATTTATGTTTTGTGGTGTGGAATGTTGCAGACATTGCTGATAGCTGTAACAGAGATTAGCTTCCTTGCTGGTAGTTTACAATTGCATATTGAATAAGCTATAGCAGAATGGTGTGACAGTTGTCTGTGTAGAACAATTCAATTAAATTGCATGTGTGTGTTAATCAGCTGTAACAGCCAAGCTCGATCCCAATCAATTGGTAGTTATTTATGCTTTCTAGGAATTCCAATAATCATCAATAGAGTTCAAGCTTGTATTTCAATTCTGGTTGTTGTTGTATCTTTAATTGCATACATAGATTAGACAACAATATCTTGGAGTTACAGTAGTCACTGGATAGATCATTTTGGTAAAGGTTGAATGTTGTAATTTGATGATCATAAGGATTTAACTTCTTGCAAAAAAAATTTCATTTCATTTCATTATTAGATCATTAACTTTCTGGATTAATTCTATAAGAAGGATTGTTTCAATTGGGATTTGTAGATGTGTGAATTAGATTAGTTGATTTGGGAATGAGCTGGCTGAGCATCTAGGTAGGATCATTATTTACATTCATTACTCAACTGCTTAATATGTTTATGCATAGATTGTGCTTATTACCTTTGAAATAAAAGACCTTCCTGGGTTTGACAATTTATAATGATCATTCTATGTGTTAGCTTTAATTAACTGACATATAGAGTGCCCAACATTTTGGCACCATTGTTGGGGATGGTAATAGATAGACAGAGTTAGTATTTGGTTTCATTTGATTTTACTTTAGTTCAATATTCTTTTCACGGCATGCGTAAATACAAGAAAAACAAATCAGGAACCCCCTTTGAATACTAACATAGAAGGTGGAAGAGGTCGAGGTCGTAATGCAGGTCAGGGGAGACACACTTATATTGATGAGATAATTGCTAGAGCTGACTCTTCCACTAGACCACAACAGAACTCTACAGGCAGGGGAAATTCTATTCCTCCTAATCTTGAACATTGAGCATCCACAGTGGAGAATACAACGGGACCTTCAACTCCTGTTGCAGAAAGTAAACCTTTTGAAGATAAGGGAAGTGATGTAGGTGCACCAGATGGAGAGGAGATTTATCATATTGACGAAACCAAAGTTACTAAAGAGGTGTGGTTGGAGACTTGTAGAATAACAGAAGAAGAAAGAAGGAAAAAAGAAGAGAGGAGAAAAGAGGAACAAGCTAAAGTAGAGGAAGAACGCATAAAAGAGACTATTGAATTTTGGACCAGAACCATGGCTGATAGAGAATAGAGGGGTGAGAATGAACATGAGGACCGTCGGGAGGAAGAAAGAGAAAATAATCATCCTGGTAATACTGTGGCTAGATTAGAATTCCCTATCCTTCAGACACCTGGATCAGCTCCTATGAAGAATATCTCACCATCAGTCGTCCCTAATTTCCATGGTAAGTCCTCTAAGGATCCTGATGAGTTTCTTTTTGAGTTTGATATTCTCCATCGTAGCTATGATTACACCTCCAGTGCTCAGAAGCTGAAGCTATTCCTAGCCACCTTGAAAGGAAATGCTTTGCGCTAGTTCATGAGTTTGGGTCATAAGACCATTACTACTTGGGACCAAATGAAGAACACCTTCCTTTCTAAATATCAAGAATATTGCAAAACTAGAGATAGGAAGGCAGAGTTGTTCAAAATTGTTCAAAAGGATGAAGAGAGTTTGGAATAATTTGTGGAGAGATTACTGTACAATTTGCAAAGATCTGGTCATGCTGAGATTGGCAAGGATGTGCTCAAGATCATCTTGCTAAGAGGAATCAGGGAAGATTGCCTTGACATGTTGAATCTACTTGGTAAAGGGGATATCTCGAAGGAACCTTTTGATTTTTTTTTTGAATTATGCCGAAGGTACTCCAGGGGATCTTCCAGAACCAACAAATGAGACAAGGATCGAGATCAAGATGTTTTGAATAGGACTCAGAAGTCAGCTAGTGGAGGTGCCACTCAAGCAGAAATAGGAAACCAACTGGAGAACTTTAAAAAAGATATGATGAGTTCACTATCCTTAGAGCTGGATTCCATGAAGGAAAAACAGAAACAAGTAATAGAAGATCTTACACTTGGAGTATTCTGTCCCAAATGTAGAACAAAGCATCCACTGAAGGAGTGCCCGTTGGAAAAAGCAAAGGTGTGTAGGATATGTGAACTCGTGCATGAAACTAAAGAGTGTCCTTCATTACCTAAGGTTAAAGAAATCCTGCAGGCGTCTATTCCTGATGTAGATCCAGCATACTTTATGGCACAGAAGAAACCATGGCATCCTAGAAACCAAGGTATGAATCCAGATCCAACATTTTTTCTGCATAATATGAATGGAATGAATAACATTCATAGCATGAATACACAATTTTGTTCAAATTTTTCCAACAACCAATGGCATCCATCTCAGAACCCAATGCAAAATCCTAGATCATGGACACCTTGTCCACAACAGTCAAACCAAGCTCCTTGGAATTCCAACTGGAGGAACCCTTACCAAGGAAATAACTTTCCCCATCACCAGACTCAATATCCACAATACCCTCCTCAACAGTATCAGCACCAGCAGTTTCAGCAACCACAACTCCCTTTCCAGAACAATGCTGCACCCATGAATGCACCACTTCAACCCCATCTACCTACACAACCTAACCCGAACCCAAACAATAAAGCAGTCCATCAGTTTGAGACTACCAACATGATTTCATACTCCATTACTCAGATTCCCTGCAATGATATACAATTATGATCAGGGAGGGTAGTGGAGCCTATTATCACTGAGGATCTGTCATCCCCAGTGACTGAAACTAGAGTAAATCAGCACTATTCAACAAGCCCCATTATTGAGGATGTTGATACTCCTACTAAAGCAACAACTGAAACTCAGGAAGCAACACACAATCTGCTACAACCTACAGAGTTGAACAGAGAACCACCATATCTTGAATGATTGCAGCTACAAAAGACAATGGAACAACCCTAATTTGATCTCGTGGGAGAGTTGTAGAATTTATATGTTAAAATTCCACTGTAATAGGCCCTTCATGATGTGTCTATTTATGCTAAGACAGTTAAAGATTTGGGTCTTAAGAAACTAGGAAGAAGGCCCAGGGATCCTCCCACTGTACACGTGCTGGGAAATTCTCAGAATTAATAATGGGAAAGGCCCCTGTGGCAAAGTATGATGACCCTGAGAACCCGACTATTATAGTACACATAGGGAACACACGGATTCCAAATGTCTTGGTGGATTTGGGCGCAGCTATTAATGTTATGACCATAAAAAATGTGAACGAATTGGGACTCACGAATCTTCATCCAACCCCTACTATTTTGGAACTTGCTGATAGATCAACGATCAAGCCTAAAGGAATTTTATATGACCTTGTAATCTCAGTAGACTCATGGGAATACCCTGCAGAATTTTTTGTGTTACAGCCAAAATCTCAGTTGGGGGGACACCCACTAATCCTGGGAAGACCATGGTTGTCCATAGTTGATGCCTATATCAGTTGTCGGCCAGGTGCTATAGCCATTTTAGATGGGACCGAGATTAAGAATCTAACCCTATACCCTCCATCTCGACCAAGCACAGAAGCTGATACTCCATTATGGGTAGATTTGGAGGAGGAAGAGAGAGTTCAGCCACGATTAACCATAGGGATAGCCTTAACATTTAAAGATGAAACAGAGGATGATGCAATTAATAGTTTCATCAGTGAGCGCATGTCATTCAATAAGAATATCGGATCTTGGACAGTACTTTAGCTGCAACAAAACAAGAAAACCTTATAGAAGAAACTCTGATCAGTGATGACAATGTAAGTCTAGTACTTAAGAATTCGAAGAGTGTTCTAGTGGAGGTTGAGCCAGGAAAAACATTGAATATTAATCCTAATCTGGCACCTAGAGAGCTGGAACAACTAGTCACTCTGTTGAAACAGCATAGGGGAGATTTTGCTTGGGAGTACATAGATATGAAGGGGATTCCCTCTCATCTATGCACTCATCACATCTATATTAAAAGTGACTCTAGGCCTGTATGCAAACCCCAACAAAGGATGAACCCAAACCTGAGAGACATGGTGAAAGAGGAAATCAAGAAACTGTTGGAAGCTGGATTCATATATCCAATTTTAGACAGTGAGTGGGTTTCTCCACTTGTGATCGTGCCAAAGAAAAATGGGAAATGGAGGGTCTGTGTGGATTACAGAGAATTGAACAAGGCAATGCAGAAAGACCATTTTCCCTTACCCTTCATCGATTAGGTCCTTGATACCTTGTCTGGGAAGAAGTATTTCTCTTTTCTGGATGGCTTTAATGGCTACAACCAGATTCAAATTGTTCCAGAAGATCAGGACAAAACCACTTTCACTTGTCTTTGGGGGACTTTTGCATACCAAGTACTTCCTTTTGGGTTGGGCAACGCACCAGCTACATTTCAGAGGGCAGTGATTGGAATATTTTTAGAAATGGTGAATGATTGCATGGAAATATTTATGGACAACTTTACTCCGTATGGTGACAGCTATGAAGAAGCACTGAAGAACTTAGAAAAGGTGTTGAAATGCTGTGAACAAAGTCATCTCTCTTTGAGCACTGAAAAGTGCCATATGATGATGAGTGAAGGCATAGTGCTAGGGAACTTCATCTCTTCTGCTGCTATCCAGGTAGACCCATCTAAAATCAAGGTAATTGAAAACATACCAACTCCTCGAACTCAAAAGGATGTGCGTAGCTTCTTGGGGCATGCTGGTTATTACAGAAGATTCATAGAAATTTTTTCCAAACCGGATTCTCCTTTGTTCACTTTGTTAATGAAGGATGCACAGTTTATCTAGAATGATGCATGCCAAACAGCATTCACTAAGCTAAAAAAGAGGCTGTCCACAACACCCAACTTGAGAGGACCCAATCGGGCTCTTCCTTTCCATATTTCTTTAGATGATTCAGACACTGCCATTGGAGCATTTTTGGGACAACAAAAAGGTAATGCTCCTTATGCTATTTATTATATTAGTAAAAATCTGTCTCCTACTGAACTGAATTATACAGTTACAGAAAAAGAATTGCTTGCCATTGTTAACGCCATTAATAAGTTTAGGCATTATATTACTGGATATTCTACTTTGGTTCACACTGATCATTCTGCCATCAAGTATTTAAGGAATAAACCAATCACAAATGCTAGAGTTACTAGATGGATGTTACTGCTATAGGAATTTGATATCACAATTATTGATAGACCAGGAAAGGAAAATGTTGTTGCAGATTTCTTATCTCGACTTACTAACAGTGATGAAAATTTACCAGTCAAAGATTCCTTCCCTGATGAACAGTTGTTCGCAGTATCAGCTCATTCCCCATGGTATGTAGATATTGCTAAATTTTTGGCTACAGGTAAGCTTCCAGCACATCTATCGAAGAGAGAAAGAAAGAAAATCATACAACATAGTGCTAGGTAATGTTGGATTGATGGCCATCTTTTCTACACTGGGCTTGATTTAGAAATTAGAAGATGTGTTAGAGAGGATGAAATCTTCAACATTCTTAAAGCTTGCCATGATGAGCCCTGTGGGGGACATTTTGCTGACAAGAGGACAGGTCATATAGTTTTGAGAATGGGCTATTTCTGGCCTACATTATTCAGGGATGCAAAGAAGTATGTTTAGGCATGTGATAGCTGCCAGAGGATGGGCCAACCCAACAGATTAGATGAGATGTCTTTACAGCCATAGCTTGTGGTTGAACCATTTGACGGGTGGGCCCTAGATTTTGTGGGACCTATCAACCCTCCCTCAAAGCAGAAAGTTCATATCTTTGTTTGCACAGACTATATGACTAAATGGGTGGAAGCTGTAGCCTTGGTTAAGGCCAATGATCAGGCTGTGATTGATTTCCTGTATGAAGGAATTTTTACTCGCTTTGGAGTACCCAAGGAGATCATTACAGATGGTGGACCATAGTTTGTATCTCACAAGATGGAAGCATTGTTGCAGAAATTTCACATTCAGCACAGAATAACCTCACCATATCATCCACAGGCCAACGGGTAGGTGGAGAGCACAAACAAGGTTATTGAGGCTATTTTGACAAAAACAGTGAAAAGCCATCATAAAGATTGGGCTGAAAGACTTCCAAAGGCACTGTGGGCCTATCGTACTACTTGGAGTAACACCACTGGTTTTTCCCCATATGAGCTAGTATATGGCAAGAACGTTGTTTTTCTAATTGAATTTGAAATCAACACTTTGAAAATAACTGTTGAAGCAAATCTGGATTTATCAGAGGCTCAGAGGAATCGACTGAATTAGCTCAATGAATTGGATGAGAAACACATAGCTACAGTGCATCATACAGCTTTAATCCAACAACAATGCTCTAGATGGAATGACAAATTTATAAAGAAAAGAGTCTTCCAAGAAGGATACTGGGCCCTGTTGTATGATTCAGGGTTTAAGAGGGATTTTAAAGGCAAATTGCGCATCCGTTGGTTGGGACCCTATCAGATAGATCTGGTATTTGATAATGGAACAGTCTGATTGATCACCATTGATGAGAACAAAGTACCATTATTTGCAAATGGTCATCGGCTGCAACTGTATCACAGGCCGATCTCAAGGGAATCTTTTATTTCACAAGTTGCATCTGATCCAGAGTATCAGTTAACGTCAGGACAGGGATTTTAAAACCTGTAAATTCCTAAAAAATTGCAGTTTCTACACATATTTTTGTACATAAATATTCGATTTTTCTTTCATTCTGTATTTTATCTATTTTTAATTTTTCTTACACTTGGCCGGTTTGTTTTTAAGAACTGTGTGCAGGAACATATTGGAGGAGCAGTAGCCATGACTCGGCCAGATGATTGCAAACACCCCATATTTGTTTTTGATCTAATAAATATATTTGAAGAAGATGGATATTTCATGGTCTTTCACAAATAAAATTTGCTTATACTACAGTTGGATGCAACTACGACTCTACAACATTTTCCCATTCTACCAAATTCGTAGCTGCGACTCCACTACATTTTCCTATTCTACCAAATTCGTAGCTGCAACTTTGCTACATTTTCCCATTCTGCCAAAATTCACAGCTATGACTTCGTCACTTTTGCTCATTCGGACAAATCACGCGGCTATGACTGCACTACTTCTGCGTATCTTTCTGATTTGGCAGCTGCTACTTTTCCATTTCTGTCTCATTTTTACTCTTTCCCAGCAGCTACGACTCTGCCACTTTTGTCAATTCCGCTAAGTATAGCAGTTGAGACTCCATGACCTTTGTCCGTTCTACTAAATCTAGCACCATAGCTCCATTCCTTTTACTTCATTATAGCTCCTTCCGTACAGCTGCGACTCCGCCATTTTTTGTTTATTTTGCTAGATTTCGCAGCTAATACTCCGCTAGTTTGTCTGCTCTCCAATTAATGATGCCAATAACGATGTGACTAGGTGTTAGTTTTGGCGCTTGCTCCACATGGTCAAACCATGATCCACCATGAAGGACAATCCGGATGCCTTGAGTAGCTGTCAGCTTGGGTGGCAAGGGCCACGTACTTCGGGACATGTGTATTTACATCCACCGGGACGACGGCCAGCTACAATGATTAATTCATGGCTCAAAGTCATAAACGCAAGCTACGGGTCCTATCTTTTACATGATTTGGAAGAGAATTATTACGTTAATAATAATTATGTCCTGTCATAACCCTCGATCAATGAAACGAATTGAATCACACTTTAAATATTAAGTTAAAGGTCATAATTGTGATTATTTTTTCTATCACCTTACCTGATTTTGCACCTGTTACTCCTATCTTCTAACCTCGTCGCTTCCATAGAACACTCATACTATCATAGACTAGCCTAAAACCTGATTCTTGAACCCCAACGACCCTTTGCATGTTCGTAAGCTGCAACTCTCCACTTCTAAACCAGAAATTGTTGAGGTTTGAACCTTGACGAGAGGTTGAAATGGGAAATCTAGTCAGACACGAGCCTGTGAATATAGACGCTGTGCATGTCAATGCAGAGGTTCTCAATATTTTTATAGCAGCAGGTTGGATGGAGTATTTTGAACGGTTGAATGGTTTTCACACAGAAACCACATTGCAATTCGCCCTCACCCTAACTAATACTCATGCCGAGGTCAAAGGACTGCACGTGGATGTTACAGAAGAAATCATAGATGAGGTTACTGGTTTTCCCATGGTGGGAAAGAAGTCATTTGGGAGGAAAGTGCATAATGCGAATGTAGTGAGGGAATTTCTATCAGTAGGATAATATGTTATTCCAAAGCTCTGTGGGCTAGAACTGGCATCCTTACCACCACCCTGGAATCAAGTTGCAGTCTTTGTGAAGAGATACATTTCTTATGGAGGTAGGTACCAAGTTGTTTCATTCTCTGAACTTCCCTTACTATCTCATTTACGACATCGTATCTTAGTAAATGTACCATTCTATCTGTTTAAAGCCCTACAAAGCATGGATAGCTATGCAAGAACAGCCCAGCACCTAGTTTCCTCCCTCACTAATCACGGTTTAATTAAATTATTGATCCTAAGAGCCATTGCAAGTCATCATTTAACTTGGGAGCAATTTTTGGCTAAGGACGCACCAATCAGACAACCTGTATTAGAAGAGGGAGGTGCTGGTGAGGATAGTGAGGAATGGAGTTCCTCAAACCCAGTTGGGGGGGAGGTTAGAATAACAGAAAGTTAGGCCAATAATGAAGGGGGAGTAAGTAAATAAGAGGCTGAAGTAGTAGAAAACCCTATAATTGAAGGAAGTGTGATGGAAAACCTGGAGCAGGAGGTAGAAAAATTGGAATCTGTAATTGCAGAGTCAAGTACTCAATTGAAAGAAGCTGAAACTGGAGCAACTATTGAAGCTGTAATAGTTGAAGCTGCAATTGCAGAAGTAGGGATTCAAAAGGAGGGATATCGGCTAGAAATAGTAGTAGAAGGGACTGTGGAAGTCTTGGAAGTGGAGTCCTCTTCAGAAATAAGGGGCACCATTATTGAAGAAGAAGAAACCAAGGTGAACACCCCGGTTTCAAAGAAACAAATAATAGAATCAAGAAACAGAGGTCATACACCCATGGTAGCAAAGAGGAAGAAGAGTTGGACTATCAAAGCATCAGTAGCAGCAACTGGTGAGGAACACCTAGTGGGATTGATGAGTAAAAGAAGAACTCAGTCAGCAGCAGTAGCGGAAGCAGTTGTGACAGCAGCAGCAGCGGAAGCAGCTGTGATAGTGGTAGCAGTAGAAGTAACTGTAATGGCAGCAAAATTTACAGTGGCAGCAACAAAAGTAACTATAATGGCAGCAGCAGAAGTAACTGTAATGGCAGCAGAAATAACAGGGACAACAGTAGAAGCTGATACAGTGAATGTTGTTGGGGGTAACAGTGGAACACCCCTATCAGAGATGACAGGAGCAGTTAAAGGGAATAGGGGGTCACCTGCGTTAGAAGAAGCACATACAGTAGGGGTAGATATAGAGATTCCTATTTTGAACCCCAAATTGCCTACTGTTACACAAGAACCCTCTAGGGAAGAACCCCAAATTTAGAACTTCCTGTTTGAAAACGAATTATTAAAGGAGGAAGTGCAGACATTAAGAAAATAATTGGAAAAGGGTAAGGGAGCAGTTGGAAGAAAAGTAGAGAAAAATTTGGATACATTAGCAAACGCTGCAAATTTGCTAGAAAACCCATCTTTTGCATTTGAAAATGAGAAGTATGGGGAGTCTGTTTGCTCAGAATGTGGAGATATATTTGCTTCAGCAAGACACAGAGTTGTTGTGTTGGGACTTGCATCCCAGAGTCATGTACAGATAAAGGAGGTGGAAGAAGGAATGCCAGGGATCGAATTGATAGAGGAGAATGAGCCAAGAATGGAAGAAATCCCTGATTTGAATTTAGAGGATGAAATGGTACAGTCCTTTCCATCAGGGGATATTGAGCTCTTTCAGGACAAGTCTTACTAGTCAGAAATATCTGATAAAAATAAGAAACAATCTCATCAGTTTAAAGATATAGAGGAACATGGGACTTTACACAAGAACCAGTACCCTTGAGAATGTTTAAATCTGCAACTCAGATAACAACATTTGATGTGGAGAATCAGGAGGGAAACACTGCTACACAAGAACCAGTGTTTCCAAAATCATTTGCTACAGTGGCAACACAAACTGAGATGGCTGAGATTGAAATGAAGGACTTGGGTACTGTTACACAAGAACCAACAACCCTAAAAATACTAACTAAGACTGTAACACTGATTGAGGAAGCTGAGATGGATATGGATATGAAGAATGTTGTTACACAAGAACCAGCATCCTTAAACCCTATGGTTGACACTGCACCACATGCACAGTCCATTGCAATCCCGATAGAAGATAAAGATGTCACAGTGTTGAGGCAAGACAAGGAAGTCATTCATCTAGATTTTGATGATGAAAAGGAGGTAGAAGACAGAAAGATTCAACGACTAGAGAAGAAAATTCTCTGGTTAAACCTTGAACTGGATAAATGGCTCAAATGGATAAAACCATTCAAAGAAAGTATGATCCCTCTCCAAGAGCATAGGAATGTCATTAAGGGACTAAGAGAAAAATGGGCTGAGGAGCTATTCTTCTAGAAACTTCGGTGGGAGAAACTCCAAGAAAAACTGGAAGGTTTGAAGAAGCTTGAGTCGCTACAGCAGGACAAAAACCAAATGTATAATCTTTCTATAGAATTGATGAGTTGCAGAGCTCCATCCCCCTCTTATCCTGTCTTCCTCTATGAGAAGACAACTTTATTTAAATTGAAGGCTCTCAAAGATGGAAGATCATTTGAGTTAGCAACAGCTGATCAATTTCTGGAGACTTTTCAGAAGAGTGACTTTGAGGATCAGCATTTGATATGTGAGTTATATTTGCATGATAGGGCTTGCTATATTTCCGTTCCATCTGAACCTTTACCTGTTCTTGGGGATGTTTAGCTGAGGGAATTTTCCTCCTTTGTCATTAACCATGTAAGATGGAAGTATGCTTTCCAAACCATCATCGAGAATGAGGAGAATTCTACTCTCTGGATTAAGGAGGAACCTCAAAATCCACTAGCATTCATGGCCAGTCATGCTAAATCCCTCAGGGTTCCTTCAATTTCTCAATATTTTGAGAGCCTGCGAGATAAAATCCTTACTACATGTTTACCAATGATACTTAATATGCAACAGGATGCCCTAGAAGGTAGTGAATACAGATGGCTATACTCATCCTCATATCTGAAGGAAATGGATCCATATGGCTTTGAAAATTTTAGGCAAGACTTTACTAGGGTGCCTAGATATGTGCAGTGCATGCAGAGGTGTGGACCTTGGTGGATTGGTTTAAGATTTAAGTTCCCCCTCATTTGGTTTCCTATAAGCAATTCTTACAGAACCAATTATGCTCTAACATTAGAATAAGAAGAGAGTTGGTGGGAGCATTGTGTATACTGCTATGGGTTTGTCCCTCGAGAGGAGGCACCAAAATTTGCTTATAACATCACCAATCTCCACAGATTTCACTCAGATTCAGATTCAGAATAAAGTAGGTTGTTGCATGAGGACATGCAATTGGATAGTTGGGGCGAGATGTTGGGTCCAGGAAATGCCCCTTTTTGGCTACCTCTATTAAACCTTTTTGCCCTAATTCCATCCTATTTTCATGAGCTATATACATGTCTTTCTAGATCAATCTATAACATTGACAGGTATAATTTGTTATTACATTTTTTTTTTAATGCCTAAGACTATTAAATATTATGGATCTTAGTCCTTGGTTTATACTAATCTATGTGATTTTATTTAGCCAAGGTCTAAAAGCACAGGTGTATCATCCCAGCAGTGCCATCCGTGACTCTTCAACATCATCTCCTCATACTCTAAGGAGCAGCGCATCCTCCACGCGAGCTGTAACAGATTTCCACTGTAACAAATCTCATTGAAGAAGAGCTTAGATGCAACAGACAGGTGGCATTCTAGCTATCAAGTCTGTTGATCCAATTGCCATCGAGACAGCAACATCCTTCGGTATTAACAACACTATTCAACACGCTATATCAATTAGTTGTAACTGCATAGCATCAAGATCATAGATATTCATTGCTGCACTATTTTTGTGGATCTGAAACTGTATTTATTTTTGTATAAATCCCAGAAGGCTCTCGTAGCCTGGGGTTGGACAATCATTACTAGTGTAAGCTGTAACAGAGCATTGAAGCTCATGATCTTCCATTCATAATATGAGATCACTATACTTCACTTATGATTTTTAATTAGATGTGACTCTCGGCATCTCTGTTAGAAGGCCAGGGCCCGCCTTCTCATAGAGATAGCCAATTTAAGTAGTTAGAATAGTTTAAATTCATTTATGTTGTGTGGTGTGGAAAGTTCCAGACATTGCTGATAGCTATAACAGAGAATAGTTTAATTTCATTTATGTTGTGTGGTGTGGAATGTTGTAGACATTGCTGATAGTTGTAACATAGATTAGCTTCTTTGCTAGTAGTTTACAATTGCATCTTGAATAATCTATAACAGAATGGTGTGACAGTCAATTGTGTAGAACAATTCAATTAAATTGCATGTGTGTTTTAATCAGCTGTAACAGCCAAGCTCGATCCCAATCAATTGGTAGTTATTTATGCTTTGTAGGACTTCCTGTAATCATCAGTAGAGTTCAAGCTTGGATTTCAATTCTGGTTGTTGTTGTATCTTTAATTGCATACATAGATTAGACAGATAATGTTGGAGTTACAGTAGTCATTGGATAGATCATTTTGGTAAAGGTTGAATGTTATAATTTGATGATCATAAGGATTTAACTTCTTGCAAAAGCAATCTCATTTCATTTCATTATTAGATCATTAACTTTCTGGATTAATTCTGTAAGAAGGAATGTTTCAATTGGGATTTGTAGATGTGTGAATTAGATTAGTTGCTTAGGGAATGAGCTGGCTAAGCATCTAGGTAGGATCATTACTTACATTCATTACTCAACTGCTTAATCTGTTTATGCATGGATTGTGCTTATTAGACCTTCCTAGGTTTGACAATTTATATTGATCATTCTGTGTGTTAGCTTTAATTAACTGACATATAGAGTGCCCAACAAGGATTACATCATTTCATTTAAATTACATTCTTTTCAGATAGAAATATCATGTATGTTCATTTGTTAAATCTATTCTCTGCATAAATTTATTTTATGTAAACCTATTAATTCATTATCCATTCATTTCATTATTTTATAAATCTTTTCACGGTAGTATCAAAACCCTATTACTGCAAACCCTAGTTATCGTTTTCTAAACCATACTATATTTTGTATATGGCAAGTTTATCATCAAAGCATTATTTAGCAGTTAGATGAAAGCACAATTTTATATCTATGACTGATCATTAGCTCACAACCCTAACATTAAAACTTATACATTATCGAAACCTTTTCTACACCAGCTAAGTTTTAGGTACGAAAGCTTATTGTAAGCCAGAGATCAATCAAAAGCTATAGATAGGATTCATTCGAGAATTAAATTAGACATTGGCCAAACCATTCCAAAACTTAAATACCAACATCAATGATGAAGCACAAGAAACAACCATCTACATTTGACTTGAGCTAATTTCATATTCGAACTCAAATCAACAGTTTTCCAAACATGCATTCGTTAACAACTATTTAAACAAGACTGTATCATTACAGTATGAGAGAACCAATAGCATAGAAGTAAGTGAAACACGATTCCATTAAGGAATGCTCAACAACATAGTTAAAGCATGACAGAGATTTTTTTATTTCCACTCAAAGTTTCCAAAAACACATTGGGTCTTTTCCCTTAAACAACCAATAGTGTAGAGACCAACTCAAGGTCGGTTCCAATGCTACGGAAAAACAATAACTGAGTCAAGCCTCAAATACAAGACTAAGGATCAAACCTCTTACAGTATGTTATTGAAACAATATTTAAAACTTTACACTCAGCCATCACCGAACAGGTCGAAAGGTTCCAATTCTCAGCACTCGAAAATCACCATCAAAACCATGTTAAAGAGCACCTACAAGGCTTGAGAACCACCAGAGCTTACTAGGAGAAGTAGAAGCATATTCCATTCTCCATGCTTGTAGAGAAACCTTCCAACAAAGAGGGTACCTTCCAATTTACAAGTTCGACTGGTTAAAAGCCTGCAAACACAAATAAAATACAAGTGCACCATATTACATTTCATCATTAACTTACTTAAGCTTTAGAAGCTTCATTCCAAACAATAATGACAAAACTAAAGGTTGGTTGCAGCATCTATACATGCAGAAACTCAAAAGATGAAACCATCTATTGGAAGAGTCGAAGGTTATCTACAAAACCACTCTCAACAATTGACAGAAAACCACACTTCGTATGACTATATCGTGGCTCTATGGCATGAAGCCAAAGCCTGCAACTAGTTAAAAACTACCTCTCATAGGTCTTTGGGTCGAAACCCTTGAAGGGAACTTTCTCCAACCCTACATTTTGGCAGCCTGTCGGTGCAACTCCAACATAACAATGAAAGACCGATAAACACGCTACCATTACATATAATGAGGTTAGGGTTACACAATCAACGATCAAGATCGAGTTAGATCAATGGGAAAAGAGATGCAAACAATGCTACATTGAAAGATGAGGAAACATCGCATTAATATCTCATAAATTACAACAACCACAAAGTTTCCAACCATGCATGCCAAATAACATTACCGTGTACAGCTCGGAGGAGAGGCGATATGGCAGTCCTGCTAGCTAGGATTCCTAGTGGTGTCATCAACCAAAGTTCACGTGGATGGACTACGTGGGTTGACAACCATGTTTTCCAATATGAAGTTTGGTCTGAACATTTAATTCATGATCGCTACACTATCAACCTATCAATAGTAAATTCAATGCACATCAACTCATCAACTCTTAATGAGATTTTGTAAATACAAAACATACGTTAATCATACTTAGGACAAGAGCTAAGTCATATCGTATAGTTCAAAGGTTTGTTTACATTGTATTCACTGTTTGCATAGGATAATATCCTATAGTGCTAAAGCATAGCTAGGATTGCATATTGATAATCATATGATTGCATATTGTGATCATATCATTACATAATGAAAACCATATCGTTGTAATTGTAGTGCATATTTTATATAATTCCAAGTTTAAAACTTAGGCATCGTAATATTTGAATTACATGTCCATGCAATATGTAGCTACATAGAAACTATAAGATATATCTAGTTCATTTCTATAGTTTGTATAAGTATAAGAATGAAGTTTCATAATGCTAGTTCATAGCATATATATACCATAATTACGATAAATTTTCTATGATGACCATGTAGGGAAAGAATTTTGTATTATCATAAATATAGTTTAAGTGTCGGCAAGGAACACTCAAATAGCTAAGTTCATAATACCAGTGCTAGTCACTAAACCTTACTTATTCAAAATGATAAATTTAGGACTCAAAGTAGTTGAAGTGCTGAAGACACAAAATATAATGATAGCTCAAAAACATAAACACTTCTACTAGAAGTTTTCTAATAATTGTTATCAATAGATATTCGTATTACTGTTTCGATAATAATTGTAAAATTAGTCACAACAGATCTAATGAACAAGTAAATCAATCACAACAGATGAATATAGAAAATATGGTGTAAAACTGTGCAAAACATGCAGCAGTGCTCAATATCCCAATAAGGGTGAATAATTACAATACAATCTGACCATGTGAGTGAGCAATTCGAATTGACTAAGTAGGCCATTCGAATCACTGAATGGAGTAGCTTGACTCCAACTAGGAGTCCTCATCATCAATCGGTGGTTCTCATCAATGCACAAGAACCAGTCATCCAGGTGTCAATCTGAGTCTAACTGAGTGTAACAAGTGTAACTGAAGTGTGTAGCACTGATTAAGGGAAGGAGGCTCAGTGGGGGGCGCATGGGAGGCTACCTGAAGTTAGAACAAGTCATCTAGTCAATCTGGAGGTCCAACGGAAGTGAAACAGTCAGTCGGGAGTGAAACTAGCCTCAAATAAGGGAGAATCAGAGCTAACTGAATGTAACTGAAGTGGAACTGCAGTGGTAGGTGAGAAAGTGCGCCCTTCTCTGGCAGTAGGTGAGAAGTGGGCGCATTTCAGACTAGGAGGGCTCAAGGACTGAAGTAAGTGGCTCCCGGGTGCTAGAAAGAGGTGGCTAAGGTGTTGGAGGCATCAACCTGGTGACTGGGATGCACGCAAAGTTCATGCAAACCCTAGAATTTGCATGCAAACCCTAATTGCATGCAAGATCCTGAAAAAGATGATGTGGATATCCGAACACCCCCCCTCAAGCTATACTATGATGTGCAAAAAAAAAAAATGTAGGGCCCTGGTAACTAACACCAAAGGTCACTCCAATACAATAATAATCCAAACTAATAACAGTAAATAAACCGAGGAAATGGGGAAAACCTCATGGGAAAAATACCCCCCCTCAAAATGAACTGTAACACACCAAAAGATTTAACTGCTCCAAACTCAAATAGATATGTCTGGAGGTATCTTACTCTTGGGAGTAAATGGATTATGCTCCAAAAACATGTGCTTGAATTCTCCATCAGTGGATGCAAGCGAATGTGGAGACTTTATGAACTTGCTCTTCATACCGAAAATGGTGAGAACAAATCTGAAAATATGAGGATGATCCTGGAACCTGTGATTCGAACCAAGTGAGGTAGGAATAGCTCCAATCGGATCAAATAGATCTTGAAACTTGAACTTCTTATCAATAGAAGTTAAATCAGCTCCAAAAATAGATGAATGGTTTCTTGAGATCTCCTTTGAACCAAAAAGGGTGAGATCAAAACCAAAATCAGCAAAAAGTGCATGAGATTTGAACTCAAGCGAATGGTAGTGCTCTTCATCTTCATTAAAAATATGAGAAACTTTGCAAATGATACAACATAAGTCTATAGGAGGCATGCAATGAAGGAGGGCGAATGCTTCACCTCCAAAATCAGATTTTACCTCCAAAACATCAAGTAGATCATTATTCTGCATACCGGAAAACTCATGTGAAAGAGAGGATTCAAGAACCTCTTCAGAATCTAGAGTATGAGCTTGTTTATCTTGCTAAGAATTTGAAATAGAAGACTTTGAGAGAGTGAGTTTTGAATCTACAATTTCTTCTTCATCTTGAACAATTGTTGAGGCCAACACATGATCGGAAAGAACACATAAGGAGATCTCACTGGGCTTGTTCTCCAAAAGGCTAGCATGATCCTCTTCTTCCTGCTTTCCAAATTCTCTGTCAAGTTGGACCCATAGATCACTTGGATTTTCAGCAGTATTACTTAGGTAGCGCATACAAGAAGACATAGCAAGACACATTTCTCCAAAAGTTCTATCACAATCATTGAGCCAATCATTCTCCTCTTCATCAGAATCAAAATCTCTTGTATTAGCAATGCACATATCAAAAAGACATTGTCTCTTCAAGAATGCAATGATCTTTGGTTTCCATTCATCATAGTTGAATGGAGTAAGAATATTTTGTGAAGAAGAAGTCTCCATCTTTGCATTAGCGAATGCACATGGAGGAAGTAAGAAACCTGCAAATCACACACAAACAAACACTATGTTTTCAGCCTTGCATGCACATGAGCGAATGCACATGAGATTTTGCATGCCGCTGCTGAAATATATTGGTGAGCAAAGATTGCTCTCTCTTCATGTAGAACACCCGTAGAAAAGAAATCTTGTCGCTGCCATGGCTCTGATACCATGTAAAATTAGTCACAGCAGATCTAATGAACAAGTAAATCAATCACAACAGATGAATATAGAAAATATGGTGTAAAACTGTGCAAAACATGCAGCAGTGCTCAATATCCCAATAAGGGTGAAAAATTACAATACAATCTGACCATGTGAGCGAGCAATTTGAATTGACTAAGTAGGCCATTCGAATCACTGAATGGAGTAGCTTTAATCCAACTAGGAGTCCTCATCATCAATCGGTGGTGCTCATCAATGCACAAGAACCAGTCATCCAGGTGTCAATCTGAGTCTAACTGAGTGTAACAAGTGTAACTGAAGTGTGTAGCACTGATTAAGGGAAGGAGGCTCAGTGGGAGGCGCATGGGAGGCTAACTGAAGTTAGAAAAAGTCATCTAGTCAATCTGGAGGTCCAACGGAAGTGAAACAGTTAGTCGGGAGTGAAACTAGCCTCAAATAAGGGAGAATCGGAGCTAACTGAATGTAACTGAAGTGGAACTACAGTGGTAGGTGAGAAAGTGCGCCCTTCTCTGGCAGTAGGTGAGAAGTGGGCGCCTTTCAGACTAGCAGGGCTAAAGGACTGAAGTAAGTGGCTCCCGGGTGCTAGAAAGAGGTGGCTAAGGTGTTGGAGGCATCAACCTGGTGACTGGGATGCACGCAAAGTTCATGCAAACCCTAGAATTTGCATGCAAACCCTAATTGCATGCAAGATCCTGAAAAAGATGATGTGGATATCCGAACACCCCCCCTCAAGCTAGACTATGATGTGCAACAAAAAAAAAATGTAGGGCCCTGGTAACTAACACCAAAGGTCACCCCAATACAATAATAATCCAAACTAATAACAGTAAATAAACCGAGGAAATGGGGAAAACCTCATGGGAAAAATACCCCCCCTCAAAATGAACTGTAACACACCAAAAGATTTAACTGCTCCAAACTCAAATAGATATGTCTGGAGGTATCTTACTCTTGGGAGTAAATGGATTATGCTCCAAAAACATGTGCTTGAATTCTCCGTCAGTGGATGCATGCGAATGTGGAGACTTTATGAACTTGCTCTTCATACCGAAAATGGTGAGAACAAATCTGAAAATATGAGGATGATCCTGGAACCTGTGATTCGAACCAAGTGAGGTAGGAATAGCTCCAATCGGATCAAATAGATCTTGAAACTTGAACTTCTTATCAATAGAAGTTAAATCAGCTCCAAAAATAGATGAATGGTTTCTTGAGATCTCCTTTGAACCAAAAAGGGTGAGATCAAAACCAAAATCAGCAAAAAGTGCATGAGATTTGAACTCAAGCGAATGGCAGTGCTCTTCATCTTCATTAAAAATATGAGAAACTTTGCAAATGATACAACATAAGTCTATAGGAGGCATGCAATGAAGGAGGGTGAATGCTTCACCTCCAAAATCAGATTTTACCTCCAAAACTTCAAGTATATCATTATTCTGCATACTGGCAAACTCGTGTGAAAGAGAGGATTCAAGAACCTCTTCGGAATCTAGAGTATGAGCTTGTTTATCTTGCTCATAATTTGAAATAGAAGACTTTGAGAGAGTGAGTTTTGAATCTACAATTTCTTCTTCATATTGAACAATTGTTGAGGCCAACACATGATCGGAAAGAACACATAAGGAGATCTCACTGGGCTTGTTCTCCAAAAGGCTAGCATGATCCTCTTCTTCCTGCTTTCCAAATTATCTGTCATGTTGGACCCATAGATCACTTGGATTTTCAGCAGTATTACTGAGGTAGCGCATACAAGGAGACATAGCAAGACACATTGCTCCAAAATCTCTATCACAATCATTGAGCCAATCATTCTCCTCTTCATCAGAATCAAAATCTCTTGTATTACCAATGCACATATCAAAAAGACATTGTCTCTTCAAGAATGCAATCATCTTTGGTTTCCATTCATCATAGTTGAATGGAGTAAGAATATTTTGTGAAGAAGAAGTCTCCATCTTTGCATTAGCGAATGCACATGGAGGAAGTAAGAAACCTGCAAATCACACACAAACAAACACTATGTTTTCATCGTTGCATGCACATGAGCGAATGCACATGAGATTTTGCATGCCGTTGCTGAAATATATTGGTGAGCAAAGATTGCTCTCTCTTCATGTAGAACACCCATAGAAAAGAAATCTTGTCCCTGCCATGGCTCTGATACCATGTAAAATTAGTCACAGCAGATCTAATGAACAAGTAAATCAATCACAAGAGATGAATATAGAAAATATGGTGTAAAACTGTGCAAAACATGCAGCAGTGCTCAATATCCCAATAAGGGTGAATAATTACAATACAATCTGACCATGTGAGTGAGCAATTCGAATTGACTAAGTAGGCCATTCGAATCACTGAATGGATTAGCTTGACTCCAACTAAGAGTCCTCATCATCAATCCGTGGTGCTCATCAATGCACAAGAACCAGTCATCCAGGTGTCAATCTGAGTCAAACTGAGTGTAACAAGTATAAATGAAGTGTGTAGCACTGATTAAGGGAAGGAGGCTCAGTGGGGGGCGCATGGGAGGCTAACTGAAGTTAGAACAATTCATCTAGTCAATCTGGAGGTCCAACGGAAGTGAAACAGTCAGTCGGGAGTGAAACTAGCCTCAAATAAGGGAGAATCGGAGCTAACTAAATGTAACTGAAGTGGTAGGTGAGAAAGTGCGCCCTTCTCTGGAAGTAGGTGAGAAGTGGGCACCTTTCAGACTAGGAGGGCTAAAGGACTGAAGTAAGTGGCTCCCGGGTGCTAGAAAGAGGTGGCTAAGGTGTTGGAGGCATGAACCTAGTGACTGGGATGCACGCAAAGTTCATGCAAACCCTAGAATTTGCATGCAAACCCTAATTGCATGCAAGATCCTGAAAAAGATGATGTGGATATCCGAACACCCCCCCTCAAGCTAGACTATGATGTGCAAAAAAAAAAAATGTAGGGCCCTCGTAGCTAACACCGAAGGTCACCCCAATACAATAATAATCCAAACTAATAACAGTAAATAAACCGAGGAAATGGGGAAAACCTCATGGGAAAAATACCCCCCCTCAAAATGAACTGTAACACACCAAAAGATTTAACTGCTCCAAACTCAAATAGATATGTCTGGAGGTATCTTACTCTTGGGAGTAAATGGATTATGGTCCAAAAACATGTGCTTGAATTCTCCATCAGTGGATGCATGCGAATGTGGAGACTTTATGAACTTGCTCTTCATACCGAAAATGGTGAGAACAAATCTGAAAATATGAGGATGATCCTGGAACCTGTGATTCGAACCAAGTGAGGTAGGAATAGCTCCAATCGGATCAAATAGATCTTGAAACTTGAACTTCTTATCAATAGAAGTTAAATCAGCTCCAAAAATAGATGAATGGTTTCTTGAGATCTCCTTTGAACCAAAAAGGGTGAGATCAAAACCAAAATCAGCAAAAAGTGCATGAGATTTGAACTCAAGCGAATGGCAGTGCTCTTCATCTTCATTAAAAATATGAGAAACTTTGCAAATGATACAACATAAGTCTATAGGAGGCATGCAATGAAGGAGGGCGAATGCTTCACCTCCAAAATCAGATTTTACCTCCAAAACTTCAAGTAGATCATTATTCTGCATACCGACAAACTCATGTGAAAGAGAGGATTCAGGAACCTCTTCGGAATCTAGAGTATGAGCTTGTTTGTCTTGCTCAGAATTTGAAATAGAAGACTTTGAGAGAGTGAGTTTTGAATCTACAATTTCTTCTTCATCTTGCACAATTGTTGAGGCCAACACATGATCATAAAGAACACATAAGGAGATCTTACTAGGCTTGTTCTCCAAAAGGCTAGCATGATCCTCTTCTTCCTGCTTTCCAAATTCTCTGTCAAGTTGGACCCATAGATCACTTGGATTTTCAGCAGTATTACTGAGGTAGCGCATACAAGGAGACATAGCAAGACACATCGCTCCAAAATCTCTATCACAATCATTGAGCCAATCATTCTCCTCTTCATCAGAATCAAAATCTCTTGTATTACCAATGCACATATCAAAAAGACATTGTCTCTTCAAGAATGCAATCATCTTTGGTTTCCATTCATCATAGTTGAATGGAGTAAGAATATTTTGTGAAGAAGAAGTCTCCATCTTTGCATTAGCGAATGCACATGGAGGAAGTAAGAAACCTGCAAATCACACACAAACAAACACTATGTTTTCAGCCTTGCATGCACATGAGCGAATGCACATGAGATTTTGCATGCCACTGCTGAAATATCTTGGTGAGCAAAGATTGCTCTCTCTTCATGTAGAACACCCGTAGAAAAGAAATCTTGTCCCTACCATGGCTATGATACCACGTAAAATTATTCACAATAGATCTAATGAACAAGTAAATCAATCACAACAGATGAATATAGAAAATATGGTGTAAAACTGTGCAAAACATGCAGCATTGCTCAATATCCCAATAAGGGTGAATAATTACAATACAATCTGACCATGTGAGTGAGCAATTCGAATGGACTAAGTAGGCCATTCGAATCACTGAATGGAGTAGCTTGACTCCAACTAGGAGTCCTCATCATCAATCGGTGGTGCTCATCAATGCACAAGAACCAGTCATCCAGGTGTCAATCTGAGTGTAACAAGTGTAACTGAAGTGTGTAGCACTGATTAAGGGAAGCAGGCTCAGTGGGGGGGCGCATGGGAGGCTAACTGAAGTCAGAACAAGTCATCTAGTCAATCTGGATGTCCAACGGAAGTGAAACAGTCGGTCGGGAGTGAAACTAGCCTCAAATCAGGGAGAATCGGAGCTGACTGAATGTAACTGAAGTGGAACTGCAGTGGTAGGTGAGAAAGTGCGCCCTTCTCTTGCAGTAGGTTAGAAGTGGGTGCCTTTCAGACTAGGAGGGCTAAAGAACTGAAGTAAGTGGCTCCCGGGTGCTAGAAAGAGGTGGCTAAGGTGTTGGAGGCATCAATCTGGTGACTGGGATGCATGCAAAGTTCATGCAAACCCTAATTGCATGCAAGATTCTGAAAAAGATGATGTGGATATCTGAACAATAATGATGATAGTCATATGATAATAATTACAACGTTATGACATGTACTAGGACAATGTGAAACGATAGTATAAAAACTATGATTAGAACCATGTATCCATACCTCTAGTAACTTGTGTCGCAAGGAAGTACTTAGCATTCTAATTTTACATTGACGATGAATTGAAAGACACAAGTACTCTTATTACATGTTGTCTTATAAGATATATTACCTACAGTCTGCACATGGAAACAAGATTCAAATTCCTTAGCTAAACGTAGCTAAAGTAAACTCCAGGGTACCTCGTAGGACCCCTTCATCATCATACAAACAGATAGTCAGCATTTCATCAAGAACATCACAATAGTACAACATGTAATTATATTCAAGGACTTAAGCAAATCCGTAAACCGTACTCATATGCATAATCATAAAATATCTTTCGTTAAGGAGATTAACATCCGATTAATTCAGAAGTAGCAAATACAATTTTATCTTAATTATTAGAGATGCATGATGTGTCAACGCCATTAATTATCTTAGTTAAGAGTTCAAATTAATATATATGTTCCGCATTCAAATGACTTTGCTAATTATTGCTATTATAAAGTTTTTTTAAATTTTAGTAATTTTTTGGATGTTACACGAACTCATGGATTAGGTTAGCCACGTGGTGGTTATGACTGATGAGCCTTGGCACTAGAAGATTTGCCTCCTTGCCTCTTGATCTTGACAGCACACGACCTCCCCACGTCAACACTCCAGTGTTCCAACTTGTATGTTCGTTTAGCCTGATATCACGAACGCCTTCTCATGCCAACATTCTAGAGAAGCCTCATCCACCCACGCTCAGTCCGCCAGCACATGCTCTATCCACGTCGATGCTCCAACAACCCTCTCCTCCATCCATCCAACTCACCAGCATGCATTCTGCCCATGCCTGAAAGGAAAAAACACATAGTTGTTCGCATTGGGTAGGGTCGACTCTATGAAAGCAGGAAGGAAACCTCTGTATTGTCATGGATTACAAGCAGCTATTTTACAGTCTTAAATACTGCCTATTATTAGAGTAGTTGACCACTAAAGCGGTTGAATTGCTCTCCCCATTGTAAAATTGTATATATACACCTCTATGTGACTGAGATGAGTTAGTCTCCGAATCTCCAAGTCTCTAGAGATTAGGCAATTAATCTACAAGCACTGTGTAATTTTCTCAGTTAATGGAAGCTCCTGCGTTTTATTGTTAATGCTCTGCTGTTGGTGACTAAATTGATCTAGTTTCCATCTTTGATTGCTAGGAAGGGCCCCTCATCAACCGAAGGTTTTTATGTTTTATGTATTTTCTTTTATGCAAATAGCTAGTTTATTTTACAGTTTATATAATTAACTTTGTTTTCATGTACATGTCATTTCCTTACTTCTTTCTAATCTGTATTGTGCTGCTAACCTAGTTTGCTTTCCAGAATTGATAATGGTTGACCAAGCATAGAAATTTTAGATAGTTGTTTACAGTTTCCTGCAAATTAGATAGTTGTTTAGTTATTTTATGTTTCCAACTTAGTTATAATTAGAGTTAGTTCTATTAGCTTCTCTTTCTTTATATGTAGGTTAAGTTTTATTCCTAGCTTAGTTTTGCTTAACAATGTTATAGAAGTAGTTCATCTTTTCAATAATAATTAGAATAGGTTGCTTCTACTATCTTAGCTTCTCAACAGGATTCTCACTGACTTATTTGCATTGTAGGTTCATTTTCATTGGCCAACTGACGATTAAGATCATCAAAACTGCCTCTTTCTTTAGTTTAATTCATTTTTCTTCCATCCGAACTATCATTCGGACAGTCATCCGGATCATCATTCGAACTTTCATTCTTTCTGCACTATTTTTGTGCTTATTTTGAATTCAGTTTCTTAGGATCTTTAAATTGTAATATTTCTTGCTTCTAATCAGTATTTTTAACTATAATTAGGACCTTGCTTCATATTCCATAAAGTTTTAATTAAGTTTTTCATTATTCTTAGTTTCCATCTCATTTTCCTTAGCTTCGTTTTAACTGTTTTTCGAATTATGTCTTTCATATTTGATTTACCAATATGTTACTGTTTTAGAATTTATCTGCCTTAGTCTTAATATAGTTTATCTCATGTTCTTAAGGTTTATTTTCAAATTAGAGTTAATAATTTCATTCTCCAAATTATCTGAATTTCGATAGTATAGGATCAGTTTTTCATTCATCCAGATAATGAAGATGTTCATGAAATAAAATTTGGATCAGAAATACATATCTTTATCAAGTTTTCTACTTGCTTCTATATAACATATCTTTATCAAGTTTTCTACTTGCTTCCAAATTGAATCCAAAAATAATTATCTTTATTAAGTTTTCTACTTGCTTCTAGATTTCATTAGTTTTATATTATTTTTCTTATGGATAGAAGATAGATCATAATTTTTAAGGTTAATTGTAATTGGTCTCTTTGTAGTTTACATCTCTTTGCAGAGATTAGATTAGATTTACTTCCATTTTTTTTTGCTATTACATTTGAAAGTCATTACGATTCATTCACTCCAGTTCCTATTACATTTGACATATAACATCAAGGAGAATGGACTTAGAATTAGATGCTTTAATGTAGTTTTGAAATATTAACTGAATGCATAAGTAGTTATTTAAATTCATCAAGTAGTTTGTAATTTTTGTCTTAAGTTGAGTAATTTTCATTTTCGTAATAAGTAGTTTTCCTTTTAATCAGTATTTGTTCTTTTTCCATTGTTTAGTCATTGTTATAGCTTGAAATGACACCTCTCCGTCCGTGATGACACTTGCTTCCCTTGGTCGCATGACGACACTTCTTGAGATCAAGTTCAGTCACACAACAGGACATTTGTGGATGGAGGAGTCATTTGGGACACTAAAAATGGTTGAAATTACCTCATTCTTGACCCATTTGATGTATATGACCCTTAGGAACATTTTTCCAGACCAAACCATCTCCTGAAAATGAGTAGAAAAGCCTGTTTTTGGCCATTTTTCAACATGAGCACGACTCCACTGTTATAATAGTAGCGTGTGTACGCGACTTTACCTCATTCAAAGTAGCGCCCATTGCCATGTGTACGCGACTTTGTCTACGATAGAGTAGAGTACACACCTGTTTTGGTCAAAATCTCGAAATTTGAGTAAGTTAAGTTGGTTGGGAAACCTCTTGAGTGGTTATAACTTCTTTTCCTCTTCCTCATTGATTATATAAGAAGGGTAGAAGGGTCTTGTGAAGGGAGAAGCCCAATTACAAAGTTATGCTGGAGGAATGGAGACCCTCATCCCCCTCTCTTGTGCTTCAGTTTTGTTAAACCCTAGTACAATTGCTTAGAGGTTGGGATCCTTGGAGAACAGAAGCAGGAAACCTAGATTCAAGGTCTCCTGCTTCTGTTCTCCAAGGATCCCAACCTCTAAGCAATTGTACTAGGGTTTAACAAAACTGAAGCACAAGAGAGGGGGATGAGGGTCTCCATTCCTCCAGCATAACTTTGTAATTGGGCTTCTCCCTTCACAAGACCCTTCTACCCTTCTTATATAATCAATGAGGAAGAGGAAAAGAAGTTATAACCACTCAAGAGGTTTCCCAACCAACTTAACTTACTCAAATTTCGAGATTTTGACCAAAACAGGTGTGTACTCTACTCTATAGTAGACAAAGTCGCGTACACATGGCAATGGGCGCTACTTTGAATGAGGTAAAGTTGCGTACACACGCTACTATTATAACAGTGGAGTCGCGCTCATGTTGAAAAATGGCCAAAAACAAGCTTTTCTGCTCATTTTCAGGAGATGGTTTGGTCTGGAAAAATGTTCCTAAGGGTCATATACATCAAATGGGTCAAGAATGAGGTAATTTCAACCATTTTTAGTGTCCCAAATGACTCCTCCATCCACAAATGTCCCGTTGTGTGACTGAACTTGATCTCAAGAAGTGTCGTCATGCGACCAAGGGAAGCAAGTGTCATCACGGACGGAGAGGTGTCATTTCAAGCTATAACAGTCATAGAGTAGAGTAGTATGATTTGATACTATTCTGATATGTTGGTTTAATTAGCTCAATTATTATATTTTCTGAAGTTTGACTCGGTTTTTCATTTTGAATGATCTTTCGATCTTTTCTTTATTAAACATTTCTAAGGTCTGACAAGCCGAAACTTAGGTACCGTTATACCTTAGCATATACTGTGCCTCAACTCCAAGATTACCAACCCTAGTTGATAATTAAATATTTAGGTGGTTCTTTTAGACAGCTCACACACCTCAACACCCACTGAGTTGCGGAGGTATTCCATGGTGCCGCATCTGTCAGGTCTATGGGCATCGACATGAGGAGTGTGAATACATGCAGAAGATGGTCACGAAGCTGATGAATTTATACTGTACATTCTACAAGTTTGTTGAGCATGAAGATAAGGATTTCCGTGCATATGGCCTACTCTAGGAAAGAGAGTACGACTCATACTATGTGAAGGATGACCATCGTGTAGTACAACAACAACAACTGAAGCCACAGGTAGCCCAACCGCCACCTCAACTATACATGCAATTTGTATCGCAGTCGCAACCACAACAACAGTTTGTACCACAACCGCATTATAATCAGATGTAGATGGATTTGCAGTAGCCACAATATGTTAATCCAAAGTCATATGCTCAGCCAGGGAAGTCTGTTCAACTGCAACCAAATCCCTTGTAGAAACAATTTAATCAACCGCAATATCAACAGCAAGGAGGATTCCGCGAAGGACAAGGTGGAGGATTTGGTCGCAGACCTATCCAATGTCATAACTGCAGAGTATTGGGACACTATCAGAGAGATTTCCCATAGTTGCAAACATGATGTACGTATTGCTTTGGTATTGATCACACTGTTGAGAACTATCCACAGCTGATCGCAAGAAGGAGGCCAGAAATGTTCCGCAGTTGCAGAACAAGAACCAGAACCAGTTTTAGAATCAAAGTCAGGTTCATAATCAACAACCGCTGCAGAATCAGAATCAGATACAGAACTAGAATTAGTGGCAGAATCATAATGAAAATCAGAATGTGAATCAACCTGTGAACCCACCTTTGAACCAGAATCAGGGATGAACTACCGCGATGATTTCTGCAGACCCCAGGACGTAGGATGTTGTTGTTGTTGTTATCACTCGTGGCGGTGCGACAACACGAGAAGATGGTTTGCATCCGTTGATCTAGCTGGCTAGGAAGAAGAAGGTGTAGTTTTATATTGATGCTGAGCGAGATACGTTCTTTAAAGCACATGATGCGATATGACGAAATTCTAGTAAGTCAATTGTCTACGACATGCCTCCTACTTTTGATTCAACTTCAAGCAAAGGACCACCACAATAGTATGGTACTTTGTGAAACTTCTTTGAAATATGCTTGTAACTAGTGAGAGATCCCGATGCTCTTGTTGCAATCGACAGTATGTTGCATCGACCAACCAGGGGATGGAAAGAGTCTGCAGTGAACTCTTTACAGCAGAAGAAGACGAAAAACAAGATGTGCATGAATGTCCAGATTGGGGACTACGACGTAGATTCAGTTATTCTGGATCTAGGATTAGATGTCAACATTCTAACAAAGCAGGCATGGCAAAAAATGGGGAGCCCAATGCTGAGATGGTCTCCTATGTAGCTGCGATTGGCGAATCAAGCCAAGGTAACACCAATTGGGAGAGTTTCGTGCCTCATTGTGGATATTGAGGGGATGAAAAAATATGTTGATTTCGATGTTATTGAAGTCATCAATGAGGGAATATCCTATCCCGCGTTGCTAGGGATCGGATGGGCCAATGACAATATGGCAGTCATTAATTTCAAGAAGCGGGTGATTACCTTCGAAAACCACAACCTCAGAGTCATAGCTTCATTGGATCAAACTGAAGGACATAGGTATGTTGAACCTGTAAAGGATGAAGTTGGAAGGGGATGGGATCATGCATATAACATTTTAGAAGATTACATCCATCTGAATAACGATGGTGAACTCGGATGGCACAGCTTTAGCTCGACGTCTTCTGATTCTGATGATGCCTTAGAGAATTGGAAAAATTGCATGCATGAGGTGTCATTCAGGAAGTGTTGTTTTCTCATGCAATCTCTGTGCCATATCGCAACTAAAACTGTTGAATTGCCAGTATACGAAGGATTACCTGGGTTGTCTGAATTTCTAGTGGCATTTGAAGACAAGGTTTCAGAACCATAGCGGTTGCTGGCCCTAGAGGAGGTGCTAAAGGATACTCCAGCACGTTGGTGGGAAACTCATAAGAAGTCAATTACCGGGTGGTTGCAGCGTCGAATACTGATGACGGTTCACTTTGGTGACAAAAAAATATACCACACCAGAAAGTACAATGGGAGGAATGACCCTAGCAGTCATCTGATGGAATGTCAGACTCTGTGGTCCTCGCGACCAAGGGATGAATGTTCCATGCCTTCGTCCACACTTTGGATGAAATGTTGTGATCGTGTTATGCCATAGTTGAGTTACGCAGCGAGATTACCACTTGGTTAGAGATGATGGTTTGCTTCACTCATACCTTCAGTTTCATGGATGCCAATCTGGATGTTCACAATTCCCTACAGCTCATCCGCGATTTCATTCTGAAGGTGGTTCCAGTTTCCTACCCCATCAATCCTTATACGCATTGGAAAATGCAATCAATGATGGAATGCTATAATATCACTGGAGGGATAGAGGATGGTGATGACCCGCAAAATATCAATATTCTGGAATCAGAAGGGAATCGGGATGTCATAGCACTTGATGCACCAGTCGATCCGATAAGTCAGTCGTTGAAGCTTAGGAAGGTCAACATTGGGACAGAGGATAACCCATAGCTTGCGAATGTTGGGGACTACTAGGATGAAGAGTTGATGGCGAAAGTCACAGACCTATTGCATGAGTTCCAAGAGTTGTTCCCTACAAATTTTTCTAAAATGAAGGGAGTCCTGGGGGATCTAGGGGAGATGACTGTATCGATTGAATCCATGACACAAGGAAAGGGTCAAAGTTGAACTTGACCGCATGCTAGATGATGGAATAATTTAGCCAGTTGAAGAATCATAATGGATTATTCCAATGGTGGTGTAAGACAAAAAGACCAGCAAGGTATGCATTTTTGTTGACCTGAGGAAGTTGAATGACGCATGTATGCATGACCCATTTTCGACGCCATTCACTGATGAGGTGCTGGAAGGAGTGGGCGGTCAAGAGATGTATTCTTTCATCGATGGCTTCTCTGGTTATCACTAGATCAGGATCATGAAAGAGGACCACCACAAGACAACGTTTGTGACTGAATAGAGCTATTTCCAGTACATGGTGATGCCATTTGGGCTTAAGAATGCCCCTGCAGTTTTCTCCCGGGTTGTTGTCACTGCATATCGATATTTTATGCAGAATTTTTTGCAAGTGTATATGGACAAATGGACAATTTATGTATTAATCAACGATCATTTGGCAATCCTATGACTGACGTTGGAGCATTGTCGGCAGCATCATATATCGCTGAACTTGAAGAAGTGCATTTTCTATGCACCATTCGGGATGTTGTTGGGTCACATTGTTTGCAAGCAAGGGTTGTTGGTTGACCCAGCCAAGATTGCGCTGATTTTGATCTTGACACGCCGAAAAATGTAAAGAAGTTGAGAGTGACGCTGGGGCACATAGGGTACTATCGCAACTTTATCCGTGTATACGTCGCGATCACAGCTCCTATGGAAAAGTTGTTAAAGAAGGATGCGATATTCTTATGGAGCCCAGAATGTCAAGCACGTTTCGAGACACTGAAGACTGAGATGGATTCTACACTGATATTGGTATTTCTTGTGGAGCAAGGAATTCCATGTCCATGTGGATGCATCATTGATTGCACTCAGAGTAGTGCTCGTGCAACTAGGGGAAGGAGTTCTGGATCACCCATTTGGTTTTGCAAGTCGCAAGTTGTCCTCTATGGAGAGGAATTATATGACTACCAAGAGGGAAGGTTTGGCGATGGTATATGCGCTACAAAATTTTAGGCATTACCTATTGGGGGTTCATTTCAAGATTTTTACAGACCATTTTGCTTTGAAATATATGGTAAATAAGGCTGTGTTGGGGGGGAATATATGCCGCTGGCTACTTCTCTTTCAAGAGTTTGATTTTGAGGTAATTGTGTAGCCAGGTCGCTTGAATGCAGGGCCAAATCATCTATCACAAATTGAGATAGGTAAGGAACCAACCCACATTGAAGATGGGTTGTCGGATGCGTAGCTATTCAAATTCGAGGTGGCTGATGACTACTATGAAGAGATAATTCAGTTTTTGGCAACGGGAACCACACCAGAGGAGTTTACCACAAGTCAGAAGAAGCAATTGATGGTTAAGGCTGCAGATTTCTTGTTGATCACCAGACACCTATATCAACTAGGACCAGACGAGATCTTGAGGTGATGTGACCTGCCTCACTAACAAGGGAAGATATTGGTCGAGGCACATGAAAGAGTGGCAGGTGGAAATTATGGCAGTCGTGCTACTGCTAGGAAGGTGCTTCGTGCAAGGATTTGGTGGCCCACTCTTCACAGCGATGCGATGGATTATGCGCAGACTTGCAATGTCTATCAAAGAACTGGAAACCTTCCAGGAGGGATGATATGTCACTGGTACCTCAAGTGACATTGCATCCATTTGATAAATGGGTTGTGGATTTCCTCGGACCAATCGACCCACTTGGGAAGAGAACTAACGCGCGGTACATCATTACCGCCACTGATTACTTGACAAGGTGAGCAAAGGCCGCACCAGTTATAGATTGCACCACTGCGACAATAACGTGATTCTTGTTCAAGAATATTGTTACTTGGTTTGGATGTCCGAAGGTATTGATGAGTGATTAGGGGAGTCACTTCATCAATCGCACAATCAGCGCATTGACAGAAGAGCTTCAGATACAGCATAAGAAGAGTACGTTGTATCATCCATAAGCAAATGGAACAGTGGAGGATTTCAAAAAATTGTTGGAGCATGTGCTTACAAATTTTTTTAACATGAATCACCATGATTGGGATTTGAAGGTTTCAGCAGTCTTGTGGGCATATCGCACCACTTGTAAAATATTGACAGGACAAAACACTATTTAAATTGGTGTATGGGCAAGAGTCGGTTATGCTTATGGAGTACATTGTTCCGAGTCTACGCATAGTGGTAGTGACAAGCATGATTGATGAGGCAGCATTGGCAGATGACTGGAGCAACTGGTACAACTTGAGGAAGACCGGTTTATCGCAGGTTTTCACCAGTACGTGGAGAAGGGTCGGCAAAAACCTTGGCATGATCGCCATATAAAAAACAAACAATTTTAGTAAGGCAACTTGGTGTTGTTGTATGACAACAAGTTCATGAAGCATCGATGGAAGTTACAGACGCATTATCTCGGTCCATATCTCATTAGTTGGATAAATTCGGGAGGCACAGTACAGCTGTCGCAGTTAGACGGCGTGATGCTACTAAAGTTGGTGAATGGTAGCTGGCTGAAGCGCTAAAAGATGGGCCAAGAGCCACGCAATGCTTAACCGCATTATGGAAAAAAAATGAAGGATGCTAGGTGGCAAGATGGCACACCGGCACGAACATAATGCGCAAGTAGGAGCGATGATAGCGTGATGCTGTGACAACTACAAGGTCGCGACGTAGTCAAATCAACAATAAATGCATATGGTTAAATGCAGTTAGATGCCAATGCTCGGTGAAGTGAACTGTAGTTATGGCAGATCCGACCGTTAGATTGACAGTATCAACGATGGATTTGGTCAGTTAATGTGTGATTTGGTCATAGTGATTGGTGTGATTTGGTCATAATGATGAAGGGATCAATTTGGTGCTATCAGAATGGGTTGAGGCTGGTCAAAAGCCATCCGTTTGCAAAGAGTGAATTGAGATGAATAATGTTGTGTTGAATTGTGCAAGGTTAAGTAGAGTTGCGGAGTGAAATTGCATTGTGTCGAGCGAGTTGCCGAGTCGGGTGAGGTTGAGAAACAATTCGGCGTTGCAGGGGTTGAGCATGGAATGTCAAGTGACTCAGATACGGTTGAGATTTCGAGCGAAGTAGAGTCACCTGTCATCCCTGTCACTATCGAAAAGGAAGTTGCTAGTATGTTGGTCAGGTCATCGTTAGTGATGCAGAAGAAGAGGGGGAGGACATGGCCTAGTTCCCCACCACCAAGGAAGTGGTAGACAAGAGCATCGACACAACTAGCAGGGGAGGTACCTGAGGTGAGTCGATCGAGCGCAGGAATTGTGGAGTCTGCGGCTCAAGCAGGGGTATTTGCTGTGGATATTTTGGGGTATATACCTCCCTGTAGACTGGGAGCCCAACCCTAGAAGCCCACCAAGAACCAACGGTACCAAATCAGGATGCCGACGATCCCACAAGGCATGGTCTACACTACAGACATTGTTCCTGCATTGATGCAGTTGAAGTATGATGATCATGATTTGCTGGCGCTGCAGGATGTTATGACGAACCCCTTTGTGCCGAGAACAACAAGGGAAGGTAGACCGACGCCGTGCATTCCACATGATTGGGTGCGCGGCTTGGACAAAGCAAGACCATTAGGTTTGATTAACATGCCGCACTTTGGGTGGTTGACAGAGGGAAATGCCTACTTGAAGCAGCTTTTGGCTTGCTTTCATGGTGGAATTTTGTGGTTGGACAGACCGGTCACCGTCATAGTCGACCTAATTTCTGAGATCAAAGGATTGCAGAAGGATGGGTCGGACCCTTCGCAATATTTCAGAGGGAAGGAGAATGATAAAGAGAGGGAAAAAAGGTTGGTACAGTGCTATGGCTTGGAACGCGACAGTTGACCCTACCACAGTGACAGTATTAATGACATGGTGGTTTGTACCGAGGCGAGGATTCTATGTTGTAAATTCATACAGAAAACCCGACCCAACCAGTGCAATTCGGGGGTCGTGGCATGGGCGGAGCATTGCGTGGAAGGCATATAGATGAGCTAGTCAACTTTCTTGTTGAACCAGTTAATCGAGAATGCAGCTGCTGTCCAAGGGGGCAAGGGGGCATTCATGTACAACTAGCTTTTGATTTTAATTTCACTTGTAGCGTGGATGGGGCCTGACGATTACCAAGGGATGGAAGTTGATGTCATGAATGACCATAAGTGTGCACGCTATTAGAATCTGTAGTGGGTGCAGGAACTTGAGGGACTGAAGGATTGCATAGCGTGGTTTTGGTTCTATTGGGACGCATTGCAGGAAGCAGCTGAGCATGTTCCGTGGTTGTCCAAGGCAGCCGTCGTGAAATATAAAGCGATTTACAGGTTTGCGATTGGCCTGCACAACATTCATGAGCAAGTGCGGCGTGATACAGGGATGCAGTCATTGCATACCCCCTACAAATTTTCCGATGAGGAGCTGGATGCGATCATCAACGAATGGCTCGTAGACTGGTAAGAACTGGTTAGTCTGGAAGAAGAATCGATGGGGCTACCACTTGATGCACCAGAAATGGAACCATAGCATAACCCTGATTTAGATCAAGAGTCATCGCAGACACCCATGGACGATGAGATAGACCACATGGTTGACGAGGGTAGAACGAATATGCATCATGAGTGGGGTATGACCAGTGGCACAAACCCAGTGATGTAAGTGTAGTTGCAGTGGCCTATTGCGGTGCTAACAAATGCAATGAATGCGACATCCCAAGTAATGAAGACACAGGTGGAAGAAGGTTTCAACGAGGTAAAAGCTTAACTTGATTCCTTATTTGATATTTTTTTGAAGAAGGCACCAAAGGTAGGAACTATGCAGGAAGTTGGCACAATCAGCACTGAGCCGCGAGTCCAGAATGTGCAAATTCCCCCGACTATGATTGCGGCCAACAACGAGGCTCTCCAGCCTTCGCTGCAATAGTTACAAGGTTTGTCCATCGACATCAACTCACTATAGTAACAAAATTTGGTGCAGATGCAGGTGGTTTCTATCTAGGAGCTGGAAAACAGGGTGACAGATATCAACGGTCAGGTCTTGCGATCACAAGAGGCAATGGCAGTGGCCCAGAAAGAGGTCGAAGAATTAAAGGGGAAAGTTGTAGTAGCCCGGGAATTTGTAGACGAGTTGGAGAACAAGCTAGAGTAGCTAGTTGCGGAGAAGGCATGCCCGATAGAGGAGCTAAAAAAGGAGTAGGACTATTTAACGGTGGAGAAAGCCACCGTTTGGGACAGTAGTTTGCGGTTGGAAGAAGCAGTTGCTGAATCTTGTCAGTGTATGTTGGAGCCCACTACAACGTTGGATGTAGTTGAAAGAGTGCAGCAACTTGGGGCCGTTTTTTCCCAGTTGCAATGAGACAATGCTGACTTGCAGGCTACGGTACAACCAAGCACACTGCTGGAGCAAGTTACCGACAGGAAATGCGCCATGGAGGAGTTGGCGACCTAGCTGGGAGAGCTAGAGCAAGTAGCGAGAAAAATCACTGCCGAGACTACACAATTTTGGGGCAGAATAGTCCAAGATGAGTAATTAGAGTAGCTAACCAAGTTGTGGCGAGAGGCGGAAGGGCAGCTGGAAACACTGAAGATGTTGATGAGAATGCTGCCACCAGTTGTTCAAGTCACCAAATATGTGGAGCTAAAGGAGTTACAATAGCATGTTGCAAAGGCATAGTACCGTCAACAAAATCGCACTACGCAGTTGGAGGAGTTCCAAGAGATTGGAGCACAGGTTTCTCAAGGCAATTTTTACACTACAGGAAGTACATGAAGGTCAGAGGAACGTTGTTGATAAGATGACTGAGCAACCATTAGCGCAGGACTTGGAAGAGAGTCAAGAGATCACTGTGGCGGCGAAGAAGCAAGTCAGGGAAATCGACTATCAGTACAAAGACTTCAGGATGAAGATCCCTGAGTACACCATGTCCATCTAACGTGGCTCGAGGGAGAGCCACAAGATTGTGTTGGGGGCCTGTTGGCAGGTGGTTTGGATGAGTCAGCTGCGCAACATCACGGATGCTATGAAAGGTCAAGATGCCACACAAGAACGGAAAACATGTGCAATTCAATAGTATTTTATGTATTGTAGGGTCATTTGGACTGCATTATGCGGGCTTTGGGTCATTTGGACCACAAGATGTGGGTTTTGGGTCATCTTTTCTTGGAGAGTTTGTTATGAAGTAGTTAGGCGGTCAACTAAGGTGACCACAAATGTAAAGGTGCAAGCCTATAAATAGGTGTTCATTTACAAGTACTAGATCATATATATCAGGAGAATTGTTATTGCGGGATCTTTTGGATATTGATCTGAGTCTGTTTGAATCTGGGTATGCGACAGAAGAACTATATTGTTGTATCTATGGTTTAATGCAAAGGTTAATATGACATGATGGATTTTTTGACCAAAATCACTGTGTCTCTTTCTATTTTCCTGCTATGAATGTGATATGCAATATGAATCTATAAATGATGCGATGTTTTCCTATTTCAAATGATGTTATGCTACTAGATCTACTTGCGCAGTGATGGGTTTATTTGCAATGAATGATGCTTTGACTATGTTTAATGCATAAGTAGAATAATTAGATATGATATGTAATACTGCACTAAGTTGATAAGTAGCCACACATGGTCCTTCTCCATTCGGCAAAAACATGGTTCCATAAACTCTCCCTCCAACATCTTGGGTGAGACTTCATCTGCTCCGTAGGTGTTGCTGGACAGGGTAAAACTTGTCTGGGCCGATGCTCAGGGAGATCACGGTGGGTTTGGGTGTCGATAGGGTGAGGAACCCCTGTCGACTGGGTTTGTGTTTGAGGTAACTAACCATCAACTACATGATATTTTGAGGAATCTTTTGACATGATCATCATTGAAAATGGTCGATTTTATGAATTTTAAATGACGGACCTTGGTCGATTTTAGGGATAAATCATCGCTACCCTCCAACAATTAATGGACGGACCTTGGTGTGTACTTGGACAATTTTGCTCTCAAATAATGCAACTTTTTCGATCTTCTAGTAGAGATGGGTTGGGTGGCATTCATAACATATTGGATCACTAGAACTTTCAATTGACTGAAGATAAGCATATGTGTTCATCAATTTAGGATGAGACATAGTTGTTTTGGCTTCTAACGTTTTCAAAAATTCGTAGGGAAGTGTTCCTGCATGTCTTTTCTATATCATCTATTGGATATTTTACTATAGTGGTGGGTATTAGACCATCGATATTTGGTGATTTATCATTGGTGTAATGGGTGAATGTGACACGAAGAGGTTCTCCTTCAACCCTTGACATTTTGAACAACCATAAAATACTAGGGTGTCATAAAAGAGTTCCAAGTCATGATGAATTATCGTTGATGAACTAGGATGGTGGCTTGAAGATGGCATATTAGAATTTGTGGGGTAAAGTGGATTCCCATTTACATCCATAGAATTCTTGCAGTATCTTTCTCCTAATAATACCTTACAACATTTTAAAACTGGTGGAATGCCTTGTGCATTGGAATTCGAACCTAAATCATGATCCTGCAATATAGAATAAATCGATATTGATATTCACATGAATAAGTAAGATAAATTCAAATAAGTAGTCAAGATATAAATAAAACCTGAAATTACTGGGGATGAAAGGGAGAACTTGTCGATCTTTGAAAAAGATGGAATGAACTGGAATCTGAAGAATTGACCATTTGATGCCACAAACTTTTCTTCTTGTATTTGAGACAAATCAACAATCACTATACATCTCTAAAGTCCTAAGATATTTTTAATAAATATATCACAATATAACTTCCAATATAGTTTGGAAACCATTTTGTAAACATAAAGTGAGTTTAAGCAACAAATATATACTATGAAATATTGTAGTTGGCGTGGTTAATGTTGGAATCAATTTAATACTAAGAGGGGGGGTTGAATCAGTATTAGTGCAATTATCATCAATTTTTACCTTCTTTAACATATTAGTATTAACTTAATCTTGATATTTATTTATGCATCCAATATATCTAAAATCATTCATCCATATATGCACCAAGACAAAGAACAAAAAACACACAGGATTTTAACGTGGAAACCCAAACAGGAGAAAACCACATAATTCTCTTTTGTAATGAAAATATTACATTCAAGGAAGCACTGAATTTCTGTGTTTACCAACACGAACTGGAAAGAGACACTGACCCCCTCGTTTTACAGGCACCTACCTAAATGAAGCACCAAATACGTGTTTTATCTACCACCAACTGGAAGGAGGCTATGAACTCCTGCTCCTTTCCCTATCCTACTGCCCAGATATACAAAATAAGATTTTTCCTTACTGAACTTCCAACACGCACACACTTCGGATTTTCTGATGTTCATTCTATTGTGTGCACCTTCTATATGAAGTCTTATTGTAGTCACTTCCCTACATACATCACTTGACTTCTCATTCCATTCAATTCTTCACTTTTGTTAATGACTGACTTCATATATTGTGTGCCACTTCATCTGCTGCAGTCGGCACCACTGATTAGCTGTGTCATTCTACTACTGTACAACTACACTAACCAACTGATAATTTGCTTCAATTGATAGCTTGTTGATCTAATATTGTGCACAGGTATCAGATGGAACTGCACACTTACTTAGACGTGTCCTTTCAATTTAAGTGCCACAGTCTTTTAGACAATCTACGATCTGTTGTGCATCATATGATTCTTCCTTTCGGTTTAATGCATTTGTCTCAGATCACCTCATCATGATGCACATACAATATTATGTTGTTGTTCTGTCATCACGAAACAGATGGACCTATCTACTTTGCACACTTCACTTTGACCTTTGTGCACCAACCACAATTCCGTGCATATTCTGACATAATTCAGTTTTGTCTCTATGCTTCCTTCTTTCAAAACATATGTGACTTTATGCATGCTATCTGCAATATGATCATTCACTCCTCATGCACTTTTTCATACTTCTGCATTCTACACTTCTGTATTTTCCTAATCATCACAGATCTAGAACATCACTATGCACACCATCAATTGTATCATTCCTCTTCATGTGCGCACTCGGCTCCTCGCTAGATCATCTTGTTCTGTACCTTGAGCCCTTGATGCCCTGAATATAAACCCGTATCTTGCACTTAGATTCTCTTCTCCCTCTCCATTAATATTAATTCAAATCTCCAACTTGCTTCCATATTTATACATGTCCTGTATGGATTGTATTTCCACAAGTTGGTTGTTGAATTCCTTCTTTCTTGTCTCACGGATTATGCATATGCCACATGTCATGTTAGATGCCACTGATGTGTCCTTTCTTTGTGGGTTTTGCGCATACATGGTCCCTGACTTGGTGGGACTTTCACCTTTGTTGTACCATCATCTGTGTGTCGTGTGCACTTGTTATGTCCTCGGTTGTTTAATTTTCTCATATGCTAACTTCAACCCCTATAACCTTCATGGAACTTGTGCGTGTTTCAGCAACTGAAATCATCTTCTGATTGGTGATGACTTGTGCACTTCTAGGGCTTGTAGATATGTTCAACCATCTCTTGTTTCATGCTACTTGTGCACTCCACTTTAGTTTCTTGCACACACTAAAATTTTTCCTATGTATTCTTTGGATTTCTTGCGCATTATTTATCCATCTGTCCAACCAACCCTTTTTCTTGTACCTTGAATGACTATGATTGGATGGACTTGTGACCTTATTAGGTACATGTGCCTTATGTACTTCTTCACACTAGATATTCATGGTGTACCCTTGGGCACACTTATTCATACTAGATGTCGTTTCTAGATATTCTTCTTCACACTTGCATCCATATGCTTCACCCTCTTGCTTGTGCATATAATTATTCAATGTGGCTTTTCATTACTTCTTCAAGATGGCATGGGAATACTAAATACACTTGAGTTCAATTGACATTAACGAATAAAAATAAATCAGTTGACATCAATGACAACCAAAGTTCAACAATCTCCTCCTTTGGCATTGATGTCAATACCTTATGAAGTCGTGCATAATCACCTTCTTGGAATTGTATGCTTCATCTGTACTTGTTGCAGTACCCCCTATGTATATGCTCCCCATGAAATCTTTGCTAGTTTGAACCTTTGACATCTACATTTGTGCATTCTATTGTTAATTATTCTTCTACTTTATTTTACTTCTTCTCATATTTCATCAATCATTGTTGGGCATGGCCCAAGTTGGCACAATTTTGATGAAGCACAGTTTTGGCAATAGCGAAGTTTGGACTGCGAAGTTCAAGTGGCACCATGTTGTCAATAGTGCAGCTCAAATTGTGAAGTCCAATTAGTGCAGTGGGGAGTGTGAAGTCTAAGCATAATGCAGTTTTGTTGATGTGTAGCACCAGCGTAATAGGTAATTTTGGGCATAGAATATAAGTAAAGGTTGAGCAGATGAAAGCGACCTGTTTTCAGTAAGTGACTCCAGAATTCCTGAGAGTTGGGTAAGGAGACACGTGGAAATGGTTGAAAGCGACATGGAAGTCAGAGCGGTGGAAGCCGTTAGAAGAAAAGCCATGGGTTGAAAGCAATAGGAAATCCAGAGGGGCGGAAAGTGACACACCACTATGCAGTTAGAGATGTTCTGGGAGGACTACAGCTGCCAGAAGGGCGTCACAGCCAGGAGTGGCACAACAAGGAACCTAGAGTCAAGTGGAACAATTGTCGACTACAACAAGCCGGGTTGGTGGGGTAATCGCACCAGTTTTTGTAACTCGAGGGTTTTGGCACATATTCATTGTAAAGACGTGATCTAAGGGCACGATCTATAAAAGGGGAATTTTTGTAAAGGGAAGGGTTGATTTTTGAAGGGTTTTTTTTATATCTAAATTGTTTTGTTGATCTCTGTTAATAGGCTGAGTATTGCAAAGAGACTTTGCATCTGTGTGCCCAGAGACCCACTGAAGAGAGAAAGAGGCTCTATAGCTGTGCGCACAGAGACCTATTGTAGATAGAAGAGCCTCCAAATAAGTGTGCAGATGGAACTGTTGAACCATTCAAATTAATATAATCAACAGTTCCTGTGGACGTAGCTCCCATCCCAGGGGTGAACCACGTAAATAGCATGTTATGTGATTGAATCTGTGTGTTTTCTTTTGTTTATGGTTAAGTTCATGCTTATATTTATATGTATCTTTGCTTTTATATGTATTTTCCACATGAATCAGTGCTGAGAATAATATGTTAAGTGTCGAACATATGTGATTGAATGTTGAATTTGCAAGTAATTTCGAATATTAAGAATCCATGAGTTATTTGGGTAACACTAGTCAGCGAAGTCTGTGTTAAGTGCGATTCCCTGAAAGCGCAGCACTGGAAGTGCATTGTTGCATTGTATTTCACCGTCGTGCATGACTTCTCGAAGTGCACAATCCCGTATATTGAATGCATAATAACACTAATTCAACGAATCCTATAAAGTGCGTGGTTGCTAAGAAGTAGCACAACTTGGAGTTGCGTTGTCCTATTGTTTAAGTGGCCAGTTCGAAGTGCGCAGTCCCAGTGTGCACCATAGTATAAGTGATAGACACAAAGTCAGTTAAAATTCATGCAATCTCCCAGTCTGTTAACTGTGCATCACCTAATTGCAGAAACCTGATTTTGTAATTCCTGATAAACTTCACCTCAGGTGAGACCTCAGCTTGTTTGCAGGTTGTTTCCGAAAGGGCCAGTAAAGAAGCGTTTTGTTGGACCATAGCTGTGCAGAACCTGGGTCAACACAAGAAAGTTAAAGAACGAGGTTATTGAAACCCAGCAAATGGTTCCATTGCCGCACTTGAACTGGTGATGTGTTCTTAATATTGGAATCCTAAGAGGACAGAAATGCAGAACTGGGTGGATAATACAGAAAAGGAGTTTGCAAGAAACGAGAACAAACATCTGCATTTATCTAATGAATAATGGTTGTAGAGATACCTATATTCTGATATTTATGAAATTTTCTTATCATCCTTCGGCAACGACCTATATGAGTGGTTGTCGAGACTAGCAGAACAAAAAAATTGCAATTAGGGAGGAGAACCTACGACATGGACTCCAGAACTGATTCAGAGACTTAAAGCGGTGGATAGCCCAATATTAAGAGCAGTGTACTTCTGGCTAGACAATATAATAGAAGGATACATTACAGAATTTGCGGTGGACACTCTGAAGTGTTACAGCTCAGCAGAGGCAGATTTATTCAAAGGATTCAGAGGTAAGTACGTAAATAATCTCACTCTATACATTAAAATGTTGTTAGTAGAGAAACGTGTCTTAAGAATGCAATAAGATCCCTAGAATTTTGTATTCTGTAATGCTTGGTAATTTAGATAGTGATAACGAGGAAAAAATTCACAGATTAAGAAGTGGTAAAAGATACAAGTCTAGTACAAAGAAGAGGCCTAATGAACATTGTTAGAATTTTGATAATTTCATTCAAATATTGTCTAGGATCATTAAGAGAATAACAAGCAAAGCATAAAAATCACAAGAGACATTGGACAGAAAGCATTCCACTGGGGAAAACTAAGAAGGTGAAAAGCCTCGCAACTTCCTCAAAGATAGAATGATCACCAATACAAAGATCACAAAGATAAAACCCCAAAAGATAGATGTCTTCAGCAGCTACTCCTACTCCACTTGTGGGCACTCCTCTCTCTCAACTATGCAAGTTGGATGAGTGAGTGAATTAGTAAATAGAGTGGTGCAACCACTCTATTTATACTTTAACTTAACCTGCCTTTAACCCTAACCGAGATGACTTCCTAAGGAATCCTAATAACCCTTCAACATAGCTCATATAGGGCCGACCCCACCAAGGTGGTCTAATAACCCATCAAATATAAGTTACGACACTTACAATGTAACTTGCGAAACCTGCAAATACAAATGATGACACTTCCAATTGGAGGAATAATACATCTTTGTTGAGGATACAAGAAAGTACAAATGTAATGCATACAATATACAAGTGAATATCTTCTGAAGTTACAAATACATCAACAAAACTTTACTAAAATCACAATATGAATGACAGACACAGTGTAGAGTTCCGATCTTGAAATATTAATGGGCAATATTTCAATGTGCAAAGAAATCAGACTTTTGAGTAACAGATGGAAATGGAATGGTGCAAGATAAAGGTACTGTGAAAGTAAATCTTTATTTTACATTTACAGAATGGCGTGTTGAACCTGTTAGAGGAATTCAACAGACTTAACAAAATGGTTACAGAACACCATTTGAATAATACGAGGATATAACTTCAAGATAAATCAGCATGAAAAATTCAAGTACTAATCACCATTGAAGAAACAAATTTAAGCAAGTGCACTCACATAAATTCAAAACAGTTCTGCAACTCATAGATAAATGGAGATATGAAATACAACATGAGATACTAGTTGTGCACATCAAAACTTTGAATCCATAAAGCTCCAAGATAGGGTAAAATATGTATATGTATATTGATCAACTGTCTAACATAGGAGAAATACTTCTTACATCAAAGAGCCAACCCTCTGGATACTGCCTATTTGGCTATATATATCCTTCGTACTGTCTAAACAGAATTTGTTACAATCTGTTCAGCTCAACAACTTAAAAGAAATAGTTTATACTCCTCAACATAGTTGGTTACAATATTAGATATAGAAAACTACTGGTCACCCCTTCGACCTTGAACCTGGTACCACCTTGCTAAACAAAGTAGTACATCCGGCTAGACGAGTTTCGCGTCACTTTAAAATGGATTCGTGATGTAACGTCCTTCAAAACTGTGAGGAGACTCTTACACACTAGTTGAACTATCTGCGACCTGCTGGAGAAGTTAGTCATTTCACCCAGTCCAAGCCCTTTTCTCTCAGACTCTGCTTTTAACGGGATGAAATCTTAGTTCTGATGCTGAGTTGTGGAACAGGACCTAATGTAGAAGTTGCTTTGTCAAGACTGCTCATGCTTTTATGCGAACTGCACATTCCCTTCTTCCGTGATTCTGAATATGGAAGTGTTGGCAGCCAGCAACAACCTCTTCATTTCTTGACAAAATGAAGAGAGATCAGCTCTTTATGTGATTTATCAATTCAAAAATTATGTTAGAGCACCTTCAGAATCTTTGAATCTGAAGGTACTCTTAATCAAAGGAAAGTAATTTAATGATTCTAGAGCTGATAGGAACTTGATCATAAAAATTGGCTTTTAAACGAATGTCAGACAAGTTTCGTAAATTCTCATTAAAGCTATTTAAAACATCAAAATGAATTTATGTGACTTAAGGGATTTGTGCCAAGAGAAATATCATAAAACACATTATTTAGGGTATTATTAGTCCTAAGACTAAAATTTTTTTGGAAGTTAACATCGTATGTAATACCCTATTATGAACTTTGTAAATATCATAGTTAATGGATAAATGAGGTTTGTATAGGCAATTTTTACATATGATAAATACCCTATATGATGGTATAATGTATCAATAGGATGTTTAAAGGTTTTTAAACTTAGTGTTGTACATATATATATAGCTTTGTACATATACATAGAATAAACATTAAGCTAGCCATTTGATTAATGCCTCCTTAACATTAAAATGCGATTTATTACTCTTCATACCACTACGTAACATGATAAAACAGGGATGATTGTTTGATTAACTGGCCATGCAATAAACCAATGGTTAAATCAATAAACGTTTTGGATCGATGAGCTGGTATGAAAACGTGGCTTTCACCCCTTGACAGAATCAACAGTTGTATGCATTTGGTAAAATCGTGTTGACAGGGTTAAATGCTAACAGTCATTTCAAATTACGCCATTGTACCTATTAATTATGAACCACTGTCAATAATCAATGATTGTAATGATGATTCTATCAGTCTTCGTATCGCTGGTTCGCCAAGTTAAGTGGTTATCACTAACAGGCATGGTCAAACGTAAATAAATTGGCATAAATCATGGTGTAGTGTGAAAGTTGTAACATTTATCACTGCTCGAAATCTCGCTAAAATGGTAGGTTCAGAGATTAGATTTCTGATTAGATTTGAAGCATGTGAAGATTATCTATCATGTCGTGTGTATGGATACCTATTCCCTCTATTTTCACTTTCCCATTCATTTCGCGATGAAGCTCAGAAAGTGCTGGAGAAACCATGTCTCCTCTGAATCATTTTGAGATCTCGGGGTTTGAACTTATTGAAGCCAACCAGGAAGCTGTCGAGAGATTTGAGAAAATGGGATGGACACATTTCTTTCGAAGCTTTGATGGTCACCATGCGGAGATTACTAAGATGTTTGCGATGAGTTTTGAAGATGACAGGGTGTGAATTGGGGGTTTCGAATTTGTTATCAATGAAGACAAAATTGCTGAAGCCACGAAACTTCCCCAAGTGAGAGAACGCTGGTTTAAGGGCACTATGGTTAACATGAAGAAGAATCAACTCAAGAAATCCAAGAAATCAATATTAAATACGAATCAACTGTTATTGGAACGAATTGAAAAACAAAATGTTAAAATTATCATGTTGAAGGCTAAATTAGCCGAAGCTAGAAGAGTAGTCGCTCTTCATAATGAGGCTTAATAGTTTTCTCTTCTCTTATGTCACAGTATAAGAGGTAATGGTTATTTCGATTTTGCATGCCTGTAAAATCGGAGATTTAACAGGCATGCATTTATAATTTTTAAGTATTTCTGTTAACTGTGTTAAATTGATTTTAATATAATGCATTGATTGAATTTAATGCAGGAAGTTTTATCACCCCCTTCTTCCAAGAATACAGGACGTGGTTGATGCGATGGCATGGAGATGTAGCTGATTTGTTACAAGCTAGAGTTTTGTGAATGGGCAAGAAATTTCTGAGATACCTCGACTCAGGGCAGTCGATTTTTATTTTTAGTAGTAGGTGTAATTAGATGCCCTTTTGGTTAAATAGTTCCTATAATGTTGCATGCAACATTTATAGCAAAACTGACTCTCAGTAGTATATAAGTGGAGATTTTTGATGAACTCAGGGGGGATGGAGTGTGGAAGAAAACTGGTTGAAATATATTTTGTTACTAGTACTACATCAAACTTGAAGCTGAAGCTTTCATGTGGATGATACTTGATATCTGCAAATGATACTGTGACTGGTATTCATTTTTGGATTTATAAATATATATATATATATATTTCAGTTTGCTGTCTTCTGTTTATACGTGAACTCTGTGTGCTGTGACACATTGATGTTTAAATATTTTTCTCACTTTATCATCTCAAGTTAGTTGTTGAATAAATATTTAATTATGGTTTTGTTTATTAGTGTGTTCACTATAAACATCAGTTTTAATGATATACTTTTCTGTTTATTTAAAATTTCATTTGTATGTTAACGGTGAATTTTAAATGAGCATTATTTCAAATTCAAATGACTATCTTGATAGTTAATTATTAATCAGTTTTGGAAGTGGAATTTGACTGTGTATGTAGAGGTTAAATCTCATTTCTATTATTATATAGCAGAATTACTTTCGTTATGATTTAAATATGTTTATTTAGAGCATACTTCAGTTTTCTGTTATTGACTAATAATTAATATAGTTTCAAATTTGCTCTCAGCTGAGATAGAGTTAAATAGGATCGATAGATTAATTAGTTTTAAAGTTTATTTTATTATTGATTTAGCACTGTTAAATCATTCTGCATACTATAAGTAAGTTTTCATATTTAGAAAATTTCCCAAAAATCGAAGTCTTTCCTTACGAAAGCAACCTTAGGACATTTGTAGATATATAGATAGGATAAACGTTAGAATAGGTTAGATTTTGCTAGTTTTAAGGTTTCCTTAAAAGACAAACTAGCTGGTAGCAGGACCATAACCTGCGAGGTCTTGTTAATCCAAACACACCGGACGCTGATTTAAGCCGATTGTGTGGACAAAACCTCCTTATTGGCTCTGATTCATAAAATCAGGCTAACAAATGGCGCTAGAAGGAGGGCTTGAATTAAGTAATGGCAGGTGAAACTAATGAAACATTTCCAACTAGCCAACAATCTTCGGAAGTTAGTAGATCACCTTTTATCGAAGCTGTTAGGAATATCCTTGAACGTGATCCTATTACTTCTCCCTTTACTCCTGCACAAAGTGCTCAAACTCTAGAAGAATCCAGACATATCCTTACTAGAGCTTACGCTAATCAGTTAGGTATTTCTCCAATAGATTATGGTCTTCCTAGACAACAGCGACACAATCCACAATTGACCATAGTTACGGAAGATTTGGAGATAACTGGTAGTACTCCTCAACATCAAGTTGAAAGATATCAAAGACAGATTACACAAACCAATACCGCAAGGAGGTTAATCTCAGGAAGTGGTTCTGATCAGCCACCTTCTCCTCCTGAGTCACCACCCAATAGTCCAAGACCTTCTCATTCAGAGAGTTCCTCTAGTTCTCAAGGAAGTCCAATGGCAGGAAATGTAGGAGGAGGAGGTAATCCTCCACCCCCTCCACCTAATCCACAGCTCCCTTGGTTAAGGGCAGCTGCTGTAGCAATTCCTGGGGTACAACACCCATTACCAAAACATTCAGATAAAATTCTTCCTAAGTTTAACCCAATGACAAAGAACCTGGAGAGGTGCATATTGATAAATTCATGTTGGTTGTTCAAACTTTAAATGTTCAGCATGAAGATGTTGTTTGTCGATTGTTTCCTTTCACTTTTGAGGGAAGAGCTTCTACCTGGTACTTTTCATTAGTACAAGGATCTATTACAAATTGGGGGGAATTTAATAAAGCTTTTCTAGATAAATTCGGGGAAGATAAAACACCTTCTCTTTTAGCCCTAGAATTATCTAGAATTAAAATGGAACCCAAAGAAAGGATTAAAGACTTTAATCAAAGGTTTATAACATTGAAAAATAAAATTCCAATTGCTTCTCAACCTCCGGAAGATATAATCATTGCACATTATACATCAGCCTTACCTAGGAATTCCGGAATGTTTGTGAAGAGAGCTGGAAAAACAACTTTAATAGAAACATTTGAGGAAGCAATTAAAGTAGAAAAAGATTTCATGTCTTATGAACCAGATAGAAGTGGTAAATCTGATTCTTTTCCTCGAAGGAAAATAGAAAAATCTAGTTTAGATAAAGATAAAGCTTTCGATATAGAACAGCTGCAGAACGCTATTCGAACGTTAACCAATGAAGTTATAGGGTTAAAAAAGACTAGTTCTGAAGCTTCTCCTTCTAGGGATTACTTCAGAAACCAATTTAGACAAAACCCAAACACGAATAATAAGAATACACCCCCAGATGTAGCTGCTAATGAAGAGATCTTTAATACAATTCGAGCTGTTCTATCTTTGTCTGAAACACCTAGTCAAGAGATAAATGAAAATAAAGAAGATGAAGAATCTGAAAATGAGGATGAATCAGAAGAACCTCAACAAATTAATGGTCATTTCTGGGATAATTTTGTAAAAAAACATGAGAACAGAAGTCCACCTTCAGGACAACACGCATATAATACACGTAGTAAAGCAATTGCAAATACTCCTGGTGCTTCAAGCTCCACTTCAAACACTGATAATAATAACTCACAACCAAATAAACAAACTCAATCCGGCAAGCAAGCTCAGCCAAATAAGGGTACCCAAACCATTCAAAACGCTCCAAAGTTGGATTTACAATATGACATAATTGAGGATTTGAAGAAGACACGTGCAAACATTAGTATGTACGATCTCCTTCAAATCTATCCAATGCCTAATAGTCATATTATTAATCCTGCAGTAAGTTCAATCGTCCCTAATACAAAGCAAAATGTTGCTGCAAACAGTTCAAACAATGATCCAACAACAACTGATAAAGGGAAAACATCAACCGATAAAGCTTCTTTGATAGGTAATAATTCTAAGACAACTACACCTCCATTCTTACTTACCTTTGAAATTTTTAATAGGAATGTCCACAACTGCATGGTAGATTCAGGAGCATCTTCTAATGCTATGCCTTTATCTGTGTGTAAGAAATTAAATGGAAAATTTGTTCCATCTAATTCACAAATAACTCAATTAGATAGAACAAACGTTAAAGTTGTCGGAGAGATGAAAGATGTCTTAATTAGGATTGCTTGTAATCCTTTAGTTTATCAAATCATAGACATCGTAATTGCTGATATTCCAGATGCATATGGACTATTCTTAATTAGGGATTGGTTTCTCAGGGTACAACCAGATACTAGTCTCCCCGGATGATCAATTAAAAACAGCTTTTAGAACTCCATGGGGAACGTACGCATACCGTAAGATGCCCTTTGGGTTAATCAATGCGGGAGCAACATTTCAACGAGCAATGGATAGTGCTTTTAGAGGCTTAATCAGTCATTCAGTCGTTGTCTATTTGGATGACGTTACTGTCTACTCTAAACATCGGCCTGATCATTTTAACCATTTGAGAAAAGTGTTTGAACGATGTAGAAAATTTGGAATATCTTTAAATCCTAAGAAAACAATATTTGTTGTTTCAGAAGGTATCTTGTTAGGATGTGTAGTATCAAAACACGGAATCATGATTGATCCTGAAAGAACACAAGCTATTTCAAAGATTACTTTCCCTTCCAGCAAGAAAGGAATGCAGTCATTCTTAGGGAAAATTAACTTTGTTAGGAGATTCATTCCTAGTTTTTCAGAGATCATTCGTCCTTTGCAGAAAATGATTAAAAAAGATGTTGTGTTTAATTGGGGACAAACTGAAAAAGAATCCTTTCAGAAAATTTTAGAAGCTATTTCAGAAGCTCCTAGTCTTCTAAGTCCAGATTTTAACAAGGATTTTATATTATATACCTTTGCTTCTGATATTGCGTATGCAACAGTATTAACCCAATTAAATCAACAAAATAATGAGGTTCCAATTTCGTTCATGAGTTCGAATTTCAAAGGTGTTGAACTAAACTATCATGAAGTGGATAAACAAGCTTTTGCCGTTTTTAAAGCGGTAAAACATTTTCGTCCATACTTGTTAAAATCTAAAACAAAAGTAATTGTACCTTATTCTTCAGTAAGAAATTTGTTGGTACAAAAAGATTTAGGAGAAAAAAGGGCACCTTGGATGACAGCTCTTCAAGAATATGACTTAGAAATCAAACCATCAACGATAATTAAAGGACAAGGGTTGTGTAAACTGGCTGCTGAAGCTGCTCATTTGCCTGATGATAAAACTGAAATTGTCATTAATGAAGATTTACTTACCAGAGAAATTTATTTTTATCACCACCTCAAGATTCCTAGTACACAGACATACGAGTACTTCTGGAAACGGGGACTGCCCCTGATTATTTAGACCCGAAAAAGAAAAGAGCCCTCAGATTGAAATCTGCCCCGTACTTATTAATAGATAATGTCCTCTTTCGAAAAAATTCAGATGGGGTATACCTTCGATGTTTAGATAAAGATGAAACAGAAACAATTCTGAAAGAATTGCATTCTGGACCAGCAGGAGGTCATTTCGGTGGAGAAACCACAGCTCATAAAATTCTTAGGGCTGGTTATTATTAGCCTACCTTGTTTCGAGATTCTTATACTTTTGTCAGAAGGTGTCAAGAGTGTCAACTTGCCGCAGGAAGAGTTAAAAAATATGCTTTCCCTTTACAACCTGTTTCAGCTGAAAGACCCTTTCAGCAGTGGGGTATCGATATAGTAGGTCCAATAAACCCTCCCTCATCAATGCAACACAAGTATATAATAACTGCAACTGATTATTTCACTCGTTGGGCTGAGGCTGCACCGTTAAAAGTTGTGAATACTAATCAAGTTATATTATTTTTGGAGTTCTTTATCATAACAAGATTTGGTGTTCCTGATTCTTTAGTCTTCGATAATGCATCATATTTTTCATTAGTTGAATTGACTCAGTTTGCTTTAGAAAAATGAATAAGAATCAGATATTCAACTAATTACCATCCTCATGGGAATGGTCTAGCTGAATCAACAAACAAAAATTTATTGAAAATTCTTAAAAGAACTGTTTCAGTTCACCATCGGAATTGGCATACAGAATTGGTTAATTCTCTTTGGGCAGACCGAGTAACTCCAAAAGTTGCAATAGGTAACTCACCATTTTTCTTAGTGTATGGAACTGAAGCTATTCTTCCGCCAAATTTGTTCTTACCTTCATTATAGTTAGCTCAGTATGTCCAAGAAGAAGAATGCCCAGCAATGGAAAAAAGAATTAATGCATTGCTAAAATTAGAAGAAGATAGAGAAAAGTCAAAACAACACTTTAACAAACATCAACAGATTGTTAAGTCATGGTTTGACCAATCATTTAGTTCTGATCGCGAATTTCAGGTAGGAGACTTGGTCTTAAAATGGGATAAAGCTCATGAAGATAAGGGTGATCATACTAAGTTTCAAAAAATGTGGTTAGGTCCCTTTGTTATTTCTGAAAAAATAGGTCCAAGTACCTTTCGATTGCAAACACTTGAAGGACAGTCCGAGACATTCCCTGTAAATGGACTGATTCTTAAGAAATATTTCTGTTGATAATTTGTTGTCTAAAAATGTATATACTTATTCGCTGTTTGTAAATAATTTGTATTTCTGTATATAAACTAGCAAACTGTATATGAATCAAATTTTTGTCAAAGTCAAATATTTCAGATTGTTAAAATTTATGTATATAACCAGTCTTTAGACAGAAATATGTAATTAACAACTGTAATTAGTATAAATAAATAAGATCAGTTTACTCATCAGTCTTTAAAGTTTTGATTTAGACTGAAATCTTTTAAAATTTGTTCAGATTGATCAAAATTTCTTGAATTTGTAAAAAACCTTCGTTATTTCTATTTATAAGTGTTTCTCGGATTTTCCTTCATCTGGTTATTTTCTTAAATAAGGATAGTTTATTATATATCTTTTTCGAAGCTTGTACTTTTCAAAAATATTTATAGATTTCTATCATCAGTTTTAGAAAAATTTTGTCATTTGAGAACTGTCTAGCATCTATTCCAGTCAATAAGAAGCTAAAGTGAGAGACGGAAGGTCTCAGTAATGAGCCGTTCTGATCAGAATCACAAATATCACTGGTATGACATTATTAGGAAACTAGTAATGGCTTTTGGTCTTGAAACCAAAAGATAAGGGGTCTCATCACGAGCCAGCTGATTCATTTTCTGGTGATATTAATGACTGACATTACCATTTGGTTACCATGCTAGGTGATGATCTCTCATTTTAGTTGAAAGAAAAATAATGAAAATCGCAATAAAACACAACTTTTTCCTAAAGAATAGGAGGTCTCAGTAATGAGCGGGCCTAATCATGATCATCAGTGTTGCCTGGAATAACTTCATTTCTGATCACCAGGGTGATGGATTTTGATTTTAAATTAAAAGACAGGAGATCTCATCACGAGTCGGCCTGCTTATTTCAGACAACTCTCGTGAATGATACTATCACATTGGGACACCAAACCCAGGTAGTAGTCTTCAGACAGAATTATTATTTTAAAAGAACAGCAAAAGCAAGAAACAAGAAAATTACTATGCCATGGAACAGGTTCTAGATAGTTTTCAGAGGAACAGTATTCGATGCTGATGGTAAGATCATCTTTACTAAGAAGTACTGGTTTCGATGAAGATATTTGTAAGCCTATCTCTAATCAAATGTTTGTTTCAAAAAGATGAAATATTTCTGAGTTATACTTATGAATCCGAATAAATAAAGGTTTGACATGAATAAAGGATTTTGATTATTTTTAACAGATTTCTAAGATTTCGTTTTGATCATCTTGTTTTAAGCAGAGATAACTGGTTCACCCATGTCGACGCCATTTGTTGGCAGCCAGCAACAACCTCTTCATTTCTTGACAAAATGAAGAGATATCAGCTCTTTATGTGATTTATCAATTCAAAAATTATGTTAGAGCACCTTCAGAATCTTTGATTCTGAAGGTACTCTTAATCAAAGGAAAGTAATTTAATGATTCTAGAGCTAATAGGAACTTGATCATAAAACTTGGATTTTAAACGAATGTCAGACAAGTTTCGTAAATTATCATTAAAGCTATTTAAAACATCAAAATGAATTTATGTGACTTAAGGGGTTTGTGCCAAGAGAAATATCATAAAACACATTGTTTAGGGTATTATTAGTCCTAAGACTAAAAGAATTTTGGAAGTTAACATCGTATGTAATACCCTATTATGAACTTTGTAAATATCATAGTTAATGGATAAATGAGGTTTGTATAGGCAATTTTTACATATGATAAATACCCTATATGATGGTATAATGTATCAATAGGATGTTTAAAGGTTTTTAAACTTAGTGTTGTACATATATATATAGCTTTGTACATATACATAGAATAAACATTAAGCTAGCCATTTGATTAATGCCTCCTTAACATTAAAATGCGATTTATTACTCTTCATACCACTACGTAACATGATAAAACAGGGATGATTGTTTGATTAACTGGCCATGCAATAAACCAATGGTTAAATCAATAAACGTTTTGGATCGATGAGCTGGTATGAAAACGTGGCTTTCACCCCTTGACAGAATCAACAGTTGTATGCATTTGGTAAAATCGTGTTGACAGGGTTAAATGCTAACAGTCATTTCAAATTACGCCATTGTACCTATTAATTATGAACCACTGTCAATAATCAATGATTGTAATGATGATTCTATCAGTCTTCGTATCGCTGGTTCGCCAAGTTAAGTGGTTATCACTAACAGGCATGGTCAAACGTAGATAAATTGGCATAAATCATGGTGTAGTGTGAAAGTTGTAACATTTATCACTGCTCGAAATCTCGCTAAAATGGTAGGTTCAGAGATTAGATTTCTGATTAGATTTGAAGCATGTGAAGATTATCTATCATGTCGTGTGTATGGATACCTATTCCCTCTGTTTTCACTTTCCCATTCATTTCGCGACGAAGCTCAGAAAGTGCTGGAGAAACCATGTCTCCTCTGAATCGTTTTGAGATCTCAGGGTTTGAACTTATTGAAGCCAACCAGGAAGCTGCCGAGAGATTTGAGAAAATGGGATGGACACATTTCTTTCGAAGCTTTGATGGTCACCATGCGGAGATTACTAAGATGTTTGCGATGAGTTTTGAAGATGACAGGGTGCGAATTGGGGGTTACGAATTTGTTATCAATGAAGACAAAATTGCTGAAGCCACGAAACTTCCCCAAGTGAGAGAACGCTGGTTTAAGGGCACTATGGTTAACATGAAGAAGAATCAACTCAAGAAATCCAAGAAATCAATATTAAATACGAATCAGCTGTTATTGGAACGAATTGAAAAACAAAATGTTAAAATTATCAGCTTGAAGGCTAAATTAGCCGAAGCTAGAAGAGTAGTCGCTCTTCATAATGAGGCTTAATATTTTTCTCTTCTCTTATGTCACAGTATAACAGGTAATGGTTATTTCAATTTTGCATGCCTGTAAAATCGAAGATTTAACAGGCATGCATTTATAATTTTTAAGTATTTCTGTTAACTGTGTTAAATTGATTTTAATATAATGCATTGATTGAATTTAATGCAGGAATTTTTATCACCCCCTTCTTCCAAGAATACAGGACGTGGTTGATGCGATGGCATGGAGATGTAGCTGATTTGCTACAAGCTGGAGTTTTGTGAATGGGCAAGAACTTTCTGAGATACCTCGACTCAGGGCAGCCGATTTTTATTTTTAGTAGTAGGTGTAATTAGATGCCCTTTCGGTTAAATAGTTCCTATAATGTTGCATGCAACATTTATAGCAAAACTGACTCTCAGTAGTATATAAGTGGAGATTTTTGATGAACTCAGGGGGGATGGAGTGTGGAAGAAAACTGGTTGAAATATATTTTGTTACTAGTACTACATCAAACTTGAAGCTGAAGCTTTCATGTGGATGATACTTGATATCTGAAAATGATACTGTGACTGGTATTCATTTTTGGATTTATAAATATATATATATATATATATATATGTGTGTGTGTGTATTTCAGTTTCTTGTCTTTTGTTTATACATGAACTCTGTGTGCTGTGACACATTGATGTTTAAATATTTTTCTCACTTTATCATCTCAAGTTAGTTGTTGAATAAATATTTCATTCTGGTTTTGTTTATTAGTGTGTTCACTATAAACATCAGTTTTAATGATATACTTTTGTGTTTATTTAAAATTTCATTTGTATGTTAACGGTGAATTTTAAATGAGCATTATTTGAAATTCAAATGAGTATCTTGATAGTTAATTATTAATCAGTTTTGGAAGTGGAATTTGACTGTGTATATAGAGGTTAAATCTCATTTCTATTATTATATAGCAGAATTACTTTCGTTATGATTTAAATATGTTTATTTAGAGCATACTTCAGTTTTCTGTTATTGACTAATAATTAATATAGTTTCAAATTTGCTCTAAGCTGAGATAGAGTTAAATAGGATAGATAGATTAATTAGTTTTAAAGTTTATTTTATTATTGATTTAGCACTGTTAAATCATTCTGCATACTATAAGTAAGTTTTCATATTTAGAAAATTTCCCAAAAATCGAAGTCTTTCCTTACGAAAGCAACCTTAGGACATTTGTAGATATATAGATAGGATAAACGTTAGAATAGGTTAGATTTTGCTAGTTTTAAGGTTTCCTTAAAAGACAAACTAGCTGGTAGCAGGACCATAACCTGCGAGGTCTTGTTAATCCAAACACACCGGACGCTGATTTAAGCCGATTGTGTGGACAAAACCTCCTTATTGGATCTGATTCATAAAATCAGGCTAACAGGAAGGACCATGTCCATTTGAAAAGACATAATGAATAAACTCTCCTTAGACATCTCGGGTGAGACCTCGGGTTTTTTCCGTCTAGCTACTGGTGGGTCTTTGTCTACGAGTTCATGAACATTGGTCATTCGAACTCCGGGTGCTCCCAGTGAACCACCTTATGAAATGAAATGAACCATAGAGGATGCTCTACTGACTGACTAGGAAAGATATGCAAGCACCAGGCTTTGAGTTCTGCACAAATGGAGCATAAGAGCTTTGAAATGTCGACGAAACCAACCCAGGTATTTATAGAGCTATCTCGACCTTCCTGGGTAGACGAGCCCGTACTGCTTGCAATACTTACCTGACCACCTTTTTCGGTTTCACACGCTAGGATTTAATGATAGCTGGTACAACATCGACAATGTAGATGATTACTTGAGGGGATTACTTCCACGTGACAGGAGGAGGTGACAAGGAAAAAAATCGCTTACGATATTCGGACTCCTTCAAAACTGGTTTTGGAAAACCCCCTTAATCCCTATGAATGATACTGGTAGAACCATGTGGAATCAGTGGTTTTTGCCTCAGGGGAGGACCACCCCTCATATATTTCACATGCCTTCCCTTCCTTGATACTCTTGCAACCGTTGATTTCTGCCCAGCTGCCTCGAGATGAGCATCTAAAAATGCACAACTCTGGGGAATAGGTCCTGCTATGCTTGTGGTCCCCGGGTCTAATGCTCCACATCACACAATACCACTGAGGTCCTTTGGATGGTTTCAGGGTCTCCAAAATGTGGTATGGGAAAACTACCTTTAGGACCCTGACTGGTTGAGAGCATGACACGCGTCCTTGGCGGTTTTCTATCAGGGATGAATCAAGCCAAAATAAATGTAGCCTGCTCCTGCCTCCTGACTGTGCTCTTGTGACGCGGGTCCGGGTTCATTAGCATGGCAGGCTCCCTATGTGTCACCTAATCTGTATGACAGCCTCCCTGTGTCATTTTTTACGATCTTAATTCTTCTCGAGCATATGCCTTTTTTAGCCAGCTAATGACTTCCCTTTAGCTGAAAATATTACTAACATTGGCTTCAGTGGGGACAGCCTCTTCCTTCAATGAGAGACTGAGAACAGTGGACTTAGTGCCTTTATACCATTGGGTTATGGAGTCATGACTGCTCAAAAATAACCAGCAAAACACAAGTACATAAAGATAATCATAGAATAGGCTAACACAAAACCTCTACTGACAAAGAATAGAAAAGAAACAAGAAATATGTTACAATCATGATACAACGGTCTTGCTTTCGAGATAAAAATAGAGCTTAATAATGAAAAAACTATGTTAGGAATCTCCCATTTACGGGATTCCCAAAAATTTCACCATTAAGTTGAGCAAGTTCATATGTGTTGTTGTCCTGGACCGTGATGATTTTGAAAGGGCCCATCCATAGATTATCAAACTTTCTGTGTTTAGACTTTGGTTCCATTCTGGCATACCATTTTAGAATGAGATCTCTAGGTTGAAAATATTGGGAAATTGCCCTTTAGTCAAAAGTTTCTTTCATCTTATCCTCGTATATTTTAGTGGAATCATCCAATTCCTCCCTGACCTACTGAACTTCTATTAACTGTTGAATTCTTCTTTCCATTCCATCGGGCTCTTCACTTTCTAGTTGTAACAGTTTCATCACAGGGAGGCCCAATTGGATCGGAATAATAGCCTCATTTCCATAAACCAACTGAAATGGTGAAGTTCCTATAGCCATTTTGACGCCGACTCTATCTTTCCACAATGCAAACTTCAGATGGTAGTCCCATGCCTTTTTGTTTGTGCTAAGCAATTTTTTGATAATAGTGACCAAAATTTTATTTGAAGATTTGGCTAAGCCATTTCCCTGTGGGAAATATGCAGTTAAATGGATTAATTCAGTATTATACTTTTGGCAGAAGTCCATCATTTTATATGACTTTAAATCTGGAGCATTATCTGTAAGTATTTTCCCTAGATAGACAAATCTTGCTAATATGTTTTCTTCTAGGAAGTTTATAATGATTGCTTCAGTCGCATTCCTAGTGGGAATGGCCTCTACCAACTTTGTGAAGTAATCGGTGGCCATAAGAATCCATCGGTGCTATCCACTGGTATGAGAATTGATCTCTCCAATAAAGTCAAGGCCCCACTGTTGGAAAGGCACATCCACCCTAATGGGTTTCATAGGCAGTGGTTGCAGTTTTAGCTTCCTGGCAAACATTTGGCATTCCTTGCAAGCTCTAACGATCTTGATGGTATCAGTGAATAAAGTGGGCCAGAAATACCCTTCTCACAATATCTTATGAGTGATTTCTCTCCAGGCGTGATGTCCTCCACACAGTCCTTTAGGGAATTCATTAATTATGCCTTTAGTTTCTTCCTCAATAATATAATTCAACAAGATGCCCAATGGATCTTTCTAGAACAAGTATCCATCAAAAACACAATATTTGACAACTTTATGTTTCAGGGACCTTATCTTAGACTTTTCCATTTCAGGGGGATGAGTAAGATGCTTCAAATAGTAAACTATGTCTTTGTACCATTCTGATCCCTCAAACTTTTCTGATATCTGCTCAGGGAGGTTCTGTTGATCTTCCCTGATCGCCTGTTCGGAAATTTGATCGATCAATTTTATTTCTAAATATTGGTAATTTGATGTTTCCAGCAATTTAGCTAACCCCTGTCCTTTTACCAACTTAGTGGGTTTGATCTCCATATCATATTCTTGGATCTTATAAATCCATTTTCCTCTTCTCCCCTCACCATCGGGTTGAGATAATATATCCTTGATGTTGCTTCCTGGGACATGAGTGATTGCCTTGGAGTGCAGGAAATAGCTTCTGAAAGACTTGAGTGCTTTGACCAATGCATAAGCCTGCTTTTCCATTGTATTGTACTTTAATTCCACATCTCTCAGGGATTTTCTAAAGAAATCAATGGGTTGTTCATGCCCCTCCTGATGTTTTTGCAAAAGGACTGCAGCAATAGTAACCTTAGAGGCAAAAGTGAAAATAAAAAAATCTTTGGTGTAATCTGTGCTGGTCAGAACAGGTGCCTCTCCCAAGGAATTTTTAATCTGATTAAAAGCGTTTCTTGCAGCTGTAGTCCATTTTATCTTAGCGTCTTTTATTAGCATGTCAGTAATTTCTTTATTTATTTTGGCAAAGTTAGGGATAAATCTTCCAAAAAAATTAATTTTTCCAATGAAAGATTGTACCTCCTTTTTATTTCGTGGGAGATCGATCAGCTTGATAGCAGCTACTCTCTTTGGGTCTATCCTCGCGCCATCTTTGGAGACAATATGGCCCAGCAACTTTCCTTCTGTCGTGGCAAAAAAGGATTTCTTTGGATTGAGAGACAAGCCATACTTTCTACATTTCTAGAAAGTCTACTTTACGTGTTGAAGGTGCTCATGGTTAGAATTAGAAAAAAAATGCCATGTCATCATGGTATATGACAATGAATCTGTCCTTTTCTCATATGAATGCTATATCCATGGCCCTTTGGAATGTTGCCCCGACATTCATAAGCAGAGATAATTTTAAGAACCCATACTTATTTAAAACTGTATAAACCTTGGCGAATCTTACCAGTTCTTAAAATTTCAACTATAAAATATCTGGTGATATTTTTCTAAAATTATTTCAATTTCTAATGATTTTATATAGTTTATATAATAATTTGGCGATTTTTAGAGTGAAAAATGTTTACCCCATCAAAATTAGGCAAACCGGGGCTTCAAAAAATGCAAATTGGTGAATCGTTTTTTGGAAAACAACATGGAAAAATAGCCCATGGGCTAAATTTCTCCCATAAAATTATCCTTGTTCATAAGTCCGAAAATTTGTCATACATGAACGTTCCCCACGGTGTAGTGAAGGCTGTCTTTTCCCGGTCATCGAGGTGCATTGCTACTTTGTTATAGCCTGATAACCCGTCCATCATAGATACCTGAGTCGCTCCTACCACCTTTTGCAGGATATGGTCCATTTTGGGCAAGGGATAGTTATCCTTCAATGAGCACTTATTTAGGTTTCTGAAATCAACACATAGATGGATCTCGGCATTATTCTTTCTGACTGGGACTAGGTTAGCTACCCATTCAAAATATCTCAGAGGAATAATGATCTTCACATCTAACAGCTTCCTTATTTCTTTTTCAATTACTAGCAGGAGAAGGGGGTTTACCTGTCTCGGATTTTTTTTTACAGGCCTAGCCTCAGGATTTAAAAGGATCCTATGTTGTATGATGGTAGTATCATAGGTCTTGAGGTCCTCCTACCTCCACGCAAACATATCAGCATAATCTTTAAAAAATTGCTCATACCTTCGCCTCTACTCACTCGTAAGGGACTCAGATAGATTGATGAACCTGTGATCTTCCACGATTCCAAGATTTACTTCCTGTATGGCTTCGGTGGTCGGTTGTATCGCTGGTTTGACCAGGACATTGTTTTTGTCGAACAACTGTTCTAGTGGAACAAGGTCTTTTGGAATAAAATTGTTTTGTAACTGCAGAACCTTATGACTGGTTATCTACTGCATAAGTTTAGTCCTTCAACATCTGTTTCCTGCGCATAACTTCCTTCTACTTTCTCAGAATCACTATCTGCCTCCGTATTTGAGAATTCTTCGACCAGGTGCAGAAAGTGCTTAATTTGTTGGTCATCTTCAAAAACCTGCCAACTTTTAACATTGTCAGAAATGGAGGGGTGGTACCTCACTTCAACTTCATAGTTTAGCCTTTGATTGTTGTGGGGGTGGAACGAGCCAGCCATCATAGCCAAAGCATCGGCCTGTTGATTTTATTCTCGAGGCACGAATGTAAGGTTGGAAGCCTCAAAGAAGTTATCTATAAGGTCCCAAGATAGATTGCGATATGCTCTGAGTCTGGGATGCTTGGTCTGGTAAACATCTCTGATCTAATTCACCGCGAGTTCAGAGTCCTCGAAAACTAACAATTTAGTAATTTCCAATCTTTCGCTGCTCGGAGACCCAGGATGAGTGCTTCATACTCGGCTACATTGTTGGTGGTGTCGAAATTAAGCTTGTAAGACAAGTTAATTTCATATCCCAATGGTGATGTCAAAATGGCAGCTACTTCGGACTCGTCTTTTGCGGAAGCTCCATCAAAAAAGAGTTTCCAGACTTGGTCTTGGACTTGTTCAGTTGCTGGTTCTATTACTTGAGCATGCTCGATTTCTCCTTCAGCTGGGTCTCCTACAGATAATATATAGCAACCCATTTTATTGTTAGCAGCATATATAGGATAATTCATGGGACTATCTTGATCGCTTATAACATAGGAGAACATAGCTTCCCTATACATTCACCTAGTTTCTTCGGTAAAAACAGGTATGGTGGCATACTTCATATCCATCTACATGGTTCCTCCTAGCTTTTTATCCCAACTTCTTGACATGAGCATACCATATTTAGCCAGAACGTCATCTACCACCACGTCCATCATTATGCTTTTTGCTGGTATCTGAGCCAAAGTGACCACCATGTCTTTTATCATCCCGATGCACTTTACCTTTCTAGAATTAAAACTATAAAGATCATGGTACGGGCTGGTGATTTCCAATCCCAACTGTTCCATTATGACTTTCGGCATTAAATTGTGAGATGCCCCAGAGTCCAATATGCAATTGTGGAGAAGCTTTTCATGCACATTCAGGGTGACATAAAATGGGGTAGTCGGTTCTTCTTTACTATCAATGCGTGGGCCGCACTGAAAAGAAGGAGATTCATCATTAAGATTTATAGAATCTTGCTAATCCATGCTTTCAGCTCGGTACAACATCTTGTCGATCTGGCCCTGATACATAGGATTATTTATTCGCTCAGTCAATGGAACCGTTATTTTAAATTTGTTCAGCTCTTGTTCCATACTGAAAGAGGTGTGACCTTCTCTGGAGGTCGGTTTGGTTCTCATATGGGGGCTTATGCTTGGTTGATTTAGGATGCTTGGGATGATAGTATCAACTTCTTTCTCTTTAGGGAGGTCTTTTTTTTGGGCATAGAGGCGACTTGAGGGGGGTTTATGTTAGCTGGTTTCTGTGGGGACTTTCTTGGAATGGACTCACTCTGTTTGTGTGATGCTTCAAGCCTTGGTCTCAAGTTGTACTTCCTTCCATTATTCACAGGTTGAGCACTGTTAGAGACAAGATGATCATTAAAGAACTCATCACTTTCTTGGGAATACTGAAGATCTGAGATGTCCCCCTCATACAATAATGAACTCTCAGAGGTGCATGAGATGTGAATCTTCTTCCACCCAATTTAGTTGTTTTCCAAAATCATCATAACCTTCCTCTGTAGCAATTTCGACCAGATTATTTTCCTTTTCGCGAACAGGAGGTCTCAATGGCTCCTCGTCTCCTCTTTTTTCCCTATATGCCATATGTGGATTGAAATTTCTTCTGAACTAATTAAGAGGATGAGGAGGATACTGTCGATTAGGACTGCTACCTTCTAATTCCATTCTAGTGACCTTATTTGATAGGTTCTTGATGATACGAGTCATCTCATCGATCTTTGCATCTTGGGACTCTCTAATTTCTGAATACATCTCTTCCTCTTTGGCTTTCCCTTTGTCTTTATGTTCAGCATCACTAATAATTTTAATCTTGCCTCTGGCTCTCAGATTTCCATCCACGTCAATGGCATCATCCTACATATATCATAGCGAGACTGGTCTTCTTTCCCTCAAATTTATGGAAAAATATGAAGGGAAAGTGGCTACATAAGTGACCCGAGATGCGGCTTTAGTAGGATGAATGTCCTCGGGGATTCTAAAATACTGCTTGTTAAATTTTGATGTGAGGTCAACCACGTTTTTAGAGCCTCCTTTCTTTAAAGTAGATAATTCTTTCAAATAAGATAGACTGTCCCGTTTAACTCCCCATTTTTTGACAAAGGTAGATTCCAAGATTTCCATAGTTTCTATGGAGGCATTAGGCAAAGACCTGAACCATTTTCTGGCCTCTCCTTCCGGCGATTGAGCAAAAATTCTCATAAACACATCATCATGCTCAATCAGGATGTTATCTGTAAAACCTTGAAACCGATCTACATGATCTTCGGTGGGTGTCCCTCTACTGCCATCATACTTTGGTAGTAGCTTCAGATAATAGGTAGGCATGTCATTCAGGGGTGTGGGTAACTGCAAGGGTCTGTGCCGACTCGCCACCCATCTAGGTGTTCTTGGTGGTGGTGGCAGCCCTCCCCCTCCTCCCCCCGACATATAATGGGTGATGTTCGGAATATTTGCTTTGATATTGGTGAGGAGTTTGTCTGGAATAGTATGGGATACAAGGTCCTCGTTTACAGCAGGAATTATTCAGAAGCTTGAAAAATCAGAAGGCGTATTAGGATCTTGATGGAAAGTTTCGTTATCAAGGGTTCAGACAATAAATTCAGACTGGGGAAACTGAGGGTCAAACAAAGGAGAGGAGAAACTGCATTGATAACTTGGTGAGGTAGATTGATATCTTCCACGTCTCTATCTCCAAGAGACTAAATCTCCCAGAGCCACAAATTCTTTGTAGCTAGGGTTCTGGCGAGTGTGTCTTTGTCCATATGCCAGGTTTGCTATTGTGGAGTCGCCAGATGGATAACAGCCTGCAACTCAATTTCATCCACCATGAAATTGAGAGCATATGATCTTGTTGTTATAGCCAAGGAAGATATATCTTCTTGATTTCGTTCCCCAGTAATGACGCCAAAAAAGATGTTAGTCCAAGAGACGTTCTAAAGCGGTTTTTTAGAACTGTGCCTGGGCATCAATAATCACTTCAACAAAACTTTAGTGAAATCACAATATGAATGACAGAGACAGTGTAGAGTTCCGATATTGAAATATTAATGGGCATTATTTCAATGTGCAAAGAAATCAAACTTTTGAGTAATAGATGGAAATGGAATGGTGCAAGATAAAGGTATTGTGAAAGTAAATCTTTATTTTACATTTATAGAATTGCATGCTGAGCCTGTGAGAGGAATTCGAAATCCTTAACAAGATGGATACAAAACACCATTTGAATAATACGAGGAAAAAAATTCAAGATAAATCAGCATGAGAAATTCAAGTACTAATCACCATTGAAGAAATAAATTTAAGCAAGTGCGCTCACATAAATTCAAAATAGTTATGCAACTCATAGATAAATGGAGATATGAAATACAACATGAGATACTAAGTGTGCACATCAAAACTTTGAATCCATCAAGCTCCAAGATAGGGTAAAATATGTCTTTGTATATTGATCAACTGTCTAACAAAGAAGAATACTTCTTACATCAAAGATCCAACCCTCTGGCTACCACCTATTTGGCTATATATAGCCTTCCTACTTTCTAAATAGAATTTGTTACAATATGTTCATCTCAACAGCTTCAAAGAAACAGTTTATACTCCTCAATAGAGTTGGTTACAATATTAGATATAGAAAACTACTAGTCTCCCCTTCGACCTTGAACCCGAGACCACCTTGCTAAACAAAGTAGTACATCCAGCTAGACAAGGCTCGCGTCACTTTAAAATGGATCTGTCACGTAACGTCCTTAGGAACTGCGAGAAGACTCTTACACCCTAGTTGAACTACTAGCGACATACTAGAGAGGTTAGCTGCTTCACCCAGTCCAAGCCCTTTCCTCTCGGAATCTTCTTTCGATGGGATGAAAGCTCAATTCTGATGCTGAGTTGTGGAACAGGACCTGATGTAGAAGTTTCTTTATCAAGACTGCTCAAGTGCTACCGTTCCACCGTCTACTCATGCTTTGATGCAAACTATACATTCCCTTCTTCCATGATTTTGAATACGGAATGACCATCTCCATTTGAAGAGACACAATGACTGAACTCTGCTTACACATCTTAGGTGAGACCTCGGGTTTTTCCCCTCTGGCTGCTGGTGGGTGTTTGTGCCCAAGTTCATGAACGCTGGTCGTTTGAACTCCTGGTGCTCTGAGTGAACCACCTCATGAAATGAAATGAACCATAGAGGATGCTCTGTCGACTGGCTAAGAAATATATGTAGGCACCAGGCTTTGAGTTCTGCAAAAATGGAGCATAAGAGCTTTGAAATGCCGATGAAACCAACCCAAGTATTTATAGAGCTATCTCAAACTTCCTGGGTAGACGAACCCATACTGCTTGCAATAATCACCTGACCACCTTTTTTCGATTTTGCACATTGGCAGTTAATGATAGCTGGTACAATGCCAGTGACATAGATGATTACTTGAGGGGATTACTTCCACATGACAGGCGGAGGTGACAAGATAGAAAACCGCTTACGATATTCGAACTCCTTCGAAACTTGTTTTGGAAAACCCCCTTAAGCCCTCTGAATGATACTAGGAGTGACACGTAGAATCAGTGGCTTTCACCTCAGGGGAGGACCACCCCTCATATACTTCGCGTGCCTTCCCTACCCTGATACTCCTCCAACCGTTGATTTCTTCCTAGCTTCCTGGAGATGAGCGCCTAGAAATGCGCAACTCTGGGGATTAGGTCTCGCTCTGCTCGTGGTCCCTAGGTCTAATGCTCCACATCACACAATACCACTGAGGTCCTTTGGATGGTTTCAGGGTCTCCAAAATGTGGTATGGGAAAACCACCTTTAGGAACCTGACTGGCTAAGAGCACGACACGCGTCCTTGGCGATTTTCTATCAGTGATGACTCGGGCCGAAATAAACATAGCCTGCTCCTGCCTCCTGACTATGCTCTCTTGACGCGGGTCTGGGTTGATTAGCATGGTGGGCTCCCTGTGCATCACTTGGTCTGTACGAAATCCTCCCCTGCATCATTTTTTATGATCTAATTCTTCTCAAGCATATGCCTTTTTTAACCAGTTGATAACTTCCCTGCAGCTGAAAATATTACTAACAGTCAGGTGAAATCCGAGGTCTTCGACTAATAACTCAAAGGACCGATACCCTTTACAAATCTCATGATGCAATCAACGTGTTGACGATGAGCATGTGAGAAACAATCATTTGGAGAGGCTTTAAGGACTCCTTTCAAAATGATCCATAGGCACTCACCACTAATGGTGATGAGTCCAAGGCTCAGGCACCTCTGGGTCTATCCTCTGGAATAGATTGTCTGGCGTCGACAGAGGGAGACTAGAAACTAATAAGGCAATGATGTTTCCTTAATGGGAGCATGAGGTGTACAACCAAATTGTGATAGTATTAATAGTGGGACTGACATAATGTGGGGATGGGGAACAACTGAGGTTGCAGAGTGGGGAGAATCAAACTTCTTTTGCTTAGAGCATGATGACATGGATGACCTGGAAGCATATAAAAATAACTTTTGGTATTGGCATCAAAGCTTAAGGGATCATGGGTAAGTACTGCTATGGGAGAGACTCAGGGGTACGAACTGATGTATGGTATCAGGAAACTCTCAAGGTGACATTTGGAGAATACTCTGAACAAAGGAGACCAAATTGGGGAAGCTTCTATGATGGTGTAATTATATATGTTTTGTTGTGGCATTGAGAGGCACCGTTGGGGCATTCTTCATTGTTTAAGGAGCTCAAAGAAGGGATAGAAGTGTGCTCAATATTTGTACTATCGTGTGGATTTTTGCAAGCCCAGGACAGTTCATGCTTGTGGTTGCTTTCATTTTTAGAGAGTCTAAAAGCAGTAAGTAGACTCCAAGGGGTTTCTTTTTTGTGTGTTAGTCTCGAAGGCCCGAAAAAGAATAAAAGGATGCAATGAAGAACTCTTCTATCCGATGTGAATAGAGTATTCCTTTTTCGTAATTAGTCTACAAGGTCCAGAAAAGGGGTAAACTTATACCAGGTAGACGCCTTTCAAATACATTTAATGGGCATGAAAGGAAGCAAGATTGCTTGGCGATCTTTTCATTGTTTTAGGAGTCAGAAAAGAGTTTAACACAAACTCCCTATGTCCCTTTTTCGTAAAGGAATTGATCGTCCTGAAAAAGGGATAAAATTATATTGAATAAAAGTAATGGTGAGGCAAGGAGAAAGTGTTCAATTAAGGGACAAGTATGGGGATCAAGTACAATGGTAGCATGGGAATAGTGATGGGGCCTCCCTGTGGGTTGAGTAATGATAGCAAAACAATACCATAATTGCAGTATGGTTGGAGCAAAGGGATCATGTATAAGTTGTGCTGCACAAATTTTGTAAAATTTGATAGATTCCAATGTGGCACGCAAATCGAGGCATCAAGGTGTGAGGACACAATGTCAAAAAGGGTTTCTAGTGAGAGAGAGAAATTATTCCAAGCATCATCACGAGCACGGGAAACTGAATCTAGCGATACAAAAATCATCAAATATTGTTGGTGTTTATTATGTGTTAAATAATTCCAATAGTTAAATTGTCAACCCATGGAGGGAGCTTATGAGATGCAATCACTATATGTGCAGGATTAAAGGCTTGAACTATCCTAACCTAACTAAATATGCAAATGTGCTAACATGCAACTATAGGATTTTAAACTACTCGCACGAATTTCAAAATTCAAATGCAAGAATTTGTTCTATCTATGAAAACAGGAAACTGATTAACGAATGAAGCAAGTAGAAAACTTAATAAAGATGTTCAACTGAATTGTATATGATTTGGAAGCAAGTGGAAAACATGACAAAGATGTTTAATATGAAAGCAAGTAGAAAAATTGATAAAGATATTGATTATTAATCCAAATCTTAAAACATGAACATCTTCATTATTTGGCTGAACGGAAACTAAACCTATGATAAACAAACTAAAACTATCAAGCTAAAACAACTTAGAAAATAGAATTATTAATTATTACTAGAAAAATAAACTATCTAGAAACAAGATTAATAAATTCTAAATAGTAACCAATTAGCAAATCAGATATTAAGACTGAAGTTTGGAACAAGGTTGAGAAGAAAGTTTAAGAAGAAGGAGGAGAAAGGAGGAAATAATGATGAAGTTTAAGTAAGAAGTCTAAATAACATAGAACAAGAATTAAATTACATCTAAAACTATTAATTCGGAGTAAGAAGAATTATAATTGACAGGTAGAAGAAATTAGATTCTGAAAAAGACCTAAAACAATGCAAAAAATACATAGGTTCGAATGACGATCCGAACGCATGTCTGAATTGCAGTACGAATAGAGGAAAATGAGTTAAATTAAGGAAAAGAATAATTTTGGATGATTTAATTACCAGTTGGTTTTATGCATATGATCCTACAGTGCAAAGGAAGCAATGGAGAGATTAAGTAGAGGCTAAACTAACAAGAAGTTAATTACTCTAATGATTATCTAAGAAGAATTATCTCTATGATATGTAAGAAGAAGATTGATGATGTTAGTTTTTTCATAATTTACTTCAATCTAATCTAGGATCTTAACTGAGAGAATGACATGTACAACATATGTACAACATATTAATCATGGACACGATAATGCAAGCACACAAGAGACACAGAGTTTCACCAGGGAAAACCAAGAAGGTGAAAAACCCCGCAACTTCCTTAGAGATAGATAGAGAAATGATACAACCCAAGCATAACAGATATACTCCTAGCAGCAGCTTCTCCTCCTCCAAAAGTGTGCCACTCTGCAATGAAAGTATGAGTGAGAAAGTGAATGATCAAATAGAGTGCCTCCCGCACTCTTTTTATACTTGACTTGACTTGCCTAATAACCTTTACTAGGTCGGCCTTAACTTAACCACATAGCATAATGCTGACAGGGCGGACCCCCAATAGGGTGGTCTAATAACCATTTTACCCACATGCCTCATACAGGACCGACCCCATCAAGGTGGTTTAATAACCCATCAAGTATAAGTGTCGACACTTACAATATAAATGACGACACTTCTTTATAGAGGAATAATAACATCTCTATATGAATACAAACACTTCCGTATAGAGGAATAATAACATCTCTATAGGAATACAATATACATAGGTGAAATACATTCTGAACTTGCAATTACATCAACACTCCCTCTTAACTAGGAAGGTATTTCTCGACACAGGTCTTATAGCACAAGTCTTGTTCTCTGGATAATGGTCACTGGATCATCGCCATTGAATCATCCTCATTGTCACTACTGCTGCTATCTCAGTCAATCTCTGAACTACTCGTCATAGGAAGTTCTACAGAGCCAATCCTTTTTCATATTGGATGTAGGCCCACCACCTGCAAGTCTTCATCATCACTGGCCATACTATGGAATCGTCAAGACTTATTATGTGTGTCAAAAAAACCTCGAAAGAGCATCCCAGGAATTTTACGAGCACACAGCTCAACATATCGGATCTCCCAGGATCTTTTACATGTGACTGTCAGAAAACCTTGAAAGAGTGTCTTGCCAAGCAAGATCTCTAAAGAGCATCTAAGGCCTTTTTCATCCTGTTCAGATTTCCAGGACTTATTACATGTGACCCCTACCACAAAACCTTAAAAGAGTGTCTTTCCAAGCAATATATCTAAAGAGCATCTAAAGCCTTTTTCATCCTGTCAAGATATCTAGGACTTATTACATGTGGTCCCCACAAAACCTTAAAAGAGTGTCTTTCCAAGCAAGATCTCTAAAGAGCATTTGAGGCCTTTTTCATCCTGTCCAGATCTCCAGGACTTATTACATGTGGTCTAGCAAAACGTTAAAAGAGTGTGTTTCCAAGCAAGATCTCTAAAGAGCATCTGAGGCCTTTTATGTGACTAGCACAACCTGTCAATATCTCTAGGACTTATTACATTCTACCCTTGCACAACCTATCCACGGCCATAGAGTATCAACCTAATAATCACCATACATCGTCCTGATGTACATGATCATCCTGATCATCATCACTACATTGTCCTGATGCATGTCATCTGGAGCAACATCCTGAATCTCCTCATCCATGATCATCCTGATCATACAATGCATCCAGCTGATGCATACCAAGTATCTACCTGATACATATCATTATACATGATCCACCTGATCATACAATGTATCCACCTGATACATACATAGATACATGATCCACTTGATCATACAATGTATCCACCTGATATATATCAACATTTATGGTCTACTTGGTCATACAACGTATCCACCTGATACATATACAGATACATGTTCCAAGCATCCAACATGATGCATATACATATACATGATCCAACTGACCATACCAAGCATCCAACATGATGCATATACATATACATGATCCAACTGACCATGCCAAGCATCCAATATGATGCATATACAAAGTAGTAACTGGAGCATCATCCTGATGCTCAACATCAAATGCTTACATCCATAGCCATGGCAGGATCCTCCTCTCACCATGCTTGGAATGGATTCTAGCAAATGTGTCCATCACTTCTTCCTCAAAGTGTCGTCAATCTGAAGAACACTAAGCCTCTCCCTGAAGTACTCAAACTTCACTATGGCTAGTGGTTTTGTCAGCACATTTGTAACCTACTCATCCGTGGAAACATACAGGAGATTCATTGCTCCTCTCTACACCATATCCCTAAAATAGTGATAATTGATCTCAATTTGTTTCGACCTGTCGTGGAACACTGGGTTCTCAGATAGCTTCACACAACTCTGGTTGTCACAAAAGATACCAGTAGCCTCCAGCGGGAGATCAAATAACTCATACAGTAGCTTTCGGAGCCATACTGCCTCACAACTAGATGAATAGGCCGCAACATACTCTACTTCGGCTGTACTCAGTGCTACACAGGACTGCTTCCTGCTAAACCAAGAGATCACACCTGATCCTATATTGAAGAAGCACCCAAAAGTGCTCTTCTTATCTATATCACTGCCTGCCCAGTCTGAATCAACATAACCCTACAGGTTAAAACTTTGATTCGCATCATACTTGAGCCCATAATCAACTGTACACTTCAGGTACCTCAAAATATTCTTTACGACAACCAGGTGAACACCTCTCGGATTCATCAGGAACTAGATCAATGTGTTCACCACAAAGAAAATATATGGTCTCATGTTCGTCAGGTACATCAAGGACCCAATCATCTGATGATACATAGTGACATCAACCGGCTCAGATGATGCATCACACAGAATCTTCAAGTTTGATGCCATAGGTGTGGCCATGGCCTTCCAGTCCATCATCCCGAACCTCTTCAGGATCTCTATTGCATACTTCCCTTTTCCAAGGAAGATTCCATCTGTGCTCTGCCGCACCTCCATACCTAGAAAATAGTGCATCATCCCCAATTCCTTCATCTCAAACTCGGCAGCAAGATTCCTCTTGGTGTCGGCAATCAACCCATCCTTACCTCTTACAAATAGGTCATCCACATGCAATAGTAGTATCACAGGATTTCCTTCCTTAACCTTGTAGTAAAGGTTGGAATCTACTTTACTCTTGGTAAAGCCCAAACTGGATAGAAAGTTGTCTATCCTACCATACCAAGTCCTAGGAGCTTGCTTCAAGCCATACAGGTCTTTCTTCAACTTTCACACATACGACTCCCTATCATATGTCTCAAAACCGAGTAGCTACTCCACATACACTTCCTCTTTGACTACCCCATTCAAGAAAGCTGTCTTGACATCCATCTGGTGTATTTTCCACTTCATCACTACAGCCAGAGCAAGTACGATTCTGATGGAAGTGTATCAGCCTACAGGTGCAAAAATCTCTTCATAGTCTATTCCCTCTTTCTGAGAGAAGCCAGGAGCTACAAACCTCGCTTTGTATTTTTCTATGCTACCATCTGCGGCATGCTTGACCTTATAGATCCACTTGGACGTCACAACAAACTTCCCTTCAGGTCTTGGGATTGCATCCCAAACATCATTCTTCATGATCGACTGGTACTCCTCGATCATGGCATTCTTCCTGAATCTTGGGAAATTCAATATCTTTAATATCTTCAATAGATAACTTTGTTGCTGAACAAATGTTGTAGTCCTTCTTTTGTAGGTGATGGTATACGATCTTTCCTACAAAACAAGTTAAATTGCGTGATTAGAAACATCTCATAGTTTTTAGAACAAATTCTTACACATAAATAAATATGTCATATAGTCATGCAATTATCTTACCCAATGCTTCAATACAACATTTATTCATATCCCGTAACTTTCTAGATGCCTTCCAATCTCTACCAGAACATTGTTAAGAGTGTGCACAACTCCCAACATGTCAACAAAGAGGTTTCATTCTAGATAAGTAGCAATGGAATGTTGTACAATGCCATAGGCCACTTACCCATCAAATGCATATTAGTAGTAAACTGTTCATTAATGCAATTATTCTAATATGCATAATACACAACCTAAGTCTAGGAACATAAGTGTATACATCATTGAACAATATTAATCAAATATACAAGAAATGAAAATTTAAATACTTATCTTTGTTTGTTGTTGTTGGGTTGAATCCCTCTCAGTCTTTGCTTCCTTTCTGCAACTCCATTTTGATGTGGATTGTGAGAAGTGGTCAAATCCCTCTGAATGTCTGCATCCTTGCATAAACTACTGGAGTGTGCTCCCTCTTGATCTTTGCTTCCTAGATTACCTATCCTTGAACTTATATCTATCCTCGATCACTATGCATGCTTACTAGTATCATCATTGTGTTACCCTCGAGATCTCATACATAATCATACATTTATTAGTATAATCTCAATACTATCAAAACACAATAATCTTAAACATGTATAGTGATGATCATTTCAAACACAGATAATAAGCATTAGCATTCAATGTTTTAGGGAAGACTTCTCTTACTCATGCATATTCATATTTGACCAAAGGACTTTTCTGGTTAGTCATATCATCAAGCAAGGTAAGAGACAAAATATGCATAAACCCTTGATTACTTACATTTCTAACTTCATGAATAATCATTATCAACCATGCAACAGTATAAGATCCTAACACAAGGTAGGGTTCTAACTTGATATAGGAAAAATACCTGGATTAGCATGCTAGCTAGTTATGTCTAACATACCCGCACAATGTCTTCTTGTTCTCTTCAATGACTTGTGCTAGTAACCTGCATATCTCATAGGTTAACCATTATAGAACCAAGCTATACATACCTTGTAAGTAGATTTTTTATGTGATCCATGACAATGGATGAATATTTGTCTTCATGTCAACATGGTCATATGTTCTTGAACTTAGAACATGATTTGTGTTTCTTGATGTACCTTTCATGTTAGCAGACAACATCAACCTCATACAACACCACAATGCATTAGTACAATCATAAGTGTCAAAAACCCTAATCAATGAATATCTTCTATCATGTACTCATATTTTTTTATTAAGGTGATACGACAAGTCTAAGATTAATCAAGATTGTACTAACCTTAATGATGACAAACAAATCATAAACTTAGTCATGAATAGAATTCGAAACATACCTATAATTCATACTTGTCGAGATTGCTTGTAATCTTCTTATGTAAGGCCTTAGCCTCATCTCCTTCTGAAATAGGAACTTCTTCACTTATGCAGGTGACCAATCCATTCTCTTCTAGGATTAACCCAATCCACTTGATTTGCAGAAACTAGATCTGGAGCTGGATTAGGGTTTGTCAGGGAAACCCTAAAAATTCAAACTTTGAATTTCAAACTTCTGAAAGGATAGAAAGATGTGCCTTGATGAGCTGATCAAGATGGTATACTCAGAATTTGAAAACTGCAAAGTTTCACCCCTCAAAATTGCCTTTGAAACGTTCGGATCTTCTTAACAGGATCTCGAACTAGGGTTTGATAAAGACCACCCTTTTTCCCAACCAAAAGGTTCGATCCAAATCTCTAAACTTCAATTTTTCTGAGGAACTTCTAGCCATGGTCACAAACTTCAGAAATTCCAACTTTTGCAGAAGCCATAATTTTCCACCTTTCAGATCAAAATCCCAAACTAGGGTTTGATCAATCCCGACCTTCTGCCCAACCAAAAAATTTGATCTTGGTCTCTAAATTTCGATTTTTATGAGGAGCATCCAGCCGTGGTCTCCAATACAAAAATTCCAACATTCTCTGAAACTCTAAATTCCCGGAGCCATGAATGAAGGTGCTCAAAATCCAATTTTGTTTTGACAAAAATATGCACCTGAATGTTTCTATTGTAACTCCGAAATTTCAGATCTACAGGGTCTGACAATTCTTCTTTTTGTAGTCTAACCTATTATATTTCCAACCCCATAGGTCTGATCTCATATGGATTCTCTGAGAGAGAGTTATGCCAAGTGTTGCAAGGTGACCTGTTTATGGGATAAAACAGGAGAGCAAACGTGTACAGCGTGCCACATGTACCTAGTTCAGTTTCGGCCTCTGAAAAACTTACATGAGAAATTACATTCCATTCCCTACCTATAACTTTTTATGAAATTTCATTTAGAGCCTCCTATCCCAAGCTATGACCTTTTTTACTAGGTCACTTGTTTATGACTCAGATCTGGAAAAGGCAGAAACCCTATATTGTACAGATCATAAATCACAAAGTACAACGAATTAGAGGTTGTCCTTTGGACAAAAGGTACATGAGGATCATATCTTTGACCTGTAATATTTTTATATCTTCAAACCTCTCCAAAATAGATTTATATCGAAAGTGCTACGATGACTGGTTTTTGCTATATCAAGCCCTAGCTTCGCAAGTGCAACAAGTGTCATAAATGCCATATCATGCCTTCTTTTAGGCTAGCTCTGATACCATGTTAGTTTTTCAGAATTTACTTCAATATGGTCTATCATATTAACTGAGAGAACAACATGTACAGCATATTTACAGCATATTAATCATGGACACAATAATGCAAGCACACAAGAGACACAAAGTTTCATCGGGGAAAACCACAAAGGTGAAAAACCCTACAAATTCCTCAGAGATAGATAGAGCAATGATACAACCCAAGCATAATAGATATACTCCTAGCAGCAGCTTCTCGTCCTCCACAAGTGTGCCACTCTCCAATGAGAGTATGAGTGAGAAAGTGAATGATCAAATAGAGTGCCTCTCGCACTCTATTTATACTTGACTTGACTTGCCTAATAACCTTTACTAGGTCGGCCTTAACTTAACCACATAACATAATGCTGACAGGGTCGACCCCCAATAGGGTGGTCTAATAACTCTTTTACCCACATGACTCATACAGGGCCGACCCCATCAAGGTGGTCTAATAACCCATAAATTATAAGTTACGACACTTACATTATAAATGACGACACTTCTGTATAGAGGAATAATAACATCTCTATAGGAACACAAACACTTCTGTATAGAGGAATAATAACATCTCTATTCTAATACAATATACATAGGTGAAATACATTCCGAAGTTACAATTACATCAACAGATGGTGGGAGATAGAAGTAACCTGTAGCTATAGAGGAAGAAAAACTAATCAGAGACGAAGAAACTAAGGAAACTATGCTAACTAAGGAAGAATTTGCGGCAATATTTAATCTACAGATGATGGAAGAAGAGAGATTTAGCCTACAGCAATAGGAAGAAAGACTAATAGAGAAGAAGCAAAAGAGACTAAGGCAAACTATAGAGGAATTTGGAAGCAATATCTAACTAAAATGATGAAAGAAGAATTGGAAACAAACTGCAAATTATTAAACTATTGGTTGACCATTCCTAGCTCAGAAGAAAGGAGATTATATTAACAACAGAATATTAATTACAGAGGAACGAAGAAGATGACATCTATAGGAAAAGGAAATTGATTACAAACATAGGAAAATAAACTAGCTATTTGCAAGACAAGAAATGCATAAAAAGATAAATAAAACCTCCAGTTGATGAGGGGCCCTTCCTAGTAATCAGAGGTGAAACTAAATTGGCTTAATCACTATCAACATAGCATCAACGTACTACTACTTCCATTAACTGAGAAAATTACAATGTTTACAAAGAACAAACTATCTATCTATGTCGATCTCATCTATGTTATCTGATATCGTTTTCTCCATAAGACATATCTATTTATAAGTTACAATGGGAGAGAGGGTCGACAAAGTCGACCTCTCTAAAAATAGAGGTTTTTTAGATTGTAAACGACTGCTTTAAGTGACTCACGACAGCACAGAGGTTATCCACAGGCTTCATGGGGTCAACCTACCCAACACGAACAGCTGAGCATTCATTTTGTCAAAATGTGGGCAGAAGCACGTGCTGGAGTGTCGATCTAGGCACAAGAGTTATGTTGGAAAACTGAGCGTGAACCGGCCGGACTGCTTCCAGAACAATGGCGTGAGTAGTCAAGAACAAGCATGCTTGATCCTCGACTGAATGTGCAAACAAATCGGGGATTGGTGTGTTGATGAAGATGTGGGATGTGTTGTCACGTTTAGCGAGTATAGGAGCGTATCTTCTAGAACCATGGCTCATTAACCATGCCCATTGCATGGCAAACAAAACCCACATGCCCCTTTTTGCATTTAATGGTCTGAGATATGCCAATCGTGGATTTCACGGGTTGAACGGAAGGTTGAACAGCGAGCTGAATGTGTTTGAACTTAGCAACATAAGCACGCGGTCTGAATGGAAGGTTATTTGAAAAACGCAGCCTGCAAATTAAAACATAAACGTCAATTATGTCCAGAAAATGTCATTTGAACGTAAACAAATCGAAATATAAACAAGATTTGCATAGTAAGTAAATATGTGCATATGTGGATTGTTTGAAGGGATGAATGATAAGAAAACAACCTAACATAGAAAAAAATGATAGAAATAATGCCATTCAGAGTAGATTTATTGATAAAAAGTAGTGACAAAATGGACATCAACATTCCCCCAAACCGAAGATATGTCAGGTCCCATTGAGCAAAGAGAAAAAGAAATAAGGAAGAAGTGGATGTGGCTGGATGGACTTCGAAAGGATGAGAGTGAGAAAAGTGATGGTAAGGATCAAGTAGGGGTCATTTTTAAAACAAGGTCCAATTGAATGTTTGAAAAATCATGAGAAGGAAATTTGGCACAATTAAACGATCATGCCATTTATTCAGAATTTTTGAAACGTGTACCATAATAAAGATATGTGCGTTAGTGAATTCATATGGTTTGTGAACTATTCAACCATGTCCAAAGTAAACTTTGGACAGGTTGAAAGAAAATTTTCATCATGGGATTATACACAGTGCATTAAAAATCATGATGATCTTTAATTAATAAAATGACGGTTCGCATATTGATTTTTTTGCATATAACTTACTGAAAAGTTAAAACCATATGATGACCAGATAATAATTTTGAAAATCACAATAATGCACGATTACTTGATTCATTGGGTGAAGTCGAGATGAATTAAAGGAATGAGATCGTGTGCAGAGATGACATTTGATTAATTCCTTATATGGTTAGGTGATTAGATGTATCAATATAATTTCAAAAATTAACTACCTTAGCATACTTAATCATGATTTTATAAGCTATGATTTCATTTGGATCATCATTCATTTGATTCATTCGACCCTTCATATAGACCATTTGTCTGTACAAGATGTGCTTGCTGGATCTAATTGTTGTTGATTATGCATAAAATTTCTAAGGCTGCCAGCACACAAAAGGATGATGTAAACCTGCTTTTCTGAAATATTTAGTTGCTCTTCTTTGTTCAACATGGATCAGAACAATTTTTTTTTATGTTTCTTACATTATCCCTGAAACAACAGATTATTGTATAAGAACTTTAATTGAATTATAAGTAAACAGAAAAAATAGAAGCAATTTTGGATCCTAGTAAACATAAATAAAAAAATAGAAATAATTTTGAATCCTCCCCCAAACCAAAGGAATGGCACATCCTCGGGCCATTAACAAATTAATAGTGGGTTGTATGCTTCTTATGTAAACACTCTAGATCAACATCAATTAGCAAGAAAAACTAAAAAACATCATTATTCCAAAAACTAGAACTTTCTGAGAAAAATATGTAATCATGATATGACCAAAACAATATCATACTAAGTCAAATTCTTCAATACATGCAAATTCATCAATTTATGCTCATGATCACCACATAAAGAATAATAGTGTAAGAGATGTGAAAAATGACATAGGAAAAACTAGTCGTCCATGACTCATTGTAAAGATCTCTTGTCATCCAAAGAATATAGATAAGGTTCACTGTAAAGTTTGTGAGATATACTATAATTATGGGTCCCATTTCTAGGATAATCATATCCTAGGTATTTGTTTGAATTCGATGACAGGGTCCAAGTCCAACTTACAGCCATTATCTAATAACAGTATAAATAATTGGCCTAAACATGTGTTTGTATACTCAGGTTTTTTATGAGTTGTGTGAATAGCAAAGCGTTAACCAAACCTCTTTTACCCGATATTACCCCACTTCCAGCAAGCCTATTCAGTACCCCGACGGGTTTATCTTGGTACCATGCAAGCATAGCCCCACTGCCAGCGAGCTTGTTCAGTACCCTGATGGGTTTACTTGCACTTACCAAGCTTCCTTGTTTAAGATTTTACTTAGCATGGCCCCCCTGCCAACAGGTCTGTTTAGTACCCCGATGGGTTTGCTTCGCATAATGATATATATATATATATATATATATATATATATATTGTAAGGAAGCCGGTTGGCACTAGAGTGTGCCAAGCTTGCTAAACACATAATTCAATATTTTAGCATGAACCTTATGAGCAACTTTATTTATAATGGCCTAAATTACAAATCATGTCAAAATATAATAACTTTAAGTTGTTCTTTGACTTCATAGTCTATCTTCTTCATAAAAGGTCAGTAATGTTCCCCACAAAATAGAAAATATCACCCTCTTTTAGGATACCTTTTAAAGGTGCTTTAGAGACTAGTTTTGATAATGAGTCCAAGATGAACTAGGAGTCCATAGGTGTAAGATTGAGTTTTGTGGAGATCATTATAATTAAAGTAGGTCTTCGAGTAGCTAATATAATAAGAAATATGCATGTATGATGTAAGATTGCTTTGCTTCAGTCATTAACGTGATCTTATTCTTAGATCTTCTATTTTAAAGGAAAATAGAAAGTGAAGGTGTATGAATATCTAAAGCTAACTAACCACATACAACTTTTTATTTATATACATACTATCCTATGCTATCTAAAAGAAAGAAAAAACCATTTATTCAAGTGTAAGAACTTTTCCAATGTAACCATGTGTGAAGCAAAATGAAAAACATACATATATCCACATATGAAAAAGTTAAAATAGTGATTACCTGAATTTGGAAGTTCAACCAACTTACTTGTCTTTGCATCAGAAGATGTCGAATGAAGGAATGGTATTGTGGCTGGGTTACCTCTTCAAACCATATTTCAATGTAGTCATGGTATTTACCTTCCTTCATTATGTCATGTAGATCCCCTCCTCTTGGTTGATTGATTTCAGAAATATGCATAGGATCTGCCAGCTTGCATGTAGAGAATTATTTAATTTTCGATTTCTCTCCTTCGGATGTAGTTCCCAAGTTATCAATTTACTTTTCAATTTGGAAAGGAAGATCTTTTTGTGGCTCCTGGGGCTTTGGTATGTTTGTTGAGTCAGGAGGGGTATATAAACTCTTAACTCTATCAGGATGTGTTCTACCTGATAAGAAGAATGCCCAATTGTTGCTAGGATTTGAGAGAGATTTCTCATACTGATGGTCACCTCAGAATCCATTTTGTTGGTTGATAGATCTTACTTCACATGGATTAGTCCCTGGGGTTCCTATAGCACCAACATTTTTTTATGTGTTTTTAAAATACTTTCTATCACTAAAAAAAATTTGCAAACTAAACTTGCTGAAATAATAACACACTTGAAAAGAAAGAAGGCAAACTTTACAAAAATAAATTGCGGAAAATTAAACACTCAGACGTACAAAAAAAGGAAATCACACTTGTGTGGAAAGGAACAACAAGGCTTTGGGGCGACCGACTAAAGTGGATGCGTCACGCTATTACACTACGGGAAATCCACAGTGAGGTCATCTTTGCGTCTTACCATGTCCCCTCCCCCTTGTTGTGTAATGTAAAGGAAAACTATCTACTCCTATCTACCTAGACTCCAATCCCTTTAGCACCTCCCTGGCAACAACGCCAAAATGTTGGTGTTTATTATGTGTTAAATCATTCCAATAGTTAAATTGTCAACCCGGCGAGGGAGATTATGAGATGCAATCACTATATGTGCAGGATTAAAGGCTGGAACTATCCTAAGCTGACTAAATATGCAAATGTGCTAACATGCAACTATATGATTTTAAACTACTCGCATGACTTTCAGAATTCAAATGCAAGAATTTATTCTATCTATGAAAACAGGAAACTCATTAACAAATGAAGCAAGTAGAAAACTTAATAAAGATGTTTAACTGAACTGTATATGATTTGGAACCAAGTGGAAAACTTGATAAAGATGTTTAATATGAAAGCAAGTAGAAAACTTGATAAAGATATTGATTATTAATCCAAATATTAAAACATGAACATCTTCATTATTTGGCTGAACGGAAACTAAACCTATGATAAACAAACTTAAACTATTAAGCTAAAACAACTTAGAAAATAGAATTATTAATTATTATTAGAAAAATAAACTATCTAGAAACAAGATTAATAAATTCTGAATAGTAACCAATTAGCAAATAAGATATTAAAACCGAAGTTTGGAAGAAGGTTGAGAAGAAAGTTTAAGAAGGAGGAGAAAGGAGGAAATAATGATGAAGTTTAATTAAGAAGTCTAAATAAAATGAAACAAGAATTAAATTACATCTAAAACTATTAATTGGGAGTAAGAATAATTATAATTGAGGGGTAGAAGAAATTAGATTCTGAAAAAAACATAAAACAATGTAGAAAATACATAGGTCCGAATGACGATCCGAACGCCTATTTGAATGGCGGTCTGAATAACAATCCGAATAGAGGAAAATGAGTTAAATTAAGGAAAAGAATAATTTTGGATGATTTAATTACCAGCTAGTTGTATGCATATGATCCTATAGTGCAAAGGAAGCAATGGAGAGATTAATTAGAGGCTAAACTAACAAGAAGTTAATTACTCTAATCATTATCTAAGAAGAATTATCTCTATGATATGTAAGAAGAAGATTGATGATGGGAGATAAAAATAACCTATAGCTATAGAGGAAGAAAAACTAATCAGAGAGGAAGAAACTAAGGAAGCTATGCTAACTAAGGTAGAATTTGCAACAATATTTAATCTACAGATGATGGAAGAAGAGAGTTAGCCTACAACAATAGGAAGAAAGACTAATAGAGGAGAAGAAAAAGAGGCTAAGGTGAACTATAGAGGAATTTGGAAACAATATCTAACTAAAATGATGAAAGAAGAATTGGAAACAAGCTGCAAATTATTAAACTATTGGCCAACCATTCCTAGCTCAAAAGAAGGGAGATTATATTAACAGCAAAATATTAATTACAAAGGAATAAAGAAGATGACATATATAGGAAAAGGAGATTGATTACACACATAGGAAAATAAACTAGCTATTTGCAAGACAAGAAATGCAGAAAAAGATAAATAAAACCTCCGGTTGATGAGGGTCCCTTCCCAGCAATCAGAGGTAAAACTAAATCGTCTTAATCACTATTAGCAGAGCATCAACGTACTGCTACTTCCATTAACTGAGAAAATTACAGTGTTTACAAAGAGCAACCTATCTATCTATGTCTATCTCCTCTATGCTATCTGATCTCATTTTCTCCATAAGACGTATCTATTTATAAGTTACAATGGAAGAGAGGGTCGACAAAGTCGACCTCTCTAAAAATAGAGGTTTTTAATATTGTAAACGGATGCTTTAAGTGACTCACAACAGCGCAGAGGTTATCCACAGGCTTCACAGGGTCGATCCTACCCAACACGAACAACTGAGCATTCGTTTCCTCAAAATGTGGGAAGAAGCACATGCTCGAGCATCGATGTGAGCACAGGAGTTACGTTGGAAAAATGAGCATGAAAAGGAAAGACTCCTTCCAGAACAATGGCGCAAGCAGTTAAGAACAGGTGTGCTTGATCCTCAGCTAAATGTGCACACATATCGGGGCTTCGCATGTTGATGAAGATGTGGAATGTGTTGTCACGTTTAGCCAGAATAGGAGCGGATCTTCTAGAACCATGGCTCATTAACCATGCCCATTGCATGGCAAATAGAACCCACGTGCCCCTTTTTGCATTTAACGGTCTGAGATATGCCAATCGTGGATTCTGTGGGCTGAAGGACGAGCTGAACGTGTTTGAACTTAGCAATGTAAGAACGTGGTCTCAATGGAAGGTTATTTGAAAAATGCAGCCTGCAAATTGAAACATAAACGTCAATTAAGTCCAAAAAATGTCATTTGAACGTAAAAAAACGAAGTATAAACAAGATTTGAATAGTAAGTAAGTATGTGCATACCTGGACTGTTTGAAGGGATGAATGATAAGAAAACAACCTAATATAGAAAAAAATGATAGAAATAACGCCATTCAAAGTATATTTGTTGATAAAAAATAGTGACAAAATGGACGCCAACAAATACGGACACCGACCGATGTGGCACGTAAATCGAGGCGATGGCAGGCATGTGAAAAAATGCCCAAAAACTCTAGTGGTGAGAGCAAGAAATGATCTCTAGCATCATCATGAGTGTTGAATACTGAATCCGGTGATATAAAATTAGTCAAAAACGGACAACAACCGATGTGGCACACAAACTGAGGCGACAAGGGGTGTGTGAAAAAATGCCCAAAAAAGGGACCAGTGAAATCGGGAAACTGACTAGACCACTTTGAAGTTCTCACTGTGCTAAATCCAATGGTATCAACGATTTAAAAAATGGACGTTGTATGGATCTGGAATGGTTGACTAAAAATCGGTCAAATGTCTATAAATAGAAAGTGGACCCATACTGACACGTGTTATTTGAACTGTTGAGTTTGACAAGAGATTTTAGTTGGCCATAGCTATTTCATCATTTGCAGGAGAACCGGCCGTTGAATTTTCATCTTGTGAGTTTGAGGAAAGCCTATTGGCCCTAAGCTTTCACTTTATTCAATTTCGGGGGGGTATTTGGTCCTCGGGGGCGGTGCATTGGTCACGTTGGGTGACCAATGAGGTAAATTGCAACTTCTAAGGCTTTCTACGCGATCTGGATCACGACTTTGGCCTTCACAGTTGTGATGTGGGTCACAATTGTGGTTTCCACAGTTGTCATGTGGATTGCGACTGTGGTATCCACAGTCAAGATCTCGGATTGCGGCTGTAGGCCTCACAGCCGTGATTTGGATCGTTGCTGGGGGAAATTTTGTGGCATGTTTCTAATTGAAATTTTCTTGTGTTTTTAATAGGATTCTCAGACTACCAAGGGAATTGTGGAGGGAGAGGGAGATGCCAGATGCCCTAATGCAAATCATCCATGAGAACCATCATGAACAGGCTGCTTTGGCTTTGGGTGGACTGCTAAAGTTCACCCATATTCCCCTTATGCGTTCAGCAAATTTGTTGCTGAAGAAGTTGATCGGGTTCTGGGATCCGACCATGCAGGCCTTCATGGTTCAAGGTGAGAGATTGGATTTCACCATGACAGATGTTTACTTTCTGACTAGATTTCCCTACTTAGGTGTGATAAGGAACACTCAGCCTAGGATACCAGGGGATGTTGAGATAGAGGATCTGCTGGAGATATTTTTCCGTTCGGGGTCTCATGTGCATGAAAGTGCACTATTAGTTAGTGATTTGTGGGATCCAGCGACACGAGTAGTTGCAGCTTGTGTACTACGAGTACGTAAAGCACAGGCGCCCCACCGATTGTCGAGGGGCAGGTGTTGTTACTTCATCAGGTTATTACTGGGACATACTATGCCTGGGGGCAGATGTTCCTTGCCTGTGTTCAACGTGAGCTGAACAAGGTGAGGCAGAAGGGGGGAGAGTTTATCTATGCTTCATTTCTGTGTTGTTTCTTTTTTGAGCGGGTGCCTACATTACGGCATGGTGTGTCGGTCCGAGATGGTGCGATGAGTGAGCCGCGGATGGTGCAGTGGGGAGAGATGATGGGCCACAGTGGTTGCGGGCCAGTTGGACATTTCTTTACTTCATAGATGTATGAGTAGTGGGAGGAGATGTCGGTTCTATTCGATAATTATCCGTACCAGACTATGGATTACCGGGGGGATATTGAGATGTCGTGAGCTCTAGGACAGTCCTGGGGGACAGATGGTATGTATTTTTTTTTGTTTTTTTTTTTAGCATATCATGTTTGTATTTTTTTCTATTATGAGAGCTAGAGGTGTTATTATGATGCTGACATCTTCAAGTGTTGGTTATTTCAGATGTGGGTCCAAGGCCTCCACCGAGGCTTCAGGTCCGCAGAGGTCATGTGGTGGTGGCACCCCCACCACATGCGTGAGGAGTCGTATTTTGATGGGGTGATGATCTGGTAGTAGAGGGCGCATGGGATACCATCGATAGTTTATTGGATGGTGTGGAAGATGATGGTTAGAGGGAGTTGGACCAGGAGGTGTTAGACTTATGTTTTGATGCTTCACGAGAGTGGAGATCGATTTTGAGGCGGATTGTTGTGTTGGAAGTAGAGAGGAGGGCTAGGGATGTCGATGACGAGGATGTTCTAGAGGAGGAGGAGCCCAAGGAGGAGGCAGGCCATGATGTCGAGGACTCGACTGTTCATTACTTTCCCCCAAATGTTGATGAGCATATGGGGATGTTTTTGTGGATATGTATTATGTACGGCTGATGTATTTTTTGTATATCTGGGTGCTGAGGGCACTCTTTGACATTTTGACTATATGATACGTATATTTATGCACATGGATGCATTTTTTGATGATACAGTCGTGTATGCACGTGGATGCAATATTATGTTTATGTATGCCCGTGGAGGCACATTCTATGCACGTGGATGCAATATTATGATGGAATATTTTGTTTGTTTATATGGTTTTTTTATGCCTATGTGATTTTATGTTGATGCATGTTTGATGTCCTGCATGGTTTGGTTGATGTGCCAATCTAGAATGTTGTTAGCCATTTGGTTCGCTACACTATTCAGATTTCTTGGGACATGAGTGAATGAGATGGATTCAAATTGTCTAATCATTTGCTTAGTGCCCAGGAATTTTCTAAAGAGGCAACGATCACATAACTGGTAACAATTGTTGAGTTGGGAAACAAGAAGTTCGGAGTCAAGGAAGACGTGAAGGTGACTTAAGCCCATCTTGAGGGAAGCAGTCAGTAGACCAGTCACATCATCGTACTCAACCTCGTTATTTGTAGCAGCACCTATACACACTACGTTGAGGTGAATCAACTCATGTGAGGGGGAATAGAGTACCCAAGTTGCGGAGGCAAGATTTGGAGACGAGCAACTTGCATCGTCAACAAAGCCAACATAGTATAGTGGAACAAGATCCATCTGTGGTCATGCAGGAAAACAAAATCTAATGTTTTTGAAATATGACAAAAAAAAAAAATTAAAACTTTACAATATGAACTGTGGTGTCCAAAAGATGTTATGGGTAAAACTGTTTGACGTACAACCCATTACGAGGGTTGCATAGGGGGTTACCTTTTGATTCGATAAGAATGTATTCCCCATGTCCAAGGCAAGTGTGTATGACGTATGGGACTTGCCACATTGATTCAAATTTTCCTTTCCCATTTGGTCATGGGCTTGGTCGTAAACGAGTACAAGGTCTCCTTCACGGAAGGCTCTTGGGTGAAAGTGCTTATCATAGCTGGCTTTGGAGCAGTTTTTTATGGCTTGAATGGTTTGGAGGGCTACTCAGCGATCTTCATCACCTTGTTGCAATAGGAGTAATCATTGTGCGAGCAGTGAGGTATCTGGGAGGAGTTCAATGGCAATGTGCAATGTTGGGATCTGACACTCAATGGGGAGGACAGATTCCACGCCGTGAACCAAATGGAAACGGGTAAAACCAGTGGTTGTTTTTGTGGAGGTACAGTAAGCCCACAGAGTAGGAAAAAGAATATGATGCCAATTGGACTTATGCCGGTCGATATTGCTCTAAAGGATTGTCTTCAAAATTTTGTTAATTGCTTCGACTTGGCCATTCCCTTAGGGGTAGTAGGGGGAGGCGTACTGGTGTTCGAATTTGAGGAGGGTTGACAATTCTCGCCAGATAGATTCCTCGAAATGAGAACCATGGTCTGAGATGAGTTGCTTAGGAACTCCAAAACAAGTAATAACATGGTTGAAGAAGAAGCGAGCTACAGTGTCGGCTGTGCAGTTGAAAGTAGGCATGGCTTCTGCCCATTTAGTAAAGTAATAGATGGACACAATGATGTATTTATGGCTACCAACTGATACAGGATTACACTCCATGAAATCAATGGCCCGTTTGCAAAAGGGACCAATGGTGACTACTAGATGAAGGGGGGCGGGGGGTGTCCTTGCCTTGGGGGAAAAGATCTGGCAATTTTGGTAGTCGTTGTGATGCAATCAGTAAATATTGAGGGCCAAAAATACCCTGAGTGGATCACCTTTTCGGCAGTGGCCATTCCTGAGAAATGGTGGCCGCAGGCACCGCTATGATAGTCATTAAGAACTTGGTCTGCTTCCTCCCGAGAAAGGAAACGTCACAAGATGGTGTCGACACCGCGTTGATAGAGGACATCGCCTAGGAATAGATAACGGGAAGCATGGTGACGGATGCAACAGCATCCGTCACGATCATCGCATCGGGTCGAAACTTTTGTCTACAGAAGTAAGCCAAAACGTCGCCATACTAAGGGTCAGCTGATGAGATGATGAACAAATGGTCGTCAATTAGATTGGTATTGACCGAGGGTGATGACAATAGGGATGGTAGGTATGTAATGAGTTGAGAAAGTGCTAGGGGTTTGGTGCTCTTAGGCGTTGTGAAAGCTAGGTCACACTCTTGTAAGATAATAAACCATTTAGCAATGCGGCCTTGTAGAAGGAAACAGTTCAAGAGATAGACCATGCGGTTGGAGTCCGCAGCAACTTTAGTGTAGCTCATGAGTATGTAATGTCGCAACTTTTGTACTGAAACGATGACGGTGAGGGCTAGTTTCTCTTCGTGTGGGTAGCATAGCAGTGGGCTAGATAAGGTTTGGCTCACATAATAAATGGCATGCTCTTGATGAGCATGATTTTCTTGAATGAGAACTCCAGAAATGGCATAGTCAGATGCTGAAACATAAAGGATGAATTTTTTAGAGAAATCCGGAGGGAAGATCAAAGGGGCATTGGTGAGATATTTCTTTAGGTCAGCGAAAGATCCTTGCGCTTGGTCGTCCCATACAAAAGGGATGTGGGTATGGAGCAAATGAAGGAACCCATGTACTGTCATGGCCTAATCTGGTATGAAACGGCGAAGGAAATTTTCCTTCCCCTGAAGGCTCTGTAACTTTCAAAGCATATGTGGTGATGGGAGGTCTAAGATGGCTTGGACCTTTAATGGATCGACTATGATACCTTTCTATGAGATGATGAAACCTAACAATGGGCCTACTGGAATGAAAAATACACACTTGAGTGGGTTCAAGCGTATTTGATATTTGCGACAACGTAGGGAGACTTTCCCGAGGTCGTTTAGATGATCGGACCATTTTTTCGATCGGGCCGTGAGGTCATCAAGGTAGACAAAGATAACACGGTAAGAAAAAAGTGGCTCCAGCTTTTTTAATACCGAAAGGCATAACACAGTAAGCAAAAGTTCCCCATGGGATGGTGAAGGCGGTCTTGTACTAATCTTCTTTACGAATATGAATTTGGTTATACCCAGAGAAACCATCCATGAAAGATAGTATCTCATGCCCCACACATGCATCGATAAGCTGGTCGATATATGGTGTGGGGAAGTTGTCTTTGGGACAAGCTTGGTTTAGGTAATGGAAGTCAGTGCAGAAGAAGTAATAGTGCCTTACTTCTTGTTAACTGGTACTCAGTTAGAAACCCAAGTGGTGTAGGCGATGGGGTAAATGAACCTAGCTGTATGAAGCTTCTCAATTTCTGCTTTGATGACGGGAAGCTTTGATGGATAGATGGGTCGTTGTTTTTGGCGAACGAATGGTACGTTGGGACAAGTGTCAATGTGGTGTTCTACTATAGCAGGGTCGAGTCCAGGCATCTCGGTATAGGACCATGCAAAGACGTCGCGAAACTCTTGGAAGAGGTTTCACAACTGGGATGTTAGCATCATAATCTAACATTTGCATATGTTCCCAAAGTGTTGGTAATTGTGGACATTGATGGGTAGCATGGCCTAGGTCATCGCACAAAGAGCATTTGGGGGGAGAACGAAATGTCATGGGGGTTTTGGCTTGTTTTGGGGTAGGTGGGGCGGTGTGGGTTGTAGGTGGTGTAGTATAGGTTTGTGGGCCTCTTCCCCCTATGTGACATGGCAGAGGGGGAGCATTACTAGATGTTGATGCAGTTCTCACCCCTGGAGGTGGTCAGTTTATCACAGTGATAGGTTGGATAGATTGTAAAATGACAGTTAGTGTTGGGGGAGTATTTAGGGCGGGCAGGTACCACATAGGTAGTCCTAACGTTAACCCTGGAAGATTGAGCGTAGCCATTACTGGGGTGTTGACTGCTCCTGAAGGAGGAAATAGAAACAGGATAGTGTGGATAGGCGTAGCTCCTACATGACTTGGAACTGAGGGTGATTGCGGCAATAAAGGGGGCTATTGGTTAGGTGCATGTGTATTGTGCGAGAGGGTGCACAAATCAGATATCTCCAGTGTCTACAAAGGTGGTGGGAGTATCTACGTATATCCTGGGTCTGACTATGGATATGAACGATGTGGGAGCGCTCTTAATGGGTTGCTCAATCATAGGTAGAACATTTTTAGGTGCGGCGGGGGCTTTAGGACCATAGTATGTCAGTTGATCAATTTTGACTACACGTCCCTCATGGGGGAACATCATAATGTGGAAGACGGATGAAGCGACAGCTTTCATGGCACACATGTAACTTCTTCCTAATAAGAGGTTGTAATCAAGCTGGGAATTGATGACCTCTATGTCTATAAGTATAGTTTTTCCACCTAATTGGATGGACACGTTATCCAAATGGCCTTGCGATTGAGCAGAACGACCATCGTAAGCTTGCAATGTGGTGGTGGATGGTTGTAGTGTGGGAGATCCAAGATTCTGCGAGACAAATGTCGACATCACGTAGGTGGAGGCACCTTCATCGATGATGTAGCGATGAATCACAAGGTTCCGAATGGATACAGAAACTTGGAATGCTAATATGGAAGGAAAATGTGGTTTGGCTTGGTCCAAGTCGAATGCCATCATTCATGAATCGTTAGGGTCTATCGCAGCAATAGTGGATAACAATATTTTCCTTTGTACAGGACATTTTTTAGGACTTCCAGGGTAGACATAGAGGCGGGGGACTAGGCTAAGTCTTCCACAATGTTATAATTAGAGGAGGCACGAGCGTTAGGGTTACTGTTGATCCATCGTAGGGGGAAGCAATGGACTTTAGGAACTCCGTCCAACGGTATAGTAGGTATACGTAACGATTGATCAGTTGGAAGGGTGGTAGTAGATGGATCAGCAGGCATGGCCTCAGGGGTGAGGCCATACTAGTTTCGGCATGTTTGTAGTTGGACATCATCCGATGACATCATTAATAGATGGTGAGTACCTGAATCCATGAGTTGGTAATCAGTTCTAGCATAAGTTATTTGCTACTGTGGTGCCGCGGATCCTTGTGGGGATCCATCGGATGGGTGTTCACTACTCTTTGTGTGGGTAAAGGATTATGCAACACCATGGGTTGCAGTTAAGGAGGTGCCACTGGCTGTGCCGCGTGCCCTTGGTGTTGGGCATCATCAATCCAAAGTTGGTGCGCTCGCTCCAAGTGGGGGCATGAGTGTGTGTAATGACCATATACCCCACATATGGAACACGGATGGTTTGTTCTTAAATTAGGATTTTTACCCTGTTTTATTGGATGATCAGGGTTTTGGTTGGTTGGAGCAGCATTATTGTTATTTGGAGGATTAGGTTGTTGACTTCCTTGGTTTTGAGGTTGATTGTTCCCGCGGTTGCATCCTCTTCCGCAGTTTTGTTGACCTCCTTGATTACGTTGGTTGTTTTGGTTTTGGGGTTGGTTCTGTTGTGGATACACTTGCCCTTGGGAAGTAGGGGTATTTTGAGGTCGTGCAGGTGATGGAGTAGGCTGTGGTGGATAATAAGTTGGCGGGGATGGAGGAGGTCCAAGGGTTGTCTGTTGTTGTTGGTATGTCTGAGCGGCTGGAAGTTGTGGTGCTGCGGGTGTTGCATGTGGAGGGTAATAAGATGATTTGCTTTGGGAGTGAACAGGAGCATGAGTGGCCTTTTGGTGATAGTATGTAGGAGGTGCATAATTTGATGCTGCATGCCCGTAACACTATGGTGGACATGAGGGTCCATCAGTGGGGTTAGAGTGTGCCATCGGAGCATACGAGGTTGTAGCTTCGGAGTGAGATGTGGCCCGTGAAAGGTCGGGGCCAGTATTGTTAGGCATAATTGAAAAGGGTTGGTTGTGTGATACAACATGACCATTGATACCATCGGTGGCATGGGATGCCGCCGAAACGTCATTCCGGGATGGATCGCCGCGAGGGGCGTCAGGTAAGATGGTGTCCAAATAGCCAGATTGGACGTAGATTAAATCAAATTGTTGGGATTTGAGACTTGCTTCTTCTTCCAACTGGGCTCGTTCAGATGCCACGTCTTTGTCTATGGTTGGAAGAAGAGATTTTAGGAACCAATCCAGGAAAATATGGTCATCCAACTTGATCTTGCACATACTACGACATTTATGCCACTCATGCCATAGTTGTGTTCTGTCTGCAAGATAAGAGGATTTCCACTCCCGCGTCATAACGAACGGGTAGCTGAAAGAACTGCAGAAAGTTCAAGGAAAGGGATGTGAAAGTGGGGTGGTTCCCATGAGGCTGCTCGATATACCACTTGGTTGCCGAGCCAGTGAAAGTACTTTGCAACAAGCGCAGGAGAATGGAGTCATCTACTATGGAGTTGGAGTAACACCATAGATGGAAAGAGATAATGTGATTCTGGGGATCCTCACTAGCCTTCCCCTCAAATTTAGGGATGTCTAATGGGATTTTGGTAGGCATGTGAGGCCAAGTAGGATCATGTCTAATGGGATTGTTTATTAATCTTGCCATTTTCAATAGGTTGAGACTAGCCATAAATGGAAAACTCGCAAAGGAGTGTGATATGGTCACTGGGGCATATGTGCTAGTGGTAGAATTATTGATCAGACCACTGCCCCTAAAGGGAATATTATCCGTGAGGGGGATGTGTCCCCCAAATAGAGGTGTGTGATAGGGGCCTGCGCCTCCAAGTGTGACATGAGTTACAGATGGGTTTGCATTGGGCCCAGTAGCTGTTGGAATCTGAGTAGTGACGGGGATGGTCAGTGTGGATCCCATTGGGGGCGTACCTAGGGTAGGTGTGGGTCCCATTGAGGGAATACCTAAGGCAGTTGTTGTAGTTGTGGCTACTGTGGTGGCTATTGTGGTGGTAAGGGTGGTGGTAGACCCTCCACCGAGAGTCCCTGCAAAGAATGGGTTGGAAGAAATAACAGTCATGGGGCTAGTCGGTGCTGTTTATGTAGGGTTTTCTGATTCTACGTCAGAGTTAGATGTGAAATAAGGGGTGTCAGAGTCAGGTGACGAAGCTCTATGTTGGTGATGAGTGGTGTCGAGTGACAAAGCTCTATGCCTGTGACTGGTGGTGTTAAGTGAACCGTACTGTAGGGGTTCACCCTGGAAGTGCCGAGAATGTCTCGGGGACTCAATGGTGACAAGAAGCTAGTAACACTAGGAGGTAGTGGTGAGTGAAAAGCTTAAAAACCCTAATGCAACCATGTGTGCAGGGGGGGAGTGCAAAAAGCTATGGCACTCAGGCCAACAACCAAAATCAAAACACTTACGGTAACAGTTGTGCTACGATAAGTGGAGTGATAAGAAAAGGTGGTCAAAATACCAACAAGCAAACGACTCCTAAAAATAAAAATGGTGTACTCGCTAAACCAAGGGGAGGTAAGAGAGCATGCAAACGCCTAACTAAAAACGTATTATGGTTTGAACAAGACGTATCCTCTACAAGGTGATGAAATACAAGTCAGATAATACAAAATGTAGAACCAAAGGGTAATGATATCCCCCTACTGGGAGGGACACTGGGTAGACAATCCTAGAAGAAAGGCCACTAAGATACCCCGTTCATGACACATCCAGAAAGGTGAATCTGCACCTCCTATTCTATCGCCGCTGTACTCCCATATGGGTAGAACACCGAGAACAACGAGTAGGTATCCTTTGGTGACTGAATGGATTTTGGTATTCAAATCAGGCCTCCGGAACTAGTATTGCTAGTTCGACCCTCCTAAGGGAGAGACCTTTACGACAAGTTGGTGTATAACCATGCAAGTAAGTGTTACAACATAATCTTGCACCTTGTGAGAATCAACACTCTTTGGCCTAGAGGATCCATTCCACTGACTCAGAACCATTTTATATCCTTTAGACACTATTTTTCCCTATTTTTTCCCTTGCACGCTTGCTGCATCATTACAGTGCGCGTACCCGCGTGTTGCATCACTATAGCCCGCGGGTAGCATGTAAAATGGTAAAAATCACAAGTTTATTACTTTTTACTCCCAAAAAGTGGTCAAAGGGTGACCTTTGGCTCTCCATCTGCCCAAGAAACACCTCGATGTGTCCTCTCACTTACCTTTGAGAGGACTATATATTGAGCACATATGGCTTATGGGCGGGAGGAGAAAGAAGAGAAAGAGAACTCTAGTGGATTTTTGCCCTATCTTGAGTCTACACTCATTGATCCTTGTAGTTGTGAACCCTTTATGTTCACCTTCCAAACTCCTACCATAGTTTGAGTTTGCCATTCATGGAGGATTGAAGTGGTGGAGGCACAAGCAGATTGATCTAGATCTTGGTTCAGATTGGTTGTCAGCAAGAGGTCATATCACATTGTACTTCTTCTTGTTTATTAATAAAAATACTCATATTCTCGTCTATTAATGTTGTAAATATTGTTTATCTTACATTGGGTTGCATTTATTTGTTATATCATGGTCCATTTCTATTAATGATGTTAATTTTGTTTATATATTATATGTACTTGTTGTATATTGGTTGCAAGACTAATTTGTAGATTCAAGTGCACGGATTGAAAAGCTCCAATGGGGATCTACATCAAACCTTGGATCGAGGTTGGTTATATTCTTCATTATCTTAGCATTGTCATTTATATAGCATAGCATTGGGAATTGAATTGATTTTTGGTAGTCGGTTGTCTATTGTGGTCTACCCCAAGCCATAGTGAGTTTTCTCCAACACAGAAATGGCGACTCCGCTGGGGAAAACATCCATTTTTGGGGATTTTTGAGCATTAGTCCTTAATTAGAGTTGTTGTTTGTCGAAGATATATGTCACTTATTTTCTGTTGAGATACACTATAGAAAACATGCTTTTTCTAATCCATTGGACTCTCGGTTTTCCCATTTTCCTTTCCTTACCCGCGGGCTAGATTAGCTCTACCCGTGTATACCCCCCTCGGTTTACTTTGCTGCCCGTTTATACCTGTAGGTATTCCTTCGACATTAGCATACAACTCCAACTTTGGTTGTTCTATGACCTTTGGTTGTTGCTGGGTTGGTTTTGGTTGATCTTGAGTCTTTGTTGGCTTGTTTCTTGATTGTTTCATGCCTTGGTTGTGACCAGAACTCTTCTTTTCTCTTGGTTGAGCCTTGTTGGTTTTTTACCCATCTTTGGATTTAGCCTTGTTGGTTTTTTCCTTTTAAGCTCATTCTGTTGGTTGAGTCTTAATTTTTAGTATCTGCTGGGTTGTCTTAGTGATCTCCTTGGCATATCAGTGACTAGATGGTAGGATTTTGCTTGCATTTTTCATTTCCATATATTGAAAAATACAAAAATACACATAGTTTTGCATTTTCCTTTTGTTTATAAGAGAAAATACAAACAAAAAAAATTCCTTTTATGTATTGCATCTTGCATTGAGTGCTTTCTACCTTCATTTAGGTTATGATTGTGCATCGAAAAATATAAAAGGATTGCATATTTATTTTGAAACTATTGGTTTGATTGTGCATGTTAGTGGCATTGTTTTCATTGGATAGATGAGTCTAGGATTTGCCGATTTTGCATATTGCTGAGTCTTACACATCACTATTTTCATGATCATATCTCTTGAGTAATCACAGCCATTAAAATTAACGCTTAATCTTAAAACTGATTAGACCGATTTTATTTATGTGGTACACCAACTAGCATAGGTTTAGAGTCTTGGAATAGATCATTGTGAGTTAACAATCCCAGACTACTAGACAAAACATTAGGTGTCTGACCAGGGAGTGGAGGAATCCATGGTATATATCAGTGTTCTTGGGAAGCTCTACTCAAGCCAGAGTTAAGCACAAGGTCACAGGAGGTTCATTGAAGAGATATCCCTCTGATACTGGCTGAACGTGGGAGATATTTCCAGGGTTTGTTTGTATCTGGGTGTACTGGAGGTTCGTCCTCTTGTGCTTCGAGCTTAGCTACCCTGCCCATACAACGGATCCCACCTGCGACTGTCCCCCTAAGCATTGGTTGATATTGCGGTGACCATAGTTTCCTTACCTAGGTATCACATAGAGTACTTGTAGTGGTTATGCTTTTTGTGTCCTAAGTGAGATAGGGGTCGGACAACACAGTTGTCGTTGTATAGGGACTTGACCCTGTGCACACAATGAAGTCTGGGGGGTCGTTATAACTGATTCTATTACCTCTGGCTATAGTTTGGGAGTCTCAAGCCTCTCCTAGGTGAGACATACTGGCTCTAGTGTCGGGAGCTCATTTAGCCACTCTGTTTGTATGCTCTTGGTTGTAGTTTCTCTAGGTGTGTGCTTTTGATTTACTATTTTTGATCGATAGTTGGCCTTTAGGGGACATTTTGATTCTATATTCTCTCCATAGATATCGTGGCGTGGAGTCCTACTCTCTGCTGATCCCGTCAATTGGCTGGTTTAGACCCTACCGAGTTTTCATGCCGTGTTGCAAGGGGACGCTGGTGGGCTCCCTCTGAATCTTCGGATTTTTACGAGACATACATCCTAGACGTCATGACTGTTGCACATTCCGATACTGAAGAAATACCTTCAACTCCATCGGGTAAAGTTGAATACACTTCAGATTCCCCTACTCCTCGTGAGGCGTGGGGGGTGATCCACCTGAGACTCAACCTGGTTCGGTTTGGCCTAATCCACTTGAACACGATCTGTTCGATCCTTCGAATCTGGATAAATATCTTTATGGGATGCCAACCTTACCCGACGACGAATATCATGACGACACATTTGTTCCTTTGTTTCCACGCAATTATAGACACAGGATGCCAGAGTTACATGACGACACTAGTCCCACGGTCAACCCAACCGCACTCTCTTTTGGTATGCCTAATTATAGTATAGTTGATCCTTCCACTACATTTGGTAGTCACGCTAGCACTAGTCATGGTGTTAGCCATACTATACCGACTGGGGGCACTACCCTCACTAGGGGAACTACATTGTCCACTCACACACATAGTATGGGGACTGGTCATGTTCCTCCTAACAATGCTAATGTTGGAAGAAGACCACCTCCTAAGACTACCCAACCTAATAGGAACACTGTGTGCAACACGACTCGTCATCCACCACCTAATACACTTGCCGCTACTCATCAACCTAGTACTACTTTTTCAAATGTTAATGCTCCTCCTAAACACGGGGGTGGACATATACCGCATACTTTTGCGTCCACTGCCACCACTAGTAATTCCAATGTAGGAGGTGGGAATGTATCCTATCCACATGGACATAACGCCACCATCCCTGCTACTAGTAACACCAATGTTGGGGATGGGAATACATCTCATGCTTCTGGTCACCACACGACTGCTCAATCTAATCCTAATGCTAGGGGTGGGAACATACCATACCATTATGGTCATTACAACACGGTTCCCGCTATGAATAGTACGTATATGCCCCATACTCATGGTGGAAACCCTTACTACAATAGAGTCATTGCTGGCCACCAGTACAACCCACCCCAATATGGTGCCCAAAACACTTATATACCTGCTTACTCTCAAATGGGTCAGGCAGGAGGAGGTTATCAATCCTATGGCCATGGTCAAGGTTATGGTCTGTCAGGTCCTCATTATCAGCAGTTTAATCCCCATGTTCAAGCTTTTGGTCCATCTTATAATTCGGTTTCGTTCAACCAACCTTTTATGGGAGCTTATAATCAAGCTTTCCAGCCTTAGCTCCCATTCCTTACACGCTTGAACCTTTCGGATATTTCAAAGCTCACGAATGATTTGGTGTGTCAGGACCCTAATTGGCCTCCGTTCCCTACCAAGCTCCCTTCGAACATTCCTAAGTTTGAGGGGAAATGTGGTGAGGACCCGAGTGATCATGTCACAACATTTCACCTTTGGTGCTCCTCCAACTCATTGAATCACAATTCCATTAGATTGAGACTATTTCAATGCACCCTCATGGGGGCAGCCGCGAAGTGGTATGTTGAGTTTCCTGGAAACACTTATAGTGGTTTTAACGAGATCGCTTTGGTTTTATTGGATCATTTCCAGTTGCCAGTTTTCTATGATACTGGTACAAAACTTTTATCTACCTTCCGTCAGAACAAGGCCACACATATTTCTAACCACTTTCAAGAGTGGCATCAGCGGAAGAGGTTAGTGAAATCCAACATTCCTCGAGAGTTCCTATTGGAATGGTTCCTCAAGTATCTACTCCCATACATTACTAACGATGTTTCCATGTCCGGCATTGTGACTGAGGAAAAAGCCATCTTGAAAGTCCAACAGTTAGACTTACTATACTCTCAGTCTGGCATTTTGTATGATGTTATTCCTGATGCACCACGCACACATCATGAGCCTCAGTCAGTTCCTAGACTGCATGCCAATGGCATCATAGGATCCATAAGCACTCGCCCTGTATATTTGGTAGCTAATCAAATGCAAAATTTGTCGCTAAACCAGTCTACTCCCGGACAGGTTCACATTTTGTCCACTTCCACCCCGTCGTTCGATGTTCATAGTGTGCAAACGACGAACCAATCAGGTACCCAACAACATGGTGGTAAGGAAAAGGGGAGAAACAACCGTAAGGGTGTAACAATGGGAATAATAATAGAAATCACAATACCCTTCATAAAGATAATGCCAACCCTCCTCGGGAAGGCGAAAATGCTAGTGAGGACCGTAACCTAGGCGTAAGGTGAAGTTTCCTTGGAAGGTCTGTGGGGAAGACCATCTTACTCACTTATGTCCTCGAATTGAAGAAGCATCAAAGCACTTGGCACAAAGCCCAGCTGTGTTAAAGGATCCCCTACCTCATCATCAAAACATGGCTTCGCATGCTCCCACCACTGGTTATGGACCTACTGAGATGGAAACATTTTCTTCCAATACTGGTGGCTATGGATGTGTGAACATGGTTCAGTCAAAGGTTAGTGTTGCCACTCGTCCATGCGATTATGATGCACCACAACCCAATTTGGGGAATGAGCCTCCCCTTCCTCCTGACAATTCCTTGCATATAGAGAAGCCCTCTAATATCCCATGGATACCGAAAGGTGTTCTTAAGCGCTCTACGCATAATCCTAATGCTCAAGCCTCCCATAACTACTTCATCATGGAAGATTTGGGCCAAACTCCGTGTGCCATGTTGGCTCTTAAAGTCTTGCAAGCCTGTCCTTCTTAGAAGAATGCCCTTTTGAGTGCGTTAGGAGTTCAGAATGGGGGAATTCCCACTGTTATCAAGTTCGACACTACTGATGTCCTACCTTTCTTACCCTACCACATGAATTTCCAAATCCAGGTGGCTTGCCTTCATAATTTTTTCAAACGTACGATGGTTGATGAAAGTGCATCTGCGTCAGTAATGTTGTTATCTTGTTGGAAAGCTCTAGGCTCTCGTCCTCTACTCGCTTCTAGAACCACACTCACTGCAATCGATGGTAAATCATTTAAGTCGCATGGAATTATCCCTTCCCTTGTTGTCTGCTTGGGAGGTAAATCTGTGCCTATTGAAGTCAAGGTGGTTGATGCGCCCATCGACTACATCCTTTTACTAGGTAGGAATTGGATGTATGCCATGAAAGCTGTTGTGTCCACTGTATTCAGAGTTATCTGCTTTCCTCACAAAGGAAATATTGTGACCATCGATCAGCTGGATTTCGTTAACTCCTCTTCCACTACATCCATGGGATCCATAGTCCCGTAGGTTACTCATTCTCAGCCGGAAACTGGGAACATGGGTGTTGGCATGTACCCTTCATTGATGAGAATGTATGATTTTTCTGCACTTGTGAATTTTATTGGAACCATTACCGACAATGCGTCTCCTCCTTTGCATAATATGTCATTCTGGACTTCCTATTTTGACGATCCATGGACTTTACCATCCACAAGTTCCACGTCTGGAAATATTACGCATATCGGGATGTCTTTGCCACTGTTGGTAGCTAAGCTTGCTTACCAGCATATTCAACAAGCCACTACAGAGCTGGATCTGACTTCTTCTCAGATAGTCAAGGAAGATCTTGTTATGCTTCCAGTTTGGGCAGTCAACTCGTCTTGTTCACACGATTGACTTGATGATACTTTGTCTTCTGATGAATCTATTATGGAGGCCATGTGTGGTAGTGAGAGACCTTGGGAAGATATGCACCATCGCTCTTATTTGCTTCCAAACCTTGAGCTCGCCAAACGCGAAGAGTTTAGGACGACTCTAGCAGAGATGATTGGCACCCTACGGCTCTTTTAGAGTCGCATAATGTTTGTGTAGAAGGGAATATGGCTAACATTTCCCCAACTACGTCGATCAATATCTCTCGTACTCTCAGAAAGGTTGAGAATGTCTACATCGGTGACGATCGCACTCCTGACGAGATTGCTATTTACACTTAATTGTTTACAAAACTCTAGGAAGCTTTCACCTGGTCATATGAGGAGATGTCAGAAATAGACCCTTGCATTGTTGAACATGAGATTAGAACGTATCCCAACGCTAAACCGGTTCGACAACGCTTATGTGCTATGAACCCTAGAAAAGCAGCCACTATCAAGGAAGAGGTGGAGAAACTGCTCAAAGCTGGTTTCATCTACCCCGTTCCCCTTACCGAATGAGTGTCAAACCCCGTTCCTGTGGATAAGAAACAGGGAACGATCCGTGTATGCACTGATTTTAGATATTTGAACCATGCATGTCCGAAAGACAACTTCCCCACACAATTCATAGATCGAATATTGGATGCTTGCACCGGAAGTCAGATTTTTTCCTTTATGGATGGATTTTCTGGATATAACCAGATTCAAATCAAACCCGAGGACCAATATAAGACAACTTTTTTTTGTCCTTGGGGAACGTTTGCGTATTATAAAATGCCCTTCGGCCTTAAAAACGCTGGAGCTACATTTCAACATGCCATGGCCTATGCCTTTCACGATCTTAAAATGATTATGGAGGTTTTCTTGGATGACCTTGCCGACCATTCTCGCAAGAGGATGGACCACCCCAAGCACCTCCGCATGATTCTTGAACAATGTATATGCTACAAGATTCTATTGAATCCTAATAAATGCATCTTTACTATAAGGATGGGTCACCTTCTGGGCTTCATAGTTTCGAAAGAGGGTATTAGAGTCAATCCTCTTAAAGTTGAGGCAATACTTCGGTTGCCTCCTCCGTGCAATTTGTTACAACTTCAGAGCCTCCAAGGGAGAGCCACTTTTCTACGCCATTTCATAGTCAATTATGCTAATCTTATGAAAGGTTTCATGCACTTATTGAATAAAGACACACCCTTTATCTGGGATGAGCGAGCCCAACAGTCTTTCGACGCTGTTAAGAAATCTTTGGTATCGGCCCCTGTGCTTAGTCCACCAGACTTCGCACAAGATTTTATTCTTTACGTGGCCACATCTCAAGAGACGATTGGCATGGTCTTGGTTCAGGTTGATGACGCGCTTGTCAATCATGTCATTTATTACCTTAGAAGAAATCTAATAGATGTTGAGCTAAGATATACTCATGTGGAAAAGCTGGCACTTGCGACTGTTCATTCATCCCAACGGTTACAACATTAAATTTTGCTTAGAAAAACCACAGTTGTTTCTCATATAAATCCATTTTAGTTCGTGCTATCACAATGCCTTATCGGGGGGAGTACAATAAATGGACTGTTATCCTTCAGGAGTTTGATCTCAATTTTGCTTCAGCAAAATCGGTGAAATCATTGGTGTTTGCTAAGCTTATGTCGGACCTTCCAAGACTTGATGAGGATGCCATTCATGAATATTCCTTTGTGGATGAGCACTTATTTCTTATCTCATCCGAGGAACCTTGGTATGGGGATGTCATTGTATATCTCCAAACTTTGAAGTTTCCTTTTCACTATTCACGAGATGAGCGACAGCGTGTGAAACATCACGCTAAAGATTATACTATTGTCGGTGACACTTTATATCGCCGAGGAAAGGATTCTATCCTCCGTCGTTGCTTAACTCACGAAGAAGCAGAGGGAGTGCTTAATGATTTCCATGTTGGGGCATGTGGCGGTCACTTATCTGGGCTTGCTACAGCCCAACGTATTATGCGAGCTGGTTATTTTTGGCCTTCCATATTTAAGGACTTTGTTAATGCTGTGAAGAGATGTCACCCTTGCCAGGTGTTTTCTCGGAACATACGCTCGCATCGAGTGCCCCTTCATCTGGTCGTCACCGTTGGTCCCTTCACCAAGTGGAGGGTGGATTTCATGGATTGCAAACTAGCTTCAGCTGGGGGGCATCACCATATTATAGTGGCCGTGGACTACTTTTCCAAATGGGCTGAGGCCATGCCTACCGTAAAAGCAGATGGTGCTACTACAGCCCATTTCGTGTTCAATCAAATTATCACTCGATTTGGTATTCCGAAAGAGATTGTCACTGACCATGGAAGTCACTTTCAGAACAAGATCATGGAGGATTTGTCTCTCAAGCTTGGGTTTCGTCAAGAACACTTGTCTTCCTACTATCCCCAAGAGAATGGTCAAGTTGAAGAAGTCAATAAGTCTTTGAAGACCATTCTCCAACATACCATCCAACAAAGCAAGAACAACTTGCACATCATGTTATATCCTGCTTTGTGGGCATATCGAACCGTAGTCAAGACTGCCACTGGGTTCTCACCTTTTCAGTTAGTTCATGGTGTGGTGTCACTTTTACTGATTGAATGCTAAATCCCTTCGCTTAAATTGGACATATAGATCCTCCCTGATACGACAGGTATTGAGCAATGGTTGATCCACCTTGAGCAGATTGAAGAGCAACGTCGAGATGCCACTGTGGCTATAGATGCCAACATACGTTGTGTTAAGGCTCAGTATGATAGGTCTGTCCATCCCCGTTAGTATCCTGAAGGTGACTTGGTCCTCTTATATGACCAAGCTAAAGAACCCCTAGGGGAAGGTAAGTTTAACCTCATGTGGCATGGTCCTTACATCATGAGGCGTGTCCTAGAAAAAGGATCCTATGAGTTGGAAGATTATGAGGGGACTATCTTGAAGGAGCCTATAAATGGGCTCTATCTCAAGCGGTTTTATGCTTGAACCTCTGGTTCAAGCTGATACTTTTGTATACTATTGTATAGTTACTTCTCTACATAGTTTATATTTCTTTTGGTTTTCGGGTCTGCTGATTAGCTTTTGTTTGATTGACAAATGTCAGCTAAGTTTCCTACATTCTTAGGGTTCGTCGATGGTGTTAGCCGTCATACGCAGTAGCTTACTTCTGCTTCCTGGGTTATTTTCTCACCTGACCACCTAGTTGTGTCCTCAGGAGGTGCTTATCTCATTTCTACATCTAATAATGTGTCTGAGTATAGTGCCATCATTGATCTACTTCGGGATGCCATTTCTCATGGTATCCAGTCTTTAGAAGTCTGCCTAGATTCATAGCTAGTTGTGTCTCAGCTGAATGGGCAATACCGTCTAAGATACCCTATGCTACTACGGAAATTCCTAAGGGTAAGAATCTTGGAACGACATTTTGTTTCAATTACATACATACACGTTCCGAGAAAAGTAATCATATATCTGATGCATATGCTAACTATGTATTAGATTGGAATTTGTCACATTCACCATGAAGCACAAAAATAAAAGAGACATTCATACATTTGTACATACACACATATAGTAGAACCGGAGAACCAAAGTTTTTTATAAATATGTCCAAAAATGGTAGTGTCATACAAAACTGGAGCCCGTAGCCCTCAAAAATATACATATCGATATAAAAATGAGATCCTGGGATATCTACTCCCTATGAGGAGGCCTAGCTACCGCCCCAATAGGATGTGTCTCATAGAAATAATGAACTGCATTGGCTACCCGCTGTAGTAACCTCACCCAGTCACCCGGAACCCCCACTACTTGGCGCTGCATGGCCTTAGGTATTCGCGCCACCTCTATCTGTGGAATCCTGGAAACCATCCTTGATAGGTTGTGCTGCAAGTTCTATAGAGTGCGCTCTGCTGCAGCAACACCTGCCTCATCACCCCTGCCCCCGACGACCATGTCTCGGGAAGCCATCGGGTCTCACTGGGCCCTTGTCTGCGAGCAAACAGTAAACCATTAGCATATGATACTACCACCAAAAAGATTTTTGTATTGACATCTATAATAAAAAATCCATAAAATTTAATACACAAAAACATAAAAAGAGTACTCACCAATGTCTCCGAACGCTGTTTCTGGTGGGAGTGGCATGTCTCGACCCTGGCGGAAGTCTATCCCTACATAGGGATAGTCCCCTATGGAAATGACTTGTTGGTCCCACTAGCGGAAGAGCTCCTCAGTATATGGTGATGCCAGATGGCCACCACCCTGTCGTGTCAAGATCTCAACCCACGGGTCAGGGATGGATCGCGGAGACTATGAGGAGGGACATCCACCCTCGGACTAAGCCTCATAACTCTCTCAAAGAAGAAGCTGCACAAGATACTGCCATACCCAAAGTTTTTTGCCTTCCCTTCTTTGCATTCTATCAGTTGGGTCTTCATAGACCCCAGTAGTGTGGTACACCAATCAAATACTATAGGTTGTATGCATTATGATGCATAGAACATCACTTTCCTGGATGCTTGGTGCAGAGATTTTGAACTTGTTATCCGCACTAAGGTAGCCATAATGATCTTCATGCTCAGATCTACTATGGCATTGATGGGCACCTAACTTCCCACCGCTCGTGTGTTTGCGGGACAATATCGCGCCATGTAATAAAGGACGGTGATCCCACCACCCATAGTACAAGACCAAAGACTAGCCACCTCACCTTGACGAGACAAATCGGTAATGAAGTAGATGTCTTCCACTTCAAGTGTGAGGATTTTCCCATTGAGATTGAAGTTCTGTGCATCAACATCCCAATAATCTATCAAGCAGTGGAGTAGTAGGTTTTGGGCCCTCAAACCCCCTATACTCGAGAATTGATACAACCCACATGCTTGCAATGCTTGTTGTGCTTGCACATCGTTGCGCACGGCCTCATCTACTTGGTCATGCTCCCTCTCCCTCCACTCTAGAACCATCCTGTAGTGAAAAAAACAAGGATTTTGGTCAAATTCTTTTGCAAAATCAACTTCACGGCCATACCCACGGTCAACCTGTGCATTGAATATGAGTATCATGCCCTACCTGTGACCTGCATAATGATAGCTCGTGGGTAGCACCGAAGCCATTAGGGCTTAGCCAAACTAAAAATCCCACCGCTGAAAACTAAAATGAATGCAATGAAATTAAAGGTATGGATGAGACTACCAACCTGATCTGGATGGTTTGATGAACGGACGCTTGTAGCTCCCAGAATCGGCAGTTGAACTTCAAGGTGAAAACTAACCACAAAGCTCCAAATGGGTGAATAGTAAAAATGATTTGTAAATTGTAAATTTTTATTACTATTTATAATTTTCAGGACCCACTTGTCTATAGTTTTTACCGTTTGATGCCATTATGGACTAATATAATGTCATGGAGTAGAATTTTTAATTAGATTTCTTCAGAAAAAGTTGTTTTGGACCATTTCACACCTACGGTAGGTACATTTCACACCTGGAATATAGGTAAGATGCCATTTCCACATGCATTATGCATTTGACCTTTTGACCACTTTCATAAACCCTAGGTGCAACCCCACTTCTTAACTGACATGGAACTTTCACACTGCTATAGAAGTGTCGTTATGTGGCGGTAGATATTTTCCGAACATGGGTAGCCTAGTTAGAACCCCTTTGTGCATTCTGGTGCCCATGCCATTGTTTCTCCTTAGGATTAGGACTCCATTGTAGTTACGCCATGACGTTGCGATAAAGACTCATACTTTACTTTGTATTATGTTGGCCATCTCCCGTAAGGACTCCCCCATTTATATCAAGTTGTGATTGCATTGCATTATCCTGCTTGCCGCTTGAGCCTTGTGCTAGCTCCCACTTACTTAGTTGTTAGCTTGGTGCCTGAGCACTTTTCCCTGTCGAGCCCTGCAGAGCTTATATTTTCCCTTCACAATTTGATGACCTTTTTTACCCTGAGGGAACAACCCCCCAAGTGTCCACATCCTGCATGTACTTCCTTGCATTGATCATGGGTATGTTCCACTGCTTGGAACTAGTCTACTCGCTATTTGACACTCGATCCCTCACTTGTTGTACTATAAGCAATTTTATTCCTCTTCAAGCTTTCCCCGGATATGAAAAAGACCAAAAAACTAAAATATTCCAAAAATCCGGACGGGATTATGGTTACTACTTCTTGTTGGAAGCTGTTGTGTCACCTTTGAACAGAGCATTCATTCCACTCCATACATTATGAGTCGGGACTATAGTTGGAGCTTAGGCAGCTGTACTTGTTTCTCAGTTTTCTCCACCGATTGGTTAAGCTTCCAGTCATTATGGAGCCCTTTGTAATGCCTCCTGCATTGCATAGTTTATGTCAAGTCTATGCTTCCTAAGTCTATTCATCTTCTCATGCTCCTGTTCAAAGGAAGTCCTGAACCTAGAATCGGCAACTCCTCATATATCTTGACTATTACATGTTGGCCATCCTTATTGAGTCAGTCTGTTTCACCTGAGCTCTTCCAAATCTTTCAGCATAGCTAGTACCTCATGCTAGTTGATGGGGGATGCCTTAATGCCCTCCTTCTAGCGAATCTCATTCTGTTGACTTCAACCCATTTTTATTGGAACTTGAGGCTTAGAGTTTGGTTAAGTACCTTGAGGCTTGTAGTCATTAGTGGCAGGTTCTCTCACCATCGACAGTTTTGGGAATACATCAATGTCCCCTGATCGATGGATTCATCCTAGTGTTCGACTTCAACTCATCTATTCACACTTCGATGATTGTGCTCTATGCCTTGATTCCCATTTTCATTATTGGTGGGTTATCTCGCATCTATTAACAGTGTACATCATTAACCGGTAATCATACAATGTCACATCAGGTTCGACCTCAACTCCTTTATTCACTTGATGGGACTTGCACCATCGAAGAATTGTGTAGAAGACCCCAGGCGATAGTGGCATTCAGTATGCTACTTATGACTATGAATTTACATCTGATATATCACCTCTCAGATATCAGCAACTTGTACCTCCAGTTTGAACCAGTTGTTTCCTTTTCAGCAGGAGACCATATCTCACTGTAGAGGGATCATGGTTATGATCACTTATGACATATATTCACTATGTACTGCCTATTCATGGCCATTGTATCATATTGTTGTACTACTAACATGTATTCAGGGACACTATTGTATTATGACGAGTGAGTTGCTCTTTCCACTTGTGTCTCCATCACTCCACTTCTGAGATTTATAATGTATTTCGTCCATTGTAGCATTAGTCTCTGACCTCACACATTAGGGGGCATTTGTTACAACGTAATCTTCCACCTTGTGAGAATCAACACTCTTTGTCCTAGAGGATCCATTCCACTGAATCATAACCATTTTATATCCTTTAGACACTATTTTTCCTTATTTTTTCCCTTGTAAGCTTGCTGCATCATTACAGTGGGTGTACCCACGAGTTGCATCACTAGAGCCTGCGGATAGCATGTAAAATGGTTAAAATCACAAGTTTATTACATTTTACTCCCAAAAAGTGGTCATTAGGTGACCTTTGGCTCTCCATCTTCCCAAGAAATGCCTCGATGTGTCCTTTCACTTACCTTTGAGAGGATTATATATTGAGCACATATGGCTTATGGATGGGAGGAGAAAGAAGAGCAAGAGAGCTCTAGTTGATTTTTTCCCTATCTTCAGTCTACACTCATTGATCCTTGTAGTTGTGAACCCTTTATGTTCACCTTCGAAACTCCTACCATAGTTTGAGTTTTCCATTCATGGAGGATTGAAGTGGTGGAGGCACAAGTGGATTGATCTAGATCTTGGTTTAGATTGGTTGCCAGCAAGAGGTCGTATCACATTGTACTTCTTCTTGTTTATTAATAGAAATACTCATATTCTCATCCATTAATGTTGTAAATGTTGTTTATCTTACATTGGGTTGCATTTACTTGTTATAACATGGACCATTTCTATTGATGATGTTAATGTCGTTTATATATTATATGTACTTGTTGTGTATTGGTTGTCAAGACTAATTTGCATATTCAAGTGAATGGATTGAAAATCTCCAACGGGGATCTACATGAAACGTTGGATCGAGGTTGGTTATATTCTTCATTATCTTAGCATTGTCATTTATATAGAATAGCATTGGGAATTGAGTTGATTTCTGGTAGTCAGTTGTCTGTTGTGGTCTACCCCAAGCCATAGTGAGTTTTCTCCAACACAATAAGTACTAAGGGATTTTGGTACCCTAATGGACAAAAACTATGTCTCAAGTGAAAAGTGACTGAGGGGTGTTATTTGGATTCCTATACCCTCAATCCTACCTAACTACAATGTTCTTTTGATGTTCCCCAAGTGGGGTTAGAAGGTTGGTTGAGTTAAATAGATTTTAAGGCTCACTTGATTAATGGTGACAGAGTGTGTGTAAGTGTAATTATGTACCAAATAGAAAGCCTCACTTGGACGAATATTTATCAAATTAAAATGTTGAATTTAACTTGCAAATATGAAATTTTAGTTGTAAATGCTTAACAATTTTTTGAAAAGTTTCCAAAATGATATAGTAAAGCAAATAACAGAAAACATAAATGAATATCTAGGGCTGCAAGTAAAACAGTAGGTTGTCAAAGTGCAAGGGAGATGGCTAAAAAATATGGGTCAAAATGGGTGACGAAAATCTCAGAATCAAATCACAGGGTTCAGGTCAAAATCGCGGCTTTCTGAGGAAACACTCGCGATCTGGATTGCGGCTATCTAGGCAAATCGTGCGATCTGATTCATGGCTGAGGGGTTGTAAGTCACGAATTCAAATCGTGGCTATGAGTCAGAAACTCGCGATCTGTATCGCAGATAACTGGGAAAAAATCGTGATCTGGATCGTAGGTTTCGATTCAAAACAAAGAGTTTTGGAATTGCGGCTTTCGGCTCAAGAGCCGCAATCTAGATTGCGACCGTGGGTTAAAAATCCTGCGATTTGCGGGATGGAAAAGGTCACCGAAAATTAAAGCTGAAAATTAAAAAATGCGCCTGTAGAGGTTGCAGAAACAACAAACGGCTATGGAAGCAAGCTATAGGTTTAGTGATAAGCCCGATCTACAATAATAAATCTAAATAACAACTAAAATAAGAATAATTCTAGATCTGACCAAATATTCAAAGATTCAAAATAAAGCAGAGTTGCAAACAATTGTAGCTTGGGTTTTCACCCAATCTTGTGCAAAAGGGAACCTACTAACTTCGTAGTAGCATTTTAGATCAAACAGTAAAAAGTAATTTAAAAAGTAAATATTAATCTAACATGTGCAAGAAAGTAAATCTAGATTAAGAACAATAAAAACTAAATCCATGAGAGAAACAATTAAAAACTTGATATTTTGTATTAATGGGAAAACAAGGGTTTGCAATCGTTTACCTTAATGATGAGGTTGCTAGAATTCTTGTAGCAGTACAGGAGTAGTGCTCCAATGCTCCAATAGTCTCTCTCTTCTCTAAGATGCTTCAAGGGTGGTCCAAAGGTTCACTCTTAATGAAGAACTTCAAGCTCAAGAAGGATGGGCTAAGCTCAAGAGGAATTTTGGTAGCATGAGGATAGGATGAATGTGGATGAATAGTGAGGAGCCTCTATCACCTTTTTATAGCTTTTGGGTGATGTAGAATACAACTATGGTTTAAGGAAACCAATGGTATTGGTAAAAATGGTTTAGGGTTTAGTTTCCTCTTTTTCCCTCTTTTTTCCTCTTTTGAATATATTTTTGAATTTTATTCCCTTTTAATTGATTTTTGGGAATTTTGGACCCCTTTAGAGGGTTTTTTGTATTTTTTGAGGAAACTTAAATATTTTTTAGGGGAAAAAGATGGATTTCAGCCTTTTTGGTGACAATTTGATGGTTTTTTGAGGTTTTAGAGGCAAAAATTGTAGGAAAAGAGGACAAATGGGTCATGTGACTAAGGAGATGAGCTCGTGAGCATTTTTTGGGTGTCAACAATACCGTCTGATCCCTTCAATTTCAACTGGAAGTTGACATAGCCGACCGAGCAGGGTGACCTTTCTCTGGTTCGCCAGTCGTAGCTATACTAGTGACCAAGTCATCCGCGGCTTCCACATTGTCTCCCACTTCTGTTTAGTTAGGATATTCACATCCGAACCCAAATCCAGAATTATGGAGTTGACATCAAATTCTCTGATCTATTCTGACATTCACATCTCCCTTCCTGTCTTCCTTTTATGTATGCAATTAAATCTCTATTCCAGTCGCGCACCTCCCCATCATTGCAGTAGACTAGATATTTCTTCGAGTGCATCTGGGTCTTTTTCCAAGTCCAGGAAAATTTCCAAGAAGGCTTTTAGAGTGTTTTCCTTCCTTTGCAACTTCGTCGAGTCAAACGTTGGTGGCATGTCATAGATTTCTTCTTCAAGAGGTATTTGCCTCCCTTTCCTCATTGCATCCTGTTCCTTCAAAAAGATGTCCCTTTCTGCCCCTACGTCGGAGGTGACCTACTTCCATTGTGGTTGTGTTGGTCTAACATTGGTGTGTGACCTATCACCGCCTGTCACCACTCCTCCTCATGTCACTATCCCGACCATTGCATGGTTACCTCTGGCTTTTGTCGAAATCATCTGTAGAACAAGTGGCGCATTTAGATTATTTTGGTTCTTGTTCTGGGGTGGATGCTTTGTTTTCCATTTCACAATAAGCTGAGGGCAGTCTTCTATACTATGATCTACAACACTGCAGTATGTACACTATGGCACTGGGTTTTTGACAATATCTCTGGTAGTGCCCTTGTTGTCCACAGTTGTAACAGATGATTGGACCTCTTCCCTGTCCAGCAGCTCCTCCATGTTCCATACTGCGGCTGGCCATATGGCGGTGGTGGATACTGCGGGAGCCCATACTGTAGCTGCTCGTATTGCCTCTGGTCGTATTGCTGCGATTGGTTAAATTACAGCTCACTATATTGCTATTGATGTTGCACCACCAGTGGCTCTTCTCCCTTCATAAAGTATGCATCAGCTGTCTGATATTGCAGCAGTTCATAGGCCCTGTAGTCCTTCCCATAAAGGCCAGTCGATCGGCAGAACTTGCAGTATACGTCTGCTGGCTTTGATACCATATTTTGCAGATATACACATTCCTCTGGTCTAACAGACTGTTAATTTTTTAGCATTAATTCAGCATACTCTAGGATCTTTACTAAGAGAATAACATGTACAACATATCAAGCATATCAATCACAACAAGCAATCACATGAGACAATAGACACATAGAGTTTCCTTAGGGAAAACCAAGAAGGTAAAAAACCCCAATAACTTCCTCAGAGATAGATAGAGCAATGATACAAAACCCAAGCATAAGAGATAGTCTCCTAGCAGTAGCTTCTCCTCCTCCACTAGTGCGCCACTCTCCAATGAGTGTATATGTGAGAAAGTGAATCATCAAATAGAGTGCCTCCCACACTCTATTTATACATGACTTGAATTTCCTAATAACCTTACAAGGTCGGCCTCAACTTAATCACATAACATAATGCTGATAGGGATGACCCCCAATAGGGTGGTCTAATAACCCTTTAACCGACATGACTTATACAGGGTCGACCCCATCAAGGTGGTTTAATAACCCATCAAGTATAAGTTACGACACTTACAATATAAATGATGACACTCCTGTATAGAGGAATAATAACATCTCTATAGGAATACAATATACATATGTGAAATACATTCCGAAGTTATAGTATCATCATTGTGTTATTCTCAAGATCTCATACATAATCATACATTCATTAGTATAATCTTAATACTATCAAAACACAATAATCTTAAACATGTATAGTTATGATAATTTCAAACACATGTAATAAGCATTAGCATTCAAAGTTTCAGGGAAGACTTCTCTTACTCATGCATATTCATATTTGACCATAGAACTCTTCTAGTTAGTCATATCATCAATCAAGGTAAGAGACATAATATGCATAAACCCTAGATTACTCAAACTTGTAACTTCATGAGTAATCATTATCAATCATACAAAAGTATAAGATCCTTACATAGGGTAGGATTCTAACTTAATATAGGAAAAACATATCTGGTCATCATATTTGCTAGTTATGTCTAGCAATGTTTTTCTTGTTCTCTTCAATGACCTACATAACTCATAAGTTTACCATTGTAGAACCAAATTATACATACCTCTATGTGATCCATGACTATGGATGAGTCTTTGTCTTCATGTCACTATGGTCTTGATGTAGGAATTGATTTGTACCTTCATGTTAGCGGATAACATTCGCCTGATACAACACCACAATGCATTAGTACAATCATAATACAATCATAAGTGTCATAACCCTAATCAATGAATGTCTTCTATAATGCATTCATACTTTTACGAGGGTGATAAGACAAGTCTAAAATCAAACAAGATTGTTACTAAACTCAATAACATGAAGACAATCATATTATAAACTTAATCATGAACAGATTTCAAAACATACCTGTAAGTCATACCTATCAGATTGCTTGTAGTAGTTGTTATTGTTGTTCCTTTTGTTCTTAGGACAATCTGAGGAAAATTGTCCTCTCCTTCGTATGTGCTATGAGAGCTTGATCTTCATTCCCGATCTTTTCTTCTTGATCTATAATCCGAGCTTCTTCCTGTGAGCATTCTTCTCACAGCCTGCTGAACGAGATAAGTTACTTCCTAGCACAAATTCCTTGGATGAAGGAATCCCATGACCTAGGAAGGCCATTAAGAGTGGTCATTACCACTTCTCCATTCTCTATAGCTTCAAGTTGTTCTTTTTATCTGGGAGACCCTTGAAAAGTAATACTGCATGGTCTCCGCATTCTGGATCTAGATGTTCTTTAGTTGATTCCTCAATGTCATCTTTCGATTTATGTTCGTCCCTTCAAATAGCTTGGTCAAGGAATCAAACATCTCCTTAGGTGTCCTTAGGGAAGACACATGGGGTATGAGATAGTCCTTGATAGAATCAGCAGTGATTCTCTTGGATTTGACCAAGTTCTTAAATAGTACTTCAAATGGAAATAGAAAAGATTTAGGTCTTACCACTTGATTTGCTGAAAACTGGATCTGGAGCTAGATTAGGGTTTGTTAGAGAAACCCAAAAAATTCAAACTTTGAATTTCAAACTTATGAAAAGATAGAAAGATGTTCCTTGATGATATGATCAAGCTGGTGTACTCAGAATTTGAAAACTACAAAGTTTCACCCCTCAAATTTGCTTTTCAGACTTCCGGATTCACTAGGGAGGACCCTGAATTAGGGTTTGATTTTCCTAGAGCTTCACCAATCCAAAAATTTCTATCTTGGTCTCTAAACTTTGATTTTTCAGAGGAGCTTCCATCCATTGTCTCAGATTTCATAAATTCCAACTTTTGCAGAAACCCTAATTTTCGGCTTCACTAGATAGGACCCCAAACTAGGGTTTGATTTTCCTGGAGCTTCACCCAAATAAAAAGTTCGATCCAAAGCTCTAAACTTTGATTTTTCCAAGGATCTTCCATCCCTGGTCTCAGATTTCAGAAATTCCAACTTTTGCAGAAACCCTAATTTCTGACTTCACTAAATAGGACCCCAAACTAGGGTTTGATTTTCCCAGAGCTTCACTAAACCACAAAGTTCGATCCCAACCTCTAAAATTTTATTTTTCCAAGGAGCTTCCAGCCATGGTCTCAGATTTCAAAAATTCCACTTTTTGTGGAAACCCTAATTTTTGGGTCAAAATATGAAAATGCTCAGAATTAAATTATGTTTGGATAGAAAGATGAACATTGCTGAGGAGAGTCAATCTAGCCTCCTTCCTTTCAAGATCTGTGGAGATAAACCCAAAAAACAAGAATCCCTAGCTTCTGCAACTGCACAATGTCTTCTTCTCAAGTTAGCTCTGATACCATGTTAATTTTTTAGCATTAATTCAACAGACTCTAGGATCTTTACTGAGAGAATACATGTACAACGTACCAAGCATATCAATCACAACAAGCAATCACATGAGACAATAGACACACAGAGTTTCCTTGGGGAAAACCAAGAAGGTGAAAAACCCCAATAACTTCCTCAGAGATAGATAGAGCAATGATACAAAACCCAAGCATGAGAGATAGTCTCCTAGCAACAGCTTCTCCTCCTCCACTAGTGCGCCATTCTCCAATGAGTGTATATGTGAGAAAGTGAATGATCAAATAGAGTGCCTCCCGCACTCTATTTATACATGACTTGACTTGCCTAATAACCTTACTAGGTCGGCCTCAACTTAATCACATAACATAATGATGACATGGCCGACCCGCAATAGGGTTGTCTAATAACCTTTTAGCCCACATGAATTATACAGGGCCGACCCCATCAAGGTGGTCTAATAACCCATCAAGTATAAGTTACAACAATTACAATATAAATGATGACACTTCCGTATAGAGGAATAATAACATCTCTATCGGAATACAATATACATATGTGAAATACATTCTGAAGATACAAATGCATCAACATAGATAGGACACCATGACATGCCTCCTTGACGAAGGGGATTTGGTGACCCCAACTGCAAATACTCTCGAAATTCTGGGCAATTGTCCTTATGGTTCACCATATGTCTTCTTGGGTTTGCTTTCCCTTCTTGACATTCTCCAATTGAAGTGTTAACTTGGCCAACTGCACCTAGACCCTATCAATTCCTATCTCTACTTTGCCGATTGGTGAAGCCTCAAGATTCATCACAAATTCTAATGCTTCCGCTTATGTCACAACTTTTTGTTGCATCACTGGTCCTCGAATATGCGGTACCATTCCCGCGATGAACCATTCTTTGTGTTGTATCTCATTTATCGGGAAACTTACTTTTCCTATCAACGCCTTGTACTGTTGATCGAATTCCCACACCGACTCATTCAGGAATTGCTTAATCTCCTTAAGCTCAGTAACATATTGTGACTCAGATTTTGGTTTTTTAAACTCGTCAATCATCGCCATTCGGACCTGCAGCAATGTTTTAGTTGTTCTTCCCACTGGAACCTTCACAAAATTCATGTACCAGTCTAACGCCCGACCCCTAAGGGTCGTCACCAGCTTCCCCATCCTAATACCATTGTCCTTTACCTACTTCAAAGTCCAGATTGCTTCGCATATGAACCAATACTGTTCGGGATCCTCCATCCCATTCCCATGGAAGGTAGGCATCTTTGCCTCGTCTTACATCCTAATGCTGCTACTATTGTTGTTTACTGAAGCGTTACTCTTACCGCTGCATCTAGGGTAACTTCGTAAGTAGTTTGGATTTCTTCATATAAAATTCGAAGTAGTGCGCAGGGTTGAAGGTACATTGTAACTTACAATCTGTCCTCCTTCTGCTTCTAGGGTAGCTTGGTCGACGTCTCCTTCACAATAAGGTCATTTCCTTCCTTGTGGTCCTATTTCGCAATTCTCTATTCCGGTCCTCTCAGGAGACTCTCTCTTAGTCCTCCTCTTCTTCTCAGGACGTCGTAATATCGCTCCACTTCTCAAGGTACCACACTCTTCATCAACTTCCCTCAGAAATTTGTCGTCGCTCATGTCCATCTACTCCACATCTTTCTGTCATATTTGCATTTACGAGATACCTTCAACCTCCACACACTGATTTTTCTACTCGTCGGGAGACATCCTCAATATTCCTTTTTCGTAGACAAGCATCTTAATCCACAATTTTAACGATGATAGGAACCTTCCATTTGGTCCCCTGAAGAATTTCCTTTCGGAATCACTATATGATATGATAGTATCTACTGCGAACTTAGTCACGTACCATTCGAGGATACTGTCTACCCAAAAATCAACAAGTCATGATACCTTGTTATTGACTTGCTTGAGCTGCCGAAGCAGCTGTGGGGTCCAACAGTCAGGTTCAGTCTTGTGGCAGTGATTCTTTTGGAACGTTAGTTGTGCTAGCCACTCATGCAACAACACTGAGAGTTTACAGAAGAATATTTCATGGATATCTGAGTAGATGTATCTTTCTAACCAACTGGTCACTATCTGTTTAGGATCTCGCTTCTCGCTTTTTGTTAATTCCTTCGCCTTCTTGTCGAACCACTCTTGGATCTCTGGTTTTTTTGGATGCCATAGCATATCCTCTTATTTTCTTTTTCAAGGTCTCGATAATGAAACCATTGTTGATGCAAAGTATATCGATAGGGGTTCACTTTGCACTGTCGCCAACAAAATATCAACCCAAACTCCCTTATACACTAGCCCAGAAAGGTGTAACCCTTTCTAGCAACACTTGTGGAGCAAGTGCAGTCTCACCCGAGATGGATAAGGGGGCTACTGGAAACAAGTTTCTGCAGTGAAGTTGAGGATATGCTTTCAACACACATTACCCTTGAAATAACAAGAGATTATAATATTCGCAGCATGCTATTCGCACTTTAAGTCATTCATAGATTTCAACAAACATTCGGAACAACATATTTGACATACTTAATCAGATTAACATTGCTTCTTAAACCTACAACATATTCGCATCAATCAATATAAAACATTCGCATAACATATTTCACATTCATCATTGCATCATTGCATAAGAATAAAGATAGATATTACACCATAACCTAACATCTTCATTCATTTACCAACCCTGCGGAATGAACCTCGCAGAAACTATTAATACACCATGTTGCAGATACACAACAAACCCGAAAGATATGATCAATCATCCAAAACTCCCCTACCCTTAGGCTTACAATCCTACTCTATTTATATGCTTCTATTCTATTACAAAATGGTCCACATCACCGACTTAACTAATCTAACAATTCTTGCGCTTCTGCGAATGCCATGAATGGTCCTTCTTTCGCGGGATGAGCTTTTTTGCACCTATCGGCTTCCGCACTTCCTGGGGATCTATCCCATGCCAAAACTGGGAGAATATTTCAGCCTCTTGTCAAGCCAGATATTGCTCAATAAGTTGTGTTGTCTTGTCAGTGACATGTCTATTGTCTGTTTCTTCTGTCATTTCTGGAGTTAGCATATGCTTGGATTGTTGTGATTGCGAGCGAGTTTGAACCGGCATAAGTCACGTAACTTCGAGATAAGTGTATACACAAAACTTAAGCACGAACAAAACTGATTACTCTGATACCAATGATCTGGGTCATGTCTAGGAAGCATGAGGGGGACAATAGTTCGACTGAATGAGTCGGTTCTATTATGGCAGAAGCTTAAGAAACAAAATGAGCAAAACCAAGATTACACAACACAGATAAACACAAATATGCACAGATAATATGCAGGAATGCGAAATGTTCTTCTCTATTAGATGTAAAAAGATAGATTGATGTATGTTACAATATTATACATGCTTATATAGAATTCTGAGATACTTGGGTGCCTTCCCGTTACGTTCAGTTACAAAGAAGAAGTTAGAACAGTTCAACAGTTCAACCGTTACAGTAGTGTGGTAGGTACAATAGATCCCATGTTTTAATAAAATATGGGAGCCCCAATTTTTATATGCAAAGCTAATGGTTAAATTCCTTAGTCATTTTGGGGTTTTTCATATTGCTTATCATGTTTTTATATCTTTTTCATGATTTGATTTAGTTAGTAATTTTCCTTTTGAAAATTTCTTGCATTTTTGAGTGTTTTTGTGAGTTGCGGAAAGCATTGATTTTTCCAAAAGTCAAATTCTTTCCGCAACCCGCCATCCACAATCCACAATGCGGATTGTGGAAGCTTGGTTTTGGGATTTGAAACATTTTATTTCCACAACCCGCAAGCGGAAATGTTTTTCGATAGTTGTGGTTTTTCTCTTTTGCAACCCGCAACCCACAATTGTGGATTGTGGGAAGAGTCTCCAAATAGTTTGTCACTTTGCGTTTCCACAACCCACAACCCGCAATTGCGGATTGAAGATTACAAAAAGTGTTTAAATAATAAATTTACGTCTTGACTTTCCGCAACCCGCAACCCACAATTTTTTATTGCGGATTGCGTAAAGGTCGTTATGTTGAATAGCATCGTTTGCGTTTCTGCAACCCGCAATGCGGATTATGGATTGCGGAAACTTTTGGTTTGCTAATACTTAGAGTTATGATTCTGCAACCCGCAATCGTGGATTGCGGATTGCGGAAAGAATGTACATATTTGCAAGAATAAACTCCCGCAACTCTTCTTCTGCATCCCACAACTTAGATCTTAGTCCTCGATCTATCTTAATCCTACGGTCTAGATCTTACCCAACGAAATTGTTAAATATGTTGATTTTTCTATTATGATTTTTCAATTTTGAGAATTACGTGCTGCAAGGATTTTTACTGCAATTTTTTATCAGGGGTCGTTTTCTTCCATTTTCAGTCAACACAATTTGGTTTCATGTCATTTTCTTATTCGTTGTTTACGGTTTTTGACATTTTTGAATTATTTTTTATTTGTTTTAATTTATTTATTAGAAATTCCATTTTTTCAATATGTCGAGGAACAACTTCTCCAAAACAACTCAAAAAGACCTGTTGAACAAAGACCCCAACTTCATCATCCTTGCTGATACTAGTGACAAAGTTTTTGAGACCTACCACATTGACTGGTCTAAAATTTACGCCATTTTTTATAACGATGACCTGTCAGATATCCAACATGACCAGCCTGCCTATGAGAAAATTAGGGATTCAAAGTTGCATGCCATAGCTGCTATAATTTCCATTCTCCCCTACACAGACACAGTTAAATGGATTATTGACCATGCCAACCCTAAGGATCGTTCCTTTAACAATAGCACAGGGTCTCAATTGGCCACTTTTCGCCCTGAGGTTTTCACCAGAGCATATGCCCTTAAACCGGCCATCCAGCCTCTTAATGTTGCATTCCTAGACTCTGATAAGACTAGTTATAATTTTGATGAAATGGTGAAGTCTTGGATGAATAACCAGGCCAATTTTATGCCCAAAGCCGATAACTCATACCCGGTTTCTTGGTTCAAGGAACCCTATTCACTTTTGGTAGCCATGTTATGTAGGTTCTATGGTCGTCCCAATTGTTCAGTGTTCAAAGCTGAATTGGCGCCTTTGGCCCATCATGTCCTTATAACATGGGAGTCATTAAACTGGGCTTCAATTTTGTCAATTAAATTAAAGTCAGCTATTGAGCGGTATCAGAAAACACCAAAGAAGCCACTTTTCTTTTATTTTCCCTATGTAATTGATATCTTCTGCTTAGAATTCCAGTACCCTTCCATGGGGTGGAATTGGACCTTGTCATCATGTCCAATCCACATTTACTATTCAGCATTGTGGGAGAGCAATTATGTTCCTTTTCTATATGATATCTATGAGCATTTCTTCAGTACAATATATCATAAAATATTTAGAGAAGATGCACCTGCACTGGGTGACTGGTATGTGGGAGAGTCTTTCTCCTATATCAGAATCTGAGGAAGCAATATAGTGCATTTGCTTCCAAGGGTGGTCCCAAACAGGATGCTACTTGAAGAAATATCCTTCCAGACTGTCACAGATGGGGTATTCCTTAAGCTTATTGGACCTAAGAGAATGGGATGGCCTAAATTCCCTCTAAACCTTGGGCCTTTGGTCATTCCAACTTCAACATGGCCTACAATACTGGGTAAGAGGATTGATTCATGAAATTTGGGATTCACTCACAAAACGATGCATGATCCCAAGGCATTCCTAGATACTCATTTCAAGCAAGAACACATGAAGACTGATTCTTCTCATGAAGATACCCCTAATGAATCCATTTACCAGGGATTGAATTTCTTTGTCGAAGTCCTGGTCAGGGATAAAACTAAAGAGGAACAGGGCTACATTCTTCAGTACCAGCAGGAGATCAAAACTAAGGTTTGAGTCATAGAAAAATGGAATTACATCTTGGAAAGAAAACCAGAAAAGACAGAGAAGAAAAGGAATCATAGAAAGCAAGTGCTCCACTAATGTTGACCTATCTAGATGAGGGAAAAGGTAAATTCCTTATGGAGGATGCTCCAAAACTAAAGACTGTTGCAGAACTAAAATCTTTATTTCAGATATCTGAATAATTGAAGAACAAATTGGCACAAATGACTTCGGTACTTGATAACCAAGTGGTTGTTGCAGCTAACCCAACCAGTGATACTCAAGTGATTGCTATGAGTAACCCAGCCAAAACACAAAAAATTTAGACTCCTGCCTCTTAGATTCCTACACTGGACATTGAAGACATTGATGCTGAGGATGAAAGACTTCCTCTTGTACCTGTGGTACAAGAAATAATTGAAGTTTCTCAGGCAATTACAGATTTGTTGGATAGCATCGTGATGGATGATCCCATCCCAGATGGTCACTTTCCTGAATTCACCACTACTGTTGATACAATAATTTCCGTACTCCCACTCACTTCAAGTGAGCTCCCTCTTACTTCATTGCATAATGTTTCTTTTCCATCAGCTACATTAGCTGAAATATGTACTACCTTTGTAGCTATTTCACATCCCATTCTGGTAACTCATCCATCTATCTCACTAACACCATCTACCATATCTCAATTATTTGTTTCACTAAAATCCATCCCTGATTCACTTCCAACCTTGTGAGTTCAAATCACCACTTCACCCCTAATAGTTATAGCAATACATTTTCCAATTGTCTCTCTGCAACCATCATCAACCATTCCTCCTACTTCTCCTTTTGAGGTTCTCGCTTCAACTATTCCTTCAACTTCTGTGCCATCAGTTCCTGAAATTATTTCTTCTTCTCAATATACCTCCCAGATCACTATTTCTATGCCTAGTTCTACTATCACCCAGATGGCTCCATTAGTTTGTTAACAATCAAATTAACACCCTTAGTCATGTGAAAGAATAAGCACATTTTTACTATGCACTAACAACATGAAGATAGAGCACAAGTACATTCAGAGACAAATCCTCTCTGATCTAATCACTTCTCTCATAAATGGAAGGATTAGGTGAAGAAAGTAAGAACCTAAAGAGATCAAGTTCAGTGATTGAACCACTCATAAAAGATCCAAAACTAAGCTACACCAATCAAAAAGTGAAGAGAAATCCATTAAAATGCATTAATTGTGCTTAAAGTATGCTAAGTTGTGCAAAAAAGCCTAAAAACTATGGAAAAGTGGGTTTTTGAATGAAAATGATCTAAAATGATGAGAAGGAGAAATCTCATATTGAAAAGAGAAACTTGAGAGCACACTTCCCAATGCTATATAAGAAAGGTATTTGGGGCATTGTAAAGGGAGAAAGGAAGAGCAAAGGCATGCTGGAGAGATTCTGAAGGAGGAGGAAAAGCTCAATTTATTCAAAAGCAAGGGTGGATAAAGGAAAGCTCATGGCAATGGAGGATGGATTCACACCAAGATCCATGGTAAGTATGTACCTCTTTATTGTTTTAATATGAAATGATTCAAGTTTGTTCCATTTGAATGTTTGAATATTGCTTATCTTGCATGATTTAGAGTTTCAAATGGCATTAGATTTTAGCTTTGCTTATCTTGTTTGATGAATGAATGTAGATCTTATGAATAAATTGTGATAATCATGTTCATTTGTTGACATAGAAGCTCACCACTTCTTAGTAAGATAGATTTATAATTTGCAGATCTAACTCCCTACAAGCAAACCACTTTATCTATTATCAGATTGGCGACCATACTAGCTTGTTGAAATTTATTGAAAATTTCTTCATATTTTTGGTGTTCTAACCTTTCATATCTACTCCATTTCAGACTTAAGATCCATCCAAGAACCTTTGATGCAGGTGTAGAAGCCCCAAACCGGCCTAAATCCACCTTCCAACTCATAAAATCCTTCAAAATTGAGCCTGGATCTCAATTTTCCTTGCTTTTGAAGGTTGTCGCACCCTACCTATGTCCACAGAGTGACATCTCACCCTGCACACTAGAAAAATGCGATAGTGTAGCACTTTACATGTGTAAAACCTACGATGACCCACTGTTGTCACTCTGTTATGTTCCAGACTTTGGGTTGACCGATTTTTTGAGTTTTTGGATGGATGTTCTTCATCCTTGTCTTGATTTTTGTGATCTTTTCTTTATGGATGGGCTTAGGAATGTGAAGAAACTGCAACAATTAATTAATGAAAATACACGAGATAGAAGAAATAATAGAACTCATAATCGCTTTTATTGATCGTAGGCCACTTTGAGGGGGAAACCTCCTTTGAGAATGCTCAATACAAATAACTTCACGGTACCTTCATTGGTCTCAACACAAACTTATATAACAAGTCTAAGAACCAACACCATGGGTCAATACAATGTGTTAATACAAACCATGGGCCAATACAAACTATGGATCAACAATTACTACGGGACGACTTACAAAGCATATGCGTCCAACAACAATAATGCAAACTATGGATACTATGGGACAACTTACATCCCCTCTCCCTTAGAAAAAGATTTTTCCTCAAAGATTTAGATGTGGAAATCGATGCAGAAGTTGAAGGAGTGGTTCCCCTGTAGCATCCTCGGGTTGCATTCCGAGCCACTAACGTCTTTTGAGTTTCAAGAGGATGGCTTGGAAGGATGTAGATGAGGAAGAACCATATCAGTTGTGTGAAAAGTGCACTATGAACGGTGCTAATCGGCTCGTTGTTTCAATCGAATTCTTGCCATGTGAAGATTGTCCTGCATAATTAGAAGAATCTGATCGCGGTTTCGAAGAACCAAGTCAAGTGCCTGAACTGGGGAGCTGCTGGGGGTGTATGGAAGAAGAACTGGCGGTGCCTATCCATAGACTACTTCATATGGTGTCCTTTTAGACGTGGTATTGTACCACTGGAGCGCTTCTAGGAAATCCATGGAAATTATTGTCCAAATCTGTGTAGAGATGCGCAAGGGTTCGAGTAGTCCCGAAAGGAGTGTCGTTTCACCCTTGTTGACCTAGAAAGTATCGCATTCAACCACCATCTGTTGAATTGTCAGTTTCAGTCCCTGCTAAAAGAAGTTACGTTGTTCCCGGTCATACATTTTGAGGAACCCAGAGTGCCCTGTCGATGAAGAAGCATGGAGCTCATAGAAGAGATAGCCTTGTTGAACAGATTGCAACCAATTTGGAACAAACAGAGAAATATTTATAAGAGAAACTGGTTCATCAAATGTGCAGGAAGGATCATCTTCCACCATATCATCCTTACTCGTCTTGGAAGCAATCGCATAGTCATAACCCATGAGTTAGATAACGCATTTCAGTTGTTCTGGGGAGGAGACCCATTGTTCCAGGAAATTTTTCAGACTCTAGAGATTAGTCTTGATGTAGAAATAATTTTCTAATAGGGATGTCTACCACTTCGGTACTGTATGCAAAATAGCCATCATTTCCTGCTGAGATGTATATGCGGCTAAATGCTTACCAAGAAGATCTCGTGAAGGCAACAAGCCCACTGGTGTAGCAAAGACACCTGCATCTCTATCTAAGGAAGTAGTAGATACTGTTGATGGGTGCATCTGAATGGAATGGAGCTGAGCGATGACACCATGTGAATTATTCTTAAGGATCTTTCCATACAATGTGAACTGATGATGCGGATAGACCCTAGTTGTAAGCACGTAAATTTGTGTTGTGTCCCATTGACTAAAAATTGCATCCAAAGTTCAACAAAATCACATAAGATGGGGCCAAGTGTGCATAACCATTGAACGCCAAAAACCACATCAAATCTGCCTAAGGAAAAGGAAAACATGTCAGAGCATAGGTTATAATATTCCAGAGAGATACGCACATTGTGACACTTTCCCTTGCAAGGTAAGGTGCCCCCATTGGAAACCATGACTTCAAAGTTGGAGCAAGGATGGATAAAAAAATCAACCTGTTTGGCGATCCAGGGATCAATGAAGTTATGAGTGCTACTAGAATCAATGAGTATTGTAAGAGGAAGCTTCTTGAAGTAACCCCTGACCCGCATGTTTTGGGGGGTGCTGACGCATGATAAACCATGGAGATATATCTTTAGTTGGTTGTCCTGAGAGGGGGAGTCAATAGGCGACTCTTGAATGTCAACCTGATCATCCATTGTATCTGGAGCTTCTTCACCAATTTTAGAGGTAGGCGGAGAATCCATATCCAAGAGATAGAGATTTTGTTGAACACATCTATCTCCCCAAGTGAATTTCTCATCACAATTATAATAAATCCCTTTTTCTCTGCGTGCCTGCATCTCTGTTTCAGACAAACGCTTGATAGGAGTTGGTCGAGGAGTTGGCAGGATGGGAGGTCCTTGAGAACCCATATTTGGGAAGGGAACAAAAGTGGTCTTGGAACATTGTTGGGCTACAATATTGTCTTCTGCCAACTTAGCCAACCCCAGGGTTTCCATCATTGTGTTGAGACAGAACATTTTGACCTCTGAGCATATTTCATCCTTAAGACCACTGATAAAACAACTCTTGTAGAATTCATTAGACAATCCTTCTGTGTGTTTTTTTTAGTTTCTCAAATTATGTCTGATACTCTGTCACAGTACCAATTTGACTAAGTTTAGTGAGTGCTCTGGTGAAGTCATCAAAAGCACTAGGACCAAATTGGTGCAAAAGGAGTTGGCAAAAATATGTCCATTTTGGCTCTTCATGAGCCTTGATGTACCAACGGTACCATTGAAGAGCGTCTTGTTCCAAATGAAAGGATGGAAGTGGAACTTTTTGGACATCAAAAGTATTATGCAAATTGAAATACTGTTTTGCACGATAGATCCATCTAGTCAGATCAATACCATTGAAGCGAGGAAATTCAAGCTTCGGACCATGGAAATTGTTGGAAGAAGAGAGCCCATTGTCTGATGAAGACTCAAACTATCGTTTGTTGTTCATAGTTGAATCCTCAAGATGGACACCGAGAAATGTTTCATCCAGATCCTGGAGTTTGGTTTGGATGGCTACAACCTTTTCCTCCATGGTTTTTGCTCCTACGTGGGTGATAACCATAACAATGAGTTTTTTGTTTAGGGGGGGGGGAGGGGGGGGAATGGATAGAAAAACACAAACACAAGCTTATTTAGTAAAGGGAAATTTGGATTTGGGAAAAAATCGGATGGGTAATGGGGTTTGACTAGGTTTTGGACACTTTGGAATGGATAGGGAAGCAGAAAATTAGGATTTCAGAGGTGAGGTGAAAAAATGGGAAAATTTGTCAGAGAGGGACAAAGAAGCAGAAATAGGGAATGGACACGGTGAAAAAATTTGAGGGCTATTGGGTGAAAATCGAAGGAGTTATGGAAAACCCTGAAAATAGAAAAATGTGAGATTTCTACCTTTGGGAAGTGGAATTTGGGATAGGGTCCTCAAGAATGAAAGAAACAGAATGGGATTATAGGGGTGTCAGGGAAGTTTCAAGGGAAACGGAGTGAAAACAAGGGAGATATGGCGAAAAAACATAATTTTTTTTTTAGAATGGATCTACTACGGCGCAGAAGGGATCGGAAACAAATGGATCTGAAACGGCACCAAATGGATCGAAAATGACTGGATCTAAAGCGGCTTTCAGAATAGATCTGAAATGGTTGGTTTTGAAACGACTTTCAGAATGGATCCGAAACGGCTGGATATGGAATGGCTTTCAGAATGGATCTGAAATGGATCAGAATGGATCTGAAACAGCGCGGAAGTGATCGACAACAGTTCAGCTGAAAATAGATATGGATCCCCGGTATGCACGAATTCCTAAAGGTTCATGGGATTCATTCGACCACTAATGCTGCCTAACAGCTCACGTATTGGGGTAGTACCCTTCACTCCATGGCTCAGGTAAAACTGATAATCACTTTGCCAAAATGATAGCTCTTGGTTTAACTCATGGGTGGGAACTATTCAATCAGGTAGGGTTCGTTTCCCTTTTCGCTAGCAGTTCCTCTCAATGGGACAACTACTTTGGGGTTCTTGTGGTACTCCTCACAATGATTTTTAGGGCTTATGCCCAAGTACTTCCCACAGTTAAGCGGATATGGATTAGTCCCAGATCCGAACTTGCAACAGATGTGAAAAAAAAAATTGGCAGAAATTCCACCCAACAAGCCCAAGAAAGTGCTCTGATACCAGATGTGAAGAACCTGCAACAATTAATTAATGAAAATTCACGAGATAGCAGAAATAACAGAACTCAGAATCGCTTTTATTGATTACAGGCCACTTCGAGGAGGCAACCTCCTTTGAGCAAGCTCAATACAAATAACTTCGCAGTACCTTCACTGGTCTCAACACAAACTTATATACTAAGTCTAGGTGTCAATACCATGTTTCAATACAAACCATGGGCCAATACAAACTATGGATCAACAATTACTAGGGGACGACTTACAAAGCATATGCGTCCAAACACAATATACTAACAAAGTAAATAGAAGGGTTGACATGGGTTCCTAACAAGGAACCTCTTAGATTAGAGTTTAAACCTCATTTAGATCCTTCTTTGCTTAAGATTTGGAAGATTCTTAAATAATTTTAAAGTTTTCTTGTTTCAAATTTGCAAACCAATGCTAGAACTAGTTTTGTGATTTTACTGTTTTAAGGCCACCTTTAGGATTCATTTTTGTACTTGCAGACCTGATTATTGATTTAATACATTGTAAGATCGGTTTACCACTAAATTTTGAGAGATTTGGGAGGGTTTGGATTGATGTTTTCAGATTTGGTATTTCTATCCAAAACCTTTAAAAATGGCTGAAATTGACATTTCTTTCAAATTTTTCTTACATATTGTGGTAGATCCATTTGCTTAAGGCCATATTTTACTTTTAGATCCTTGATTTGATAAAATTAAGATTGATCTTTAGACAATTTTTATTAATTTCATAAGTTTGCAAATAGTGAAAATTTGAAAAAACATAAGAATTTGTGTAAAGGACATTAAGGTCCTTTAATTTCTAAATCTCATACACTTGCATAGCTGAAACATGGAACCAAATTTCAGTTCTAACATTTGAAAAGATCATTGGAACCCATTTTTCATTTGAGGAACACACTTTGAACATCACATGTTGAGACAATTTGAGAGAATTTCTTTCCAAAAAATAGAAATAAACTTTGATTAGTTACATTTTTTTTGGAGTTAGAATACTTTCATGATTTTCATGCACAATTAGAGAGAGTTGCACCTTTATAGTTCATTTTTCTTGAGATATATTGTGTATGAGGCACTGTATCCTCTTCACTCGCACCTTATGGCGATCTTGTGAATGAGAAAGTGTATCTCACTTGTAATAGTTTAGGAGTTGATTTTTTCAAAGCATCTTATATCGAGCCACCGTATCCTCTTCACTAACACCTTATGGTGACCTTGTGAATGAGAAAGTGGATCTCACATGTAACAGAGTAGATTTAATTTTTGCATATAGTTTTTCAAGCCACCGTATCCTCTTCACTTGGGCCTTATGACGATCTTGTGAATGAGAAAGTGAATCTCATGTGTAACAGTTTAGAATTTAATTCATAAGCATTCCAAAGGGCTGTGCGTATCCTCTTCACTTGGGCCTTATGGCAATCTTGTGAATGAGAAACAGGGATCCCCTGTGTAATAGAATCAGATTCATTTTCACTTGAGATATATGTTTGGGTTACATTGGTTGTTAACATCAATTATTATCCATATTTCAGAAAAATTATGCATGAACAAACAAAATCTACCAGAAACTTTGCATGTCTGAAAGAAACTCATGAACCTCTAAATCTTCCTTAATTTAGAATATTCATCGAATTAAAAGGTATATTAGTGAGCATATTGCATTGTTTGGTTCATATTTTTCAAGTCAAAACACCACTAGTTTCACTTCCACTCTTGAAACTAAGCAAACTACCCTTAAAATTGGCGCTTAATCTAAAATTGACAAACTTTTGATTTTCATATCACCAACAAGTTTAGGTTAGTGCCCTGGATTAGGTTTGGAGAGTTAACACTCCTGGGCTGAAAAACTTTGAAACTAGCATTGATTAAAGAGAGTAAATCCATTAGTAGCAAAAAACGCTTGTCGAGAAAGCACTTTTGAAACATGCATCAAGCACGAGGTCAATCTGGATAAGTAAGGGTGGTTCCCCCTTCTTGCTTATTTAGTGGGACATGAGCTTATCGAGGGGATTCTATGTTCAGTGACAAGTCCTCGGGGTGACCACTATTTCTAGAGCTTCTGGTTATGAGAGTTGTCCTCCAATTACAACTGTTCTTCCCAACCATCGATTGTGAAGTGGTAACTTTAGTGGCTATTCCTAGGATATCACATAGACTATTGTGAGTTAGGGACACTTGCAATACCTGAAACAGACTATGGAACTTTTACTCCTTGGGAGGGTGATTGGTCAGGAACCAACACTTGCACCCCTGGCGATTAAATTTTATTGTAACTGTTTCTCATACCTTCACTGCTAGCAATTGTCTGAGGCCTAGCATCCCTCAACAGCTACTAGTTTCAGAAGGCCCTCTAATCCTTCTTTTCAATGAACTTGAGTTCTTTGGAAAATTAGTTTTCTTGCTTGGATCTATAGGACTTTTTACTGTGTGGACACTTTTCATTTTTGTTGAGTCTAGACTACCTTAAGATTGTTTAATTAAGAATATCATTTTAAACACATCCTTTTATCAACTTCTTAGAATTGGCTACTCTCTCGATCCATCAGTCACGGTGGAAGCGAGGTGATTCACCAGAAATTGAAGGCCCTACTACATTGCAGAGACAGATACAAAAACAACATCCTAATGACTTGCAAATAGAACTGATTTTAAATACAATTAACATTACTCGAGAAGAACAACATCAAACAAAACCTAAAAATTCATCTTCACATCACGAACTGAATATAGACATTGTTGATGATCTTACTCTAGTTTAAATTGAAACATTGAAAACTCACGCAATTTCTCATGTAATTCCACCTTTGATGAGTCTTTCATAACCAGTTGTACGTACTATCCATAAGTCACTACGTGATATCAAACCTCTTTTTGAAATTTTGAATGATATGCAAAATTCAACAAGTTACCCTATGGCGTCATCAGGAGCACAAGGGACTACATCATGGCAACATCAACCAATTACTGGAGGTAGTAATACTTCCAATTTGACCTCTCCATCAATCCCAACAATTAGTATACCTGTTAGTAGCACAAGTTCAACCAGCATTTCAGTGCCAGTTGGTATAGTTTCAGGTTCCAATCCCAGAAGTACATCCACTTCATCTACAGGAATCCCTACTGAAGGGTATGCCTTACCAAACATTGGTTTTCCATATGGTTCAGCTAATCAAGGTCAACACACACAAGGAGTAAACCAAAATCCTCTTGGTATGCCTAACACTTGTCCAAATTCTACTTATGTGGTAAACCCTTCACCTTGGAATGGTAGTATTCTTGGCGGAAGCAATGAACCATGTACCATTTATGCCAATTGGGGATATTCTCCTCAGATTAGTGGAAATTCCCTGGGTGGTTATCCTCTGACTTATTCTAGCTCAATGCCTAGCGGCAATCCACCTATCAACTCCATTCCGCAATGGAGTGGGAAGGTTTCAGGGAGCATCCAATCTTCTCGGGGCCCACCTTCGTAAGAAGGATATCAACCATGGAACGCTTATCTAATCCAAGGGAACAATCAATGGTTTGGTCAGATTCTAGAAAGTAACCAATCTTTTTGGGGCCCACCTCTGTAAGGGGGGAATCCATCCATCCATCATCTTCCACCACGGAATGGACAACATTCAGGAAGTAACCAATATTTTTGGATGCCATCTCTGAAAGGAGGAAATCAACCTTGGAACGCATATCCAAACCAAGGAAACAATCAATGGAGTGGTAATGTTCCACCAAGTAACCAATCTCAATGGAACATACCCCCACAAGGGGGAAATCCACCAATGAATCCCAACCAGCCATGGAGTGGTAATGTTCCACCAAGTAAGCAATCTCAATGGAACATACCCCCACAAGGGGGAAATCCACCCATGAATCCAAACTAGCTAGGGAGTGGTAATGTTCCACCAAATAACCACCCTTATTGGAACATACCTCCGCAAGGGGGCAATCCATACATGCAACCTAGTTCACAATGTACTGGGCAACATCCAGGCAATAACCAATCCTTTTGGATGCAACCTCCATAAGGAGGTTACCCCTCTTAGAATGCTTTTCAATCCCAAGGACCACATCAATGGAGTGGCCAGGTTCTAGAAAGAAACCAATCTTTTTGGGCCTAACCCTGCAAGGGGGAGATCCAACCATTAATCCCATTCTGCAATGGAGTGGTCAGGTTCTAGGAAGTAACCAATCTTTTTTTAACCAACCTGCGAGACCTACATTTGATCTAACTAAGCTGCCACATGGACCTCATGTCAATGGTATGACGGATTCCTTCAACCATTTTAAACAGATTAACCCATATTTTGATCCAGGTGGATATTGGTGGCCACCCACCTTTCCAACTGGCTCAAAATAGTTTTATGGCAATTTTGGTATTGTACTATTTTTAGCAGTTTTTTGGGTCCTGAACTTCCGGGGCCATTTTGAGGCCCTAAACGACATTTTTTGGCAATTTGGGGGGCCAAATGGTTTCCTTTAGCATGCATTTGGCCCTAGTCGAAAGTTGTAAATCTTAGATAGACCTTTCCAATGGGCTACCGAGCGCCCCAAATGGAGATCGTATGCAAAAGTTACGACCCCGGGAAGTTGATGTACTAACTTACCCAAACGGGGCCCACATGACTTTTGGCGCTTCATCTCCTAGGGTTGGGATTTTGGATGTCTAGGGTTTTTGACATTCCTGTTTATTGTAAAAGGCCTTGAGAGCCTCATTGTAACCATCTTCTTGCAAAATGAGTGCAGCCGTCACATCTCTTCTCAGAGATAAGCCGCCACCATTCCAGCAAGCTTGTTTTTCGCTACATTTTACAGTTCTAGCTTATTTCCTTATTGAATAGAAAACCAGTTTTACTGTATCTCTGTTATTTTGTGTTAAGCATTTGATAATAATCTGTATTCATTTCATTCTGCTCATAAAATCCGGATCATATTCGGGACAAGTTTCTATTCAGAATTTGCAACCCACAGCTGTCCAAGAAATGCAAGAACCTGCTAATCCTTCCAACAATTCTAACATCGTCATAGTCTCATCCATAGACCTGATAGGAAAGAAGAAGAAGAACAAGGGTAAGCAAAGTGATAATCCTTCGAAAAATTCTGAAATCCTTATAGTCGAGTCCAAGGACCTTAGGGAAAAGAAGAAGAAATACAAGAGTAAGTAAAATGCTAACTTTGGGAACACAGATGCATCAACTATGCTTCAATGCAGTGGGAAACAACAACCCACTATATTGACACTAGTACCCCCGCCAGGGGGAAACTAGCCAACCCCCCCTCAAGGGGGTAATGATCCTTATGCCAATGTCTTCATGTGTGATCATGAGATGAACATTCAAAAAAGACTTGATTCTTATGATGTCTCTCCTAGTACATCGGATCAATGGGAATCACAGCCAAGTGGTTATCTCTATATTGAAAAACCATCCATAGACTTAGTACCACACCCCCCCAAAGGTGTTCTATGTAAGACAATGCATAATCCTAACACGCGAGTTGCTCAGAACGGTAATGTTCTTAAGGACCTAGCTCAAGTACCATGCGCCATGTCAGCCTTGGAGGTATTGCAATGTCATTCTTCCCAAAAGAAAGGAACTATTGTCTACCATTGGTACTTTTGATCCATCCGATGAGACTTTGATCACATCAGACATAGACAATTCAATATCTAGGATCCTTTCCGGTGTTGGTTTTTAGATTAAAGTAATAACTCATGGTAAGAACATCTATCTAACCATAGTAGATGAAGGGACCACGGATTGTGTAATGTCATTTACATGTTGGCAAGCATTTGGATCACCCCTATCTGTTGTAGAAGTTTCAAACCAAGCTACTCAAATAGCTTCGGCAGATTCAGATCAAAATATTCCCTTTATGGAGGAATATGATTCGGTCACTTGGCCTATTTGGGTTGTGAGATTTCCCAGCTCAAATGACTTCTTGGATTACATTTTATCATCAAATGAAGATATCCTTGAAGTTGTAAACATTTGGTTGCACCCACCTAAGAACATCTTTTGTGGGGCCACTAGGAGCATAATTGGATCAAATCTACCCAAGTATAAGAGCATGATATGCATGTTCCTCCATCTAATCTGGTATATTTGGAAGCTTGCATATAGGTTTAGGCCATCCCTTTGTGAATATGCATTTGAACCTTTTGCAACCCAAACTTGCCATAGGGTCAAACTTGTCGTAAATTGGTGGGTTAGCCCTTCATATCTGTATTTTCCACCATTCCGACAAAATATCCTACCAAACGAGGGACACCCTAGTCAGCACCCCATTTCCATTTTGGTGCCCATGCTATGTTATTTTCATAATCCTGGGAGCCTTATTAGTCCCATCATGACTTGGAGTTTGAGACCACATATTTCTCTTTCATTCATTTCTGACCATATCCTGATGGGCTCCCAATTTTTTTTCATTTTACATAAGCTTGTGTTAAAATATCCACTTGAACATCCGTGCAAACTGCTTCGTTTCTTATTACTTATGTTGCTTATTTTCCTTTGCAGACACTTTCTGTTACAAGATGCCTATAAACCATTGCTTCTGTATATTTGACCCATACCCATGGAGGAAACATATGTAAGAGTGTACATAACTAGCTCAGCCCTTGTTTGCAATATGGATCCTTTCCTTGTCCTGACACATTCCCTTGACATTGAGGAGCATTCCCTTGAGACACTCCTTTCCTCTGATGTATCATAGCATGCTTTATTCTTTTTTCAAGCTAATAAATGAAAAAGGTTAAAAAAAACAAAATGGAAAACACAAAAATCCAAAAAGGGATAGACTTGAATCACTTCATATTATAAACTCTGAAGAAAACGACAACAATTAGTCCTTGTCTCCCTTGAACACGACACATAATATTGTATTTGTTGTCAGTACACCATCTACATTTTCCTTAGGAAACTATACCAGTATTTTGAACAGATCTCGACCAATGGGTTATCCTTCCCGTCACCAATGGAGCTTTCGTTAATGCATATGGCATTAGCTTATTTCATTAAGGTTGGTTACTCAAAGTCTTATGTTTCCAAGTGTCTATTTTGCGTCGTGTTATGTGTTCAAGGGAAGTTCAAAATGAGTTGGCCATTCCTCAAATTTTTCTGACCAATCATGTCGACCTTCATTATGTTAGTATATAGTGTTGGATCTTGCAGCTCTACCAAATTATATCAGACTATTGATCTTTGTTTCGTATCGGTTGATGTGGGATGCATTAATGCCCTCCTTCCGATGGATATATTCCTATCAACATCAAATCATTATCTAGGACATGGATCTAGAAACCCAAGAGTACCTTCGATCTTGCTGTCATTAGTGGCAGGTTTCCTCACAAATGACAGTGGGTATACATAAATGACCCCTGATTATTTGATCCTACAAGTGTTCGACTTGAGGACATATTTTCACATTTTCTAGTTCGTACTCAGTACCTCAGAGTCCATCATCATTATCGGTGGGTCTCTTCTCATCTGTTAACGGTATACATAAATGACCAGTAATTAGATGGTGTTTTATCATGCTCGACATCAGATCATTTATTCTCATGATATAAACTCGTACTATCATCGGTTTGTATTGAAGACCTTGGGAAAAACAGTTGTATCACTCATCAATGCATTACCCAAGCTGCACAATATTAGACTACCATGTCATAAGTTCGATGAAGACCTTGTTCTCACACTCAGCAAAGTGCATGTTTACACTTCTGAAAAAATTACTTTTGACATGGATCCACTATGTATTGTTTGTGGCCACGCTTGTTTACTACTGAGCATGGTTATGCCCGCCTCAGGAAGATATTATATATTTGAGAAATTGCTATGTTTTGCAAGTGTGATCCTCAATCCTGCACTTGTGAGTTTTTCCTTCCCTCATCCTTGCTTTGAATGATAAAGAGTATCAGTATACCGAGTGTAAATTTCAGTGATGCATTTCATCCCTTAGCTCTGATTCGGACCTCACACATTAGGGGGCATTTGTTAGCAATCAAATTAACACCCTTAGTCATGTGAAAGAAGAAACACATTTTTACTATGCGCCTGCAACATGAAGACAGAACACAAGTATACTCAGAGACAAATCCTCTCTGATCTAATCACTTCTCCCATAAATGGAAGGATTAGGTGAAGAAAGTAAGAACCTAAAGAGATCAAGTTCAGTGATTGAACCACTCATAAAAGGTCCAAAACTAAGATACACGTCCAATCAAAAAGTGAAGAGAAATGCATTAATTGTGCTTAAAGTATGCTAAGTTGTGCAAAAAAGCCTAAAAACTATGGAAAAGTGGATTTTTGAGTGAAAATGATCTAAAATAATGAAAAGGAGCAATCCCATATTGAAAAGCGAAACTTGAGAGCACACTTTCCAATGCTATATAAGAAAGGTATTTGGGGCATTGTAAAGTGAGAAAGGAAGAGAAAAGACATGCTAGAGAGATTCTGAAGGAGGAGGAAAAGCTCAAGTTTCTCAAAAGCAAGGGTGGAGAAAGGAAAGCTCATGGCAATGGAGGAGGGATTCACACCAAGATCCATGGTAAGTATGTACCTCTTCATTGTTTTAATATGAAATGATTCAAGTTTGTTCCATTTGAATGTTTGAATATTGCTTAGCTTGCATGATTTAGAGTTTCAAATGGCATTAGATCTTAGCTTTGCTTATCTTGTTTGATGAATGAATGTAGATCTTATGAATAACTTGTGATAATCATGTTCATTTGTTGACATAGAAGCTCATCACTTCTTAGTAAGGTAGATTGATAATTTGCAGATCTAACTCCCTACAAGCAAACCACTTCATCTATTATCATAGTTGCAATAGGAGATGCAGCTACATCTTCTATAGAGTTGATAGTGCTTGTGAAGAGGATGTGGCGGTCTCCCTTGGAGAATATTTTTACAGCAAATCATCCAAGGTAGTGGTGAAGAGAGGCAACAAGAGAAGTAGAGACCAAAGTGTGTTGCAAGCACCTTTTCCTAATCAAGTTATTTGGGACAAACAATCTGATGATATCTAGCAGGAAGCATTGGATACTGCTGCAGCAATGGGGCCTTTTGCAAGAGCCAATTTTGATTCAATGACCTCACTGAATAAATAAATTGACATGAAAAAGGAAGAGTTAAAGAAGCTTCAAGATCAGCTGGCCAAGGTTAATGAAGAACACGAATCTCAGGTTCATGAATTAACAGGTCAGTATGAGAATCAACTTAAGGATTTGCAGGAGCAGAATATCTCTCTTCAGACGAAATTGCAAGATGTTGAAGTTCTAAACACTGCAAATATTGAAAATTTAGCAGTGCTGGAACAACAACTGAAAGATGCAACTGCCAATTCTGCCACTTCTGTTTTTCCCATATTTTCTCAACAGGATTTCAGGGATTTAGCTAATCAAGTGAATGAGGAACATCATAAGCTCCTAGATGATTTATTTAGTTCCTTGAATGAAATTCAAGAAACTAACAATCCTTTTGAGCGAATGTATGTCATCCATGAGCAATAGATGGACAAGAGCCAATAGGATTCCAAAGCTATCGATGACATTGTCGATTGGCAGAGATATATCAAAGAAAAACCAGATGACAAAGCAGTGTTGGATAGTTTCAAGTTCAGAAGAGTCAGAACTTATTTGTATGCCTAGAAGAATATCCTTGATATGGTGGATGAAATAGTAAAAATGGTATAGGCCATCTGTGGCAGAGAGTGGTATGTTGTGGATAATATTATGGTCAGCCTACAATTTCCTACCATGGATCTCATTGAGAAGGCCTTTCCACCTAAGTTGATGATTGAATAGGTTGAGAGCATATGTGAGCAAGTCAAGGAACAAATACAACAGTTCGAGCACATCCAGATTCCAGAAGTTGACAAGTTCATCAGGAAACCTGCCAACTTGGAAGGAAAGATCCATATTTTCTTGCGCACCTGGAATAATTTATCCAAGAATGAAATGGATATCTTTACGTGTGATGCCCAGCTGGGGATTGAGTCGGCTAACTATCCAGATATTGATGAGTTTCTAGAAGTTTGGACCAAGTGGCAAGGTTCCCTTGGTTATTCTTAGAATAGCTGATTTTGTAATCCTTGTTTTATGGGAAGTCTATCCTTTGTAACCATTTTGTAATTATTATTTAAAAGGTAGAGGTCTCATGGGGTAGGGGGGGAGAAAATCAGCAAAAGCATGCTGGAGACACTCTGATTAATGAAGAGATTGTAATTTTTTGCAACTTTGAACTAATACAATTAGTCCTTCTCATGATTCCTCTTTTTTCAATTGATCAAATTTCTTTGATGAATGTTGATTTTCACTTCAGATTATTTATGAACATTCTTTGATTTTAGCAATCAATAATCAATACATTGATCTACAGTTCGGATTTGTCTTTATCCATGATCTATGTGTCCTTTATGTTTTAAGTTAATTTATTTATTTAAAACATTAATCTATTTCTGCAAATGATTAACAAACATTAATAAATATATGTTAATTTTTCAATTAGCATTCCATCTACAGGATAATCTTGCATGTGCCTAATCCTTAAACTACCATCATTTAATTTTCATTTTTTGATTGTATTTTAAGCTAGTAAGTAATGATCCAATTTAACATTTCTATTAAACTGGTGAAAAGACTTATTATAATTCAGATCAAGTTATCCTGCACATAAACAAAGCACTCTTCTTTAGGTTAGATCTAACTTAGTTTAGATTTCTTTTAAGGTAGATTCATTCCTAGAGTTAGAACACTTTGATCTTCCCTCATAGGAAGACAGATCCTTTCAGGATCAAACCCCATAAGTGCCAATGGATTCCTTTATATCCGTGGGAATTAACTACACCAAATAGTCTGGGGATAGAACTGCTCTTCTGCAAATCTTTTTGAAGCCTTTCAGATTGGGTTTTCACCCTCTGTTGCTAGCCTTGGACAACATTTCAGCAACCTACATACCCGGGGCTTCAATAAATTGTGTTAGAAGGAGGGCTGAAGGAAATATATGCCTAAGCATAACACCAATAGACCTCCTCCAGCAAGATCACTAGTTTTCACTCGTAACCACACGCAGGCATCAACATCTGCAAAACAACTAGTCCAACAACTAACTGCAATTCTTGCTACCCCTGTGATAGAGTAGGAAACTAGAAGGGGCGAAATTGATTTCATATCACCCACTAGGGGACCCCTCACACTGGAACAACTATTGAAAGGTTCTTATGATAGTGTTGCTAGGTTACAACAAAGGATCACAGAAGAGCATAATCTTGGACTAGCAGCAATTCAACATCACCAGAACAACGATTCACAGACTAATAATCAAGATAATCAAAATTTAGGTGACCAAAACACTGAACATCACGATTCATCTAGCCAACAATTGTCCCCTGAGTATAACCTTGATTCATTGTTCGAAGAGACAGAACAAGATCATCCCAACGTTGCAACAGGTGGGCCACCACCGACACCTCCTTCATCTTCCTCATCCTCATCTGAAGAGTCATCTAACAGTGAGTCATCCTCCAGTTCTTTCGCAGAGTATATATCCATGGAAGAAGGTGGAAACAGACCCTGGTTGGACCATGATGATGTGTTTATTGTTGGTGAACAACACAGAATCACTAAGAACCCTGAAAAATGGCTCCCTAAGTTTGATCCTGATGGGAAATCACCTACCCTTGATCATATTAAAACTTTTATGCAGGCCATCAGGATTAGGAATGTCATTCATGAAGATGTAGTTTGTAGATTGTTTCCTTACACCTTCCAGGGAAAAGCATCCATTTGGTACTTTTCCCTAGAAGACAGATCCATCTCTTCTTGGGATGAATTTGAAAAAAAAATATCAGAAATTTGGAGATGACAAGACCCCAGAGAACTTGGTCTTAGATTTGTCCTCAATGAAACTTAGAGGCAAGGAAAGAGTTAAATATTATAACCAAACATTTTCATACTTGAAAAATAGAATCACTACCACTGTTCTTCTTGTAGAAGAACTTCTGGTTGCATATTGTGTTAAAGATTTACCCATTCCCATTGTTATGTGGGTAAAAAGAACACGAAAAGATAACTTACAAGAGGCCTTTGTTGAGGCTATCTAGGTTGAAAAAGATATATTATGCTTGAAAGAAAACCCTAATGCTTCATCAGAACAACCTTCTACCTCTCACAAGAAACCAGATAATCCTCCAAAACCCACTGTGCAGAATACGAACTCTTTTGAAATGAATGAGATGAATAAATTCCTTCAAAATATTTCTAATGAAATGGTAGACCTAAAATAGACTAATACAGAAAACCAGAACAACAATAGAGGATTCAATAGACAACCTTTCAGAAGACCTTATCAACCTCCACAAAACCAAGTCCCACCTAATCCTGATGAAGGATTGAAATATGAAGACATTATTTCTATCTTTAAAGCTTTGGTTTTAGAATCACATAGTTCTCCTGATCATCCAGATGAAAACCCACAAGAGAATCAAGATCCTGAACCACCAGATGAAGTAGAAGACAAACAGATAAACACTATCAGTTTCTTCTCAGAACTTCCTATGGCTAAGGAGGAATATGAGCCTGAGGCTATATTCAATGTCCAATATCACTATAATACAAGGAGCAAAGGATAGCCTGCACAGGAACCTTCCACTTCAACACCCACACCAAAGAGAGGTAAAACAACAACACAAAAGGACACTCTCATTCCTGTAATAGAATATAGTGTGATTAAGGACTTGAAAAGAGTGAAAGCCAACATTTCTCTTTCTGAACTTCTGAAAATCCCTGCCATGAGAGACAGTATTCCCAAAAGCATGATTGTCAACAAACCCAGGGAGTATCAGAACAACAATCTAGAGACATACTCTAAACCTAGAAATCAGAAACCAAGTAGCAAGAAAACACCTCCTTTCTTGCTCACTTTTGAAGTTTTCAATAGGAATGTCCATAATCGTACGATAGACTTAGGGGCTTCATCCAATGTGATGCATGTATCTGTCTACAAAAATTTAAATGCCTCTTGGGAGCCCTTCCGTAATCAAATTGTTCAACTTGATAGATCCAAAGTTAGGGTGGTGGGAGAACTGAAATGTTTTTATGGTAACACTGTCTACTAACCCCAGAATCCACCAGACTGTGGATATTATTGTGGTTGATATACCTGAAATGTATGGAATGTGGTTGAGCAGGGATTGGTCAGAAAATATCAAATCCTACTTCGCTACTAACTGGTCCCACTTATGTATTCCTTACAATGGAAGACCAAATAGAATCAAAATCAGCAGGGAACCTTACATGAAGCAAAGTGTCACAGACTTAAATGATCCTAGTGAGCCTGCTGCATACTTTAGCTCACATGTGGAACACTACACTTTCAATACATTCTTGGAGGATCTACCTATGGATTTGTCACCTACCAAGAATGCATAGAACCAATCCCAAATTGTTAATCTTACTACTGTACCATTCTCAAGTTCTGTTGTACATAATGTGTACAATGTAAATACTAATTTTAGGATAGATTTGAATGCATGGAATTTTTTTTTTGATGGCTCTAGATCTAAATACAGAGCTGGTGCAGGTTGTCTCTTAATTTATCCAAAAGGGACCAAAACAATGATTGCATGTAGGATTGAGTTTGAATGCACCAACAACATTGTTGAGTATAAGGCCCTAGTCCAGGGACTCAAGAAGGCAATTGGCATGGATGCTCAGGTAATTGAATGTTATGGAGATTCTAAGATTATAGTGAAATAGGTGAAACAAAATCCATTGTTTATCTCCTCGTTTGATTAACTATCAGAAATTGGTAAGGGAATTAACTAATTCTTTTTCTACATTTAATATTAAGTCAGTCCCAAGGTCCCATAATTTGGATGCAAACCTGTTAGCCAATACTGCATCCAGGTTGATATCTCCTGAAGAATTGTCCCCTAACACTTTGTCAATTGAACTTATGTACATACCTTCTATTCCTGATAATGTGACTAATTGGAAAGTATTTGATGATGACCAGCAAATCTTAGATTTCCTCACAACCTAAGACACTTTTTAGGATGTGGCAATAGATGAAGTTGAGCATTAGAAGTCTCTTTCTGATCCCAGCTACCCTTCCAATCTGATTCCTAAGTCAGTCATCAACCGGGAAAAGTATTATGATCTACAGGATAAGTTCAAGAAAAAGACCAATTGTAAAACTCAAAGTTCCTCCATCAATTATGATCCTGCTAGGAACTGAAAAAAAACCTTGGTTAATCAATCTAGGGGTTGACTGCTCTCCTGAAGAGAAGAGGGATTTTTTTTAACTGTGCAAAGAGTTCAAGGATGTGTTCGCTTGGACATATGATGAAATCAAAAACTTTGACACCAATCCCATGCACCATAACATACCTATGAAACCTGAAGTTAAACCCTATTAGAAAACGTTGAGGAAAATGCATCCCAACCTTGAACCTTTTGTCAAAAAAGAGCTTGAGAAATTGCTAGCAGCAAGAATTATTTTTCTTGTTAGACATACACAGTGGATTGCAAACATGGTACCTGTTCGGAAAAGGAATGGGGAAATCAGACTGTGTGTTGATTTCAGGAACCTAAACAAAGATTCTGAAAAAGACAACTACCATGTTCCCCTTATGGAACATATTTTACAAAAGGTAGTAGGAGCTGAGATGTTTTCTCTCCTTGATGGCTTCTTAGGATATAACCAAGTCCTAGTTTCCCTTTGTAATACCCCATTTTGACCCTTAGGATATATTAGCATTTAATGTAAATAATGTGTACATGTGATGTATGTTTTTCCTAGCGTGAAGCTCAAGGCCAAGGCCCCGCTAGTGAAAGCCTGAATTTTGATTTAAAGGGCAAGCATTGATATTTTGATGCCCATGTGCTCTTAAGCCATGGAAATTGTAAAAAGGATGTAAATAAACATCATGCAATAAAATACCAAAACTGGCTATGGGAGCAACGAATGAGAAGGGGCCATGTGTATCCACTAGGGAGTGGTGAGGGGGTTGAGGGATTGAACCATAGGCTGCCATATGTCACCTTGAGAACCCATTTGACTTTCCTTGATGACATTTAATTCTGTTGTAAGGAAGTGGTTGAGGATTTCAGTCCATGGCTTCAATGGAGCATGGGCAGCCCAGAAATTCGTATGGCAGAGTATGGGCTCTGTTTTCTTGTACCACAAGCCACTCTACCTCATGGATGTTGCTTCTTCCTCATCCCCATTCCATGGGAAAAAATTACCAGCACCATTTTTCCATCCAAAAACGAATTGCCAGCAGAGTGAAAAGCCAGAAATCGCGACCTTGAAAGAACCCACGTTTTGAAGAGCCAAAAACGCTCAGATTTGGTATTGGATAGTGAAATCCAATGGGGGATCCATTGGTATGAACCTTGAGTCAAATTTGGGAGCATTAGCTACCCCGAAATCCATGGGAAAACCCCGTTTTAACAGCCCAGAAAATCAGTGACGGATTTGGGGTTATTCGTGACAGAGTTGTGAGAAATCCAAGTGGAGATGTATGAACAGAGGATGGGATTGCTGAGTCCAGCTTGAAGTGTATGTGGCTCTGGGATTGAGCTTAGGGGACTAGCATCCTCCTCCATTTCCCATTGCATGCTTGAAAAACTCAACTGTGTGTTGGCTTATCATGGCTGTCTGAGTGAAACCCTGACCGTGAGTGAGCCATCTAGTTCCTCCTTAGTGGATACACAGCCCAGCTCGGGGGTGATCTCTCAGCTGAAAGAATATAGGCTGGAAAGAGATCTATGGTTGGGTGGAACGTTGCTCTCACGTAGCCAGTCGTTGGACATCTACTTCTCAAGATAAGTGTTCTGTGTATTATAAATTATTTGCATTTTGTGTTCTGCAATATGTTAAATTGTCCATGTTTAATGAAATGAGTTGATTATCTTAATTTGGAATCCATGCATGGCATTGTAACGAGATTGAGTCTCTATATGCTGAATCATCCCCCGCTGTGATATATATATATATATATGTTAGGCACTACTATTTGTGTGCTTGCTATTATGTTTAATTCCGCTATGTTTATATTGAGATGAATCTACATATAGAAGTTTTTAATTGTTATGAATTTATGAGTAATGTAATATTGGGGCTAAGTCTGCCAAAAGCCCCGGTGTGTTGTTAATGTTTCCTTCCCCGCATTTGACGATGGAAGGGGACGTTACAGAGTGGTATCAGAGCTCTAGGTTCAACACTACGGCTGTTGGGCCCTTCACAGAGATATAAATCATTGTGTGTATATGCATTTTGTATTTGGGACTAAAATGCATTAAAGAAACCTCAAGATTGCATAGCTTCTATTGTTGGAATGGGAAATCATTTCCATGATTGTTTGGAGATTTTTGCAAGCTGCTTGCATTGATTGCATTCTATGAAATAGAGGAAGGAGGGAGAAAATTCATTTTTAGGTTGAATGCTTGCTCTAATTGTCCCCAATGCTGTAGCATTTAGTTTTGTATTTGTTTGTTTGCCTCCATGGAGGAGAGAAAGGAGGGGCAACCTATGCCATCTTATATTGTTTTGTTGTTGTTGTTGTTAATTGCTGTGCATAGGAGATGATGCATCATGTGCTTGAGGCCTTGATTAATGATGAATCCACGTTCCTTGAATGTCCATGATGCTTTGAATGCATGAACTTGAATGTTGAGCATGGCTGGAAATGAGTTCTGTTTGTTTAAAAGCATGAATAATCAGTTGTTACAGCCCCATGTCTTAATGATGATTTTTTTTTACTTACAATGAACCCACATTGTGTGTCTGATTGATGGTTTTCGGAAGTGAGTAAAGCTTGCAAATTACGCCCTTATGCTCATGAGTCTCCTTACCCATGCTTGTTGGCTACTTGGAGATTAATTGTGAATCCATTGGTTGGATTGTTGAATGTGAAATGAAAAGAAAATCCCTTATTAGAGATGCAAGTTCTTGTCATTCTCTTACTGTTTTTATGCAAGTTTTTATGCAAGTCTGATCTGTAGTAGTTCACCTTTGTAAGGGGATGAAAGGGCACATTCCAGAAAATTTTCTAACTCTTGTGAAAAGTTGCAGTTGCAAGCAAGAGACAGAACGGTTTTGATGTGGAATTGGGAAGCTGGGGGCGTAATTTTGATTTGGAAAAATGGCAGGATCATATTTCTCAGATGTAGCAGAGGACCACACCATTGCATATCCCTCTCCAAGAGCTTTCCAATGGTACCAAATTCATCCAATTTGGTTAAGGGACGAAGGAGATATGACCCCCGCAAGCACGCAGGTTGCGCGTGGATTATGTGCGGATCGCGCACAGATTGGGCACGGATTGCGCGCGGATCGCGCACAGATTATGTGCGGATAGCGCACAAATTGTGTGCGGATTGCGTGTGGGTTGCGCACAGATTATGCGCGGATCTCACACAGATTGCGCACCGATTGCGTGCGGGTTGCGCGCGGATCGCGCACAGATTGTGCGCGGATTGTGCGCGGATCGCACACAGATTGTGCGCGGATTGCGCACAGATTACACGCGAATCGCGCACAGTTGCGTGCAGATTGCGTGCGGATTGTGTGCGGGTTGCGCGTGGATTGCGCACGGATCGCACACATATTGTGCACGGATTGCGCGCGGATCGCGCACAGTTGCGCGCACATTGCGCGCGGATTGCGTGCGGGTTGCGCGTGGATTGTGCGTGGATCGCACACAGATTGTGCACGGATTGCGCACAGATTACGCGCGAATCGCGCACAGTTGCGTGTAGATTGCGCGTGGATTGCGTGCGGGTTTCGCGTGGATTGCGCACGGATCGCACACAGATTGTGCACGGATTGCGCGCGGATCACGCACAGTTGCGCGTGGATTGCGTGCGGATCGCGCACAGATTGCACGCGGATTGCACGCAGATGGCGTACAGGTTGCGCGCGGATTGCGCGAAGATGGCGTGCAGGTTGCGCGCGGATAGTGCACGGATTGCGCGCAGGTTGTGCGCAGGTGGCGCACAGGTGGAGCACAGGATGCAAAGGGAGTTAAAAATGTGAAAAGTAAGAAGTAGTTAAACCCAGAATTTTATAAAAGATGAATGGTGCATCGAAATTGAGATCTGCGAAGTGTCGAGTGTTCCTTGTTATATGGACTAACTTCGCCTGATATAAAAGTTTTTGCGATTCTTCATATATTTTCTTCCACAGGTGGCTGAAGTTGGCATTCTGGACCAAAATACAACTGTGTAAAATGTGCAGAATTGGAGTAAAAGTTGTCATTTTTGAAGAGATGCAGTTTCCGCACCTGATGTCGGAATGGAGCATGAAGACAGGCATTGGAAAGCTTGTCCAACAGGGAACAGGGATGCATGACCAGAGTTTGAATGAGGTCTACATATATCATAGATATTTAATGCAGAAGGGTGCCAGTGGCTGTTTTGACAAACAAATTTTGTTGTCAATGTGGGCAATTTCTACAATTGCATGATATGGAAGAGGAATTCCATGTTACAGTGAGAGATCGAAAAGGGAAGAATTCTTTAAACCCCTGTTTGTTACCATACTTACAATTATGAAATTGTCATATGGCATAAAAATGTTAAAAATGTAAGGGATTACATAGATGTATATGCACTAGATGGCATCTTAACAAACATTGCATAGTGCATATCGAAATGCTTGTACATAAATGGGATATTGCATATTGGTAGAATAATGAAGTCTGCATATGCAATGAACCACTAATGGAGAATATTGTGGTTGATAATCACTATTGATGTTGGTATTGGTTGTAGGACCAAAGATAACAAAGAGCATAGCTAAATGTGCTGAGGATGTTGTTGCATGAAGCCAACAACCTTATGCAGAAAGGATGGTGCAACAAATCTATGATCATAAAGTTGGCAAAATGACTGAGCAGCCTTGGTAAGAGGCCAACTGATCAGGTAACATCAGACGATGTTAATGGTAACCATGCAGGTAATGATTATTGGTGCCAAATTGCATGAATGTTGAAAGAGGATTTGGTAAGATCTATTCAACTATGTTTGAGCTATGTTGAGTTAGTTTGCATGTGATATTGAATACCGATTGGGACTGTTAACCTACCAAGCTTGGTGAGGTGTGGGTAAGTGAAGGAAATGATCCTTACACCCTATGACTGTTTAGAATCTCAATGCATTCATATGAATTTATATCATGCCATGTGTATGTTGGTTATGTGTTTAATAACCAAAGCAAGTGAGGACTGGTGGTCCTGATTATGGTAATGCAAGTTATGTGAGATAGTCATGTTTCGATCATAATATGCTTCAGTACATAGTACTCATGAAACAATGCAAGGTAGCATTGAGTAGATGTGCATTAAGAGATTTTATAAATCTTGTGATGCATTGTATGAATGCATAGGGATGATGCATATGTTATTGCAAAATAAATAATGAATGAAATGATGAATCGATGATAATTCTAGGATCATTTCATGGGCTGTTATGAATGCAGAATAGTAAGTGCATGAAGAGCCCAATCATAATCGATGGGCTGACAGAATGCTCTGTGGAAGGACAGAGTTGTATGAATGATATGGCTATGAATCAATGTGCATTTAAAAGCTTTAAGTTAATTACATAAATGGTGTGACTGTACCTTGCAATTTTAGTATGATAATGATTTACGTGAAGTAAATGAGTTTGGTGATATGGATATGTTGACAGCTAGAAGTGTTTGAATTATGGAATGTTATAATTCTGGAAATGCTTCAGTGACTGTTGCAGCAATGAAATATTATATGCATGGGGACTCACAACATGTTTTGCTGATTGGAAGTTTCAGACTCTAGGTAGAAATGTCTTGCGTATGGCAATGGGGATAAGACCATAGTAAAGACTGAGCTCTACCATTTGCAAAGGCCAAAGGTTATGAGAAGGTTCTCATGGTTGTGGAATTTAATTTATGCATGAAACAGATCTGAAAATGTTCTGATTTAAGTTTATGAGAATAATATCATGGCTGCAAGTCTAATTCTGTAGGGAGAAGATTTGAGAATTTGATTTAGAGCTTATGAGAAGGAATCTCATGATTGAGAGCTCTAAGTTCTATTAGTAAGAACAGTTGTAAATATCAGATTTGTAAATGTTTCGGATTTGAAATTTTTGCTAATAATTGCTAATGACTGTTTGGCTTATATGAAAATGTGTCAGGAGGACATGCTGTAAGTGGATGCTCATGTATGGCAGCGGGCATAAGACCATAACGGACAGAGTGGTGTCACTTACAGGAGCCAAACAATATGAGGATAGCCTCATGGATAAGAAAACCAATTTCTGTAGTAGACAGAGTTGCAAATTCATACTGAATTTAATTATTAGAGCCATGGATTGGTTATGAAACAATCAGATTTGAATGGTATGGTTAAATGTTGCTGACTGTTTGGATGTTTAATAAGTGTGCCAGGGGGACACATTGCAGTAAGACCAAGAGAGAGAGGTCCTGCAGAAGCCAAAATTCATGGGAAGGAACTCCATGATTTGAAAGTGGGTTTCAGGTGAAACGCCATAAGACATTATTAATGTCTCATCTGCACTACATGATTGGTAAACAATATGAGTGAGATGGTGAAGATTATGTCAGTAAGACATGTGAGAGGCATGTAACATCAAAAGGGAATTGGGATGGCAAACCGAGGGACTGTCAACTCAGAGAAGGATCCCCCATTCCTCATTAAAGAAGAGAAATAACATCTGCAAATGGATAAGTGTTCCATAAACCCTGAATGATATATATATATATATATATACATACATACATGCATGTCTAATTATTAGAGTTAATATGCAGAGCATGTTTTGATTTTATTTCCATTATGGCAAACTGCTTGAAGTATGATTAGGACCTTTGTAGTTCACATCAGTAAGGAGTGCACGCCTTTCTGGTGCTGAGTTATGTTAGGGATGCCAATATTGACTACGCCTTAAGGGAATGGATGCATTCCTGGTGTTTCAAGGTTGGATAGTGGATGTTATGAAATATGTTTGCAGTTTAAAGCAGCAATACTAATGAACTTGCTTATCCATCTTGTGTTGACAGCCTAAACAGATTGTAATTGATGTTACACACTAAAGAATCTAAATAAAAGGATGTTGTGAGGGGTTGTGGTGGAAGGGTTAATATAAATAAAAGGATGTTGTGAGGGGTTGTGGTGGAAGGGTTAATATAAATAAAAGGATGTTGTGGAGGTTGTGGGGATTTTGATGAAGGGTTGTGAAGTATTGATGAAAGGGCTATTATGTGCCTATGGCTCCATAGTAGAGCCTTGACCTAAAAATGGTCGTAGTGAAGTTTCCTTCCAGTCGGCGTGAAGGTGTACTGGTAAGGTGTTGATTATTTGATGATTTGGAGCAGCCTACGCGCTGGCCAAACATCCCAGTCCGCAGGAGGATCCCAAGGCTTACAAAGTAAAAGCAGGACCCTGTGGACCAGAGAAGAAATGCACAATACAGATAAGTATTTGGTTATCTTGTAATTTCTTGCTTATGAATATACATGTGTATATGATTTGGTTATGATTTCCTATGAAAATAAACTAAACATGTGAATTAATTCAATGTTTGAGTGTAGGTATTGCTGGAAGCAATGACTTTGAAAGCGTCTTAAGGATGCATGTGGACATGTAACCGTCCTAAAGAGCTCAGCATGAGCAGTAATGGAAAGATGGGGCTAGTGGGACTGTGTGAGTCCTAGCAGCCAAGAGTTGTAGATAAACCATGTGGAGGGACTCCATGGTTGAGAGGTCTGAAATAGACCATAGACATTAAGTGTCATAGCCAAGAAGGGCAGGTCAAGCATTCACGTTGAGGTGAAAGAGACTAGGAGCATGAAAACCATCGTGGTGGTGTGGGTTCCAGAATGGAACAAGACTAAGAGAAGAAACTCTTACTGCTATCTCTTTCCTTTTTATTGATGCATTTATAAACACAGAAAATTGTTGAATGCATGTATGGCTAAAAGTAGAGTGTGTTTATTTGCTTGAAATAAATTGTGAATGCTGAAGTAGTTAATTTAACGTGAATGGATGAACATGAAAGAATTCATGTGTATGCTGGAAAAGCATGGAAAGTGTGAAAGTCTCATGAATAGAGCATGGGACCTCCATGTCAATTGGGGAAAAACAATTGAATGATTTTTTTTTATTGTGTTTAGATTATGCCTGGTCTAACAAGAATTGTAATGATGAATTTCACAGGTGGAAATTACATCAATTGGTTGCAGTTGCTATGAGCAAGTGTTGCTTGTGAGCCAAGTGAGAACCAACTGTGCACAATGACCATGGCAGCAGGCCATAGGCTATTAGAATTGGCTGGAAGTCTTCTTCAAACAATTGCCAAGACACAAGAAATTATTGGAGAGATGCTCAAGATGCAAAAGCAGCAGAACGAGATGAACCACAAGGTCTTGCAGGACTCTATTCGTCTGCAGAAAGAGGTAAAAAGCATTATGAAAGCAATCAGCAAGGGAAATAAAAGTGGATCAATGAAGAAGCATTCATCCAATCATCCGATTAAGAAACGCTCCAAGTGGGAAGACTCAAAGAAAATTGAGCAGGTAAAGATGAAGCAACCAGTGAAGTGTTGGAAATGTGGAGGGGATCATTGTCTCCGCAACTGCCCAACAAGAGAACCTAAAGAGGGTAGCAGCCATAAAGTTTTCAGACTTATGGATGAGCTGGAAGATCCAAATCAGCAGAAGCAGCTCGTGAAAATCAAAGGACTTGGTCCTGAAAGTTCAAAGTAAAGAACAGAATGCAGGGAAGATTTGCAAAGTTTTGAAGTTTTGGACATGTGTAAATTGTATATGTGTGCCTAAGTCTTGGAACACCGAGGACGGTGTTATTCTAAGGGGGAGGGGATTGTAATACCCCATTTTGACCCTTAAGATATATTAGCATTTAATGTAAATAATGTGTACATGTGATGTATGTTTTTCCTAGCGTGAAGCTCCAGGCCAAGGCCCTGCTAGTGAATGCCTGAATTTTGATTTAAAGGGCAAGCATTGATATTTTGATGCCCATGTGCTCTTAAGCCATGGAAATTGTAAAAAGGATGTAAATAAACATCATGCAATAAAATACCAAAACTGGCTATGGGAGCAACGAATGAGAAGGGGCCATGTGTATCCACTAGGGAGTGGTGAGGGGGTTGAGGGATTGAACCATAGGCTGCCATATGTCACCTTGAGAACCCATTTGACTTTCCTTGATGACATTTAATTCTGTTGTAAGGAAGTGGTTGAGGATTTCAGTCCATGGCTTCAATGGAGCATGGGCAGCCCAGAAATTCATATGGCAGAGTATGGGCTCTGTTTTCTTGTACCACAAGCCACTCTACCTCATGGATGTTGCTTCTTCCTCATCCCCATTCCATGGGAAAAACTTACCAGCACCATTTTTCCATCCAAAAACGAATTGCCAGCAGAGTGAAAAGCCAGAAATCGCGACCTTGAAAGAACCCACGTTTTGAAGAGCCAAAAACGCTCAGATTTGGTATTGGATAGTGAAATCCAATGGGGGATCCATTGGCATGAACCTTGAGTCGAATTTGGGAGCATTAGCTACCCCGAAATCCATGGGAAAACCCAGTTTTAACAGCCCAGAAAATCAGTGACGGATTTGGGGTTATTCGTGACAGAGTTGTGAGAAATCCAAGTGGGGATGTATGAACAGAGGATGGGATTGCTGAGTCCAGCTTGAAGTGTATGTGGCTCTGGGATTGAGCTTAGGGGACTAGCATCCTCCTCCATTTCCCATTGCATGCTTGAAAAAATCAACTGTGTGTTGGCTTAGCATGGCTGTCTGAGTGAAACCCTGACCATGAGTGAGCCATCTAGTTCCTCCTTAGTGGATACACAGCCCAGCTCGGGGGTGATCTCTCAGCTGAAAGACTATAGGCTGGAAAGAGATCTATGGTTGGGTGGAACGTTTCTCTCACGTAGCCAGTCGTTGGACATCTACTTCTCAAGATAAGTGTTCTGTGTATTATAAATTATTTGCATTTTGTGTTCTGCAATATGTTAAATTGTCCATGTTTAATGAAATGAGTTGATTATCTTAATTTGGAATCCATGCATGGCATTGTAACGAGATTGAGTCTCTATATGCTGAATCATCCCCCGCTGTGATATATATATATATATGTTAGGCACTACTATTTGTGTGCTTGCTATTATGTTTAATTCCGCTGTGTTTATATTGAGATGAATCTGCATATAGAAGTTTTTAATTGTTATGAATTTATGAGTAATGTAATATTGGGGCTAAGTCTGCCAAAAGCCCCGGTGTGTTGTTAATGTTTCCTTCCCCGCATTTGACGATGGAAGGGGACGTTACACCCTTGTTGATCAAATGAAAAAACCTTTCAAAACCCCTTAGGGAACCTTTGCCTACAGGCGAATGCCTTTTGGGCTAATAAATGCAAGTGCCACATTGCAAAGAGCTATGGACATAGCTTTCAGAGTTTTAATGCATAATTCAGTTGTTTTTTATTTAGATGATATCACTATTTATTCTAAAAAATTACATGGACATTTGTCTACTCTAAAACAGGTGTTCGAATGCTGCAAGAGATACGAAATTTCAATGAACCGCAAGAAATCAATCTTCACAGTTACTGAAGGTAAGCTAATAGGTTTTATTGTTTTGAAAGAAGGCATGACCATTGATCCAGAATCCACATAATCCATTGCAAAGATCGGCATACCCATACAGTAGCTCGAGCACATCCAGATTCCAGAAGTGGACAAGTTCATCAGGAAACTTGCCACCTTGGAAGGCAAGATCCATATTTTCTTGTGCAGCTGGCATAAGTTATCCAAAATGGAAATGGAGATCTTTACGTGTGATTCCCAACTGGAGCGTGAGTCAGCTAACTATCCAAATATTGATGAGTTGCTAGAATTTTGGACCAAGTGGTAAGGTGCCCTTGGTTATTCTTAGATTAGTTGATTTTGTAATCCTTGTTTTATGGGAAGTCTATCCTTTGTAACTATTTTGTAATTATTATTTAAAGGGTAGAGGCCTCATGGGGTAGGGGTGGGAGAAAATAATCAAAAGAAGACTGGAGACACTCTGATTAATGAAGAGATTGTAATTTTTTTCAACTTTGAAATGATACATTTAGTCCTTCTCTTGATTCCTCTTTTGTCAATTGATCAAATTTCTTTGATGAATGTTTATTTTCACTTCAGATTATTTATGAACATTGTTTAATTTTTGCAATCAATAATCAATACATTGATCTACAGTTCGGATTTGTCTTTACTCATGATATATGTGTCCTTTGTGTTTTAAGTGAATTTATTTATTTAAAACATTTATCTATTTATGCAAATGATTAACATACATTAATAAATTTATTTTAATTTTTCAATTAGCATTCGAGCTACAGGAGAATCTTGCATGTGCCTATTCCTCAAACTACCATCATTTAATTTTCATTTTTTGATTATATTTTAAGCTAGTAAGTAATGATCCAATTTCACATTTTTGTTAAACTAGTGAAAAGACTTATTATAATTCAAATCAAGTTATCATGCACATAAACAAAGCACTCTTGTAATGTCCCTTGTTAGGAATTTGATTAAAATGGCAATTTTTCACTTTTTTCCCTAGTTAGACCTTTGACTAGTTTTGATCTCTAGGTCTCAAATTTGCCCCAAATGATCCCAAATATTCTGAGAAGGTATATGAATGATATTAGAACATAAATATGTGTTTCAGGGATGCCTTTGGACCTTTAAAATACTTCTGCAAATCCTCTTTCAATTCTGATCAATGTAGGTAACTTTACTAGTGATTTTCCTTTGACTAGTATTGGTCTCTAGGTCTCAAATTGACTCCAAATGCCTTCAAATATTCAATGAAGGTGTATGAATGATATTAGAACTTGAATATTATTTTTATGGATGACATATGTCCACCAAAAGACCTCTGCAAACTCTCTTAAGATTATGAACCAATTATGCAATTTTACTAGTAATTTGGGGTTCAAATCCCCCTAGGGTAAGTACTGAAAATGGCTTCCCAAATGCCTCCAAACCCACTCAAATTTATGAAAAGACGTATTTAATGTTTTAAGTATTTTATTAAAGTCTCATATGCACCATTAATGGATTATTACAACTGTTCTCACCCTCTCCCATTCAACTGCAAAAATACCCAGTTCGACCCTTGGGGAAATGGCACTATTTCACCTCCCAATACAACTAAACTGAGTAAAAATGATTCAAATGCTCAAGTACAGTGCATGAAACTTGTAGAAGACATACATGGAATTATATTTATCATAAATATATCATAGAATCATCCATTCATTCGAAATCATCATCAATACATTGGCTCACAACAAGGTAGTGGGGAAATGGCATTGTTCTTCCATTAAAAATGAGATTTATACATTTCTACTTGGAATTTCGACCTGAAAATTTTTGTAGATGAATAAAAGAGTATTTAATTCATATTAAAAAATAAATGTGGCATTAAAATCTTCCCCAAAGAGTACAATAGCTCACCAAAAACACCCTCCCTCAAGGATCAAGAATATGCCATCAAAACTGGAAATGGTTGAAGGAGTGAGCTGCAATAGAAGAAACCATGAGCTTCCATGTAGCTTACACCTGAAAATAAAGACTCCATTAAATCTCCAAATGAAATGTCTGAATGGCCTTTCCAATTACCAACTTGGATGGGAATCTTTCACCCTCGAAATAGGCTAAGGCAAGAAACTAGTCATCCACTAGCTCTCCCTCTTCACAAATGCAATTGCAAATTCTACAAATGATCAAAATCTATTCTCATACTTCATTTATACATTTTATAACCAACATTAGCCTTATAAGGGTTGAAATCCTCTCAATAGATTCAATAGATTTCCATTTAGGAAATATTCCATATTTGCCACTTGTCTCCTAGTTCCAACCTTCCATCTTCTCCCAAATTCGATTTTGAGTCTCTTTGGCTTCTCCAAATCCCAAATTAGCCTTCATTGAGACTATTTTTGGGGATGACATGTCATAGTGGTCATATTTCATAGGTCAGGTCTGCAATTTGTCATAGTTTTCATAGATGCTCCATCATTGGTGTCATAGGGGCTAGGGAATCTAGCCCAAGTGTCCACAAACTTCCACTTTCACTCTTTATCTTCCATGGAGGTTACCAATCCTTCCAAATTCGACCTAATATTCTCAATGACATGTGTTATGACTTACCAAATCACCCAATATTGTTCACATTCCCATTAATTCGAATTTTCAAAAGAGAGATACCATGTATTATGAAAAATCAAGCTAGTGTGGGTCCCACATCCTCCATATGTCTCCAAAACCATTTGTCACCTAGGATTTCTCTTGAATTCATTTATTCACTCTATTTATTAAATACTTGAACCCTTCTAATGTCTAAACATCATTTATTATCCCCCTTATTCCAAATCCCAAAGCTTCCACCCGAAACCTATGAAACTAGTAATTTTCCTCCTTGGCAATTATTTGACCCTTAACATCAATTTTACAAACTCTAATGAATATGGCTAATGTGATTAGGACATTGTGACCCAATTCCAAACTTGGGACATGACAACTCTTCTTTATATTAGATCTAAATTAGTTTAGATTTATTTTAAGGTAGATTCATTTCTAGATTTAGAACACTTTGATCTTCCCTCACAGGAAGACATATCCTTTCAGAATAAAACCCCATAAGTTCCAGCAGAGTCCTTTATATCCATGGGAGTTAACTACACCAAACAGTCTTGGGATAGAACTACTCATGCGCATATCTTTTTGAAGCCTTTCAGATTGGGTTTTTACCCTCTGTTGCTAGCCTTGGACAACATTCCAACAGCCTACATACCCGAGGCTTCAACAAGTCGAGTGGAAGACAGAGAGACAGTCTGTCGAAGTTTGACAGTCACTGGTCGCATGTCGACAATACACATCGATGTCATGAACTCTGAGGTTGTTGAACATGTCGAAGGTGTGGAGTGTGTCACAGTATGTTGAATTCGAGACTCCTCGGAGTTGTGTCAAAATCAGAACCTTCAGAGTTGTTGAGTTTGTCAAAGTCATGTCGAATCGAAACTTGTCGAAGTTGTATTGACATCAATGACTTGTCGCAATCGATGTTAGCATTCAACAACAATGCCAACTGCAATGTGGATCACTAATGGGACAAAAATAATACTTCCAACATTCATTGTTGCAACAGCTTCTTGCAATGTCTTCTCTCGTTATTGTATGGAATTTTCATATTGAAGTAAGGTCTCCATAGTTACATTACCCTTACCATATTTTCTGCCATCATATTTGTTTGGTTTGTGGACCTATTTACCATTCATTATTTCTACTATACTGTCAGATTCATCTAGTTTCTAGACCTCTTGAGCCTCAACTATTGTTTTTCTACTCTAATTTTCTTTCCTCTTCTAACTCTTTTATCCATGATTTTTGCAACAATCCTTTTAATTTTCTTACCTTTCAGCAACTCATTTTTCTTATTAATGGTATTCTTCAAATTTTCCACTCTTTTCTCATATTCTGCAATCTCATATTTAAATTCAGTGTAGCATTCTTTGAAATTTTTCTCAAACTCAGCCTTTAACACTTCAATAAGTTCTTCTTTCTTCTTCAATTCATGTTGAATTTGAGCTTCCTTACCAACTACAGTCTTCAGTGGTGGTATGTCCAAAACTGTTGGCTTGTTTTTTAGCTCACTTTGAAGTCTATGCATAGTTAATTCATCTTTTTCCTTTTCATCTTGAAACATTCCATTGAGTGTGTCAATTTGAATCTTTGATTCATCTATACTTGTGTCCACTTGAGAAGAGCTACCCTCAATAATTATGTCCTTTAGGTCAATATAATTTTGGGTTGCTTCTTCATTATCCTCAATTGTTTTCTCTAGCCTTGAGATATGACCTATCAAATCAAGAATTTGGTTATCCTTCAATATACACAATTCATAGATTTTTGTACAGGAATCCTCCTCAATGGTATATCATTCTTTGAAATGCACCTGTTAACACCCAAAAAGTGTTCACTACCTCATCTACCCCATTACATGGGTCATTTGTCCATTTTCCTACCATATGGTTCCCAAAACCATGGGCCAGCACTCCACCACCAAAAAACTATAAATAGGTGATGGAGATCCCTCATTTCACATCCACAGTCATAAGCACCCTTACTCTGCCAAAATCTCTCTTGAAACCCTATCTCACCCTTGAGCTACTTTCACCTTGAGATCCCCTTTTGGCCCATTCCCACCATTGGAGAAAGAGAAGGAGCAAGTTGGAGCTTGGAGCAACCCTCTTGGACATTGCAAGAGCTTCACCAACCTTCACATTGGAGGTAAAATTAATACAAAAGCCATTCTTTATATCTTCTTCTTTTTATGTTTCATGCACATGTTTAGAGTAATTTATATTTCTGTTTTAGCATTTTAATTTACATTTACTGAACTGCTACTAAGGAGTCCATTCTCCTTAGTAGGTGCTCATTTGCACAAGCTAGGGGTAAAACCCTAGCTACAGTTTTGGCGACTCCACTGGGGATCGAACCCAGACTCTCCGGCCCGGAAAAGGGTCACCTTTGCCTATTGTGCCATGCCTTTTGGCCTAAAAAATGCCAGTGCCACCTTCCAATGGGCCATGACCTATTGCTTTCACGACTTGGTCCATATCTTGCTAGTCTACCTTGATGATCTTATAGCTCGTTCCCGGAAACGATCAGACCACCTTAACGACCTTTGGCAAGTTTTTCTGCGTTGTCGCAAATACCAAATCCGCTTGAACCCACACAAGTGTGTCTTTTGCGTTCCGACGAAACTACGACACTACATCTTACTTAGTCATACCACGGTCATTGCCGACTCCAACCCCATGGTCTATCTCCTAAACCGGTGACTACTACAAGGTCGTGTTGCTAAATGGGTCATTATCCTCCAGGAATATGACCTCACTTTTCGAACACCTAATAGCACTAAATCCCTTGCGCTTTCCTAGCTCATCATTGATCTCCCTTCCCTTCTCCTGGCCCCACAAATCTCCGATGAGTTACCCAACAATCACTTGTTCACTATCTCGTCTGATGACCCATGGTACGGTGATATTTTGTTATACCTGCGCATGCAGAAGTTCGGATCCAAAGTCACCCGTAATGGACGCCATCGCATCCGTCACCAGGATTCTCGATATCTCCTCTTAGGCGATGTCCTTTAACGGTGAGGGGTTGACACAATTCTTCGTCATTGCCTTACACACGAGGAAGCTGAACACATCCTTAATGACTGTCATAGCGGTGCCTGTGGGGGCCATTTCTCCGGGATGGCCACTTCCCAAAAGGTCATCCGTGTCGGATACTTCTGGCCCACACTCTTCACTGACTGCATCATTGCGGTCAAGCATTGCCACAACTGCCAACTTTTTTCCCCCAAGGCCCGGACACCACCTGCTCTGTTACACCCAGTCGTCACCGTTTGTCCCTTTTGTAAGTGGGCCATCGACTTCATGGAGTGTAGACCCCTGTCTGCCAACGGCCACAAATACATCATTGTTGCTGTCGATTACTTCACCAAATGGGCCGAAGCCATGCCTACCTTCAATTGTACCGCTGACACAGCTGCCTGTTTCTTTTTTAACCATGTTATCACTCAATTCGGGGTTCCTAAACAGTTGGTCTCAGACCATGGTTTGCAATTCGAAGATTTCGTTTGGCGCGAGTTATCGACCCTCCTAAAATTTGAACATCAATTCTCCTATGCTTACTACCCTCAAGGGAACGACCAAGTAGAGGCCATTAACAAAATTTTCAAAACCATCCTCCAACGCACTGTTGAATGACATTAGTCCAATTGGCACCACATGCTCTTCCCCACCTTATGGGCTTACCGTACATCCACTAAAACCGCCACTGGTTTTACCCCGTTTCACTTAGTTCACGGCGTAGAGTCTGTCCTCCCCATCGAATGTCAGATACCTGCCTTACATATCGTTGTTGAACTTCTCCCCGATACCTCCCCACTTGAGCAACGTCTGCTATCCCTCGAACAAGCCGATGAAGACCGTCGTGCCTCTCTCCAGACCATTGAAGTTGCCAAGAACCACTCCAAAGCTAGTTACGACAAACATGTACACCCTCAAACTTTCCACAAAGGGGACCTTGTCCTCGCCTATGACCAAGCCCATGACAAAACCAGAAAAGGGAAGTTCGAATCCATGTGGCAAGGCCCTTACATCGTGCAAACTTGTCTTGGCAAGGGGGCATACATTTTAACTGACTCCGAAGGTCACCCTTTGCGCAACCCTCGTAATGGGTTGTATCTCAAACGCTTTTATCCCTAAATAACTCGCAGCCTCATTGGTCCGCCTTGTACAGTTTGCTCTCTTTTTTGTTTTTCACCTTTTTTACCGCAATCTTACATTCTTCATTTTTTGCATGACCACAGATGGACCATCTTCCACCGTATTACACTGGCTTCGCCGATGGAGCAAGCCGCTGGTCTCCCAACCTGGCTTCTGCAGTGTGGGTCCTATATTCCCCTTCCCATGAAATGATTCACCTTGATGGAATATGCATAGGCACTGCTACCAATAACCAGGTGGAGTATGATGCTGTGACCGGTCTCCTGACTGCCGCCCTCTAGCTGGGCATACGTCACCTTCATGTGTTCCTTGAATCCAAGCTGCTTGTCTCCCAACTCAACAACTGCTACCAGGTGCGTGATCCCTGCCTCTTTAGAAAATTCCTGTGCACAAAACAACTCAGCCGACAGTTTGAATCCATCACATTCACCCATGTCTTAAGAGCTCAAAATAGTGTCGCGGACCAAATGGCCAACAACATCCTAGATTGGCATATCAATCACACCATGTAACACCTCCATCATGCATCATCAGCTCATAGTATCTCATACAAATATATAAAAACCCAAAAAGACTGCATTGCATCAACATTTGCATCCATGTACATAAACCATAAACCACATTTGTATCCATAGGGGCATCCACATGCCTACTCATACACACATCATAAAGCGCATCCACGTGCGTACAACTAAAACAATATCACAAAAAGGTGCATCCACGTGCATATATATATATATATATATCAAAAAATACATGTCACAGGGCTATACATGTCCTGAGTACCCCTGTACTCAGCTATACAAAAAATGTCTATACATCCCTAAAGCCTCATAAAATACATGTCGTAGCTACAAAACTTGGGGGGAGTCCCCTGCACTCCCTAATGAGAGTCATACCCTGCATCACTGCCTGCATCAGCTGCCTCTGAGTCCTCCCCTCACTCCTCCTCCGGCAAGTACTCCTCCCCTACCGTCTCCTGTGCCCGTGCCCTGTCCACCAAGATAGCCACCCATATCGCAATGGATCTGAACTCTCGGGGTGCCCTCATGCAATCCTGAACCACGTCCAGATTGACGTCCCGCCACCCCTCGTCGGTCACCCCCACCAAAAAATGGTCTAGTAGTGCCAGTACGGACTCTAGCGTCCCCTTCGCATCCCGGCAACGCACCTCCCCCCGCCCAGGTAGAGCTGGAACGGCCACAATCCCCCTCCGTGCCACATGCCCTGGCGGCGGCCTCGGGCCCACATCTGCAAATCACCCATTGGTCAGTAACAATATATCAATCAACTATCATATATAAAACTTGACATCCATAACATGCAAGCAAAAACATATGTACCATCGGGTCCCCATGCCTGTCCTGGTGCCTGTGGCGCCTCTGGGTCTCCGGTGTAGTCCATGTCCCTATACGGGTAGTCATCCAGTGTCAATGGTATCCGGAGCCACTGCAGGTACAACTCCTGTGTAAAGTATCTACCCACATCATTGCCACCACGACAGCGCATCATCTCGCCCCACCGCACCATCCGCGGTTCCCTCAAACCTCCTGCTCTGATCGGAACCCGCGGCCGCAATGTGGGCACCCTCTCCATAAAAAATGCACACAAGAAAGAACCATAGAAAAACCCCTTTCCAGATTCCTTCGCTGCTATCAGTTGCCACTGAACGCAGGTAAGGTACATCTGGCCCCACGCATAATACACCCCATCCAGTACATGCTCCACCAGCTGCATCTGGCCCCCAGACACCTTCTCTGACGACTGGGACCCCAAGACACAAACCACGCATGCCGCCATGGCCTGCACTGCTGGCTCCTGTAGGTCTCTCACCAGAAGTGCATTCCTATGCACCCTCGCCTCTGGACCGCAGTACCGCTCCAACATGTCCTCCATATCTATGTCCGTGGATACCTGCGGCTGCGTGTCTGCAACCCTACCCAGATAGGACAACCCTGTCAGGAAGTATACATCTGTCAGGGTGAGGTCCACCCTCTCACCCTGCACTCTGAAGGCCTGTATGTCTGGCTCCCAGAAACTAATCAGTCGGTTTAGCAGCAATGCTGCTGATCGCATCATGGGTACCTGGGCGAACTTTAGTAGTCCGCATAGTCCCAGCACCGATCACACATGGCACTCCCCTCGGATGATGGTGACGATCTCATCTGGAATCTCTCGCTCTCTCCACAAAACCTGCGGCATCCTGTCAAACACGCAAGGCAAACTCATCAGACTCATGTCAAAGAAATAAACCTTGCCCCCCCGAGGAAGTCCTAACAGCTCACTCCAAAATGTGGCTTTAGGCCCCCTTGCCGCGGTTTTCGACCGCGGCTGTTTGACCCACAGTCGCGGTCCAAAACTGCGACTGTTAGTCCTGAACACGCGGTACCAAACCGCGTGTTCAGCCTCGGAACACGCGGTCCCAGACCGTGTGTTCCGTGTCGGACCCCGCGGTCTCCATGCGTGTCATCCGTCGTGGAACCCGCGGTCCCCGACTGCGGCTTCCTCCTGAAAACCTGCGGTCCACCCCATGTGGACCGTACAAATAAACCCTGGGACCCACTACCTACCCCCCGAACCCAAAAAATGTGCAGGTATGAGTTTGACGGAATACCTGAATCTCCTAGATCTGAAATCGACTGGTCGGATCGTCCAGAAATGCCACCTCACCTCTGGTCCACTCTGATCACTAGTCAAAGTTAAATAGTACAACTGCCACTTGTCATGTTGGATCCACTCACTATTTATAGTCCGTTGACTTTTTCTTGTTTTGGCCATTATGAACCCATACGGAGTCCTTTTTTTGAACCATTTCCACCACTGGAATCAGCACGACGAGACCATCCTGATGGTCACCTCGTTGCATGATTTTGTCCCCGTCATTTTTTACACATTTTTTAGATGCCACTAGTCGCTTCGGTTTGCGGGCCACATCGGTCGTTCTCCATTTTTCGCATATTTTATATCATCTGATTCATTTTTCCGAGCCGGTGATGATGCTTGAGATCATTTCTCTCTCTCACCCCCAGATTTTTTGGGTCTTTTTTCCAAAATGCCCCCCACCTCGGTTTGCGTGCCACATTGGCCGTTATCAATTTTTGACACATTTTATATCGCCGGATTCATTTTTCCAAGCTCGTGATGATTCTTGAGATCATTTTTCGCTCTCACTCGGTACAGTTTCAACATTATGTCCCGACACCTTGTTTCCTCGGTTTGCGTGCCACATCGGCCGCCATCAAATTGTTCCACACTTTTACATGAGCCATTCACTCCTGTCATACTGCAAATGTTTCATTATTTTGCCACCATTTCATTCACCCCGCAAGGAGGCCCACCATTGTTCCCCCCCCTACCCTTGTTTTTGGTCATCATTTCTGTTCCTTGATTGAACACTTCCTCCTTGCCTGGCCATTCCTTTTGTTCGGTATAGTTTTATCCCTTTTTCGGGCCGGACAAGTCCTTTACGAAAAAGGCACTTAGGGAGTTTCTGTTAAGCTCTTTTCTGACTCCTAAAACAATGAAAAGATCGCTGAGCAATCTTGCTTCCTTTCATGCTCATTAAAGTACCTGAAAGGGCATCTATCTAGTATAAGTTTAACCTGTTTCCGAACCTGGTAGACTAATTACGAAAAAGGAATACTCTAGCCACACTGGCTAGAAGAGTTCTTCATTGCATCCTTTTATGCCTCTTTGGGCCTTGGAGACTAACACACGAAAAAGCAACCCCCTTGAGTCTTCTTATTTGCTTTCAGACTCTCTAAAATTTAAAGCAACCACGAGCATTAACTGTCCTGGGATCATAAAATCCACACGACAGTACCATTCCATTCTTTCAGAGTCTTCTTATCGCTTTCAGACTCCTTACAATTGAAAGCAATCATGAGCATGAACTGTTCTGGGCTCGTATAAATCCACACGACAGTACCATTTTTTCACTCACTTCTTCTAGTTCCTTAACCCATGAAGAAGTTCCCTCGTGCCTCCGGGCACTATGATAAATCATCTCGGCAGCACCCCCAATCAGGTCACCTTTGTTCAGAGTAGTCTGCAGTCTCCTGCCATTTTACACCAGCTTGAGTCTCCCTCATCCCAGTCACTATCCTTGATCCATTACAGCTATGATCCCTTTCCCCTCAGTCAGTTTTCATATGCTGCCCGATCATCCCCGCCATCATACTCTGAACAAAGGAAGTTTGAGTCCACCCACTCTACTTGCCCAGTTGTCCCCCCAGTTTGTCAGTCATACCATCAGTACTATCACATTTTGGTTCTCCACCTCACGCTCCTGTCAAGGAAACATCATTTCCTTGATAGTTGCAGGTCTCCCTCTGTCAATGACAACCCCTCTATTCCAAAGGATAGACCCAGAGGCCCCTACGCCTTGGACCCATCACCATTTGTGGTGAGCGCCTATGGACCATTTTGAGAGGAGTCATCATTGCCTCTCTGCATGGTTGTTTCTCACATGCTCGACTTCAGCACCTTGATCGCATCGTTGAGAATTGCGCAGGATTTACATCCCTTTCATTATGTGTCGAAGACCCCAGATTTCCCCCGACTCTAGCACATTGGTGAGTCACTTTAGAACACCCAGTTATATGTTCCCGTGGATGTCTGGGTTGTGTTGGCGATTGTATTCGGAAGCCATCCAGTTATATGCTTCCTTGAGTACCCAGTTCAGTCCCAGATCAGTTCTTGTTCAGTGTACCATTGCGAGTGACCCTCGTCACTGTGATCCAACAGCTCATCAGTTCCTTTGGTACCACATTCAGTAGCACTGTCGCCATTCCAGTGTATCAGTTCTTCAGCCCAGACATGGTCAGCCCAGCAGTATGTCCTAGATTTGTGTCCCCTCTGGACCCTTATGATGTACACCATGGTTCTCTATGTATCTTACAGGTCCCTTTTTTCGGGCCTCACAGTTCTTTTTATGTATCTTGATACGAGCATGGGTATGCTCGCCTCGTCCATATATTGAGATTCTTCCTCATTCAATATTTGAGGTCATGTATATGTCAGGTCCCCATTTTTTTGGACCCCATTGTTATTATTATGTTATATCTTGATACGAGCATGGGAATGCCCGCCTCGTCCATATGAACAGATGATTCCTCATCCATTATTGAGGTTATGTACTTTTAGTTCTTGTGGTTTGTTCGGGATCATTGTTCCGGGCTTCAGTTTGTTTCTTCTCTTCTCCATACCCCAGGAAAACCATATATGACTTATGATGTCCATCGGCCATACGATGAGCTCCTTCCCTCACACATCAGGGGGCAATCTGTTAACACCCAAAAAGTATTCACTAACTCATCTACCCCATTACATGGCTCATTTGTCCATTTTCCTACCATATTTCCCTTAAAAACCCTAAAAATCCCACTAAAAAGCCTCCAAAAGGACTAAAATGCCTCCAAAAGGCCACAAAACCATCAAAAAAGCCTTAAAAAGGATAAAAAACTCCTTTTTCCTCCAAAAATATCAAAAATTCCTCTAAAATAGCAAAATCCCTCTAAAAAGGGAATAAAAAAAATAAAATAATGAGCAAAAGGAGGAAAAAACCCTATACAGCTGCCCTAAACCATATGGTTCCCAAAACCATGGGCCAACACTCCACCACCAAAAAACTATAAATAGGTGATGGAGATCCCTCATTTCACATCCACAGTCATAAGCACCCTTACTCTGCCAAAATCTCTCTTGAAACCCTAGCTCACCCTTGAGCTACTTTCACCTTGAGAGCCCCTTTTGGCCCATTCCCACCATTGGAGAAAGAGAAGGAGCAAGTTGGAGCTTGGAGCAACCCTCTTGGACATTGCAAGAGCTTCACCAACCTTCACATTGGAGGTAAAATGAATACAAAAGCCATTCTTTATATCTTCTTGTTTTTATGTTTCATGCACATGTTTAGAGTAATTTATATTTCTGTTTTAGCATTTTAATTTACATTTACTGAACTGCTACTAAGGAGTCCATTCTCCTTAGTAGGTGCTCATTTTCACAAGCTAGGGGTAAAACCCTAGCTACAACACCATTTTATCGAATAGAGATAACAAAATCTACCATCAAAAAATATTTTGGAGACATTGAATTAGATTTATCGGAGGGAATTAGGTCAAATGAAAACTTTTTAGGGATAAATCTATCAAATTGAGTCTCTAAAGGTGCAAAAATATCTTCATCACTCGGTTCCATATCACTATTCTCAAATTCCTGCCATTGTTCGGCATTTTCATTTCCATGCAATTCAGTCAAAGTTGTGATAGCAACAACTTCTTTAGGTTCAACTAAACCCATGTCATTTACCACACCTTCCATACTACTCTATGAAGGTTGTTCATGTAAATTTTATGTAGTGGCAATGAAAACTCCTTCTATATTGTTCTCTAAAGACTGTTGAGGTAATTCATGATTATTTTGCTGCATTTAAGACCTCCTAATGTATGTTTTATAGATTTTGAATATACAGTATTGGGTCAACATGGATTAATAAGTTTTTGTAGTGTGTAAGGATAACTGAACTTGACCCTATTCAGTTTACTCTCTTGCAATGTAAAGTGCAATTTATTAGCCAACAGATGAGGGACATATATGGCCATGTCTTCAACCTAGTGTATGACCAACTTCATGCAATCTCCCAAGATATCATTCTTTTGTTGATTCATAACGGTCATAAGGATAATTTTAATAAGGGTTTTGTATATTTTTGGAGGAACATCATCCATTTTTAGACCATTCCTAGGAACAACAACTTGTTTCCCACAATTTTTACTGGTCATTTGAATATTTTCTATCTTGAGGGTTTTCCTAGAGTTTAACATTTCTCCCCCTATTTGTGGAATATTAGTTTCTTTGGAAACCAAATTGGGGTCTAGATAAACCCTCTTCCCAAACATTTGCAATTCCATGGACCCATGATATAATTATGGATGGCATCATCTATCTCCTCATTTTGGAAATTGAATTGTCCAAAAATAAACTGATGCACTCTTGTTCTTAAAATGGTATTTAGCATACATATTGTCCACATGTTTGTACCACGCCATGCATCATCTCACTCTTGGAATTTTTTCACTGTGAACCTTTCAACCTAGGAACCCCTTACTTCTATTGTTGTCATGGTAGGGAAGGCCCATGTTTCAACTCATCCCATGGTAAAAGATGCCCATGTTTCAACTGTTTCCATGGAATAGGACACCCCTATTTTGATTATTTCCATGGCACGTGACACCCCTATTTCAATTGCAGCCTTGGCTATATTGGTTTTGAATTGAAATTGTGGACAACAAGCTTGGTTCGCTTCAATTTTGAATTTTTGTCTCGTTACCAAAGCTCGGGTTTGGCTATGCATGCTCAAGAATGCACGCAATTGAGGTTTATTTTAATTGATTTTGTATATGATTGGTTTATGAAGTCAATGAGATTATAAATTCCCTATATAACATATAATAAATATTTTTTATAAAATACATAAACTTATCCAAAGAATAATAAATTTTATGAAGTGAATACTTTTTTATAACGTAGTTTACCTTTAATATGAACACACATCTAAATGTGTTGTTTTAAAACATTCAGATTTGGTGTTGCAGAATATTTATTCTTTGATTTCTAGCTTCATTCCACCTAGAATATTTTTTTCAATTTTTTTCCATTTTTTTCACTCTCAACCTTTTCATATTTCCATTTTCATCCAAAAAAATTGTTGTTGGGTGAAAAGATAAATATGGCCTACTTTTGCACATTACTTAGAAAATTTCAAGAGATCTTCAAAAAATGCATGCCTAAGAAAATCAAATAACCATGCCTTTGAAAGAGTGTTAGTTGTTAAATTATGTAGCATGTATATATGATGGAAGGAGACCTGATCAAATATTTTTTCAATGTCTTTTGCATGTCGTTCCATATTGCATAATCCATATTTATAAACCTAGTTCTCTTTATTCATCCATCTAGTGACTAAACTTTCAGCAAATGCTTAGCACATTATATGTTTCTTTTCACCATTTTTTATACAATGTTGCTCTATGATCATCTTGCACTTTTCTCTTTTTTTCTTGTCCCTTAATTCGTTTAACAACACTAGTTTTGATATGATTATTAGCTTCCATCATTTTGAAGCCAACAACTATCCCTTGAATTTCTTGTTTTTCACCACTTTTCTCCACCCCATTGATTGAGGATGGAACACACATTCTATTGTGATTCCTAGCTTCCATCATTGGAATATCACCACTAGTTTTTGCATTCACTTCTTTTGTTTTACCAATCCTCCATGTCTCATTTATTAAGGATGAAACATTCCTTTTACTGTAATTTTCAGCTTCCATCATAGGGATGTCAATGACATCTACCCATTACATTTATCTGATTTGATTGTCTTGCAATGCAACTTTTCTTGAGGATGAAACACCAAAATATTTATTGTTATTGTCATCAAGCATCATTGGGGTATGAGAAAAAACTTCCCCTTTCATTTGTTTTGTTTATTCACTCCATCTTGGCTCATTTCCTGAGATCAACAATATGGACAAAGTCAAAGTTCAAGCAGGAGATGTACCTTCAAGCACAAATAGACTAGATTGACAAAGACATAATGATAATTAATAAATTTAATGAACATTACAATCACTAGTGGAAGGAAATTCACGTTGTTGTTTTTTTGTTTTAACACCATTTTTTTCCTTTTTCTTTCCAAAGCGATGTGATTCATGATAAGACTGTTCATCAAATTTGTTGATTGGACTTGATATCAGAATATAGTTATTGAACTCTAAGGACATATTAATAATTAAACATACACATTATGACTCCTCACACTATAAAATGAAAAATGAACAAGATACCATTTAAAATTAGGACAAACTTACTGTTGGCAGTGCAATCAATATTTCTTAGATTGTTTCACCCATGAGTCAAAGAGTTGTTTCACTTGTTTACAAGTAACATTAGGGAAATGAGATGCCAATTGTGTCGTATTTCCTCATTCAATTGATTTCTTGACTTCTCAAATTCAACATGGAGTTGACTTCTAATATTTGAAGGAGAAAATATTATTTGTATACACTTTTGGAATGTGCCTTCTAATCTCATAACCAGCTTGAAAAATTGTGCTCTCATCTCATTTATTAGACGCATTCTATCATGTTCAAATGTGCTTGTATTCTCCTTAGCAATTCATATTCCCCCTCCTTGATTTCTATTCAAAATTTTCATTTCTCTATGCTTATGCTCCATTACTTCATTCCTTAACCATCCAAAAGTAAAAGGATGAATAGACCGAGTCATCTCAAGAGCATGGCCCCCCTGGAAATGCATATAAGGAATTATCTCATATCCTAAAAAACAAGAATACAACCAAATCCACTCACTATCAAGGATACCAATCTTGCAATGACAATGGCTCAAAATTTTTATCATGAATGAAATGATACCACCATTCGAAAGAGATAATATGATGAAAGTAACAAAAACTGACATACCTTTTCTCATATCATCCATATGCATCCTCCCCTCCAAACCCTTGCAATTGCAACATGTGGAATTATTTATAACACTTCCACATCCTGACCATCATTTTATACTTCTCCTCATCTGGAAGGCATTCAATAACCTATAAACAAGACATAAGTTTCAATGCATATGATTAAATACTAAGTTTTATGTTCAAACTGAATAACACAGACAACCATTCATCATTAGTCAAAACATAATAACATCATCATTTATTAATATTCAATACCCACATAAAAAATAATTGATATGCTACCATAATTTTTAAACCTTTAAAATTCCCTCATGTCGAATGAGGATTTTGTCAAATGTTGATCCATCTGATTTCCCATATTTATGATCATTGTACTCTTGAATGTTATGATGGTATGGTTCTCCTAGATTACATGGAACACCAATTTTCTCTATCTCCTCCCAATTTTGAACAATTTTTTATTTCTCAATGCCTCTAGTTAGATGAACCTTGTCATAATCTTGTGCAATTCTTTGAAATTCACGAAACATCTTTAGAAAATTTCTAATGCTAGCATGGCGAGAACAATATAGAAGCTTGGACATTGAGCCAGGAGTCAGTTGTAATTGGAAACACATCTTTTAGTAGGTATGAGTTAGTTAAATACTAAGAAGCTTAATTTATATTATTTATGAAAGTGTGTCGCTTTTCATCATTTATTCTATTAATGGGATAGTTCTTCACAATATTCAGTTTTCCACCAGATAAGTTTGGTTGAATGTCTATAAAACGCTCATCCAACTTTTCTTCCGACCCTATGCTTGGTTCCAAAGAATGATTCAACTCCTAACGTTTTAGAACATAGAAAGATTAAGAAAGTAATGGAAATATATAAACATAAATTTCAATACTTGTAATAAACGTGCATAGCTTACAAGGAGAAAGTTTGGTGACATTGCATAACATTCAGAAATACTATGGATAGTGTTTCCTTCTTGAATTTTTATTTCATCTGTAACCATGTGTTAATATTTTCTATGGCATGTGCACCAATGACAAAAAAACATTTTCCATTGGAGAAACACTATTATTGCATACTAAACTGCATATGGCCACTAGATCATGACACTCAAACAAGTTAATTTTCATCGCCCTTCCATCTTCCATATGGATTCCATCTTCTGCACGTTTGTTTAAATCTTTCATTACGTTCTCCTCATTTTCAGGATTAATAATATGTGCTAAAACTTGTTTGTATTCTTCTTTTCCATCTCATTTTCCAAGGCTTATACAAGAAATCAAGCCATTGTCCTCTAGTAACTCAAATAACATCTCACATGCATGCCAACCTCGATCATAATGTACACGTAAATCAATACCAAGTTTGAAAGAAATTTCATTGACTATATTTCTAGACCTCTTTTCATATGATTCAACTATAAAGGAAACATATGAATTAACTTCCTTGACTCTAAATCCATATGTGAAACCATCAGTTATCTCCCAACTCATGTCAATATCCTCATCTTCTTTTCTCCTGCTGGAGTCATTTTCCAACAACACATCATTTATTTGGGATTAACAACCTAATTTACCACTTATCCTAAGTATTTTGACTCAAATATGTTCTTACATCATCAACATATCATCATTTTCAGTCAATCGAGCCCCCTCCTTCATTCGCAGAGCCAACTGGGTCATCAATTTCAGATAATTGGGCCTCCTCCATCATTCAGGGAGTCAACTGGGGTTATTTGCATGACTAAAGTGCCCTACTCATTCCAACTGGTATCATTTAATATTAAATTCAACGAAATGGAGTAAAAAAGGCACCTTCTAGCATATTTGACCTAATTTGGTGTAATTTCGCCTAAAAGTCAGTTAACTGAAGTCAGAAAGGATCCCTCCCCTAATTTTGGGCATTCAGTTGAGTTTCAACCTCAGTTAGACTCAGTTTGACAGTTTCAGAGTCTGTTAGATTCAATTACATTGCATTTAAGTGGTTAACTGGTGTCAAGTGGTGTTCACTGACCTGTAATCCACTCTCATGCATTCAATTCAAATGACCTATCTAGGATTCAAATTTCTTGGCTATTATTTCTTTTGTTTCACATTGTAAATATCTTTTGATTTAATGACAATGAATTTACTGCTGCAAACCTTTTGCACTAGTGTTTTGCCACTCAATTTGCTGTAAATATCCACATGCATCTCTTGTAACTATTGTTCTTGTTTTCTAGATATTTTGTGCTTGAATTTTAAATGGTATCAGAGCCTATTGGAGGACAAGGAAACTCTTCTATGGAGTTTTACAGGGATCACAGA